>OY288254.1:23246976-24489476 GCA_958450325.1 Agrostemma githago | reverse complement strand
GTATAATAAACCCAGAATATATATATTCTCCATGGACTGAATAAATTACTCCTACGGACAGCATAAAACACACCAAATGTGATGCCTCCTTTGGTATCCACACGTATGGAACTGCGACGTATATGCTAGTATAAGGGTTTATGAGACCGTCTCACAACTTCTCTCTAGATCTCTTTTATAACTCTTTATAAGAAAAATATATATTATGAGTCAATACTCTTGATTCTATATATTGGTTCATCATATGAACCTCTTTATATAGAAGATGAGAAGGTGGAATTAGGTTATTCTAATAACTCTAATTACCAATTATCATCATAACTTTAATTACCATAACCTAACAACGCAGCTGAGTCCTATTACTACTGACCCGATATATTTAATATACCATTATATTAATAATATCCCGTACACATTGTGTGATCCAATGAGCCCACTTAAGACTACCATACACGTAACTCATTTACATGTCAATCCGACATCGACCTCTAGCAAGGCATATCGGATACATAGACTTAAGCAGGTTAATCCGTAGGACAGTGGACATAACTTCTTCAGTCTCCCACTTGTACATGTCCTCTCAAGAACGACGTTAAGTCTCTTTGCTACTATTGTCTCCAATTTCGAATGAGGTTAGAAGAAGTGTCATCCGCACATATCTCAATCTTTTACTTGAATCTTTGAGTTGACCTGTTAAAAGAGCAGATGTATGACATTCATCCCATCTGAGCGCGGCCACGCATTTACACAAGTCACACTCCTCGAGCGGCCAAGAAACAATAAATTCCTTTCAATAAAGGAAGAGCAAATCCCATCATGTCTAACCACATCCTATCACATGATTCGTTCATGCCCAATAACCATCCATAGCCCCCTTTCACAGATGACGAGGAATAGTATCAAAGCATACACATCTCATGTAAAGAATAATCAAAGACTCAGGTCTAAAGACCATACAAGTTCATAACTTTCAAAGAACAAGCGAAATCTTAGTAAAATCCTTTTCGGCGGGTCTGTCTAATGCATGTTCTTAACATACACCCGTGTGCATGGTTTAGTATCTCAATACCTATGACTCAAGGAACATAGTCATCAATCAACTCACACACTAGTCATTTAAGGGTATTCAAATGTCTCAACATAATATCCTGACTAGAGACAAAATAATTACATCATCCAAATAGAGTTCCAAGACTAAGTCATGTACTTAGTGATCTATTTCATCAATGTAAATTATTTGGGGACAAAACTCGATTACATTAATCAAATGACAATATGTTATACATATATCAATTATCGAAATAACTCCCACTAAAATAAACAACTCTAAAAGTACTAAGACCACTCGCTCATGCGTCTTACACAAATCATAATAATATGATCTTGATGTAGAGGAGGTCTCGGGACATACAACATTTGTATCGGTTATTTACAAGCATATGATCAATCTACCTTCTCTCAATTAAGGAAAACTGTTAGTTTCATATGCAACAAATTGCTTCATAAACTTTAAAGTTTAGCGTGTGCTTGATTCGTAATCAAACGTTTCTCTCTTTGATTCAAAAGCAATAGAACACTCACTCTAGTCATAATACTAGTCACAAATTGTCATTTGGAACCGTTCCAACACACAACTTCTCATCCAAAACAAAATATACTGAGATTACAATCTCATGTAATCTTTATCTATTTGGAAATATGAATCGTTGTAACTTGTTTACAATTATTCTCTTATAATATC
The DNA here is from genome assembly GCA_958450325.1 of Agrostemma githago. Lineage (NCBI taxonomy): Eukaryota > Viridiplantae > Streptophyta > Magnoliopsida > Caryophyllales > Caryophyllaceae > Agrostemma > Agrostemma githago. The sequence continues at coordinate 24,487,735 of OY288254.1, read as the reverse complement.
ATGCGCATCTATCATATCATGCGCATCTCTTAAATAATTCTCCTTTTTGCTTATTAAGCGCAAAGGAACAGTTCTTAGATAAAATTCTAGTGACACTCACCATATTAGTATCTACTCGTCACACGAGCACATAATAAACAACTTTCTTGCCAAGTCTCATGGACTAACGCAACCAAATATTGTTTAGTTAGAGAAGTATGTCACATACTAAATCATATAAGTAAATGCACTCCCACTAGTATCATGTACACACTTTGTCTTTCTTTGTCTCAAAGGAAAACAAACATATTTGAATTACCACATTGAGAACGAAGATATTACTCCATAGTACTTGCTCCAATCAAATTGGATCATTCACATTTGTCTAGCATTTCTGATAATATGAAATTCATATGATAAGTCGCACACACATCATATTGCATCTCTTTCAAGAAATGTATTTCACATATATATGTTCAAAACTCATCATAATGAGTGATGACATTCAAAATGCTAAATCAATCTTAATAGACTTAAGCATAATGTTGTAAAAAGGATTTTTCCATAGTCATTACAATGAGATCAATCTTTAACTACCAACTATGCTTCATAGATACTATTATATCAATCCACATCATCTTTATATTGAAGACTATTCTTCACTATACGACCCATTTATCCAAAGTCTATACTTGGTAGTTATGGTATATGAAATCTATTAGATTTATGACTTCATGTGACTCTTGAAGTCTTTGTCCATTATTGTTTCATCATAGGTCAAACCTATGTAGGGTAACATTTTACAGGTAAGATGATCATGACTTTTCATGGATGCATCATTATCCTCTTAAACATTTGTATAGAACACCTGATAATCTTGAACATTTCAAGGTCGATTCTACTCCCACTGTTTTTATTAGAAATCACAGCTCTTTAAAAGAAACATATCACTCCATGCAACAAAATAATTTTGTCCTTTGGATAGTTTGTAAAATTAACATCATACTCCTAATAAAACAAATGTCAAAACTTAGTCTAAGTTCCATAAAATGATTTTCTTTAAACTTCAAGGCTCGATTATTAAGACAAGAATATTTAGAACATTTCTAGTTCATATCTAATATGACATCTTTTCTCCATATCTTATTATTAAATGGAGAATCTCATCAACATTGTACAAAAACTTTTATAGTGCATAATCTTCTAAAATATCATAAAATCTGCATGACTCATCATAGACCAGATCATATCAAATATGGTTCGATGTAGTTTGAAACATTTTCCACTACTTCTAAGATGATCACAATCTTTTAGTTCAATTCCTCCCCGTTTCAATCATATTGAACGATTCGTACCAACTTGTCAAGTTGATCTTGTATTTTTCATATGAATTTCCTTAAACAATTCAAAGCATTCAGATTTAAATTTCGTCAAATGAACAAAATCATACGTGTTAACCATTTTTGCAACATCACTAGTTAAACTCACACGTATCTGTATATGTGTGATCCAACAAGTCTAAGTACCCTCCCACTATAATTAATAGGAGTCACTTGTAATGTCATTTATCCATCTAAACAAGCAAGATCCATTTACATCAGTTGATCCTTATCAATAAGATTTATAATTTCATCATTATGAAACTTATTCTTATGTTTCTTGGTCTCATGGATTAAGGGCAATGCCATGATGGGTAAAACTCGGGTCGAGGGAGTTGAACATTTTGGTCGTTATGTTACAAATAAAATCATTCACTACCAGGAATGTAGAGCCCAACAATCATGTTAGCCTTATTGTATCTCATATTCTTGCAAGGTATAGAACAATAATTGTTCTACTTTTATTAAAACTTTTCATGCCCATACATGAAACATAATCAATATTCTTGCTTATGACTAGTACAAGAATAACAATTATTCAATTACAGTACAGTATTCAGCTTTATGGTAGTGATTTTCCTTTTATATGAAACAACAACGTTTGTCAATTTTAATCATAAAACACTTCACTTATATACCATTATTCCACCATCTTTGAGCCATCACATCCACAATGTAATAGTTGCATTTGGTATCTTATACCAAAATAGTAGAGTGCAAGTAACAATTACTCCAGTAACATATACACATGAAGTCATACTTCAATTGATTTGCAGATTTTCTAAGCATTTCTAGAAACTATCTACCAATGTCATATATTTGTCATTACATTAATGACTAATAAAATCGGACCTAATCTAACAAGTATGGGTATGACAATGATTGTCCTTCCCTTACCTTAACCAACAATTTTGATTCATTATCTCAAGCAACTATCTTAATGAACTCATAGATCATTATTATTATTATTTTCCATCTTGATACAATGTTTAATTGTCTTTGTAACATCTCATGTTAAGAGGTGAAAAACTTTCTTAAGTCACATGTTTTATTCCTAATAACAAAAAGTGGCCTAAACTTAGGACTAATTGAAACAATTTCAATTCCTAATTTCTTTGGAAAGAAGCATACAAATATCTTGATTATCAAGATAATCATTCATCATATGACATGGATTAATTGGATCATCTTTAACATTTTTCTCACTTAATGGAAATTGTTACCTTTTATTGAAATAATTGATTTTAGTACTTATAGTAGAGATCTCCATGACTCTAATTATGCAGTCCATATTGTACATTAGCATTGACTATAATTTACCGGAATTATTCTTCACAAGAACAAAATCTGTATCTTTAATTTTGAGAACAATTCTCAAGATACTAATCGACGAGGTTGAACAAAACTCATCTTTAATAAATATAATAATGGTGACTAAATTACAACTACTACATGTATATGCAAAGTAAAACGATAATTAATATTGGTAACCTTAATTACACAATTTTAAGATAAAAATCATGCAAACTACCCTCAAGTTCGCATAATATTCCAAGATCCGTAACCTTTTGTCGCTCAAGTGAACTTGCGCTCACTGCTCAAACTCTAAAAATAAAAGTAGACAACAACATTGTCTATTACATCTCTATGTATTTCATGGTTCGCTGGAATTAGTCATCATATGACACTAACTATTTGTCTTAAAGCCCAAGTCCGACTTGATACCAATGTTAAGCGAACGAAACTGAACTTGTGGGTAACTGTTACCCACCTACTTAGTTCACACACATCGACAAAGCACCGCTTAGGCAGTCACTTCAACTAATGATATGAAATTGTTGTAATAATAAGTTCTGGAAAGATAATGCTTAATATTTGTGCGAGGAATTAAAAGCAATATGGGTCTTAACCATGTTGCTAGGTCAACTTACAAGGTGACCTATCAGTTCTAGGCACACAAGTCACAAACCTCAAACAATAAAATTTTGTGCATCATATGACATAATAATTTAATTGTTACCATTGATTTATGAATAAAACAAGTTAAAAGATTCTATTTTTTTATTCACAATCATATCACAATTCATAAATGCTATTTGGTTTGATCAGTTTCACCAATCTCTTTCATTTTTCCAACTATGAGAAACAATTCCCCACCCGGAAAAATCGAACGGATATACAAAACTCGATTCACAATCGATCTGCAACTTATAATTGTCATATAGATGAACGTTTCATCAAAATCAAATAGGACTCGAGAATCTCTTTTTGTCAACCCATTTATGATAACATGATAATTAAAATGCATTAAATTATTTAGCCGATTTATAACAAGGCTAAAGTCGTATCACCTTAATCAAAATAATCCTAACGAACAACTAACAGGTAGTTAGCAGTAAGTAAGGGTTGAATCCACAGAGAGACGTATGAAAATCGCTAATTATCTAATAATCGATTCCAAACTATTTAAATTCCGATTTTAATTGAGTTTGATCTAAACTAATGCGATTATGTAAATTAAAATTTCTAATAATATTAAAAGGGTCTAGGGCTTTCCGGTTCACTATGCAATTAAATTGGATAAAGTTAATTAATCAATTACAGTTATTTAGGGCAAAGACACGGCCTTTCGGATCTTTTGTCAACCATAGGATAGATTCTGACGGGCTTTCGCAACTTACCAGATTATCCTACCCACTTACTTATAAGTCTACCCTTACCAGGCTTTCGATCTTAGGTTCGGGTTCCTAAACATTCAACTAGTTCAACCTCTCAAACTAATCAAACGATGATACAAAACAAGTAGTAAGGCATAACATATGAATGATAATCAATCAAACAATTAATTAAACTAACATCCCCAATTCAATAACATAGATCGCCCTCAATCCTAGATGAATAATTTAGCTACTCATAATAAACGATAAAGCAATAAAGGAATTAATCATAATAAAGAACAATATGATAATAAGAGAATAAGAAAAAGTATCAATTACATAGAACTGAAAGATTGACGACTAAAAGTAGGACTACAAACTAGAAGAATTCTAATGATAATAAAAAGTCTAAACTAAAATACCGATTCTGAAAGTGTAAATAAATTTAACCCTAATGAGGGTATATATACTAATAATAAGGAGTCTAACATCTTCTCATTTCCTAAATAATTAGAAAAAACTAATAAGCTAAGAATATCACGTAAAATAAGAGTTATGGTAAGGTACAAAGTCTAAAAATAGAAATCCCGAGAAAGGGTCTCAAACCGGTCGGTTCAGGTCTGTCCCGACCGGTTTGGGTTCGTCCCGACCGGTTCGGGTTTTCCTTCACTGCGCAACGAATTTTAAATGCTTTATGTTTGTTTGTTACTTCTCGGAATTGGACATGTGATATATCGATGGAAAGCTAAGAGAAAGCGATTTCCAACGCCACCTGAATCAGCTCAATCGAAGTTGTAGAACTCAAGATATTGACGTTTGAAGTTCACCATTGTTTTAGCGATCCTTCTTTCTTCACGATTTGCATTTGTTTGAGCTTTCCAACTTATTTCTTTGTCGTTTCTTATTGTTTCTTCACTTCACGTCCTTCCTCAAGTATTCACTTAGTATTCTCTAACTTTTATCACTTCTTTCTTGTAGATTTCATGGCTCGACTCTCGCCATTGCCCAAAATATAGCTCAATCACCTTTATTTGTTTCGTTTCCTACAAAACGTAAACAAAATACCCGACATAACAAAGAAGAATAAAAAGCTAGAAAAAGCTAGAAAAATGACTCCTATGACACATAAAACAAACCAAAATAAAGGAAAAGTTGGGGTCAAATATGTATACAAAATGAGTTCATCAAATCCCCCAAGCCAAACTTTTGCTTGTCCCTAAGCAAAGCAATCATCAAAGAATATGAACAAGACTTAAAACATTGGCTTAGAGCTAACTTCATCAACATGCATCATCCCAAATCTAATACACTAACAAGCGAATAACACCAATGCTAAAGAAACAAATTCTAAAGCATAAGATGAAGAGTAAAAGAATTTCAAAAATCAAGTTCCAATCAATATTCAAATGCCAAACTTTTAATCTTGCATAACCTTTTATGTCGAGACTCCTTACGGTTTACACTGTACTCCACTCAAGAAGGGCAATATTGTGAGTTTATGTAAAATCGGAAAGAATAAATACTCACCTAACTGCGACTTAGAAGAACATGCATGCAATCTAACATGATACAAATCTCTACCAACCGTACATACACATTCAATCGGGCCAAGACACATGTCGAGGACTTATATATGGTATAAAGTGAGGCTAATCAGGTAAGAAGGGGCAAAACGATTTGGATATGTGGAGGTAAAAGTGAAGCTAGTACAACCGTAACCAATATTAAAATTATTTCATCCTTACCAAACTTCAATCAAAGGAATTACAAGTGGTACCAAGCATCTTATTTTCAACTTTTCATAACCGGCTTCGCACCAACAACTACAAAAAATAGAGAGATCAATTATTATCTCATATCAAAAACACATTCCTTTTCTTATTTCACTTTTTTTTTCTTTTCAACTATCGCCTTTCTTCTTATTCTTTTTTCATTGATTTTTTTGTACTCCAATCAACATGACATAGTACAAAATTTCACCCAAAAAAATAATTCCGTCTAATTAACCAAACTAGCTTGACTAGGGTAGGCAATTTACAAGGCTAAAGTCGTATCACGTTAATCAAAATAATCCTAACGAACAACTAACAAGTAGCTAGCAGTAAGTAAGGGTCGAATCCACAGAGAGACGGATGAAAATCGCTAATTATTTAATAATCGATTCTAAACTATTTAAATTCCGATTTTAATTGAGTTTGATCTAAACTAATGCGATTATGTAAATTAAAAGTTCTAATAATATTAAAAGGATCTAGGGCTTTCCGGTTCACTATGCAATTAAATTGGGTAAAGTTAATTAATCATTCAATCAATCAATCACAGTTATTTAGGGCAAAGACACGGCCTTTCGGATCTTATGTCAACCTTAGGATAGATTCTGACGGGCTCTCGCAACTTACCAGATTATCCTACCCACTTACTTGTAAGTCTACCCTTACCAGGCTTTCGATCTTAGCTTCAGGTTCCTAAACATTTAACTAGTTCAACGTCTCAAACTAATCAAACGATGATACAAAACAAGTAGTAAGGCATAACATATGAATGATAATCAATCAAACAATTAATTAAACTAACATCCCTAATTCAATAACATAGATCACCTTCAACCCTCGATGAATAATTTAGCTACTCATAATAAACGATAAACCAATAAAGAAATTAATCATAATAAAGACCAATATGAAAATAAGAGAATAAGAAAAAGCACCTATTACGTAGAACTGAAAGATTGACGACTAAAAGTAGGACTACAAACTAGAAGAATTCTAATGCTTAAAAAGTCTAAACTAAATACCGATTCTGAAAGTGTAAATAAATTTAACCCTAAGGAGGGTATATATACTAATAATAAGGAGTCTAACATCTTCTTATTTCCTAAATAATCAGAAAAAATTAATAAGCTAAGAATATGACGTAAAATAAGAGTTATTGTAAGTTACATGGTCTAAAAATAGAAATCCCGAGAAACAGCCTCAAATCGGTTGGTTCAGGTCTGTCCCGACTGGTTCAAGGCTCTCCCGACCAATTTGGGTTGGTCCCGAGCGGTTCGGGTTTTCCTGCACTGTGCAACGAATTTTAAATGCTTGTTGCTTCTTTATTACTTCTCGGATTGGACGTACGATATACTATTGGAAAGCTAAGAGAAAGAGCTTTCCAACGCCACCTGAATAAGCTCAATCGAAGTTGTAGAACGCAAGATATTGACGTTTGAAGTTGACCCTTGTTTTAGCGATCATTCTTTCTTCTCGATTTGCATTTGTTTGAACTTTCCAACATATTTCTTTGTGGTTTCTTATTGTTTCTTCACTTCACTTCCTTCCTCAAGTATTCACTTAGTATTCTCTAACTTTTATCTCTTCTTTCTTGTAAATTTCGTGGCTCTACTCTCGTCCTTGCCTAAAATATAGCTCAATCGCCTTTATTTGTTTCGTTTCCTACAAAACGTAAACAAAATACCCAGCATAACAAAGAAGAATAAAAAACTAGAAAAATGACTCCTTTGACACATAAAACAAACCAAAATAAAGGAAAAGTTGGGGTCAAATATGTATACAAAATGAGTTCATCAATTTAGAAAACTAATTTTTCATTGATTCGGAAAAATAAAAGTATAATCCATGTTTGATTCATAATCAACACACAAACGCAAGAAAATGACTTTTCTTAAAAGCTCGCCCGACCCGACACCATGTTATCTGAGTAAATATTGTATCGTCTTGGTCAAACCTTTGCCATCCGGGCCATCCCGTTCCGACCGGGACACACCTGTGCCCACCGAGTCATACTCGTGTCAACCGGGTTGACCTAGTTTTGTTCCATTCCACCATAATTAAAACGAGTCTTGTCCTAATCTTATTAGAACTCATCGTTAACAATAAATTCAAGTAATTTACGTTCCCAACTTCAATCGAATCTTGACTAATCTAATTAGTCTCATCGTAAACAAAAAAAAATTGGGATTATAGTGGGTCAATTTAGGATAAATAAATAAAATCACAATCAATATTATATCTTAAATTAATATCAAGAGTCAATTTCAGAATTTAACAATTTAAATTCACAAATTAAAACAAACCCTAAATTTGAACGACTAGCCACAATATCTCGTATGAACCGTTATTGTATACTAATGACTATCAAATAATCACCCATGTACACAATTTATTCTCGTTGATGGCAAAAATTCACGGTAAACATCAACACATGCATGTAATTTTCATGAATTCTCAAAATCATAATTCTACCTATCCTAGATCATATATATATATATATATATATATATACATACATATATATATATATATATATATATAAGAGGGATCAGGTGAGTCCACTTATCAAATTTGAGTCCGTGAGTCCTTACCTCAATCCTTAGATTATAGATAGATTATGAGTATGATTTGTTTTGCTAATTAAGGAAATAACTAACAAATCTTGGTAAATATATCAATTCTCTCTCCTCTTCTTAATTATCTCAATACAAATTTTCTCTCTCTCCTATCAAAATTTTAAGTTCATTTTTCTCTCACACAAGTTTATTTAAAATTATGTTTTTTTTTTCATCTTCAGCAAAAAATCATCTTTTCCCTACTCCCATTGTACGTATGTTACTATGTTACTGCTATAACCCATAAACTATGTTACTGTAACTCATACGATGTGTTACTTTAATTCATGAACTGTGTTACTTTAACTCATAAAATCTATTACGTTGCATAGTCTCTTGCAAAAACTGTTACTCTAACTCATACAATGTGTTACTTTAATTCATGAACTGTGTTACTTTAACTCATAAAATCTGTTACGTTGCATAATAGTCTCTTGCAAAAACAGGAGTTCCAATTAACAAAAAGAATAATGTTTGCTTTTATTAAGATACTCCAAAACAAAAAGTTGTACAGGATTCCAACTAAATCAACTCCATTACAATTCCAATGTTTCACACTTGTTACTACATAATCTGTGTTACTGTAACTCATTAAGTATGTTACTCTAACGAATAATGTAGGCTACTCTAACAATATAATGTCCTACTTAGAATTCTGCTTCTTCTTCATCCTTCTCGTCCTCTTGGTCTTCTTCTTCTTTTTCTTCTTCTTCATCATCATCTCAGAAGCTTTGATTTAATCTCACCACCGCATAATGGAGGAAACTCTCACCCACATCCCTACACCATTCATGTGCTTTTGCGACAACTAAAAAACAATAACAGTGCCAACAAACGTGGCGAAAAAAACAATCAAAACTTGAAATATGGATTAAAGTAACAGATAACAAGAATTAAAGTAACAGATGAAGCGAATTGAAGTAACATTGGATTAAATTAACAGAGGATGCTTATACACCAGGTATAAAGTAACAAAGGTCAGACGTTAAAGTAACATATAGTGTGAATTAAAGTAACAAATAATGTTCATTAAAATAACACCAGGTATAGGTTAGTGCAAAAAATTCATATAATGATCAGAAATGAGAGTATGACGGAGTACCTTACTCTTTGATATTGTTTCCTATTTTGAAGTCATCGCGTCCTATAATTATAGGATGCAGTATCTTTCTTCTTTTTTTTTTATATGGCGTTACTGTTTGATATTTTTTCCTATTTTGATATTTTTTTTATATCACGTCCCATTATTATAAGAAACAGTATCTTTTTTTATTATTTTTTTAATATGACGGTTTCCTAAATTCTTACGACACTTCAATTCACTACAATAACAGATGAAAAGCACTAAAGTAACAACTGGAGTGTATTAAAGTAACACGAGATATAAAGTAACAGATAGTAGACATTAAAGTAACAGATGCTCTACACTAAAGTAACGCAGTATATGAACTACAATAACTCAATATATTCTGTGTGCGCAAATTTCATATGATGAATCAGACATCTAACAGTATGCAGTTTCCCATATTGTAAACGTAAAAACTAATAATTGAGTAGCATCTTAATGACTTCCATGACGATTCCAGTATAAATTACAAAACATATACTCACCGTTTGCGTGTTCTACGATTTGCATATGCGCCATTGAATGAAAATTTTAAGCCGGCTTGATCGAACGTAAGTTATAGCAGCGCGAAGAAGACGATGAATGATTGAATGTGTTCTTTATTGTGTTGATTGGAAGTAAATGGCAGTGGCGCGAAAAAGAATTTCAATGGTTGAATGAGAGAATGATGAATGTGATTTTTGTTATGAATGACTGAATGAGAGAATGATGAATGTGGTTGAATGAGAGAATGAATGAATGGCAGAGACTGAATGAATGAATGATAGTATGAATGATACGTTACTCAAATATATTCCTTCCTATTTTGATGGAAGCGGTATCTTCTCTCTTCTTTTTTTAAATATAATGATGGATCTCGTCCCTCCATCCATCTCCCATCCAACGGATGGGATGAGGACTTAGGGATTCAATATAGATGAGAGTCTCTCTCTCTCTCTCTCTCTCTCTTCCATCTCCCATCCAACAGATGGGATGAGGACTTAGGGACTCAATATAGATGACAGTCTCTCTCTCTCTCTCTCTCTCTCTCTCTCTCTCTCTCTCTCTCTCTCTCTCTCTATATATATATATATATATATATATATATATATATATATATATCAGAATAAAGCACCCTAAATGTGATGCCTCCTTTGGTATCCACATGTACGGAACTGCGATGTATATGCTAGTATTAGGGTTTGTGAGACCGTCTCATCACAACTTCTCGCTAGATCTCTCTTATAGCTCTTTATAAGAAAAATATATACTATGAGTCAATACTCTTAATTCTATATATTAGTTCATCATATGAACCTCCTTATATAGGAGATGAGAAGCTGGAATTAGGTTATTACCATAACTCTAACTAACATAATTAGATTATTATCATAAGTCTAATTACCATAACCGAACAACGCAACTGAGTTCTATTACTACTGACCCGATATATTTAATATACCATTATATTAATAATATCCCTTACACATTGTGTGTGACCCTATGAGCTCACTTAAGACTACCAGACACGTAACTCATTTACATGTCAATCTGACATCGACCTCTAGCAAGGCATATCGGATATATAGACTTAAGCGGGTTAATCCGTAAGACAGTGGACATAATTCCTTTAGGGGGCGCTTTCACTAAACTAGATGATGAAAACAAGTTATACTTAAAGACGAATCTTAGATGATGAGGAGAAAAATGAGAGAAAGAAGAACAAGATGTGCAGGAGGAGGAAAACTGATCTTATTAGTAGATAAGGAAAGAGTAATAAGAAGAAGAGTATTAGGGAGACGATGGGACGATGATACGAGAAAATTAGCGTGCAGGAGGAGAGAATAAGTAATCAGATGGGTAGAAAGATTTGAAAGGATGATATTGTCACTAACTAGTTGACAAAATCAAGTCATATTTAATGATGAATCTTATGATGACAAGGAGGAGAGAAAAGAGGAGAAAGATAATAGGATGGCGAAGAGTTGTGGAAGAAGGAGGCGTAGAGGAAACAGGAGGATCAGAGGTCGTGAGAGGAAATGGAATGATAAGGGGATGTAGAAAAGGTATAGGAAAAGAGGGCATAGATGAGAAATGGAAAGGGATTTAGAGGTGGTGGAGGAGAAGAAAAACTTATCTTCGGAGACTGGAAAGAGGAACGGGAAAAGGAGTAAAATTAAGGGGAGAGACAAGGGGTAGGGGTTATCAATGAGAGGGATGGAAAAAATTGAAGATATGACACCCTCACTGAACTAAGTGACCAGAGCAAGTCATTTTAAGGTTGTGTCTTAGATTACGAGAAGAAAAAGGAGAGGAGGCAAGTCATACTAAATTTCTCGCAATTTGGACAACTACACATCGAGGTAGGCATAATAGTTTTGAAAGATATTGATAGTATTACAATTGTTGTTTACTTAAAATTGCGAAAAATTTTAAAAAATTACAAACGATTGAACACCACAACCAAATACGATATACAATTATGCTCTATAAGCGTGAAAAAATATTTCTAAAAGATTAAGGTGCATACTAAAATCGACTAAATTTGTGTCAATAATACTTGAACAACCGTTTTACACAAAGTCCGCGCGTGTGGTGCACGACCCTCAACTAGTTATACACTTGTAAAACAATACTCCCTCCCATCCATTCAATCCTTTAGATACCATTTTTCACCTCTTTTAAGAAAAGTGGTAAACGTAAGAGGATTATTGGTAAATGAAATGGTGTTATAGGCTAGGATGCACAGACACGGACACGGAGACGTATCGGACATGGGACAAAGTGCTCGAAAATTTATAGGACACAGCAAAAAAAATCAATATACATATTTAAACAAAGAAAATTTGAAATTTTTTGTACCTAAAATATAGGACTGAACTTTGGTTACTTAAACTATCGCAATTATCGTAAAATAACAAAACAAAAATTAATATCTTATAAAATCAAAGTTAAAATCAAATCTTAATAACTCAAATTGTTATACTTCTATAATATAATTAATTAATTAATTAATTAATTAGTCTTAAGTTGAGTACTATGAGTAGTCTTTATAGTATCAAGTAATCGCTATAAATATATAATATTGTTTGATTATTAAAGTTCAGAAATTGATAAATAACGCAATGTGTTCGATGAGTCTCGAAATACAATAAATTGTGGCTGACACGTCTCTAAATAACATGAAACGTGTCCGACACGTCTCTAAAATAAATTTAAAAAATCAGACACGATTTTTCAGGTGTCCGACACGTATTGTCGTATGTCCGACGTGTGTCAGTGTCCGACACATTACGTTGATTTGGATGAGTGCCCTTGCAACGCAGGTTATGGGTCCACCAAACTTAAAGTAAGAAATAAATGAAGAAGTAGTGTCATTTTGTGTAAATAAATTAAAGATATGATGATTATACAGTAAAAAAATTTACTAAGAAAATAATATAAATAATTGATTGAATTGTCCATTTATATCAAGGGTAAATAATTGTTTTAGATGAGAGGGACACAATAGGGAGTAAATAAACAAATGAACCGTATCCCTAAGGGCAATAGCAATGTGGCTAAATAAGAAGTTCCATACATCTTAAGGAACTCTTTATCCATTGTTCCACTAAATAAGGAAGTCCTTATATGAACTTGGTTTCTAAAACAAAAAACCAACTTCATACATTGATATTTGTGAGTAATTGAATAAAATAATGAATAAAAGAATAATTAGTCTCATTAAAAAAATTGTTATGGAACTTCACCATTGAAGAAAAAATAAATGAGTTTCATATGTAATAGAATAGGTTGATGTGGCCCTAAAAAAAGATGGTATGAAACTTCTACGATTGCTATTGCTCTAAATTACGCACTTCACCTAACGGGTCTCCACCCACCCAGACCGACCCGACTATCCTCACACACCCAGACTGATCCAACCACACGCACCTACTCCACCACCTTGACCACCCTCACCCACCACCGACCCCTCACCACCCTCGATCCAGACCTTCCCAGCACCAACGAGCCCTAACCACCCAGCTACCCCACAACCACGATGCTTGTGTTTTGGGTGGTGGACTGGTGGTTGTTCATATACTTGTTCATATATGGGACGGGTGATCCGCATTCGGTAACTTGGCGATCATGGGATTTTTTAGAAATAAAATCAAATAAACTTTTGAGAATGGGTGAAACTAAAGGGGTTAATTGGTGAAATGTCTTTAGAATTGGGTGAAATTGGTTAGAAAAAATCACCTACTTTTATCGTTACATTATCGCGATACAAAATTTTATCTGTCTATATGAAATTGACTCTCCATTTTCTACAAGAAATAAATGAAGAGATCTAATTGCATCATTTTCGTTGACGTTTTAAATAAGCCAGTGTTGGTTTCTCTACATGACAAAGTATGTAACATCTGTAAAAACAGAGCCAGTAGTGTTTGTAGACACGGAAAATTTATTAAAGTGTCGAAAACACAAGAAAATAATTATTCTAAGTCAACAACAAAATTTGACTTAGTTCAGTTATATTTGTCCCGGAAAAGTTAAAGTCGACTCGATTCATTTCCGAGTTTGGTAAAATTGACTCAAAAAGTCAAGAAGAATGTATACTTGGCCCAAAAAGTCAAGAGCATGTCAAGCTGACCCAAAAGTCAAATTAGCCCAAAAGTCAAGCAAATTCAAGATTGACCCAAAAAGTCAAGCACTCGTCAATCTGGCCCAAATCTCGAGAAATCGTCAAACTTGACCCGAATGTCAAGCATTGACCAAAATTGACCTAACAGTCAAGAGACGGTCAATTGGGCCCAGAGAGGAGTCAAAGTTTCAAAAGGCCCAACTCCAAGTCCAACAAGAATGGATGAAGAAATTCTATAAATAGGGTGCTTCTCCACCATAAGAAAGGGAGAGGGAAAAAAAAACAAAGGAGATAGAAGACAAGCTCACTACAAAAAGGTGAAGAGAAAGAAGACTACAAAAGCTCTGAAATTCTCGAAGCATCATTCCTTCCAAGTAGCAACAAGCACTACAAGATCGTGCCGCCTACTCAAGGAAGTCAAATCAACATCAAGCATTGAAAGGAGACTCAAGTCATCGCGACCCTCCTAAGAAGCTAAAGTCAAGCAAAGAACGAAGACCGTTGAAGTGTGCCTAAAGCAACGTAGTAGAATCAGAGGAAGAATAGAGAACCGAACACTTGAACTTTTCTGATATTATAATTTGTTGACTCCGGTTATGTATTTAAGATATTTATAATATCTCTATACAAAATTTGTTGTTACAAATTTTTGGTGAACCCGACGTGAAACCTCTACCTCTCATCTCTATCTCACAAGCAAGCTACTTCAACAAGAAGATGTCTCTCCCAGAAAACACTCCAAACACACCAAAGCCATCCTATGCATCAATCCTCACGGAGCCTCTCAAATCAGGCATGCAATCTGCTGGTGTGTCTACTAGAGCAATGGCGAAGAAGGCTGCTGTCAATGCTGCTGCTGCTAGCCTACGCGCTGCTAATGTTCCCAGAAGGCCACGTAGATACCCCATTCAGTCCATTGCTGCTGCCGCTACTGCTTTGCTCAAGGCCTCTTCATCTCCAAGCAAGGAGCAAAAGATGTTGAGTCCCATAAGTGGATCCCCCGAAAGTGGATCCTCTCACAAGGCTGCTTCACCTTCAAAGACAAATCAGAAGGAGTTGAAGTCTTCCAGTGCATCCCCTCGCAAGGAGAAGAAAACTTCCCCAAAGGAAAAGGAAGTTGAAGCCCCTCTTATTGCATCAGTGATGACTATTGGTGGCTCTACCCTCGAAGAACAAGTGGCAAACATGAACAAAATCCTTGAAAAAATGATGAAGGAAAACGAAGAGAAGAATAAGAGGATTGAAGACCTTCAAAAAGAAATGGAGGATCTTCGTAACAAGGGTGGCTCTAGTTACCATGGAGATACCGCAAGTGAAGTTGGAAGTGACGATGATGGCGGAAAGAGTGGTGAAAAGCCTCTCTCCCAAGAACAGCTGCGTAACTTGATTAACAGCACCATCAAGAATCAGTTAGATGAAGGAGCTTCCTACAAACTGCGCTATGTGAGGCCGTATACAAAGAGGATCGATGAGATGTGCATGCCTTCAGGCTACCAACCTCCAAAGTTCCAGCAGTTCGACGGGAAAGGCAACCCCAAGCAACATATTGCACACTTTATCGAGACTTGCAACAACGCAGGGACTGATGGTGACTTGTTGGTGAAACAGTTCGTCCGCTCCCTCAAAGACATCGCCTTTGATTGGTACACGGATTTAGGTTCTGAGTCCATCGATAGTTGGGATCACTTGGAGACCGAGTTCATGAACAGGTTCTACAGCACACGGCGCATTGTGAGCATGAGTGAGCTGACAAAAACCTCTCAGTGGGAAGAGGAGCCCGTTGTAGAATATATCAACCGATGGCGTGCCCTAAGTTTGGAGTGCAAGGATCGCCTTAGCGAGGGTTCTGCAGTTGAAATGTGCATCAATGGCATGAAGTGGGACCTGCTCTACATCTTGAACGGTATCAAACCTCGAAGCTTTCAAGAGTTGGCGACTCGTGCTCATGATATGGAACTGACAATCAAGGCACGTGGAAAGACTCGATCATCTTCTTCCAATGCAACATCAGAGAAGAAGGAATTCAAGAAAAATGATAAGGGTTCCAAAAGCTCTTCCAAAGAAACAGTGAATGCAACCACCTCCAGTGAGCCCGTCAAAATTTCAGGAAAGTCTAAGCAAAACAAAGCCAAGGAAACATACACAGGTGACTTCAAGCGTGAAAGGCCAACGCTAAAGGAGTTGCAGTCCAAACAATATCCGTTCCCTGACTCAGATCTATCAGGCATGCTTGATGATCTACTTGAGAAGAAAATCATCCAGTTACCTGAGTCGAAGCGCCCAGAGCAAGCAAATAAGACGAACGATCCAAATTACTGTCGCTACCATAGATTGGTAAGTCATCCTTTAGAGAAGTGTATCACCCTCAAGGAAAGAATCATGCAACTATCCAGAGAAGGGAAGATCATCTTGGACTTGGATGACGTTGTGACTACAAATCATACCACGGCAGTAATTGGTGAAATTGATGCTACGCCCATGGACGTTTCAAGTGGAGTAGATTTGCATGAAGAGCATGAAGTATGTTTGATACAATTTGGAAGTCTTGATCCTACAATGCTGCAAGTACCAGAGTTGATATCATCAAAGCCGACTTCTTGGAATGAAAAGACAATCACAAATAGCTCAAATGAAGATGATGATGAAGGATGGACATTGGTCACTCGCAAGAAACCAAAGAAGCCAGTAAAACTTCAGAATCAAGAACCTGTTCAAAGAAGAAGGAAACAAACAAAGAAAAAGGGGTCACGCCGCCCTAAAAGTAAGAAGAAAGCAAAGAAAGTGACCAAGTCAAAAGTCATGCCTATTGATTTGCTAGAGCAAGGTCTTCCATCTCCAATTGTCCTAAAGGAATTTTTCCTCGAGGGCTATCTCGACGAAGTCACTGTTTACACAGTAGCGGCTGAGGTAATTGTGGAGGATGAAGAAGAAAGGGATACTTCAAAAGTAGCCACCGAAGAGGATGAGAATCTACCCAAGGACACTAAAGTGTCGGCTACGCTCGATTCTCTACCCGCACGCATGGAGTGGAAGCAAATCTTTCACCTACCTGAGGAGATGCGTCATCAAGTCTCCCAAGCACTTCAAAACCCTGAGTTGTATGAAGAGGAGATAAAAAATGTTGGCAAGTCTGTAGAACAAGAGATCAAATGTCTATCCTGCAACACCGCCTTGACATTCTCTGATGAAGATCTTCTTCTTGGGTCCAAACTTCACAATAGGCCACTGTATGTCTCAGGGTACATCAGAGGGAAGAAAGTAAGTCGCATTTTGATCGATGGTGGATCCGGTGTGAATCTCATGCCTAAGGCAACCATGGTGGAGCTAGGCATTACGGTAGATGAATTATCCAGTAGTCGAACGCTAATCCATGGCTTCAATCTAAATGGCGAGCGTGCGATTGGAATCATTCGCGTCAAGCTGAGCATGGCAGATTTGTCCTCTGACACCCTCTTCCATGTTATTAATGCAAAGACCTCGTTCAAGCTTTTGTTAGGACGACCGTGGAAGCACGAAAATGGTGTAGTTGCTTCAACACTTCACCAATGTTTGAAGTACTATCGTGATGGTGAGCAAAAGATCAATGGTGATGTCAAACCCTTCACTAAGGCAGACTCATTTTTCGCTGATGCAAAATTCTTCGAGGAAAATGCCACTTCAAGTGAATTCATGCCAACCACTATTTCTTCCACTGGAAAAGGGGGCAAAGTTAAAAGAGTTGCAGTTTCTCCGAAGAAGCCTGATGTTCCTGCAGAAAAGGAGGACGAGGGCAATCAACCCATGAGTAAAGGCAAAACCACCCAGGATTCAGAAACCAAGGCTCGAGAAGGAGAGCTTCCAAAGACTTCGCATCCCGTCTTCCGATACATCCCAAAATCGCGACGCAAGCAAGGACAAAGCCCTTTTGCAGAGTATCAGGATACAAAGGCATTCCACAAGGAAAGAGCAAAGCACAATCCCTCAGTTAAGCAAGAATGGATGGTGAAGCTTGTTACTCCTCTAGCTCGGTCAAATGAAAAGCAAGTGGTGAAACCTCCACTAAAAGGGTTTGCCTCATCATCTACCATGCTATACGATGGAAAGAAAGAAGGTGTATACAGTACCAATGCATACAAGTTGCTCGAAAAATCTGGATATGACTTTGAGAATCCTAGTCAATTAGGAAAGCATATACAGGTAAAAACAGATGGTGAAGCTCGAAGCCGTAGCTTAACCAAGATTGGTATAGGCTATGAAACACCAATACCAGTCAAGATTTCAGCAAGGCACAAGGCCGACGCATCGTCTTCTCAATACATCACAGTTGAAGAAAGTGCTGAAGATGATGATGCCTTAACAAGATCCTCTGTCTTCGATAGGATTC
Organism: Agrostemma githago; assembly: GCA_958450325.1. Classification (NCBI taxonomy): domain Eukaryota; kingdom Viridiplantae; phylum Streptophyta; class Magnoliopsida; order Caryophyllales; family Caryophyllaceae; genus Agrostemma; species Agrostemma githago. The sequence continues at coordinate 24,469,238 of OY288254.1, read as the reverse complement.
GACCATCCACCACAAGAGGGAGCACTTCAGTGTTCAACCGATTAGGGAAACCATCGCCTTCAGAGCCCAAAATACCTTTAAGGAATCGTTTCTCCGTATTTAAAAGATTGGGCAAACAAGAGGTTAACGATCGTGCTCGTCATGCGGCTACATCATCATATTCGAGGAAGAAGAAAGGATCGATTTTCAATCGTCTGGGTGATTCAAAAGAAGCTCAGAGTTGTAAACAATCCCATGCAGCTTCTACAAGCAAAGAAAAAACGAAGGTGAAAGTCAATGATGACCTCAAAAGTATCATCCCTTCCCGCATGAAGCGCATAGAGGAGGTTGACATTATGCAAGAACAACCTTTGAAGGTCAAGCAGTGTGTTGTCATCCTCACAAACCAACAAAAAATCCAAAATCTCGCAAACTAAATGGAAGCCGCGAGTTGATAGAAATTTGGAAGCATTGGATGATGAAATAATGACAACATATCATATCACTGTGGAGAAGGTCCCTGATCCTAATGAAGAGGTGGAAGCAGATGATGCCCCCGAGGTGTTAGAAGATGGTGGTCAATCAACAGTAGATGACCTGAAGGAGCTTAACTTGGGAACACCTGAAGATCCCCGTCCTATATATGTTAGTGCTCTCCTTACCAACAAAGAGGTGGAAGAGTACCAAAAGCTTTTAAGCGAATACAAAGATGTCTTTTCTTGGAGCTACAAGGAAATGCCAGGGCTGAGTCCAAAAGTTGCAGTGCACCGGTTAGCAATCAAAAGAGGTGTAAGCCCCAAGAAACAACCTCAGCGTCGTTTCAGGCCAGAACTTATTCCTGAGATCGAGAACGAGGTCAACAAACTCATCGAAGCTGACTTTATTCGTGAAGTCAAATACCCCACATGGATAGCCAACATGGTACCAGTAAGAAAAAAGAATGGTCAACTACGTATCTGCGTGGACTTTCGGGATCTGAATAATGCTTGTCCGAAAGATGACTTTCCTCTCCCTGTCACAGAACATATGATCGATGCAACAACCGGGCATGAAGCTCTGTCATTCATGGATTGCACAGCAGGGTATAATCAAATTCTGATGGCACCTGAAGATCAAGAGGCCACAGCTTTCCGCACTCCAAAAGGGATATTTTGTTACAAAGTTATGCCGTTTGGATTGAAGAATGCTGGAGCGACATATCAAAGGGCGATGCAGAAAATCTTCGATGACATGTTACATAAGTCAATTGAATGTTATGTTGATGATGTTGTGGTCAAGACCAAGAAAAAAGAGAATCATCTCAGTGACCTTCGGACTGTCTTCGAAAGACTAAGAAAGTGTCATTTAAAGATGAACCCACTCAAATGTGCATTCGGTGTCTCCTCTGGCAAGTTCTTAGGATTTGTGGTACGATATAGGGGAATTGAGATAGATCAATCAAAAATCAAAGCTATCCGAGAAATGCCCGCACCGAGAAATTTGAAGGAGTTACGCGGACTGCAAGGACGTTTAGCTTACATAAGAAGATTCATTTCAAACCTTGCTGGACGTTGTCAACCGTTCAGTCATCTTATGAAGAAGGATGCTGCATTCCAGTGGGATGAAAAATGTCACAATGCCTTTGAAAGCATAAAAAAGTACTTGTCCTCCGCGCCAGTGCTAGGGGCACCAATTCAAGGAAAGCCACTTATCCTGTACATAGATGCACAAGAACGCTCTCTGGGGGCATTATGTGCTCAAGAAAATGAAGATCGTAAAGAAAGGGCACTCTACTACTTGAGTCGAACTTTGGTGGGAGCAGAGTTGAACTATTCTCCAATCGAGAAGATATGTCTAGCCCTTGTCTTTGCAATCCAAAAATTAAGGCACTACATGCAGGCTCACACAGTTCACGTGGTTTCAAAAGATGATTCTATAAAGTATATACTTTCAAGGCCGGTCTTGTCTGGGCGCTTAGCTAAGTGGGCAGTGTTACTCAAGCAATATGACTTAGTCCATGTCCCTCAAAAGGCAGTCAAAGGACAAGCTTTAGCTGATTTTCTTGCTGATCATCCAATCCCAGGTGGGTGGGAATTACAAGATGACCTCCCTGGCGAAGAAATCTTCTATGTTGATGTGCTTCCTCCATGGCAAATGTATTTCGATGGAGCTGCAAGACGAGATGGTGCAGGTGCTGGTGTCGTGTTCTTGTCACCCGAAAATCATCTATTGCCTTATTCATTTGTCCTCACTCAGCTATGCTCAAACAATGTGGCTGAATATCAAGCTCTTATCTTAGGTCTTGAAATGGCAATTGAGATGGGGATCAAAGACATAGACATTTGTGGTGACTCCCAATTGGTGGTGAATCAAATTCTCGATGATTACGCAGTGAAGAAGGACGATCTTGTCCCTTATCATCAATATGCAATCCAATTGCTCCATAAGTTAGATAGTGCTCGCATCGGTCACGTACCGAGAAGTGCCAATAAGTTGGCTGACGCGCTCGCTAATCTTGCAGCCACTTTGGCACTGGGGGCAGATGAAGTCATATCCATTCCAATTTGCAATAGATGGGTAATACCGCTGCTCGAAATGGAAGAAATCAAAGGGACATCTAACATGATCTCTGCTTATCAAGTTGACAAGGAGGATTGGCGGCAACCCATCATCGATTACTTAGAACATCAAAAGTTACCCGATGATCCAAGGCATAAAGTTGAAATTCGTCGACGTGCTCCACGATTCGTCTACTACAAAGGTACATTGTACAGGCGTTCCTTTCTGGGGCAATGGGTAAGGTGTCTTGATGAAACTGAAGCAGCTCAAGCCATGTATGAAGCTCACTCTGGCATTTGTGGTGCTCATCAATCTGGGCCTAAATTGCATGATCGTGTCAAGAGGATGGGGTATTACTGGCCAACAATGGTACAAGATTGCATGGACTTCTCAAAAAAATGTGAAGCCTGTCAGTTCAACGCAAACTTCATACATCAACCACCTGAACCTCTACATCCCACTGTATCATCCTGGCCCTTCGAAGCTTGGGGATTAGATGTGGTAGGACCTATCATTCCAAAAGCCTCCAATGGACATGCGTTCATCCTGGCGGCAACAGACTATTTCTCCAAGTGGGCAGAAGTTGTCTCCGTGCGTGAAGTCAAGAAGGAAACAGTTGTTGATTTCATCCGTACCCAAGTCATCTATCGGTATGGTGTGCCGCAACGCATAATAACTGATAATGGAACGCCTTTCGTCAATAAATTGATGACGAAGTTAGCTGAAAAATTTAAGTTCAAGCAATTCAAGTCATCAATGTACAATGCCCCTGCAAATGGTTTGGCTGAAGCCTTTAACAAGACACTCTGCAATTTGTTAAGGAAAGTGGTGGCTAAGTCGAAGCGTGATTGGCATGAAAGAATTGGTGAAGCATTGTGGGCATATCGTACGACATACAAGACACCCACTCAATCAACCCCGTACGCGTTGGTATATGGAGTTGAAGCTGTGCTACCGCTGGAATTGCAGATTCCATCATTGCGTATTGCTATCCAGGAAGAACTTTCAAGTGATGATAACGATAAGCTGCGCCTGGCGGAATTGGAAGCCCTTGATGAAAGAAGGTTGTTAGCACAACAAACACTCCAATGTTACCAAGCAAGAATGACACGTGCTTTCAATAAAAAGGTGAATCCTCGATCTTTTCAAGTAGGAGACTTGGTGCTCGCTGTAAGAAGGCCAATCATTACCTCTCACAAACCAGTAGGTAAATTCACTTCTAAGTGGGATGGGCCATATGTCGTGCAAGAAGTGTACTCCAATGGTGCTTACAAAATTGTGGATGAAGACGGTGTGCGAATGGGACCGATTAATGGAAAGTTCCTGAAGCGCTACTACTCTTGAATCCCTTTACAAACATGCTCCTAAGCAAGAGGATAAACTGCAACAATGCTCCTAAGCAAGAGGATAAACTGCAACAAGGCTCCTAAGCAAGAGTATAAACTGTATACAAAAAAAAACAAAAAAACAAAAAAAAAATCCACCAAGTGAACTACGTCGGCTTGATCTTGTAGAGTATTTCGATACTTTACAGGTACGTAGGCAGCTCGAGTGAACATGTAGCTTGAGTGCAGCCACACCTCCAAATAAAAAAATTCTTCCCTTGAACTACGTTGGCTTGATCTTGTAAGTTGTCTCTCATGTCGGCTTTCACAAGTACGTAGGCAGCTCGAGCAAATACTTTGTTTGAGTGCAGCCACACCAACACCATTCTTCAAAAAAATACTCCTGGCCCGCAAGAGTCTAAACTGTGTACGGCTAAACAGACTTCAAATCGATTGCACTTCGTGGGTCCACAAGGATGTTGCCCTACGATATGTTTGCTTCAAGATAATTATTGATGTCTTCATATCATCCAGTTCCTCAAATGCCTTGGTTGCTTTAGAGGAATATTGCCATGAACCTCGAGTAAGTCGTGATCCATGATCGTCATTGTCCTTCCTTCAACGGATAATGTCCAGGCTTCTCTCTTCCTCCATGATCTACAAGTAGGATTGAGAGTGCTCCATTCTTCAAGTAGGTTCTGTAATCGTCATCGTCCTTCCTGCAATGGAAAGCTTCAGGCTTCTTCTCTCATTTGTGATCTACAAGTGGGATTCATCATGCTTCATTCTTCGAGTAAGTGATGATCCGTGATCATCATCGCCCTCCCTTCAATAAATAATCTCCAGGCTTCTTGTCTCATCTGCAATCTGCAAGATTCGTCGTGCTCCATGTCTTCAAGCACATTTGTAGCTGTATCGAACGTCTTCGTATAGCTTGACGAGGAACTTTCAAAAATACATTGCAAGATGGAATTGTAGAGTAACATGGTGATTTGACTCGGAATGACTTGTATCCCAACGGTCGATGGATTGGTTAATTTCATTAGTCTCTTAAAGATAATTAAAATGACCTCTCCGGAGTTCCAAAACCCGAGCCATCGACGGATGGGTTCAATTCGTTGTTCCTCACAAGAAAGTCATGATGATCCAAACGGCTTCCCTCATGACAACTCAAGTAGGACGAAATGATTCAACCTGGTATAACTTGAAGCAGTCCAGCGGTCCACGAGCCAGCTTCATAGCATGATAACTCCAAAGAGAAATGAAATGACTCGTTCGGAATTCAAAAGTACCCAATAATTTGACGGGAAGATTCGTTGCATGATATTGACTCAAATGAGAAATTGAAATGACCAGTGGACAACTCGAATTCATGCCGGTTACTATGACAATTCTGCAAAAAAAAAAAAAAAAAAAAAAAATGGTCATCGTGATTCATCAAGTCAAAAGGAGAAGCAAAGTATTATCAGATTTCCCATCTTCATCATCCCTGCAAACAACTCGACAAGCTATAAAAAAAAAAATGTTATCTCCCTTAATAAATAAATAAAGAACTATATAGAAGAGGTTGATAAGTCACTAATATCAAAATGTGATTTCGTCATGATCGAACACTCCAACCGTTTTGTCCATCTCGCGAAATCACGCCTTATTGCAAATCCTGAGTATCGCCACGGATTTCCAGTTTTAAGATTCTCGGGCACCACCTACAAACAATGAGAAATGGCTATCAAGGAGGGAAGATTGGTATGAAACCGTTTGAAATTCTCCAAGTCAAAACTGGCAGACGATTTATCGAAAAAACAGAGCCTGCCGCAAATCAATACATAAGAATGATGAGCATCAAACCTCATCTTATTTGCTGGAAATTAAAATGAAGATAGAAAAATCTATTTATTTGCTCCAGAAATCGATCAAGTGCTACAAATTAATCTCGGTACATTGATCAGAAATAAAAAAAAAAAAAAAAAAAAAAAAAAAAAAAAAGAATAACAGGAGTCTCAAAAGCCTACCTTTATCGAGGACGGAATGGCGAGTACAAGACTGTATGAAGCAGTGACAAAGTCGCTAATTCTTGATGAGGTTGAGTCGGTAAAGATGAACAGTTTGTTAATCAAAAGGAGATGGATTATTATTGGAAAAAAAAGAGAAGGGAGTATGTCTTTGAGTTGCTGTTCAAAGCTTATACACAAGATTGTTGAAGGTTTGGTCATGTTCATCTTGGTATATATAGTGAGTACAAGGAGGAGGGCTTTAAGTAAAAATTTCAATAACTAGCTATTACTCTTGTTGATTTTGGAGTTACAAAATCTGGCACTATGAATGCTTCAAACGGATAGATGATTGATGATTGTCAAGCGCCAGTTTTGACCGCAGCGCACCGTCATTTACAAGGTCGACAAAACTTTTACGCTGCTGACGGCCGTTATAACCGTTGGGTTGTAATTGAGCTGACAAGTTGAATGTGAAATATGAAGAAGATGGCAACGGTGAAGTGCATATGGCCTGTTTGTTATAACAAATGCTTGCAAGTGGTCAAAGAGAGAAGTCAAAGCGGTGGTATGAACACAATCAAGCTCCAACAGATAAAAGAATAAAATGATGGTCTAATGATCCGTTAAACACAATCAATTAGCTTTGCGACGAATTGAAGGAATGAACGCGGCTGATACTTTGCTCAAATACTCTCAATGAGTCAAAGAAGAAAGTTGGCGGTGGAATTGTTAGAATTAATCCCAATGAATTGTAGCATTAATGATGATTGCTTTGACAAGTTGATGATTTACTTGGATAGCACCCAAATTGAATTACGGAGACTAGTTGAATTGTTTCTCTAACGGAACTTTCTACTTGTAAGTAAAATCTATTCACGGACAAGGGTCAAGTTCAAGTTACGTCTTTACAAAGATTAAAGTACCAAGACAATGTACCCGAGTTATTCGTCAAAATTAAAAAGAACGATCAAATGATGTCTCAAATATGTGTGGGTACTCTTTAACGACAAGTTGAGTATCTATCGACTTCCAAGTCAAAAGAAAATCAAAGTCACGTAGTCATCCGTCAAGTCGCAAAATGGCAAGATGACGTCTCAAATATGTGTGGTACTCCTATGACAAGTTAAGTACCTATATATCGACTCACAAGTCAAAGAAAACCAAGATCATTGTCCGACGAGTCACAAAATGATAGGATAACATTTCAAATTCTACATCGGTACTTCTACGATAAGTTAAGTACCTATCGACTCTCAAGTCAAAGAAAAAAATCAAGATCGCATAGTCATCCGCAAAGTTATAAAATGATAGGATGATGCAATACCTATCGACTTCCAAGTCAAAAGAAGAAAATCGAGACCATGTCTTCCGACGGTCAAATCGTCTACGCGACAAGGTCCCGAGGGGGCAATTTGTAGACACGGAAAATTTATTAAAGTGTCGAAAACACAAGAAAATAATTATTCTAAGTCAACAACAAAATTTGACTTAGTTCAGTTATATTTGTCCCGGAAAAGTTAAAGTCGACTCGATTCATTTCCGAGTTTGGTAAAATTGACTCAAAAAGTCAAGAAGAATGTATACTTGGCCCAAAAAGTCAAGAGCATGTCAAGCTGACCAAAAAGTCAAATTAGCCCAAAAGTCAAGCAAATTCAAGATTAACCCAAAAAGTCAAGCACTCGTCAATCTGGCCCAAATCTCGAGAAATCGTCAAACTTGACCCGAATGTCAAGCATTGACCAAAATTGACCTAAAAGTCAAGAGACGGTCAATTGGGCCCAGAGAGGAGTCAAAGTTTCAAAAGGCCCAACTCCAAGTCCAACAAGAATGGATGAAGAAATTCTATAAATAGGGTGCTTCTCCACCATAAGAAAGGGAGAGGGAAAAAAAAACAAAGGAGATAGAAGACAAGCTCACTACAAAAAGGTGAAGAGAAAGAAGACTACAAAAGCTCTGAAATTCTCGAAGCATCATTCCTTCCAAGTAGCAACAAGCACTACAAGATCGTGCCGCCTACTCAAGGAAGTCAAATCAACATCAAGCATTGAAAGGAGACTCAAGTCATCGCGACCCTCCTAAGAAGCTAAAGTCAAGCAAAGAACGAAGACCGTTGAAGTGTGCCTAAAGCAACGTAGTAGAATCAGAGGAAGAATAGAGAACCGAACACTTGAACTTTTCTGATATTATAATTTGTTGACTCCGGTTTTGTATTTAAGATATTTATAATATCTCTATACAAAATTTGTTGTTACAGTGTTGTTGCTGTTCAAAAAATGTGAAGAATGGTTGGACACGACTGATGACAGTGGTTTCACAATAATTCATCAATGGGCAAAGGATGGGAATGTGAGGCCGTGTAGAATACTTCTAGAGGGCGGCGATGTTGCAGAGGTGAAGGCCAAAGTCTTTTCCGAAATTATTTTTATGACAGAAAATGAGGCGTCCGACACTCCGTTGCACATAAGCGCAAGGAAGAAATCTGAACTGGGGGAAATCTTGATACGTGGCTATGAGCAGCAACGAGAACGAATAGGAGAAGTCGGCCATGAACAACGCCCTCCTTGGAAAATAACGAACAATTTCGGAGACATACCATTACATTGTGCCTTGTCTTTAGCTTCAAAACATGTAGAGCTTGCACTCTCTATCCTGTCGACCGATCCAACCTTGTGTAGTATTCCTAACAATGAGGGTGAAAGTCCTTTTTTTCTCGCTATACGGTCTGGTTGTGCACCGGTGGTGGATAAGATCATGGAAACTGAAGAGCCACGTTTTAAGATGCTTCGTCGCAAAGATGGAACCACTATAATTCACTATCTATCTGCACTTCCGGGTACGTTACTTAAACGAAAGTAAACTATAAATAATGCAGTTAAAGTTTTGTAGCTTATACTGCGTTGCCTTGTATTGATAAAAGTAAGTATATCATGAATGCAGAGGAAACATGTCGAAAGGTGCTAAAGAAATATTGGTGGATCATCAACTTGCGAAATGATGAACGAAAGACAGCTCTCGACTATGCCAAATACGAAGATAATGCACCTTGGCTAGTAACTTTGTTGACCGAGCCTTTTCTTATAGAAAAAGAAGACTTTGATTGGGTTGAAGCAGCTAAAAGAAAAGAGTATGACGCTATCCTTACCTTTGTTGATCACTGCCAAGATCTACAAAGGGTTTGCCGTGTACAAAATGACACCCCTCTACACCACATAAAACTAACCACTTACATAGAATACCTTAAATTCCTCGAAATTCCATCAATCGCAGAGCTTAAGAACACGACAGACAGAAATGGTGCAACGCCCTTGCACCGTGCACTAGAGAGAAAAGATATGCATCTTGCTAAGACACTTCTTCTCGACGCTGGGGTTGAGTGGATCATCAAAGATAATACTGGCACAACCGCCATGGACTTGCTTGCCCAGCTTTACAAGGAAAATAATGATTGGGTATGTTAAACTAATCTACTCCTACATTTTTTTTATTTCTCCTCTTTTGGCTGTAACCTAGCCAAAGCCGACCCCGAGAATAAATGAGTCGGAATCGGTTTGTCCCATGCCAATTTCTTTTCATCAATGTTTCATCTTGAGTTCAAGCCCGAGCTCGAGCTTTTATTCAGATTATTTTTCTTCGAGTAATAATAAAAATACAAGGTTGAAGGGAAAAAAAAAATTGAAAGTGCTAATAATAAATTTACAAAGATGGTTACCAGTTCCAATTTAAAAAAGGATCCCTGTAATTTATTAATCTCTAGTCTTTAAATACTATGCAGATTCTCACGTTATTAATTTAATTAGACCAAGTTTATTCACAAACTCATCTCTTTTTCTTAGACTATGTCACCTCAGCTTTCCCCTCAATATTTCATTCTTCAAACTCAGACTCATTACAAAATACACTTTATGCACAGACTCATCTCAAATTTTCTCACCTCACATACCTTATTTTTTATTTTTTTATTCATCTCACCTCAACTTTCACCTACCCTATTTTATTTTATTTTATTAATTTTTTTATTTATCTCATCTCACCTCAACTTTTTACTACTTTTTTTTATTTATTTATTTATCTCAAAATCTACGTTTATTTTATAACTCAAATAATTACAATGAACTAATTAGTATAGACCCCGTGCATATGCACGGTATATATATATGTAAATCTATTTTATAGATATTTTAAAATTTACATATTAAATTTTAAATTACACAACTTTGTAGTTTAGATTTAAGAGAATAATTAGAAATTATTAAGCAAAATTAGTAAGCCTACATCTATATTTTTGTGAAGATATTATCAATATATATTATTAAAGGAGGCTTTTTTTATTTTACATATATATAATTAAAGGAGACTTTTTTTATTTTACCATCAATATTAACTATATTATTATTTTATATTTCCGGTTCTTAATTCTAACCTGAGATGGATTTTGAGTAAGAGTAGAATTCTTTTTATAAACAACACAAGTCTACTAATTACTAATTTCATTAATTACTAATTACATTATGATAATTACTATACGAAACACGGGTAATATGTCATATTAACAATAACAATAATGCATGAGTTTAAAATTGATTGATTATGTAACACATAAAGATAATTATCATTATATTGAGTATATTGATTATTATTGATTATTATTAGTAATAGTATAAAATAATAAATTTTGATTGAAAGTAGAATTCATGCTTCTAACTTTATAAGACGATTTTTTTTAATGTACATAATTTTTTTTAAACAACTTTAAACATGTCGGGTCAAAATACTGAATACAGGTCGATTTAATTATGGATCATGTTATATAGGTCCGAAACGGGTTGGTCAGAATACGGATAGTTTCAAATGTCGATTTTTTTTACCTCTTTTTATTTTTTTTAATAGTACTTCGTATTATTTTTAGACTCTTTAATTATGATGTTATATTTCAATTATTTAAATTAATATTCATCGCACGGACGTTATATTTCAATAAATTTTTAAAATTCTTTTATAATTAAAAGATAAAAATTAAATTGAATATTAGTTTATATTTTTATGTAAAATATCGAGTCATAGATCAAGATTTAGAGATCTTGACTCTTGACCTATGAAAAAATGAGTTGGGCATGTCGGGTCATGTTTTGTCTTATAGTAATGTTGAGTACTAATTAACACGAGAACACAACTTTGGTTTCCTATGTGCAACTGTACAGGAGAGTAAGTTATGTTAGATGATTTAGACATAAAATTATATTTAAATAAAACAATAATATATACGGAGTAATAATTAATTTTTCCCTCCATTTTTTTTTATTAACCTCATATGGGTATGGTACGAATTTTAAGAAAAAATGAAAAAGTAAGAGGAAATTGGTGATATAGTGCATGTGATGAGAGAAAAATACTGCTCCCTTCGTACCACTAAGATCTTTCCACTTCAATATTATATTCCTCACAAATGAATAAAAGTGGAAAGATTTTAGTGGCATGGAGGGAGTAATTAATAAATTTCCATACGAAGAAATGAGGATAACTAAAAAAAATTCCTAAAAGAAAATGAGACTAAATCAAAAAAATGAAAGAAGTATATATTGAATTGCTAATAGGTTAAAATTAGAGTTTTTAACAAAATCTAGGCATAAAAATAAATTGTCTAGAATTGTGTTTTAGGCTTTGTAGTCTCTTCTTTACAACGGGTTGAACGGGTCGAGCCATGTCATGTTTCTAAATTAACAGGTAATTTAGGATTTGGGTAAAAAAAGTGGGTTCATGACCCAAAAAACAACAGATTGGGTGGGACGGGTTTGTGAGTCAGGTCAAATTTAAAGCGAGATGATTGCATGCATGCTAATATATTAGACGTAGTAGAGTCAAATTGTTAACGTATAAAAGACATAGATAAATCAATGTTCGCAGATGAGTTGTCATGGTCTCACGGACATATTAATATTGTTCACATGCGCAACACCTGATATTTTGATAGTGTCATTTGTTTCACAAAGTAACTAATGTAGACACTAGAACTATCGAGTGAACCGGGTCAAATACTGGTTCTGTATCGGGTTATGGTCAGAATACGGGAAATAATAGTTTCGAACGCCTAATTTTTTAGCGCTTTTTAAGCAAAAAAATTATTTTTGATATCAATTATTTATTTATTTTAATACTATTAGTATTATTTTCTATAAATTATAAATTTTATATTTAAAAAAAATCAAAATTTGCTTAGTCTGTCTCACTTCTTGATTTCTCTCGGTGTCGTTCCCTTAAAATAAATATTGATAAGCGGTGTCAAATCTTCGAAATGCTAATGGTTTGAAATAATCATAAATCACTTCGTCGTATAAATAATACTTTCTCCCTCTGTCTCACTAAAAGGGTCCCCCCACCTTCTTAGTGAGAATTAAGGTGTGTACAAATGTGTAGTGGAAAATGAAATATGGAAAATAAGTGATGTTAGAACCAATATAAACCACAAAAATCAAACAAAATAAGAATAAAACAAAACGTGACTTTTAGAGAGACAACCCAAAAAGGAAAGACTGACTCTTCTACAGACAGGGGAAGTACTATTTTGTGTTAAAATTTGAGTTTTAGCAAAATCCAGACATAAAAATAGATGGCTAGAAATTGACTTTTAGATTAAAGTTTTGTGGTCTCTTCTTTCCAACGAATTGAACAGGTTGGGCTAGATCATGACCCAAAATCGGGTCATTTAGGATTCGGGTTAAACGAGTTGCGAGTAAAAAAAATGGGCTTATGCCTCTAAAAATGTATCGGGTGGTTCATGTCAAATTTAGAGCGAGATGATGACATCATACAAATATATTTAGGGTTCGTTTGGTTGATGCGGGAAGTGCAAATTCATGGGAAATAGAATATCATCGGAAATAAGTTTTTTTACTAATTCATGAGAAGTTCTAAAAAGTGTTTGGTTATCTATATGGGAACTTAATTAATGTGAGAATACAAGTTACCAAGAGGGGGATTGGTAAGCAACTTCTTACATTTATATAGGAAGTCACTTCCATGGGAGGTTCTACTTCTTCCATTCTTGCAAATTTGAGGCAACCAAACAATCCCATTTTTTTCAATTCATGGGAACTGCTATTTTCCATGATTTTCCAAGGGCAACCAAATGACCAGAGACGTAGCTATGGGTAGGCCAAGGTGGGCCATGGCCTGGGCTAGGTTCTGGGTAACATTTATATAGAAATGACTAATGGAATAACACAGCAAATTGGTATTGACGTTTTGGTCGGCTTGGTTTCCCCAAGATATTAGTAGTGTGGGGAGGTTGTGGGTTCAATTCGTGTGAGCTGCACTTTTTTTTTTTTTGTTTTTTGTTTTTTTCCCCTTTCTCCATTTTTGCTAGTCCAATACTCCGTAATTGATATTATTCGGATGCCTCCGATTTTTTTTATCACAGGAAGTTTACACATAAATATTGATCTATGATATATTCTAAGTATGAAGTAACTTTTTTTTTAACATTTATAATGACAAGTGTCCCATATACTCCGTACAACGATTTAGTTAATTAAGTTATTCTAATAGTTACAACCATTTAATTAAGTTATTCTAATAGTTGTCAATTTTTTCTCTAATAAACATTTTTATCATATTAGAGTTCACTCAATGTGGGAGCAATTATATGATGAACTATTCTATACGAAGTATATAACTTTATTTTACGAGACTAATAACAATCATTTTATAACTCTAATGTTATTTTATAATTTAAAATATTTTTTTATTAATTTTATTTTCTTTCCAACTTAAATCATGATGAAATAATTAAAGAAAATACAACTGAATAGTCTGAATTTGTGTAAGGTTTATGTACGTGTCTGAATATGGCAAAATATATACGATTACATTTCAAAGAATATCAATGAGGTTTAAATAATAATTTGAGTTCTTCGAGGAAAGGATAAAATGGATATATTGCAAACTATAAAATCGGCCATGGGTGGATTATGATCCTGGCTTCGTCCTTGCAAACGACCCCTTAATTCGAAAGTCAAATGCTTAGAGAACAAAAGACACAGATAGATCAAATGTTCCAAATGAGTTGTTACAGACATTAAAATTGCTAACAGTGACCAGTTATTATGATGAGCACCATTTGTTTTAGCCATGTAGCTAATATACACACTAGACCTGTCACCGGTCGGGGTATACGGGTCATGCTCAGAAATAATTTCGAATACCTAATTTTGTTACGGCTTTTAAAGTAAAAAATAGTATGTATTAAATTAGGGTCGGGTTTATGGGTCGAGTCGAATTTGACAGGTCTAACCGTCTAAGTGTAGCACCATAACCCCGTCTGCTACTTTTCGTATAAAATACATGCAAACGTGGAGTAATAATCCTCTAAAATGACAATTATTTGAAATAATCATAATCATGCCATCGCAGTCATATTATAAAAGAAAGTATTAAGGTTGATTTAGTAACGTTATTGTTACACCCGTGCATCGCACGAGCATCAAAACTAGTACATATTATATATGTTATTCTAATTCTTTCAAAGTCTCAATTTTCTACTGAAAATATATACGGAATATGAATTTAATATTAAGAATTGATTACTCATATGAGTAATATAATCTTAAATTGTTTAATAGCATATTTTTAAGAAAAATTAGATTAATTCTATGTTTTTTTTAAAAAAAATTGAAGAGAGATTAACCTCAAAAAGCAAAAATATTATTTCAAAAAATGAAGTGATTATATTTGTTTTTACTTTGATGATTTTCTTATTATAAGTTTGTTCAAATTATTTTGACTTTTTTTTGTCTATTATGAAATTTAATTGATTTGTTCTATTTATTATATGAATTATCATTATTTATTTCTATATTAGGCATGATGTATTTTGGAGGAAACTTTTTAGTAAGTTATTATTCTTTTAGTTAATAGGGAATGTTATTCTCATACTTTCAAAGTCTTAATTTTCTACTGAAAATATATACGGAATATGAATTTAATATTAAGAAATGATTACTCGTATGAGTAATATAATCTAAAATTGGTCAATAGCACATTTTTTTTAAAAAAAACTTACACTAATTCTATGTTTTTTTAAAAATTGAAAATAGATTAACCTCGAAAAGCAAAAATATTATTTCAAAAAATGAAGTGATTATATTTGTTTTTACTTTGACGATTTTCTTATTATAAGTTTATTCAAATTATTTTGACTTTATTTTTTGTCCTCTATAAAATTTAATTGATTTGTTCTTTTTATTATATGAAGTATCATTATATTTTTATATTAGGCATGATGTATTTTGGAGGGAACTTTTTAGTAAATTGTTATTCTCTTACTTAATAGGGGATTAATTGTTATATAAATCTTGTGACATACGAATAATTTTATTTTCGAGTGGTCATTACTCATTATTAAAGGTGACAATCGGGCGGGTGGGTCGAGTTCGGGTTGGATTGTCGGTAGACCTGACAAACAAGCCAACCGGGTCGGGTGAGTTTCACGTTAACTTTGGGTTGGACCAGATCATTTTGGGTTTGTTATTTACATCTTTTTTAGGATATATATCGACTCGTTTTTTATAATAATTATCGGGTCAATTTTGGGTTAGCTCGAGTCAATTTAGGTTACGAGTTAACCTCGGATCTTTAGTTTGAGTATCAAATCAAGTTCGGGTTGACTTATTCGGGTCGGGTCATTCAGGTTAGGTACAGTATTATTTATCATTTATTATACGAATTTGGTTTTTTTCATCTATATACAACTATATCACCTAATACAAATTATTTTGACCATGTCATTTTGGATGGAAGTAAACTGAGCTAAAGTGGAATGAGTTGAATTGAACTGAGCTGAGCGAACTGAACTAAAGTAGGTTGAAATAATAATAATAATTATTATAATAACAACAACAACAACAACAACAACAACTAAGTTTACTTGTTACCAAAAAAATAAAAAATTAAAAATAAAAAAATAAAAAACCTTACTCGTAATTGATACAGTGGTGATAATAATAATAATAATAATAGTAGTAGTAGTAGTAATAATAATAATAAGGGTTATTTAACAACAATAATACCAACTATAGAGCGTCTTCCGAAAATAATATCAATTTTATTAATCTGAGAATAATACGTATTATTGAAGTAGTTAAACGAGAGTAGTACGAGTGACCGGTTATCTGTAGAACCCTTCCACCTTTCTTTTTCACCTTTAATTTTATTTAATGGCAATAATATCAACTATAGAGCGTCTTCCGAAAATAATTCCAATTTTAATAAATTTGAGAATAATACGTATTTTCGGAGTAATTAAATCAGAGTAGTATAGATGAACAATTAACGGTAGAACTCGTTCACCTTGCTTTTTCGCCTTTAATTTGTTTCATGTTTACTCTTTTTCACTTACTTAGTGTACGAGGCATTAAACGTCATTAACGTCTTCAGTCTTTCTCTTCCTTCAACCTCACCAAATCTAACTAACAACACAATCCTACACCAAAATCAACACGTTAATCTAAACGAAACGTATAGGAAAAAACGGAAGAAGGATGAAGGGTAATGAAGAGAGAGAGGACGAAGGAGAGAAGTAAGGAGGAGTAGACTTGAGAAAACTGACCCGACCCGAATAAGTCAAACCGAACCCGACCCGACACCCGAACCGAAGCATGATTTTGACCCGAGCTAACCCGAAACTGACCATACCATTATTATAGAAAACTAGTCGATATCCCTAAGAAAGTTGAAAACAGCAAACCCGAGAATGACCCGAACCCGAAATTATCCGACCCGACGCAAAGTCAACACGATTATTATAACCCGAAAGTGACCTGACCCGAAGCTGACCCGACACAGTTCACCCGTTAGCCGGGTCTAGAGAGGAGGATGGAGGATAAGTAGCAGGTTAAATATTAATTAGGTGACCTGATGTAGTAGGTTAAAAAGTCACATATACTACTCTTGTTTAACTACTCCAATAATACGTATTATTATCGGATTATTGAAATTGGTATTATTTTTGGAAGACGCCCTATAGTTGATATTATTGTCCTTAAATAACCCTAATAATAATAATAATAATAATAATAATAATAATAATAATAATCAAAAAATAATAATAATAATAATAATCAAAAAAATAATAATATTAGGCGAAGTGAGAGAAAATTTTCTCTCTCTAGGATCTTTTCTCTCTAATTCTGTTACGAGCGCGAAGCTTTCATCAATGGCGTCTACTCCTCCAAGGAAGCGTGGACCAGGCCGTCCTCCCAAGAAATCTTTACGCAATCAACCTCCTCCTAACTCCGGTTCTTCTGGGCCAGAATTGGGCGGAAATGACGCAGAGTTACAGGAGAATTCCGATTCCCAGGGTACTTCGCAACCGTCTTCTCTTAATGACATCATATTGAATGCTCTCCACTCAGCTAGTAAACTTGATAATTCTGTTGCTAATTCTGATTCTAATTTGCTTATGAGTAATGATAATGTTGTTCACGTGAATAACGATGCCATTGTTAAACCCTCTGTTCAACAAAGAAATTACACTACAAAAAAAATAGCCATAGCAAGGGACAAATCCGTTGCAAAAGGCCATTTTGCAACGGATTTTGTCCTCGCAAATAGTGGTTGCAAAAATGACTAATTCTGTTGCAAATCCCTTGCAAACTGCTATTTGCAACGGACTTGCAACGGAAATAAAGTCGATTGCATGGCAATAAAGTCCGTTGCAAATCCGTTGCAAAAGACAAAGCTTGCAACGGATTTGCAAGGGAATGTCCCTTGCAAATGTGCTATATTGGTGAATTCATTGCCCGTTTTTGGCTCCCCAAATTGCCAAAATTTCATAAAAACATGCAACAAACAACATATCATATATATATATATATATATATTAATGCCAAAATGTAAACAAATTCACATTGGACGGAAAATTACATTGGTAACGTACAATAATGCATTATAACATCAATATCTCCTAAAATATTATGTTTCCAAAAAAAAAATACAAATTAATTTAAATATCCACTTCATTGATGCAACGACGTTCCAAAAATGACATTGATCTTCTTCGGTGATCTGTAAATAGGAATGAACAATAGAGATTTAAGATTGATACATATTGACGATAGAAATAACATGGAAAATAATGGCAAATGTTGGAAAATTATCTTTACATCCTAACTCCAATATATAAGAATAATTTTTTTTGGACCACATTGCTCAAAGCCTTGAACCAACAACTATTATACCTCGATCACGCTAGTTAGAAATACTATATGTACTATAGAAAAGAGAAAATAACATACATCGCAAGTATAACACATCTTTTGTACTATTTTATGTGTGCATTATTTAGCTCCGTTGATTCCTATAGCATAAGAATTAATAATGAGGCTGGATTAGTGAAACAATTGGAAATATGAAACTAATTCAAAGATACCTTCGTACAAGGTTTAATAAGAAGAATTAATTTATACTCCGTAATAGGAATTAAGGAATACAAGAGAAGTAGTGGATAAATATATCCATTCTTCAATCCTTGAATTGTTGTCAACACATGTTAATGGACTTAAACGCGTCCATGAGAATTAGATATTAATGGGACATATAATAATTATGGCAATCCATCTTGAAAAATATGAACATGGTAAGAGATTAGTAAGACAGACTCGGTAATCATAAATTCAAAGACAAAAATTGAGGTTTTTAGAATTTAAAAATAAATAAATTAGGTATGAAGGGGAGATACACATGAAGAGGTAACAATAAGACCATGTCGAAAGTAAGAAGAGACAATAAATTTAACTAATCAAAACAAGATAGAATGTAGAAAGTTTAACTATTTGTCTAAACTTGAACCGAAGTTGCTACTCAAAGAACCCCGACAACATCACCAACCAACACACGACCTTCTAGTCCTGCCATTGACACACTTAAGTCACTAGTTCGGACGTGGCCCCTACTATTTTCTGAGAATACGAATGAGGCTGACAAATATAAATTGAGAGTATAACATACACATACACATACAAAAATGCAAGCATGAAGTTGAAAACAGTAGCTAAGAGTAGCTAAGTGATTATTTACAAATTGCAATCCATTCAAACTCTATAGCTCTAATCCTAAGTGTGGACATGACATAGGTCCACCCCGACGCGGCCACGCGCGGGTTTGGGTAGGCGAATGAATCTCCATATGAGAAGGATCGAATTGAAATTTAGGTCTATGTGGAGTCGCCACCGAATTTTATGGTTATTCGGAACCGTTCGAGCCCACTCTATGTCGTAGTGGGCCGTATACAAAATACGGCCCATTTCCGATGTCAGAGTTTATTGGGCTCGTCCCTTTGCATATCGATATAGATGCCGACCTGAGCGGTTAATCGTATATTGAATGACTCTCGTGCGCCAACGGTTTCGGGCATCCGGAAACCGAGGTTCTGAGTAAGGGGTGAGGGTACGTGTTGGGAAGCCCACAAAGGACACCCAACCCCGCCCGCACATTAGCGGCCTCTACTAAGAATTCGAATGACTTTCTAATACGCGTGCTAGTAAAACGGGAAAAATGATATGCAAAGATTTATTTTCCCTAAACATGCGAATTGAATTGAAACGGGTTTCTAAGTCAATTTAATGCAACTAAAAATTAACGTCAAAGTTGTATTTTAGCATGCGGGTTCATTTAGTACAATAAACGAATAATAATTAAATTGACAAAAGAAATAACAAACGCGTTAGTAAACGACGCAATGATATAACGAATAATAACGGTTTATGTAAATATGAGATGGGATGAAAAGGTGCAAATATGAGATGCATGGTTTGAAAAGATAGTAATACACATGATTGATTAAACACGTGTTGACCTAAATCATAAATTATTACCGAGTTCGCAAAATAGAATAATGTACGACTTGCATTTTAGTCATTATGTGGTCACTCGATCGAGTGGTCAATAGACTCGATCGAGTAGACCTTTAAAAAAGATTTCTGTTTTGCGTTTATGACCGTACTCGGTCGAGTTATTGACTAACTCGGTCGAGTACATGGCCACTCGACCGAGTCACTGTGAGACTCGATCGAGTGGGTGTCATAATTAGCTTTCTGACTCGATTTTAGGGTGTCACTCGATCGAGTGACTAAGGCACTCGGTCGAGTGGCACCTGTACGAACTTGGTTCGTTTGCTATTTAATTGTTGACTTTGAAATTACTTTTGATTTTTGATAATCGGACATAAATATTGCACAATTTATGTTCGACTTGGTTTTTTATAAATCGCGAATTTTGTCGAACCGAATATAAATATTGTTGAATTTACACCCGATTCTAAAGTTGAATACTCATCATATCCCATATTCGATTATTGAATCGATATGGGATATTTAGAGTGAAAAATAAAAAAGATGGATTAATTTTAGTCGCTTTGAATTAATTATCGTGATATGAATAAATCAAGTTAATTAATTCATATGACTTGATTGTTAGATTCGATATCCAATTATGGAATTGGTATCGAATCTAAAATCGACGCTTTACTTGAGAAAACTTGATTCCCTCGACTTTTCCGACATCGAAATAAATCCTTAGGGATTGTGATATCGGATCCGTGTCAACGGGTTTCGACCCTTATTAAAAATTGACTTTAGAAAATTGATGAATGCAAAATTGATGATGATAACGAGAAGTAATAACGGAATCTTGTTTAAGTTGACTCATCTCAATAATCAAATAATCGGGATACCGGGATAAGCGACCGTCAACGCTGTGTGCAGTACACTTGTATGTTCGTGTTTTCTTATCCCGATATCCTTCTTACTCGACACAAATCAATGAGTATTTTAATATTTTAATACTAAAGATATTATAGATATTATGATGCAATGACTAAAATAATAAAAAAACGAAAAAAACGAGGAAGAATGATGAATGCGTGATAATAATGATAAAATAACCGTAACACTAATAATAATACGAAATAATAATAATAATAATAATGCGTAGTAATAATAACGATAATACGTAATAATAATAATAATAATACGGTAATAATAATAATAATAATAATAATAATAATAATAATAATAATAATAATAATAATAATACGTAATAAAATATAGTAGTAATAATATATAATAATAATAATAATAATAGTAATAATAATACGTAATAAAATATAGTAGTAATAATATATAATAATAATAATAATAATAATAATAATAATAATAATAATAATATATAGTAGTACGTAATAGTAGTATATATAATAAAAATAATAATAATAATACATAATAATAATACGTAAAAATGAGAAAAGAGGGAAAAGGAAAGAAAAAGGGGTTTGTCACCCTCAACCTACATGTTTCAGTCTCGGTACGGACTCGTAAACGCGGCTTTAACACGGGAGTCTTCGAGGTGTATGGAGGCTAAGTTATGGTGGCTCGGATTGGATCCCTAGAACTAGGTTTAGGGTTTGCTAAAGTCGGTTTTCCTAGGGTTTTTCTAGGGTTGGTAAAAACGTAGTATGTGTGTAGGATGCTAGGGTTTTTTTGTGTGATTGTAGATCTGTGAGATTAGGGTTGTGAGAAGTTGTGTAATTGTGTTGCATGAGGTTGCTTATATAGGCAAAGCTAGGGCACCTTGGTGTCTAGGGTTTTGTGCCTTGACGGACTTGATTTGATGGCCCGTTTGGAGGCGGACCGTGGGTGAGCTACTCGGAAACGGCTTTGACCGGGTTTTAATCCGGTCACTAAAAGTCGGTTTTATTTCCGGTGTCGGTTTTGACCCAAATTAGTCTTGTTTGACTCGAATGATCCACTGGGCCTGGATTTGAGGTCTGTTTGGTGAGGTTTGTACTCCGTAAGTGTGTTAGCCAACGATTAATGGATTTGAGCCCGTATCCGAGCGCGTAGAAACACGTTAGCGTCCGATCATCATCGGGTGATTTTTGGAAACTACCATAGACACCTGGCAGTCAAAATGCGGGTGTCTACAGAGCCCCCACTCTGACTGAGGCTTGGACAGGGCGAAAGTCAGAGTAGCTACCAAGCCCGTTAAGACCTGGTAGACTTCCGGTCGGGTCGTTTATAGTCCGTTAGACTCGCGTGAAGGGCTCGCCAGCCATAAGGCAGAGATCATACCTGCGCTCCGTGGGGACTTTGGGCTTGTCACGTAAGCCCTGGGTGTGCCTGTGTGTTGGCCCATCCCGTGCTATCCCGGAAAATGCTGCTGGGGAGATTTGATGACTTGCATGTCCCTGTTTGAGTCGTACCTGTATGAGTCACATAGAATGCATGCAACACGTAGGTGGTAAAATGACTCGTGCTGGGGAAAATGATTTTGAATTTTTTTTTTTGAAAACTCGAATTTTGAATTTGAAATCCTGAAAGCAATCGCGAGCTAGGTTTTCAAAATGGAAAGGGATAGAAAAGAAATTCACAGTATAAATAGACTGAAATCTGACCTTGTCGAAAAAGATCTTTTTTCAAATGGCTAAATTTTGCGAATCTCAAAATGGAATCATAAGAGAGGGACCTACCGACAGACTCGACTCTGGATACGACAGGACGAGTTGACTGACACGGACTGGACTCTCTAAGAGTTGGACCGTGATTCGGTAGGGGTGTGGGCCACCTAGCAAGACTCTTAAGTTGCGTCATCCCGTAGCCTAGGCGAGTGGCAACACGGTCGTACATCGAAATGGGATAGATATGCTATAGGGGGACCGCAGTAGTCCGTAATGAGACTGTTTTAGTCTGGTGCCTTTCTGGATTTCCTATTTTAGGATACATTTCCAAAGTGGGTGATGCCTCGAGTCCTGACAGATTCTTGTCTTCGACTGAGCCGAGTACTAGGACACACTACATAAAGAAGGCTAGATTTTTTGTTGACTTTATCTGGATTTTGTGAGTGGATGGAGAACTTCTGCCTAGGAGAAGCCCCCAGGACAACAAAGCTAACCGTTGAGAACATGATGGTGTCGTGACCGGAATAATGGCGCTTTTTGAATGTGTGTCAATGTTGGTGGTTGTGCCTCTGTTGAAAGGCTGCCTACGTATTCACGTGTGGTGAAATCAAACCATGCCGTAGTTCAGTGGATTGAAAGATATATCATGGTGCCTAAACTAATAGGACTTTGTGTGTAACTAGCCATAACGACGGTGCAGGCTAGGTGCATTCCCAGTGATGTCTTAATCAAAGGGCTTGAATGGTTAGGATATTAATCCTGTGACTGTGAGCGTTCGCCGGGGTAGCCCCCAGAGGCGGTGTGAACTATTTGGGCATGTTCTATGCCGACTGCAAGTTGAGTTCCCGTGTTTGGGGTTGGTAACTGGTCTGGATGTGAAAAATTGGGATGGAATTTTAACGAGTTTTGCTCTCGGGGATTTTAACGAGTTTTGCTCTCGAGGATTTTAACGAGTTTTGTTCTCGGGGATTTTAACGAGTTTTGCTCTCGGGGATTTTAACGAGTTTTGCTCTCGGGGATTTGACGAGTTTTGCTCTCGGGGATTTGACGAGTTTTGCTCTCGGGTCTTTGTATGGTGATTGTGAATTTTGTTATGTAAAGGGAAAGTCGAGTAAAATGGCTCAAACTTTGATCGGGATAGGCTTTGATAATGCGGGATCTGGTTTTCATGTCTGGCCCTAATGGTTAGGGGTATCCTATGGTGCTTGAATCCTCAAAATTCCGGGCTGTCTCTGGCCTGGGTCTCGGGGAGGTCTTGAGGGTTGTAATGTGGGAAGGCTAGATGTGGTGTTAGCTGACCAACTTGATTGTCACTCCCCTATTGGATGGTATTGATAATTTTGAATTTGACCGTACCCCGGTCAAAGGATTTTCACTTGAGTATTTGATTATTTGATTTTTTGATCGACCTTACGGTCATGGGGTTTTGATAATTTTGA
The DNA here is from genome assembly GCA_958450325.1 of Agrostemma githago. Taxonomy (NCBI): domain Eukaryota; kingdom Viridiplantae; phylum Streptophyta; class Magnoliopsida; order Caryophyllales; family Caryophyllaceae; genus Agrostemma; species Agrostemma githago. Next base: position 24,445,519 of record OY288254.1, on the reverse strand, counting down.
CCGTACCCTGGTCGTGGGGCTTTCACTTGAATTGACCGTTGACCACGGTCATGGGTATTCTGAATTTTTTGATGATGGCCTGCTTTTTTTGTTTTGGCCTTTTGTTTTTTTTTTCATGGACTTTCGATTTTTTTTTTGTCCAGTTTTCTTTTTTGATGATGGCCTTCTTTTAGCTTTGGCCCTTTCTTTTTTCTTCTGACTTTTGATTGACCTCTCAGCCCCGGTCATGGGTTTTTTGATTTTGGTTGACCTCTCAGCCCCGGTCATGGGTTTTTTGATTTTGGTTGACCTCTCAGCCCCGGTCATGGGTTTTTTTTTTTTTTTTGGTCAGACTAACACCAAAGGTAGGGATCGGTTGATCTTATCGGATGGGTGTTTGTTGTGGGAAATGGGCTTGCCTCCCGTCTTAGACCCAAACTAGAAGACTACCCAGATTTGTCATAGGATTCGATATGCTCCTGCTAATGGTAGTTATGTGGCTTTTCTATACCAGACATGGAATAGGTAAAAGGAAAACACGGGCTCGGTTTCCTGCAGTCATTATAGATGTGCCTATAATAGTCACGTGCGTGTGCTCACAGTGTATGATGGTGTTCATCATGTTCTCGGAAACACATAAGGAAAGTGTATATGAGAAAGAATATTGAAAGCTGATTTTATTGAATTTTGAAAAAGAAGACAGAATACAGTTGACTCTGACTCTGACTTTGACTTTGACTCTAGACTCAGACTCAGACTCGGACTTAAATCAAATCCGGACTCTTGGATGATGTTGTCATTAGTCGTCGGCTTCTAAGGACTCGAGTTGATGTCCAGTATAGCCCAGATCTTCATTGTGTCGAAGATCGTCTTCAATCCTAATGCCCATTTCGGTAAGTACGGCAAAGTTTGAAATGCCGGCATACCTAAGATGGACGCGGTAAGAAGGTAGGAGGTTGTTGATGAAGGCCTCCACTAGTGTCTTCTCGTTGGGCTTGTTTACCAACTTTACACTCTCGGCCCTCCATCTTTGAAGATATTTAGTGAACCCTTCTTTGGGCTCTTGGGCCATTACTTCCAGAGTACGCATTGTAGTCTGGATTTCGATATTATCAGCGTAGTTCCGGGCGAACTCCGTTGCCACGTCATCCCAAGTCGGGTATTTCTTGGAATCGAGCCTGTAGTACCAGGCTTTGGGGTGCTTCTCGAGGGAGGAAGGGAATAAGTGCTTAAACATGGTGGACTTTACCCCTTTGACCGCCATGAAATCTTTGAAAGCCCGGATGTGATGGACCGGGTCTTCAGTACCCTCAAACATTGGAATTCCCGTAAGGTTGAGGTTAGCAGGTAGCTCGTCATTCAAAGGTGAATAAGTACGAGCATTTTCGGTATGGATCGAGTTGTTCGTCGATAAGTGGACTTGCTCTTCGAGCCTACGAACAACACTGATTAGCTCAGCTATGGGCCAAGTGGGCTCATATCCCTCAACTGGGGCCATCTTTTCCACGGCACTTAGGCGGGTGACTATCGTTGCTTGGTTAGCCTGGATGGCAGCCAGTTGGGTCTCAATCTTGGCCAGAGCATTTTTCAAATCGTCCATTTTGCGTTGGCGTCTAGTTTCGGGTGGCCTGTCTGTAAGAACACCACGTAATCAGAAAGGTTGCTTCGGAACTCGAACTCACCAAGGCATAGGAAATAGCGCAAGAGGAGGGACGGCCCCAGTTTGACTCGGGTTAGACTCCCCTAAGACAAATGTGTAGGGCACGATTCTCGGAGTGACTGTGATTAATCACTCCGTCGGAGAGTAGCCCCCAAGCGAGACTTAAGGACTTAGATGGCGTGACACCTAAGTGACTCAAAAGTGGAGTATGTGAGACACGTGTAAGACATGACCCTTAGAGCAACCGTGATTGATCACTCTGCTAAGGGGTAGCCCCCAAGTGGGATCGATAATTTTGTTAAGACTCGAGTGTGGGACGAGTGACCCTTAGACGTAAGGACCCCGAACCTTTTGTTATAGGGCTATGCCCTGCAAAAGGTTGACTCGGAAAAGACACCTAGACGGGTGACTTGTGCAAGGTGGGCCTTCCTTAGGATTCGGCGAATGGGCCTAGTCCTGTTCGAAGGAAGGTTCACGTGAGACATCCCCAGACTTTTGGACTCGATTGTGTTGACGGGCCCTCCTTTGTAGGGGTTTGTCCTACGTAGGTGGGCCCTGCCTTAGTCTAATAAGGGGGACTGGGATAGGGAAGAAACTCGTGATGTAAGATCGACGGAGTTTCGACGCTAAAGACCTTGACAACTTAAGACGCGACCCGACACTGCTAAATATGGGAAGTCCTAAGAGGAAGGTTTTGAAAATTGATTGATTTTGAAAGGGGACCGAGAGGACTCGGTGGAGGGGCCCAAATTTCGAAAAAAAAGAAATGTCATTGGGCCACGGGTTTTTGAAAATTCGAAAGTATTTTCGAGTTTTGAATTGGGCAGCATACCGTCTAGAAAATAGGCTATTTTGAGTAAAATCATAAGTCCTAAATTCGGTATGTGTCCCGGGTTTTGAAACTGAATAGTTTGAAAAAGATGTAATTTTGAAAAAATTGACGGTTTTTGAAAACGACTCGGAAACCAAGTAGCACGTAGTCACACAAGCATTATAACGACGCCATGTATGCTCTATACTAAGTCTCGGTCGGTCTATAAAGGGTCTATACCAGTGTACATAGTCTAGACGTTGATCGGGACGGACTTCCTAAGTCGAGTTGATCTTAGAACATGCCGCGAAACCCACTCGAATCGACTATGGACACCTTTCAACATATCCATATTCGAGTACATCGACGGTATAGTGGGACGTCGGTCGCGAGTACCGGCCCGTGAAAATATGGGTTATGCATGAACCGTAGAACTAACACGCGTATTGTATTTGTCAAACGATTTCTATTCGAGTCTCACCCTGAGGATGCGGATGGTAAGTCACACATCAGTTAATCCCCAGCGGAGTCGCCAAATTGTGGACATGACATAGGTCCACCCCGACGCGGCCACGCGCGGGTTTGGGTAGGCGAATGAATCTCCATATGAGAAGGATCGAATTGAAATTTAGGTCTATGTGGAGTCGCCACCGAATTTTATGGTTATTCGGAACCGTTCGAGCCCACTCTATGTCGTAGTGGGCCGTATACAAAATACGGCCCATTTCCGATGTCAGAGTTTATTGGGCTCGTCCCTTTGCATATCGATATAGATGCCGACCTGAGCGGTTAATCGTATATTTAATGACTCTCGTGCGCCAACGGTTTCGGGCATCCGGAAACCGAGGTTCTGAGTAAGGGGTGAGGGTACGTGTTGGGAAGCCCACAAAGGACACCCAACCCCGCCCGCACATTAGCGGCCTCTACTAAGAATTCGAATGACTTTCTAATACGCGTGCTAGTAAAACGGGAAAAATGATATGCAAAGATTTATTTTCCCTAAACATGCGAATTGAATTGAAACGGGTTTCTAAGTCAATTTAATGCAACTAAAAATTAACGTCAAAGTTGTATTTTAGCATGCGGGTTCATTTAGTACAATAAACGAATAATAATTAAATTGACAAAAGAAATAACAAACGCGTTAGTAAACGACGCAATGATATAACGAATAATAACGGTTTATGTAAATATGAGATGGGATGAAAAGGTGCAAATATGAGATGCATGGTTTGAAAAGATAGTAATACACATGATTGATTAAACACGTGTTGACCTAAATCATAAATTACTACCGAATTCGCAAAATAGAATAATGTACGACTTGCATTTTAGTCATTATGTGGTCACTCGATCGAGTGGTCAATAGACTCGATCGAGTAGACCTTTAAAAAAGATTTCTGTTTTGCGTTTATGACCGTACTCGGTCGAGTTATTGACTAACTCGGTCGAGTACATGGCCACTCGACCGAGTCACTGTGAGACTCGATCGAGTGGGTGTCATAATTAGCTTTCTGACTCGATTTTAGGGTGTCACTCGATCGAGTGACTAAGGCACTCGGTCGAGTGGCACCTGTACGAACTTGGTTCGTTTGCTATTTAATTGTTGACTTTGAAATTACTTTTGATTTTTGATAATCGGACATAAATATTGCACAATTTATGTTCGACTTGGTTTTTTATAAATCGCGAATTTTGTCGAACCGAATATAAATATTGTTGAATTTACACCCGATTCTAAAGTTGAATACTCATCATATCCCATATTCGATTATTGAATCGATATGGGATATTTAGAGTGAAAAATAAAAAAGATGGATTAATTTTAGTCGCTTTGAATTAATTATCGTGATATGAATAAATCAAGTTAATTAATTCATATGACTTGATTGTTAGATTCGATATCCAATTATGGAATTGGTATCGAATCTAAAATCGACGCTTTACTTGAGAAAACTTGATTCCCTCGACTTTTTCGACATCGAAATAAATCCTTAGGGATTGTGATATCGGATCCGTGTCAACGGGTTTCGACCCTTATTAAAAATTGACTTTAGAAAATTGATGAATGCAAAATTGATGATGATAACGAGAAGTAATAACGGAATCTTGTTTAAGTTGACTCATCTCAATAATCAAATAATCGGGATACCGGGATAAGCGACCGTCAACGCTGTGTGCAGTACACTTGTATGTTCGTGTTTTCTTATCCCGATATCCTTCTTACTCGACACAAACCAATGAGTATTTTAATATTTTAATACTAAAGATATTATAGATATTATGATGCAATGACTAAAATAATAAAAAAACGAAAAAAACGAGGAAGAATGATGAATGCGTGATAATAATGATAAAATAACCGTAACACTAATAATAATACGAAATAATAATAATAATAATAATGCGTAGTAATAATAACGATAATACGTAATAATAATAATAATAATAATAATAATACGGTAATAATAATAATAATAATAATAATAATAATAATAATAATAATAATAATAATAATAATAATAATAATACGTAATAAAATATAGTAGTAATAATATATAATAATAATAATAATAGTAATAATAATACGTAATAAAATATAGTAGTAATAATATATAATAATAATAATAATAATAATAATAATAATAATAATAATAATAATAATATATAGTAGTACGTAATAGTAGTATATATAATAAAAATAATAATAATAATACATAATAATAATACGTAAAAATGAGAAAAGAGGGAAAAGGAAAGAAAAAGGGGTTTGTCACCCTCAACCTACATGTTTCAGTCTCGGTACGGACTCGTAAACGCGGCTTTAACACGGGAGTCTTCGAGGTGTATGGAGGCTAAGTTGTGGTGGCTCGGATTGGATCCCTAGAACTAGGTTTAGGGTTTGCTAAAGTCGGTTTTCCTAGGGTTTTTCTAGGGTTGGTAAAAACGTAGTATGTGTGTAGGATGCTAGGGTGTTTTTGTGTGATTGTAGATCTGTGAGATTAGGGTTGTGAGAAGTTGTGTAATTGTGTTGCATGAGGTTGCTTATATAGGCAAAGCTAGGGCACCTTGGTGTCTAGGGTTTTGTGCCTTGACGGACTTGATTTGATGGCCCGTTTGGAGGCGGACCGTGGGTGAGCTACTCGGAAACGGCTTTGACCGGGTTTTAATCCGGTCACTAAAAGTCGGTTTTATTTCCGGTGTCGGGTTTGACCCAAATTAGTCTTGTTTGACTCGGAATGATCCACTGGGCCTGGATTTGAGGTCTGTTTGGTGAGGTTTGTACTCCGTAAGTGTGTTAGCCAACGATTAATGGATTTGAGCCCGTATCCGAGCGCGTAGAAACACGTTAGCGTCCGATCATCATCGGGTGATTTTTGGAAACTACCATAGACACCTGGCAGTCAAAATGCGGGTGTCTACACTAAGGAATCTATCTCATATGAGGATAACAACAAACTTCACTGAGCACACATTGAAGGATTGAGAAATAATAAAATTACAAAAGAGCTAGATTAAGTAGTCTTACTTGTTGTTCCGGAATCAATGCTTGCAACTCCGAGCAAAGGTCCTACCAGACCAAAAAGTTAATACGAAACTAAGAATCAAAATACTCAATCTGGTTATTGAGGATTGAATTAGGGCTGAAGTTAGGAAAGAAATGCAGGAGGTAGGACGGAGGGTTTGGCTTCTCTAGTTATTGTTACGATAATACTCCATAACACATAACATAGTTAAGGCAAATCAAAAATTGAAATAAGAAGAAGCAAGTATACCTAATTGATAGAGTAATCAGAGAATATGAGACAGCAAAACCTCCGTCAATAGCAAATCCAGCGACAATAACTCCGGCAACACCTCCGTCAACAGCAGCAACAGTAGCAGCATCCGACAACAACAAACCCTACAAACAAAAACGAAAATAAAAGAAATAGAAGAGAGGGGAAGCACCGGCAAGGAGAGGAAGCGCCGGCAGGGTGAGTCGCCGGTATGGATAGAAGAAAGGCAAGGATGCCGGAAAGGGAGGAGGGTGACAATGGTTACCGGTGAATCACCACAAACAAAAGTAGAAAAATAAAAAAGACGAAGGAGAGTGAGGAGGAGAACCGGAGAGGGAGACTCGTCGCAGAGGAGGGAAGCGCCGGCAGAGGAGGGAGGCGTCGGTGTCGCCGGCAGGAGGTGGTGGCAGCCGGAGCCGGAGCCGGAGAGGAGAGGGGAGGAAGTATGGTTAGGGTTTAGGGTCGGGATCGAGTAATGGGGTTGGAAAATTGGGGGTCGACAAATGAAATGAACAAAGGGTAGCGTTGGGTTTTGTTTTTAAGAATTTGCAACGGACTTGCAAGGGATAATCCGTTGCAAATGTGAATTTGCAAGGGACTTTTCCGTTGCAAATAATGAATTTCCGTTGCAACCTTACGCGCAAAGGGGGAAAATTTTTGCAAATTTCTTGATCCGTTGCAAATCCGTTGCAAGTTTTCATATTCCGTTGCAAGTCCCTTGCAAATATTTATTTTACAAGGGAATGATTTTCCCTTGCAAATTTCCCTTGCTATGACTATTTTTTTTTGTAGTGAAATGAGGAAGCTAAAAAATGGTCGACTGTTGTTCATAATTGTAAGCAATTGGGAATGAATCTTTATCTTTGTGATGATAGTCGTAATTCTACTGAAATTGATATTGAGCTTGAGGATTTTGCTGAAGAACTGCAATTATGGAAACATACTTTAATGGGTAATGTGATTGGTTCAAAACCAAATCTGGCTACTGTCCAGAAGTTTGCCATGGATAGTTGGGGAGCTATATATTGCTAAGCCTATAGTCCAATATTATAAGAAGGATGGTTCTCTTTTAGGTTCTCATCTATGGAGGACATGAACAATGTCCTAAAAGGAGGTCCATGGAAGGTGGGAATCTATAGTCTAATTCTGAAAGAATGGACTCCCAATTTCTCAATAGAGATGGACAAGATTAGTACAGTTCCTGTATGGGTGCTCTTTCCTGATTTAGATCCATTTATGTGGTCTGAAGTAGTGTTGAGTAAGTTGGCAAGCAAGATTGGGAAGCCATTATGTGCTGATTTAGCTACTACTACTAAAGCTAAATTGTCATTTGCTAGAGTATTGATTGAGGTGGATGTCTCTCAACCTCTTGTGGATTCTATTTTAGTCAATACCCCATTTACTAGTCCATCTGTTCAGACGGTTGAATATGAATGGGTTCCCTTCTATTGTCATGGGTGTGGCAAGCTAGGCCATTACCAAGCCTAACTGTAAGTGGGAAAAGAAGAAAATAAAATCTAGAGAGGAAGGTGTGAAGGGAAAAGAAGTGAAAGAGCTAGGTGGTACCTTAGGTAAGGAGGGTTTGCATGACCTATCTAAGGTTCATGAGCCTAGTCTTGATCCTATAATGCACCCAGAATGCTCTGTGGATGCCGAGAGTTGTCCTAATAATAAGGATGATGGCTTTGTTCTTCTACAAAAGAAGAATTCTTCTTCTGGGAAATCTAGGGAGTCTATTTTGAAGCCCCTAGTTCTGGAAAATCCTTTCCAAATGCTCTTTAGTGGCATGAAGACTGGTGATGGTGATGAGCTAGGTGGTACCTCAGGGGATGCATGTGCTTCTCAGGGGATAGAAGAGGATGTTGGTATAATAAGCCATTCCTCTCCTTTTCTTACTGATGATAGCTCAGGTTATCAGTCTGTAATGCACCAAAGATGCTCTATAGTGGAACTGATAAAGGACAATGTCCCTCCTAATATATCAAGATGAATATTGTGTCCTGGAATGTGAGAGGTTTCAACAAGCCCTTAAAGCATAGTGAAGTTTGGGAGTTCTTACCTACTAATAAAGTCGACCTCATTGGTCAAGTGGAAACCAGAGTTAAGTCTATTAAAGCTAAGAAGATTATAAGTAATAAGTTCAAAAACTGGAGTGTGATAACCAATTATGACTATCATTATAATGGGAGAATATGGATTCTATATAATCCTTCCACTGTCAGTATCTCTAGCATTGTTCTTTCTGCTCAGCAAATTACTGGGACAGTCACTCATTTTGCCAGCAATAAGGTAATGCAAATTAGCTTGGTGTATGGTATGAATAATGAAGCTAACAGAGAGGAATTGTGGAGAGACTTGAGAAGTGTTTACACTGATAAGCCCTGGTTAGTTTTGGAGGATTTTAATGTTGTAAGGAATACTAAGGAGAAGTTGGGAGCTACTCCTCCAGTGTTAAAAGAAATGTGGGATTTCAATATTTGTTTACTAGACTGTAAGCTGGATGATCTTCTTTGTAGTGGGGGGAGGATGACTTGGACAAACAAACAGGAAATAGATACAAGATCCTATTCTAGATTGGATAGAGCTTTAGCTAATCCCAACTGGTCTGTCTTATTTCCCGTTTCTGCTGTTATTATAGGAGATTCTAATATTTCAGACCACTCTCCTATTATTGTGGAGGTTTTTAAAGATGTAATAACAAAGAAAATGTTTAGTTTCCTCAACTGTTGGGCAAGCCATCCTAATTTTCTTCAGGTGGTCTCTGAAGCTTGGTTGGAAAAAGTACATGGAGCACCAATGTATTGCTTTCAGAAACTAAAAAGGGTGAAGAAGGTCCTTATCAAATTTCATAAAGCCTATTTCTTGAAGCTCACACCTGCAGTAAAAAGAGCTAATGATGATTTGGCTGAATGTTAGAAGCAGATTAATGATAATCCTTTTTCTATGGACCTGATTAATAAAGAAAAGAAGCTCTTAACCCCATATTGTCTTCTTAAAGAGGTTGAGCTTAGTATGCTCCAGCAGAGGGCCAAGATCCAGCATTTTCAGATGACATGCTGTTCTTCTAAGTACTTTTACTCCAAAATTGCAGAAAGAAAATCACAACAGATTCTAGGTGCAATTCAGGATGAAAATGGCAAAGTTTGTATTGTTTCTAGAGCATTTCAGGATTACTACCAAAATCTACTTGGTAAGTCTTCCTCAGTTTCTGGCACTATTGATCATATTTCTAGTATGCCACGCTCAATAGTTGATCAACTGTGTCTGCCTGTTACTCCTGATGAAATTAAAAGAGTGGTCTTCAGCATGGATTGTAATAGTAGTCCTGGCATTGATGTATTTTCAGCAGGATTTTTCAAAACTTGTTGGAATATTGTGGCTAAGGATTTTTGTGCAGCTGTACAACACTTTTTCAAAACTGGTCTCATGTCTAAGCAGGCTAATGCCACTCTTCTGACCCTTATTCCTAAAAAGAAGGATGCCCAATCTGTCAAAGAGTTTAGGCCTATTTCATGTTGCACCATCTTCTACAAAACTATTACCAAAATTATTGCTAATAGGATGAAACAGATCATGCCAACTCTAATAGGCAAAGAGCAAGCTGCTTTTGTCAAGAGTAGGAATATATTTGATAATATACTGCTCTCACAGGCCTTGGTTAAAGGCTATACTAGGAAATTTCTATTTCCTAGGTGCATGGTAAAAGTGGACATTAGAAAAGCTTTTGACTTATTGCAATGGGATTTCTTATCTACTATGTTGAAGTCAATGGGTTTTCCTGATATGTTTGTGAAATGGATTATGGGTTGCATTGAGGATCCTTGGTATTCTTTCAAAATTAATGGAGGAGTAACGAAGTTTTTTCAAGACAAAAGTGGAATTAGGAAAGGGGATCCACTATCCCCTTACCTATTTGTCTTAAGTATGGAGATCCTCTCACAGAAGCTTAGGACTATTTGTTTACAAAAGTAAGTCTCCTATCATCCTAAATGCTGCCAGTTAAGGCTGACTTATCTCATCTTTGCTGACGACCTAATGATCTTTACTAGAGGCGATGTCCCATCTGTTAATGCAATTAAAGAAGAACTTAATAGGTTTGCAAAGTTATCAGGACTCCATCCTAATATTGATAAAACCTGCATATATTTTGGTGGTGTTAAGGATCTTGTTCAGCAAGAGATAACCCACAGTACAGGGTTCTCAGTTGGGAAGTTTTCTTTTAGATACTTGAGGCTGCCACTTACCACTACTAGAATCACTGTCTCTCTTTTTGATGCTCTCATATTGAAGGTGCAGCATGCAATTCAGCATTGGTCTACTCAGCTTCTTTCATATGCAGGCAAGGCTCAACTCATCAACTTAGTCATTTTTGGATTAGAAAATTTCTGGTGCACCAGCCTGCTTTTGCCTGTTTCTGTTACTAAGGCTCTCAATAAAATGTGTAAAGATTTCTTTTGGGGAATTAAGACTGGACAGAGGAGATTAGTTTTTAAAAAATGGAGGAGTGTTTGCTCTCCCTGGGATAATGGTGGTTTTGGAATCAAGGATACATGAACTTGGAATTTGGTCTTACAATCTCAATGGCTTTGGAAATTTTCTGCATAATCATGTAGCATTTGGACTTCTTGGTGCAGTAAATACATTCTAAGGACTGAAGATATCTGGTCGATTCAAGCTAAGGAGCATTTTCCCATGGGTTTCAAGCATATATTGGATGTCAGAGACAAGGTTGTGCAGATTGCTGGGTCTAAAGATATAGCAAAAGATTGGATCAAGGAGTGTTCATCAGAGTCCAAATTCCTGGTGAACAAACTATATAAATTGATTAATCATTGGAAAATGCAGAGATGGAGATGTATTTTGCATTCTTCAGTAATTGCCCCAAGTCACAAGGTTACTACTTCCTTAGCATTTCAGGTGCAGTTGGCTACAGCTGAGCAGTATATGCGAAGGGGATTTCAACTGGCTTCTCGTTGTCCTCTTTGTGAAAAAGCTTCTGAAGATCACATACATCTCTTCTTCATTTGCCGCTTCTCTAACAAAGTCTGGAAGACTATTTTAAATTGGTTGTCATTGGATTATATAAGTGATCAACTCCCTAGGGTGAAGAAATGGATGCCTCAGACACATATAACCAAGCATTGGAAATATCATTGGATGGCTGTAAGCTTGACAGCAACAATACATGTACTCTGGCTTGAACGAAATGCAAGGACATTTACTGGTGCAAAACTCATGACTGATGCAATCATTGAGAGAATACAGTTTCTAGTTAAAACTAGATTTTTTGCTCATCACACTAATCCTAAGTTTAGTAGGATAATAGATCAATTGTCTATGTAATTAGACCCTAGAGTGATATACTTTTGCATCAAAATGTAATTTCATTCAATCAACGAAATGATAAATTTTCCTGCAAAAATAATAATAATAATAATTAATAGTCCTAATAATTGTAATAATAATTATTAATATAATGATGATATTAGTATTAATATTAATATTAATATTAATATTAATATTAATATTAATATTAATATTAATATTAATATTAATATTAATATTAATATTAATATTAATATTAATATTAATATTAATATTAATTATAATAATAATAATAATAATAATAATAATAATAATAATATTATTATTATTATTATTATTATTATTATTATTATTATTATTATCATAATTGACACGAAGTGAGAGAAACTGTTTCTCTCTCTAGGCGGTTTCTCTCGAGCGATTCTGTTACGTGATAACTTCCTTGCTCGTCCATGGCTTCCACCATAGTGAAACGCGGTCCAGGTCGTCCAAAGAAGAATCACCATTCCTTGCCTCCGCTCAACAATGGCGGATTCGAGGAGCATAATGCAGAATTGCAGACAGATAACGAGGCTCAGGGTTCTTCGCTTAAGACTTCTCTAAATGATCTCATAATCAATGCTACAGCTTCTTCTGGTAAAATTTTTTCTCCTAATCAATCTTCGCATAATTTTGCTGACAATTCTAAGCAAATTGTGGATGTTGTGGGAAAAAATGTGTCGAATTCGTTAAAACCCCCTGTTCTTGAAGAAGGTAAGGTTCGTCCACAATCAAACTGGTCGCATATTGCCTCAAAGAAACAACAGTTAGGAATGAATCTTCAATACTATGAGGAGGTAATTGATAGTCCTGAGATTAGTATTGAATTGAGCGATTTTGAGGATGAACTTGATCTGTGGAAACATACGCTCATGGGCAATGTTATTGGCTCTAAGCCATCATTGCAGCAGATAAAGCAATTTGTTATTGAGAAATGGAGTAATTTGGCTTATCCTGTAGTCCAATATTAATAAAAGGGGTGGTTTTCTTTTCGATTTGAATCAAAGGAAGCCATGGAAAGGGTGCGCCATGGAATCTGGGCATTTACACTCTAATCTTAAAAGAATGGTCCTGCTTTCTCTGAAACCATGGATAGAGTGTCATGTGTCCCAATTTCGGTACTTTTTCCTGACATATATCCTTATCTTTGGTCAGAAGTTGTGCTTGGTAAGCTAGCAAGAAAGATTGGTAGACCTCTTTGTGCTGATCTTGCTACCACTTTGAAAGCTAACGTCTCTTTTGCTAGGGTGTTAATCGAAGCTGACATATCAGCGCCTCTACCTGAGCAGGTTGTTATTAGCACACCTTATAATCCTTTCTCGGCACAGAAGGTTCAATATGAATGGATTCCTTATTATTGTAAGGGATGTGGTAAGCTGGGTCACACTATCTTCAAATGTAAGTGGGAGAAAAAGAAGATTCAGAAGCAGAAGGAGGGAAAGGTGGTTGTGGGGTCTACACTGGAACCTACAGTTGCTGCAATTCCCTCTTCTAAAGAGCTAGGTGGTACCTCAGAGCCCTTAAGGTTAAGAAAGTACTTAGAGGTGAGGATGGAGCCCTCTTTTCCTGATGGAAATCACCCTAAGGAAGCTGCTGTAAAGCACTCAGGATGCTCTATTGATGATAAGGAGGAAGCATTTCAGCTTGTTTCTAAGAGATGTTCTTCTAATAAGACTCAGCAGCCTGCACCTAGAAAGGAGCCTATGCCTTTGGTGAATAAGTTCTAGATTTTTCTAGGATTAAATGCGGGTGATAGTGATGAAGTGGGACTAGGTGGTACCTCAGTGCCTTTGGAGACCTCTGAGTACCCAGATGGTATTCCTGGTGAAAAGATCTCTGAAGTGCCTGTAATGCATCAAGGATGTCCGAGGATAGAGGCTGCTATGGAAGATCTAAAGGTTCCTCCAGACATAATATCTCATGATAGTAGCTTCATGGAACATTAGGGTCTTTAATGACCCTTCTAAACATAGTGAGGTTTTAAGTTTTTTGCTTACTAATAAAGTGGATGTCCTAGCTATTATTGAAACTAGGGTCAAAGTACATAAAGCTCCCAAAATTTGGAAGAAGTGGTTTAATAAATGGACAATGATACACAACTATTCTTGTCACTATAATGGTAGGATTTGGTTGTTGTATAATGTTGTCACTGTTGGTTTTATGGTTCAGAAAATTTCTGATCAACGAATCACTGGTAATCTAATGCATTACCAGACTAATTCCACATTGCAGCTTACTGTGGTGTATGCTCACAATGATGGTCATGATAGACAGGCTCTTTGGACTGAGATGGGTGTTTCCTCAGTATCTACTCCTTGGTTGGTCTTGGGTGATTTTAATGTGATTAGGCATCCTGATGAGAAATTGGGATCTATTCCTCCTTCTTTGCAAGACATGTATGAGTTCAACAATTGTCTTTTAGCATGTCAGCTAGATGATATTAATGGTACTGGTAATACTATGACTTGGACTAATAAACATGATCCACAATCTAGAGTTTGGTCTAAGCTGGATAGAGCCTTGGTGAATACTGCTTGGCTAATTTCTTTTCCTCATTCTTTTGTTGTTATTAGAGAGCCAGACATTTCTGACCATTCTCCACTTCTCGTTACTATCTCCCAAGACAAACATTTTAGGAGTCCTTTCAGCTTTCAAAACAATTGGATCTCTCATCCTTCTTATCATTTTGTGGTAAAGAATGCCTCGAATTGTCACACTCTTGGCTCTCCAGTGTATTGTTTCTTCCAGAAGCTTAGGCAAGTCAAGAAGGGCCTGAAGCAACTGCATAAAGCCCATTTCACTAATATCTCTAGTAGGGTTTTTGATGCTAAGAATTGCCTGAGTAAGTGCCAGCAGGATTTAAGGTTGCAGCCTTTTTCTTTACAGCTTATTGAAGAGGAAAGGAGATTAATTGCTCTATATTCTGATTTAAGGCTTCTGAGCTTAACATTCTAGCTCAGAGGGCTAAGGTTCAACACTTACAGTTGTTTGATTGTTCTTCCAAATACTTTTTTGCTAAAATTGCTGAAAGAAGACATCAGCGGATTATAGGGGCTATCTCTAATGTACAAGGTAATCTGCAGACAGGATGCTGTTGCTACAACTTTTTTGGATTATTACACTGGTCTCCTTGGGAAAAGGTGGTTATGTCTCTGAGTTCCCCTCTTATCCCTCTTCTTCCCTCCCGGGGGAAGTAATCTCCAAATTGCTGGCCCTTATTTCGATCTACTGCTGAGATTAGAAGTGCAGTCTTCAGTCTAGATAGTAACAATAGTCCAGGTATAGATGGTTTTTCTACTGGCTTTTTCAAATCTTCTTGGAATATTGTGGGACATGATTTCTGTAGGGCAATACTGAGTTTCTTTAAAACCAGTCGAATGTCAAAGCAGGCCAATTCCACTTTGATTTCCCTAATTCCTAAGAAAAAGAATGCTCATTCAGTCATGGACTATAGGCCTATTTCTTGTTGCACTATTTTTTACAAAACTATTACTAAAATTCTTGCTCTTAGATTAAAGCCTCTTCTTCCTTCCATCATTAGTGAAGAGCAAGCTGCCTTTATCTTGGGTAGAAGTATTTTTTGATAATGCTTTACTGTCCCAGGCTCTTGTTAAAGGTTACACCAGAAAGTATCTCACTCCTAGATGCTTGATAAAGGTAGATATTAGAAAGGCCTTTGATTCTCTGAATTGGGATTTTATTGCTAAAATGCTGCAGTGTTTGGGTATTCCCGATCAATTTGCTCAATGGATTATGGGGTGTATTTGTAGTCCTTGGTATTCTCTCAAGTTTAATGGGGAGGTAACTGGTTTCTTTCAAGGGAGGAATGGCATTAGGCAAGGTAATCCCTTGTCACCATACATCTTTGTAATGAATATGGAGATTCTTTCTAAGTCTCTTAGAACTATGGGAAACATTAGGGATGTATCTTATCACCCTAAATGTTGCAGACTTAATCTTTCTCATCTTATTTTTGCTGATGATTTGATGAGTTTTTTCAAGAGGTGATCTTCCTTCTGTCTTAGCAGCTAAAGGGATATTGGATTCTTTTGGTTCTTGTTCTGGCCTGGTTGCTAATGTTGAGAAAACCAGTATCTATTTGGGTGGTGTTTCACAGGCTATTCAAGAGGAGATACTTACTCAAACTGGTTTCTCTATTGGATCTTTCCCTTTTAGATACTTGGGTATCCCTCTCTCTGATGCTAGGATTAGCATTGAGATGTTTAGTTCCCTCATTTTGAAGATCCAACACTCTATTGGTCATTGGTCTACTCATCATTTATCTTATGCAGGGAAGGTTCAGTTACTAAAATTTGTTGTTTTTGGTTTGGAAAATTTCTGGTGCTCTAGTTTGTTGTTGCCTAAAGGAATTGTTAAGCTTCTCAACAAGCTTTGCAAAGATTTCTTTCGGGGCATTCATGATGGATAGCGAAGGCTTATTTTTAAGAAGTGGAGGGACATTTGTTCCCCAAGGGATTCGGAGGGATTTAACATCAAAGATTTGCAGGACTGGAATGTTGCTTTGCTATCTAAATGGGTTTGGTCCTTTTCTTGTGAACCAAGTAGTTTGTGGGAGAAATGGTGCAAATCCTATGTATTTGGCTCTGAGACTATTTGGCAAGTGAAGAGTAAGGATTTTTTCCCTGCAGGCATTAAAAATATTCTTACAGTAAGAGACAGACTTATTGAAAAGTTTGGTTCAGGTGAACTGGGTAATAACTTTTTGCTGGAATGTGTTTCTGGCTCTAATTTTCAAGTTCATAAAGTCTATAATGTACTTCGAGCGCCAGTCAGGAAAATATGGCACTCCATAATTAATTCTTCCATCCATTGTCCTAGTCACAAGGTTATTTTGTCCATGGCATTGCAGCATCAATTGGCTACTGCAGCAAATTACAAAGGAAAAGGTTTTCAGCTGGCTAGTAGATGTTATCTTTGTCTTGCTACGGAGGAAAGCTGTCAGCACCTTTTCTTCAAATGTCCTTTTTCAAGACAGGTCTGGCAAGGTGTATTAAGGTGGATTGATGTCCTGTTTATAGGCCAGTCCTTACATGAGGCTTGTACTTGGTTGCGTAGGGCTAGTAATTGCAAACACTGGAAGAACATCTGGATTCAGGTCAGTTTGATAACTGCAGTCCATCTTCTTTGGAAAGAAAGGAACAAGAGAGTCTTTATCAACAAAGAGCAAACGGTAGAGGCTATTATTAAGCATCTTAAATTTCTAGTTAAGATTAGATTTATTTGTAAAGATGGTAATCCTAAATTCAGTAGGATTCTAGATAGACTTGCTACTAGCTAATTTTTGTAGTGTGATAGTCTTTTGCAACTTTGTAATTTCTTTCAATATGAAATGAAATGATACTATTTTGCAAAAAAAAAAAATTATTATTATTATTAATATAATAATAAAATAATAAAAATAATATTAATAAAAATAAAAATAAAAATAAAAACAAATAATAATGTTAATTAATATATCAAAAATATTAATTTGGATTATAATAATAATAATAATAATAATAATAATAATAATAATACTCTCTCCTCTCTTTCTCTCTCTCTAGAGAAGATTCTCTCTCGCCTAACAACCATTGTCGAAGATGAATACAGTTGCGATCACGGTGAGGGGAAGGGGAAGACCACGGAAAAACAATCGAATAAGTAGAGTAGATCATGGGGATCCCATTGTTACTGGAAGTATGCTTAATAATGAAGTGCAGAAGGAGTAATCTGATGGTCTGGCTGAGAAGTAGAGTCCGCCATTGTTGAATGAGATCATTCAAGAAGCTTTGAATTCGGTGAATACCTCGAAGGGAAAGAACAGGAATACAACTCCTAACGTGGAGAAACATCACTCCGATGTTGCAAGTGAGCAGGAAAAGGAGATTGCTCAAGCTACAACAGGCAGAGCTGAGTCACCGATGCAACAACCACAAGGTAATTCAGATTCTGCAGTGTCTTGGGCAAGTAGAATTAATGACAAGAAGATTGGTATGGAATTATTTTATCATCAGGATAGTTCGTTCTCTGAGGAAATTGATATTGAGGTTGATGACTTTGCTGATAAGCTTAAGATCTGGAACCACACATTGATGGGGAACGTGTTGGGTGCGAAACCTACGCTGAAGCAGATGATTGAATTTGTTAACAAAAACTGGAATGCTTCGCCTGTGGTGCAATACTTTAAGAAAGGATGGTTTTACGTCAGGTTCCGTAAGAAAGAGGACATGGATCAGGTACTCAGAGGAGGTCCATGGCAATTAGGGAGGAACTCTTTGGTTTTGAAGCAATGGAGTCCGCTGTTTTCAATGGCAATGGAACGAATCTCAACTGTACCAATCTGGATACTGTTCCCTGATTTGGATCCGTATCTCTGGTCTGATACAGTTCTAAGAAAAATGGCAAGCAAAGTTGGTAAGCCTTTGTATGCAGATTCCACTACTACATACAAAGAACGATTATCTTTTGCAAGAGTAATGGTTGAAGTAGATGTTTCTACTGAATTGTCTGAGTTTGTAACGATCAATGTACCAATTATTGGGAAATCAGTTCAAAGAATTGAGTACGAATGGCAACCATATTATTGCCACAGTTGTGGTAAGCTTGGACATGAAAAAGCACAATGCAAGAAGAAGAAACAGAAAAATAAAGGAGTGAAGAGTGTAACTCAGATACTTCAGAGATATAGTCCAAAGAAGGTGATCCCTCAAGGGTTAGGTGGTACCTCAGAAGGTGGACTTAGGTCTGACACTTCTGTAATGCATCAAGGATCCCTTGGGGAAGAGTCTACCGGTGGCCTGATTATCACTGGCTCAGGACCTCAGCAACTAGGCGGTACCTCAATGGGTATGGAGCTGGTTTCAGGACAAGACAAGGCAGCAGAGGGTCAAGAATGCGAGAAGCTAAGCCTGGATGATTGTCTTGTTACTGAACCGGCCTTCATACCTGTTGTAATGCGCTCAGGATGTTTGATCTAGGGTGTTTTGTATGTGTTTATGACGTAGATTTAAGCTAGATTCGATGATGAAAGGTGCGAATTTAGAGTAGAAATCGTCTAATTGGTTTTATCCAAGAAATTGTGTTTTATTGAATAAAAGACGGTTTTCAGAGATCTTAATTCCGTGATGTGAGATTTGGGCTCGAGACATAGAGTGTGAAGAACAAGCCTAGCTGAACCCGAATGAAATACCTGAGCGCAGCTCGAGGGATTGAAGACGGAACTGCCTCGGGTTCCGTGTCAACTTAATTATTATTTATTATTATACTATTATTAGAGTTAGGAAATTACTAGACTTTCCTATTATTAGACTACATATTATTAGATTGATATTATTATTCATCATCATCATTCACGTTCAATTAGAGCAAAGGAGAAGAAAAAAACCCTAGCACGTGCAACTAATTCCTTCTTCTCGGATTAAGAGTTTAAGCTTCTAATTATTCAATTGTGAGACTATAATTCTTCTTTATTCTATCTCTTGAGTATTGTTATTTCTCCGTTTATATTTGCATGATTGTTGAATGTTTAGATTAAAGTAGCTAATTAATCTTTGCAATTTTCAATCTATTGTTATTCTAGCGATTGAATCCGTAATTGTTCAAACCCGTTAGATAAAGTAACAATCTTTAGCCTTAATGTTGGAAGTGTTTCATCATATCTAGGTTCGAGAGAGATCTAACTTGTGATTCGAACTAATAATCGCGTGTTTTATTGGTCGTCACTTCTATCGTTCTCTATTCGTTAATGCTATTATTGAATTAAACTTAATCGCGTGTATTAGGTTGTTCGATAATTAGGTTATTTGATTATCGCGTTTCGAGTCAAATAATATTCACGTGAGATTCGGGATTTATTTCCCACGATAGTTTGCTCAAGAGTTAGGAGAAAGTTGTTAGTCTATGATCAATTTGATAATTAGTTGTTGAAATTCTTACCCGAGATCGTTTTAATCATCTGAATTCGCTCATTATTATAATTAATTTCATTAGTTTCTTGTTACTTAGTTTTAGTCACGTTGATCATCCAATCACCCCCCATTCTTAGTTATTAATTTCTATTTTTAATTCACTTAAATTACTTCACTTTCTCTGTGGACCGACCTTTATTTCTCTACGCTATTGTTTTAGTTTTGTGGTTATAAGTGCATAAATAGTATCTTTGGGAGCATACGACTTCGGCTCACCAATGTTATGGGATAGGCCTTAAGGTGAAAGGCACTGGTAATGACTATGATAAGGAGGAAAGAACTGATTGGGAACAGATGTACTCTCCGAACAGATATGAGGTTCTGAAGGAAGGAGGGGCTATGGGGGCAAGACAGGAAAAGAGGAGGAAGACTTATATCCTCCTGTAGGATGTAAGATCCCTCCAGACATCATCTCATGATAATCGGCTCATGGAATGTTCGAGGTGGGAATGAAGCCCTTAAGAAACATGAAATTCTAAAACTTATAAGGGGTAAGAGGATGGATATTATAGGTATTATAGAAACAAGAATTAAGGAAGATAAAGCTACTTCTATTATTAAAGGGAACTTCAGGAATTATGAAGTAATTACTAACTATGAGCATCATTATAATGGGAGAATTTGGGTGATTTTGAATCCAAATACAGTTAGAATCATGAATGTTGAGAAGTCTGACCAATTTATCCATTGTACTGTTTTACACTTGGCTACTAATTCTGAAATGAATGTGAGGTTTGTGTATGGGTTTAATGAGGCAAAAGATAGAGAGACTCTTTGGGATAGGTTGATTTCTATCAGAATGAATGTGAATAATTGGATAGTGCTTGGGGATTTTAACGTCATCAGGCATAGCGGAGAGAAAATGGGAGGAAATGAGCCTGATTTGGAAGATATGGGAGCTTTTAATGATTGTATTAGTAGTTGTGAACTGATGGAACTTGCAGGGCAGGGGTCTGAATTCACATGGTGCAACAAGCAGGAGATATCAGATAGGGTTTGCTCTAGACTTGATAGAGTTATGGTTAATTTGAACTGGCTTAATAAATATACTAATTCGATGGCTACTTATCTGAGTCTAGGGGTATCTGACCATACACCAATACTGGTTACTGTTTTCAAGGAAGGGAATGATCATAAGAGGTTTAGCTTCTTGAATTGTTGGACTAAGCATCCACAATTCCAACAGATAGTGAGGCAGGCTTGGAATATACCAGTTCACGGTACTCAAGGTTATAAACTTTTCAGTAGACTAAAGAATGCTAAAATTGCTCTCAAGGACATGCATAAGCAAAGCTATACTTGCTTAAGTAAAAGGATTATTGAACTTGAAAAGAAGGTGGAAATTTGCCAGCAAAGATTGCAGGTTTAACCATGGGATATGGAGCTCATTGAAGAGGAAAAAAAACTGCTGAATAATTGGAGGAATATGAAGAAGGCTGAACTAAGTATAGCACAACAAAGAGCTAAGATGGAATATTTGGCATCTGATGATGCTGCTACTTCCTTTTTTCATTCCAGAATTAAAGAAAGAAGACAACAACAAATGATTGGTCAAATCATGGATCATAGAGGGAATATTAAGGAGGGGAAAATAGAAGTGGCTGAAGGGTTTATAGAGTATTATAAGAGCTTGCTGGGAGAGAATAAAAGTGTGGAACCAATCAATGAGTCTACTATGTAGCAGGGTAACAAGCTCACTGTTCAGGACTGGAAGCTGTTACTCACAAAACCAGACGAGGAAGAAATAAGAAGAACGGTGTTTTCAATTAGATCTAATAAGAGTCCAGGTGCAGATGGGTTTTCTGCAGGATTCTTCAAGGCTGCTTGGGATACTGTACAAAAGGATTTTTGTGGTGCTGTGAAAGAATTCTTTGAGAAGGGGAAATTGGTAAAGCAAGCCAATCTACACTAATTACTCTGATTCCTAAAAAACAGGTGTGTAATTCAGTGCTTGATTATAGGCCTTTGTCTTGTTGCTTTATACTTTATAAGACAATAAGTAAAATCTTGACTAGGAGGCTTCAAATGGTGATCCATAAGATTGTGGGGTCAGAAAAAGCTGCATTCATTAAGAATAGAAGCATTCAAGAGAACATTGCTCTCTCCCAATCTTTGATTAAAAATTACAGCAGGAAGTACATTACACCAAGGTGTTTGATGAAAATTGACCTTAGAAATGCTTTTGACTCTCTTCAATGGGAGTTCATTGATAGTATGATGAATCTGTTTAACTTTCCTCTGGAGTTTAGTAGGTGGATAAGGGCTTGTATTCAAGGTTCTTGGTTCTCAATCAAGATTAATGGGTCTTCTCATGGGTTTTTCAAGGGGTTAAGTGGTGTAAGGCAAGGTGACCCTCTATCACCTTACCTTTTTGTATTAAGCATGGAGATTTTGTCTAGGCATTTTAGACACATTAACACTCAGCCTCTTGTGTCATTCCATTCTAAGTGTAGACAGGTTAGACTGAATCATTTGATTTTTGCGGATGATCTGATGGTGCTTGTCGGGGGGGATGTTCCTTCTGTTATTGCTATTACTAATTCTTTGGACAGATTTGCAAAGGAGTCTGGATTGCAGGCAAATAAGGAGAAGACTGACATTTATTGTGGAGGGATTGCTAAGGAGGTCAAGGAGATGATTCTGAGTAATACTGGGTTTAGACAAGGAGATTTCCCTTGTAAATACCTTGGTTTACCTTTGAATGATGTGACTAACAGATTGGAGAACTATACTAGTTTGATAGCTGCTATTCAAACTGCTCTAAGTGGATGGTCTGCTCATTGTTTGACTTATGCAGAGCGGATTGAACTTCTTAATTCTGTGATATTTGGGATGATTAATTACTGGTGTAATAATACATTAATCCCGGTTAATGTATTAGGAAGAATCACAAAAATCTGCATATCTTACTTTTGGACTGGGACTATGGAAAAGATTACTATGAACTACCAAAGTTGGTCGAGCATATGTGCACCTTGGGATGAGGGTGGTTTTTAGGTTATAGATCTAGCGGCTTGGAATAAGGCTTTAATATGTCACTAGCCGTGGAAGATCATCCAGAACAAAGAGGGAATTTGGCTAAGTTGGGTTAAGAGGTATATATTGCGTCCTAGAACCATATGGGAGATCCATAAGGAAGAGAGATATACTGCTACAATGAAGAGTATTATTAGAGTCAGGGATGATATTACGGAGGGAATGGGAGGAAAGGAGGAGGCAATTCAATTGATTACTCAATGGCAGGATAAGGATAAATATATGCCTCAAAAAGCATACGACTGGTTTAGAGAGAAATTCCAAAAGAAGGTGTGGTTACTTAGCTTGAGGAGGGTACAGATTGTGCCAAAACACAGCATTATTTCATCGTTGGCAGCTCAAGGGAAATTGGCTACAATTGATAACATAAATAAAAGGGGAATGCAACTTGTAAACTGTTCTTTGTGAAAAGGTTATGGAAAATCATTCTCATTTATTTTTTAAATGTGCCTGGGTGGATGGACTTTGGAAGGAAATTAAAGAATGGAGCATGTATAGAATATGAATAGGAGGGTTTGTTTGCAGGGCCGTCGGAATGGGTGTTCACCCGGTTCTAAGAACCGGGGCCCAAAATACAAAGGGCCTCCGTATATATTTTTCAGCGCACACATTAGCATGCCTGGGTATTTGGTGCAGTGGTTGGGAACTAACTATCTTGGTCAGAGGACCAGGGTTTGACTACCAATTTTCCCACTTTTCCTATTTCTTCTTCTTTTTCTTTGACCCCTTCAATTTTTGTCATGTAGCTTTGGATTAATTTTAGCCATATAATTTACCCCTATTCATATTAGATGGATATCTTATCTTATTATCTTAAGTAAGATTAAGAATTGACTTTTAAAATTTTCCAAACTTAAATACCATGAGTTACTAATAAAATAATGTATTCCGTAGTTATTGAAATGAACGCCTGAACGGTCTTATTTTTCTTAATATCAAATTAAATACATAAATTGATTAAAAATCACGAAGAAAAAAACTTTAGCCCCTCGAGGTCCTATCTGACTCAAATCCGAACTAAATTGGATGGTTTACACTAAAGAAATTGTTTGATTTAAATCGTCTTACAAAACAATTTGTACAATAAAATAATTTAGAGTTTCTATTTGTCATTTGAAAATTGATCCCTTATTTTTTGAGAAATATATTTATTTTGGGGGCCTCATTTTAATTTTTAGCACAGGGCCTCTCAAATTCATTTGACGACGGCCCTGTTTGTTTGTATAGGGGATAGACTTTTTCTAAGACGGCCTCTTGTACTGTTATATATAAGAGACATAAACTTCTTGCAAAATAATAATAATAATAATAATAATAATAATAATAATAATAATAATAATAATTATATCTATAACAATAACAATAGAAATAATAATAATAATAATAAATAATAAGATTAATTATTAATAATATTGTAATAATACTAATATTAATATTAATAATCAATATTAATATTTAATAGTATTAATACTAATAACAATAACAACAAAATAATATTAATTTTTATTATTATGTTAATACGGAGTATTAATTATTATAAAAATGTCATTAATATTAATATTCAATAATAATAATAATTAATATTATTAATAATAATTAGTAATAATAATAATAACTATTTGAATTGAACTGAACTAAAATGAACGAAACTAAACTGAAATGAATGAACGAGTCTAAAGATGAGTCTTTGAAATCAAAGACTCGACTTCAGACACCCGCATTTTGACTGTCACGTGTCTATGGTAGTCTCCGAAAAACACCCGATGATGATTGGACGTCAACATGACTTGGTATACTCGGACTTGGGCTCGGAATTCATAATATCCGACATGGACTTTTTAGCGGAGTAAAATCTCACAAAACAGATCTCAAATTCAGGCCAAGTGGGCCGTTCCGAGCAAAATGAGACTAATTTGGGCCAAAACCGACACCAAAAATAATTCCCGTCTTTTGGCGACCGGGTCAAAACCCGGTCAAAAGACGAAACCGTCTCATAAATCAGCCAAGTTCATTTGGCGCACAAATCAGAATTCAAAAAAACAATCAAAACCAACAAGATCAAATCTTTCCTTATTTGTCTCACCCAATTGATCCACTCGATCGAGTGGATTGACCCACTCGGTCGAGTGGAGCGCCTTGAACTGGGCTTGGCCCGTTTTCAAAGGCACTCGATCGAGTGCACTAGGGCCACTCGATCGAGTGCCCCTAGGTTGAGGGGTGAGGCCTATAAATACCGCTTCACCCCCATGCATTTGGGAGACTTTTGAGAATCACTTTTTACCCTACATTTTTCAGCTACATTTACCCTACTTCAACCCTACCATCCTACACATCAAAGCCTTAGAAAACCTAAGCAAAAACCTACAAAAAACCGAGCTCATGTCCACAATTTGGCGACTCCGCTGGGGATACCTGATGTACCACATGTCATCGGGGTTCCCAGGGTGAGACTCGAAGAGAAATCGTTCATATATTAGTGTGCGCGCATTAGTTTAATGATTCATGCATAACCCAAATTTGCCCGGGCCGGTTACTTGCGACCGACGTCCCACTATACCACGGTGCATTCCTACATGGGTGCGCTAAAGACATCGATGGTGGAACTCGTCTCGGTTTCGCGGCATGTCCTAAGACCAACTCGGCTTAGGGAGTCCGTCCATCACACGAGAAAGCCATCGTTGTTGGTATAGACCCTATTTTGACCAACCGAGACTTAGTGTAAAGCATACATAAGCGTCGTTATAATGCTTGTTTGACTACGTGCTACTTGGTTTCCGTGTCATTTTTCAAAAAACCGTCATTTCAAAATTGCATCTTTCCAAAATACCAAATTTCAAAAAACCCGAAATACTGTCCGTTTCGGGACCCATCTTTCCAAAACACCAAATTTTGAAAAACCCGAAATACCGTCCGTTTCGGGACTCGTCTTTTCAAAATATTCAAATTCAAAAACTCGGAATGCTGCCAAAATTTAGACTTACGATTTGACTCAAAATAGCCTATTTTTGGCCGACATGCTTCCCATTTCAATTCGAATTTCCTATCCACCATTCGATTTTCGAATTTTCAAAATTCAATTTCAATTTTCAAATCTTCGTGATGCCATTCGCGATTTTCAAATCATCGAGATTCCATTCTCGATTTTCAAATCTCCGAGATGTCGTTTCCGATTTTCAAATCTTCGGGATCTCATTTTCAATTTTCAAATTTTCGGAAATTTATTTTCGATATTCAAATTTTCAAAATTCCAAATATTCAACTTTTCAAAAAAACTCGGTCCTGTCGGCGTGCTGCCAATTTCAAAAGACGGGACCGTCTCCCAATTTTTCAAAGCGCGAATTTACTCATTTCAAAATGCCCGATTCTATTGGCCCACTACCAATTTCAGGACCTTCCTCTCAATTTTCAAAATTCAATCATTTTTCAAAACCATCCGATTATAGGACCTACCGTAGTCCGTGTGTCGGGTCTTTTCATGATTTGTCGAAGGTCATTAGCGTCGAAACTCCGTCGATCCTACATCACGGGTTTCTTCCCCATCCTAGTCTGCCTTTTTCTAAAGGCACAACCAACCAACACGAGTCATACACTCGTAAATGGAAGGTTCAAACACTCGAGTCCTAACTAGAAAGTCTCATGTGATCTTTCCCTCTAATAGGACGGTCCCCATGACCTTTCCTAAGGGAATATCGTCTGTCTTTCAATCCGTTAGTCGAGTCATCCCAATTTAAATATCCTTTAACTTAAGGGTCTACCCTAATCACAGGGTCCATCCTTATCCAAGTCAAGTCAAGGGTCTCTAGCGTCGAAACTCTACCGATCCTACATCGCAAGTTTCCTCCCTTACCCGTCTGCCTTCCTCGAGGACGAGTCAACCTTTTACAAGGCATAACCCTGTAGCTAAAGGTTCGTGATCCTTACATCTAAGGGTCACTCGTCCGACACTCGAGTCTTAGCAAAACCTACAATCTCACTCGAGGGGCTACCCTTTAGGAGAGCGATCAATCACGGTTGCTCTGAGGGTCATGTCTTACACGTGTTGTCTCACGTACCCCACTTTTGAGTCACTTAGATGCCACATCATCTGAGTCCTATAAGAGTCCTTAATCTCACTTGGGGGCTATTCTCCGACGGGGCGATTAACCACAGTCGCTTCGAGAATCGCACCTTGCTTTTTTTAGGAGAGTCAAACCCGAGTCAAACCCGAGTTGTCTTTCCTCCCGCGCAATTTCCTATGCCTTGGCGTGTTTGGGTTCCGAAGCAACATTTCTGATTACGTGGGTATTCTCGCAGAGTATGGCACCCACAAATGGGAATAGGGACATGGAAAACACCATCAATGAAATAAAGGCTTCGCTGGAAACAATGGTTAGTAGGCAGGCCATAACCGAAACCCATATAGGGTTCCTGAAAACCAACCAAGAGGCCATGAATGCTCGTTTAACTGTCATTGAACGGCAAGACTTCAATTCTGGATCGGTAAATACTGGGCCATTTGCCAAACTGATCAGCACGGTGCGTGAGCTCGAACAACAGTTCCACGCCCTTCAAGGGAGTAACATTCATATTGAAAACTCCCGACACTATACACCCATCAGTGAGAAACTACCAACAGATCTCAACTTAGAGGGGTTACCCATATTCGAAGGGACGGAGGATCCATTACTACACCTCCGAGCCTTCAAAGCATTCATGGCAATCAAGGGGGTCAAAGCCGACATGTTCATCAATTTGTTCGGCGCATCCCTCGGGAAATATCCAAAAGCCTGGTTCTATAGGCTCAATACAAAAAGATTCCCCACTTGGGAGGATGTGGCTACCGAGTTCGCTAAAAACTATTCTGATAATACCGAACTTCAGACTACCATGCGGACTTTAGAAGTCATGGCCCAAGATCCAACAGAGGGTTTCACCAAATACCTTCAACGTTGGCGGGCTGAGAGTGTTAAGCTGGTAGACAAGCCCAGCGAGAAGACACTAGTAGATGCATTCATCAACAACCTCCTACCCTCCTATCGCATCCATCTTAGGTATGCCGGCATCTCAAACTTTGCTGTGCTTACCGAAATGGGCACTAGGATTGAAGATGATCTTCGACATAACGAAGATTTGGGTGAAGCTTCTACCGAAGACTACACTGGACATCCACTTGAGTCCTTAGAAGCCGAAGACTACTGACAACCTCATCCAAGAGTCCAGATTTGATTTGAGTCCGAGTCTGAGTCCGAGTCTAGGATGTTCTATCTCTTTCAATTTCAAAGTCAGAGTCAGAGTCAACTGTATTCTGTCCTCTTTTTTCAATCCAATAAAATCAGCTTTTTCAGTCTTTCATATATGCTTCCCTTTTGTGTTTCCAAGAACATGATGAACACCATCATACACTGTGAGCACATGCACGTGACTATTATAGGCACATCTATAATGACTGCAGGAACTGAGGCCCGTGTTCTCCTTTACCTGTTCCATGTCTGGTATAGAAAGCCACAAAACTACCCTTAGCAGGAGCGGTATCGAATCCTATGACAAATCTAGGTAGTTTTCTAGTTTGGGTTCAAGACAGGAGGCAAGCCCATTTCCCACAATAAACACCCCTCCAATAAGACTAACCAATCCCTACCTTAGGCGTTTAGTCTGACCAGAAGCAAAAAAGAAGCATCGTGACTCTATAGGCTTGATGCCAAAAATACCCAACTCGGGACGATGCTCCCACCAAGCCTGCTCGGAATTATGATGACAATACCGAGATCCAAATCACCATGCTTACCGTAGAGTACTCCACCGCGAGTTGCACTCACATAAGCACCAACTAGGCTTACACCTTACAAAGGTTTAGCTCCACAAATCCAACCGATGGGGCCCACCCCCATATCCACCCACAACACCATTGTAGGGATAGCCGTAAAAAAAAGAGTTGGACACAAAAAAAAAAAAATCAAAAGTCCAAGAAAAAAAGCAAAAGGCCAAAACAAAAGAGCTGGCCATGATTAACATCCCGCGACCAGATACGGTCAATCCCATGACCGGGGCTAAGAGGTCAACCCAAAAAAAAAAAACAAAAAAATACAAAAGATTCAAATACCCATCACCGTGGTCAATGGTCAACACAATTGAAAGTCTGTTAACTGGGGTCCGGTCAATTCAAAAATTTCCGATGCCCATACCATCAAATAGGGGAGAGACAATCAAGCTGGTCAGCTAACACCACACTTAGCCTTCCCACATTACAACCCTCAAGACCTTTCCGAGACCTAGGCTAGAGACAGCCCGGAATTTTGAGGATTCAAGCTCCATAGGATACACCCTAACCATTAGGGCCAGACATGGAAATCAGATCCCGCATTATCAAACCTACCCCGAGCGAAGTTCGAGTTATTTTTACTCAACTTCCCCCCTTCCTACCTCATTGCATTACCTTACCCTCGAAGCCTTAGCTCCACAAAACTGAGCTCCAGATTTCGAAGCATCCAAGCCACTTACGACCTAGCTCCACATTTCCAAAAACATCCAAACCAGTTACCAACCTCAAACACGGGAACTCAACCTGCGGTCGGCATAGAACATGCTCAAATAGTTCACACCACCTCTGGGGGCTACCCCGGAGAACGCTCACAGTCACAGGATCAACATCCTAACTATTCTAACCCTTTGATCAAGACATCATTGGGAATGCACCTAGCCTACACCATCGCTATGGTTAGTTACACACAAAGCCCTAATAAACTAGGCACCATAACATATCTTCTAATCCACTGAACTACGACTTGGTTTGATTTTACTACACGTGAATACGTAGGCAGCCTTTCAACAAGGGTACAACCATCCACATTGACACAAATTTAAAAAGCACCGTCATTCCTATCATGACACTGTCATGTTCTCAGCAGCTAGCTTTGTCGTCCTGTGGGCTTCTCTTAGGCAAAAGCTCTCCATCCACTCACAAAATCCAAATGACTTTCAAAAAATAGCCTCCTTTCTATAGAGTGTCCTAGTACTCGGCTCAGTCGAAGACAAGAATCTGTCAAGGACTCGAAGTGACACCCACTTTGGGGATGCATCCCAAAACCAAACAAAATTCAAAAGAGCACTAGGCTACAACATTGCTACAGCTAAGTCCTGTTCTGCAAAAACAGTCTCATTACAGACTACTGCAATTCCCCTGTACCGGATCCTTCCCAGTTTAAAGTTTGACCGTGTTGCCACTCGCCTAGGCTACGGAATAACGCAACTTGAGAGTCTTGCCATCTTAGGTGGCCCACCCCCTACCGAGTCACAGTCCAACCCCTCGAGAGTCCAGTCATGTCTGTCATCTCGTCTTGTCGCATCCAGAGTTGAGTCTGTCGATAGGCCTCTCTCCTCAAATTCTCATTTTAAAATTTGCAAAACTTAGCCATTTGAGAAAATCCTTTTCGACAAGGTCAAATTTCAGTCTATTTAAACTGCAAATTTCTTTTCTACCCCTTTCAATTTTGAAAAACCTATCTCCTAGCACGTGAGTTGCTTTCAGGACTTCGATTTCAAAATGAAGCAAAAATTATTTTCCCCAGCGCAAACTAGTCAATAGATGCTAACTGCATTTACTATATGCTATCTTGCTATATACTATGCCTGCTGTTTCTGCCTATGTATCTAACATTTCAGGTACCAGCTAGTGCTTCCCAACGGAACATCAAAGGCGGTGTTTCTCCTGAAATGCTACATGCAAGTTGTCATGTGTCGGCATACGGGTACACCCAAGACTTCAGAAGCAAGTCCCCGCGCAACTACTTTCCTCCCCAGCGCGAGTCAGTGTTTTGCCTATATGTTACATACAAGTTGTTATGTGTCAGCATACAGGTACACTCCAGACTTCAGAAGCAAGTCCCCGCGAAACTATTTAAATTCCCCAACGGAGTTAGCTTTTCCCTGGTATGCTACATCCAAGATATGATGTGTCGGCATACGGGTACACCTACTCCCTGAAAGAAGCAACCTTTACTCCCCACAGAGCATCTTCATCAGTTCAGGTACGATTCAAGGCTTCAAAAGCAAGCTTGTACCGCTCACATATCTCCTCAACGGAACGCCCGAGGCGACATTCCCCACATGCAAGCACGCCCAGGACTTATGCCTGGCACAGGTATGATTTCTATCTTATGGCTGGCGAGCCCTTTCACGCGAGTCTACTGGACTATAAACAACCCGACCGGAAGGCTGCCAGGTCGTAATCTGCGATTGGCCTAGTAGCTACTCTGACTTTCGCCTTGTCCAAGCCTCAGTCAGAGTGGGGGCTCTGTAGACACCCGCATTTTGACTGCCACGTGTCTATGGTAGTCTCCGAAAAACACCCGATGATGATTGGACGTCAACATGACTTGGTATACTCGGACTTGGGCTCGGAATTCATAATATCCGACATGGACTTTTTAGCGGAGTAAAATCTCACAAAACAGATCTCAAATTCAGGTCAAGTGGGCCGTTCCGAGCAAAATGAGACTAATTTGGGCCAAAACCGACACCAAAAATAATTTCCGTCTTTTGGCGACCGGGTCAAAACTCGGTCGAAGACGAAACCGTCTCATAAATCAGCCAAGTTCATTTGGCGCACAAATCAGAATTCAAAAAAACAATCAAAACCAACAAGATCAAATCTTTCCTTCTTTGTCTCACCCAATTGATCCACTCGATCGAGTGGATTGACCCACTCGGTCGAGTGGAGCGCCTTGAACTGGGCTTGGCCCGTTTTCAAAGGCACTCGATCGAGTGCACTAGGGCCACTCGATCGAGTGCCCCTAGGTTGAGGGGTGAGGCCGATAAATACCGCTTCACCCCCATGCATTTGGGAGACTTTTGAGAATCACTTTTTACCCTACATTTTTCAGCTACATTTACCCTACTTCAACCCTACCATCCTACACATCAAAGCCTTAGAAAACCTAAGAAAAAATCCTACAAAAAACCGAGCTCATGTCCACAAATAATAACTTATTTGAATTGAACTGAATTAAAATGAACGAAACTGAACTGAAATGAATGAACGAGTCTAAAGATGAGTCTTTGAAATCAAAGACTCGACTTCAGACTTGTCTGAGTCTTAGACCGTCTCGACCACTTTAACCAGACATGAGTCTTAGACTCAAAGAATCTGAGCCTCAAACTTTTGTTCAGACTCAACTCAGAGCCCCTTTATATCCGGCTGAACCTCATACTCGTATCAACCACATTATCCAGGTATGAGTCTCAGACTCATTCTCAGACCCCCAATAAACATAGCCTTAACACAAAATCTTGGAAGAGACAATGATACTCCTTACATTTTTCCATCCCTACTTTAATAAAGTAATGTCTTTTAAAGGCACCACATTAATCCTCACATTTTAAAGCTGATGTGGCGGCCTCACAAATATTTTCATAATTTTATATTACCTATTAGAGGAATACATTAACTGTGGTTAAAAAGAGAGATATATATTAAGTCAATCAATCTTATTTGTCTTAACCAAATAAAATGTGTCTAAAAAAACCTCCCCACCACTAAGTTTAACCACTCACTTTAACAAGTACTCATAACCGCTAGAACATGGTTATACAAATAAAGATGAATAGTTTAAATACCACCATTATGAGTCATGTATACTAAACTACAAAAAAAACATTGAAAATACGTAAATGCAATCAGAAACAAGGAAAGTTCAGTAAGTAAGTTAAACAAAGAAGTATTTAGTGCCTATTCAGAGAAAGAATTGTGTGAAAAAGAAAACAATAATAACTTCAACAACGAATGAAAAGGATACTACATATCTCTTGAGCTAATGATGGTAGATAAAAAAAAAATTTACCCTTCCCTATTTTAGTAAAAGAAATGTCAAATAAAGCATTCATATTCATCCTCACCGAAAAACGATGATGTGTCGTCAAATGAGACTGGCCATTAAAATTAGCATCCATAACTACACCAATTATCATGAATACAAAACAAAAAACTAAAAAAATCAATTGATATAGTAAAAAAAAATTCCTACAAATACCGTAAGATTATCATCGACATTTTAAAGTTTGTTCGTTACAATAATAAATAATTTAAACGCAATTTATATGATTTTCGCACGGGTTAATATTTTTAAAATTTTATAATAAAGTGATATGGCATGAATATTTGAAGTAATAAAATACAAATTTAAAATAAAAACGTCAACAAAATTCAAGAAAATTAATGATATATTTTACCCTTTTTGTTAAATTTAAGAAAATTTTCGAGATGTTACACGAGTAAATACAACCTTTAATTTGATATAAACATGAAAATATAGAAAATAATAATTATTTTAATGTATTTTTTTGATTAATATTTTACGTAAATCTAATTTCTCTATTATATGAGTTGAGTTATGAATAAAAATTAATTATTTAATTATTCTAATTCCATAAACTTCTTTTCCATATAACGAAGTACATAGTACAAAGTAATATTTAATACAACCCCGTGATTTTTCACGGGGATTAATACTAGTAGTAGTATATTCACTAAAACAAAACCAAGGGACAATTTGGTCATTTCAATTTTCCCTCCAAAAAAATCTTCCAATATGGCTACCTATATTTAGCAATTATTATAAACCTTTTATATCGTATTTTCTATTATAAATAGTTTATTTTTATGTTTGGGTCAACCGGTTGCGTCGAGTTATATTTGGATCAGTAAGAATTAGGCCAATTTCAAGTTGGATCAAATTATTTTGGACTCGGATCATTTTCGGATTGTTATTTTCAACAATTTAAAGAACACATAAACAATTCGCGTCAGTTCATTGTTTAGGCGAGTCAAGCCGAATCACAGGTCAAACTTGGCTTTTCAGTTCGAGTGTCGGGTCGGGTCAATTTTATCAGGTCTAACCGTATAATCATGATCTCATTTCTTTTACTTTCTCCTAATTTAATCTTTACCACTTTATTTCAATAACTCAACATTTACACCGAAAAACAAATTACTTTATTTTCTAGCTAAGAAAATTATGCTTTAAATTTCTAAAGTAAATGTCTAATTTTCATTTAAGTTAACTTTGTACTAAATATATATTAAAATATACTAAAAATATATACTAATAACCATAATATATACTAATAACCATAATATATTAAATGCATACAAAAAAACAAATTTTCTATATATTCGAGATTCTAAATATCATATATTATGGAAGTTTCTAAATCACACGCAATACCATATTAGTCATTCAATACCATAAGTTTATCCTTTAAATAATAATATATGTAATATATTTAACATATATAACCAAACACAATATCCGTGATTATATTAGCTATATTTAGATAATACACGAATTATTAAATATCAGTAATATAATAATTATTAGCTATATCCGTGATTATATTATACTATATTTAGATAAGACAATAATATCATAGAATTATAGTAGCACTAATTAAATCAATACATATAGCTAATATATACAATAATATCATTAATATCATATAATATCAATACATATTAGCTACTTCAATATACTACCATACGCTTATTTTTTATACGAATAATATGTATATTTTATGTAATTAAAGATTATAGTTTATGACTACCATACACATATTTAATTAAAGTGCATGTAATTATATGATATTGTTCCAAATTATATATTTGATGTGTCACATTAAAGTTTATGTCACTAAATAAATGTATATATGTTCGAAAATATGTGGTTATATGTTAATGTATAAAATTATATAATATAAATGGAACTAAATATTAAATAGATAAAGTATATATTAAATATTAAATATGATAAATACGAAATACCAAGAAATTTAAAAAAAGACCGACAGTATACGGGAAGGGAATATACTGTATACGAAATGTATACGGGTAAAGATGATATATACTGTATACGAAATGTATTTAGTATTTATATACGAAAAATATAACATGAGAGAATGACTGTTTTGCCCCTGACTTAAAGAAGAGATGGAGAGTTCATTAAGTGATTGGACGATTTTGTCCAATTTACGTGAGAGCTTAGAGAGCTGTTTTGTGCGATTCTAGCAGTGCCACGTAAACTGTGCTGGTGCCTTCTTTAAGGTAATTAAGATATCCTAAGATATGTTGCTTTATTATTTTTATTGTTAATGTTTTAACAATACTCGGAGTACATTTCTTCATATTTATGTTCATATACTCCGTATAATACACATCAATTGAATTGAATACTTCGTACAATTTGTTGAGAAAGACAGTTGAATTCATTCATTCCGATTTTTCGATATTAATCATATTGATTTTCGATCGTAACATAGCAATAGACTTAAAGTTAAGTCTTTCACAATAAACTACTCCTTAGATAATCAGTGTACCTAGTAATGAAATAAAAGCAAGGTATATAATTCGAGATTTGTCGACAACTGATTTTAAATGGTGGTATAACTCCAATATAAAGTTATTGACGCAAAGGATGTGTGCTCGTAGATTTTAGACCCGGCAAAGACCTTACCCTACCCGAATAAGTCAACCCGACCCCGACACCCGAATTGAATACCCTAGGTTGACCTGTAACTTGAAATGACTCGGGCTAACCCGAAACTGACCCGACTATTATTATAGAAAACGAGTCGTTATCTCTAAAAAAAGTTGAAAATAGCAAACTCGAAAATGGCCCGAACCCGAAATGACCCGGCTCGACCCATAGTCAACCCAAATTTGTGTAATAGCATTATCATTAGTCTTTAATTACTTTTTATTAAATGATAAAAAAACGTATTACATTGAATATTTTTTATATTTGTAATTTAAAATAGTAAAATTATAATTTTTTAATCATAAATCTAAATACAGTATATAAATATAAATATTTTATTAATTTTAATAAATTGGACGGATCATATTTTGACCCTAAATTTACGGGTCGCGTGTCGAAAATACGAGTTCACGACAACGGATAGGGTGGATTTGCGGATGATGTGAAGTTTTGATAAGTCTATATGCTGGGCAATAGTCCTACAAAATCTTTCGTGATTCTTTGAGATTTTTTTAAAACTATCTTTTAACTAACTAAAAATTGAACTTACTAAACTACCCTCTACTACTTTTTAGGTTCGAATTCATACTTTAAAAGATGGAAATTAAGATATGTATACAAATTACCGTAATAACCCGGATGGTGCACAGATTAGACGCCACCGGGTTGCCCCAACTCATTTTCCTTATTATTCACGACTCTTTTAAATCTTAGAAATAAAAGACTCACCCTCCAACTTTTGAAGATATCAGTTACTTTAATTTGGTATTAAATGCTCAAATTTTACAAATCTGAAACACTTTAATTTGGTATTAAAGGTTCAAAATTTACAAATCTGAAACTTATACTCTCCCTAGTATTAAGGGTGAGCAAAAATATACGATACGGTTTTATTATACGTATACGATACGGTATACGCTTTCAATTATATGAATTTCCGGATATCTGATACGAATAACCGGATATGCGATACGGTTTTCCTTAAAACCGTAGCGGATACGTATCGGGGAAAATAGAAACCGGATATCCGGTTTCTGATCCGGTTTTTTAAAAGAGTAAAAAGTATGAAAAATATAATCCTAATATGAATTATATAATAAAGAATTCAAAACTCACCAATTATTTTCAAAGTTAAAAAACAAAACAATTAGTAAATTTATGATATTATGTATTGAAACCTTATATTTTGTTAGAATAATTGTACCGTAAGACATATATACCAATTTTTTGAGGTTTTTTTTATGTATTTTATTATATCAATTTATATAAAACGTAACGTTGCTTAAAAATCAATTAATTACTCTTAATTAAAAATGAAAAAAAATTATTTTTTTAAAAAAAAAGAAAAATATAAAACCGGATACCGGATATTCGAAAAAACCGGATCGGATACGGGTCGAATTTTTTTTAATTTTTAAAACCAGATATCCGATACGATTTACAAAACCGGATCGGATATCCGGTTTTGCTCACCGCCTCACCCCTACCTAGTACCCCTTTAAACTTAGTATGAATACATTTATTGTTTTCAAAAAAAAAAAAAAAGTATGAATACAGTTATTGCAACACTAGTATTAAGCTCCATTCTTGATTATCTTAATTTTAATATGCTATAAGATTAAAACATCACACAAAAAACACATAATTAGAGAATTAGGGGACTCACCATCATCAAAATCTAATCCTAACCAGGCCAGTAACCACCTTTAATATTTTCCTAACAAAAATGTGGAGCAAAGGTAGGTGCACGAAACAGCAATAATTCTACTCAATATCCTACGTTGTTGTAAATCGTTTGCTGTCAACCTTTATTTGCAATTTCCTTTTTTTTTGTTTTGTTTTTGTTTTTTTTTTTTTTTTTTTTTTGGAATACTAAGGTAGAATGTTCGGTTTTATATACATTACTCTATCAAAATGTCATTTGAACTAAAATATCGATGTCTCAACTTAATTATCTATGATGATTGGATTTGGATCATTTTAATTCATGTAGTAGGAAATGTGCAAGCGAATCAGAGTGAATCCATGTCTAAGAACATCATATATTCAACCTGGGACCAATTTAGAGCAAATGAGAAACACTCTCTCCGTTATTGGGGCACTTTTAGCGACAATTACATTTGCAGCAGGATTCACTTTACCCGGAGGAATTAATAGTAACAATGAGCAAGCCCTCCTTGCAAAAAAAATTGCTTTCTTGGTATTTTTACTCGCAGATGCATATGCAATGTTTACTTCTATGTTGGTCTTGTTCTGCTTGGTATGGTCTATGGTTTCTAAATCCGATATGGCTCGATTATTGGTTGATCGTAGTGTGTTCATATTAATGAACTCCTTATATGCCACAATGGTAGTGTTTATGACGGGTGTCTACGTCGTAATAAAAAACAGTTCCTTATGGGCAGCTA
This sequence comes from Agrostemma githago, assembly GCA_958450325.1. Lineage (NCBI taxonomy): Eukaryota > Viridiplantae > Streptophyta > Magnoliopsida > Caryophyllales > Caryophyllaceae > Agrostemma > Agrostemma githago. The sequence continues at coordinate 24,408,012 of OY288254.1, read as the reverse complement.
TAGTTATATTTATCATGGGTTCAATCCTTGGAATCTCGGCAAATCGTACCATTTTGCGAAAGGTGATCGCCATGTTAGTTCCGGCTGCAAATATAGAACATGGAGATCTAATGGAACTGCTCGAAGAGGTAAGAAAATAATACCAAAAATACTCCTCATTCACTGAATTCTATAATTTTAATATAACTCAATGTTTAATTAACAATAGGAAATCACTTGATGAGAGGGACTATATTTTAACTTTATCATAACTTAATTTGTAGGAGGTGACAAAACAATGTTTACAACATAATTAATACTACTACTGTATGATACAAACCAAAATGTTAGTAAGAGGGTATATTAGTAAATTTGTCCTTTATTTCTTATTCTCCAAGTCATATGTCTTATATATAGATATTAGTAAGTTGTAATGAGGTATCCAAGAATTCATCATTGAAAGTTAATCTTTCTTAGCTATCCAATCTCCATTTTCTCTCTAATTCCATCCAAATCGATTGATTAATCCTAGGTGATTCCTTCTCTCACCACAGATTATTCTATAGATCAATCTAACCTATCGACTAATTAGTCGAACAGTTAAACCGATCATATCATTTATTTACTTCATTTTTTACGATTGTATCATTTGGTATCAGAGCCAAATTTCCTCCATACCTGTGATCTCAGTAGATTCGTCATCATTATACAAAACTCCAAAAAAATACTTCATATAATAACCTTCTTCTTACAAAATCACAAAAAAAAAAAAAAAAAAAAAAAAAAAACCTACCATTATTGATTACCCCTTCCATTATTGCATATCTACTGTAAGTCTGTAATTCTATTCACGAGAGGTTCAAAGAAAAAAAAAACAATTGAAAAAAATCAATCTTCTACCATTCTCCTGCTACTTTCCTATTTGTTTCTAGCTAATCTCAAGTGATCCTTTCCTCACTTGTGATTGAACCGTAGCATCAAGTGGTATTAAAAAAAAAAAAAAAAAAATCAAAATCAATCGATTATGTCACTTGCCGATGAAGTTGCTTCGCTTTCTTGCGGGATTCAGAAGTTGTCCGACGCCGTCGCGAATTGGGTAATATCAAGTTTTTCCCAGGGAACTTTTCGTTCAACTCCTTTTTCCGAATGGAATCGCTTCGACAAGTTGTGCAGTGTAATGTCAAGTCACATGACGATGGAGCAAATTGCGAGATTCGCTTTGACTGGTAAGGTAATTCGATCTTACAAAATTGATTCAGCAAACTCATTTTATGATCTGTTAACTAAAGGTTTGTGGAAGAAAGTATCAAATGGTGGTTTATATAAGTTGAATGATTGTGAAAAAATTTTGTATGTTGAAATGAATGATAATTTTGAGGTGGAGTCTGAAAGTTGTATGGAAAAATTGAGGAATTTTAATGTTGTCCATAGGGTGTTCGATGAAATTACTAAACCAGTTTTATGTTTGAACGAAAGTCAGTCGGTCTCTTTTGTGGATGGAAATGCTACTATTTGTGAAAATAATGGAGTAAAATCTCTTGATGTTGATGAAGTTGGTGTCAATAAGATTTTTGAGCGACATGTTGATGAAAATGTTGATCATGAACTTACTCAAGAGTATGACACTGAACCTAAAGAAGCTCATGAGACCAAGGTAGAAGAATGTTGTATTTTGGTCGATGATTTGCAGGATGTGATTAAGTCTGCACATGAGTCATACGATGAAATGCGAGTACCCGACTTCATGCTAGAAATGACTCAAGCTCCACTAGGTGAGCCTATTAATCGTGATGAGGATGTTGTGTCTTGTGAAATCAATATGAAGTTGGATGACTTCTTTGTTTATGAACAACATATGCTCCCCAAGTTAGTTTGTATGAAGAGCCAGTACAAAAATTTTGATCCAGAATTTGATATGAACAAACTGGTGCTCTTACATAACCTTACCTTTGAGGGAAATGATAGTTCTGAAGACATGAAAAATGTGTGGCAACCACATATAAGCCACAAGGAGGTACATAGTTGGGGTATATTAGACATGGGATTGTGTTTTTGTAATGAATTAGGTGTCATATTTGAGCTCCCTTCATTCCAATATGATCTTGCCCGTTCTTCTCTTGATGGTATAATCACATATGATATGCTGACAAGTCATAAACTTGATTTCATTGATTCTTTGCCTAAGTTCAAACTCCACTATAGCATCTACGTTTGCAGGTTTATGACTATTAGTGGTGCTTGTTATGGCAAGAGTGCGGAAGGGTCAGATTCGTTTTCTAACCCCACCCTTGAGGACAAGGGTGATTTTAGGGGTGTGGAAGATACTAGTAAGGAATGTAATTGGGAATCCAATCGTTTAGTCTTATGGTTTAACTACGTCACTAATAGGATCAGGAAAGGGGTTGGATTTCTTACTTGCGCCTTTGACCCGGGTGGTTTGTATTGGCAAATTAATGTTTTGGATGGCCAAATTCTTGATTCTAGTAAGGAATTATGTGGAGATGTGTTACATTGTACTCCATTCATGGTGTCATTACCTTCTGTATTATGTGCTCAGTTTCGTGAGGGGCTTAATGAAGTATATGGAGTAAATGAGGAACATAATAGTGATGATATGTTTTGGACAAAGAAAGTCACATCTGCTAGACTGATTATTCCGTGGAGCGTTTGGAGTGGGCAACTTATTTTGGTGAAGCATATTGGTCGAGTTCGTATTCGGACAACAATAGCATTGATGAAGCATGTTAACCTTGAGTTGGCTTGGGAAATCTTACACGACCAACAACTTGCTTCCAATCTAAGGGAAGCAAAACTACTCTCTTTAGTGACTGAGATTATCAAGATAAGAGCAAGACTTGAATGGAGACCGGGTCTTTCGCTAGAGAATGGCAAACAAAGTCCAGATGACACCATCTTTGTGTTTGATCCAGGTGGATCTTACATAGCTAAAGGATGTCTCGGTGAGCCAAACCGGATCCTTGAGGACAAGGATCTTTTGATGGGGTGGGTATTGATACAAACCAAAATGTTAGTAAGAGGGTATATTAGTAAATTTGTCCTTTATTTCTTATTCTCCAAGTCATATGTCTTATATATAGATATTAGTAAGTTGTAATGAGGTATCCAAGAATTCATCATTGAAAGTTAATCTTTCTTAGCTATCCAATCTCCATTTTCTCTCTAATTCCATCCAAATCGATTGATTAATCCTAGGTGATTCCTTCTCTCACCACAGATTATTCTATAGATCAATCTAACCTATCGACTAATTAGTCGAACAGTTAAACCGATCATATCATTTATTTACTTCATTTTTTACGATTGTATCACTGTAATTGTTTTAAAAACATTCCATCTTTCGAATTAAGTGTTTAAGATTTCTACTTAAGATTCTTAATGAAATTAAAATGAGTTGTGCTTCCTTCCCTTGAAGAAAAACAAACTTGAAAATAAAAAACGATATTTAGAAAAAGTAAATTTAGGATATGCTTTGGTTTAACAGATTTCCTGATGAAAATTATACCAAAATAGTTTAGTAAACTTACAAGGTTATTACTTATTAGTACGGAGTATAAGTTATTGTAAACTATATATACGTTGTAAATGACTCTTATGGATTAAGTTAAGCTAATACATTATATTTTTCTTTAGTATATATCCCTTCTTCTTAAATAAACCTCATATTTCTTTTTGAGTATTTTCTTGGTTAGCCTCATTTTTCAATAAGACAATTTTTATAATTTTGTGACTATATTACTCTTAGCAACTTTTTTATATTATCCTTATCTACCTTTATCTACCCTCATTTAAAGACCTAAAATATCACAAATGCTCTCACTTTTTCTTATTTTCTTAATCTTTGTGCCCAACCTCTATGAGGTTTATTCTATAACAAGGAGGGAGTACAGCTTGTGTTGGAACTTGCAACTAGTACCTAATCCTACATTTGGTATCAGAGTCATATTACATACTCCGTTCTAATGAATTGTTTGTTTTGCTTTTGGCATCAAGGGCAAGAGATCCAATGAGAGAGTGACATGTATAACAAAACTCATGAGAATGGTCAAATTACATATAAAAAGCATTCCTAAAATAGAAAGGCAAACAATTCATTGAGACGCCCCAATATGGAATAGGCAAACAATTCATTGGGACGGGGGGAGTATATTTATTGGCTATTAAAATTATGGCTACACGAGGCAACAACAAATACTCCTCCATCCATTTTATAACTTCTTATTTTCATTAGGTGGTGTTTTGCCTAATTTATTAGAAATGAATTTTTGTTTATGGAGTTTAATTTTTTTTAAAATGCTTTTCAAAAGCCAAAAGTTTCAAATTGGTGCTTCTATTTTTAAGGGGGAAATGATGGTTTATTGAGATATTGAAAAACTACTTTTAACTTACGAATGATGGTGTGTTTGACAAATTTTTGATTTTTGGCCCAAAAAAAGTTTGGCCAAGCACCTTCTAAAAGAATGTCCATATTTAAACTTCTTATCTACAATTTTTCCTTTTTTGGTTGGATTTTGTGGTCAATATCATTTCTTACACTCATATTCTCTCAACTTTCATTTTCTATATTTTACTATTTTCTTAATATTTGGTCCACCTCCCCGTGAAGTTTAAATATGGATGGGGGGAGTAACACATTTTAGACCCAACTACCAAAACTAAATGCAAAAAATTAATCCCTCCGGTCATTAATTATTGCCCCATAAGGTAATGCACTATATCCTCGAACTTTGACAGATTACACATAATACCCTCATTTTAAGTTTGTTCTCGAGGTAACCTTATATTTTATGTTTAGTGTCCGTGGTACCCCTGATCAAATTTCTGTCATAACGGCGTTAGAAATTAGGCTTGAATAATGATTATTTTATTTCGAAGAGAAAATTAGTTAGAATAATTAACGAACTTCAAATTAAAATAGTTGAAAACTGGAGAAAATGCCCATGGTATCCCTATGTTTTCGATATTTCAACCATGGTACCCTTTTATTTTCAATTCTTTTCCCATGGTACCCTTGTCGTTTCAATTATTTGCCTATGGTACAAATGAACCATGGCTAAAACATTGAAAACACAGGGGTACCATAGGCATTTCATCAGTTTTCAACTATTTTGATTTGAAGTTCGTTACTTATTCTAACTAATTTTCCCACCAAAATAAATTAACCACTAGTCAAGCCTAATCTTTAACACCGTTATGACAAAAATTTGATCAGGGGTACCATGGACACAAAACACAAAACATAGGGTTACCATGGAACAAACTTAAAATGAGGAGTACCATATGTAATCTGTCAAAGTTCGAGGGTACCGTGGGAAATATTCCTTGAATAGAAACTCACTTAATAATCTTAAAATAAGAAGTGGTGGGCCATGAATAAAATGCTTTGCATTTGTAAGGATAGATGACACAATTTGGTTGGTTAAGACAATGACATAATTCGTAATAAAGAGTATTCATAAGGATAGATGGGTAATTAGTATGTGGCAAATAAGGAAAGTGGAGAAATGAGACAAAAAAAAATAAACTGCCATAAAAGGAAAGCGGACAATAACTTGTGACCGGAGGGAGTATGATAATTAGTCAATTCATTTAAAAGTATTTTTTTGTTCCCAAGATTTGTGGAGTTTTTTTTTGTCGAGAAAAGAAGTGGGATAAACCCAAAACACACAAAAATCAACTAACTTAGAATGCGTAAAACGGTATCCATCCATACCAAATAGTTTCTCCATGTCCTGCTTAGCTATAGCAAATAGTTCCGCTACGATTCTATCTTCCTCAAAGACTTTCAGTTGATGGGTTTGTAGCACACCATAATTTGCTAACAAAACATGCTAAGTTATGGGTTTGGGTGAATATTGTGTTGTCTTCTATTATGCATATGAACTAGTTTATATAGTACATATGATAGATGAGTATACATTGAACATAAGTTATGATATTCAATGTATCATATGACTCTTCACTCTACGAATTCCTCTAACATTAATATTCTTTAGCATATTCCTAATACCCCGCAATCATAACGGTAGTAACATGGACGTTACGATTGGAGCACAAACTACAAACAAACAAACAAAAAAACTGTTCTTAGATTTTCATCTTCTAATACCATCTTCTATCTTCACCATGTTCTTCTCCATGGTGGCATTAGAATCAAATGACTATTTTCGAACGAGAATGTTAAGTTTTTCGGACTCGTTGAAAATTGTTTATCAAGAACGCAAATTTTTACGGACTTGACAAAATTTTCAAATAGCAAATTATTAGTCAATATAAATTACTTGAGGACCCTAATCGAACTCATAGCAAAATCAGAAAAACCATAGAATCATTAACTACACATCTGCGGGAGAATTATGTGTATGTGAAGATCTCGTTATGGAACTCAAATTCAAAGGAGGTGATAGGTTTATTTATTATTTTGGCAAAATTGAAACTTCCTACGTATAACATACGAGTGGTTTTTTATTTTATTTTATTTTTATTTTTATTTTTAAATAAGTATAACAAATATACTACCCCCTCTATTTTCGAAAGATCATCCCCTTTGATTAAATACCTCCCATATATTAAACAAAGGGGAAGATCTTTCGAAATCGGAGGGAGTAATTCTCACCGGTGACCATTACAGATTTTCGTCCACCGACAAGACTGCGGAAGTAATTAAGAGTCCTCAAGAAAGAGGCTTTGATACCGTGCTAAGTTATGGGCTTGGGTGAATATTGTGTTGTCTTCTATTATGCATATTGAATTAGTTTATATAGTACATATGATAGATGGATATACATTGAACATAAGTTATGATATTCAATGTATCATATGACTCTTCACTCTACAGATTCCTCTAACATTAATATTCTTTAGCATATTCCTAATAAATCAGCGCATCGGTTTGTTTCTCTATAGACGTGTTTGATGTCTACTTTCCATTCTGGATCATTTATCAAACACTTGCAGATCTTCACCATTGGGTACAAAGCATTGTTGTCCATCGGGCTTTTGATTACCCAGGAGTACGTCTGTTTGGACGATTTGTGGAGTATTGTGGAGAAATAATTTACGGATATAAGTGATCCAAGTACATTTGAGGCACTATCACATGATGTTAAAACCACTCTTGTGGAAATTACAAAAAAAAAGGGCATTATATCATATTTTCCAAGCAGCGGAGGAGTCCATGTTTTTGAAGATACTGTTAGTAAAGAGCGTGGGGGATTCTACAGAACTCCTACCTAAAAAGGTGATGATTGAGTTAAGCGAATACGTTTGCAAACGTTAAGAAAAGAATTTGAGTCATTGAGCATGGAGGAATCTGAGTTAATCTCAAATTATTTTGATCGTGTTCAATTAATTTTTTAATCAAAAGTGAAGACTAATGGAGAAAATATTTCAGATGACATGGTAGTCAAGTAGAAAATCATACGATCATTAAATGGTGATTTTGATAATGTCGCTTCCGTAACTGAAGAAGCTCATGATTTATCAACCTTATCTATTGAAAGGTTGTTGGGTTCGTTATCTTCCTATGAGAAGAGAATGAGGCAAAGAGGAAAAATTCGAATTCATAACACGCTTTGCAAAGTAGGGCGAATGTATCAAACCACGGTGGCTATCATGGTGGCCATGGACGAAGTCGTGGTCAAGGAAGAGGTGGAAATAACTCTTTCTATAAAAAAATATAAGAATGTAGGAAACAATTCTACAAGAGAAAACAAACATACGTCATTTGTACGTTAGGATGAATCGAAAGATCAATGTCACATATGTGAATGGTTGAGACATTATGCATCAGAATGTTGAACAAAAATGAATAACAATAAAGCTGAATGAGCCAGTGTTACTGAAGTAGAGGATAAGTTTGAGGCATTCGAGAAATTTAAAGAGTTTAAGGCGTTTAATTTTGGAAAAGCAAACTGATTTTCTTTTGAAAACATTGAGGTCAGATCAAGGAAAAGAATTTACATCTGAAGAATTTTTTTAACTATTTCAAGAAAGAATGCATTCGTCGAAACGAACAGCTAGCTATACACCACAACAAAATGGAGTAGCTGAAAGAAAAAAAAACAATATTTAAGATGGCAAGAAGCATACTTAAAGCAAAATCTTTGTCAAAACCGTTGTGGGTAGAAGCAGTTTGTTGTGCAGCCTATTTGTTGAATGTACGTCCCACCAAGTGTGTTCGTGGGACGACTCTAGAAGAAGCCTGGAGTGGAAAGAAGCCCGGTGTACCACATTTGCGAGTATTTGGATTTGTCGCATATGCACACCTACCAGATCAAAGGAGGAAAAAAGTTGACGATAAAAGTTGGAAATGTATTTTATTAGCTACAGTGATTTCACAAAGGATTATAAATTATATGATCTTATGAAAGAAGATGTTATAATCAGCAGGGATGTTCAATTTGTTGAAACTGAAGCTTGACAATTGAATCAAACAAATGATATCATTGCAGAAGAAATGACGCATGATTAAGGGAGTAAGAAAATTAGTTCTTCGAGTATAGGTCCAACAATAGAGGAAAGTAATACTCAACCGCACAAGTTGATGTATCATCTTCAACAAAATTGCCTCCAAAAAAGCGTGTGATACCATCAATGTACAAAGCTTTTGTAGTTGTCAAAGACGATGATGACACTGATAAAGATCTAATGATAAATCTTTGGTAAACGTTTGCTTATTTGTGGATTGTGATACAGTCATATTGTGGACATGACATAGGTCCACCCCGACGCGGCCACGCGCGGGTTTGGGTAGGCGAATGAATCTCCATATGAGAATGGATCGAATTGAAATTTAGGTCTATGTGGAGTTGCCACTGAATTTTATGGTTATTCAGAACCATTCGAGCCCACTCTATGTCGTAGTGGTCCGTATACAAAATACGGCCCATTTCCGATGTCAGAGTTTATTGGGCTCGTCCCTTTGCATTTGATACCAATATCGACGTTATCGGATATTGTGTATTGAATGACTCTCGTTCGCCAACGGTTTCGGACATCCGGAAACCGAGGTTCTGAGTAAGGGGTGAGGGTACGTGTTGGGAAGCCCACAAAGGACACCCAACCCCGCCCGCACATTAGCGGCCTCTACTAAGAACTCGAGTGACTTTCTAATACACGTGCTAGTAAAACGGGAAAATGATATGCAAAGATTTATTTTCCCTAAACATGCGAATCGAATTGAAAGGGTTTCTAAGTCAATTTAATGCAACTAAAATTAACGTCGAAGTTGTATTTTAGCATGCGGGTTCATTTAGTATAATAAACGAATAATAATTAAATTGACAAAAGAAAAAAAAAACGCGTTAGTAACGATATAACGATATAACGAATAATAACGGTTTGCAAATATTGAATTGAATTGAAAAGATGCAAATATGAGGATGCATGAGTTGAAAAGATAGTATACACGTGATTAATTATGCACATGTTGACCTAATTCGTAAAATACTATCGAGTTTTGAAAAATAGAATAATGTACGACTCACGTTTTAGTCGTCATGAGGCTACTCGATCGAGTGGTCGATGGACTCGATCGAGTAGGCCTATAAAAAGCGATTCTGTTTTGCGTTATGGACCATACTCGGCCGAGTTATTGACCAACTCGGTCGAGTACATGGCCACTCGACCGAGTCACTGTGAGACTCGATCGAGTGGTGATCGTGATTAGCATTCTGACTTGATTTTGAGGTGTCACTCGATCGAGTGACTAAGGCACTCGGTCGAGTGGCACCTGTACGAACTTGGTTCGTTTGCAATTTAATTATTGATTTTGAAATTGCTTTTGATTTTTTGATAATTCGACGGTTTTACTGAATCGGACATAAATATTGCACAATTTATGTTCGACTTGGTTTTTTATAAATCGCGAATTTGTTGAACCGAATATAAATATTGTTGAATTTATACTCGATTCTAATTTTGAATACTCGTTATATCCCATATTTGATTATTTGAATCGATATAGAGTATTAGAGTAAAATAAAAAACAAAACAAAAAAAATAAATTGATTTTAGTCGTTTTAAATTAATTATCGTGATATGAACAAATCACGCTAATTAATTCATATGACTTGATTGTTAGATTCGATATCCAATTATGGAATTGGTATCGAATCTAAAATCGACGCTTTACTTGAATAAAAACTTGATTCCCTCGACTTCTCCGACATCGAAATAAATCCCTAGGGATTGTGATGTCGGATCCGTGTCAACGGGTTTCGACCCTTATTAAAATTGATTTTAGAAAAAGATGAATGTAAAAATCGATGATGATGATGACGAGAAATAATAACGAATTGTTGTTTAAGTTGATTTATCTCAATAATCAAATAATCGGGGTACCGGGATAAGCGACCGACGACGCGTGTGCAGTACACTTGTATATGCGGTTTTCCTTATCCCGGTATCCTTCTTACTCGACACAAATCGATAAATATTTTAGTATTTTAATATTATTAGTATTATCGATATTAAGGTGCAATAAATAAAATAACAAAAAACGAAAAAAAACGAAAAAAAGAAGATGAAGATGACGTGAGAAAGGGAGGAAAGAAATAGAGGGTTTTGACACCCTCAACCTACATGTTCTTGTCTCGGTGCGGACTCGTAACCGTGGCTTCAACACAAGAGTCTTCGAGGTTTTATGGAGGTTGAGTTGTGGTGGCTCGGGATTGATTCCTAAAACTAGGTTTAGGGTTTTTGCTAGTGTAGAATTGCAAGGGTTTGATTAGGGTTTGTCAAAGACGTAGTATGTGTGTGTAGGGTTGCTCTGGGGTTTCTTGAGGTTGCAAAACGATGTGTAATTGTGTTGCATGGGGGTTGCTTATATAGGCATGGCTAGGGCACCGGTTTAGGGTTACTCGACCGAGTATGGGGCTAACTCGGTCGAGTGGCCCGTGAAGCCTGCCGTCGGGCTTGAAACACGCCCACTCGATCGAGTGGGTGGGTCACTCGATCGAGTGGCCCAGTCGGGTTGCACGGGTCCATTGTTTTGGACCTTGACTTGTGTTTGATAGGTTTTGTGTTTGACTTGGACTTTTTGAGGGTTGTATGGCTGTTTTTGTGTGTCTCGGAAACGACTTTGACCGGGGTTGACCCAATCGCAAAAAGTCGGTTTTATTTCCGGTGTCGGTTTTGGCCCAAATTAGTCTTGTTTGACTCGGAATGATCCACTGGCCTGGATTTGAGGTCCGTTTGGTGAGATTTGTACTCCGTAAGTGTGTTAGCCAACGATTAATGGATTTGAGCCCGTATCCGAGCGCATAGAGACACGTTAGCGTCCGATCATCATCGGGTGTTTTTTTGGAAACTGCCATAGACACCTGCCGGTCAAAATGCGGGTGTCTACACATATATGAAGAAGCTACAAATAATGAGAAATGGGTGAAGTATTGGGGGAAGAATTGATATTGTGAAGACAAAAGACAATGATGAAGTATTGATAATTTGATATTGTGCTTATATGTTGATGATTTGATATTTACTGACAATACTAAAAATATGATTGGGGAATTATTCAGGAATGTTACGACAATATATTTGAGATGACAAGTTTGGCATTAATGTTGTATTTTCGATCTTGGTATGAAATACGCCAAACTAATGAAGGTATATTTATATCGCAACAAAAATATGCCACAGATATTTTGAAGGAATTCAAAATGGATGCAGCCATAACTTTTTTTTGGGTGAAAAGCGGGATTCATATTAAATCAATTTCCGACAATGCAAGAATCGCATTCGGAAAGGACGAAACATACAAAGATTATTCCTCCCCACTCCTCGAGCATAAACGAGCAACATGGTGTGCAACCGTATTGCCTTCATGTCTAACGTGTGACCATAAGCATTGAACAAATAGAGACCTAAGAGATATAATATCTTCTACTAACAAAGCCATAGCGTCGCTTGAAACACGTCTTTTCGAGACCGCATCGATCAATATTCGGCAATCGCTTTCAACAATGACCTGTGTGAGATGGAGAGTATGAGCCCACAATAGCCCTTGCTCCAAAGCTTTCGCCTCTGTTGTTGTAGGATCCCACCCCGCACTGATGTATTTACATCCAACCAGAATAACTGACCCCTGATCGTCTTTTCCCACCACAACAAGTCCGATGTCACCGTTGGCGTACACCGCAGCGTTGATGTTTATTTTGACAAAACCCACCCACAGCAGCGACCAGTGCACAGAGTGCCAAAGCGACCATGCCCTGGGTCAACCTGTAACTCTTGTCCATACCTTTCATATTCCTTAGCCATTTGGATCATGCCAGATACAATCACAATAGAAGGTGGTAGATCATCATCGAAAACTCTGAGATTCCGTACATACCACACCGACCACATCATAGCTTGGAGCCGGATCCTCGAATCGGGTTGAACCTGCGAGAAAAGCCAAACAAGCCGACGTGTAAAAGAAGAAGACGGAGCTAATGTCGCCATCTCGTTAAACTCGCTCACCTCCCACTGCCCTTTAGCCCAATTGCACCCAAAGATAGCATGAAAGGTCGACTCGGCTTCCCTCTCTCATAGACTACAAAGTGAGTCGGGAATACAATGTTGCCCAGCTAAGTTGGCCCTCACCCCAAATGTGTTGGAGCAGGCTCGCCAAATGAAGTGAAAAATCTTCGGGAGACTCCAAATCGTGGACCAGACGCCCTTAATTTTTGGGTCCTCAACACTTAACGGGCTCGGGTTATTGCACCTCGCCCCCAGCCAATAACCTGACCGAACTAAGAATTCCTCATCTCGACTAGGCCACCAGAACATACTGTTAGCAGGTAAACATCTAATCGGCGGAATTTAAAGGATAACAGAGGCACCAGTAGGGTGAAACAGAGCACGGGCAACGGATATCTTCCAGGTAGCTGATATCGGGTCAATGAGCTCAGCTACTTTCAGCGATGGATCAACCTCCATATTGGGATGCAATCCCTGGTAGCCCCCATTACCCAACACCCAGTCACATACAGTCCCACACCCCAATATCCCGCCCATTCCCGACCCACCAGCGTAGACCATCAAGGAGAAGCGATTTTGCATTCCATATACTACGCCAAACAAAGCTAGGGTCATACTCTCTTTGTGCCTCCAAAAACGAGTTGTGTTTGTAGTAACGAGCCTTAAAGACTTGGCTCACGAGTGAGTCTGGTCTCGTGAGGAAGCGACACTCTTGCTTAGCTAGCAAGGCCTAGTTGAGCAGGCCCAAATTCTGAAAGCCTAATCCGCCCTCCTTCTTAGGTCTACACATTTTGTCCCACGACCACCAGTGAATCTTCCGTTTAACCTCCACAGCGCCCCACCAAAATTTATCAATGATACCATGTATCTCATTAATCAACCCCTCGGGTAAGGCGAACAAACTCATCATATATGTTGGTATAGCTTGAGCTAGTGCTTTGATAACAATCTCTTTCCCCGGCTTGGATAATAGTCTCTCCTTCCATCCTTGAAGCTTCTTCCAAATGCGACCTTTGATTCCCGAGAACAATGTTTTTTATTTATTTACCGATAATAGTTGGTAGCCCAAGGTATTTCTCGTATTTATCCACCTCAGAGACACTAAATAAGCTCTTAATCATTCCCCCATGACTTTCGGTCACCTTTTTGCTAAAGTCAATTTTTGATTTGCAATAATTAATTTTCTGTCCCGATGCTCTCTTGGAAAGGCTAATTATATTAGCTTAGGTAGAGCATTGCCCTATACTGGCCCTAGTAAAAAGGACACAGTCGTCAGCGAAAAATAAGTGAGAGACTCGGGGCGCTCCCCGACACACTCGTGCACCATGGATAGTTTTATCAAAAGCAGCTCATCGGAGCATATGCGAGAAAACGTCCGCATATAAAAGGAATAAATACGGAAATATAGGGTCTCCCTGGCGTAATCCTCGTGCAAGATTCACCGTACTGAGGGTCTTCACGTTAACCTGGATAGCGTGTGTAACCGAAGTCACACACTCCATTACCCGACCCTTCCACCGCGAAGAGAAACCAAGCCGATCTATAACCGCATCTAAGAAACTCCACTTAATTCGGTCATAAGCCATAACTATTAAAACACCGGTGGCAGAGAGATTTGAAATGAAGAAGGAAGGATCTTAAGAGTTTGTAATTCAACTTATTTTTACTCTTCTTCCTCTTTCAATAATCCCTAAATAATTTCCCTCATCCCTCGCAAGCCTATAAAGTTACTTATTCTACCGAGCATTGATTTAGCAAATATCCCATATCATAATATGCGTCATCTTCTATTGTAATTGGGAACATTTTTGTAATTTTTTTTTCCAATCGAACACATCATGTCGTGAGTGAGAATCAAATTTATAACCTTAGAGGATAAGAGAGATCTTATCACTTGAACTAACTCTGATTCTTAATTTGTAACATTATTATCAATCCCCTTTCAATTCTAATACAAAGTTTTTTTTAAACCTATTACTCTATTCAACGTATTTTATACTATAAGTGGTAATCTAGCAAAAGGTTTACTGACACTTAAGATATGCTGCATGTTTTTGCACTTTTCCCTGCAATTGTTATACAGAATAATTGAATTCCCACTTTTAGGGAATGGCCGGTGCATCTACATCGCGAAACAATATATCAGGTGAAAGTGAACAGGTTCACGCTCGAGGAGTTTAATGATTAATTTCCCCAAGCAGTAAGGGAAATCACATAAGCATTACTTAATGACTGATTATTCTTTATTTGTATCAAACTGAAAAATAAACAGACCATGGTCTTGTTTTGTACACAACATATTGGATGAAAATCAACAGATGTCGGCCAAACTAGTAGATTGATGGTCAGTCCATTAATTTCATGCGTTTGTCAAACTACATATTGTGATAACATATTGACTGGAATCAGATATTTTAGAATATGCGGCTAATAGCAGCATATTGAAACATCATATTCAATTTATACATGAAAACAAATTGATTGTCCTATAATATACTAATTGTCAAACACTCTTTCTTAATTTTGCTAATTTAACTTGATAGTCAAACTTGCTACTATAATTTGCTAATAATCGTATTCTGCTAATATTCTCAGCTATTACAAATATGTTGCTGTCGTTTGCCAAATATGGTCATCATATGTATGTTTTAATTAGACTTGGCAAACAAGTAAACCATGTCGGTTTCGGGGGGTCAGCTTTAGTTCGGGCCACTTTTGGTCCTGAAATATTTGGTTGACTTTGGGTTGGGTAGACTTCGAAAAACTGAGTCGACCCGAATGACCTGACCAAAATAAGCCAACGTGAATTCGACTTGGAACCTTAATAAGGGCCTTAGTTTGACCGTAACCCGAATGTTATTTTGATAATTTGGTGTCTTAATCTAATAGCCGACAACAGATGATTTCCCAGTCTGGTTCTAAGTTTGAAACTAGTTGTGATTAGTCTAGTGCAGCAGATACTAATAAGAGTCATTCAGATGACACACGGAGTGTCTAACATTTGTAAGGACAAGTCGGGACGAGACACTTCGAGGCCTTAAGATCAAGCTAGCATCACGCTTGGGTCTTGTACGCCATAGATTCAGGCGCAGTAGTCCCCGGTCTGAGTTCTGGGACGCATGGCTTCCTGCGTCCGATTTTCAGGGCGCGAGGGACCATGCGCCTAAATTTTGTCCTCTGATCAATGTGCAACGCAATGCGTAGCTGATCAGAGTCTGTCCAATCATTCGATTTACAGTTTCTATTTACATTTTCTATTTACGAGTTTGTTTATAGTTTACGTTTACCGTTTCTAATTCGATATTATTATTGCTTGTTGTATTGTGAAATCTTGGTTGTTTTCCGCCCGTGTAACTGTTAATCTACTTTCAAGTTATTTATTTTCGTTGCTTGGCATTTACTGTTTTCAAATGAACATCACATGCTAAATCCAATTCCGACAAATTCTAAAGGTGCATTAGAAGACGTAGTGAACACGTAATTCACATGTGTAGCTTAAAATAATGGTTGTCATACATTTTCATCATCTTACTAATGAACGTACACGAACACCGATTGATATCTTAGTAGAGGCCGCTATGTGCAGGCGAGGTTGGGTGTCATTCGTGGGCTTTCCAACACGTACCTTCACCCCTTACTCAGAATCTTCGGTTTCCGGATGCCCGAAACCATTAACAAAGAGAGTCATTCGATATACGATTTCGATAATCCGACATCGGTATCGTTATGCAAAGGTATGAACCCCATAAGCTCTAGTACTAAAAAGGCAAGCCGTTCTTTTTTGCGCGATACGCCTAACTATAGAGTGGGTTCGAACGGGTCCGAACTCCCACAAAGTTCGGTGGCGACTCCAACTTCGATCTAAGTTTTAATTCGAGAACAATCTCACCACGAGATTCATTCGCCTACCCAAACCCGCGCGTGGCCGCGTCGGGGTGGACCTATGTCATGTTCACAATTTGACGACTCCGTTAGGGATACATGATGTACTACTTTTCTTCATCAGGATTCTCAGGGTGAGACTCGAAAAGAAATCGATTGGTTATTAAAGTGCGTGTTTTAGTTCGATGGTTCATGCATAACCCCAATTTTGCCCGGGCCGGTTACGTGTGACCAACGTCCCACTATACCGCGATGCATTCCTACATGGGTGCGCTAAAGACATTCATTGCCGAATTCGTATGGGTTTCACGACATGTTCTAAGTCCAATTCGGCTTAGGAAGTTCATCTTGCTTAACGAAAGAACCATCGGTGTTGGTATAGACCCTCTCCCGACCGACCAAGACTTAGTGTAAAGCATACATATTGTCGTCATAATGCTTGTTTGACTTCTTGTTGCTTGGTCTCCGTGTCATTTTCAAAAACGTCTTTCTAAAATGCATCTCTTCAAAAATGTCAAAAATTTCAAAAACTCGGAATGCTACCGATATTTAGACTTAGGCGTTGACTCTAAATAAGCCTATTTTCTAGCCGGCTTGCTGCCTATTTCAATATTCAAATTTCTGTTAAAAGGAAATTTCAACTTTTCAAACACCCGATCCTCTCGGCATGCTGCCAATTTCAAAAGACAGGACCGTCCCCCAATTTTCAAAATGCGAAATTTTCGCAACCATTCCAATATTTCAAATGCCTGGTCCTGTTGGCATACTACCAATTTCAAAAGACAGGACCGTCCTCTCAGTTTTCAAAAATCAATCCATTTCCAAAACCTTTCTGATTCTAAGGCCTATCGTATTCCGCGTGTCGGGTCTTACCTAGTCCGTCGAAGGTTTGTAGTGTTGAAAATCCGTCGATTCTACATTACGTGTTTCTTCCTTATCATAGTCTTCCTCGTCCATAAGGCATAACCGACCCATACAAGGCATACCCGGCCGTGTAATGGAAGGTTCGTTCACACACTCGAATCCTAACTACAAAGTCTCACGCGATATTTCCCTCCAACTGGACGGTCCCCACGACCTTTCCAGAGGGAATCTCACCCATCTTTCGCCATTCGTTAGTCGAGCCATCCCAATTATAGAATCCTTTAACTTAAGGGTCTACTTTAATCCCATGGTCCGTCCTTATTCTAGTCAGGTCAAGGGACCGTAGCATCGAAACTCTACCGATCTTACATCGCAAGTTTCTTCCCTTACCCCGTCTGCCTGTCCTCGAGGCTGAGTCTACCTTTTACAAGGCATAGCCCTGTAGCCAAAGGTTCGTGCACCTTACATCTAAGGGTCACTTATCCGACACTTGAGTCTTAACAAAACTTTCAATCCCACATAGGGGGCTATTCTCCGACAGAAGGATTAATCACAATTGCTATGAGAATCGTACCCTACACACCTTGCCTTGGGAGAGTCCAACCTGAGTCATGCCGGAGTCATCTTTTCTCCCGCGCTATTTCCTATGCCTTGGCATGTTCGGGTTTCCGAAGCAAGATTTCTAATTACGTCGGTGTTCTCGTAGAGTATGGCACCCGCAACCGGAAACAAGGACATGCAAAACACCATCAATGAAATGAAGGCTCTGCTAGCAACTATAGCTACCAAGCAGTCAGCGTTTGAAAACCAAATCAACGATATGAGAGCCACCCAGAGACTCATAGGCACTTGTTCAACTGCCTTAGAACAAAAACAGGCCGAGGATCTAGGGAACACACCCGAGCCTTTAAAGCAACTGGGTGCTAGACTCCTCCGCCTCGAAGAATTAATCCATGCCCTCCAAGGGAACAACATCTATGTTGAAAACTCCCGAGACTATACACTCATTAGTGAGAAACTACCCGCAGATCTCAACTAAGAGGGGTTACCCATATTCGAAGGGACGAAGGATCCTTTACTGCACCTCCAAGCCTTCAAACAATTCATGGCAATCAAGGGGGTAAAAGCCGACATTTTTACCAATCTGTTCCGCACGTCCCTCGGAAAATAACCGAAAGCCCGATTCTATAGGCTTAATACAAAAATATTCCCAACTTGGGAAGATGTGTCAACCGAGTTTGCAACTATTATGATAATACTGAACTTCAGACTACCATGCGGACTCTAGAAGTCATGGCCCAAGATCCAACCAAGAGTTTCGCAAAATATCTTCAACGTTAGCGGGCTGAGAGTGTTAAGCTGGTGGACAAGCCTAGTGAGAAGGCACTAGTGGAGGTGTTCATCAACAACCTCCTACCCTTCTACCGCGTCCATTTCAGGTATGCCGGTATTTCAAACTTTGCGGTGCTTACTCAAATGCGAACTAGAATTGAAGATGATATTCGACATAATGAAGATCTGGGTGAATTGAAGCTTCTACTGAAGGCTATACTGGACATCAATTTGAGTCTTTAGAAGCCAAAGATTACTGAGTACACCATGAAGACCCTTTAGCAAGGGAACCGAGCGTCTGAGAGTTCAGATTTGAATTAAGTATAAGTATGAGTCTGAATCTAGGATTTACTATATTCTCATCTCTAAGTCGGAGTCAGAGTCATTTGTATTCTGTCCACTTTTCAAAACTCAATAAAATCATCACTACAAGAAAAACAGTCCCGGGTGTCCACCTGGTGGGCGTCCTGGGCATATGGACGCCTACATGGCGTCTGAAAAAACAAATGGGCGTCGACAGTCGGACGCCAAACTTGGCGTCCGGCTGAAATTGGGAAGGACAAAATTCAGACCGACGGGCGTCCACAGGCGGACGCCATATACCACTAATGGCGTCCACTGTCGGACGTCATTTAGCAATATGGCGTCCACCTGTGGCGTCCGACAGTGGACGCCCGTCCGGGTGAGTGTGGCGTCAAATACCCGCCCACCCCCCTCTCCCCCTTCACTCTCTAAAAAAAAACAGTCTCTACAATCTCCCTCTTCCCTCGCCGACCCCAATCTCCTTTCCTCTCCTCCAATTTTCATCCTTTATTCCTAATTTGTGGTACGTTTTATTACTTTACTTAGTTTCTATTCATTATAATTAGTTCTTATTCTTGATTGTTAGCATTATTTATTGATCGTTTGTTAGTTAATATTGTTTAGGTCTAAATTTTGATTAGGTTGATTAGTTTAGGTCAAGTTCGATTAGGTTGATTAGTTTATCCCAATATCGATTAGGTAGATTATTTTGCCCATCACAATTTTGATTAGGGTTTGATCAATTTGGTTGAATTGAGCTAGAATGACCTCTAGGGCCTTCCGTGAGGTTTTGTGTGACTTAGGACGGACCAAAAGGTGTCCTAATAATGCCCGATTTTCCCGAAATCACTTCTATCTTGATCGAGGTTGTAATTAGGTGTTAGCGGTGCATTCGGAGTTTTGATATCTGTATCCGAAAATTTGACCTTATTTGACCTGTTTTAGCTGTTTTTCACTACAAAAAATACTATCCATAGCAAGGGATTTTTGCAACGGAAAGTCAATCCCTTGTAAAATAAATTTTTGCAAGGGACTTGCAACGGATTATGAAAACTTGCAACGGACTTGCAACGGATCATAATTTTGTTGGAGATTCACATGTTGCAACGAAAAGTCTGTTGCAAATCCCTTGCAAATCTCATGTCGCAACGGACTTTCCGTTGCAAGTCCCTTGCAACATATCATAAACTAAACTCAGCATACTCCTTCTCCCTCCCCCATTTTGTTTCATTTATCGAAATTAAAAACATGAAACCCTAACCCTAAATCGTCGCTTGATCCCCTCCCATCTCCGACCGCCTCCTCTGCCGGTGCATCCTCTGCCGGCGCATCCCCTGCCGGCGCCTCCTCTCCGACGTCCCTCCTCTGCCGGCACCTCCTTCCTCTACCACAAATCTCCCTCTAGTTCTCCTCCTTTTTTATTTTTGTTTGTGGCGATTCACCGGCGACCTCACTGTCACCGTCCTCCCTCTCTGGCATACTCGCCTTTCCTGGCAACATCCTTTCCCGACCATTTCCCTTTTCTTTATTTTTTTCATCTTTTCTATTTTGATACTGCAACTTCTGTTTTTTTTTCTTGTAATTTCAGGTTGCATCCAACGCCGGAGTTGCTGTTACCGGCGACCTGCGAGCTGCTACTACCGGAATTCTTGTTGTTGACGCATTCCGTTATCCGCCATCGATTAGGTATATTTTCTAATTATCGATTGAATTTTCTTCCTGATTGTTTTCGGTTTAGTTCTATACAAATTATAGTATAGTTGGATGTACTCCTTTGATTTTGGTTTAATTCTATATCGATCTTTGATTATATATATGTCAACTGATTTCAGTAACTCGATATTTTTGTTCAATTATGTATGGAATTGCTACTGTATTATGATGTTTTGTTTAATTTGTATGGAATTGCTACTGTATTAATTGATTTTAGTAACTTGATACTGTTTAATTCTCCATATCCAAATCTGCACATTGCTACTGTATTACGATGTGAATTCCTTTTTTTATATAAATTGAGGTTTTCTTATTATTTTTATTATTTTTAAAATAGTCCCTAGACTCTAGCAACTCCCTACCTAATCACATTTGTTCCAATGGTGTCAACCCAAAATTGGGTAACAAGTCCAAGTTTAATCTTCCTTTTTATGTGATGTATCCGGAAGATAGAGTGAGATTAGAGAGTAAGGAATGGAGTAGTTAAAGTTTTAATAAGTTAAAAATGAAAACGCGTACTTTTCTAACCACAAGGTTAAAGAAGAATATATCCTAATATAAATAAATAAATACGGATTTAACCGTCAGAAATAAGGATTTGTGTTCTCGATCAGTTATCGAGAATAATTATCTTAGTTCTTTAACTTTCTTTGTTTCTTCTATTTCATATAGGTGTAGTACTTTTGTTTCGCTAATATTGGAGTATTTTTTTTAGGAGATATCATTTTGTTTTGTGATTATTTATAGTGTTGAACGGGACACCGTTGGGGGGTTTGATTTGGTGGGTGTGAAAGTGTAAAGTTGTAGTGTTGGTGTGCATGGGCATGGGCATGGGCATGGGCATGGGCATGGGAAACAATTTAACAATTTGAAAGAAGAGATGGTAGGAATTTAGTACTTTCTTTTGCTGCTAGGTGCTTAGGCGTTTAATTTTTTTGTTAACCGTATCTGCTAGCTATATGAACGAATATGCATGCTACTTCCTTCCACCTCAATATTCAGTTGAGAAAGTGTGGAATAATCATATGGAAAGATCTTAGAACTCTGTTTTTCAAACCTTTTCAATTCTGATAATAGTCGTCTAAGATCTTTCTTTTTCAAATTGTTGTTGTTTTTGTTGGTGTATTAGTTGTTGGTGTTGGTGTATTCGGGTAAGTAGAAATATGTTAATATGCTTACATTTTTTTTAAAAGCATATCTAATCTAATAACATTATGATTACAAATCGTTTTTATTTTTTTTAGGTTCATTGATCAAGGAGTTGTTCAACTGATTACGGACGATATCTAGTACAACATCGGTCAAGGAGTTGTTCATCTTGTATCATGGATACATTAGTTTTATGTTTTAAAAAGATTGGTAGAGATATACTTTGATTTACTCAAAATACTTTGTAATTTTTTATTTAATTTAGAGTTATCAAGACATATTTTGTGACTTGTGTGTCTTGGTGTAAAAAAATTTATGAAGAAATGGGTATTTGTGGTATCGTAAACTATGATGTTTGTCGCATTTTTTTTTTGTGATTTTGGCATTTTGGGAGCCAAAAAGAGGCAGAATAAGAAACAATACAGCACATTTGCAACGGATTTGCAATGAAAAGTGAGGATAAAAACATAATTTTTGAAATATACGTCCCTTGCAAATCCGTTGCAAAAGGGTATTTGCAAGGGATTTGCAAGGGAATATGTTTTCATGCAAGCAAACTTAATTCCGTTGCAAATCCCTTGCAAATACTCTTTTGCAACGGATTTGTAAGGGATTTTGGTTTTTTTGCAACCACTATTTGCGAGGACAAGTATCCGTTGCAAATCCGTTGCTAAGGGCGTTTTGCAAGGGATTTTGGGCTGTTTGCAAGGGAATCGTCCGTTGCTATGGCAATTTTTTTTTTAGTGTTTGTCGGATGTAGGCCATGAATTTTTGTGTTTTATTCGGTTAATTTGGTATTAAATTGATAAATGAGTTAGGGTTTTCGTAAATTGCGATGAAATTGTTATTACATTTGTGATTAAAATCGGTGACTGATTTTTGTAAGGTCAATTCTAAATTAATAAGACATTTGGGTTTACTTTGACGTATTAGTGATTAAAATAATGAAACTTAGTTAGAGAAATTAAGTTTAAGTTAAATGGTGATTAAATTTTCGTTTAGTAAATTCTAAATTAAGTTAGGGAAATTAAACTTTAATTTGTTATATATATTTTTTGAACATAGAAAATGAAGAGAATTGAACGGAAATGGATGTATGAGGGAATACTTGATAAGAAGAGATGTCCCACCGCCGAATTTTTTAGGGGTGTTGAATCATTTGTCAAGGTGGCTAAAAAGTCAGTAGATTATGTGTAACAGCCCTAAATTTTCGCGACCAAAATAAGAGAATAAAATGGAAAATTCAAAGCCGTTACCCAGCACTTAGCTCACAAGGCCAAGTGCAAGGCAAAAAAATAGTATAAAAATTAAAGAAATATAAATCCGATAAATAATAAAATGAAAACGTTGCAGCGGAAGACTTAAGTCCCACAAAATCTAAAACGGTTTAAAACAACTCCAACCCAAAATTCAGCATAAATATAAATAGTTTGGAGGTAAATGTTAAATAATAAAATCCTTCCTCGCTCAACATCCCGAACCAAATGCACCCATGCAGCATATTAATTGTACCTATCAACTGTACCCAAAACACAAATAGGTACAGGTTCCAGTGGGGGAACGACCCAAAACAAAAGGACGTCAGCAAAGCTGAATAAAAGTATAATAAAATAAAAACGTAGAATAATAATATAATAATTTTATTAAAAACTGAAACCAGAGTTAAAAGTCACCGTTTCGAAACCAACCCACAATACTTTAAAAAAACATCGTAGTCGAAACCAAAACCAAAACCAACCAAAATATATTTTTTTACCACCTGTGTGCCAAGGTCCTACCCTTGCACGGTCTAGAGGTACCACCTGTGCTTTGTTCGACTTATATAGTGCGCACCTCTCGCATTTGGACAGTCAGTAGGATGAAGCTGCCAAAGGAGAAAGTCTAACTTCCTAGCAAGTGGGGGCCGGTTACCCTACTCAAATATAATTCGGGCCAAGAGTTCAGTTTCGGGACGAAGTCCCAGGAACGTCGTAAACGCACTTTAAACCAACTAGACCAACAGAGCTCCCAGAGTCTGTTATAATCTCCAAATTTATTTACCAAAACAATACCAATGTGTGACTCATGTCACAAGTTCAATATTCAAAATATTACGAGTATCATAAAAATTCACCATTGACAAAATAATTTATAAAACCGCTTTAAAAATATAGTTTGAACCGAACATGCTCTTTACTTAAATGTGAAAAGGGTAAAACGTCCTTACCTCTCAAGACGGCCAAAACTCGGCTAGTATTAATCCAGAAATTCTTTCTCCTCGAACCCAAGCTACAAATAATATAAATGGTTCAATAACTTAACCCTCCATCGAATTACTATCCAGGCGATATTAACTCCTTATATCGACTCAGTAGCTACTAATTAATCAATTCACCAACAACGGTCAAAATATCGATAGCTCATGGTCACATGGTTTTAACTGGCATAATAAACTCACTCTCGAGTCACCAAAGCCATGATCATCTGGTGTCACTAAATACTAGATTTTATCTCCACTGTTGACCTCGTCTTAACTATTGACCTCCAAGTCATTAATCGTTCTACGTCCTCTGTTATTGTCCCATTCATTTAAATGTCCCAAATCTTTCCAAATTATGCTACCATGGCTCGCACACCACTCCATTCTCCTCCTTTTATTTAGTTTCATTTATTATCATGGATAATGTAAGCATATATATCACCTTAAACTTATCAACCTCACACTATAGAATACAGATGATCCAAAATCCCAAAATAGAGTATCAGCGCGACAAAATTTATCAACCCGATATCGAAATTCAAATAACAATAATTAGGACCCATGTTTCTGCCACAGATCGACAATTAAGACAATAGAATTACTCAAATAATACTTCTATTTACACAACAGCCATATATTGAATTGAATTCATTAACTCATAAGACTTAATCACAATTTCGATTTATAAAAGAAAGTAAAGGTTTTCGGTAAACTCGACACTTACAGCTTGTATAATATGCAAAGCGGAGGGATGACGATCGAAGCTTGTGAGAAGAATGCTCGAGAGACGGCAAAATCAAGGTGCAAGGTGAATTGGGTATATTATGGATGGTAAGGAAGATTATTGAGGGACGGAGAAGGGCGTAGTAGTACGTACAACAGAGCAACTAAGAAGTTGCGAAGGGGAAGGGAAGCAGAGACAAGTGAGGGTTTAGGTTTTCTTTTATTAAGATTATTACTGTATTATTATTATTATTATTATTATTGTTATTATTATTATTGTTATTATTATTATTATTATTATTATTATTATTATTATTATTATTATTATTATTATTATTACTATTATTATTAAGTTTCAAATACATGAATATGTGGAGTGCATCCCCTGAGTTTAAAAATTGTGTTGAGGCCGGCTGGGGCTTGACGGTCATAGGGACTGAAATGTTCAAACTTGTGACAAAGCTGAGGAGCCTGAAACGACCATTGAAGGAGTTGAATGCATCTTGTTTCTCTGATATTGAAAATAGGTGCTCACAGGCTGAAGTCAGGCTATCTGAACTGCAGATTAGGCTGAGAACTGACAGAAGCGACGATGTACTAATGGAAGAATCAGTTTGGAACGAGAAGGTTCGCGAGCTTCAAAAGGCGAGGGCGGATTATTGGGGGCAAAAATCGAAGCAAAAATGGGTCAAGGGGGGTGACGTCAACTCAGCTTATTTCCACGGTTTATTGAGAGCTAGACGCGCTCACAACGCGATCTCGATGATTGAGGATACTGAGGGCCGTGTACACGATACGAAGGAGGGGATTGAGGATGCGTTTCTGCGATATTATCTATCGTTATTAGGTGAATCGAGAAGCGTTGAACCGATCAATGTGAATCTGGTTAGGATGGGCCGTACGTGTACTGAGGAACACAAGAGCTGGCTTTGTGCGCCTGTTACCGCGGATGAGATCAAACACGCTATGTTCAACATACCTCGGGACAAAACTCCGGGTCCGGATGGGTTTTCTAGTCAGTTCTTTATGGATTCTTGGGACATTGTTGGCGATGATGTGGTGAAAGCTGTCAAGGATTTTTTCATTTCAGGTAAACTTCTGAAACAGCTGAACTGTGCTAATATCACCTTGATTCCTAAAGTGAATAGACCCCAGACTGTGAAGGAGTTTAGGCCAATTGCGTGTTGTAATGTAGTGTACAAGTGCATAGCTAAAATCATTTGCTCCCGTTTGGCAAGAGTTCTTCCTCATATAATTTCGCCTACGCAAGGGGGTTTTATTGAAGGAAGAAGCATTGTGGAGAATATCCTGATTTGTCAAGATTTGGTTCATATGTATCAGAGGAAGCGAATTTCTCCCCGTTGCTTGTTTAAAATTGATATACATAAGGCCTATGATAGTGTTGAATGGAGTTTTGTGGATCATATGTTGAGAGCGTTGGAATTTCCGGACCATTTCCGTGGGCTAGTAATGGAATGTGTCATGACGGTCTCTTTTTCCCTTTGTGCTAATGGGGATAACTTTGGTTTTTTCCGAGGCAAGAGGGAGTTGAGGCAAGGTGATCCTATGTCTCCGTTACTCTTCACGGTATGCATGGAATATTTTTCTCGGCTTTTGATGTATGGCAAGATGGATAGGAATTTTAAATACCACCCTAAATGTGCCTCGATGAAGCTTACTCACTTGCTTTTTGCCGATGATCTCCTTCTTTTCTGCAAAGGAGAGACGGAATCTATGGAATTCTTGTGGAGTACGTTTGCCACATTTAGCAGAGCCTCAGGCTTATGTATAAGTGTCGGCAAGTCGCATGCCTATTTTGCAGGAGTTGACGAAGATAGAAAGGAGGCCATTCTGCAATATTCAGGCTGTGTGGAAGGTACGCTGCCTTTTCGGTATCTTGGATTACCAATTCAATGTACTCATTTGGGTAAGGTTGATTGTGAAAAACTGCTTGCTCGAATTATTTCGAGGATATCGAGTATTGGAGCCCGTAAGTTGTCTTATGCGGGCAGGCTGACTTTAGTGCAGGCTGTTTTAACTCAGCTGCATAATTATTGGGCAATGGTGTTTATTATCCCAAAATATATTTTGGCCCGAATTAATTCTCTATGTCGTATTTTCCTTTGGGATGGCGGTGTGGAAGGAACTAATAGGGCCTTAGTGAGTTGGGAGAAAATTTGTTATCCTAAGGATGAAGGTGGTTTGGGGCTTAGAGATATTTCCCTGTGAAATGAGGCAGCAGTAGGGAAACTAGCTTCCTGGATTTTTGATCAGCCTGATCGTCTGTGGGTGAGATGGGTAAGTAGCATTTATCTTAAGGGGCAGACCTGGGATGAGTATCAACCCAATTCAGATGTCACATGGGCTTGGAGGAAAATTTGTCATGTGAAGGAAAAAATTAAGCACATGTATGTGAATGGATTGTGGCATGGCACGAGTAAGTTCTATTCGATTGCGACGACTTACGAGGAAATGTGTGCCCATAAACCGCGAGTTCCTTGGTCTCGATTGGTTTGGAGTGCGTGGAGTGTCCCTAAGCATAGCTTTATTGCTTGGCTTGTGTTTAGGGGTGCTCTAAACACTAGGAAAAAATTATTAAGGATTGGGGTTGCTGATTCGGATAAGTGCTATTTGTGTGAAGCACAGGAGGAGACATTGGAGCATTTGTTTTTTGGCTGCACTTGGAGCTCTCGGGTTCTGAGTCTGTTGAGTGACTGGGTAAGGAAGAAACTGCCGGGTACTGGAGGATTGAGTTGGGCGTGCCGTGTTAGGGGAACGAAGCTACAGTGTAACGTGCTGCGTGTACTCGTCAATGCTTCGATATATCATGTTTGGAGACAGCGCAATTTAAGCAGAATTGATGGATGGGTTCTACAACCACAGAATGTGGCCAGGTTGATTAAGTTGGACGTTAGAAATCGAATCATGTGTAAGATAAAATATCCTCTAAGTGCGAAAGACGCTAGATGGCTACATAATTTGATGTAGTCATATTTTTTGTAATTGTTTACACGGCATATATATATACTTACCCTTTACCAAAAAAAAAATTGTTTATATTCTCAATTTCCTCTTTATTCATGACATAAACTTTTCAATATACGACTTCCCAATTAGTTTATGCATAAGAAGATATTATCTCAAATAATAACGTAGTAGGGCTCACCTCAAACGTAATTCAACTAGCTAAATGTAATAGCACTTGAGCATGATAAATATAAATATAAACATAATAATTCATGTGTATGCAATGCACCCAATCCACCCAACACTCTATTTTTATACAAAAACAATTTATTTTTTTTCAAATAACTTCAAATATAAAAATAGAATTTTTTTTTAAACCATGTCAAATATAAAGGTAAAAGTTTTTTTTTTTTTTTGAATAAAAGTAAAAAAAACGTTTTTTGTTTTTCTTTTGTAAACCATTTCAAATTTTGCAAAACATTTTCGGAACCTATCGCTCTGATACCAACTGTAACAGCCCTAAATTTTCGCGACCAAAATAAGAGAATAAAATGGAAAATTCAAAGCCGTTACCCCGCACTTAGCTCACAAGGCCAAGTGCAAGGCAAAAGAATAGTATAAAAATTAAAGAAATATAAATCCGATAAATAATTAAATGAAAACGTTGCAGCGGAAGACTTAAGTCCCACAAAATCTAAAACGGTTTAAAACAACTCCAACCCAAAATTCAGCATAAATATAAATAGTTTGGAGGTAAACGTTAAATAATAAAATCCTTCCTCACTCAACATCCCGAACCAAATGCACCCATGCAGCATATTAATTGTACCTATCAACTGTACCCAAAACACAAATAGGTACAGGTTCCAGCGGGGGAACGACCCAAAACAAAAGGACGTCAGCAAAGCTGAATAAAACTATAATAAAATAAAAACGTAGAATAATAATATAATAATTTTATTAAAAACTGAAACAAGAGCTAAAAGTCACCGTTTCGAAACAAACCCACAATACTTTAAAAAAACATCGTAGTCGAAAACCAAAACCAACCAAAATATATTTTTTTACCAGCTGTGTGCCAAGGTCCTACCCTTGCACGGTCTAGAGGTACCACCTGTGCTTAGTTCGACTTATATAGTGCGCACCTCTCGCATTTGGACAGTCAGTAGGATGAAGCTGCCAAAGGAGAAAGTCTAACTCCCTAGCAAGTGGGGGCCTGTTACCCCACTCAAATATAACTCGGGCCAAGAGTTCAGTTTTGGGACGAAGTCCCAGGAACGTCGTAAACGCACCTTAAACCAACTAGACCAACAGAGCTCCCAGAGTTTGTTATAATATCCAAATTTTTTTACCAAAACAATACCAATGTGTGACTCATGTCACAAGTTCAATATTCAAAATATTACGAGTATCATAAAAATTCACCATTGACAAAATAATTTATAAAACCGCTTTAAAAACATAGTTTGAACCGAACATGCTCTTTACTTTAATGTGAAAAGGGTAAAACGTCCTTACCTTTCAAGACGGCCAAAACTTAGCTAGTATTAATCCAGAAATTCTTTCTCCTCGAACCCAAGCTACAAATAATATAAATGGTTCAATAACTTAACCCTCCAACGAATTACTATCCAGGCGATATTAATTCCTTATATCGACTCAGTAGCTACTAATTAATCAACTCATCAACAACGGTCAAAATATCGATAGCTCATGCTCACATGGTTTTAACTGGCATAATAAACTTACTCTCGAGTCACCAAAGCCATGATCATCTGGTGTCACTAAATACTAGATTTTATCTCCACTGTTGACCTCGTCTTAAATATTGACCTCCAAGTCATTAATCGTTCTACGTCCTCTGTTATTGTCCCATTCATTTAAATGTCCCAAATCTTTCCAAATTATGCTACCATGGCTCGCACACCACTCCATTCTCCTCCTTTTATTTAGTTCCATTTATTATCATGGATGATGTAAGCTTATATATTTCCTTAAACTTATCAACCTCACACTATAGAATACAGATAATCCAAAATCCCAAAATAGAGTATCAGCGCGACAAAATTTATCAACCCGATATCGAAATTCAAATAACAATAATTAGGACCCATGTTTCTGCCACAGATCGACAATTAAGACAATAGAATTACTCAAATAATACTCCTATTTACACAACACCCATATATTGAATTGAATTTATTAACACATAAGACTTAATCACAATTTCGATTTATAAAAGAAAGTAAAGGTTTTCGGTAAACTCGACACTTACAGCTTGTATAATATGCAAAGCGGAGGGATGACGATCGAAGCTTGTGAGAAGAATGCTCGAGAGACGGCAAAATCAAGGTGCAAGGTGAATTGGGTATATTATGGATGGTAAGGAAGATTATTGAGGGACGGAGAAGGGCGTAGTAGTACGTACAGCAGAGCAACTAAGAAGTTGCGAAGGGGAAGGGAAGCAGAGACAAGTGGGGGTTTAGGTTTTCTTTTATTAAGATTATTACTGTATTATTATTATTATTATTATTATTATTATTATTATTATTATTATTTTTATTATTATTATTATTATTATTATTATTATTATTATTATTATTATTATTATTATTATTATTATTATTATTATTTGTGTTTGATCCAAAGTCCAATCCAAATTCAAATCAGTTTATAAACGTCCCACTGTTATATAGTCCAAAACGATATACTTTATGAAGGCCCAAAAATACTTTGATTTTCATAACGACATTGTAAATATTTTTCCAACTTAAAACTCGATTGAAATAAAATAGAAAAATAACGTCTTATAAATGACTCGGAAAATAACGGGGTGTTACATTATGCATCGAGGGGGAGGTTAGGTGTCTGTGTACTAAATGCAAGAATCTAAAATTTCTTGAGGTCCTTGTAGTTAAGAAACATGTCATCTATAGTGGTTTTTCACCCGATTATTATAATGGGATTTGTGATGGTCAGCCATCTCAGTCTGAGGAACCCGAAAACCATCAAAATGAGGGGGGATTGAGAGGTATGATAGTTGACATTGTGGAGTGCAACTTATTTAATAACGAGAACACATATGGGAATGACGACTCACCTAACCCACGAGACTCACCCAACCCACAAGACTCACCTAACCCACAAGAGCCTAACCCACGAGCAAAGGCGTTTTTTGACATGTTGGGCGCTTCGGTGAAACCGTTATACGGAGGGTGCGATGTGACTTTGTTAGAAGTCGCGTCTGTGTTAGTTAGCCTTAAATGTGAGTTCAACCTACCCTTTGCTTGTGTCGATGGTATTGCTGCCTTGCTCGAGAGAGTTATCCCAAAAGACAATATCATGACCCGAACATTCTACACAACCGAAAAGGTTGTGAAGGGACTTCAACTCCCGCATCAAAAGATTGATGCTTGTCCAGATGATGCATGTTATTTTGGAAGGATGATGCGATGCTTGATGAATGTAGGAGATGTGGTAAGGGTAGGTATAAGACGGTTGAGGGGGATATTGTTTTGAGAGGTAGAAAAGAGAAAAGGGAAAAGCGGTGTCAGGGGTAAGAAACCAGTCCCAATAAGTCAGCTTACGTACTTCCCTATTGCACCTAGGCTTCAAAAATTGTATGCCACAAAAACCATAGCAGAGCAAATGAGGTGGCACAAGGAGGACATTAGGGTACTAGAGAAGATGTGTCATCCGAGTGATGGTGAGGAGTGGAAGCATTTCGATAGACTACATCCCCACTTTGCGTTAGAACCCCGAAATGTAAGGATTGGGTTGTGCACTGATGGATTTGCACCGTTCGGCCAATTTGGTAAATCGTACTCTTGCTGGCCAGTGATGATCACACCTTATAACCTACCTCCTTGGTTGTGTTTGAAGCAGCCTTTCATCTTCCTATCTCTTATTGTGCCCGGACCCAAAAACCCGAAAAATCATTTGGATGTTTACTTGCAACCTGTTATTGAGGAACTGAAACAACTGTGGGAGGTAGGGGTGGAAACTTATGATGTCTCTTTGTGACAAAACTTTCAGTTGAAAGCAGCTCTGTTGTGGACTATAAACGACTTTCCCGCGTACGGTATGTTCTCGAGATGGTCTACTGCGGGTTAGAAAGCATGTCCGTGTTGTATGGATGAGAGCAAAGCTTTTTATCTTCCAAATTCTAGTAAAATAAGTTGGTTTGACTGTCATCGGCAGTTCCTACCAAAAGGTAACCCATATAGAAAGAATAAGAAGGCATTCAAGAAGGCTGAGGTTGTGCTTGATAACGCACCTGATTGACTCCCCGAAGATGAAATATGGGAGTTGATTTCCGATTACCCGTCCACTATCGACGGAACCGAGCAGGAGTTCAAAGACCTCAAGAAGTTGAAAAAATGGTTGGTTTAAACGTAGCATATTTTTTTACCTACCATATTGGAGGACTTTGTTAATTCGTCACAATTTAGATGTGATGCACATAGAGAAAAACTTCTTCGAGCAGTTGATTCACACTGTGATGGATGTGGAGGGGAAGAGTTGTGACACTATAGGCTCCCGGCGCGATGTAAAGAATTTTTGTGACCGTCCTCAACTGCACATAAAACGGGATGGGTCAAAACCGAGAGCCTTGTTAACACTTGACAAGGCTCAGAGAAAGGCGTTGTTGGAGTGGGTAGAGAATTTGAAGTTCCCTGATGGGTACGCCTCCGACTTCAAACGCTATGTTGATCTTAAGAAACTAAAGCTGCAAGGGTTAAAGGGTCATGATTGCCACGTCTTCATGGAAAGGTTGCTTCCGGTATCACTAAATCACCTTTTGCCACCGACGGTGTGGAATTCTATAACTGAGATATCTCAATTCTTCCGAGATTTGTGTTCTTCTACAGTATCAATTGAGAATATGACTCGGCTCGAGAATCAAATTCCACAGATACTATGCAAACTTGAGATGATCTTCCCACCGTCGTTCTTTAATTCCATGGAGCATCTACCTGTCCACTTGCCCTACGAAGCTAAGGTTGGAGGACCTGTCCAGTATAGATGGATGTACCCATTTGAAAGGTACATAACTGTTAGTAACTTCATTTTAATTTTTTTTTTAGCATAAAAAATTTTAATTGATTGAAATATATAACTTGTTTATTTAGGTTCCTCAATCATTTGAAGAAGAAAATTGGTAATAAGGCTAGGGTAGAGGGTTCTATTTGTAATGCATATTTGACAGAAGAGATTGCAAACTTCTGCTCCCTCTACTTCGATAAAGATGTCCAAACAAGAACCTGAACCTAGAACATTCAGTGTCCATTGATCCCACTATACCCGAGTTTTTTCAAAAGAAGGACGATGAAGGAACTTCATCCGTTGAGGGTTCTAGGACGCTAGATGAGAAAGAGTACAACCGAGCGCACCTTTACCTACTCTCTAATTGTGAGATCTTAGAGCCTTATGAGAAGCAATTTGTAACTGAATATGTCGCCGCGAACCCTGACGTGAACCCTGATGACGTTTGGAGTAAGCACGACGAACTAACATTTTCCTAAGTGGCTCAAGGATCACCTAGTTGCCTTAGACATACATGATGATTTGGTTAGAAGTTTGGCATTTGGTCCAGTGCGAGCAGTTAAAACCTGGAACCGGTACTCGGTGAATGGATTCAATTTTCACACATTCAACTACGGGAAGAACAAGGCTAGATGCAATTTTGGTGTGAGTGTGTCAGCTCTTGATGGTGATGAGTACTATGATATTTTGGAGGATATTTTTGAGTTGTGTTATGCTGGCAAAGAATGAGGGTATAGAGCTGTGGTATTCAAATGTGAGTGGAAAGATAACTCCGTGAACGAGACCCAAGTGCATGTACGTTACAAGATTGTGGAAGTTAATCACACAAGGAAATATCCTACGTACGATCCATTCATACTCGCGCATCAGACGAAGCAAGTCTACTTTGCTCCTTCTTCTTACACGAAAAATGACAGAAATCAAAGTCAATGGTGGGCAGTCTTTACGACTAAACCATGGGGACAAATAGACAGTTCTCTGTTCCAGGAAGATGTCGCTTCAAGTGGTACACGCTTATCTTCTATTGAAGAGACCATATTCTTCGAAGAAGATCAAAATGAAGGGGCAGAGGAAGCTTTTGAGGATGATGATGATGATGATGGACAAGGAGAATACATGGTTAGGGATGTCCCGGAGATCCTTGCTGAGGAGGATGACGGACCCAATGAAGAGAATTTGGAGGACGATATAGTGGACGACGAGGAGACGGACGAGGAGGATCAGACTGTGGAGGATGAGGCTGAAGACAATAACGACAGCGAAGATGACTACTAGAGTTGTTGTGGTTGGTTACATTGATAATTACATGGTTAGGTGAATGTGCTACTTATTTGTTACATTATTTCAATCAAGTTAGAATGTAATTGACAATTCTTGTTAACATTGTTTAATTTGTTGCAAGGTTAAGATAATGACAGGCGCTAGATTGACCAGAAAACGTGGTGAGGGTAGTAGGTCTGTTCAGACGTCCACCACGCAGCAGCAGGAGGAGGAAATGGTCCCCGAAACGGGACCAGAGCAGACCGATGAGCAGGAGGAGGAGCAGCAACAGGATCAGGAGGAGAAGCTGAAGAAGGACGATAACGGCCGAGTGATTCTCGAACCTACAGGAACATGGTAATATAATCTAACATGTTGATTATTCTTTTGTACATATTTATTTTTGGACTACATCTTGTATGATTTTGTACATATATGTGCTTCTCGACTCGGTGCAGGTTTCTGCATAGAGGAGTCACCCGTGGCTGTACTACCAGCTTCATGGTCGACAAAGGACGGGGGTATGCCTATTGGACTCAGGTGCCGGCGGAGGTACGGGAGTGGTGGTTCAACCAATTCCGGGTACGTGGATTGTTTTTGTTACTGAGTTTTTAATTTATAATGTGGACTTTGTAAATATTTTTGCTACTAATTAATAATCCACGTTGATTGTGTAGTTCAAGTTCACTTGGAAACCCGAGTTAGAAGGAAGGTTCTGGGACCGGTATAATGAGACGTGCACACGACATTTCTCTTGTGTGATGAATAAACGCCGCACGCGGGGGACTCCGCTAAAGGACCTTAAAGGTGTTGTTTTTTTTAGTAATCAATTTTAACAAACAATCTAACTTCAATCTTTCACTGTATTAAATAATATATTGGTGTCGTCATATTTTAGAGGACGCGTTGGAGAGATGGGTTGCGTACCACGACAAGAAGGACTTTAAGGTCAGGTCTGAAAGGGCCCAGAGGAACAAATTGTCGAACTGTGAGCATGAGAGCCACGCAAACCTGACACATCATCGGGGTTCTCAGTCTTCTGTCAGTCGTGCCAAGAGGGTATGATTTCTACTAATATCGTACTATTCCCTGAATAATCGTAAACTATGTTCGCATAATTTATATTCGCCTAACGTTCGTGCTCATTTAATAGCTGCAAGCTGAGCTCGGGAGAGTGCCAACCGCGGCGGAGATATTCTTCGACATGCATGGGAAGACCGATGACAAAGGGACTAGTTTTAAGACGAAAAAGGATCAGGCAATCTGGGTTAGTACTAACTATTTCAAAATAAATCAACTTTAGGTGGTAGATAACTATCTTCAATGATTTCATCTAATAATAACTTGAATTGAAATCGCTGTTGTGTATGCAGGATGCCTATCAAGAAGAGCTAGCGAACCTCGAGGCTGCTCCTGATGCTGAGGAAGTCGACCTGAATGAGACTTTTTTCAAGGTCGTCAAGGGTTACATGAAAGGAAGTGTGTACGGTGTTGGAAATGCACACGGTATGTACTTCACACCTCCCACACCGCGTCTCAGCACCTGTACACAAATGGAGTACACGTCGGCCGGCTCTCAGCAACCCGACCCGGAGAAGGATGCCATGAAGGAACAGCTGACGGAGCAGCAGCAACAACTGAAGGAACAGGCGGAGTACATAAAGAAGATGCAGGAACAGATGGCCATGTTTCAGGCCATGTTTCAGAGATGCAACCAAGGTCGTCCCCCATCCTCTCCAGAGGACAGAGACCCCTTTAACGGGGATGGTGGTAACTCTGGTGCTCCAGCTAGCTTCCCAGTTAGTTGATTGTTTTTTGTTGTTGTTGTTGTTGTAACTTTATTTACGGATTATGTATCTTCTACCTAGTTTAGATTTGTGTACCTTCAAACCGTATGTTAAAATCTTTTTTATATAAGTTTTTTCAGCATAAATGAGTCGAGAAATTAAGTCTTTTGGTTGACTAAGAGTGAATGAGGTTGAGGTATTGTGGATAGTCGATATTTGTGGTTGGTTGAGAGTTGTGGATGTGGTTTATTTTGCAGGTTTTGGCTAGACATTGAACGTATGTTTACGGTCATGCAACAGCGTAAATAGCGTCCAATAACAGACATCATGACAGACGCCAGGGAAAGCTAAAATGGCGTCCGAATGTGGACTCCAGGTGCCCCTGGATGGCGTCCACAGTCAGACGCAAACTTAAGGACCATGGCGTCCGACTGTGGACGCCATCCAGGGGTAACTGGCGTCCACAGTCAGACGCCACCCCTGGCGTCCGCAGTCAGTCGCTAATTCCCTTGGCGTCCAATAGTGGACGCCCGTTTTAAAAATGGGCGACCGATCGTGGCTTCCGCTTTCTGGCGTCTCTTTGCGGACGTCCGTTCCTTTATAACGTCCATTGTCGGTGCCCATCAGGTGGACGCCCGGGACTGTTTTTCTTGGAGTGCATCTTTCAATATTCTATCTCTACTATATGCTTTCCTATGTGATTCCAAGAATATAATGAAAACCATCATACATGATGTGCTTAGCTTATATCGTCTTTTTCTCGTGTTTCGTCTTGTTTTCTTTTGATTAAGTCTCGCTTGGAAGCGGCTTTGAGCAAATAATGTGTAACACCCGCTATTTTCCTAGCGCTTTTATCTTTTCCGTTATGACTTCGTCATAACTCTAGCACGTTTTGGCCTTCTGTTTCATCATTTATCCAAGATTTATTTTTATTTTCGAGTCATATGATATTTATTTTTATTTTAAAAGATTTTAATTCTTTTAAATCTATTTATTTGATTTTCATCGTAAACTACTTATTTTTCCGCGAGGAATTCTATTTCTCTACGAATTAACGTTTAAAGCTCGGATTTAAGTTTTTTTTTTTCCTACAAATGTCTAAACATATTTATATAATATTTTCAACTAGGAAATATTTTTATTTATGAAAATTTAACCTATAATGATTTTATTACGAAGTTTGTAAATCATTATTTTCTAACGCGAGGTTTACTTGAATTGCTTTGTAATGCCTTTAATAATTTTACGATCCTTATTTCTATCAACCTAAA
The DNA here is from genome assembly GCA_958450325.1 of Agrostemma githago. Classification (NCBI taxonomy): domain Eukaryota; kingdom Viridiplantae; phylum Streptophyta; class Magnoliopsida; order Caryophyllales; family Caryophyllaceae; genus Agrostemma; species Agrostemma githago. Next base: position 24,371,014 of record OY288254.1, on the reverse strand, counting down.
ATTATTTTGGGACTCATGTTTACTCATTTGGACCATGACCATGTCACACACATATATATACACAACCTCTACATTTTTATAACTTTTCATTTTATAAACATATAGTTTAAGATTTTAGATATTTTTTTCCTCACATTTAATCTTATGACTCATACAAACTTTTCGTTCCCATCAATCATCCACTTTGACCAAGATTTTCATTTTCATTTGGCCTTGTTTTTATCAACTTTAAAATGCTACATTCATGCTACAAACTTTTCACATTTTTATTCATTCATTTCATAAAAATATTGAACGCAAATACTCTTCATTTCCTCTCCTTTGGCCATTGTTTCCAGCAGAAATTCCAGCCAATATTTGTCTCAAAATTGTGTCTTGATCGTCTGATTTTCATCTCAAAATTAATCGTCTTTCCTTTCCCTTCGTTAAGGTAATAATCGATGTTATTTCCGATTGTTATTTACCTTGATTCTTTTAGTTTTCTCATGGTATTTTGTACCATGTATGTCGTGTGATGTAGGATTCTTGGACGACCCCGAAACCGACGAATTTATCGTAGACTCGGATTTGGAGTGATGGTAACGTCGATGTTACTCGGCATTGCTTGATTTTATTTGTATAATCAATATATATATATATAAAGGAGGAACTTTTCGAGCGGTATGATTGGTCCGTTGAATAAAAACTCAATTTAGGAAAGTATCATTAATAATAAAAAAAATCAAGTAGAGAATCATTTAATTATTACAATAATACATTTAATCTATTATATTAATGAAATGTTTTATAATTTTCATCTTAAAATCTTTAAATTTCGTTTAACAAAAAGTTATCGTAAATAAAATTATAAAAAAGAATTAATTACATTCGTGGTAGAAAATGCTTTCATTAGAGTATAAATTTCATATTATTTGTTTCATATTTTTTCTTGAAAAAGTGATGAATGTATTACATATAAAGATACTTCGTATTAAAGTTATCTCACATTGACAAATTATAGTAAAGTGATGAATTTCTATATTATAAATAATAATAATCATTCGTCCTTAGATATCTATCAATATAATTATCCCACATTATATGAGATTATGAAATTCTATAATATAAATAAGAGCAATCATTGTTTTTGAATATTGACTAAAATACTTTTGGGTCTTAAAAAACTTTTAATAAGACTTAAAATAAGATGATGATTCTATATTATAAATAAGAGTAATCGTGTGTTCTTTTGGGTCTTAAAAGGAGTTCTTAATACAGTAAATTATCCCATATCAAAAAAAAATTGATAACGGAAATCTATATTATAAATAAGACTAATCATTCGTTCTTAAAACCAATAAAAATAAACTTTTGAGTCTTAGAAAATATCTTAATAAGACTACAAACTTAAGTGACATAGTCTCATATTGAAAAATTATAACAAGTTGATGAAATATATTATAAATAAGAAATAAGATTAAATAATTCTATAGTAAGGCGATCAAATTTTATTGTACAAATAAAAGTAATCATTTCTACAAATTATGACTAAACATTCGTGATATCTTCCAAAACTCAGTTGAGTTATAAAACCTCTTAAGATTATAAACTCAAATAAAATTATTACAAGAGTTCCAAGTCAAAATTATTCTATATCCAAAAATTATGAGGTAATGGAATTTGATGTTATAAATAAGATAAATATTTTGTTCTTAGATAAAAAAAAAAGTTTTTTGAGTCTTACTGTAATCCCCTAGAAATTCTAATGCAAAACAGTGGCGGAATCACTGTCGATGGGATTGAAACACATTGATGTCTAATAGATTATTGTATGATCAAAAGGTAAGTCTGAAACAAATGTCACTTTTCCTAAAAAGGGCGAAAATAAAACTTCCAAAATCCGGTAAAGCAATCCATAGAAACAACATTAACAATAATATAAATGAGTAGGATCATGACTACTCGCTAGCTTAAACCTGATCCTGCAAAAATAGATAACCTGTCATGTTAAACATAACAGCCACAATTCAGTGGGGAGCAACTCAGGCAGTTCTCCCAGCCATATTACATAATATATAAGCAATAGAAGTATAATATAAGAAAATAGATTAAAACCCAAAACATTATATATATCAAAATAGATTCAAAGCCTGAAAACAATTCAGTAGCCTGACGGCGTCAAAACGAATAATGGAATATAAACCGATGATCACTACAGCTTTTACTACTAAAGATATGTCAAAACAACACCGAAGTGTCACTAGTTAAGGAACTCAGTACCCACAACGCGACTCCTAAGTCCACTCACTAGGCAACTCAAACTATAATAGAACTGCGTTCAGCGAGGTCCTAGCCTAAGTACATGCGCATGACTCCTGAGCATAAACGATACCCAGTTTGACAATCAATGTATCCCTGACGCAAATACACTGACCATATAGCTGATGGCAATAAACAATATATCCTAGACTTATATACTGTACATTCTCATTTCCAACATTATTCCACATTCAAACCATTATAAGTATTTTGTCCGAAGATATCTTAAACATTCCCAAAATATTAACCTTCCAAATATAGAAACTTTCTTCAAATATTAACTTTCCAAAATAGACGTTCTTATAATTAGAAATCGTTTAATATATGAGTTATATAAAGTATTTAATATTAGGCCTTTAGACATAAACATTATATTTATTAGACAAATGTATAATTAATGATTAAAAGTCAAACAAAGTAAAAACATAATTATTTCTCAAAATGTTGGAGTTTAAGTAATTAAAAGTAATAAATTACAAATTTACAGATTTTTCAGATTTGCATTGTCTTACTATAAAATTCATAATAAAATCATTACAAATCAAAACGATCAGTGAGGTTGGAAACTTTAAAAGCTTAACTACAACTTTTGTTTCTGAAGAAAATCGAAATCCCTAACTTAACAGGGGTTTTTATTCGTAGTTTTATAAACTGTCAAAATCCGACACCCTATAGTATTTCTTTAATAAAACACGTTTCAAATTTTATTTTAAAACAAATCCAATTAGAAACATCAACTAGACTCTTTAAAGTTAATGTACATAAATTACCAAAATTAAATTCAAAGTTTATCATAGGTTTTATATTAGGTTTTATAACAACAAACAGATTTGCGAACCAATCCGTCACAGTTTAATAAACGATTTATTGTGACAAAACTACTTAGAATTAATTTACGAAATTTAACAGACGTATAATAGGCTTAAAATAAACAGTAGTCTCGTTTCAAAATTTTCGAAAATAAAATTTTAAACAGGGTTAATAAATTGTACAAAAACACTAATCAATTCTGAAACATGCTGTAATTATGTTAAAAACAATAAAACTTCCGATTTGGTAATTCATATTAAAAATCACGAAAATTAAGTGATAAATTATTATTTGTACGTTTTAGTCTCGACCTTATAATAATTTTAGTAGATTCGAAGCATGACAAATTAGCATGCGATTTGTAACATTAAAAACGATAGAAACAACGAACATGTGAGAAATCAATTACAACTATCATTATAATAATTTAGTAAAACATGTCTATTAGTAAAAATACGATTATTAAATATTACTACAAGCAACTACGACATATATATCACGCAATACCGAGTCGTGCCATCATTGTTACCTTGCTTAGTCTTCGAGATCTGAATCGACAATGTACTCGTCCGCCTCGGGATCCTCCAAATAACCTACAAAATAGTACACATATATGGTATTACGACCATATAAAACTATTCTACAAATTAAGAACTACGGGAATTAAGAGTAATTAAATTACTCTGAGTTTAGAACGGAAGATGAAGAATTAAGAGCAAGAACGAGCAAGAGCGGAGGATGATTTTGTGAGGTAGATTAGATGGTACACGGTTGAGAAAAAGAGAGGAAGAAACGTGCATATGCTTTACCTATGATGCACCAGCAACAAATAAAAAGGGGTTGAGAGTTTGAATGCAAACTCAATTCCAACTAATCCTACGTAAATCTTGGAGTAGGAGTAGGATACTAGGAGTAATTAGATTATAAAGAATAAATAGAAGTCGCCAAATAACGACTAGTTCCGAAAGACTTAATATTGGACTCGATTCGGGTCCAAAATAATTTACGGGTGGATATAAAAGTGTTCGTAAAAAGAAATTGTAAAATAAAATGTGGGTCTACCGAGAAATCGGATTAACTCGCATTAAAAGAATAAAAATAAATAAAAATAAAAATAGGAATTCTGGTAGACGAGAGAGATAGGAATAGATAACGAAATTGACGGAATAGAGTATAGAGTTACGATATAATCGTAACAGAAGTCGGTAAAACATTAATAAAATCGCGGGTGTTACACTTACAAAAGTACTTAAGACTATAAACTTAGGTAAGATTATTCACATCGAAAAATTATAATAAGATGATCGAATTTTATTACATAAATAAGAGTAATCACCCATTCTTAAGTTAGATATGAAAACATACTCTTTTATTATTATAATTATCCTAACATTGTCTCACATCGAGAAATTATGATGATGTGATGAAATTCTTTATCATAAATAATAATCATTTGTTCTTGGATATCAACTAAAAAAATTTGAGTCTTAAAAATGCTCTTAGAACCGTAAGCTGAGGAAAAAAATCATTCGTGTTTAGATATTAACAAAAATTTGAATTCTAAAAAGAAATTTTTTTAAGACTACAAACCTAAGTAGAATTATCGCAAAGCGAAAAATTTTGACGAGGTGATGAAATTCTTTATCAAAAATAAGAGATATCATTCGTTTTCAGATATTAACAAAAAAAATTGTCTTATAAAGGCTCTTAAAACTATAAATTTAAGTAAAATTATCCCACATCGAGAAATTATAATAAGGTGATAAAAATTCTACTATATAAATGCGGAGTAAAGCAAACATTTGTCTTTAGATATCGAGAAATTATGATGAGATTATGGAATTTTATAATGTAAAAAAGAGTAATTATTGTTTTTAAATATCGACCTAAAAACTTTTAAGTTTTAAAAAAACTCTTAATAAACTAGAAAATTAAAATTATCCCACATCTTATAATTAAAATAAGATAATGATTCTATATTATAAATAATTGTAATCATGTGTTGTTTTGGGTCTTAAAAAGATCTTTTATGACATTAAATTATCCCACATCAAAAAAATTATGATAATGAAATTCTATATTATAAATAAGAATAATCATTAGTTCTTAAATATAAACTTAAGTAAAATAATCTCACATCGGAAAATTATAACAAGGTGATGTGATGAAACTCTATATTATAAATAAGAAATAAGAAATAAGAAATAAGAAATAAGAAATAAGAGTACTCAATTATTATAAATAAGAGTAACCATTCGTACTTGTATGTCATAAATAAGAGAAATCATTCGTTTTAGATATTAACTAGAAAAATCTTTTGAATCTTGTAACAACTCTTAAAGCTATAAATTGAAATAAAGTTATCCAAATTAGGATAAGACGATGGAATTCTATTATATAAATAAAAGTAATCGTTCGTCTATAAATATCAACGAGAAATCTTTTGAGTCCTAAAAAACATTCTTAAGACTATAATTAAATTCAAATAGAATTATCCCACATCGAAAAATTATAAGTTGATTGAATTATATTACGAATATATAATTAAGAGCAATCATTCGTCTTTATATGTCAATATGAAATTCGTTTTTATATATTAATCAAAAATATCTTGAGTCTTATGATAACTCTTAAGGCAATAGTCCGAATTAAAATCATCCCACATCAAAAAATTGTAATAAGGGGATGAAATTCGATTATATAAATAATAAAAGTAATCATCGTCTCTAGATATCAATCATAAATCCATTGAGTCCTAAAAAAGTTCTTAAAACTATAAATTTAAGTAAAATTATCACACATCGAAAAATTATGATGAACTGATGAAATTTTATACTATATCATAAATACTAAGAGAAATCATTCGTTTTAGATATTAACCAGAATTTTTTTTGAGTCTTATAACAACTCTTAAGACTATAAATTGAAGTAAAAAATTATCTTAATCAAGAAATTATAATAAGACGATGAAAAAAAATAACCCACATCAGAAAATTATAATAAGACAATGAAATTCTATTATATAAATAAAAGTCAATCAACCAATAGTTTCACCAATTTATGCAATTCTCTAACTTGGTGTCATTATTATTGTCACTAAAAATCGGCCCGTGCATCGCACGAGCTTTCCAACTAGTAACATATATATAATTATAATTTTATTTTTGATAATATATGTATGTATTATAACCTGGAAAAAATTTAAGTCCTAAATTTGCATGTTTCGGTATTTTTATCGCTTTTACGAGATTAACGATTAAATTGTTATATTATTTTTAAAATCGTAATATTTGGCCTAAATGTAATACCCGTTATATATTATTACTCGTGCTTCCTATAATTTGGGCCTCGTTATGGGGAAGTAGTATGTTTTATTGGTTGACTCGTTTCTAATACTTATATAATACCGTATTTCTAATACAATATACGTTTAAGTACAACCCGCTCCTGATCCAACTTATTCAAACCCTCACTAAAAATGACAAGGATATAATAATGATATAAACATAATATAATAATGTCATAATAATAAAATTATAATAATCATAATAAGTGGTGGAGTAGGGTTACATATTAACCCACACCTTCCTCGCTCATTTTCTTCATCTTCTCGCCTCCACCTCCTTAAATCGTTCGTTGCTTGGTTCTCTTCATCTCCAACCCCAACCTCACTAATTTCCGACCCACTTCATTATTTCACATCACTGGTCTCTACCGTCATCGCTGTTGTTGGTTGGAATCACGGCTGCTCAATTCTTTTGACACACACACATCTATTTTCCTCGTTTTGGTCGTTTTCTGGTAGCCGGATTTCTTGGGGCTGTTGTCATTGTGTAGGTTATCATTGTCGTATTGGTTGTCGCCCTAGAAAGGACGTGAGGTATGTGGCTGGTTGCTGTTATTGTATCGAGTTGTTTTTGTGTCGGGTTGCCCTCGTGAATTCGTGATCTTATTATTATGGCTGTTGCTCTATCAATGTCGTTGCCGTAGTGTTATTGCTTCTGTCGGGGTTCCCATTGTCAGGGTGCGGTGGTGGTTAGTGATGCTTGTATTGTGCTACTATAATTCAATTAGGTTCATTGTGATCTTAGTATTGTTGCCGTAGTGTTATATTGTACCGTCGTTGTCAGGGGTAAAGTGAGTTTGTCCATTTTATAATTCAATTAGGTCTGGTTGGTTTGATGGTGTAATTTTGTTGGTCGGGTCAGCTTCAGTCATAATCTCTTTAGGTCGGAATTGGTTTCTTTTATAATTTAATTACATTGGGTACGATATTAATTTAGTATATAATATTTTACTAGGATTGGACTTTCTAGAGTTTCCGTGGTGATATGTACTACCGAGACGGTGGTGACCGGCTGACTAGGTAAGGTTTTCCTTACTTGGAATACGTTAATATTATAATGTCGTACGAGCTATGTATTTATGATATAATATTGATATGGATGAGATGAGTAGTGTAGCGAAATCCTGGCCGGGAGGCCCATTGAGTAGTGTAGCGAAATCCTGGTCGGGAGACCCATTGAGTGGTGTAGCGAAATTCTGGTCGGGAGACCCATTGAGTATTATAGCGGAATCATGGTGGACTTGAAGTCTATCGAGTATTATAGCGGAAATTATTGGTACTGTGAAGTACTGAAAATATGGAGATGATATTGATGACTGGTACCAATGATGGTACCGAGACGGTTGAGAATGAATGTTTTATATTACGTACTTGTGTTATGATAATGTCAGCATGTTCTAACCGTATTTCTCTTTCTAAATTGTCACCCTATTTTATTGGGGACCTGCGACGATCCAATTGACATTTTCGGTCTTTTGGGGAGCATTAATAGTGTGCAGGTTGATGATATGTGATGACTGTATTCTGGTTGACTGTACGGGATGGGTCATATTACCACGTTTATAGTGTGTCAGCTGTCACTAACCACGTTTATAGGTTGTAGTCATATTACTTGTGCTTCTGCTGCTGTATTTATGTAATCGTGTTCTGTAGATACGAGATTATAATATTTCATTGTTCAGTTTTAAATGGTTGGTTTCTGAATTGTATTGTAATGGACTACTACCTCGGGTAATACCGAGATGGTAACACCTTTATTTATTTAGAAACGTCTGGATAAGGCTTCTTGGTAAATGAGGGTGTTACACTAAACATGTAAAGTATGAATATATTCTGTAAAATGATATTTTTTTTTTATGATTTTTTATAATCTTGTATTTTTATGATATTTTAAGTATCGATTATTGAATTATTACTGTTTTCGAACAAAAATGATTAAAAGCAATTTTTTAGTTCTTATACTTAAACATTTTATTTTAATTTGAAATTTGGCTTGGATAACCTTTATGATGAAAAATAATTTTATGAATTTTGTTTCAGAATTTTTCGAATTTCTTAAGTGGGTCAAATAATTAATTACTTTAAATCCTCGTTTATCTTTAAAACCGCGTTTGTCATTTTAATTCCCAATTTCTGATTTTGTTTTTGAATCTGAAAAAATGTCCCTAATATTTTCTTGTGAAATATGTATTTTAATGATTTTATTCTTTTAATAAAAAAATTAGGAAAAAGAATTTTATTAAAAAGATCGTTAATTGTGAAAACGAGCTTTAAATGACGATTTTACTAAATTTTACGAATTCTGGAATTTTGACATTATGAGAAAATTGTAAGTTTTTGGAAAATCATTATTTTTAGGTTTAATAATAATTTTGTATATTAATACTTAAATCGTTTTGTAAGTACTATTTTTTTAATCGTTATTGTCGAGATTAAACGATTAACGAGAAAACCCTTTAAAAACCGAGTTTACAAATTCTGGAAAATTTAATTTTCTGGACAGAATGACAAAAAATATATTTTAGCTATTTTACATAATTTTGTACTATTTATTGAAGCCTTTAAATGATAGTATTGATTTTTGGACAAAATTACGATTTATCGTTAAAATGCGCCGTTTTAGTAAAATGAACCATTTTTCCAGCAATTTTGAAAATGTTGAAATCTTAAACTTTAAGCATTAAATCACCCCTTATTATATTCTAAATTTTTTTAGTTGTTTAATGAAATAAAAGACAAATGATTTATTTTGACATTTACCATAAAATTGTATTTAAGCTTGTTTTGGTGAAATTATTAATAGTTAGGGAATTTTAGGTTTATAAATTTTGGAAACACCCTAATTAGTAGTATTAAAATGTTTACATTTTTAATCATTTTATAAACACTTGTATGATATTTTAATAATTTCATAAACCCAATTGTTCTTGTTTTAGAAATTAATATCGTTAAGGCGAAAGTATTAGTTTTATAAATCTATATCGTTTACTAAATTTTTTTGTAAAGTATGAACTAATATTTTCGATAAATTGATATAATGCTATTTTTGTAAAGTTTCTAAATATAGAAGTTCCCTAAAATAGAAAGTTTCCTCTTCTAAAATATAATGATTATTTTTTTATCTCCATATTATTTATAATGATTATATCTTTGAATATCGATAATGGCTTTGTTTTGGAGTTATGGAATAAGGACAAATGTGAGGTTTAGAGTAATATATTCTGGGGTTTACAGTTTTGCCATCAACTATAAGGCTAGTGTATCAGGAATCGGTACATTCGTTGTTGAACCAGGTGACAGGTATCCCGGGAGTTGTGTACATTCTGACCTTAAACTTAGGCCTCGCAGTAAGTCCCCGTCATAAGTTGAATTGGGTGACAGGTAATCCCAGGAGGGGTGTGCATTGTCTTAAACTAGGACCACACATTTATAAGTCGCTGTCCTATTATGGTTGAGTAGCCCAGTTAAAGATCGAAATTTGATTTGTTTGAACTAATTTCTCGAAGCTAGTTTTTAGTATTATCCTAGTGAAAGTCTAGCCTTCTATACTAATCCTATCCATAACGCCATTTTAAATATTTTTATTATTATCGATATAATTTGGTTCACAGGTTGGCAAATGTTTTATGTTTTCTTCGGAAAACTCATTTTTATTTCATTGTTTTGATGTGTGAAGTTTTTCACTGAAAGCTTATTTTTATTATGATATTTCAATGTTTTCCGTTTTTACTATTTTCATATAATAGTAATTACAGTTTTAAAATCTTGTAATATGGCTAGGAGAACGTCGTCGTTGCTTCTCACTGATTGTGACTGCTATGTTTTTAACATGGCATGTATATGTGTTTCCCTTCGGATGGGCTAGCGAGTTGTTATGGATCCTGCTTCGCTGATTAGTAATTTGAACTATGGATTGTTATAACCTTTTTATGGATTTTATTTTATTTTTATTCTGTAGCCATTTTTATTTTATGGCTTATGTATTGACTTACCATTTTTATTTAATCAAGACATAGTTACAGTGTGTGTAGACACCCGCATTTTGCCTGCTAGTGTCTATAGTGGATTCCAAAAAAACACCCGATGATGATCAGACGTAAACATGACTCACCAAACCAATGACAAACCCGATGACACACTCGATTTTGGACTCAAAATCAATAGTATTTGGCGCGACCTTTTAGCGGAGTAAAAATCTCACCAAACCGACCTCAAATCCAGGCCCAATGGGTCGTTTCTAATCAAATGAGACTAATCTGGGTCAAAACCGACGCCAAGGGCAAAACCGTCTTTTAGCAACCGAGTCAAACCCCGGTCAAAGGCATTTTCGAGACATAAAAATCAGCCACTTCGAAAATCCAATTCGGAGTCAAAAACTACAACAACCAACACCCCATAATTTCAAAGATCTTAGGCAAACTATACACACATCCCATCCCGACTTTTCCTCTAGAAATCCTATAGGAAACCCGAGAGAAACCGATCCAAAAATACAATACCATAACTCCTCCTATATCCTCGTTACTCCCGCGCAAACGCCGTTACTACGAGTCCCTGATCGAGGTCGGAATTAGCCTGTAGGTTGAGGGTGTTACAAATCCCGTTTTCTCCTTTTCTCTCTTCCCTTTTTTTTTGTCTTTCTCGTCCGTCCGTCGTCTTGTGTCGTCGTCGCGTAATTTTATTTCTTTTCCTTTTCTCGTTTCTAATATCGATATTATCGTACTATCATCTAATCAAATAAACAAAACGTTATCCCTAGGATGCGATATCGACTCTATAGTCGAATATCGGATCTAAAGAAATTAATCAATAAACTATATTAAGCATGATCTCGTTGACGCCGAAATAATGGTCACATGGTCCGAAAAGACTAATTACGACAATACGACGCAAAGGGAATTATTTCGTCTTAATTCAGTTTAAAACGATTTATAAACATCTTTTACAAGATTCACTCTAAATATTAGATATTGATTCTATAATCAAGTATCAAATATAACGAGTATCGAAAATTAAGTCGAGCATAAATTACACTATATTTTCGCACGACTTAGCAAAATTATCAATTTTAAAGTTAAAAGCAAAATCACGAATGATAAGTGTGTTTTGTAGTGTTTATTTCTCGTGTTTGGTCCCGCTTTCTTTTGTGAAATTGTAACACCCGCTATTTTCCTATCATTTTTATTCTTTCCGTTATGACATCGTTATAACTCCATCACATTTTGGCTTATGTCTCATTTTTTTTTCGAGCTTGCCGTCAATTTTGAGTTTGATGACATTTACTTTTATTTTAAAAGATTTTAATTCTTTTACATCTGTTTATTTGGTTTTCTTCTTGAACTAATTAATTTTCCGCGAAGAATTCTATTTCTCTTTGAATTGACGTTTTTAAGCTCGGATTTAAGTCTTTCCTTTTCCCAAAAATGTTTATATACGTTTATATAATATTTTCAACTAAGAAATATTTTTAGTTACTAAAAACAAGCCATTTATGATTTTATTACGAAGCTTCGTGAATAATTATTTTCTTACACGAGGTTTACTCGAATTGCTTTAAAATGCCTTTAACTATTTTACGATTTTTTTTTTATCAACTTATAAATCATTTGAGACTTTTTCCTCATATTTTGGACCGACAAAGCTTCTTGTCATAATTTAACTACGTTTCATTATAAGTTTCATTTTATCACATTAAACCGTAAACATAAGATTCTTCCCTTATCATTTTTTTGGCCAGCCAACTTGTGCTAGTAACACATTGGATTCTTCATCCATTTTAATTCCATTTATGCTTAAAACCATTCCTCTCTCCCTTACATTCATTTGTGCATTAAAAAAAATTGTTACAACATCATCTTTCTTTTCCCTTGGCCAAGTACATTCATCCTCCTCTACTTGGCTGATTCTTGCTTGATTCGAGTCCTAATCGTCTCATCTTTATCGTCAAATTCATCCTTATTCGGATCCTTTCGTTAAGGTAATAATCGATGTTGTTTTCGATTGTTATTCACCTTGATTTTCTTAGTTTTTCTCATGGTATTTTTCTACCATGAATTTCGTGTGATGTAGATTTTGTGGACGATCCCGAGGTCGACGAGTATATTATCGATTCTGATTTGGATTAGAGGTAACGTTGATGTTACTCGGTATTTCGTGATTTTAATTGTGTAATTGCATGTATATTTTTATATTTCATTTTTGACAATATATGTATGTCATATAATCTGGAAAAATTTTAAAAGTTGAAAATTTGCATGTTTCGATATTTTTATCGCTTTTACGAGATTAACGATTAAATTGTCATATTAATTTGTAAAATCGTAATATTCGGCCTAAACTTGTAATATATTATTATATTCTGTAAAAATGAAGTTTTTAATGATTTTTAATAATTTATTATTTTTATGATATTTAAGTTATCGATTATTGAATTATTACCGTTTACGAACAATAATGATTAAAAGCCTATTTTTAGTTCTAGCACTTAAACATTTTATTTTAATCTCATTTTTGACGTGGGTAATCTTTCTAATGAAAAAGAATTTTCTGAATTTATTTCATAATTTTTAGGAATTGTTAAGTGGATGAATTAATTAATCACTTAAAATCATCGTTTATCAATAAAACCGCGTTTGTCGTTTAAATTCTCGATTTCTGGTCCTATGATTAAATCTGGAAAAAAATATGATTCTGATGATTTCATAATAAAATGTAATTTTATGATTTTTAGTGCTTTAATAAAATGTTAGGAACGATAAGTTTCATTAATGGAATCGTTAATTGTGAAAACGCGTTTAAAAGACTGTTTTAACGGGATTTATTAAATCTGGAATTTTTGGAAATCTGGAAAAGTAGTAGTTTCTGGAAAATAATAATTTTTAAGTTTAATAATAATTTTTGGATATTAATACGTAAATCGTTTTGTAATTACTATTTTTATTAATCGTTATTGTCGGGATTAGACGATTAACGAGAAAACGCTTTAAAAACCGAGATTTAGTAATTCTGGAAAATTTTACATTCTGGACAGAATGTCCATAAATATGTTTTAGCTATTTTACGTAATTTTTGTACTATTTATTAAGGTCTTTAATTAATAGTAGTGATTTTTGGACAAATTACGATTTATCGTTAAAATGCTTCATCTTACCTAAAAGAATTATTTTTCCAGCAATTTTGAAAAGGTTTAAATCTGAAACTTTAAGAGTTAAATCATCCATTAACATATTCTAAATATATTCTTTGGTTTAGTTAAATAAAAGACGTTAAAAGATTTAATTTAAAATTTGCCGTAAAATCCTATTTTTAATGGTGTCGTCGAAACTAATAATAATTAGGGAATTTTAGCTTTGTAACTTTTGAAAACACCCTGATTAGTAGTATTAAAATGCTTAAGACATTTTTAATCATTTCATAACACATGTACGATATTTTAATAATGTCATAAACCCGATTGCTCTCGTTTTGGAAATTAATATAGTTAAGGCCGGAAGTATTAGTTTTATAAATCTATATCGTTTACTAAAAATGTTGAATTAGTATAAACTAATATTTTCGCTACTTTGATATGATGATATTTTTAGTAAAGTTTCCTAAAATAGAAAGTTTCCTCTTTTAGAATATTAGGATTACTCCTTTTATCTCCATATTGTTTACAATGATTATATCCTTTAAGTATCGATAATGACTTGTTTTGGAGTTATGGAATAAGGACAAGTGTGGGTTTAGAGTAATATAGCCTGGGATGTACGTTTCGCCATCAACTGTAAGGCTAATGTGTCTTTATGGGGCACATTGGTTGTTAAACTGAGCATGGTTTGTGTTCAGAAGAGTGTATATTTACCTTAAACTTAGATATCGCATCGTATAAGTCGCGTCGGGTTGAACTGGATATGGTTTGTATCCAGGAGGGGTGTGCACTACTTAAACCAGGACCTCGCTGCACGCAGTCCTGTTATAGTTGAGTTGCCTAGTTAGAGACTGAATTCTGTTATGAGTTAAGTCTACATTTCTCGAAGCTAGTTTCTAGTATTGTTCTAGTAAAAGTCTAGATTCTACATTAACCCTATCCATAACGCCACATTGATTATTTTATTTATTATCGATATAAATTGGTTTGCAAGATTGGCAAATATTTTTATGTTTCTTCGGAAACCCATTTTATTACTTTGATTTACGCTGAAGGCTTATTTTTAATATGCTGTTTTACTGTTTTCCATTTTTACTATTTTTCTACAGTAGTAATTACAGTTTTAAAATCATGTTATACGGCTGGGAGAACGTTGACGTTGCTCCCCACTGATTGTGGCTGTTATGTTTAACATGGCAGGTATACTTGTTTACGGGTGTGGGCTAGCGGGCAATTTGGATCCTGCTCATTTTCTTTTTAATAATTATGTCTTGTGGATGTTAAACCCCTTTCTTTCGGATTGTTTAAATTTTGGCCATTTTATTTTAGGCCTATTGTTTGACTTTACCGTTTTAATTTTTATAAGACATAGTTACAGCGTGTTTTAATCCCGACTCTACAGTGTTTCCGCCCCTGTATCGCGTTCGATTTTCTAGAGGATTACAGTTGGTATCATAGCATCATTGCTCCAACGCTTACACCTGAAATAAAGGAAATACCATTAAATTATTTAAACAGTAAATAAAAATATTATTAGAGATGGGTAGAAACAAATAAGGACTTATTTGTTTAGCTTTCCTGTTCCTGAAACTCAATGGTTAGCATTGAATATTTGTTTTATTTGTCCAAGAAGAAGATAAGTGGACAAGAGCTTGACACGATGTTGCTCTAGATCGGGACAAGACCTGCTTAGAACTCTCAATGCCTGCTGTGATTCGAGCAGATAACTTGGTGCTCCAAGAAAGATGCCAATGGTGACTCTTCAGCTCCGGTTTAGTTCGCTTAAGCCACTGGCCAGATGATCAAGAGTAGATTCTAGTTCCGTGACGGTGCAACAGACTCAGATGTGCAATCACTTTGGATCCGGACGGAGAGACCCAATTCTAGTATGCTCGTATCTCTACGAGATGATGAAGATATCCCGTGATTTCCTTTGTGGAACCTTAGAGGTCCGAACATTCCCGTCTCGTTTTAGATCTTTGCTATCTAGGATCATCGATTCTTTTCCTTCTTCCTCCACTCCTTTCAACTCTTCTTTTATAAATTCTCGCCTTCATTCTTGTGGCAAACCTTCCACTAATTTTCATACTTTACCATCCTTCCTCTTGAGATTCTTGTTTTGACCAAATTCCATCTCACTGGACCCCGTGAAAAGTCATAGATGTTTGAGGTTTAGTAAACCCTTGTTACATGGTTTGAGGATTGTGAGTATACTCTATTATCTATCTTAGTGAGCTTTTGAGGATCGATTTGAATGATAAATTGTTGATTGATGGAATTAAGATGATACTTTAGAAACTGAACCTTGGGTTATAGGTTACTTTGATTACTTTGGAGTACTTAGAGCTGAATATATTTTGGAGTAGTAAGAGTATGTCATATTTGATGGATACTTAGTATCTAACCTAGAACCGAACTACGTATAACCGATAATATTACCTTGGGATTCTTACCTAATGCTTATTTGATGGATGCATCGCGAATATTTGGGATCATAGAGTATTGTTTAAAGTGCTAGCCTGAGTGTTGTGGTACCATTAAAGGTTTCCATTATTGTCGTTAGATATTTCGCTGACATAGATTTCCTGTGTTTCTTATGGATTAAATCGTTGATTGTTGTCTAAGGTTGTAACCTACGAGCTTTGGAGTTGAGTGATCTAACCTGAACGAATTACTCTTAACCTTAGAGAAGAGAAATATCTTGCACAATCATAATTTGGGCTTATTGTGTTGTTTTGAGGAATACTATAATACAGATCATCTTATTGGGACTTTCAGGTTAGAACTCTTTGACCAGCAAGATTGTGCCTTCGTTGAGTTAATAAATATATTGTGGTTGCACCGTGGTGATTTAAAATTTGAAGGACTCCTAGAAACATTAGTCGAATGACATATTTGAAGATGTGAGTGTTCGCTGTTACCTATAGATTTGAGCGTGTTTGAGGATTTGTTATACGTTCCGAACTCATGTACTTGCGGCATTATAAATATGTTGATGATCATTTTTTAGGATTTCGTACCCGAGCCTTGTTAAATTGGTGGACCTTGTTAGTGTTCCTTACTCGAGAAATTTGGAGTATACTTCGAGTTCAAACCTTATGAGCTTCGAGTTTAGAAACCTTATCGATTGCGAGTTTGGGTGTGTTTTGATGACCGTTGAAATTTTAATTGATGATTTTAGAATTTGAATCATTTGTGGATTCTGTTTGGGATAAAAATCCGCATCCTCAAAACACAACGTGGCATATTGCAAATGAAAGGTCAAAAGGTCAAAAGTCAAAAGGTCAAAGGTCGAAGGACGAAGATCGAAAGGTCAAAAGATGAGAATCGATAGTTGAAAGTCGGGAGTCAAAAGTCAAAGGTTAAAAGTCGTAAGTCAGCACGATTGAAAGTCATTAGGATAATTGAGACTCGAGGCAATATAAAACAATGGGCCGAATAAGACTATGGCAGCATCAGTCAGCCCATTAGAAGTTGTAGCCCATCTAATAACACTAACCCATTGTGGACATGACATAGGTCCACCCCGACGCGGCCACGCACGGGTTTGGGAAGGCGAATGAATCTCCATATGAGAATGGATCGAATTGAAATTTAGGTCTATGTGGAGTCGCCACCGAATTTTGTGGTTATTCGGAACCATTCGAGCCCACTCTATGTCGTAGTGGTCCGTATACAAAATACGGCCCATTTCCGATGTCAGAGTTTATTGGGCTCGTCCCTTTGCATTGCGATACCGATACCGACATTATCGGCTATCGTGTATGAATGACTCTCGTGCGCCAACGGTTTCGGACATCCGGAAACCGAGGTTCTGAGTAAGGGGTGAGGGTACGTGTTGGGAAGCCCACAAAGGACACCCAACCCCGCCCGCACATTAGCGGCCTCTACTAAGAGTTCGAATGACTTTCCAATACGCGCGTTAGTAAAACGGGAAAATGATATGCGTGCAAAGATTATTTTCCCTAAACATGTGAATGGAATTGAAACGGGTTTCTATGTCAATTTAATGCAATTAATTCTACGTCAAAGTGGAATTTTAGCATGTGGGTTCATTTAGTACAATAAACAAACAATAATTAAATTGACAAAAGAAATAACAAACGCGTTAGCAACGAAGTAATAATACAACGAATAATAACGGTTTGTGCGAATATGAGATGCGATGAAAAGGTGCAAATATGAGATGCATGATTTGAAAAGGTAGTAATACACATGATTAATTAAACACGTGTTGACATAAATCGCAAATTACTACCGAGTTTTGAAAATAGAATAATGTACGATTTATTGTGTTAATCGTTATAGGTCACTCGATCGAGTGGTTGATGGACTCGATCGAGTGGACCTGTAAAAGACGATTTTGTTTGCGCTACAGACCGTACTCGGTCGAGTTACTGACCAACTCGGTCGAGTACGTAGCCACTCGATCGAGTCACTGTGAGACTCGACCGAGTGGTGGTCGTAAAGAGCATTCTGACTCGATTTTGGGATGTCACTCGATCGAGTGACTAAGGCACTCGGTCGAGTGGCATCTGTACGAACCTGGTTCGTTTGTAATTTAATTGTTGATTTTGAAATTGCTTTTGATTTTTGAGAGTTTGACGATTTTTACCGAATCGGACATAAATATTGCACAATTTATGTTCGACTTGGTTTTTTATAAATCGCGAAATTTGTTGAACCGAATATAAATATTGTTGAATTTATACCCGATTCTAAATTTGGAGTACTCGTTGTATCCCATATTCGATTATTGAATCGATATGGGATATTAGAGTGAAATATATAAAAAAAAAAGATAAATTAATTTTAGTCGCTTTAAATTATTTATCGTGATATGAACAAATCACGTTAATTAATTCATACGACTTGATTGTTAGATTCGATATCCAATTATGGAATTGGTATCGAATCTAAAATCGACGCTTTATTTGAATAAAAAAGGACTTGATTCCCTCGACTTCTCCGACATCGAAATAAATCCCTAGGGATTGTGATGTCGGATCCGTGTCAACGTGTTTCGACCCTTATTAAAATCGATTTTAAAAATTGATGAATGCAAGATTAATGATGATGATGACGAGAAATAATAACGAATTGTTGTTTAAGTTAATTTATCTCAATAATCAAATAGTCGGGGTACCGGGATAAGCGACCGACGACGCGTGTGCAGTACACTTGTATATGCGGTTTTCTTTATCCCGGTATCCTTCTTATTCGACACAAATCGATAAATATTTTAATGCTTTGATATTAGTAGTATTATCGATATTATGGTGCAATGAATAAAATAATAAAAAAAAAACAAAAAAAAGAGGATGAGAGGGAGATGAAGACGACGTGAAGAAGAGAAGGAGAAAAGAGAGGGTTTTGACACCCTCAACCTACATGTTCTTGTCTCGGCGCGGACTCGTAACCGTGGCTTTAACACAAGAGTCTTCGAGGTTTATGGAGGTTGAGTTGTGGTGGCTCGGGATTGATTCCTAAAACTAGGTTTAGGGTTTTTGCTAGTGTAGAATTGCTAGGGTTTGATTAGGGTTTGTAAAAGACGTAGTGTGTGTGTAGGGTTGCTCTAGGGTTCTTGAGGTTGCAAAAAGATTTTTAGGGTTGTAAAAGGATTGTGTAATTGTGTTGCATGGGGGTTGCTTATATAGGCATGGCTAGGGCACCGGTTTAGGGTTACTCGACCGAGTATGGGGCTAACTCGGTCGAGTGGCCCGTGAAGCCTGCCGTCGGGCTCAAAACAAGCCCACTCGATCGAGTGGGTGGGTCACTCGATCGAGTGGCCCAGTCGGGTTGCACGGGTCCATTGTTTTGGACCTTGACTTTGGGTGTTTGATGGGTTTTGTGTTTGACTTGGACTTTTGATGATGTGAGGGGCTGTTTTGTGTGTCTCGGAAACGATTTTGACCGGGGTTGACCCAATCGCAAAAAGTCGGTTTTATTTCCGGCGTCGGTTTTGGCCCAAATTAGTCTTGTTTGACTCGGAATGATCCACTGGGCCTGGATTCGAGGTTGGTTTTGTGAAATTTGTACCCTGTAAGTGTGTTAGCCAGCAATTAATGGATTTGAGCCCGTATCCGAGCGCGTAGAAGTATTTTAGCGTCCGATCATCATCGGGTGTTTTTTGGAAACTGCCATAGACACCTGACAGTCAAAATGCGGGTGTCTATAGAGCCCCCACTCTGACTGAGGCTTGTACAGGGCGAAAGTCAGAGTAGCTACCAAGTCCGTTAAGACCTGGTAGACTTCCGGTCGGGTCGTTTATAGTCCATTAGACTCGCGTGAAGGGCTCGCCAGCCACAAGACAGAAATCATACCTGAGCTTGATGATTGTACTCCGTGGGGAATTTAGGCTTGTCGCATAAGCCCTGGGTGTGCCTGTGTGTTGGTCCATCCCGTGCTATCCCGGAAAATGCTTCTGGGGAGATTTGATGACTTGCATGTTTTTGCTTGAGTCGTACCTGTATAAGTTACATAAAATGCATGCAACACGTAGGTAGTAAAATGACTCGTACTGGGGAAAATGATTTTTGAATTTTTGAAAGTTGAATTTTTAAAATTTTTGAATTTTTGAATTTTTTGAAATTGAAATCCTGAAAGCAGCTCACGGGCTAGGATTTCAAAATGGAAAGGGGTAGAAAAGAAATTCGCAGTTTAAATAGACTGAAATCTGACCTTGTCGAAAAAGATCTTTTTTCAAATGGCTAAAGTTTGCAAATTTCAAAGTGGAATTTGAAGAGAGAGGCCTACTGACAGACTCGACTCTGGACGTGACCGGACGAGTTGACAGACACGACTGGACTCTCGAGGGGTTGAACCGTGACTCGGTAGGGGTGTGGGCCGCCTAGCAAGACTCTTAAGTCGCGCTATCCCGTAGCCTAGGCGAGTGGCAACACGGTCGCACATCGAAATGGGATAGATATGCTATGGGGGATTGCAGTAGCCTGTAATTAGACTGTTTTAGTCTGGTGCCCTTCTGGATCTCTGATTTTTGGATACATTTCCAAAGTGGGTATTGCCTCGAGTCCCGACAGATTCTCGTCTTCGACTGAGCCGAATACTAGGACACACTACAAAAAGGAGGCTAGATTTTTTTTTGATTTATCTGGATTTTGTGAGTGGATGGAGAACTTCTGCCTAGGAGAAGCCCCTGGGACAACAAAGCTAGCTGTTGAGAACATGATGGTGTCGTGACCGGAATAATGCCGCATTTTGAATGTGTGTCAATGTGGGTGGTTGTGCCTCTGTTGAAAGGCTGCCTACGTATTCACGTGTAGTGAAATCAAACCATGCCGTAGTTCAATGGATTGAGAGATATATTATGGTGCCTAAGCTAATAGGACTTTGTGTGTAACTAGCCATAGCGATGGTGTAGGCTAGGTGCATTCCCAGTGATGTCTTGATCAAAGGGCTTGAATGGTTAGGATATTAATCCTGTGACTGTGAGCGTTCTCCGGGGTAGCCCCTAGAGGTGGTGTGAACTACTTGGGCATGTTCTATGCCGACCGCAAGTTGAATTCCCGTGCTTGGGGTTGGTAACTGGTTTGGATGAGAAGAATTGGGACGGGATTTTAACGAGTTTTGCTCTCGGGGATTTTAACGAGTTTTGCTCTCGGGGATTTTAACGAGTTTTGCTCTCGGGGATTTGAACGAGTTTTGCTATCGAGGATTTTAACGAGTTTTGCTCTCGGGATTTTAACGAGTTTTGTTCTCGAGATTTGATGTATTTGGGAATGTGGTGCTAGGAAGTAAATGGCCTTGATGACTCGAAATCTGGAGCTCGGTTCTGTGGAGCTAAGGCTTCGAGAGCCGGTTTGATAATGCGGGATCTGGTTTCGATGTCTGGCCCTAATTGTTAGGGTTATCTTATGGAGCTTGAATTCTTAGAATTCCGGGCTGTCTCTGGCCTGGGTCTCGGGAAGGTCTTGAGGGTTGTAATGTGGGAAGGCTGAGTGTTGTGTTAACTGACCAGCTTGATTGTTACTCCACTATTGGATGGCATGGATAATTTTGAATTTGACTGTACCACAGTCAAAGGATATTCACTTGAGTTGACCGTTGACCACGGTCATGGGTATTTGATTTTTTTTATTGACCTCTCAGCCGCGGTCATGGGTTTTGATAATTTCGACCGTACCCTGGTCGTGGGGCTTTCACTTGAATTGACCGTTGACCACGGTCATGGGTATTCTGATTTTTTTTTTTTTTTTTTTTTTTTTTTTTTTTTTTTATGATGGCCTGCTTTTTTGTTTTGGCCTTTTCCTTTTTTTTCCTCATGGACTTTCGATTTTTTTTTTTGTCCACTTTTCTTTTTTTGATGGCCTTCTTTTTGCTTTGGCCCTTTTTTCCCTTTTTTTTGACTGGTCAGACTAACACCTAAGGTAGGGATTGGTCAGTCTTATTGGAGGGGTGTTTTATTGTGGGAAATGGGCTTGCCTCCCGTCTTGAACCCAAACTAGGAGATTACCTAGATTTGTCATAGGATTCGATACCGCTCCTTCTACGGGTAGTTATGTGGTTTTTCTATACCAGACACGGAATAGGTAAAAAAAAAACACGGGCTCGGTTTCCTGCAGTCATTATAGATGTGCCTATTTATAGTCACGTGCGTGTGCTCACAGTGTATGATGGTGTTCATCATGTTCTCGGAAACACGTAAGGAAAGTATATATGAGAAAGAATATTGAAAGCTGATTTTATTGAATTTTGAAAAAGAAGACAGAATACGACTGACTCTGACTCTGACTTTGACTTTGAAAGAAATGGTACATCCTAGACTCGGACTCAGACTCAGACTAAAACCAAATCTGGACTCTCGGATGATGTTGTCATTAGTCGTCGGCTTCTAAGGACTCGAGTTGATGTCCAGTATAGCCTTCAGTAGAAACTTCACCCAGATCTTCCTTGTGTCGAAGATCGTCTTCAATCCTAATGCCCATTTCGGTAAGTACGGCAAAGTTTGAAATGTCGGCATACCTAAGATGGACGCGGTAAGAAGGTAGGAGGTTGTTGATGAATGCCTCCACTAGTGTCTTCTCGTTGGGCTTGTTTATCAACTTCACACTCTCGGCCCTCCATCTTTGAAGATATTTAGTGAACCCTTCTTTGGGCTCTTGGGCCATGACTTCCAGAGTACGCATTGTAGTCTGGATCTCGATATTATCGGCGTAGTTCCGAGCGAACTCTGTTGCCACGTCATCCCAAGTCGGGTATTTCATGGAATCGAGCCTGTAGTACCAGGCTATGGGGTGCTTCTGGAGGGAGGAAGGCAATAAGTGCTTATACATGGTGGACTTTACCCCTTGGACCGCCATGAAATCTTTGAAAGCCCGGATGTGATGGACCGGGTCCCCAGTACCTTCAAACATTGGAATTCCCGTAAGGTTGAGGTTGGCAGGTAGCTCGTCATTCAAAGGTGAGTAGGAACGAGCATTTTCAGTGTGGATTGAATTGTTCGTCGACAGATGAAACTGTTCTTCGAGCCTGCGCACAGCGCTGATCAGCTCAGCTATGGGTCCAGTGGGCTCAGATCCCTTAACTGCGGCCGTTTTCTCCACGGTGCTTAGGCGGGTGGATAAAGTCGCTTGGTTAGCCTGGATGGCGGCCAGTTGAGTCTTAATCTTGGCCAGAGCATTTTTCAAATCGTCCATTTTGCGTTGGTATCTGGTTTCGGGTGGCCTGTCTGTAAGAACACCACGTAATCAGAAAAGTTGCTTCGGAACTCCAACTCACCAAGGCATAGGAAATAGCGCAGGAGGAGAGAGGACTCTAGTTTGACTCGGGTTAGACTCCCCTAAGACAAATGTGTAGGGTACGATTCTAGGAGTGACTGTGATTAATCACTCCGTCGGAGAATGGCCCCCCAATGTGAGACTAAGGACTCAGATGGTGTGGCATCTAAGTGACTTGAAGGTGGAGTACGTGAGACACGTGTAAGACATGACCCTTAGGGCAACCGTGATTGATCGCCCTGCTAAAGGGTAGTCCCCAAGTGGGATTGAAGATTTTGTTAAGACTCGAGTGTGGGACGAGCGAGTGACCCTTAGACGTAAGGGCAATGAACCTTTTGTTATAGGGCTACACCTTGTAAAAGGTTGACTCGGAAAAGACACCTAGACGGGTGACTTGTGAAAGGTGGGCCTTCCTTAGGATTTGGCTATGTGGGCCGAGTCCCGTCCGAAGGAAGGTCCACGTGAGACATCCCCAAACTTTTAGACTCGAGTGTGTAGACGGGCCTTCCTTTGTAGGAGTATGTCCTACTTAGGTGGGCTTTGCCTTAGTCTAATAAGGCGGACTGGGGTAGGGAAGAAACTCGTGATGTAAGGTCGACAGAGTTTCGATGCTACGGACCTTGACAACTTAAGACGCGACCCGACACTGCTAAATACGGGAAGTCCTAAGAAGAGGAAGGTTTTGAAAATTGATTGTTTTTGAAAAGGATCCGAGAAAACTCGGTTGAAGGCCAAATTTTCGAAAAAAAACGAAAAGGGTATTGGGCCAAGGGTTTTGAAAGTTCGAAATGCTTTTCGAGTTTTGAGTTGGGCAGCATACCGTCTAGAAAATAGGCTATTTTGAGTAAAATCATAAGTCCTAAATTCGGTATGTGTCCCGGGTTTTGAAATTGAATAGTTTGAAAAAGATGCAATTTTGAAAAATTGACGGTTTTTGAAAACGACTCGGAAACCAAGTAGCACGTAGTCACACAAGCATTATAACGACGCCATGTATGCTCTATACAAAGTCTCTGTCGGTCTATAGAGAGTCTATACCAGTGTACATAGTCTAGACGTTGATCGGGACGGACTTCCTAAGTCGAGTTGATCTTAGAACATGCCGCGAAACCCACTCGAATCGACTATGGACACCTTTTGACATATCCATATTGGAGTACATCAACGGTATAGTGGGACGTCGGTCGCGAGTACCGGCCCGGGAAAATATGGGTTATGCATGAACCGTAAAACTAAAACGCGTATTGTATTCGTCAAACAATTTCTATTCGAGTCTCACCCTGAGGATGCCGATAGTAAGTCACACATCAGTTAATCCCCAGCGGAGTCGCCAAATTGTGGACATGACATAGGTCCACCCTGACGCGGCCACGCGCGGGTTTGGGAAGGCGAATGAATCTCCATATGAGAATGGATCGAATTGAAATTTAGGTCTATGTGGAGTCGCCACCGAATTTTGTGGTTATTCGGAACCATTCGAGCCCACTCTATGTCGTAGTGGTCCGTATACAAAATACGGCCCATTTCCGATGTCAGAGTTTATTGGGCTCGTCCCTTTGCATTGCGATACCGATACCGACATTATCGGCTATCGTGTATGAATGACTCTCGTGCGCCAACGGTTTCGGACATCCGGAAACCGAGGTTCTGAGTAAGGGGTGAGGGTACGTGTTGGGAAGCCCACAAAGGACACCCAACCCCGCCCGCACATTAGCGGCCTCTACTAAGAGTTCGAATGACTTTCCAATACGCGCGTTAGTAAAACGGGAAAATGATATGCGTGCAAAGATTATTTTCCCTAAACATGTGAATGGAATTGAAACGGGTTTCTATGTCAATTTAATGCAATTAATTCTACGTCAAAGTGGAATTTTAGCATGTGGGTTCATTTAGTACAATAAACAAACAATAATTAAATTGACAAAAGAAATAACAAACGCGTTAGCAACGAAGTAATAATACAACGAATTATAACGGTTTGTGCGAATATGAGATGCGATGAAAAGGTGCAAATATGAGATGCATGATTTGAAAAGGTAGTAATACACATGATTAATTAAACACGTGTTGACATAAATCGCAAATTACTACCGAGTTTTGAAAATAGAATAATGTACGATTTATTGTGTTAATCGTTATAGGTCACTCGATCGAGTGGTTGATGGACTCGATCGAGTGGACCTGTAAAAGACGATTTTGTTTGCGCTACAGACCGTACTCGGCCGAGTTACTGACCAACTCGGTCGAGTACGTAGCCACTCGATCGAGTCACTGTGAGACTCGACGGAGTGGTGGTCGTAAAAAGCATTCTGACTCGATTTTGGGATGTCACTCGATCGAGTGACTAAGGCACTCGGTCGAGTGGCATCAGTACGAACCTGGTTCGTTTGTAATTTAATTGTTGATTTTGAAATTGCTTTTGATTTTTGAGAGTTCGACGATTTTTACCGAATCGGACATAAATATTGCACAATTTATGTTCGACTTGGTCTTTTATAAATCGCGAAATTTGTTGAACCGAATATAAATATTGTTGAATTTATACCCGATTCTAAATTTGGAGTACTCGTTGTATCCCATATTCGATTATTGAATCGATATGGGATATTAGAGTGAAATATAAAAAAAAAAAAAAGATAAATTAATCTTAGCCGCTTTAAATTAATTATCGTGATATGAACAAATCACGTTAATTAATTCATACGACTTGATTGTTAGATTCGATATCCAATTATGGAATTGGTATCGAATCTAAAATCGACGCTTTATTTGAATAAAAAAGGACTTGATTCCCTCGACTTCTCCGACATCGAAATAAATCACTAGGGATTATGATGTCGGATCCGTGTCAACGGGTTTCGACCCTTATTAAAATTGATTTTAGAAATTGATGAATGCAAGATTAATGATGATGATGACGAGAAATAATAACGAATTGTTGTTTAAGTTAATTTATCTCAATAATCAAATAGTCGGGGTACCGGGATAAGCGACCGACGACGCGTGTGCAGTACACTTGTATATGCGGTTTTCTTTATCCCGGTATCCTTCTTATTCGACACAAATCGATAAATATTTTAATGCTTTGATATTAGTAGTATTATCGATATTATGGTGCAATGAATAAAATAATAAAAAAACGAAAAAAAAAGAGGATGAGAGGGAGATGAAGACGACGTGAAGAAGAGAAGGAGAAAAGAGAGGGTTTTGACACCCTCAACCTACAAGTTCTTGTCTCGGCGCGGACTCGT
This sequence comes from Agrostemma githago, assembly GCA_958450325.1. NCBI lineage: Eukaryota > Viridiplantae > Streptophyta > Magnoliopsida > Caryophyllales > Caryophyllaceae > Agrostemma > Agrostemma githago. The sequence continues at coordinate 24,344,443 of OY288254.1, read as the reverse complement.
AACCGTGGCTTTAACACAAGAGTCTTCGAGCTTTATGGAGGTTGAGTTGTGGTGGCTCGGGATTGATTCCTAAAACTAGGTTTAGGGTTTTTGCTAGTGTAGAATTGCTAGGGTTTGATTAGGGTTTGTAAAAGACGTAGTGTGTGTGTAGGGTTGCTCTAGGGTTCTTGAGGTTGCAAAAAGATTTTTAGGGTTGTAAAAGGATTGTGTAATTGTGTTGCATGGGGGTTGCTTATATAGGCATGGCTAGGGCACCGGTTTAGGGTTACTCGACCGAGTATGGGCTAACTCGGTCGAGTGGCCCGTGAAGCCTGCCGTCGGGCTCAAAACAAGCCCACTCGATCGAGTGGGTGGGTCACTCGATCGAGTGGCCCAGTCGGGTTGCACGGGTCCATTGTTTTGGACCTTGACTTTGGGTGTTTGATGGGTTGTGTTTGACTTGGACTTTTGATGATGTGAGGGGCTGTTTTGTGTGTCTTGGAAACGATTTTGACCGAGGTTGACCCAATCGCAAAAAGTCGGTTTTATTTCCGGCGTCGGTTTTTGCCCAAATTAGTCTTGTTTGACTCGGAATGATCCACTGGGCCTGGATTCGAGGTTGGTTTTGTGAAATTTGTACCCTATAAGTGTGTTAGCCAGCAATTAATGGATTTGAGCCCGTATCCGAGCGCGTAGAAGTATTTTAGCGTCCGATCATCATCGGGTGTTTTTTGAAAACTGCCATAGACACCTGGCAGTCAAAATGCGGGTGTCTACAGAGCCCCCACTCTGACTGAGGTTTGGACAGGGCGAAAGTCAGAGTAGCTACCAAGTCCGTTAAGACCTGGTAGACTTCCGGTCGGGTCGTTTATAGTCCATTAGACTCGCGTGAAGGGCTCACTAGCCCCAAGACAGAAATCATACCTGAGCTTGATGATTGTACTCCGTGGGGAATTTAGGCTTGTCGCATAAGCCCTGGGTGTGCCTGTGTGTTGGTCCATCCTGTGCTATCCCGGAAAATGCTGCTGGGGAGATTTGATGACTTGCATGTTTTTGTTTGAGTCGTACCTGTATAAGTTACATAAAATGCATGCAACACGTAGGTAGTAAAATGACTCGTGCTGGGGAAAATAATTTTTGAATTTTTGGAAGTTGAATTTTTTAAATTTTTGAATTTTTGAATTTTTTGAAATTGAAATCCTGAAAGCAGCTCACGGGCTAGGTTATCAAAATGGAAAGGGGTAGAAAATAAATTCGCAGTTTAAATAGACTGAAATCTTACCTTGTCGAAAAGGATCTTTTTTCAAATGGCTAAAGTTTGCAAATTTCAAAGTGGAATTTGAAGAGAGAGGCCTACTGACAGACTCGACTCTGGACGTGACCAGACGAGTTGACAGACACGACTGGACTCTCGAGGGATTGGACCGTGACTCGGTAGGGGTGTGGGCCGCCTAGCATGACTCTTAAGTCGCGCTATCCCGTAGCCTAGGCGAGTGGCAACACGGTCGCACATCGAAATGGGATAGATATGCTATGGGGGATTGCAGTAGCCTGTAATTAAACTGTTTTAGTCTGGTGCCCTTCTGGATCTCTGATTTTTGGATACATTTCCAAAGTGGGTATTGCCTCGAGTCCTGACAGATTCTCGTCTTCAACTGAGCCGAATACTAGGACACACTACAAAAAGGAGGCTAGATTTTTTTTGGATTTATCTGGATTTTGTGAGTGGATGGAGAACTTCTGCCTAGGAGAAGCCCCCGGGAGAACAAAGCTAGCTGTTGAGAACATGATGGTGTCGTGACCGGAATAATGGCGCTTTTTGAATGTGTGTCAATGTGGGTGGTTGTGCCTCTGTTGAAAGGCTGCCTACGTATTCACGTGTAGTGAAATCAAACCATGCCGTAGTTCAATGGATTGAGAGATATATTATGGTGCCTAAGCTAATAGGACTTTGTGTGTAACTAGTCATAGCGATGGTGTAGGCTAGGTGCATTCCCAGTGATGTCTTGATCAAAGGGCTTGAATGGTTAGGATATTAATCCTGCGACTGTGAGCGTTCTCCGGGGTAGCCCCTAGAGGTGGTGTGAACTACTTGGGCATGTTCTACGCCGACCGCAAGTTGAATTCCCGTGCTTGGGGTTGGTAACTGGTTTGAATGAGAAGAATTGGGACGGGATTTTAACGAGTTTTGCTCTCGGGGATTTTAACGAGTTTTGCTCTCGGGGATTTTAACGAGTTTTGCTCTCGGGGATTTTAACGAGTTTTGCTCTCGGGGATTTGAACGAGTTTTGCTATCGCGGATTTTAACGAGTTTTGCTCTCGGGATTTTAACGAGTTTTGTTCTCGAGATTTGATGTATTTGGGAATGTGGTGCTAGGAAGTAAATGGCCTTGATGACTCGAAATCTGGAGCTCGGTTCTGTGGAGCTAAGGCTTCGAGAGCCGGTTTGATAATGCGGGATCTGGTTTCGATGTCTGGCCCTAATTGTTAGGGGTATCTTATGGAGCTTGAATTCTTAGAATTCCGGGCTATCTCTGGCCTGGGTCTCGGGAAGGTCTTGAGGGTAGTAATGTGGGAAGGCTGAGTGTTGTGTTAACTGACCAGCTTGATTGTTACTCCACTATTGGATGGCATGGATAATTTTGAATTTGACTGTACCACAGTCAAAGGATTTTCACTTGAGTTGACCGTTGACCACGGTCATGGGTATTTGATTTTTTTTATTGACCTCTCAGCCGCGGTCATGGGTTTTGATAATTTCGACCGTACCCTGGTCGTGGGGCTTTCACTTGAATTGACCGTTAACCACGGTCATGGGTATTCTGAATTTTTTTTTTTTTTTTTTTTTTTTTTTTTTTTTTATGATGGCCTGCTTTTTTGTTTTGGCCTTTTCCTTTTTTTTCGTCATGGACTTTCGATTTTTTTTTTTTTGTCCACTTTTCTTTTTTTGATGGCCTTCTTTTTGCTTTGGCCCTTTTTTCCCTTTTTTTTTTGACTGGTCAGACTAACACCTAAGGTAGGGATTGGTCAGTCTTATTGGAGGGGTGTTTTATTGTGGGAAATGGGCTTGCCTCCCGTCTTGAACCCAAACTAGGAGATTACCTAGATTTGTCATAGGATTCGATACCGCTCCTTCTACGGGTAGTTATGTGGTTTTTCTATACCAGACACGGAATAGGTAAAAAGAAAACACGGGCTCGGTTTCCTGCAGTCATTATAGATGTGCCTATTTATAGTCACGTGCGTGTGCTCACAGTGTATGATGGTGTTCATCATGTTCTCGGAAACACGTAAGGAAAGTATATATGAGAAAGAATATTGAAAGCTGATTTTATTGAATTTTGAAAAAGAGGACAGAATACGACTGACTCTGACTCTGACTCTGACTTTGACTTTGAAAGAAATGGTACATCCTAGACTCGGACTCAGACTCAGACTAAAACCAAATCTGGACTCTCGGATGATGTTGTCATTAGTCGTCGGCTTCTAAGGACTCGAGTTGATGTCCAGTATAGCCTTCAGTAGAAACTTCACCCAGATCTTCCTTGTGTCGAAGATCGTCTTCAATCCTAATGCCCATTTCGGTAATTACGGCAAAGTTTGAAATGTCGGCATACCTAAGATGGACGCGGTAAGAAGGTAGGAGGTTGTTGATGAATGCCTCCACTAGTGTCTTCTCGTTGGGCTTGTCTACCAACTTCACACTCTCGGCCCTCCATCTTTGAAGATATTTAGTGAACCCTTCTTTGGGCTCTTGGGCCATGACTTCCAGAGTACGCATTGTAGTCTGGATCTCGATATTATCGGCGTAGTTCCGAGCGAACTCTGTTGCCACGTCATCCCAAGTCGGGTATTTCTTGGAATCGAGCCTGTAGTACCAGGCTTTGGGGTGCTTCTGGAGGGAGGAAGGGAATAAGTGCTTATACATGGTGGACTTTACCCCTTGGACCGCCATGAAATCTTTGAAAGCCCGGATGTGATGGACCGGGTCCCCAGTACCTTCAAACATTGGAATTCCCGTAAGGTTGAGGTTGGCAGGTAGCTCGTCATTCAAAGGTGAGTAGGAACGAGCATTTTCAGTGTGGATTGAATTGTTCGTCGACAGATGAACCTGTTCTTCGAGCCTGCGAACAGCGCTGATCAGCTCAGCTATGGGTCCAGTGGGCTCAGATCCCTCAACTGGGGCCGTTTTCTCCACGGTGCTTAGGCGGGTGGATAAAGTCGCTTGGTTAGCCTGGATGGCGGCCAGTTGAGTCTCAATCTTGGCCAGAGCATTTTTCAAATCGTCCATTTTGCGTTGGTATCTGGTTTCGGGTGGCCTGTCTGTAAGAACACCACGTAATCAGAAAAGTTGCTTCGGAACTCCAACTCAACAAGGCATAGGAAATAGCGCAGGAGGAGAGACGACTCTAGTTTGACTCGGGTTAGACTCCCCTAAGATAAATGTGTAGGGTACGATTCTCGGAGTGACTGTGATTAATCACTCCGTCGGAGAATGGCCCCCCAATGTGAGACTAAGGACTCAGATGGTGTGGCATCTAAGTGAATTGAAGGTGGAGTACGTGAGACACGTGTAAGACATGACCCTTAGGGCAACCGTGATTGATCGCCCTGCTAAAGGGTAGTCCCCAAGTGGGATTGAAGATTTTGTTAAGACTCGAGTGTGGGACGAGTGACTCTTAGACGTAAGAACGGTGAACCTTTTGTAATAGGGCTACACCTTGTAAAAGGTTGACTCGGAAAAGACACCTAGACGGGTGACTTGTGAAAGGTGGGCCTTCCTTAGGATTTGGCTATGTGGGCCGAGTCCCGTCCGAAGGAAGGTCCACGTGAGACATCCCTAAACTTTTAGACTCGAGTGTGTAGACGGGCCTTCCTTTGTAGGAGTATGTCCTACTTAGGTGGGCTTTGCCTTAGTCTAATAAGGCGGACTGGGGTAGGGAAGAAACTCGTGATGTAAGGTCGACAGAGTTTCGATGCTACGGACCTTGACAACTTAAGACGCGACCCGACACTGCTAAATACGGGAAGTCCTAAGAAGAGGAAGGTTTTGAAAATTGATTGTTTTTGAAAAGGATCCGAGAAAACTCGGTTGAAGGCCAAATTTTCGAAAAAAAACGAAAAGGGTATTGGGCCAAGGGTTTTGAAAGTTTGAAATGCTTTTCGAGTTTTGAGTTGGGCAGCATACCGTCTAGAAAATAGGCTATTTTGAGTAAAATCATAAGTCCTAAATTCGGTATGTGTCCCGGGTTTTGAAATTGAATAGTTTGAAAAAGATGCAATTTTGAAAAATTGACGGTTTTTGAAAACGACTCGGAAACCAAGTAGCACGTAGTCACACAAGCATTATAACGACGCCATGTATGCTCTATACAAAGTCTCTGTCGGTCTATAGAGAGTCTATACCAGTGTACATAGTCTAGACGTTGATCGGGACGGACTTCCTAAGTCGAGTTGATCTTAGAACATGCCGCGAAACCCACTCGAATTGACTATGGACACCTTTTGACATATCCATATTGGAGTACATCAACGGTATAGTGGGACGTCGGTCGCGAGTACCGGCCCGGGAAAATATGGGTTATGCATGAACCGTAAAACTAAAACGCGTATTGTATTCGTCAAACGATTTCTATTCGAGTCTCACCCTGAGGATGCCGATAGTAAGTCACGCAACAGTTAATCCCCAGCGGAGTCGCCAAATTGTGGACATGACATAGGTCCACCCCGACGCGGCCACGCGCGGGTTTGGGGAGGCGAATGAATCTCCCTATAAGAATGGATCGAATTGAAATTTAGGTCTATGTGGAGTCGCCACCGAATTTTGTGGTTATTCGGAACCATTCGAGCCCACTCTATGTCGTAGTGGTCCGTATACAAAATACGGACCATTTCCGATGTCAGAGTTTATTGGGCTCGTCCCTTTGCATTGCGATACCGATACCGATATTATCGGATATCGTGTATGAATGACTCTCGTGCGCCAACGGTTTCGGACATCCGGAAACAGAGGTTTTGAGTAAGGGGTGAGGGTACGTGTTGGGAAGCCCACAAAGGACACCCAACCCCGCCCGCACATTAGCGGCCTCTACTAAGAATTCGAATGACTTTCCAATACGCGCGTTAGTAAAACGGGAAAATGATATGCGTGCAAAGATTATTTTCCCTAAGCATGTGAATGGAATTGAAACGGGTTTCTATGTCAATTTAATGCAATTAATTCTACGTCAAAGTGGAATTTTAGCATGTGGGTTCATTTAGTACAATAAACAAACAATAATTAAATTGACAAAAGAAATAACAAACGCGTTAGCAACGAAGTAATAATACAACGAATAATAACGGTTTGTGCGAATATGAGATGCGATGAAAAGGTGCAAATATGAGATGCATGATTTGAAAAGGTAGTAATACACATGATTAATTAAACACGTGTTGACATAAATCGCAAATTACTACCGAGTTTTGAAAATAGAATAATGTACGATTTATTGTGTTAATCGTTATAGGTTACTCGATCGAGTGGTTGATGGACTCGATCGAGTGGACCTGTAAAAGACGATTTTGTTTGCGCTACAGACCGTACTCGGCCGAGTTACTGACCAACTCGGTCGAGTACGTAGCCACTCGATCGAGACACTGTAAGACTCGACGGAGTGGTGGTCGTAAAAAGCATTCTGACTCGATTTTGGGATGTCACTCGATCGAGTGACTAAGGCACTCGGTCGAGTGGCATCTGTACGAACCTGGTTCGTTTGTAATTTAATTGTTGATTTTGAAATTGCTTTTGATTTTTGAGAGTTCGACGATTTTTACCGAATCGGACATAAATATTGCACATTTATGTTCGACTTGGTCTTTTATAAATCGCGAAATTTGTTGAACCGAATATAAATATTGTTGAATTTATACCCGATTCTAAATTTGGTGTACTCGTTGTATCCCATATTCGATTATTGAATCGATATGGGATATTAGAGTGAAATATATAAAAAAAAAGATAAATTAATTTTAGTCGCTTTAAATTAATTATCGTGATATGAACAAATCACGTTAATTAATTCATACGACTTGATTGTTAGATTCGATATCCAATTATGGAATTGGTATCGAATCTAAAATCGACGCTTTATTTGAATAAAAAAGGACTTGATTCCCTCGACTTCTCCGACATCGAAATAAATCTCTAGGGATTGTGATGTCGGATCCGTGTCAACGGGTTTCGACCCTTATTAAAATTGATTTTAGAAATTGATGAATGCAAGATTAATGATGATGATGACGAGAAATAATAACGAATTGTTGTTTAAGTTAATTTATCTCAATAATCAAATAGTCGGGGTACCGGGATAAGCGACCGATGACGCGTGTGCAGTACACTATGCGGTTTTCCTTATCCCGGTATCCTTTTTATTCGACACAAATCGATAAATATTTTAATGCTTTGATATTAGTAGTATTATCGATATTATGGTGCAATGAATAAAATAATAAAAAAACGAAAAAAAAAGAGGATGAGAGGGAGATGAAGACGACGTGAAGAAGAGAAGGAGAAAAGAGAGGGTTTTGACACCCTCAACCTACATGTTCTTGTCTCGGCGCGGACTCGTAACCGTGGCTTTAACACAAGAGTCTTCGAAGTTTATGGAGGTTGAGTTGTGGTGGCTCGGGATTGATTCCTAAAACTAGGTTTAGGGTTTTTGCTAGTGTAGAATTGCTAGGGTTTGATTAGGGTTTGTAAAAGACGTAGTGTGTGTGTAGGGTTGCTCTAGGGTTCTTGAGGTTGCAAAAAGATTTTTAGGGTTGTAAAAGGATTGTGTAATTGTGTTGCATGGGGGTTGCTTATATAGGCATGGCTAGGGCACCGGTTTAGGGTTACTCGACCGAGTATGGGGCTAACTCGGTCGAGTGGCCCGTGAAGCCTGCCGTCGGGCTCAAAACAAGCCCACTCGATCGAGTGGGTGGGTCACTCGATCGAGTGGCCCAGTCGGGTTGCACGGGTCCATTGTTTTGGACCTTGACTTTGGGTGTTTGATGGGTTTTGTGTTTGACTGGACTTTTGATGATGTGAGGGGCTGTTTTGTGTGTCTCGGAAACGATTTTGACCGAGGTTGACCCAATCGCAAAAAGTCGGTTTTATTTCCGGCGTCGGTTTTGGCCCAAATTAGTCTTGTTTGACTCGGAATGATCCACTGGGCCTGGATTCGAGGTTGGTTTTGTGAAATTTGTACCCTGTAAGTGTGTTAGCCAGCAATTAATGGATTTGAGCCCGTATCCGAGCGCGTAGAAGTATTTTAGCGTCCGATCATCATCGGGTGTTTTTTGAAAACTGCCATAGACACCTGGCAGTCAAAATGCGGGTGTCTACAGAGCCCCCACTCTGACTGAGGTTTGGACAGGGCGAAAGTCAGAGTAGCTACCAAGTCCGTTAAGACCTGGTAGACTTCCGGTCGGGTCGTTTATAGTCCATTAGACTCGCGTGAAGGGCTCGCTAGCCACAAGACAGAAATCATACCTGAGCTTGATGATTGTACTCCGTGGGGAATTTAGGCTTGTCGCATAAGCCCTGGGTGTGCCTGTGTGTTGGTCCATCCCGTGCTATCCCGGAAAATGCTGCTGGGGAGATTTGATGACTTGCATGTTTTTGCTTGAGTCGTACCTGTATAAGTTACATAAAATGCATGCAACACGTAGGTAGTAAAATGACTCGTGCTGGGGAAAATAATTTTTGAATTTTTGGAAGTTGAATTTTTTAAATTTTTGAATTTTTGAATTTTTTTAAATTGAAATCCTGAAAGCAGCTCACGGGCTAGGTTATCAAAATGGAAAGGGGTAGAAAATAAATTCGCAGTTTAAATAGACTGAAATCTTACCTTGTCGAAAAGGATCTTTTTTCAAATGGCTAAAGTTTGCAAATTTCAAAGTGGAATTTGAAGAGAGAGGCCTACTGACAGACTCGACTCTGGACGTGACCAGACGAGTTGACAGACACGACTGGACTCTCGAGGGGTTGGACCGTGACTCGGTAGGGGTGTGGGCCGCCTAGCATGACTCTTAAGTCGCGCTATCCCGTAGCCTAGGCGAGTGGCAACACGGTCGCACATCGAAATGGGATAGATATGCTATGGGGGATTGCAGTAGCCTGTAATTAGACTGTTTTAGTCTGGTGCCCTTCTGGATCTCTGATTTTTGGATACATTTCCAAAGTGGGTATTGCCTCGAGTCCCGACAGATTCTCGTCTTCAACTGAGCCGAATACTAGGACACACTACAAAAAGGAGGCTAGATTTTTTTTGGATTTATCTGGATTTTGTGAGTGGATGGAGAACTTCTGCCTAGGAGAAGCCCCCGGGAGAACAAAGCTAGCTGATGAAAACATGATGGTGTCGTGACCGGAATAATGGCGCTTTTTGAATGTGTGTCAATGTGGGTGGTTGTGCCTCTGTTGAAAGGCTGCCTACGTATTCACGTGTAGTGAAATCAAACCATGCCGTAGTTCAATGGATTGAGAGATATATTATGGTGCCTAAGCTAATAGGACTTTGTGTGTAACTAGTCATAGCGATGGTGTAGGCTAGGTGCATTCCCAGTGATGTCTTGATCAAAGGGCTTGAATGGTTAGGATATTAATCCTGCGACTGTGAGCGTTCTCCGGGGTAGCCCCTAGAGGTGGTGTGAACTACTTGGGCATGTTCTATGCCGACCGCAAGTTGAATTCCCGTGCTTGGGGTTGGTAACTGGTTTGGATGAGAAGAATTGGGACGGGATTTTAACGAGTTTTGCTCTCGGGGATTTTAACGAGTTTTGCTCTCGGGGATTTTAACGAGTTTTGCTCTCGGGGATTTTAACGAGTTTTGCTCTCGGGGATTTGAACGAGTTTTGCTATCGCGGATTTTAACGAGTTTTGCTCTCGGGATTTTAACGAGTTTTGTTCTCGAGATTTGATGTATTTGGGAATGTGGTGCTAGGAAGTAAATGGCCTTGATGACTCGAAATCTGGAGCTCGGTTCTGTGGAGCTAAGGCTTCGAGAGCCGGTTTGATAATGCGGGATCTGGTTTCGATGTCTGGCCCTAATTGTTAGGGGTATCTTATGGAGCTTGAATTCTTAGAATTCCGGGCTGTCTCTGGCCTGGGTCTCGGGAAGGTCTTGAGGGTTGTAATGTGGGAAGGCTGAGTGTTGTGTTAACTGACCAGCTTGATTGTTACTCCACTATTGGATGGCATGGATAATTTTGAATTTGACTGTACCACAGTCAAAGGATTTTCACTTGAGTTGACCGTTGACCACGGTCATGGGTATTTGATTTTTTTTATTGACCTCTCAGCCGCGGTCATGGGTTTTGATAATTTTGACCGTACCCTGGTCGTGGGGCTTTCACTTGAATTGACCGTTGACCACGGTCATGGGTATTCTGATTTTTTTTTTTTTTTTTATGATGGCCTGCTTTTTTGTTTTGGTCTTTTTCTTTTTTTTCCTCATGAACTTTCGATTTTTTTTTTTGTCCAGTTTTATTTTTTTGATGGCCTTCTTTTTGCTTTGGCCCTTTTTTCCCTTTTTTTTTTTTACTGGTCAGACTAACACCTAAGGTAGGGATTGGTCAGTCTTATTGGAGGGGTGTTTTATTGTGGGAAATGGGCTTGCCTCCCGTCTTGAACCCAAACTAGGAGATTACCTAGATTTGTCATAGGATTCGATACCGCTCCTTCTACGGGTAGTTATGTGGTTTTTCTATACCAGACACGGAATAGGTAAAAAGAAAACACGGGCTCGGTTTCCTGCAGTCATTATAGATGTGCCTATAATTGTCACGTGCGTGTGCTCACAGTGTATGATGGTGTTCATCATGTTCTCGGAAACACGTAAGGAAATTATATATGAGAAAGAATATTGAAAGCTGATTTGATTGAATTTTGAAAAAGAGGACAGAATACGACTGACTCTGACTCTGACTTTGACTTTGAAAGAAATGGTACATCCTAGACTCGGACTCAGACTCAGACTTAAACCAAATCTGGACTCTCGGATGATGTTGTCATTAGTCGTCGGCTTCTAAGGACTCGAGTTGATGTCCAGTATTGCCTTCAGTAGAAACTTCACCCAGATCTTCCTTGTGTCGAAGATCGTCTTCAATCCTAATGCCCATTTCGGTAAGTACGACAAAGTTTGAAATGTCGGCATACCTAAGATGGACGCGGTAAGAAGGTAGGAGGTTGTTGATGAATGCCTCCACTAGTGTCTTCTCGTTGGGCTTGTCTACCAACTTCACACTCTCGGCCCTCCATCTTTGAAGATATTTAGTGAACCCTTCTTTGGGCTCTTGGGCCATGACTTCCAGAGTACGCATTGTCGTCTGGATCTCGATATTATCGGCGTAGTTCCGAGCAAACTCTGTTGCCACGTCATCCCAAGTCGGGTATTTCTTGGAATCGAGCCTGTAGTACCAGGCTTTGGGGTGCTTCTGGAGGGAGGAAGGGAATAAGTGCTTAAACATGGTGGACTTTACCCCTTGGACCGCCATGAAATCTTTGAAAGCCCGGATGTGATGGACCGGGTCCCCAGTACCTTCAAACATTGGAATTCCCATAAGGTTGAGGTTGGCAGGTAGCTCGTCATTCAAAGGTGAGTAGGAACGAGCATTTTCAGTGTGGATTGAATTGTTCGTCGACAGATGAACCTGTTCTTCGAGCCTGCGAACAGCGCTGATCAGCTCAGCTATGGGCCCAGTGGGCTCAGATCCCTCAACTGGGGCCGTTTTCTCCACGGTGCTTAGGCGGGTGGATAAAGTCGCTTGGTTAGCCTGGATGGCGGCCAGTTGAGTCTCAATCTTGGCCAGAGCATTTTTCAAATCGTCCATTTTGTGTTGGTATCTGGTTTCGGGTGGCCTGTCTGTAAGAACACCACGTAATCAGAAAAGTTGCTTCGGAACTCCAACTCACCAAGGCATAGGAAATAGCGCAGGAGGAGAGACGACTCTAGTTTGACTCGGGTTAGACTCCCCTAAGACAAATGTGTAGGGTACGATTCTCGGAGTGACTGTGATTAATCACTCCGTCGGAAAATGGCCCCCCAATGTGAGACTAAGGACTCAGATGGTGTGGCATCTAAGTGACTTGAAGGTGGAGTACGTGAGACACGTGTAAGACATGACCCTTAGGGCAACCGTGATTGATCGCCCTGCTAAAGGGTAGTCCCCAAGTGGGATTGAAGATTTTGTTAAGACTCGAGTGTGGGACGAGTGACCCTTAGACGTAAGGACAGTGAACCTTTTGTTATAGGGCTACACCTTGTAAAAGGTTGACTCGGAAAAGACATCTAGATGGGTGACTTGTGAAAGGTGGGCCTTCCTTAGGATTTGGCTATGTGGGCCGAGTCCCGTCCGAAGGAAGGTCCACGTGAGACATCCCCAAACTTTTAGACTCGAGTGTGTAGACGGGCCTTCCTTTGTAGGAGTATGTCCTACTTAGGTGGGTCTTGCCTTAGTCTAATAAGGCGGACTGGGGTAAGGAAGAAACTCGTGATGTAAGGTCGACAGAGTTTCGATGCTACGGACCTTGACAACTTAAGACGCGACCCAACACTGCTAAATACGGGAAGTCCTAAGAAGAGGAAGGTTTTGAAAATTGATTGTTTTCGAAAAGGATCCGAGAAAACTCGGTTGAAGGCCAAATTTTCGAAAAAAAACGAAAAGGGTATTGGGCCAAGGGTTTTGAAAGTTCGAAATGCTTTTCGAGTTTTGAGTTGGGCAGCATACCGTCTAGAAAATAGGCTATTTTGAGTAAAATCATAAGTCCTAAATTCGGTATGTGTCCCGGGTTTTGAAATTGAATAGTTTGAAAAAGATGCAATTTTGAAAAATTGACGGTTTTTGAAAACGACTCGGAAACCAAGTAGCACGTAGTCACACAAGCATTATAACGACGCCATGTATGCTCTATACAAAGTCTCTGTCAGTCTATAGAGAGTCTATACCAGTGTACATAGTCTAGACGTTGATCGGGACGGACATCCTAAGTCGAGTTGATCTTAGAACATGCCGCGAAACCCACTCGAATCGACTATGGACACCTTTTGACATATCCATATTGGAGTACATCAACGGTATAGTGGGACGTCGGTCGCGAGTACCGGCCCGGGAAAATATGGGTTATGCATGAACCGTAAAACTAAAACGCGTATTGTATTCGTCAAACGATTTCTATTCGAGTCTCACCCTGAGGATGCCGATAGTAAGTCACGCATCAGTTAATCCCCAGCGGAGTCGCCAAATTGTGGATATGACATAGGTCCACCCCGACGCGGCCACGCGCGGGTTTGGGGAGGCGAATGAATCTCCCTATAAGAATGGATCGAATTGAAATTTAGGTCTATGTGGAGTCGCCACCGAATTTTGTGGTTATTCGGAACCATTCGAGCCCAGTCTATGTCGTAGTGGTCCGTATACAAAATACGGACCATTTCCGATGTCAGAGTTTATTGGGCTCGTCCCTTTGCATTGCGATACCGATACCGATATTATCGGATATCGTGTATGAATGACTCTCGTGCGCCAACGGTTTCGGACATCCGGAAACCGAGGTTTTGAGTAAGGGGTGAGGGTACGTGTTGGGAAGCCCACAAAGGACACCCAACCCCGCCCGCACATTAGCGGCCTCTACTAAGAATTCGAATGACTTTCCAATACGCGCGTTAGTAAAACGGGAAAATGATATGCGTGCAAAGATTATTTTCCCTAAACATGTGAATGGAATTGAAACGGGTTTCTATGTCAATTTAATGCAATTAATTCTACGTCAAAGTGGAATTTTAGCATGTGGGTTCATTTAGTACAATAAACAAACAATAATTAAATTGACAAAAGAAATAACAAACGCGTTAGCAACGAAGTAATAATACAACGAATAATAACGGTTTGTGCGAATATGAGATGCGATGAAAAGGTGCAAATATGAGATGCATGATTTGAAAAGGTAGTAATACACATGATTAATTAAACACGTGTTGACATAAATCGCAAATTACTACCGAGTTTTGAAAATAGAATAATGTACGATTTATTGTGTTAATCGTTATAGGTCACTCGATCGAGTGGTTGATGGACTCGATCGAGTGGACCTGTAAAAGACGATTTTGTTTGCGCTACAGACCGTACTCGGCCGAGTTACTGACCAACTCGGTCGAGTACGTAGCCACTCGATCGAGTCACTGTGAGACTCGACGGAGTGGTGGTCGTAAAAAGCATTCTGACTCGATTTTGGGATGTCACTCGATCGAGTGACTAAGGTACTCGGTCGAGTGGCATCTGTACGAACCTGGTTCGCTTGTAATTTAATTGTTGATTTTGAAATTGCTTTTGATTTTTGAGAGTTCGACGATTTTTACCGAATCGGACATAAATATTGCACATTTATGTTCGACTTGGTCTTTTATAAATCGCGAAATTTGTTGAACCAAATATAAATATTGTTGAATTTATACCCGATTCTAAATTTGGTGTACTCGTTGTATCCCATATTCGATTATTGAATCAATATGGGATATTAGAGTGAAATATAAAAAAAAAGATAAATTAATTTTAGTCGCTTTAAATTAATTATCGTGATATGAACAAATCACGTTAATTAATTCATACGACTTGATTGTTAGATTCGATATCCAATTATGGAATTGGTATCGAATCTAAAATCGACGCTTTATTTGAATAAAAAAGGACTTGATTCCCTCGACTTCTCCGACATCGAAATAAATCCCTAGGGATTGTGATGTCGGATCCGTGTCAACAGGTTTCGACCCTTATTAAAATTGATTTTAGAAATTGATGAATGCAAGATTAATGATGATGATGACGAGAAATAATAACGAATTGTTGTTTAAGTTAATTTATCTCAATAATCAAATAGTCAGGGTACCGGGATAAGCGACCGACGACGCGTGTGCAGTACACTTGTATATGCGGTTTTCCTTATCCCGGTATCCTTCTTATTCGACACAAATCGATAAATATTTTAATGCTTTGATATTAGTAGTATTATCGATATTATGGTGCCATGAATAAAATAATAAAAAAACGAAAAAAAAGAGGATGAGAGGGAGATGAAGACGACGTGAAGAAGAGAAGGAGAAAAGAAAGGGTTTTGACACCCTCAACCTACATGTTCTTGTCTCGGCGCGGACTCGTAACCGTGGCTTTAACACAAGAGTCTTCGAGGTTTATGGAGGTTGAGTTGTGGTGGCTCGGGATTGATTCCTAAAACTAGGTTTAGGGTTTTTGCTAGTGTAGAATTGCTAGGGTTTGATTAGGGTTTGTAAAAGACGTAGTGTGTGTGTAGGGTTGCTCTAGGGTTCTTGAGGTTGCAAAAAGATTTTTAGGGTTGTAAAAGGATTGTGTAATTGTGTTGCATGGGGGTTGCTTATATAGGCATGGCTAGGGCACCGGTTTAGGGTTACTCGACCGAGTATGGGGCTAACTCGGTCGAGTGGCCCGTGAAGCCTGCCAACGGGCTCAAAACAAGCCCACTCGATCGAGTGGCCCAGTCGGGTTGCACGGGTCCATTGTTTTGGACCTTGACTTTGGGTGTTTGATGGGTTTTGTGTTTGACTTGGACTTTTGATGATGTGAGGGGCTGTTTTGTGTGTCTCGGAAACGATTTTGACCGGGGTTGACCCAATCGCAAAAAGTTGGTTTTATTTCCGGCGTCGGTTTTGGCCCAAATTAGTCTTGTTTGACTCGGAATGATCCACTGGGCCTGGATTCGAGGTTGGTTTTGTGAAATTTGTACCCTGTAAGTGTGTTAGCCAGCGATTAATGGATTTGAGCCCGTATCCGAGCGCGTAGAAGTATTTTAGCGTCCGATCATCATCGGATGTTTTTTGGAAACTGCCATAGACACTTGGCAGTCAAAATGCGGGTGTCTACACCCATACACAAAGGAAATGGTCAAGGGTGGGTTCCTAGATCTTAGGAAACCCTCCTTAAGAAAGAGGAGCCACTTCAGGAGGAAGTTGCACCAAGAAACCCTAAGAGGAAAACTACTATATAAAGTAAAGCAAGACTAGGGGAAAGAGATATACGACACATTCTTAACACACTACCATCAAGCTACATCACTAAAAGTAGTATAATACTCCATAGTTTATTATTATCAAGCATAAATACTTGTCCTCTCGATATTCTTTTCGTCATTCTTCTGGTCATAGTGGAATATTGGCGGGATTCCGACTACCCCCGCGGTTTTTCCCACATCGGGTTTCCGCGTCACCAAAATGTCTTGTGTCATTTTCTTTCCCTTTTTCATCGTTCTTCGTTCTTCGTTTACTAGTATCGTCGCAATATTGTTAGCTCGTAGTTATAAGACGATCACTTTAACCCGCTACTAAAAACGATAATTCGGTAAATTTTTACCAAAACAAATTGGCGCTCACCGTGGGGCAAAGTGATCGTTTCCTATAATCCAAATTCTACAGTGAAGCAATTTCGTATCGTCATATCCGGATCCAGCCAAAGTCCCTCCAGCAGCCTGGAAGCGTCAACTAAGCCCACTGGAGAAGGACTGCCCCCAGGACCTCAAGGCCCAGATCTCAACAGTGATCAAACCTCCAGCTACACCAGTCCAGCTATTACCAGGAACGCTGCCCCTGATACTTGAAGGAGAAGCCAGTGTCCGCAGAGAACTAGACACCAGCAGGAGATCGACCAGAGCAATTCCCTCGAGACTGGTCACCAGGCTGGAACTAGGATTGGCTCCACCTAGCGAAATCAATCGAACCCCAGGGGTTAGGTTGTTTGTCCTATGATCGCACGCCCAGCAGACCCCAAATCGCAGGTAACATTCTCTCTAACATCGAAAGTTGGGAAACTAACTTACTGTCTCTCGCAGGTACCCCTGTCCACCAGACACCAGAATGGCCTGGCAATCTGCCACTCAGCCAGGAGTAATCACCTTATCCAGCAGTCAGTCCTCTGGAGGAGCATGGTCAGCAGCCAACCCCATCTAGCAGGCGTCAAGATGGCAGCCAGGAGCTTCAACCAGCACGGCGACCCAAGTTAACAATCAATATCCTGGAGAAGTCTTGCCAGCAGGAATCTCTGGAGGAGCATGGTCAACAGTCATCCCTGTCCAGCAGATGTCAGGATGGCAGCCAGGAGCTCTACCCAGCATGACGGTCCAAGTCAGCAACCTGTATCCTGGAGGAGTCTGGCCAGCGGGAGTCCCATTTTAGCAACCAATAGGGTGGCAATCTGGGTCCACAATCAACTCGACATCGTTGCCTAACCACCAGTAACCTGGAAGAGTATGGTCAGGAGACCCATTGGATCACATCAACCGATACAAGAAGAAGATGATGGTGGTGACTGCAGTAGGACCCCTGTCGGAAGCATGCATGGGCAAGGAATTCGGCTCTACCTTGTCTAGAGCAGCTCTGCAGTGGTTCGTTAGTCTGCCCAACCAGAGTATCACTTTCTCTACAAACTTGGTTAATGCTTTCAACAAGCAGTAGAAAACCGGAGAAGCAAACCAGCGATCTATACCAGGTGGAGCAGAAGTTCGAAGAATCCACGCGTGATTTCCTTAGCAGGTTCAACAAAGAGAAGGTGACCATCCCGAGATGTTACATAGCAACCGCTATAGAAGCCTTTCGCCAGGGACTCCACCAGGATTCAGTTATGTACAAGGACCCCACCAAGTATCCATGCACCACATTTGAGGATGTGCAGACAAAAGTTTTGGCAGCCATCAGGCTGGAGGAGGATTCGGGTCCCAGAAGAGTTACTTATGATCCAGCATAGCAATCAAGACCTAACACATTCAGGAGGAGTACATCGAACCGCCTCAGACTTAGGTGGATGAAATCGACCTGGACAAGCTACACTCAGAACAAAAAGTGTTGATTGGATCAGAATGTACAGGTAATATCCGCCAGAATTTAATTCGATTATTAATAACTAACATGGATTGTTTTGCTTGGAATAGATCCCAGCAGCATAACCCACAGACTCAGCATGGACCCCAGCTGCAGACCAGTCCAACAGAAAAGGAGAAAGTTCGCCCTAGAAAGAAATCAAGTCATAAACCAAGAGGTAGACAATCAGTTGGCTGCTGCTGGAAAAATCAGGGAGGTAAAGTATCCAGAGTGGCTGTCTAACGTGGTGGTGGTCCCAAAGAAGAATGGCAAGTAGAGGATCAAGATGCATCCAGCAGACCAGGAGAGGACAACATTCAGGTCCTCAGATAGGTGCAGGCTGTTCTATGATATACTGAAGAAGGCCCAAAGGTTTGAGTGGACAGCAGAGCACGAGAAGGCGTTCAGCGAACTAAAGCACTACATCAACACTCCACCTCTACTGTCAAAACCAGAGCCTGGAGAATCACTCTTCCTGAATCTATCAGTGACCAAAGTAGAAGTCAGCATAGTATCGATACGTGAACATGAAGGAGCACAACACCCGAAATATTATATCAGTAAGTCTCTGCTTCCTGCAGAGACCAGGTACACGTCTCTTGAAAAACTCGTACTCGCACTTGTTATAGCATCTTATAAATTGCGACCTTATTTGGAATCACATACTATTTCCGTAATAACGAATTATCCGCTAAGAACTATTATGAGAAAACCTGAGTTGTTAGGAAGAATGGCTAAGTGGTCCATACACCTAAGTGGCTTCGATCTAAAGTTCGTCCCCAGAACAGCAATAAAGTCCCAGGCGCTGGCAGATTTTGTATCCGACTTCAGACCATCTCTCCAGTCCCAAGCAGAGAAAGATATCTTCACCTTGGAGGAGGACAAGAGGAAGCAAGTCTGGGAGCTGACCGTAGATGGCGCCTCAAACATGAGAGGATCTGGAGCAGGGTTGGTCCTCAGGTCACCTCAGGGGGATCTCATAGTCCAAGCAATACGATGCGAGTTCCGGACAACGAACAATGAAGCAGAGTACGACGCTTTGATCTTGGGTCTCCAGCTGGCTCTAGATCTCAAAATCAAGCGACTAGAGGTGTACGGTGATTCCCAGCTGATAGTCAACCACATGAATGGCTCGTACGCAGCAAAAGACTCCAAGATGATGGCCTACCTTGAAGTGGCAAAAGATCTCTCCCTGAGATTCACAGAATTCTCAATCAGCCAAGTTCCAAGGGATCAGAACGTGGAATCAGACGCCCTAGCAACTCTGGGGGCGACCTTCAAGCCAAAAGTAGTATCCACCATACCCATAGTCCACGTACTGGAGCCATCAATTTGGAAAGGCGCACAGGGACACGAAGCCCCAAAAGAAGTAGAAAGTTCACCACGTCAGGGACTGCAGTGGTCACAGGAAGCAAGAATCTCCAGCACCACAGCAGAACAAGAGAAAATCGCCGACTGGAGGAAACCCTAAAGAGAATGGCTGCAAACTGATGTCCTGCCAGCAGACAAGAAAGAAGCTCGAAGTTTCAGGATGAAAGCATCCAGATATACTCTCATTGATGGCGTGGTATTCAAGAGATCGACCGCCGGACCATACCTGAGGTGCCTAAGCCAGGAGGAAGCAAAAATGGTTATGCATGATCTCCACAACGGAGAGTGTGGAAATCATGCAGGGGGCAAGAGTCTATCCAACAAAGCACTTCGCCAGGTCTACTATTGGCCAACAATGCGCAAAGACGCCAGAGAGTATGTTAAAAACATGCGATGCCTACCAAAGACATGCACCGGTCAATCACCAGCCAGCAGAACCGTTGCACCCAATAGTCTCTCCTTGGCCCTTCATGAAGTGGGGAATGGATATTGTGGGCAAATTGCCAAGAGCACCAGGAAATAAAGTCTTTATGCTTGCAATGACCGACTACTTCTCCAAATGGAAAGAAGCAGAAGCGTTTTCTCAGGTGAGTGAGAAGCAGGTTATATCCTTTATTAAACGTAATATTATCTGCAGGTTTGGTATTCCCTCAGAGATCATCTGCGACAACGGGTCCCAGTTCATTGGCAACAAAATGGAAGCCTATTGCGCCAGGTGGAATATCGCGCTAAATAAGTCAACCCCCAGAAATCCCCAATCCAATGGTCAGGCGGAATCCAGCAACAAAATAGTAATGGACAACCTGAAGAGAAGGCTGGAGGAGGCAGGGGGCAGATAGGCAGAGGATCTTCCCTTGGTACTATGGTCTGATAGAACTACACCTAAGGTGGCTATAGGGCAGACGCCTTTTAGCCTGGTTTTTGGTGCTGAGGCAGTCATTCCTTCAGAGGTGAGGCTACCCACTCACAGATATGGCTGCATAACAGAAGAAAGAAACCAGGTGGAGATGACAAACAGCTTGGACACCATAGACGAACTCAGAACTGATGCCCAGATTAGAATGGCCTCCTACAGGCAGACAGACGCCATAAGCTACAACAAGAATGTCAAGATCTGAATCCTGCAGGAAGGAGACCTGGTCCTCAGGAAGGTATTCCAGAACACCTGAAATCAGCAGGCAGGGAAATTCGCCTACAATTGGGAAGGACCCTACCAAGTGGAGAAGGTAGTTGGAAACGGAGCATACCGACTTATGACCATGGAAGGAGAAATCATCCAAAAACCCTGGAACATAGTGCACTTGAAAAAGTACTTCTTCTAAATAAAAGTCACCAGAAGCACAGGCCACTGTCGCCAGAAACAAGGCATTCAATCTGCCGGATACACCTCCACCAGAGCCCAGGTTCAATCTCATCTTTTGTCTTTTTAACTCTACTTTGTCCTTCAAACTATTTTTCTGGTTGCAAAAATACATAATATCAAGGTATAATTTAATTTTCACATATCCTCAAAATTCGAGTTTTAATTTTTCACATATCCTCAAAAAATTCGAGTTTCTATTTATAAAATCTCAAGACTTAGCTCATTTTTACATGCCTAAAGATTTAACTTGATTTTCACATGACTCAAAGACTTAATTTGATTTTTACATATCTTCAAATTTTGAAACTCTTTTCACATGCTTTCAAAATTTAATTCTATTTTTTTACATATCTTCAAAATTTGAAACTCTTTTCATATCCTTTCAAGATTTAATTTTATTTTCACATGTCCTCAAAAATTTAAATTTATTCTTATGTGTTTCTAAAATCTAATTTTATGTTTTCACACATTTTTCAGACGTAATTCCCTTTTCATAAGTCCAATTCGATTTCCTTTTTTATGTGCCTCCAAAATTGGATTTTCCTCCTTTATATATTTTCGAAAATTTAATTTCCTCCCACGCAATATTTTCAAACGTGACATCTTTACCATCTTTTGTCAGCCTCTTTTTTCAAACTAAGACTGGTAACTAATCTGGTGGAGTGTATAATTTCTACAGAAGGCGTGCGTCTTGTGACTAAGTGCCTACAACCAGGACATTACAGTCTCCTGCGCCACTTAGCACCCACGCAAAGCGTGGCACCTCTAACTGAGTGGGCAAACTAAATCTCAGGCCACCATTATATCAAGGGTCGACCATACAAACATAAGGCATGCATACAACAGAAGGTAGTAAGACAAAACTACAACAAATGATTCAATAGGCACTTTGCTCCCCTGAGCAAAAACAAAAGTACTACACAAATTTTTGCAAACACTAACAGACCATAAGTTCATGCCACGCAGGATTCAATGGAAGTAACATCACTCCAGCAGAACCTGGTCCACAGCCTGGACATTCTCCTCTGGTGGAGGCGGAACCGTACTATAGCAGATCCTCCTGCAGAAACCTGGGTCTCTGGATAATTAAGATAAACAGCAACATGACCTCTCCCAGGATCATCAGTGGCGTCCTCCTGGTCCACAACCTCTTGCCCATCAGCCTCCTGATCAGCAATAGGAGAATCAACAGACTCTTCCAGATCCTCCGCCTCCACGTCAGAGATAGCATCCGAGTTAGGTTCCTCCGCCAGCAATCCGCGAACCAAATCCAACTCCCCCAGAGAACTTTTTCTAGCATAGATTTGGGACTAGGAAGTAGCATCTGATCCAGAAAAGTCATGTCCTCTGCAGACTTGGACGTACCAAAGCCTTCAGGAAATTTGAGCACCACTCCAACAGAAACATTCTCAACGAATCTGGGGCCAGAATAAGAGTGAGACTCAGAAAGATCTACCACTGGGGGTTCACTTTCTGCAGGGGTAATTTCTGAGAGATGGGACGAGTTACGCCTTCTCCTAGAACCAGCAAAACCAGCAGAAGCAGAACCAACTTTCCACTTGGAAGCCACCCTAGCAGCAACAGCCCGCCCTCTAGCAGCCACAACTTGCTCTAGGGTCGCACGGGGCTTAGCGGGTCCTGATGAAGGAAGCAAGCGAAAATGAATACCATGATAATGCGAGGATAGGTAAACCTAGCCAAGCATGAACATATCTTGCCCGAAGGCATGTTCTCATCAGACTCTTCCTTTCTCTTCTTCTGGGAGAGGAGAGGAAGAATCACCTGTGAAAGGACGGAGTAAATTGCGAAATGTCCTCTACTCCAGGTTTAGGCCGAATAGTCGGGTCAAAGAATCAATCATCACGCAAACCGTCTACAATCCAAGCAAACGGAAATTCCCGCCTAAGATGAGCTTAGTCGGAAATTTGGGGGCATTTGTTTGGGATAAAAATCCGCATCCTCAAAACACAACGTGGCATATTGCAAATGAAAGGTCAAAAGTCAAAAGGTCAAAGGTCGAAGGACGAACATCGAAAGGTCAAAAGACGAGAATCGATAGTTGAAAGTCGGGAGTCAAAAGTCAAAGGTTAAAAGTCGTAAGTCAGCACGATTGAAAGTCATTAGGATAATCGAGACTCGAGGCAATATAAAACAATGGGCCGAATAAGACTATGGCAGCATCAGTCAGCCCATTAGAAGTTGTAGCCCATCTAATAACACTAACCCATACACAAAAGAAATGGTCAATGGTGGTTCCTAGATCTTAGGAAACCCTCTCTAAGAAAGAGAAGCCACTTCAGGAGGAAGTTGCACCAAGAAACCCTAAGAGGAAAACTACTATATAAAGTAAAGCAAGACTAGGGGAAAGGGATATACGACACATTCTTAACACACTACCATCAAGCTACATCACTAAAAGCAGTATAATACTCCATAGTTTATTATTATCAAGCATATATACTTGTACTCTCAATATTCTTTTCGTCATTCTTCTGGTCATAGTGGAATATTGGCGGGATTCCGACTCCCCCCGCGGTTTTTCCCACATCGGGTTTCCGCGTCACCAAAATGTCTTGTGTCATTTTCTTTCCCTTTTTCATCGTTCATCGTTCTTCGTTCTTCGTTTACTAGTATCGTCGCAATATTGTAAGCTCTTAGTTATAGGGCGATCACTTTAACCCGCTACTAAAAACGATAATTCGGTAAATTTTTACCAAAACAGATTCTTAGCATACTAATTGAAAGATTATTTAAGTATGTAAAACTTAATTTTGGAGGCTATGGCAGTTGATAATTTTGGAGGTTGTAGATTGAGTAGGAGCACCCTGTACCGATATTGGACTTAACGTTATTTGATGGAAATTAGGAACCCATGTTTGTAGGTGTCGTACCGGGAATCTCGAGTGGTTAATTTATTCTCTAGCCCTTGAAAGCTCTTTTTGACTCTCAACTCCGTCTTCCTTTCTGCTTCTCTTAAATTCTGTCACCCCAACTGCTGCCAACCCCTTTGACATTTATCGATTTTGAAAACTTTTGTTTTAATTTATTTTATCCTTGTTCTATTTACCTGTTAACCATTTTTCGAACTTCCTATTTTTATAAAAAGTTTGACTTGTTTTAAAAAAAAATAGACTATCGTAAAATTTTAACATTTTGAGTTATAATTTCTAATTGTGAATTTGCCCGTTTTGTAAAAAGTTTGACTAACTTAAACTTTTCGGATATCGTGAAATTTAATAATTTTTGAATTATAATTTAAGAACTTTATACCTCACTTTTGTTTTATCTTTGGTTGATATTTATATTTAGATCTGTTTCAAAATGCTTTAATAATTTATCTTAAATTATTTCGGAATTGTTTCAATTTTTGATTTTCAAGTGCTCAAAATTTTATGAAGAATTTCATATTTCAAAATACTTCAATTTCTATAGGATTATTATGTAAAACGTTTTAACATTGTCGAAATTATTTTGTATGTTCAAGTTTGATAACATTTTTGAAAACTTTCATAAGTACTTTGATAACATTTTCGAAATTTTAAGGTTTTGAAAATTGGTTTTCGTTTTATTGTTGGTGGACTTTTGAATCTGTTATTGAAAATGTATGACGACTGATTCGATTTCTACTAACTACAAAATTTGATTTCTCGAAATTAAATTTTTTTCATCAGAAAAAGAAATATTATCGAATTTCTTAATCAAATAGTTTTACTTTTGTTTTGAAAATGTTTTGGTTACCCTATTTCCATCAAGCTCATTACAAATTTTATTTAGCGTCGTTATTTTATCAAATAACTTTACTTTATGATTTCACTGATTAAAAAAAAATTCAATTTCCGGCTAGGTTAGCCCAATTCCTCTTGGAATAAATATTTGCATTTGATTTCGTATCACTTTAAAAGTTGTAACATTTTCTTTTGCAGCAAAATTCTTATATTGTAGCAAAATTGTAGCAAAATTATTATACCCATCTTTTCGAGTAAGGTAATCTTGATTCTCTTTCTGCTTATTCTCAGTTTCGAGGACGAAATTTTCTTTTAGTGGGGAGGATTGTAACACCCGCTATTTTCCTATCATTTTTATTCTTTCCGTTATGACATCGTTATAACTCCATCACATTTTGGCTTATGTCTCATTTTTTTTTCAAGCTTGCCTTCAATTTTGAGTTTAATGACATTTACTTTTATTTTAAAAGATTTTAATTCTTTTACATCTATTTATTTGGTTTTCTTCTTGAACTAATTAATGTTCCGCGAAGAATTCTATTTCTCTTTGAATTGACGTTTTTAAGCTCGGATTTAAGTCTTTCCCTTTCCCAAAAATGTTTAAATACGTTTATATAATATTTTCAACTAAGAAATATTTTTAGTTACTAAAAACAAGCCATTTATGATTTTATTACGAAGCTTCGTGAATAATTATTTTCTTACGCGAGGTTTACTCGAATTGCTTTGAAATGCCTTTAACTATTTTACGATTATTCTTTTTATCAACTTATAAGTCATTTGAGACCTTTTCCTCATATTTTGGACCGACAAAGCTTCTTGTTATAGTTTAACTACGTTTTATTATAAGTTTCATTTTATCACATTAAACCGTAAACATAAGATTCTTTTCTTTTCATTAAATTGAGGCTTTAATACCCAAACTCTTCATTCTTCCCTTATCCTTTTTTTTGCCAGCCAACTTGTGCTAGTAACACATTGGATTCTTCATCCATTTTAATTTCATTTATGCTTAAAATCATTCCTCTCTCTCTCTCTCTTACATTCATTTGTGCATTAAAAAAAATTGTTACAACATCATCTTTCCTTTCCCTTGGCCAAGTACATTCATCCTCCTCTACTTGGCTGATTCTTGCTTAATTCGAGTACTAATCGTCTCGTCTTTATCGTCGAATTCATCCTTATTCGGATCCTTTCGTTAAGGTAATAATCGATGTTGTTTTCGATTGTTATTCACCTTGATTTTCTTAGTTTTTCTCATGGTATTTTTCTACCATGAATTTCTTGTGATGTAGATTTTGTGGACGATCCCGAGGTCGACGAGTATATTATCGATTCTGATTTGGATTAGAGGTAACGTTGATGTTACTCGGTATTTCGTGATTTTAATTGTGTAATTGCATGTATATTTTTATATTTCATTTTTGACAATATATGTATGTCATATAATCTGGAAAATTTTTAAAAGTTGAAAATTTGCAAGTTTCGATATTTTTATCGCTTTTACGAGATTAACGATTAAATCGTCATATTAATTTCTAAATTCGTAATATTCGGCCTAAACTTGTAATATATTATTATATTCTGTAAAAATGAAGTTTTTAATGATTTTTAAAAATTTAGTATTTTTCTGATATTTAAGTTATCGATTATTGAATTATTACCGTTTACGAACAATAATGATTAAAAGTCGATTTTTAGTTCTAGCACTTAAACATTTTATTTTAATCTGATTTTTTACGTGGGTAATGTTTCTGATGAAAAAGAATTTTCTGAATTTATTTCATAATTTTTAGGAATTGTTAAGTGGATGAATTAATTAATCACTTTAAATCATCGTTTATCGATAAAACCGCGTTTGTCGTTTAAATTCTCGATTTCTGGTCCTATGATTAAATCTGGAAAAGAATATGATTCTGATGATTTCATAATAAAATGTTATTTTATGATTTTTAGTGCTTTAATAAAATGTTAGGAACGATAAGTTTCATTAATGGAATCGTTAATTGTGAAAACGCGTTTAAAAGACGGTTTTAACGGGATTTATTAAATCTGGAATTTTTGGAAATCTGGAAAAATAGTAGTTTTTGGAAAATAATAATTTTAAGTTTAATAATAATTTTTGGATATTAATACGTAAATCGTTTTGTAATTACTATTTTTATTTATCGTTATTGTCGGGATTAGACGATTAACGAGAAAACGCTTTAAAAACCGAGTTTTAGTAATTCTGGAAAATTTTACTTTCTGGACAGAATGTTCATAAATATGTTTTAGCTATTTTACGTAATTTTTGTACTATTTATTAAGGTCTTTAATTAATAGTAGCGATTTTTGGACAAATTACGATTTATTGTTAAAATGCTCTGTCTTACCTAAAAGAATTTTGAAAAGGTTTAAATCTGAAACTTTAAGAGTTAAATCATCCCTTAACATATTCTAAATATATTCAATGGTTTAGTTAAATAAAAGACGTTAAAAGATTTAATTTAATATTTGCCGTAAAATCCTATTTTTAATGGTGTTGTCGAAACTAATAATAATTAGGGAATTTTAGCTTTGTAACTTTTGAAAACACCCTGATTAGTAGTATTAAAATGCTTAAGACATTTTTAATCATTTCATAACACATGTACGATATTTTAATAATGTCTTAAACCCTATTGCTCTTGTTTTAGAAATTAATATCGTTAAGGTCGAAAGTATTAGTTTTATAAATCTATATCGTTTACTAAAAATGTTGAATTAGTATAAACTAATATTTTCGCTACTTTGATATGATGATATTGTGGACATGACATAAGTCCACCCCGACGCGGCCACGCGCGGGTTTGGGGCGGCGAATGAATCTCCATATGAGATGGTCAAATTGAAATTTAAATCGAAGTAGGAGTCGCCACCGAACTTTGCGGGAGTTCGGGCCCGTTCGAAACCCACTCTATGTCGTAGTGGGCCGTGTACAAAATACGGCCCAGTTCCGATGTCAGAGCTTATTGGGTTCGTCCCTTTGCATTACGATACCGATACCGACATTATCGGATATCGTGTATTAAATGACTCTCGTAGCCAATGATTTCGGACATCCGAAAACCACGATTCTGAGTAAGGGGTGAGGGTACGTGTTGGGAAGTTCACAAAGAACACCCAATCCCGCCCGCACTTAACGGCCTTTACTAAGATATCGTTCGTTGTTCGTGTACGCGCGTTAGTTTGACGGTTGAATGATATGCAAAGAGCGTTTTGACTAAACATGTGAATTATGTTTGACTAAGTCGTTTAATGCATCTAAACTAACGTCAAAGTTGTTTTAGCATGCGATGTTCATTTTAGTACAATAAAACAAACAAAAAAACGATAACAGATTACAATATACGAGCGGCATACCACCCGGAATTACAATGCAACCAACGATACAATAATTGCGATAATAAAGTAGCAAACGTACTAAAAGATGTAAATATGATATGATGAAAAAATTGTATTTGGTTTGGGAAATTGATGATTTGGTTAAGTCGTGTAAAAATATGGTGCAATTTATACTCGACTTAAATATTGATACTCGTAATATTCGATGCTTGATTATAGAATCAATATCGAATATTTAGAGTGGATTTTGAAAAAGTTGCTGAAAGATTGTGTAAAGTTTCTGAAAAAATTGTGAATAAAAAATTGTGACGAAAAAATTGTGACGAAAAATTGTGACAAAATATTGGGACGAAAAAATTGTGACGAAAAATTGTGACAAAAAAAATTGTGACGAAAAGTTGTGAAAGGAAGAAAAACGGGATTTGAAACACCCTCAACCTACATGCTTAATTATCTTAAAAACGGACTCGTAGTAGCGGCCTTGGCGCGGGAGCGTTAAGATGTATATAGGTGAGTTATGGTGTGTATGGTTAGGGAGGGATTTGGCGAGTTTTGCTCTCGGGTTTGTATACGGTTTTCCTAAAATTGCCTAGAATTTTGGGTTGGTATTTGTGTATGTTTTGCCTAAAATTGCCTAGAATTTCGGGTTAGTATTTGGATGTCGGGATGTTATGGATGTGTTGGATGTATGAATAATTTATGTGTGTATTGTTGTTATTGTGTTGTGAAGGAGGGTGTATTTATATGAGAGATTTCCTGACTTGGATAGGAAGAAACTCCTGGTTCGGATAGGAAAAACAACTATCTGAGAGGAAACAGGATTCCGTCTTTTGATGGGAGAAGGTTGCTTGCAGGGGAAGAAAACACCTGGTTTGGAATAGGATTCCGGTTTTACATAGGGAAATCTGGTTTTGGCTGATTTTAAGAGTCCACTCGATCGAGTGGGTCTAGTCGGGTGGGAATTCCTACTAGAGATCGAGTTTTATCTCTAACGAGTTGCTTAATCCTTTTTGTAGCTGATTTTTGTAAGAAATCTGACTTCGAATTGGCTTCTCGAATGTCGCGTTAGATATTTTTGGCTCGAGAATGGCTTTGACCGGGGTTTGAGTCGGTCGCTAAAAGACGGTTTTGCCCTTGGTGACAGTTTTAATCCAAATTAGTCTCATTTGACTGGAAACGACCCACTGAGCCTGAATTTGAGGTCGGTTTGGTGAGATTTTTACTCCGCTAACAGCACATGCCAACTACTATGGATTCCGAGTCCGAAAATCGAGTGTATTAAGCAATGTTTACGTCCGATCATCATCGGGTGTTTTTTGAGAACTGCTATAGACACCTGGCGATCAAAATGTGGGTGTCTACAGATATTTTTAGTAAAGTTTCTAAAAATAGAAGTTTCCTAAAATAGAAAGTTTACTCTTTTAGAATATTACGATTACTCCTTTTATCTCCATATTGTTTACAATGATTATATCTTTTAAGTATCGATAATGGCTTGTTTTGGAGTTATGGAATAAGGACAAGTGTGGGTTTAGAGTAATATAGTCTGGGATGTACGTTTTGCCATCAACTGTAAGGCTGATGTGTCTTTATGGGGCACATTGGTTGTTGAACTGAGCATGGTTTGTGTTCAGGAGAGTGTATATTTACCTTAAACTTAGATATCGCATCGTATAAGTCGCGTCGGGTTGAACTGGATATGGTTTGTATCCAGGAGGGGTGTGCACTACTTAATCCAGGACCTCGCTGCACGCAGTCCTGTTATAGTTGAGTTGCCTAGTTAGAGACTGGATTCTGTTATGAGTTAAGTCTACAGTTCTCGAAGCTAGTTTCTAGTATTGTCCTAGTAAAAGTCTAGATTCTACATTAACCCTATCCATAACGCCACATTGATTATTTTATTTATTATCGATATAAATTGGTTTGCAAGATTGGCAAATATTTTTATGTTTCTTCGGAAACCCATTTTATTACTTTGATTTACGCTGAAAGCTTATTTTTAATATGTTGTTTTACTGTTTTCCATTTTTACTATTTTTCTATAGTAGTAATTACAGTTTTAAAATCATGTTATATGGCTGGGAGAATGTTAACGTTGCTCCCCACTGATTGTGGCTGTTATGTTTAACATGGCAGGTATACTTGTTTACGGGTGTGGGCTAGCGGGCAATTTGGATCCTGCTCATTTTCTTTTTAATAATTATGTCTTGTGGATGTTAAACCCCTTTCTTTCGGATTGTTTAAATTTTGGCCATTTTATTTTAGGCCTATTGTTTGATTTTACCGTTTTAATTTTTATAAGACATAGTTACAGCGTGTTTTAATCCCGACTCTACAGTGTTTCCGCCACTGTATCGCGTTAGATTTTCTAGGGGATTACAGAAATCGCTCTTTAGAGCGATTTCAAGGCTACTTACGCTTCTTCTAGTTTATTTTAGGTTCCTAGTGCTCATCATGGAGAAATGGAATGATTCTGTTTCGTTTCCGATGCATATGAAGCCAATTAAGAGAAGCGACGATGATTCGGTGGCTTAGACTCGATCTCGAGTCCCTTGGAGCCCACTTGAGAATATCCCGAGCACCAAACATCAATAAAAAGCCAAGGAGGAGCAAATAAGGAGCCATCACGGCCGGGAAGGATCCATCACGGCCGGGATGAGAAGACGAGAAGACAGGAGCCACTGAAGGGCCATCCCGGCCGGGACCATGACCTTCCCGACCGAGACCACCCTGATCCTGACCAGGACCACCACCATCCCGGCCGGGATGGGCCCAGCTCAGCTTGTTCGCCTTCTTTTCATTCCTTCACTTACGAAACCCTATATATACCTTCTTCTTGTATTGTTTTAAGCACACTACATTATTCAAAACCCTAGATGGAGAACCTTCATCCTTAGCTTAGTTTCTCTTTAATCCTTCCTTAATCTTTTGTTAATCTTAGCTTAATCTTAGCAATTACTCTTGTATTAAAGGATTTCTTGAAGAATCTACCAAGTTTGACAACCTTTGTGGATGTATTTGGGTTTTCTCTATATATGCAAGTTTTCATCTTTTCATCTCCTTTGTAGTTTGGTATAATCCTTCTCTTCCCTTTTCTCTTAATCTTTCATAGTTAGTTAAGTTTTAGTCTTTATCTATTGTTTATTGTTCATCCTTCTTTTCTTCATTATGAATATGGTTGTTCTTGTGTTTGTTTCTCTAGTTATTGTTAGCTTTAGTTTGAATATGTGTGAGTAGACTCATTGTGGGGTTAGTAGGGGGATTAGGTGTTGATTATGGGTGATTAGGGTTGATTGTGGGTAGGTTGAATCTTTGTTGCTAGTCACTTGTTATGCATACCATGTGTTTGATGAAATGTTAGTTAGGGTGGTAGTGACCAAGACTACTCTTGCTAGTTTCCTTTTTTTTGTTGTATGTTTGATTGGTGGTTGATTTCTCCTGTTTTGGGTAGCATCTTGCTTGAGATTTTGGGTTTATTTTTGACGTGAGAACGTGGACTTCCCTTAGTGACTAGGTGACACCTACACCCTCGATTACCCCACTAGCCTAATGCACCTATGAACCCGACCTAACCCTACTCTTTTCCTTATTGATTTCTTCTTCATCTTAGTTATCATTCCTCTAGTTTATTGTTTCACTTAGCTTTAGTTAAATCATTTAGTTCATGTTATACTTAGTTCATTCATAGTCATAGCTTTATTCTCTTTTTATCATCCTAGTTTGTTTACTCTTGTTTGTTAGCCTAGTGATTGTGTTAGTAATCAATTCTCTTGTTAATTCTCCTTCCTTTATGTTTTTTTGTGACTTAGTCTAGTTTTTAGGTGAACCTTTGTCTAAACCGTTTTCCTTCCTTATGGTTCGACCCGACTTCCGTAGCTATTAGTTAGGATTAGTTGGTTATATTTGATGTCGGGATTCACGACAAACCCAACCATCAATTTGGCGCCGTTGCCGGGGACGATGTTTGTTTAGACTTTGTTTGCTTATTTTCTTCACTTAGTTACCGTCTTTTCTCCTTTTGTGTGTTTTTATCTTCTTTGTCTTTTGTTGTGTGCGTTTATTGTCTCTACCTAGTGCCCACAAAGCACTAGGTGTTCTCACGTTTGTTCCAAGTGTGTAGTGCATGCCTAGGAGGGGAGACGACTTCTTTCTCTTCAATCCAGAGCCGGAAAGACTCTTTAGAGCCTTTCGCCAACAGACAATTGCTAGAGTTAGAAATTCCCAACCGAGTACAAGCAACAACATTGAAGAACAAACTCAAAGACTTGACTTAAACGAAGCATCTCGAGAGACCATCGAAGGGACCTTCATCAATTCCTTTGGTACATCTAGTCACTCTTCTCCACCTAGTTCTCCTTCAACATCTATATCAAGCTCTACACCGTCATCTCCCTTACATCCAAACATGCCTAAGTTCTCATCTCACTCTACTTTCACCGAGGATGTCTTACCCGGACCCGAGCACTCTACCAGCCGCTTATGCCGGAAATTTTGTGGCCAAGACACAATTCATCCAACTTGTGGAGCGAAATCAATTTAGTGGTTTGCCCACCGAAGACCCGCACCAACACATGGAGGCTTTCTCCGATTATTGTGATGCTATTTCTCAAACCGGGATTACTCAAGATCAAATTCGATGGGTTCTTTTCCCGTTTTCTCTTATTGGAAAAGCTAAGCAATGGTTTAAAAGTCTCGATAAGGCGGCCATGGGAATTGATACATGGAAGAAGCTTGCATTAGCCTTTTACCAAAAATTCTACCTTCCCGAGAAGACAAACTTTCTAAGAGCCTCCATCACCGGTTTTCAACAACGAGATGAGGAGAGTCTTTATGAATCATGGGAAAGGTTTAACGCCTTGGTTCGATCTTGCCCCCATCATGGGTTGTCCCAATGGTTTCTTGTCCAATAATTTTGGAATGGTTTATATGAATATTCTAGGGCTATACTCAACATGGGTTCTAATGGAAGGTTTACCGAGGTCGAGGATGACCAAACATGGGCTAGAATTGAAGAAATGGCGGAGCACAATTTTCAATATTCTAGGCCTAGGTAGGCAAATAGAGAGGGAAGGCATGAGATTGATGCAATCTCACTACTAAGTGCCGATCTTGGGGCTCAATTGAAGATTCATATGGATACTATTGATAAGAATCTCCAAGGTCACTTAATTCAAGCTCAAGGCACAAGTTCCTCCAACCAACAATCTATCCATCAAGTTAACGCTATGGGGATGGTTTCTCCAACCTCTTATTATGGGATATGTGAGATTTGTGGGATATATGGACATGAGCCTCATCATTGTCGAAGTAGCATTGAGCAAGTGAATGCTTTTCAAGCATACAAACAAGGTGCCCTATACTATACTTACAAGGCTCAAAATGTGCAAAATCCTCATATGTTCCAAGCCTCTCAACAACAAGCTCTACAACAACACCATCCATCATATGTTGCTCCTCCCTTAAGGGACAATCTAGGCTACCAAGGTTACCAAGGCAATCAAAGGCCTTTCTACAACTTTCAACAACAAAATGCTTACCAAAACCAAGGTGCTTTCAACAATCAACAAGGGTTCCAAGGGAACTTCAATCATCAAGCTCAACAAGGTGGTTTCCAAGGAAACCAACACTCTCAAAGGTTCCAAAACAACCAAGGTTTTTTTTGGTAAAATGTAAATATATAGATAAGTGAATGGATGTGTTGAGGGATTAGCCCTCA
This sequence comes from Agrostemma githago, assembly GCA_958450325.1. Lineage (NCBI taxonomy): Eukaryota > Viridiplantae > Streptophyta > Magnoliopsida > Caryophyllales > Caryophyllaceae > Agrostemma > Agrostemma githago. The sequence goes on along the minus strand of OY288254.1, from coordinate 24,311,023 downwards.
TTTACATAGCAATTTTTCAATCAAATTTCTATCCCTCGTAGAGGTGACACAAGTATCGGCAAAAGATAAACGAAACTCTTTTTGAATCGTTAATAAAAACCCAAGCAGGCTTCATCATGCTTAAGTCCACTCTAGCTTTGTTTCTTTGGATCCAGACGTTGTAAATTATAGCATTCAGTATGCCATTCAGAATTGCTTTACGAACTTTCGATCCCCGTCTCGCCTCTCTCCAAGCGGTAACATTATCAGTGGGGAACTGTATACCAGTCCACTGGCTAACCTGCTGCACGACCAGTCTGCTGTAACAGCAGTCAAAAAACAGGTGGTTTGCTGTTTCAATTCCTTCCTCGCAGATACAGCAAACATTGGAGTCTACAACACCGAACTGTTGTAGTTTCGCTCTAGTACGGAGTCCATCATGTTGAACAATCCATCCAATGAATTGATGTTTCGGTACAGTCCAAGCATTCCAAATAAATGCATACCAGTTCACTTTCGGGCCTGGCTTTCTTAGGAAATTGTAGCCTTTCCTAATCGTATACATCTTCTGGGGCTCATTCATCCAAACCTCACCACTAAAAGCATCTTTTAAGACATCTTTAGTCTTACATATTTTCCTCCAAGTCCAAGGTGTGTCCATCGGAGGCTTATAAAGCATCCAAGATGATCCTTTGAGATAAATCTGATTCACCCAACGAACCCAAAGAGAGTCCGCTTTAATAAACACCCACCATGCTAACTTACCAATAGCAGCGCGATTCCAAACAGCCTCACTTTTAATCCCCAGGCCACCTTCCTTTAGAGGCCGACAAACCTTATCCCAACCTACATTAGGTGCTCATTTATACTCCGTTCCTCCATCCCATAGGAAATTCCTACATAAGCTTTCAATATTCTTGATGACAGAGGAAGGAAGTATGAATATGGTGGCCCAATACGTATGAAGCGTTTTTAGGACAGCTTTAACAAGGACCAATCGACCCGCGTAAGAGAGCTTCCTGGAGCCCAATGCCAGAATTCTATCCATAATTTTGTCAATCAATGGCCTGCAGTCTTTGGCATTCAGTCTCGTAGATTTAACCGGAACTCCGAGGTATTTGAAGGGTAGTTTACCCTCAACACACCCTGAGACCTGTACTATATCCTTCCTGATGGCATCGTCAACTCCATTGAAGTAGACATTCGATTTTCCCGGGCTCATCTTAAGGCCAGAAGCAGCGGAAAAAGTTGCGAATGTCCTGAGCAAGATCATAATAGAGGGGATATCTCCTTTACTGAATAGCAGAAGATCATCCGCGAACATGAGGCTTTAGAGCTTAAGCGAAGCACATAAAGGGTGATACTTGAAGCCCATAGTTGAAGTGGTATAAGCTAACAATCTCGTCAAATATTCCATACATACCGTAAACAGTAAGGGGGACAGAGGATCCCCTTGACGCAATCCCCTTTTGCCTTGAAAAAACCCAAAAGAGTCCCCATTTAAAGATAGCGAGTACGAGGCCATTGAGACGCATTCCATGATAAGATTAGAGAAATACGTGGGGAAATTCAATGCCGTAAGCATTTGAGCAAGAAAACAACCAAGGTTACCAAAATCACAATCAAGGTAACTTTGAAGGCCTAAATCAAGGCAATTCTCAAGGGTTCCAAGGGAACTTCCAAAGTCAACAAGGGTTCCAAAGTGTTCAACAAGACAACAAGCCAAGGAGCCGATCTCCAACTCATGACTATGGTTTTCCCCTAACCCTCACTAATACTCCACACAACCAAAAATCTCCGCCTTGGGACTTTGATATTCAAAAGACGATGTTGGACATGCAAAGGAGTCAATTGGAGATGCAAAGAAATCAACAAGAATTCTATGCTCAACTTCAAAAGGAAAACAAGGCAAGATATACACATGTTAAGAGGCTTGAAACCCAACTAGCTCAAGTTGCTTCGGGTAGTTCTTCAAGGCAAAAAGGTCAACTACCTCCTCAAGGCGTACCATCTAAATTTGAAACCGTGAATGCTATCACTTTGAGAAGCGGTGCATCCTATGATTCTCCCTTGTTTCCTATTGAATATGGAGCTATGAGAGAAATGGAATCTCCATGACAAGGCAATGAAAATTTAGGAAATCTCATGGAGGAGCAAGTCTTATGGGAAATTGAAAAACCGATTGAAGACAAGCTTCCCCCACCCCAAGAAGAAAGTAAATCAAAGAAAAAGGTGCCAAGTGAAATATCCAAGCCTAATGAACTTGACAAGATCAACATCAAGTTGGCAATTGAAGACAAAGGCGGATGTTCAATTTGATAAGTTCGTCGATATTGTGAAGAAATTTGATGTGAGCACCCCCTTCACCGAGTTAATTACCCAAGTCCCGGCCTATGGAAAATTCATGAGGGAAATCTTGGCTAGGAAACGATCCTTTGACAAGGAAGAGACAATAGCATTTACAATAGAGGTGAGTGATCTTATTCAAGGCTCCACCTTACCTAACTCAAGGATCTGGGTAGTTTCTCAATCCCAAGCACCATCGGGAATTTGAAGATCAAGAGGGCGTTGTGTGATTTAGGGGCGAGTGTAAGCATTCTCCCTTATTCTATTTGTGAGCAACTTGGAATGAAAGAGCTCAAGTGTATCTCGATTACACTCCAAAAGGCGGATCGTTTACTTAATCGACCATTAGGAATGTTAGAGGATGTGCCGTTAAGGATCAGAAAATTCTTCATTCCGGTTGACTTCCTTGTACTCGACATGCTAGAGGATGCAATCACCCATATTATTCTCTGATGACCATTTCTACACACCGCCGGTGCATTGATTGATGTCAAGAAGGGTAGGATCACTTTTGAGTTAGGCGACGAGAAGCTTGTGTTTGACCTTCAAGGCAACACCTCGCCTACAAGTGAAGAATCATGTCATATGATCCATTTCGTCAAAGACATCGAGCTAGGGGATGAGTCGGGTGAAAAGCTTGATGAAGTAAACAAGTTGGTTACCTTGTGTGAAAATTTGAAGAACTTTGATAATCTTGGTTGTGAGGAGCTAGAAAGTAGCTCGGAGATGATTAATCCCGATTGCTTGGATTTTAATCCCCTCCATCTTGGTGAAGTGAAACATGATGACTTGAACAAGGATAAGCTTGTTGGTAAGAGGAAGGTTGAGCCTCCTTTAATGTTCCATGAAGAGGAATGGAAGTTTGGGTATATCCCAAAAGATTGCAAGTACAAGTTCAAGCCGTTGAACATAGTGGATCGGGATGCCGCGGGGACGTCAAGACAAGATTATGAAGAACCTTGGAGTATATGTTGGTGTTCCACTTGCTTTAATGAAGATTGTTCAAGAGCTTTCGACTTGTTGCTCCGTGCCCTTGAAGGCTATAGAGTTGTGTGCAATTATATGAAAAATGAATGAAGATTCCACCATCTTTGGTTTGACGGAGTTCCTCAACAACCGTCGTGTTGTATATCTCTTTCTTCTTTTTTAGAGTTTTTATATTTGTGTTTGTGTGAGTTTGGTTTCTAGGTTTTGTATGTGGTGTAGAGTTCTTGTCATTTGGACTTTTGATGAGTGATGTGAGGGTGAGATTTTTGATGGAAGTTTATTGAGTTTACTTGATAGGTTGATAGTGAAGATGAAGTTTTGGGAGGAGTTGTTGATGATAGAAGCTTGGAGCTTGGGCAAGGAAGTCGGTTTTTGAGCTTTTCGTAAGCTTTTGAGGACGGGATCTTGGATCTCAAGGTAGTACTCGTCATTTGGGTGGAAGGTTAGGTATGCCATTGATGAATAAAGGCCTCAAGGCTCGGGACATGGCCTTCCCGGCCGTGATCATTACCATCACGACCGGGATGAGAAGAGCATGAAATCAGGAGCTACTGATGGTCCATCCCGCCCGGGATCAAGGTCTTCCCAACCGGGAAGGACTCCTCCCGACCGTGATGAAGTTTGTCCCGACCGGGAAGGGTACCAGCTTCCCCTTTCGCCTTCTTTTCTTCATTTAAGCCCCACCCCACCACTTTATACCCCCACCCAACCTCCCTACTCACCTTAGCCTCTATCACTTCATCCCTACACTTCAATTATACACCTTCATCTCATCTTCTCATCACTATGCACCGAATTTCCCCTTAGATCCCAACCTTATTACACCAATACAAGCCCGATACTTCAACCATGCCGCTACATTTAGGAAGAGGAGGAATATCGATGACAAAGACAAGAAAAGTGCCGAATATGATCAATGAGACGATGGAGATTATTGATTTACTAACCGTTTGGTAGGCCCGACTCTCTTTTCTTTTCCGTCTTTTATTTGCAAGTCTTTCTTTGTTTATTCCCCTTCCTTTTATGCATTTGGTGTCATGGTAACCCTCGGGGCCTTTGTGGTCATTGCTCCCGATTCTCGATGACGTGACTACATCGAGAATCTATTGAAAATCCAAATGGTCAAGTTCTTTTCACTTTTTTTTTTCTTTTTTTTTTGGTAGAATTTAGTCAGATTTAGGCGGAATCGGGGCTAGTTGACTTGATTACACCTAGCCTTCCCCTCCCATTTCCTTTTATTTTCTTCTTTTTATTTCTTCCCCCATCCATATCTTTTCTCGTCTCGGCCCTAGGTGACTTGATTACACCTAGGCCCGACACATTCTACCCTTTCTTCACTTTCATTTTTGTTTTTTAGCTTTATTTTCCCTTTTTCTCTTCTTTTTAGTGTCTCCACACACTACCGATCGAGCATGAGGACATTGTTTGGTTTAAGTGTGGGGGAGCGATATCGTAGTTTAGTTTAGCTTTATTTTCGTAGTTTTTCGAAAAATCTTAAAAATTCCTAAAAATTTCATAAAAACCAAAAAGATTTTCTTTTGTGTCTTTTTCTTTTGTGTCTTTGTGTCGTATATCTGTTGTGTTCTGTGTTTTGCCTCCCCATTTACTTGTAGGTTGTTTGATCGCCGTGAGTTTCGGAAAGCTCTTGACTTCCGGTAATATCCTTCTATCTCTTTTTTCCTTTTTCCATTTTGGTGTTTGGAGGAGAATTTGTGATGGTGTGTGCTCGAGTGGAGCTTTTTGGAGTTTGTGGTTGATGTGGTTGCTGGTTTGGAAGTTTCGGGATGGTGTCTGTTTACTTTTTGTGTGTGTTTGTTTTATTTTGTTGTGTTGTGTTTGTCTCATTTTCTTTCATTTTTGTTTCGTCTTCGTTTTGTCTTGTATAGTTTGTAAGTCTAATGTAGAAAATGTTTTCGAAAACCCGGTTTTGAGGCTTGTGCGCAAGTGTTTACTTTCCCTTTTTAGTGATATAAATCGATTCTTGGACATTAGTCTAGTAGAATGACTTTAAATCAATAGTTTCGTTGGTCTTTTACCTTGAGTCCATCTAGTCTACTAGGCATTTACTTCGGGATTTGCATTTTGACCACCTTGACCACCCACGGAGTGAAAAGGCCTTGGTTGCCGAGTCCCGTTCTCTTAGGTGACCGTGTTCGAAGATGTTTGATTAGTCCATGTTTTTCCCCCTTTTTGTGGGTTTGAAGGGAATGTGCGCTTCCGACGTACCCATTTCCCTACCTTCTACATATTTCCACAAATAAGTTGCATCGTACCGAGGTTTCTACACTCACTTGGTTGCAAGAATTGTCTATGGTACAAATTAAGCCAAAAAGGGCAAACCAAGGCAAAAAGAAAAAAAAAGAAATAAAAGGCACAACAAATCAAAAACAAAATACAAAAAAAGAAAAAGAAGTGGCAAAACAAATCAAAAGCAAAAAAAAAAATGCAAAAGAAGAAAAATGCCAAGAAAATCATTCCTCAAAAAAATCTTACCCCTAAAAAATAAGCCTTTTACCGATTGTTATCGTGAAGAGCCTACCAAAGAACCGAGTCCCTAGGTCGGATGATAGCGGTAATGGTTGGTATTCCCTCACTTGCAACCATATCCACCTTTTTACTTGGACTAGTTAGGCTATTTTTTAGCATGGGACGACCCTCTTGGCTTATCGCTAAAGGAGGTGGGGTTTCACTTTACCTACAGTGTCGACTAACTCTGTGGTTCATCCTTTTTCCATCCCGCCTAGTCCCGTAGTACGTTCTTAGAAGGTTAGGAGGACCTAAGTAAGTTACCAACGATTTTATTGCTTTGTTGTCATCCTATTAGGATTTTGTCCATTTCAGTTTGTATTACTAGCTTGGGAACGTTGTCACTTGCCTTGAGTCCTTAACCGGTGTTTCTTTCACCACTTTGTTGAGGGAAGCGGTATTTGTTTCTTCTTGGATGCAACCGATTGTTTGTTTGTTTGTGTGTTTTCGTGTTCGGTTGTATCCACAGTTTTGTCGCAAGACCTCACTTGTCTTGCGGAGAGCACTTCTCCTCTAAGTATTCTCGCGTGAGTTGAAAAGGCATAGGGTGTGCTAATACCTGCTCGGTTAGTAGTCTAGTTTCTATTAGTTAGTAGTTAGTTCGTGCTTACTCGAGGGCGAGTAAGGGCTAAGTGTGGGGGAGTTGATAAGTGTGTTTTGTAGTGTTTATTTCTCGTGTTTGGCCCCGCTTTATTTTGTGAAATCGCTCTTTAGAGCGGTTTCGAGGCTACTTACACTTGTTCTAGCTTGTTTTAGGTTCCTAGTGCTCATCATGGAGAAATGGAACGATTCTGTTTCATTTCCGATGCATATGGAGCCAATGAAGAGAAGCGACGATGATTCGGTGACTTAGACTCGATCCTAAGTCCCTTGGAGCCCACTTAAGAATATTCCGAGCACCAAGCATCGATAAGAAGCCAAGGAGGAGCAAATAAGGACCCATCATGGCCGGGAAGGATCCATCACGGCCGGGATGAGAAGACGAGAAGACAGGAGCCACTGGAGGGCCATCCCGGCCGGGACCATGACCTTTCCGACCGGGACAACCACCATCTCGGCCGGGATGGGCCCAGCTCAGCTCGTTCACCTTCTTTTCATTCCCTCACTTACGAAACCCTATATATACCTTCCTCTTGTATTATTTTAAGCACACAACGTTATTCAAAACCCTAGGTAGAGAACCTTCATCCTTAGCTTAGTTTCTCTTTAATCCTTCCTTAATCTTTTGTTAATCTTTTGTTAATCTTAGCAATTACTCTTGTATTAAGAGATTTCTTGAAGAATCTACCAAGTTTGACAACCTTTGTGGATGTATTTGGGTTTTCTCTATATATGCAAGTTTTCATCTTTTCATCCCCTTCGTAGTTTGGTATAATCCTTCTCTTCCATTTTCTCTTTATCTTTCATATTTAGTTAAGTTTTAATCTTTATCTATTGATAATTGTTCATCTTCTTTTCTTCATTATGAATATGGTTGTTCTTGTGTTTGTTTCTCTAGTTATTATTAGCTTTAATTTGAATGTGTGAGTAGACTCATTGTGGGGTTATTAGAGGGATTAGCTGTTGATTATGGGTGATTAGGGTTGATTGTGGGTGAAGGTTGAATCTTTGTTGCTAGTCACTTGTTATGCATACCATGTGTTTGATGAAATGTTCGTTAGGGTGGTAGTGGCCAATACTACTCTTGCTAGTTTCCTCTTTTTTGTTGTATGTTTGATTGGTGGTTGATTTCTCCTGTTTTGGGTAGCATCTTGCTTGAGATTTCGGGTTTGTTTTTTACGCGAGAGTGCGGACTTACCTTAGTGACTAGGTGACACCTACACCCTCGATTACCCCACTAGCCTAATGCACCTATGAACCCGACCTAACCCTACTCTTTCCCTTATTGATTTCTCTTCATCTTAGCTATCATTCCTCTAGTTTATTGTTTCACTTAGCTTTAGTTGAATCATTTAGTTCATGTTATACTTAGTTCATTCATAGTCATAGCTTTATTCTCTTTTCATCATCCCAGTTTGTTTACTCTTGTTTGTTAGCCTAGTGATTGTGTTAGTAATCAATTCTTTTGTTAATTCTTCTTCCTTTGTGTTTTTTGTGACTTAGTCTAGTTTTTAGGTGAACCTTTGTCTAAACCATTTTCCGTCCTTATGGTTCGACCCGACTTCCATAGCTACTAATTAGGATTAGTTGGTTATATTTGGTGTCGGGATTCACGACAAATCCCACCTTCAACGAACCATTGTTCATACAGGGGGCACTCGACCGAGTGCCTAGCCCACTCGGTCGAGTGGCACCCCAAAATCGGGGCAGGAAGTTTTTTTGAGGACCACTAGGTCGAGTCTTCCCTATGACTCGATCGAGTGGCCCCTAGTACGTCAAAACCGTGAGTCCCTCAGCATATTTCGAGCCTCGACAAAATTCTTTTAACGACTTCGGTCATCACGTGCTAAGTCCATCACGTGTTCGTCTTCTCAAAATCATGCATCATATCATATTTACATTGTCTAACTTATTTATGCTCCGTTATTATCGCAATTGTTGCATATTGTCGCTTGTTGTATTATATTTCCGGGTGGTATGCCGCTCGCATGTTGTAATCTACTTTCGTACTTTTATTTCGTTGTTTGTTTTATTATACTAAAAGGAACCTCGCATGCTAAAATAACTTTGACGTTAGTTTAAATGCATTAAAACGACGTAGTTAAACATAATTCACATGTTTAGTTAAAAAGCTTTGTTTGCATAACATTCAAACGTCAAACTAACGCGCGTACACGAAAAACGAACGATATCTAAGTAGAGGCCGCTAAGTGCGGGCGGGGTTGGGTGTTCTCTGTGAACTTCCCAACACGTACCCTCACCTCTTACTCAGAACCGTGATTTTCGGATGTCCGAAACCATTGGCATACGAGAGTCATTCAATACACGATTACCGATAATGTCGGTATCAGTATCGCAATGCAAAGGGACGAATCCCATAAACTCTGAAATCAGAATGGGCCGTACTCCGTGCATGGCCCACTAAGATATAGAGTGGGTTCGAATAGGTCCGAATTCCCACAAAATTCGATGGCGACTCCTAATTAGATTTAAATTTCAATCCGAGATCCATCTCACATGAGATTCATTCGCCTCCCCAAACCCGCGTCTGGCCGCGTCGGGGTGGACCTATGTCATGTCCACAATTTGGCGACTTCGCTGGGGATACCTGATGTATCACTTGTCATCGGGGTTCCTAGGGTGAGACTCGAAAAGAAATCGTTCGATTAATAATGTACGCGTTTTAGTTCGATGGTTCATGCATAACCCAATTTTTACCCGGGTCGGTTACTTGTGACCGATATCCCACTATACCACGATGCATTCCTAAATGGGTGCGCTAAAAACTTCTATGGCCAAACTCGTATGGGTTTTATGGCATGTTCTAAGACCAATTCGGCTTAGGAAGTCCGTCCTGATTTATTACGAGAAAGTCGTCGTTGTTGGTATAGACCCGATTTCGACCGACCAAGACTTAGTTTAAAGCATACATGTTGTCGTCATATTGCTTACGTGACTATGTGCTACTTGGTTTCCATGTCATCTTTTTTCAAAAACCGTCATTTCAAAAATGCATCTTTACAAAAATATCCTACTTTCAAAAAACTCGGAAATGCTCCCAAAATTTAGACTTAAAGATTTGACTCAAAACAAGCCTATTTTCTAGCCGGCATGCTATCCCTTTCAATATTCGAATTTCCGATCCCTATTCGATTTTCGAAGATTCCATTCAAATTTTCAAAATTCCATTTCGATTTTCAAACCTTCAAAATTCCGTTTCGATTTTCGAATTCTCAAAATTCCACTCCGATATTCAAGTCTTCGAGATGCCGTTTTCAATTTTCAAATCTTCGGGATCCCGTTTTCGATTTTTTCAAATTCTTGGAAATTTATTTTCGATATTCAAATTTTCAAAATTCCAAATATTCAACTTTTTCAAAAAACTCGGTCCTGTCGGCGTGCTGCCAATTTCAAAAGACGGGACTGTCTCCCAATTTTTATTTTTTTTAAAAAACGCGAAATTACTCGCAACCATTCCAACATTTTAAAATGCCCGGTTCTATTGGCCCACTACCAATTTCACGACCGTCCTCTCAATTTTCAAAATTCAATCATTTTTCAAAACCCCTCTTGTCCTAGGACATATAACTAGTACATTTAGACCTATTGACATCGCCACATTGACATCAATTTTTCAAGAAAGCGATGTAAATGTTTTTATGATGGTTAATTACATCGGTTTCGAACAAAAAAGCGATGTAAATTTTATAGAGCTTTTTTTACATCGGTTTCTTACAAAGAAGCGATGTATGGGTTTTTTTATACATCGATTATTTACATCATTTTTTAAAAACAGATGTAAAACAAAAAATAGTGACATCGTTTTTTGCTGCAACCGTTGTAAATGCAATGTTATTGACAATAGTTGGTAACTGATGTAAATGTCGTACTTATTAACATCGTTTATTATAATCAGTTTCTTCATAATCGATGTTAAATTACTCTCATTACCAATATAGGTATATAATCAGTGTTTTTCTAATCATCATAAACAAGTGAAATTAATATCAGTGTAATTCTTTTTTTTTAACATGAACTAGTTCTTTTGCCCGTGGAATTCACGGGACTCTTCTATACTCTCGTAAGAGTTGTTTGGGCCAAAAATTTGCACCTTCGGAAGGCAACGTGGCATGATATAAGTGGACGGTCAAAAGGTCAAAAGTCAAAGGTCAACGATAAGAGAGTCAAAATTCGCGGGTGAAAAGTCAAAGTCGGGGATTAAAAGACGGAAGTCAAAATAATCGAAAGTCGTCAAGTCAAACCAACCCGGAATAATAAACAAGTAATAGGCCAAACGAAGCATGGATTAAATAAAACAATGGACCACCTACTCAAGCAGGCCCAACAAACGAGAGGAGGAACTCAGCCTATATGAAGGAGGAAAGAGTCAAAAACTGACTCCTACATTTAAGGCATATTCCTGCAGACCAGGAGATAAATGAGGAGGGGAATGTAACTGCTGAGGAGGAGTTAATACCAAGATCTCATGCAATAAAAGAGGAGTTAATGCCAAGATTCCAGGCAATAAAGGAGGGCAACGGCTCCAGAAGACAACAGCATATAAGCACGCACAAACCGTATTCATCATCATTCAACCCACAATCAACACACAAAAACTCCGAGCAAAACTTCACGACACAATACTCGTAGACAATTGTAGTTCCAATACTCAAACTTGTATCTCTTTCTTACTCATTTTCGACTATAGTAGAAACTTGGTGGGATTCCGACTCCCCCCGCGGTTTTTCCCACATCGGGTTTCCGCGTCACCAAAACTTTGTGTGTCATTTTCTTTCTTTCATTGTTCTCCGCTTACTTGATTCGATATCGCCTCGCCAACCCGTAGTTATAGGACGATTGCTTTAACCCGCAATCAAAATCGTAGACCCGGTAAATTTTTACCAAAACAAGAGTCTCGCCACTTTTTTTGTCCTAGACCTATTAGTATATTGAGTAAACTATTATGAATGTTATTTTATATTTATTTGTTTATACTCCATAGTAAAGTAAACAATACAAGTTTGCAAAATACTGTTTTTATAAATCTAATTAAATTATTTAGTATAGTAGTTCTATAATTTTCATTTGTTCTTTGGCCACTTGCTAGATGCCTACATCTCCGTTTCTGTTGCATTTGACTGCTTGTTGTCCATGGTGGATTGTCGATGTTATAGTTCAACATCTTCGGCTTGTGTTGGCAACCAGGCGACTTCTTGTTGAATCCTTCTGGCTCAGTATTTCTGGTCTTTGTTTGAACCTGCATTAAGATATTTTAAAATTTTCAATCAATGATCAACCACCACATTGCAATTTTCAAAAGGTCGTCATCTTGATAGCATAGATCCAAACTTGAACGTAACAACTAATAAAAATAATTGGATTAATTCTTAGTCGTAGTACTTTATGACCAAGCGACTAAAATAGCGTCCAAATGTTCACATTAAGAGATTTTTTTTATTTTTGGTTAAACGAATGGTTAATTTCATAATTATGACGCTTTAGTAATGAAAAGTGTAGTTTGTAGTGCTTATTTTGTTGTGTTTTGGTCCCATTTTCCTTGTGGAATCGCTCCTTGGGAGCGATTTATGGGTTTCTTATGCTTCCTTTAGTTCGTTTCAGGTTCCCGAGACCGAATTGGAAGAGTTGGAGCGATTCCGACTCGATACATACACATTTTGGAGCCAACGGAGTAGAGGAACGATGACTCGATGCCTTGGAATCGACCCCGAGACCTCGGGACACAATCCCGAGCCTCCGAGACCCGATCCCGAGTCCCGAGAATCGATGAGAAACCCATGAGAGGTAAGGACGGTCCAAAGAGCTCTTAAGGGAGGCCTACAAAGACCCATCCCGTTCGGGATGGCCTCATCCGGTTCGGGATGAAGTGAACATGAAGCGCGGCTACTGTGAGCCTATCCCGATCGGAAAGGTGGCGTCCCGACCGGGACCGACCACGTCCCGACCGGGACCACCCCGTCTCGCCCGGGACGGGCCTGCTGCAGCTCCGCCTTGTTTTCTTTCTTCTCCCTTTCACTTGTAGCCCTATATATACTCTTCCCTTGTAATCATATGTTATATTCTTCACCTCTCACTAAACCCTAGACTACTTTAGGTTAGATTAGATTAGATTAGAGTAGATTAGTCGGTAATTAGTGGTTAATCCTAGATTAGTGCTTGTATTTTGGATCTCTTGAAGAATCCACCAAGATTGACAACCTTGGTGGAATTATTTGGGTTTTCTTCTATACAAGTGTTCTCCTTTTCCATTTCCTTTGTAGTATGGTATAATCCTCTCTTCCTTTTTACTCTTAATCCTTTATTGTTTAGCAAGTTTGAATCTTTATTATTGTTTGTTCTTGTTCTTGTTACTTTGGTTGAGTTTGTAGATGTATGCTCTTGTTCTTATGTTGATTCATCTTATTCGTGTTAGTTGTAGTTTGATTATGTTAGAGTAGTATCTTGCTAGGGTTAGTAGGGTGATTAGGGTGTTAATTGAATGATTAAGGGATTGTTGGAGATGTTGGTGGAAGATTTGGGTTTCCTCTTAGTTTGATGCATATCACATGTTTGTTGAAAAGCTTGAATGACTAGTAGATGCATATTCTTGTTTTTCTTGCCTTTCTCATGTGGGTGATAGTTTGTTTGTGGGTTCGGTTCCCTCACTAAGTAGCGAGAGCCCGGTGAGGACGACCCCTAGGTCGGTCTAAGTAGCGAGAGCCCGGATGCGACCTAGGCCACCATAGCGCGCTAGAACCCCGTTTGTCGTGTGTGTCGCCGAGATGGGTTATAAGATGAACCTCTAGGTAGGCCTAAGTTGCGAGAGCCCGGACCAACCTAGATTACCCTACTACCTCCTTCGCTCTAGTTATCCCTCGACCATTCCGTTACCCCTTTGACCCCGACCTAATCCTAGCCCGTTTCCTTTGTTTGTCACCTTAGTCATAGTCTAGCTTTCTCCCCTTCTATCATTCTTTAGTTTAGTTTAGCTCGTTGACTTAGTCTAGTATTTGGGCCGACCTAGTCTAGGCTATACATTACCGTCCCCGTGGATTCGACCCGACTTGCCCTATCTACCGTAGGAATAGCCGGTTATATTATTGACGGTTGGGATTCCGCGACAAATCCCTCCCATCAAGTAATAGCTGTCATAAATCAATAGAGAACATGAAGAATAATTAATTCTTTTAATCTTTTACTAGATGGTAAGGGTGACAAATGATCCACCTTGGTTGTTTTAAAATGTCACATGTCACTCAAATAACCCTCAACATGACTTTTAATATTTTTATATAGATAGATAGAATATATATATATATATATATATATATTTATATATATATATATATATATATATATATATATATATATATATAGAGTGAAGATCAAGTGAGTCCCTTTTTATTTTTTGAGTCCATCATGAGTCCTATTCTTAGCCATTGATCTTGATAAGTGTAGTTTGTAGTGCCTAATTTGTTGTGTTTTGGTCCCATTTTCCTTGTGGAATCGCTCCTTGGGAGTGGTTTATGGGCTTCTTATGCTTCCTCTAGCTCGTTTCAGGTTCTCGAGACCATTTGTGAAGAGTTGGAGCGATTCTGACTCAATACATACACTTTTTGGAGCCAACGAAGTGAAGGAACGATCACTCGGTGCCTTGGATTCGACCCCGAGACCTTGGGACCCAATCCCGAGCCTCCGAGACCCGATCCCGAGTCCCGAGAATCGATGAGAAACCCATGAGAGGCAAGGAGGGACCAAAAGGAGCTTAAAGGAGGCCTACAAGGCTCATCCCGGTCGGGATGGCCTCATCTCGTCCGGGATGAGGTGCACAAAAGCAATGGCAACTGTCTTGGGTCCATCCCGACCGGGACCACCTCATCCCGATCGGGATGAGCCAAAACACATCCTGGTGTTATTGATAACACAACCCGGTGTTATGTTTGATCCCGACCGGGATGAGTTCATCCCGAGCGGGACCACCTCATCCCGACCGGGATGAGCCCAGTTCAGACACGCGCTTCATCTTTTCTTCTCCTTACTCATTGTAACCCTATAAATACCCTCCCTCTTGTAATCTTATGATATGTTCTTCATTACCCATTAAACCCTAGACTACTTTAGCATAGATTAGCATAGATTAGAGTAGATTAGTCGGTAATTAGTCCTTAATCTTAGTTTAGTCTTGTATTAAGGAAATTCTTGAAGAATCCATCAAAGATTGACAACCTTGGTTGATGTATATGGGTTTTCTCATTAATGCAAGTTTTCATTCTTCCTTTCATCTTGTTAGTAGGTATAATCTTCTTTTCCCTTCTCTTAATCTTGTTTATTCATCCAAGTTTTAATCTTTGTTATTGTATTGTTCATAGTTCATTGTTTTCACTAGTTTCTTTATGTATGTTTTGTTGTTTGAGTTAGTTTATCTTGTTCTTGTTAGATTTTCCTTTAGATATGTTTGAATAAATTCTTGCTAGGGTCAGTAGGGTGATTTGGGTGTTTAATGGGTGATTAAGGGCTTGTTGGAGATGTTGGTGGAAGTTCTGGGTTTCCTCTTGGTTAGATGCATGGTACATGTTTGATGAAATGCTTGAATGACATGTAGATGCATATGCTTGTTTTTCTTGCCTTTTCTCTCGTGGGTGATAGTTGGCTCGTGGGTTTGGTTCCCTCACTACGTAGCGAGAGCCCGGTGAGGACGACCCCTAGGTCGGTCTACGTAGCGAGAGCCCGGATGTGACCTAGGCTACGATAGCACGCTAGTAACCCCGTTTGTCATATGTGTCGCTAAGGTGGGTTCTTTCAAGAACCTCTAGGTCGGTCTACGTAGCGAGAGCCCGGACTACACCTAGATTACCCGACTACCCCTTCACCTTAGCTCTTCCTTGACCATTCCATTACCCCTTGAACCCGACCTAATCCTAGCCCTTTCTCTTATTTGTTTTCTCCGTCACCATAGTCATAGTCTTAGTCTTCCTCCCTCCTTATCATTCTAGGTTAGCTTAGCTCGTTGACTTAGTCTCGTATTTGGGTGAACTTAGTCTAGACGCCTCTTACCGTCCCCGTGGATTCGACCCGACTTGCCCTAGCTACGTGTTTGGAATAGCCGGTTATTATTTGATCGGTGGGGATCCGCGGCAAATCCCTCCATCAATTTGGCGCCGTTGCCGGGGACGGCGTAGTTTAGACTTTTGTTTGCTTAGTTGTCGACTTTGTTCTTGATTTTTGTGTTCTCCTCTCCTTGTGTATCTCCGTTTTTCTTCTTGTGTGCTATTCTCTCTTCCTAGTGCCTCACAAGCACTAGAATGCTAACGTTTGCTCAAGTGCTTCTAGTTCATCCTAGGTATCAAAGCAACGTTATGGAAATGGCACGTCCTAACTTCCATTAATCATCACGGGACAACTATGGGGCAAATGGCCAAGTCCCAAAATTTCACCAACCATATCAACCTCATCAACAATCTTACGAACGCCCTCCATATGGTTATCATGAAAGTTGTCAAGGATCATTCCAACATCCTAACAACTACCAAACACCCTCACATAACCCACAACCAAAAATCCCCGACTTTGAGACTTGTCAAATGTTGGTCCAAATGCAAAAGAGTCAACAAGAGGCGATAATGCTATTGCAAAAGGGTCAACATGAGATGATGATTTTAATGCAAAAGAGTCAACAAGCGATGATGACTCACATACAAAGGGTTGAAAAGGAGCTCAAGGCCCAAATAGAGGTGCAAGATGCTCGCATCAACGCACTCATGGCTCGTATCACGATGTCGGCCACTCGAGCTCCACGAATTGTTGAGGAAGGTTCATTTGGGCATGAAGGTCGGGTGTCTCCACAAGAAAGTAATCCCGATCATGAAGCTACAAATGAAGAAGAGAGGGTCGATCAAGAGATCATTGTTGAATGTTGCTTGGGTGGTGAAGATAGGGGAAGAGTAGAGGAAGTTGAAGCTTCAAGGGTCGACAATGAGGAGGGGTATGAATATGATTCTCAAGATAACTCTTGGGGAGCCGATGTATTGGCTATCAAATTGGATTTGTTCGATTTTCTTCGTGAGGAACCGGATCTAGGCAATCCAAAGCCAAGTGAAGACATACCTCCTCTAGGCCATATTGACAAGGTGAGTGAAAAGGAGCGTAATACTTGGGAAAAAGAACTAGATGCCTTGGAACTTGCCTTGAATGGGAAATTTGAGGATCCTAGAGCCTCCAGTGAAGAAAACTTGATGCCTTCTCCTCCTATATTGCACTCGATGTCTAGCCCCTTGTCTTGTGAGATGGTTGGTGAAGAGGATCCTTGTCGGGCGGTGGAAAAGAGTTCCACCCTCGACCCCGTAGAAGAAGCGACACCCATAGGGTGTGATCTCCCACATCATAACACCGAGCATGACTCTAGACCACTATACCTACCGGATGGTCATAAGAGTCGTTGCTATGTTGGTTCCGAAGACCCGGAAGATCACGAGAACCTCGAGCATAATGAAGAAGATTGCTTCTTACCTGCGACTTGGAAGCTCTTGAAAGTGGCTAGGCTCGGCCATGTGAGCTTAAATGAAGATGTTGCTAGGGCATTTGACTTACTCCTTCGAGCTCTTGATGGCTATGGAGGTGTAGTTGGTGAGAGTAGCTTTGTGTAAATATCTTTTCCCTTTTCTTTTGTGCTTGTATTTGTGTTTATGTTTGTTTGGATATTTTGGTTTTTAGGATTGTTAGTTTTTGTGGAGATCTTGTACTTTGGTATTTTGACGAGCGATGTGAGGGAGGGATTTTGATGAATGCTTTGAGCTTGTTTGTTAGGTATGAAGTAAAGATGAAGTCTCGAGGAGAGTAGTTGATGATAGAAGCTTGGAATTGGGCATGGGAGTCGGTTTTTGAAGCTTTGGCTAAGCTTTTGGGATCTTGGGAGTCATGAAGACCCTTCCCGACCGGGAAGGATGTGCCATCACGACCGGGAAGGAGCCATCCCGATCGTGATGTGGGTGCAAAAATTGGAGCTTTCTGTGGAGCCATCCCGACCGGGACGAGGGCTTCCCGACCGGGACGGGTGTGTCATCCCGACCGGGATGGTCCCCTTCTCCTCTTTTGGCCTCTTCTTCATCATGTGAGCCCACCCTACCATTTTATACCCCCTCCCAACCTCCCAACCTCCCTACCTACCCTTGCACCTATCATATGACCTTGCACTTCATATGCATACCCTCACTTCACCTTCTCTTCACTTTACACCGACTTTCCCATCAAATCCCACCCCCCTCACACCATTACTACCTCTACCATGCGGTTTTATCAAGTTTGAAGCGGGATGACAATGACGAAGACAAGCAAAGTACCTATATTGATCTATGAGACGATGGAGCGAGTGAGTTGCTAACCTATTGGTACGGCAACTATCCTTTCTTTTCCGTCTTTTATCGCTTGTTTTCCTTTGTGTTTGTTCCCTTCCCCTTGTACACTTTTGTGTCATGGTGTCATGGTGGCCTTCGAGGCCTTGGTATTTATTGCTCCCGACTCTCGATGACGAGACTACATCGAGTCATTTCAAAACCCAATTTTACAAGATTTTCACCTTTTTTTAGGATTTAGTCGGATTTAGGCGGAATCCGGGCTAGGTGACTTGATTACACCTAGCCCTCCCCTCCCATTTCCTTGTATTTCCTTCTTTTTATTTCTTCCCCCATCCATATCTTTTCTCATCTCGGCCCATGGTGACTTGAGTACACCCCGGCTGGACACATTCTACCATTTCTTCACTTTTATTTTTGTTTTTTAGCTTTATTTTCGTAGTTTCTTTTCTTTTCTTTTGTGTCTCCGCACACTACGATCGAGCATGAGGACATTGCTCGGTTTAAGTGTGGGGGAGCGATATTCTATTATAGTTAGTTTTATTTTTTGTAGTTTTTCAAAAAATCTTTGAAAATCCTAAAAATTTGAAAAAATTTCACAAAAATCAAAAAGATTTTCTTTTTTGTGTTTTCCTTCTTATGTTTTTGTATCGTATATTTGTCGTGTTGTGCGTGTTTTGCCTCCCTCTTTCCTTTTAGGTTGCTTAAATCACCGATAGCTTTGGAGAGCTTTCAAGACTTCCGGTAACATCTTTATCCCTTTTTCTTCTTTATCTCTTGCGGAGTTTGAAGGAGATTGTGATGTTGTGTGCTCGGGTGGAGCTTTGCAAAGTTGTGGTTGATTTAGTGACTTGTTTGGAAGTTCGGGGTGGTGTTTGTTTTATTTATGTGTTTGTTTTATATTGTTTTGTTTATTGTCCTTTGTCTCTTTTTCTTTTGTTTTTGTCGAGTCTTTGTTTTGTGTGTGTAGTTGTGTCTTGTGTGTAAAGAGGTTTGCGAAAACCCGGTTTAGAGGCTAGTGTGCGAGTGTTTACTTTCCCTTCCTAGTAGTATAAATCAAGTCTTGGACTTTAGTCTAATAGAATGACCCTAAATCAATGATTTCGTTCGTTTCTTACCTTGAGTCCACCTAGCTTACTAGGGATTTACTACGAGATTTGCATTTTGACCATTATGACCACCCACGGTGTGAAAAGGCCTTGGTTGCCGAGTCCCGTCCCTTAGGTGACCATGTTTGGGATTGTTTGACTAGTCCAAGTTCTCCCCTTTTTGTGAGTATGAAGGGAAGACGTCGTCCCGACATACCCATTTCCCTACCTCCTACACATATCCACACAATAAAATTGCAATTTGTTGAAATCTCTCTTTCTAGTTGCAAAAAAATGCCTACGACTCAAATCTAGCCAAAAGGGCTAAAGAAAGAAAAAGAAAGAAAGAAAAGATTGAAGAAAAAGAAAAGGCACAAAAAGCCAAAAAGAAAATAGAAAAGAAGAAAAAGAAATGGCATGGCAAAACAAAGCAAAAATGCAAAAGAAAGAAAAATGCCAAAAGAAAACCGACCCACAAAAAGATTCCCCATATCTCAAAAATAAGCCTTTTGCCGACTATTACCGTGAAGAGCCTACCAAAGGACCGAGTCCCTAGGAAAGATGATAGCGGTGATGGTCGGTCTTCCCTCATTTTGCAATACTATTCACCTTTTTACTTGGACTAGTTAAGCGGTTTAGAACATGGGACGACCCTCTTGGCTCATCGCTAAAGGGGGCGGGGTCTCACTTACCTATAGTGTCGACTAACGCCGTGGTTCATCCCTTTTCCATCCCGCCGATCGTCCCGTAGTACGTTCTTAGAAAGTTAGGAGGACCTAGGTAAGTTACCAACGTTTTTGTTGCTTTATCGTCATACTATTAGGGTTTAGTTCATCTCGATTTGTATGATTAGCTTGGGAACGTTGTCACTTGCCTCGAGTCCTATACCGGTGCTTCTTTCACCGCTTGTTTGAGGGAAGCGGTATTTGTTTTCTTTTGGGTGCAACCGATTATTTGTTTGTTTGTGTATTTGTTTGTTTATGTGTTTTGTGTCCGGTTGCATCCACGGTTTTGTCGCACGACCTTACTTGCCTTGCGGAGTGCACTTTTCCTCTAAGTGTACTCACGTGAGTTGAAAGGGCGTAGGGTCAAAATTTCTTATAATTGATTTATGCGTGTCGTTTCCGCGCTCAAAATTAAATTTATATTTTCGCTTACGAACTCTAACTAACAAGTAGAAGGGTAAGTAAGGGTCGAACCCACAGGGACTAATGTACTATCCTAGATCGACGTAATTATTCTACTATTATAATTTATAATAGTAGGTATAGTTATATATCTATATTGAGGTGGGTTTTGTTGAGGTGAATAATTTCTAATTTAAATTAAACTATTACAAAAATAAACTAGACTAAACTAAAAAGGCAAGTAAATAACAACGATTTTTAATTCAAGTTAAAGTTATAATAACGAATTAATAGGAGACATGTAATTTTCTAGAGATATTGGGTCAAATCATCGATTCACTTAATTAGTTATTGGATAGATTGGTTAACTATTTAATCTCTTGTAAGCAAGTAAATTAACAGATTTATCTTTCTTACTTGTTAAACTCCGTTAACCACGCAAGTTTAATCCTAACTAGATTAGATCGACTCAACCATGTAAGCACGAATCAAGTCAATAAATTTAATCGCTTTAAGAACACCAATCAATTAGATCTTATAGAACCAGAAAGCTGCAACTCTATAAGACAAAATTATTACTCAAAATTCTAACAATTATAATTAGACCAGTAAGCTGCAACCTAATCAAAATTATTATCTATCAACAATAGATTTAAGAGAACAATTTAGGTGATCAATCCAAATTAATAATCATAAATCACAAGGTTAATAATGAATTTCAAATAAATATCCAACAACAATAATTAATCGTTAAACACAAAAATTCAATCTCATATCCCACAATATCAATAGTTAATTACACACTCCTATTGAAAAATTACTCCATACTAAACATTAAAACAGTAAATAAAAGTGAAAGATTAAGAAATCTCATAAAAATTGGGTCGAAAATCGGGTCGAATTGTGTTCTTCGTCCGAGTTGGTGCTGCGTGCTTCCTCTGTCCTCTTCTTCTATTCTTTTTCTTCCTCTCTCTCCTCTGCTTTCTTTATTTTTTTATGCTGATGTTGGTGTGCTGGTTGGTGCCTCCTGCGGCTCTCTTGTTGTTCTCCTTTTTATATTTTTTTCTTTTGTTTTTATTTCCTTATTTCTTGTCTTATGGACTTTCCATATCTTTTGTCCATTCAGCCTGATTTTCGAGTTGAATCCTATTAGACTGATTCTGACCCATAAGACTTTGGATTTGGGTCTAAATTTATTTTATAAAGTTATTGGTCTTGGACTTGGCTTTCCAACGGGTCCTATATCGCCTTATTCCGATGTCGTATGAGTGAAATATCGTCGACTTAAGACAGACCTGCAAGCATAAATACGATTTTAGTAGTCATCCGATCTTAACTCAAATGGGTCATTACTAATTACTTAAAATATACATTTAAAACCCAATATAGTACGAAAAATAATATAAGGTCGATAATAAATCAAAAGTTACTAAAATTATAACGTTTAGCTCAAATAATACAAAGACGACGTTGAAAATATAATATTAAAGGGGTAAAAATACGCATAAATACCGACTTATCAAATTCCCCCACACTTAGTCCATTGTCGTCCTCGACAATGAGAACTCAATAGCTAAACCGAAGAATAAAAACATTAACCTTAAAAACATTTTAGACTAACCAAACTAGGTACGATCGACGACAAACCAAAAATATTTGAGAAAAAATAGTAGTAAGTAAACTTATCAAAGCTTTTTAAAGTTAGATTAGTAAGCAATATACACAAAAGTTTCTCCTCCACTATAAACTATTCAATTAACTAATTTAACAATATATAATATTTTAAACCGCTCCTAAATCAAAATTATAAATAAACTCATCATCCTTCCCACTTATCTAACTACCTTTGAAAAATTGTGTAAGAATTGACTCAAGAAGATGGGTTTCAGCAGTTTAAGGTCTTAGGGGAAGAGGATCTACTTTCGGTACATTCCTATTACCAGTTCAGTACGAGGATCGTCCTCCCGAGCATATAAGGCAAACTAGACACCTCATCTCACTTTTTACGCTCTTATTCTTTTTTTTTCTCTTTTTTTCTTTTTCTTTGTATGATTTTTTTCTTCATATTTTTTTTTTCAATCAAATTTTTTTTTTTCCAATTTTTTTCCAAGATCGAGTGACCCATGTAGTGAGCTTTCAACCAATGACTCCCGCCCTTCCGGACAAGGCATTAGGCATTCTCCCAATCCTGTTAGGACTAGGTTCCCCTCGGATTTACTAACTCGAGTCACAAGACCGACTCACTCACTTTTGAGGCATCTAATCTTTCTTATAGCCCTAATTAGGAGTCACCTACGAAAGTAAATTAATTGAAACAAGACCGGCTTACCGCTCGTACATCCAGAGTCAACGAAAAAAATAGTTTAGATAGCTAAAGTAAGTGGTATTCTTTATAATTTATTTGTAACTCAAATATAAAAGAGACTTAAAATACCATCTATTACTAAATTAATTAATCCAAGTCTAATTGGGAGGAAAAACCAATGTATACACGACTTTAAAATATATAACCTTTTAAATTACGCTACTACTATTATTAGAGAAATTATTTAAAAAAAAATTAGTCCTTTGTGACAATATATTTTTAGAGTTCGTCGTCAACTTCCCAAGTCTAGATAGTCAAATAAAAACAAAGGTTAAAACTTTAAAGCTCAAATTTCTACCAAAATTTTGACAGCATTTCCCCTAAATATCGACATCTTCCAAATTTTTTTTAAAGTAATCTGCAAAACACATTCAACATAGATGGCTACCCGCCAACATGATATCAACAATAATTCCAAATTCCTCCAGTTTTCAAATACCTCCCCCCACACTTAAATTTGACGTTGTCCTCAATGTCAAAAGAGACATCAAAAAGCAAAAAAAATTCTCTTAACATAAATAAGAGTGATAAAGGTACTTAGCGAAGTTAGTGAAGTAGAGATATTAGCAGTTCCGCCCCAATTATTGGAAAAAAAATCTATGCATTCTCAACTCATTACATCTTCCGCAAAGTAGCTTGTTATTCTAAGCTGCAAAATTCAAGCACTAGAGCAAGACAAGTGAAATAGGAAGAAACAAAAATAAAACAACATAAGTTAATTAGCAAAATAACCTACAAATTAAAACAAAACAATAAAAACAAGCTTGGGTTGCCTCCCAAGAAGCGCCTTATTTTACGTCGTGGCTCGACGTAATAATACATCTTAATTAATTCTCATAAATAGGATCTTCCAAGTCTATGATATCAACCCAATTAGCCGTAAAACCTTCATAATAAGGTTTAATTCTATGCCCATTCACCTTAATAATGTTACCCGATTCACAATTCTTTATCTCAACTGCACCATGCTCATATACTCTCATAACCTCAAAAGGACCAATCCATCTCGATCTCAATTTACCCGGAAATAGTCTTAATCTAGAGTTATACAATAATACCTTGTCACCAATGCTAAAACTTTTCTTCGATAACAACTTATCATGATATTCTTTTGTTTTCTCCTTGTAGATCATCGAATTCTCATATGCATCATTCCTAATTTCCTCCAATTCTTGAATCTCTAATTTTCTATTAGCACCTGATTTCTCATAATCGAGATTACACTTTTGAATAGCCCAAAAAGCTTTGTGTTCGAGTTCCACAGGAAGGTGACAAGCTTTTCCATAGACAAAACGATAAGGTGACATTCCAATAGGTGTTTTATATGCGGTTCTATAAGCCCATAATGCATCACCTAATCGAGCACTCCAATCCTTTCTATTTGGGTTCACAACTTTCTCCAAGATAGATTTGATTTCACGATTTGAAACTTCAGCTTGGCCATTAGTTTGTGGGTGGTAGGCCGTAGAGACCTTATGAGTAACATGGTACTTCCTAAATAAAGCCTCAATAATACGATTACAAAAATGAGTACCTCGGTCACTAATAATAGCTCTAGGAACACCGAATCTATTAAAAATATAATCTTTAACAAATTTCACCGCCACTTTAGAATTATTAGTTCTAGTCGCTTTAGCCTCAACCCATTTAGAAACATAATCAACGACTAAGAGAATGTAAGTATTACCAAAAGAAGATGGGAATGGTCCCATAAAATCTATGCCCCAAATATCAAATACATTATTCACAAAAATAGTTTTAAGTGGCATCTGATCTCTTTTAGAAATATTACCTGTTCTCTGACATCTATCACAAGATTTAACAAATTAATAAGCATCTTTATGCAAAGAAGGCCAAAAGAAACCACATTCTAAAACCTTATGAGCTGTTCTCTTTGGACCAAAGTGACCACCACACTCGAAAGAATGACAGAATTCAAGAATAGACTTAATTTCATGATGTGATACGCATCTTCTTACAATGTTGTCATCACAAATTTTAAATAAGTACGGATCATCCCAAGTATAGTATCGTGAATCATGTTTAATCTTATCTTTCTGATGCCTACTTAAATTCTTAGGAAATTCCTTCGACACTAAGTAATTAACAATGTCTGCATACCAAGGTACTATAGTATTTAGTTCAAATAATTGTTCATCAGGAAATAAATCAGATGAAGGTTTGATCAGTTCTTTATCATGAACAATTCTACTAAGATGGTCAGCAACAAAGTTTTCAGCTCCTTTTTTATCTCTTATCTCTAGATCAAATTCTTGTAATAGTAAAACCCAACGAAGTAATCTAGCTTTAGATTCTTTCTTTTTCAGCAAATATTTCAAGGCAGAATGGTCAGAATATATAATCACATGGGTACCTAGTAAGTACGACCTGAACTTCTCAAGAGCAAAAATAACAGCATACATCTCCTTTTCAGTAACAGTGTAATTGCATTGAGCAGCATCGAGAGACTTTGAAGCATAATAAATCACATAGGGCTCTTTGCCAACTTTTTTACCTAAGACAGCACCTACAGCCTTATCACTAGCATCACACATTATCTCAAAAGGCAAAGACCAATTAGGCGGTCTTATTATAGGTGCTGAAGTTAGTTTGTCTTTTAATGTGTCAAATGCAATTTTACAATTTTCATTAAAAACAAATGATGCATCTTTAGCAAGTAAAGCACATAAAGGTGATGCGATAGAAGAGAAATTTTGTATAAATCGCCTATAAAATCCGGCATGCCCTAGAAAAGATCTTATTTCACGCACACAAGTCGGGTAAGGTAATGAACTAATAATATCAACTTTTGCTTTATCAACCTCTAGACCTTTAGAACTAACAACATGTCCTAAGACTACTCCTTTTTCCACCATGAAATGACATTTTTCATAATCCAGCACAAGATTAGCTTCAACGCATCTTTTTAATGCTAGAGATAAATTATGGAGACACTTATCGAAATCATCACCAAACACTGTAAAGTCGTCCATAAAGACCTCCATAGAATTATCAAGCAAATCAGAAAATATACTCATCATACAACGTTGAAACGTGCCAGGAGCATTACAAAGTCCAAAGGGCATTCTTCTAAATGCGAAAGTACCAAAAGGGCAAGTAAAAGTCGTCTTTTCTTGATCCTCGAGAGCAATAGGAACTTGAATGTAACCCGAATAACCATCCAGAAAGCAAAAGTATGATCTTCCCGCAAGCTTTTCTAACATTTGGTCAATGAATGGTAAAGGAAAGTGATCTTTTCTGGTGACTTGGTTAAGTTTCCTATAATCAATACACACCCTCCAACCATTCGACACTCTAGTAGGTACTAATTCACCTTTACTGTTTTCTACAACAGTCATTCCCGTCTTTTTAGGAACTACATGAATTGGACTAACCCATTTTGAATCAGATATAGGGTATATAACACCTGCGTCACGCCACTTAAGAATTTCCTTTTTCACAACTTCCATCATTGCAGGGTTAAGCCTACGTTGGGTTTCTCTGACAGGTTTAGAATCATTCTCTAGAAAAATATTATGCATACACAGTGTGGGACTGATACCTTTAATATCCGCAATGGTCCACCCTATAGCCTCTTTGTATTTAGTAAGCACATTAACCAGTTTTTCTTCTTGTGACCCGGTATGTGAATTAGAAATAATTACCGGCAAGGTATCATTTTCTCCAAGAAAACAGTATTTCAGATTACTAGGCAAGGGTTTTAGTTCCAAATCAGGGGCACATTGGACATAAGGTATTAATTTAGGTGTATTTGCGGGTAAGTCAATACTAGCAACACTTTTCAACTTATCGATCGAAATATTGTTATGAGTATGATCAAAATTATCTTTATCATTGAAATCGAACTCATATACTTTATTGAAATTCTCTCGAGTAACTAAGTCCACTACATCATGGCTATCTATACAACTAACGACATCAACATCATTTGGGTGTTTCATAGTATCATAGATGTTAAGTTCAATTGTTTCTCCATCAAATTCAAATGAAAGAGTTCCCTTAAACACATCAATCTTTGTCCTAGCAGTTTTGAGAAAGGGTCTCCCTAGTAATAATGGTACATATTTAGCATCAAAAGAGTTACCCATATCAATAACATAAAAATCAACGGGAAAAACTAACATATTGACCTGAACTAAGACATCCTCTAAAACTCCAATAGGATAAGCATGTGATCTATCGGCTAACTGGATTACTATGTCAGTTTTAGCAAGAGGTCCTAATTTTAATGATTCATAAACAGACTTCGGCATAATACTGATTGAAGCTCCTAAATCAAGCATACATTTATCTAATTTACAGTTTCCAATTTTACAAGGTATGCTAAACATTCCTGGATCCTTACACTTCGGAGGTATCTTCTTTTGAAGAATAGCAGACACATTCTCTCCAATTAATACCTTTTCACCGCTCTTGATTTTTCTCTTATTAGTGCACAGTTCTTTCAGAAATTTAGCATATTTAGGCATCTGTTTAATAGCATCTAAGAGAGGTATATTAATTTCTACCTTCTGAAATGTTTCTAGAATCTCATTATCCAGTTCTTGTTTCTTTGATTGAGCAAATCTTGTAGGGAATGGGACAAATGTCTTAAGATTAGTAACATCAGGTACGGATTTAGTAATTTCTTTTTCTTGAGTACCTTTCTCACCTTGAACATTTTTTTCACTATTTAAAGATTCATCTTGATTATCACTAACAACATCCCTTTGATTCTTTTTTCCTCTACTAACCTGGATTTCTTTTTCAACTCCAACTTTATTCTTAAGCTCTTTACCACTCCTTAAGGTTATGGCCTTAGATTCATCAACAATATAAGAGGAGTGTTTTGTATTCTCAATTTGTTCTAATTTGTTGTGAATATTACCGAGAGTAGTACACACTTGTTGCATTTGATTCTCTAATTGCTCATGGCGACTAAACGTTTGTGAATGTACTTCTCCTATTTGGATGGCTAATTGTCTAACTGTGGACATGACGTAGGTCCACCCCGACGCGGCCACGCGCGGGTTTTGGGTTAGGCGAATGCACCTCCATATGAGAAGAATCGAATTGAAATTTAAGTCGAAATGAAGTCGCCACCGAATTTTATGGTTATTCGGAACCATTCGAGCCCACTCTATATCGCCATGGTCCATACACAAAGTATGGCCCATTTCGGTTTGAGAGTTTATTGGGCTCGTCCCTTTGCATATCGATATAGATGCCGACTTGAGCGGTTAATCGTATATTGAATGACTCTCGTTGCCAATGGATTCGGACATCCGGAAACCACGGTTCTGAGTAAGGGGTGAGGGTACGTGTTGGGAAGCCCACTAAGGACACCCAACCCCGCCCACACTTAGCGGCCTCTACTAGGACATCGTTTGACTTTTTAATATGCACGTTAGTAATTCGGTGAAATGTTATGCAAACAGCGTTTTAGCTAAGCATGCGAATTAAATGTGAGCTACGTCAATTTAATGCATCTAATTTATTGTCGAAGTGATTTAGCATGCGAGGGTTCATTTATAAACGGTAGAACGCAAATAAATAAAGCGAAGCGAAATAAATCGGTTACAAGTTACACGGGCGGAATACAACCCGGAATTCACAATACGGCGTACAATAAAATGGAATAATCGAAATATACAATTGAAATGACGAGCAATAATTATAAACGGACCCATGTATAAACTAGACCGTGATGTTGTGTAGGTGGACGAACCTTAATTAATTACACATTATATTGCATGTTAATCAAGGGACGGAGGTTCGAGACCTAGACGTGGTGCTAGCCCGATCTCGAACCTCGATGCCTTGTCCCGACTTATCACCTCGAAAAATTGAGTCTAAATTAATTTTACATCGGATACGACTAAGAGTCGTTGATATAGAATTAATAGTGTGAGACCGTCGATCAAAATCGTTTAAGTGAAGTGGTATGCATGAATTTTGGAAAAGCCACGTGATTCACCTTGCACGTGTCGACTAAGTCGCTTTTAAAAAGACGAGGCTCGAAAGATATAAAAAAGAACTCTCGGTTTCTGGGCTGCAGGACCCACTCGGTCGAGTCATGGCTGGACTCGGCCAAGTGCGTCCTGGAAGACGCTACTGCCCATAATTTAGGGTGCTACTCGATCGAGTAGCAGGTGTACTCGGTCGATTGGCACCTGTACGAGTTGTGACTCGTTTGTTTTAATGTGTTTTAAATCGATGATTGGCCGAGTCGAATAAAAATATTGACGGATTTAGATTTAACTCGGTTTGTCGGTATGATAATCATGTCTTATATGATTATAACACCGTTATCGGAATTTTGTAAAGAAAGTTATTGTTAGATAAAAATTTGATTAGTGACGGAATTGCATCCCTCTACGTCATGACGTCGATATTAATCCTTACGGATTATGTGACGTCGGTTTTCGTGTCAACGGGTTCCATACTAATTGGAAATGGGATTAAATGCGTTCAACTATGACTTTAGGTTGATTATCATAGTCCAACGCATTCGAAACCGAATTTTCATACTAAAATGTATTTACGCGATATTATGACGATAATGATGATAAAGAAAAGATGATACAAAAATGAAGATGCGAAAGTACAACAATATTAATGCTAGTGTCACTATTATGATTACGATTATAAATACGATACGAAAATACGATAAATAAAATGAAAATGTGACTAGAAAAAAAAGAGATCGAGATGGGGTTTAGGACACCCTCAACATACATGCTTAGTAAGGACCTCGGAAATGGACTCGTAATAGCGGCACGGGCTTGGGAGTATCGAGGATGTATGCGAGTTATGGTGTGTATATGTGTGTGTATGCTTCGCCGGTTCTCCGAGGGACGAGGGGCTCGGGTTTGATGTGTTTTGCCTAGGGTTGCTAGGGTCGTAGTATTGTGTGTATGGGATGAGTATGCATAACAAGTTGTAAAGGTTGTAAGAGTTGTGTGGTTGCAAAAAGTGTTCCAAAGTGTGTGTTGTGCATGGGGGTCATGGGGTATTTATAGGGAGCCCCGACCCTGGGTCACTCGACCGAGTGGCGCGGGTGCACTCGGTCGAGTGCCCTCGCGAATGCACCTGGACGGTCCTTGTGAGGCTCCACTCGATCGAGTGGTCAATCCACTCGACCGAGTGGATCAATTAGGTCGTGCTAAATCGGGAAGGATTGGCCTTGATTTGCTCTTGATTGATTGCATTGTTTTGGAATGATTTTGGCTGATTTTTAGATTGTGGCGCAAGCTTCGAGACGCATCCGGTCGTTTTTTTTGTGTCGGTTTTGTCTTGACCGGGTTTTGACCCGGTCGCTAAAAGACGGGATTTATTGTTGGTGTCGGTTTTGACCCAAATTAATCTTGTTTGACTCGGAACGACCCACTGGGCCTGAATTTGAGGTCTGTTTTGTGAGATTTTTACTCCACTAAAAGTCCATGTCGGATATTATTGATTCCGAGCCCAAGTCCGAGTATACTAAGTCACGTTCGCGTCCGATCATCATCGGGTGTTTTTTGGAAACTGCTATAGACACCTGGCGGTCAAATTTTGGGTGTCTACAGAGCCCCCACTCTGACTGAGGCTTGGACAAGGCGAAAGTCAGAGTAGCTACCAAGTCAATTAAGACCTGGTAGGCTTCCGTTCGGGTCGTTTATAGTCCATTAGACTCGCGTGAAGGGCTCGCCAGCCATAAGTCAGAAATCATACCTGAGCTGCTGATGATATTTCGTGGGGAATCGGACTTGTCGCATAAGTCCTGGGTGTGCCTATATGTGGGCCCATCCCGTACCATTCCGGGGAAAATGCCGCCTCGGGCTTCCGTTGGGGAGATTTAGAGGGTTGCATGTCCCTGTTTGAGTCGTACCTGTAAAAGTCACATAAAACGTATGCGACACGTAGGTATTAAAATGACTCGTGCTGGGGAAAATGATTTTTTGAAATCTTTGAAAGTTTTGAAAAAAATTTTGAATTTTTGTGAATTTTCTAGGCCCGCTTGGGCCAAGGAGGCACAGCTGCAGGGGATGCTCCAGGGCTTTGATGTTATAAATACATCACCCTGGTTCCTCTTTTTGTCACAACTCTCAAAAAGCTTCCTCTTCTCTTTAAAAGAAAACTTTTATTCTTCTCAAGAAACTTAGCTTGGGTATCGACCGTCTGATCAACATGCTGCAAGATTGGGCACACCGTTTTAGGGATGCGAGCAAGGTAGCTCTGAGGCAGTCCGGTATATTCCAACTGTTCACGTTTCGTCAGTTGCACGTGGATCGTCACTTCCTTGATGCCTGTCTGACCTTCTGGGATGACACCTATCACGTCTTCGCCTTCCCTCGGGGCGAAATCTGTCCCCTCCCTGAGGAAATTGCTGCCATAGGAGGGTGGAACCCATTGCTCCGCCCTGCTGTCCCTTTCTCAGTTCGGGACCCTAGGAGGAAACTACGGGAATTTTTGGGGCTTTCCCACGCTGAAGTATCCCGCATGCTCGAAGGGGATACCGTTTCTCTGCTTGCCTTAGCTATGAAGTTCATGAACCCGTATGACATCCGGGTTACGCCCATTCATAGCCGTAGGGCGTTCGCCTTCTGTATGCTGCACGTGTATGCCTTTGAAGGCCATATGGACCTGCTGTCTTGCATGGGTAGCGTTCGTCTTCTCGTTGTTGCTGATCTCATGGAGACGGAGTGTAGTCCCGCATCGTTGATTACGGGGGAGATCATTCAGGGTTTAGACAACCGGAAGAGGGATGAGTCAGCCCGTTTTACGGGGAGCACCTGTCTACTGCAGGAATATCGCTTTTTCCCTTTTTTTCGATCTTCGATTTTTTTTTTTTTCGCGATATACTGCTACAGGGGGCACTCGACCGAGTCGTCCTGGCACTCGATCGAGTGCCCTCGTAGAGGAGCATTCTGCCACGTTTTAGGGGTGTCACTCGATCGAGTGACCCTGGCACTTGATCGAGTGCCCTTATGCGGACGCCTGAATTCGTCCGAAATTTCGTAAGCCTTACTTTTTTTTTCAGCTCTGGCTATTTGAAAGGTTGTCCAAGATCGAGCCTCCTCCCAACCCGAGTGAATATTGGTTCAACCAGGTGACGACGAGGAGACGGCCCACCGATTCATCTTGCCTCGTCACTCAGAAATATTGGGAGGAAGAGCTAACGTTCCATCATGGTCTGCTGATACGATGGGTGGTTTTATGGTGGCCTATTTATTCCTTGACGGGTTTGGCACCTGACGACAAGGCACGTTACCAGGTGATTCTGTCCTTTAGCCACACAGTTCACCTCTATCCTGACCGCATACTCAGGCAGTATGGGTGGACACAGTGTATCCCTGAGAATGAGGCGGTTGTGAGTGCACCTACCCCGCTGACCGACATTTTGTATGACACCTGGATTCAGAGATGGTATACTAGAGTTACTTGGTCCGTTCCCAAGCCATTTCATTCTGCCTGGGTGTCTTATTCCTACGAAAACTGGACCAAAGCCGAGACTGCCGAAGCTCGTGCTGCTCTGAAGATCGACGAGGCCTTCGACCTGCTTAGGCGAGAAAAAGTCAAAGACAATCGGGATTTCTTTGCTGAAGGGGAGACTCAAACTCCCATAGTCCGTCTGAGGCCAAGTCAGAGAAGAAGAACTAGGACTCGAGCCAGGGGGTCCAATGCTAGAGGTGTTCAGGGGGAGGTGAGCCCCCAGACCGATTTGGAGAGGAGACTAGGGCCGAGACTTTCAGCCCAGGACCGACTTGGTCCTAAGGATAGGTTGCCGGAGCATGTACGGGCTCGACTTGGGCCCGTGACTATAGCTGAAGATCCTCTGTCGAAGAAGAGGACTCGGGTTAAGGAAGTTCCCGTTGTCATTCGGGAACGCCTGCCCCCGCCGCCGCCCCGACGTCCGCGGGCTCCTCAAGACCCGAAAGACAAAGGCAAGGGCAAGATGCCCGGATATGACTAGTCTCTCTTTTATTATTATTTGAAATATTATTACTACTTTTGTAGTGTGTTTTTTTTTTGGCTTTTTGTGGCTTCTTTTTTTTGTAACTTTGAAATACCGAGTTTATCGGTGTTTTTTGTTGGAATAATAAAAGTATTATTAGTGAAACCGTTTCTGTCTTTTTTCGTTATTGCAGTGGTTGTGCCCTTTTGAGGGGCTGCCTACGTATCCACAGTTAGTGGAATCAAACCAAACGTAGTTCGGGCGTAGATTTTTTGCAATTTCGAAATACACCAAGACTATGAGTTCAAGATGTGCGACAGTAGGATAAACGATCCTAACTTATTGACTTGCTTATAAACTTTAAAAAAAGTGTTTAAATAAATTTTTGCGAATGACATTGAGATAAGGTTTAGGGGTAGTAGCGTTTCAGCTGGTCTAGGTTGGTCGGGTTGACAAATTCATTTCCATCCAGATCTGTCAGCATTACTGCTCCTCCTGATAGAACCTTCTTGACCAGGTATGGCCCAGCCCAATTGGGTTTAAATTTTCCCCTTGGGTCAACCGGTAGTAGGGCACGAACCGACTTTAGGACCAAATCGCCTTCTTTGATACTCCTGGGCCTAACTCTTTTGTTAAAGGCCCGCTTGATTCTCTTTTGGTATATTTGGATGTTATTGAGAGCCCGGGACCGCCGTTCGTCTAAAAGAACCAACGAGTCATATCGAGCTTGAACCCAATCTGCTTCGGGTACTTGACTTTCTAGCAGGATCCGGAGAGAAGGTATTTCCAATTCGACTGGTTGGACCGCCTCCATCCCATATGTCAAATAATATGGGGTTGCCCCGGTTGCAGTTCGGATCGATGTCCGGTACCCCCATAGGGCGAAGGGTATTTTGTCGGGCCAATCCCGATAATTATCAGCCATCTTTTTGAGTATGGTGACAATTGTTTTATTAGCAGCTTCTACCGCTCCATTTGTTTGGGGACGGTAAGGCGAAGATGTGTGCCTCTGGATTTTGTACTTTGCTAGCAAAGTAGCGGTTTCTGCTTGGAAGTGGGTCCCGTGATCACTGATAAACTCGTGTGGGATCCCGTACCGGCATATGATTTTATTCTGGATAAATTTGGCCACGTGCTTGGCGTTCAAGACACGGTATGATTCAGCTTCGACCCATTTGGTGAAATAGTCAATCGCCACCAAAATAAAACAGTGGCCTCCCGTTCCGGAAGGATTCACCTTTCCAATTATGTCAATCCCCCATGTCGAAAATGGCCATGGTGATGTCATGGTGTATAGTAGGGATGATGGCATGTGTTGAACATTACCGAAAATTTGACAATTATGGCAGTGTTTGACATATGATTGACAGTCGGCCTCCATACTGTTCCAGTAGTATCCGAGCCTCATGATTTTTCGGGCTAGCATATGGGCGTTCATATGCGGGCCGTTTTCGCCGTCGTGTACTTCGGCCATCACTTTTTCGGCCTGTGTTTTGTCGATGCATAGGAGTAAAGCCCCCTGTGCCGTCTTTTTGTATAACTGACCGTCGTCCGTACGTATGAATTGAGTGGCCAGTCTTCGCAGGGCTTTCTTGGCCCGGTTTTCAGTTCCCGGTGGATATTCTCCCGTAGTCAAATAGGTTAGAACAGCCTGATACCAAGGTTCTGGATCGGTGATCTCAATATCTTGAATGGCGTTGACATACGCCGGCTCGGACCGTCTTTCGACACAGATTTGCATACTGGGCATATGTTCCGGGATGTTTAGTAAGGATGCTAATTTGGAAAGTGCATCCGCGAACTGGTTTTCTTCACGTGGGAGGTAGATATATTCTACCTTCTGGAATTGTTTCTCTAGAATCCTTACTCGTGCTTGGTAAGCCACGAGATTGGCATTCCGAGTTTTCCATTTTTGAAGAGCTTGATTGATGACTAAGGATGAGTCCCCGTGAACCCGGAGATTCGTAATGCCCAAATCAGTAGCCGCTTGTAACCCGTGGATGCATGCTTCATATTCGGCCGCATTGTTGGTTACATCGAAGTCTAATTTGATGGACAACGGGGTGTGTTCCCCTTGGGGTGAGATTAGGAGAATACCGACCCCAAAGCCTCGAAAATTGGATGCTCCATCGAAATACAAGTCCCATTTTTCGGTGTCAGTATGGAATATGTCTTCGTCAGGAAAGGCCCAAGTATCGGTATGGCCCTCTTCAGATATCGGACTATCAGCGAGGAACTCGGCTACTGCCCGACCTTTGATGGCTCTTAACGGTAGAAACTTGAGGTCAAACTCAGCCAGCATTAAAGTCCATCTGGACATTCTTCCATTAAGGATGGGCTTTTCGAACAGATATTTGATTGGATCCATTTTGGACAGAACATGTACCTCGTGACTGAGCATGTAGTGTCTGAGCTTTTTAGTGGCCCAAACCAGAGCTAGGCACATTTTCTCGAGCATTGTATATTTGCATTCGTACTCTAGGAACTTTTTACTGATGTAGTAAATGGCCCGCTCTTCTGAATCGACTATCTGGGCCAGCATAGCCCCCATGGCTGTCTCAGTCGTTGTTAGGTATAACGATAGAGGCAAACCGGGTTGAGGTGGCATTAGTACTGGCGGAGCAGACAGGATTTCCCTGATTTTGTCGAAGGCCGCTTGACATTTATCGTCCCATAGTACCCGTTCTCCTATCTTCAGTTTCTTGAAAATGGGCTCACATACCACGGTTAGCTTTGAAATAAAACGGCTGATGTATTGGACTTTCCCGAGAAACCCCCTTATTTCTTTTTCGGTCTTGGGAGGTTGCATCTCGGTGATGGCTTTGATTTTAGCTGGGTCGACCTCGATGCCACGTTGGCTAACGATATGGCCTAGTAATTTGCCTGATGTTACCCCGAAACTGCACTTTTGAGGGTTTAACCTCATATTGTACTTACGCAAGCGGGTGAAGAATTTTCTTAGGGCAGCGACATGCCCATCTCGGTTTTTAGACTTGACGATCATGTCATCGACATAAACTTCCACTTCCCTATGCATCATGTCATGTAATAAGGTCGTGGCTGTTCGTTGATAAGTGGCCCCGACATTAATGAGCCCAAACGGCATAACTGTATAACAATAAGTACCCCATGGTGTAGTGAAAGTGGTTTTACCCATGTCTTCTTTTGCCATCTTGATTTGGTTGTATCCGACATACCCGTCCATAAATGATAGAAGAGCATGATCAGCCGTGTTGTCCACCAATATGTCGATGTGTGGTAACGGAAAATCGTCTTTTGGGCTGGCCTTGTTAAGGTCCCGGAAATCTACACATACCCGGACCTTGCCGTCCTTCTTGGGTACCGGCACGATGTTCGCAACCCAGTCTGGATATTCAGACACTTGTATAAAGCCTGCTTTGAATTGTTTGTCTACTTCTTCCTTGACTTTGAGAGACCACTCGGGCTTCATTCTTCGAAGCTTCTGTTTTACCGGTTTACACCCATCTTTGATGGGTATACGGTGCTCGGCTATTTCCCGGTCTATACCCGGCATGTCCTTGTAGGACCATGCAAAGACATCGTTGAATTCTTGGAGGAGGCTTGTGAGTTGTTCCCTCTCCTCGAGATCTAAGGATAACCCTATTTTAAGCATCTGGGGCTCTAAGGTTGTTCTCACATTGATAGACTCAGTTTCTTCGATTACCGGGTCTCGGGATTCCCTCTGCTCTAGCTGCTCGATCAGATGTGGGGGTAGGGACACCTGTTCAACGGGTTTCTCAATGTCATTGCAAAAAGTATTTTTGAAAGTATTTTGAAAATAAGCCAAGTCATAAGCGGAACGGTTTTCGTTATTATTGATAGAGAATTTGGAAAACAGCTCAAAGAGAGCGGCCATCTGATCATTGGTCAGAGGCGGGATTGGGAGTGCTCTCGGGACAGACCCCGAGGTTCCGGTGGCAGTGACTACAGGGAGAGAGGTTACAGTTTGGACTCTAGCATCAGACCCCTTAGACTCGAATACAGACTCGGACTCAGACTCCGACTCGGACTCAGACTCGGAATCGGTGTCTGGCATATTTCCTTCCCCGGTGGTCAGCTTGTAGACTCGACCCTGGCCGTCGGTCAACTTGACGGTCTTCTTCCATCTTCTTTTCCCGGTGTCAGCACCGACTTCCGAGATCAGCTTGGAAGGGTCAAACTTGTTGCTTCGAAGGATCAGGTTCACCAAGTCTTCTTTGGGGTTTGGGACAGCTTTGTCTTCCCCGAATAAGAGTCCCAGCACGGGCTCGGCATTGTCAGTACCCTCTTTGGATTCAGCTTGGAGGAGGGCAAATATGTCGTCTGGAATGTAGTTGCATTCCCGAGCTAGTGCAGCCTCGGGATATGCGATAGTTGGTTGATATAGGCCAACTTGAATAGCCCCAAATACGGGTGTGACGAAGTAATCACTCAGCCTTGGGCTATAAGGGCCCAAGTAGGTACCCTTGATGATGTTGCAGGCCTTCTCAATTCCTGCTCGGACCACATTTCCCGGGGTTATAGCATACCCCAAACCGAAGTGAGATTCCCCGTCATTCAGAACCTCAATAATCTTCCCGGATGGAAGATATGGCCTCGAAGTAGCCCTCGGTAAGTACCCCAAGTTTTGTAGCATCGTGTCGATGCTCGTGGTGAAGTAGGGTCTAAAAAGGTATTCTTCTTCAATCATCCCTACAAAATCGAACCCCCAAAGGTCGGTGCGGTCCGTAGTGTTACAGCTAGCCACGGTCATTGGGGTTGCTTCTAAGGTGATAATACCGTCTTGCAGGGGCATTTTGATCTTTCGGTGCAGAGTAGAAGATACCGCCTTCACAGCATCGAGCCATGGTCTTCCTAGGAGTAGATTGAAGGAAGAGGTGACATCGATCACCTGGAATTCTAGCTCTTTTTCGATTGGGCCGGTCACAATAGTCAGCTTGACGGCCCCGGAAACTACTTTTGGGCTTCCATCGAAAGCCTGGATAGTGTGGGCAGTTGGTATGTAGTCGGCCTCAGTGATCCCGAGGGCTTTGGCAGTCCTTAACGGGAGGACATTCACAGCGGACCCGTCGTCAACTAGGGTCATTGGAAGATACTTACCCTGGCAAATTACCGTGATATACAGAGCCAGATTGTGAGAGGCCCCGAACGGTGGTAGGTCAGCATCTGAGAAGGTGATTGACGGGCCTTCTCCTTTGGTCCTGCTCTTGAGATAGGGTAAGATAGTGGCTACCCTTTCGGTAGGGGTGACCTGGGAATCAACCTTGATCTGATCGAGAGCCTTAGTAAGTGCCTCTCGATGTTCTTGTGAGCTAACCAAGAGTTGCCATATAGTGAGGTCAACTCGGGCCCTTTTCAATTGTTTGACAAGAGCCGCATCGGTGTTTGGTTCTTCAATGGCTTCTTCCGTCCTGGTAAGTTCAGTGACGGTTGCCTGGACTGAGCCGTCTTTGGTGAGGGAGCTACTGGCTAAAGCTTTGGATTTAGCCTTCCTGATTTCTTCGAGGGTAATGGGGACAGCTTCCCCTTTGGCGAGGTATACATCTTCTTCATCATCGAACCAGATCCCATTGATTTGTGGGATGAAAGGAGAGATAAGATGAGAACAGTCTATCACCTCACCGGTGAAGATGGCATGAGAGCTAAAGGGGTTGTCCTTGTTGCTTGGCTTGTCCCCGGGTAGTGGTATTTTCCCGCTCTCAATTAAATCCTGAATTAGATGCTTCAGCTTCCAACACTTCTCGGTGTCATGCCCATTGCCCCGATGATATTGGCAATAGGCTTGGGCATTGTAGCTTTTGGAGCGTTTTTCAATTGGAACTTTAGGAGTTGGGCCTATCGGCTGGACCAGGCCTTTGGAAGATAGTCTTTGTAAGGCATATGTGTAGGTAGTCCCTATATCAGTGAATACCCTATGAGGGACGTTTCTTTTGGATGAGGCATCCAAGAGATTAACCGTGTCGAAGATGCTTCCGGTTGCGGCCGGAGGTTTGGTAGTGGATGAGGAAGCTCCTTGGTAACCCTTGTTAGAGGCCTTAGTCAGGCTCTCCTGTCTTAGATCATCTTCAATTCTCATGTCCATTTCAGTAAGAGTGGTGAAATTGGGTATGACAGCATACCGGAGGTGAACCCGGTAGGAAGGGAGGAGGTTCTTGACAAAGGCCTCCAGTAAAGTCTTTTCACTGGGCTTATCGACCAGTTTGACACTCTCGGCCCTCCAACGTTGGAGGTATTTAGTAAAGCCCTCCTTGGGTTCTTGGGCCATAACCTCTAGGGACCGCATAGTGGTTTGGATCTCGGTGTTATCAGCGTAGTTCCGAGCGAATTCCGTAGCCACGTCGTCCCAGGTTGAGAACTTCTTTGGGTCTAGTCTGTAGTACCAAGCCTTTGGGTGTTTCTCCAGAGATGCAGCAAAGAGGTTCTTGAACATAGAAGAGTCCACTCCCTTAATGGCCATGAACTCCTTGAAGGCCCGCACATGTAGTAGCGGGTCTTCAGTCCCTTCGAACATAGGTAGGCCCGTGAGATTCAGGTTCGCGGGCAGTTTGTCACTTAACGGGTTATAATCCCGACTATTCTCCCGATGGATGTTGTTATTCCCAGTTAAGTAGACTTGTTCTTCCAGCCGGCGCACTGAGCTGACTAGTTCAGCCAACGGCCCTGTAAGCTCGACATTTGGAGTCCTGTGCTCCACCGTAGCCAGGCGAGCAACAATCGCCACCTGACCAGCCCTCATTTCAGTCAGTTGGGCATCAATGTCGGTCTGTTTCTCGACCATGGCGTCCACAGAGGTTTTCAGATCAGCTAAAGAAGCTTCCATTTTGCGGGTGAGCCTGGTGGATGGTGGCCTGTCTGTAAGAACACCACGTAATCAGGAACCGAACCCAGACCTTGGAATCAAAACAAGTACATCCCGAGCGACCCAAAATAGAAAAAGGACTTGAGAAAGATATCTAGACGGATGACTCGTAGGTAGTGTGACTTCCTTAAGATTTCGGCCTTGGTGAGCCTAGTCCCGTTTGAAGGAAGGTTCACGTGAGACTAATCCCCAGACTTTGGACTCAAGTGTGTAGACGGGCCCTCCCTCGTAGGAGTATGTCCTACATAGGTGGGCCTTGCCTTAGTCTAATAAGGTAGACTGGGATAGGGAGGAAACTTGTGATCTAAGATCGACGGAGTTTCGACGCTAAAGACCCTGACTACTTATGACACGACCCGACACTGCTAAATACGGGAAGTCCTAAGAAGAGGAAGGTTTTGAAGTTTGATAGTTTTGGAAAACCCGAGAAAATCTCAGGGAAAGGCCCGATTTTTCGAGAAAATCGGAAAGGGTATCGGGCCTTGGTTTTGATGGTTCGAAAATATTTTCGACTTTTGAATTGGGCAGCATACCGGCTAAAAATAGGCTATTTTGAGTAAAATCATAAGTCCTAAATTCGGTATGTGTCCCGGGTTTTGAAAATTGGATATCTTGAAATTTGAAAATTTGAATGTTGGAAAAAAGAATTTCCGATGATTTGAAAATTTGAAGATGAGATCCCGAAGATTTGAAAACGGCATCTCGAAGATTTGAAAGTTGAAAATGGCATCGCGAGGATTTGAAAATTGAATTTTGAAAATTCGAAAATCGAATGGTGGATCGGAAATTCGAATTTTGAAATGGGCAGCATGCCGGCTAAAAAAATAGGTTATTTTGAGTAAAATCACAAGTCCTAAATTTCGGCAGCTTTCCGAGTTTTTGAAAATTTGAATATTTTTGGAAAGATGCATTTTTTTTTAAAATGACGATTTTTCAAAACGACACAGAAACCAAGTAGCACATAGTCACGCAAGTATTATAACGACGCCATGTATGCTTTACACTAAGTCTCGGTCGGTCTGAATAGGGTCTATACCAGTGTTCATAGTCTAGTCGAGAAACGGGACGGTCTTCCTAACTCGAGTGGAGCTTAGAACATGCCGCAAAGTCCATACGAGTCGACCATGAACACCTTTAACATATCCAAAGCTGAATACGTCGTGGTATAGTGGGACGTCGGTCACCAGTACCGGCCCGGGTAAATATGGGGTTATGCATGAACCGTAAAACTAAAACGCATATTGTACTCGTCAAACGATTTCTATTCGAGTCTCACCCTGAGAACTCCGATGGTAAGGCACACATCGGTTGATCCCCAGCGGAGTCGCCAAATTGTGGACATGACGTAGGTCCACCCCGACGCGGCCACGCGCGGGTTTTGGGTTAGGCGAACGCACCTCCGTATGAGAAGGATCGAATTGAAATTTAAGTCGAAATGGAGTCGCCACCGAATTTTATGGTTATTCGGAACCATTCGAGCCCACTCTATATCGCCATGGTCCATACACAAAGTATGGCCCATTTCGGTTTGAGAGTTTATTGGGCTCGTCCCTTTGCATATCGATATAGATGCCGACTTGAGCGGTTAATCGTATATTGAATGACTCTCGTTGCCAATGGATTCGGACATCCGGAAACCACGGTTCTGAGTAAGGGGTGAGGGTACGTGTTGGGAGGCCCACTAAGGACACCCAACCCCGCCCGCACTTAGCGGCCTCTACTAGGACATCGTTTGACTTTTTAATATGCACGTTAGTAATTCGGTGAAATGTTATGCAAACAGCGTTTTAGCTAAGCATGCGAATTAAATGTGAGCTACGTCAATTTAATGCATCTAATTTATTGTCGAAGTGATTTAGCATGCGAGGGTTCATTTATAAACGGTAAAACGCAAATAAATAAAGCGAAGCGAAATAAATCGGTTACAAGTTACACGGGCGGAATACAACCCGGAATTCACAATACGGCGTACAATAAAATGGAATAATCGAAATATACAATTGAAATGACGAGCAATAATTATAAACGGACCCGTGTATAAACTAGACCGTGATGTTGTGTAGGTGGACGAACCTTAATTAATTACACATTATATTGCATGTTAATCAAGGGACGGAGGTTCGAGACCTAGACGTGGTGCTAGCCCGATCTCGAACCTCGATGCCTTGTCCCGACTTATCACCTCGAAAAATTGAGTCTAAATTAATTTTACATCGGATACGACTAAGAGTCGTTGATATAGAATTAATAGTGTGAGACCGTCGATCAAAATCGTTTAAGTGAAGTGGTATGCATGAATTTTGGAAAAGCCACGTGATTGACCTTGCACGTGTCGACTAAGTCGCTTTTAAAAAGACGAGGCTCGAAAGATATAAAAAAGAACTCTCGGTTTCTGGGCTGCAGGACCCACTCGGTCGAGTCATGGCTGGACTCGGCCAAGTGCGTTCTGGAAGACGCTACTGCCCATAATTTAGGGTGCTACTCGATCGAGTAGCAGGTGTACTCGGTCGAGTGGCACCTGTACGAGTTGTGACTCGTTTGTTTTAATGTGTTTTAAATCGATGATTGGCCGAGTCGAATAAAAATATTGACGGATTTAGATTTAACTCGGTTTGTCGGTATGATAATCATGTCTTATATGATTATATCACCGTTATCGGAATTTTGTAAAGAAAGTTATTGTTAGATAAAAATTTGATTAGTGACGGAATTGCATCCCTCTACGTCACGACGTCGATATTAATCCTTACGGATTATGTGACGTCGGTTTTCGTGTCAACGGGTTCCATACTAATTGGAAATGGGATTAAATGCGTTCAACTATGACTTTAGGTTGATTATCATAGTCCAACGCATTCGAAACCGAATTTTCATACTAAAATGTATTTACGCGATATTATGACGATAATGATGATAAAGAAAAGATGATACAAAAATGAAGATGCGAAAGTACGACAATATTAATGCTAGTGTCACTATTATGATTACGATTATAAATACGATACGAAAATACGATAAATAAAATGAAAATGTGACTAGAAAAAAAAGAGATCGAGATGGCTTTTAGGACACCCTCAACATACATGCTTAGTAAGGACCTCGGAAATGGACTCGTAATAGCGGCACGGGCTTGGGAGTATCGAGGATGTATGCGAGTTATGGTGTGTATATGTGTGTGTATGCTTCGCCGGTTCTCCGAGGGACGAGGGGCTCGGGTTTGATGTGTTTTGCCTAGGGTTGCTAGGGTCGTAGTATTGTGTGTATGGGATGAGTATGCATAACAAGTTGTAAAGGTTGTAAGAGTTGTGTGGTTGCAAAAAGTGTTCCAAAGTGTGTGTTGTGCATGGGGGTCATGGGGTATTTATAGGGAGCCCCGACCCTGGGTCACTCGACCGAGTGGCGCGGGTGCACTCGGTCGAGTGCCCTCGCGAATGCACCTGGACGGTCCTTGTGAGGCTCCACTCGATCGAGTGGCCAATCCACTCGACCGAGTGGATCAATTAGGTCGTGCTAAATCGGGAAGGATTGGCCTTGATTTGCTCTTGATTGATTGCATTGTTTTGGAATGATTTTGGCTGATTTTTAGATTGTGGCGCAAGCTTCGAGACGCATCCGGTCGTTTTTTTTGTGTCGGTTTTGTCTTGACCGGGTTTTGACCCGGTCGCTAAAAGACGGGATTTATTGTTGGTGTCGGTTTTGACCCAAATTAGTCTTGTTTGACTCGGAACGACCCACTGGGCCTGAATTTGAGGTCTGTTTTGTGATATTTTTACTCCAATAAAAGTCCATGTCGGATATTATTGATTCCGAGCCCAAGTCCGAGTATACTAAGTCACGTTCGCGTCCGATCATCATCGGGTGTTTTTTGGAAACTGCTATAGACACCTGGCGGTCAAATTTTGGGTGTCTACACTAACAATATTTTCTAAAGACTGATTTTGAGCACTAACAACACCAATGACATTTTTGAATTCTTTAATCTCTTGTGCTTGCTCTCTTAATTGATTTTGCATTTTCTCTTCGTGATCATTCTTTATTACATATTGTTGACTACTAATAGCCATGTTTCAAATCACTTTTCTTGCTTCTATAGGAGTTTTATCTACTAAAGACCCACCACTAGCAGTATCTATTAGTCGCTTCTGATCATCTAGCAAGCCATCATAAAAACTTTCAATGAAGACACTTTCACTAAATTGGTGTTGGGGGCAAGAAATACACAATCTGTTAAATCTATCCCAATAATCATGCAGAGGTTCATTTTCATCTTGCTGAATACTCATAATTTGTCTTCTTATTGACCTACTTATATTAGGAGGTTGATATTTCTCAAGAAAAGTTTTTCGCATGCAATCCCAAGAAGTAATAGATCCAGACGGAAGATAAAACAACCAATCTCTAGCTAAATCATGTAATGTGAATGGGAATGCACGAAATCTAATAATACCATCATCAACGTCATCCAAAGATAAAGTAGCACAAGCAAGATAAAATTCCTGAATATGTCTTTGAGCATCTTCATTAGAATTACCGTAAAATTTAGGGAGTATTTGGATAAAACCTGGATTAAGCTTAAACGGTTTTTCCAAAGAAGGAAAAATTATACTCGTCGGTGTTTCACCGGAGGAAAGTAACTGCTCCCTTAAACTCTTCTCGGCTGCCCGAGTCATCTTATATAATTCGAACTATATCTGAAAAAAAACAAAGGGGGGGAAACTAGTGAAGGAATAAAAATAACCAAAATAATAATAATAATAATAATAATAATAAATAATTAACTCACTAACTAAAATCTAAGATAATAAACAAGTAGTCCCCGGCAACGGCGCCAAAATTTCTTATAATTGATTGATGCGTGTCGTTTCCGCGCTCAAAATTAAATTTATATTTTCGCTTACGAACTCTAACTAACAAGTAGAAGGGTAAGTAAGGGTCGAACCCACAGGGACTAATGTACTATCCTAGATCGACGTAATTATTCTATTATTTATAATTTATAATAGTAGGTATAGTTATATAATTATATTGAGGGGGGTTTTGTTGAGGTGAATAATTCTAATTTAAATTAAACTATTACAAAAATAAACTAGACTAAACTAAAAAGGCAAGTAAATAACAACGATTTTTAATTCAAGTTAAAGTTATAATAACGAATTAATAGGAGACATGTAATTTTCTAGAGATATTGGGTCAAATCATCGATTCACTTAATTAGTTATTGGATAGATTGATTAACTATTTAATCTCTTGTAAGCAAGTAAATTAACAGCTTTATCTTTCTTACTTGTTAAACTCCGTTAACCACGCAAGTTTAATCCTAACTAAATTAGATCGACTCAACCATGTAAGCACGAATCAAGTCAATAAATTTAATCGCTTTAAGAACACCAATCAATTAGATCTTATAGAACCAGAAAGCTGCAACTCTATAAGACAAAATTATTACTCAAAATTCTAACAATTATAATTAGACCAGTAAGCTGCAACCTAATCAAAATTATTATCTATCAACAATAGAT
Source organism: Agrostemma githago (assembly GCA_958450325.1). NCBI lineage: Eukaryota > Viridiplantae > Streptophyta > Magnoliopsida > Caryophyllales > Caryophyllaceae > Agrostemma > Agrostemma githago. The sequence continues at coordinate 24,266,345 of OY288254.1, read as the reverse complement.
TTAAGAGAACAATTTAGGTGATCGATCCAAATTAATAATCATAAATCACAAGGTTAATAATGAATTTCAAATAAATATCCAATAACAATAATTAATCGTTAAACACAAAAATTCAATCTCATATCCCACAATATCAATAGTTAATTACACACTTCTATTGAAAAATTACTCCATACTAAACATTAAAACAGTAAATAAAAGTGAAAGATTAAGAAATCTCATAAAAATTGGGTCGAAAATCGGGTCGGATTGTGTTCTTCGTCCGAGTTGGTGCTGCGTGCTTCCTTTGTCCTCTTCTTCTATTCTTTTTCTTCCTCTCTCTCCTCTGCTTTCTTTTTTTTTTTATGCTGATGTTGGTGTGCTGGTTGGTGCCTCCTGCGGCTTTCTTGTTGTTCTCCTTTTTATATTTTTTTCTTTTGTTTTTATTTCCTTATTTCTTGTCTTATGGACTTTCCATATCTTTTGTCCATTCAGCCTGATTTTCGAGTTGAATCCTATTAGTCTGATTCTGACCCATAAGACTTTGGATTTGGGTCTAACTTTATTTTATAAAGTTATTGGTCTTGGACTTGGCTTTCCAACGGGTCCTATATCGCCTTATTCCGATGTCGTATGAGTGAAATATCGTCGACTTAAGACAGACCTGCAAGCATAAATACGATTTTAGTAGTCATCCGATCTTAACTCAAATGGGTCATTACTAATTACTTAAAATATACATTTAAAACCCAATTTAGTACGAAAAATAATATAAGGCCGATAATAAATCAAAAGTTACTAAAATTATAACGTTTAGCTCAAATAATACAAAGACGACGCTGAAAATATAATATTAAAGGGGTAAAAATACGCATAAATACCGACTTATCAGGTGCGCTAATACCCACTCGGCTAGTTTAGTAGTTAGTATGTGCTTACTCGAGGGCGAGTAAGGGTTAAGTGTGGGGGAGTTGATAAGTGTAGTTTGTAGTGCCTAATTTGTTGTGTTTTGGTCCCATTTTCCTTGTGGAATCGCTCCTTGGGAGCGGTTTATGGGCTTCTTATGCTTCCTCTAGCTCGTTTCAGGTTCCCGAGACCATTTGTGAAGAGTTGGAGCGATTCCGACTCTATACATACACTTTATGGAGCCAACGAAGTGAATGAGCGATCACTCGGTGCCTTGGATTCGACCCCGAGACCTTGGGACCCAATCCCGAGCCTCCGAGACCCGATCCCGAGTCCCGAGAATCGATGAGAAACCCATGAGAGGCAAGGAGGGACCAAAAGGAGCTTAAAGGAGGCCTACAAGGCTCATCCCGGTCGGGATGGCCTCATCCCGTCCGGGATGAAGTGCACAAAAGCAATGGCAACTGTCTTGGGTCCATCCCGACCGGGACCACCTCATCCCGATCGGGATGAGCCATAACACAGCCTTGTGTTATTGATAACACAGCCCGATGTTATGCTTGATCCCGACCGGGATGAGTTCATCCCGACCGGGATGAGTTCATCCCGACCGGGATGAGCCCAGTTCAGACCCGCGCTTCATCTTTTCTTCTCCTTACTCATTGTAACCCTATAAATACCCTCCCTCTTGTAATCTTATGATATGTTCTTTATTACCCATTAAACCCTAGACTACTTTAGCATAGATTAGCTTAGATTAGAGTAGATTAGTCGGTAATTAGTCCTTAATCTTAGTTTAGTCTTGTATTAAGGGAATTCTTGAAGAATCCATCCAAGATTGACAACCTTGGTTGATGTATTTGGGTTTTTCTCATTAATGCAAGTTTTCATTCTTCCTTTCATCTTGTTAGTAGGTATAATCTTCTTTTCCCTTCTCCTAATCTTGTTTATTCATCCAAGTTTTAATCTTTGTTCATTGTATTGTTCATAGTTCATTGTTTTCACTAGTTTCTTTATGTATGTTTTGTTGTTTGAGTTAGTTTATCTTGTTCTTGTTAGTTTTTCCTTTAGATATGTTTGAATAGATTCTTCCTAGGGTTAGTAGGGTGATTTGGGTGTTTAATGGGTGATAAAGGGTTTGTTGGAGATGTTGGTGGAAGTTTTGGGTTTCCTCTTGGTTAGATGCATGGTACATGTTTGATGAAATGCTTGAATGACATGTAGATGCATATGCTTGTTTTTCTTGCCTTTTCTCTCGTGGGTGATAGTTGGCTCGTGGGTTTGGTTCCCTCACTACGTAGCGAGAGCCCGGTGAGGACGACCCCTAGGTCGGTCTACGTAGCGAGAGCCCGGATGTGACCTAGGCTACGATAGCACGCTAGTAACCCCGTTTGTCATATGTGTCGCTAAGGTGGGTTCTTTCAAGAACCTCTAGGTCGGTCTACGTAGCGAGAGCCTGGACTACACCTAGATTACCCGACTACCCCTTCACCTTTGCTCTTCCTTGACCATTCCATTACCCCTTGAACCCGACCTAATCCTAGCCCTTTCCCTTATTTGTTTTCTCCGTCACCGTAGTCATAGTCTTAGTCTTCCTCCCTCCTTATCATTCTAGGTTAGCTTAGCTCGTTGACTTAGTCTCATATTTGGGTGACCTTAGTCTAGACGCCTCTTACCGTCCCCGTGGATTCGACCCGACTTGCCCTAGCTACGTGTTAGGAATAGCCGGTTATTATTTGATCGGTGGGGATCCGCGGCAAATCCCTCCATCAGATCTAAAGAGGATGAATGGTTGAGATTGCATGTAGTAATTAAGGTAGTAACTACCATATTTTGGAAATTATATGAGAAAATCCTCTTTCCTCCCTAAATTACTGCCAATTGATATCTTCTTCTCTCTCATCTCATTCATTTTTTTCATTCAAACACCCGCCTAACACAAAAATCCTTCACCTTCATCATCTCTCATCTCATTCAATTTTTTCACTCAACTCAAGCACACCCGAGCACTCGATCGCTCAACTCAACTCAATCGCTCACCTTCAACTCGAGCAAGTTTATATTGAAGCAGCTTTCTAACTTTAGCAAACATAATGAACAAGGTGCGATCGCGATTGTTGGAAAACGTAAACAAGTATGCGGACGCTAGACAAAAGATCATCGACGCTCCCAAGAGCAAGCCAACAAAGGGCCGAAAAAAATAATGTGTTTACTGAATCATGTCATCTCTTTTCTAACTATGAATTAATGGTTTGTATTCTTTAGTTACCTATCTAATTACATTGGTATTTTGACTATCACCAATGCATTGAAGCTGTTAAACTCTGTTACACTGACTAGTTGTACTTGTTACTCTAATTTACTGCTGGTGTTACTATGGGGATTACTGAAGTTAACCCAATTTTCTTTGGTCTCACAATCTGTGTGTTACACCGAAGCATTGTAAATGTTACTTTAATGAACAATTTATGTTACTTTAAGTTATTAATGGTGTTTGTACAATGATATTGCAATCAATTCCTCTGACGCATTATATATTGTTTTTTGAAGAACAAATGTTGGTACTTTGTCAATGAATGGAACCAATCCAAGTTATCTACAGTTACTTTGGTAATGATTTTGTCTAAACAACACTGTTGTCTTCAGTTACTTCAATGCATTGTTTCTGTTACTGTAACAGACGAATAGTGTTACTCTGGCACACATGAGATGTTACTCTAACCAAAAACACATGTATTAAATAAATATAGTGTTAAATGCACCGTAACACAGCGGTATGTGTAAAAAAAATTGTACAAAATTAGTTTTTCGTGTAAACCAGAAAAAAAGAAAAAATTCTTATAATGACAAAAAAACACGAGTATTCTCAAAACACTTGTTCATCCTCCTCGTCTTCCTCTGTGTCTTCTTCAGTTTCCTCTCCTTCGATGTCTTCATCTACTTCATACTCATCATCCTCATCATTGGTTGGCTTAGTAGGCTGTTTAGGCGGTCGTGTTGCGTACGGATTTGGACAGTTTCGTTTGGTTGGCTTAGTATACTTTCTCACATCAAATCCGCAAGCTAGCGCGTAGATTTTGTAAAATTTCACTGCCTCATCAATTGTTCCGAATACTTGCTCCATGTACGGAATGAAAACCTCACCCACATCTCTGCACCATTCCTGTGCATTCGGTTCTTTGCCAATGCTTCGTGCAAGAAATTAAAAAATGTCACGCCCATGGACATAAGTGTTACTTCAACTCATAAGTTGTGTTATTTTAACCCTTAAAGGATGTTACTCCAACGTCAGCGCCAAAAACCCTTTTCAGTGTTACGTGTTTGTGTTACTCTAATTAGAATTAGATATTACTGTAATTCATTACTTGTGTTACTTCAACGTCATGACTGCTTCAACATAAAGCAAACAATAATATCAGTGAAACAATAATATCAATGAACCATTGTTATTAATCCATGATTGATCAAATGAATCAAATTCTACCTTTTCCAGTGTTGTCATGTGCGTTCGCATCTTTGGCAAAACCACCTGCACAAAATCAAAGAGCGTTACACTCATGCAAATAATATGTTACTATAATTCGTAAGTGGTGTTACTCTAATGTGTACAATACGTTACTCTAACATCATCAATAAAACCCTTTTTCTGAACGTTCATTTGTGTTACTGTAATTGCAAGTAAGTGTTACTTTAATGCAGAAGGCATGTTACTTCAACGACGTTTATGCGTTAATTGAAATCAAAACAATAGTATCAATGGATATCATGGAAAATCTGAATAAAAACCATAAAGCCCTGTAATCTATAAAGATCGAGAGAGCAAATAACCATTGATACGAAATTGTGATATCAAAACGCAATGACATAAAAAAAAACGCAAATTGATACGAAACTGTGATACGAAATGACAATGAAAGCACTATAAACATGAAAATTGACGTAAAAAAAATGCAATTTGACTCGATAAACCATTGATATTAAAACGCACATTGAAAGCAATATGACCATCGAAATCCATGAATAAAAAGTGAATCAAAACGTGAATGAAATACTGAAACTCACCATTGTTATACTCGATCAGTTTCTTATCAACCGTTGAAGACGATGACGCGGTCATTGAATCCATTGTAACAGAATTCCGAGTACAAAATCGATGACTTAACGTGAATGAAGAAAGGGTTTTTTTTGGTGTTTGAATGAACGTGATATGATGAATGAATGTGAATGATGAATGAATGTGATAGGGAGTTATTGTTTCCTAAATTCATGGGAGCTATTTTAGGAACGTAATTTTTTTTTTTTTAATAGATGCATCTTGTCTATCCATCCTCATCCCATCCATCGGATGGGATGAGGACTTAGGGACTCACAAAGAGTAAAGGACTCAAAAGAGCCTTACTCTATATTATATATATATATACATATTTTTATATATATACATATTTATATATATATACATATTTATATACATATACATATTTATATACATATATATATATATATATATATATATAGAGAGAGAGAGAGATGGGTTCTAATGAGTCCCCTTATATATGTTGAGTCCCTAAGTCCTCATCCTATCCGTTGGATGGGATGAGGATGGATGGACAAGATGCATCCTAATATTTTGTATTTAAAAAAAAAAAAAAAAAAAAAAAAAAAAAAAAAGGAAGATTTAGTATCCTAAAATAACTCCCATGATTTTAGGAAACAATAACTCCCATAATCACAATCATCCCTCATTCATTCATTCATTCATTCACGTTCATTCACAGGTTCATCAAAACCTTAAAAAAAAAACGCTCTCATCGATCATCACATTCATTCATTCAATCAAATATGTGCTCGAAATTCTGTTACTATGAATTCAATGATCGCGACATCTTCATTAACGGTTGATAAGCAATTCATCGAGTATAACAATGGTGAGTTTCGATATTGCTTTCATGTTTTGCGTCAATTTTTATTCATTATCTTGATTAATTTGCGTCAATTTGTGTTCATGTTTTGCGTCAATTTTCATGTTGATATTGTTTTCATGGTCGTGTCATTCATATTTTGCGTCAATTTTCATGTTGATATTGTTTTCATGGTCGTGTTATTCATCATAGATTCATATGCAAATCGTAAAACACACAAACGGTGAGTATATATGTTTTGTAATTTATACTGAAATCGCCATGGAAGTCATTAAGATGCTACTCAATTATTAGTTTTTACGTTTACAATATATTGAGTTATTGTATTTCATATACTGCGTTACTTTAGTGTAGAGCATCTGTTACTTTAATGTCTACCATCTGTTACTTTATATGTCATGTTACTTTAATACACTCCAATTGTTACTTTAGTGTTTTTCATCTATTATTGTAGTGCATTGTAGTGTCCTAAGAATTTAGGAAGCTGCCATATTAAAAAAATAATAAAAAAAGAATATTGTTTCCTATAATAATGGGACGTGATTGCCACCAAAATAGGAAACAATATCAAAGAGTAACGCCATATAAAAAAAGAAAAAAAAATACTACTCCTACTTCCTATAATTATGGGACATGATGACTTCAAAATAGAAAACAATATCAAAGAGTAAGATACTGCGTCATACTATCATTTTTTATCATTATATGAATTTTTTACACTAACTTATATCTGGTGTTATTTTAATGAACATTATCTGTTACTTTAATCCATACTATCTGTTACTTTAATGTCTGACCTCTGTTACTTTATACCTGGTGTATAAGCATACTCAGTTAATTTAATTCAATGTTACTTCAATGCACTTCATCTGTTACTTTAACTCTTGTTATCTGTTATTTTAATCCACATGAATGATGTAGGGATGTGGGTGAGAGTTTCCTCCATTGTGCGGTGGTGAGATTAAATCAAAGCTTCTGAGATGATGATGAAGAAGATGAAAAAGAAGAAGACGGAGAGAACGAGAAGGATGAAGAAGAAGCATAATTATAAGTAGGACATTATGAGTAACAATTGTGAAACATTGGAATTGTAATGGAGTTGATTTAGTTGGAATCTTGTACCACTTTTTGTTTTGGAGTATCTTAATAAAAACAAACATTGTTCTTTTTGTTAATTGAAAATCCTGTTTTTGCAAGAGACTACTATGCAACGTAACTGATTTTATGAGTTAAAGTAACACAGTTCATGAATTAAAGTAACACATTGTATGAGTTAGAGTAACAGTTTTTGCAAGAGACTATGCAACGTAACAGATTTTATGAGTTAAAGTAACACAGTTCATGAATTAGAGTAACACATTGTATGAGTTAGAGTAATAGTTTATGCAAGAGAATATATTAAAAAACGTAACAGATTTTATGAGTTAAAGTAACACAGTTCATGAATTAAAGTAACACGTTATATGAGTTAAAGTAACATAGTTTATGGATTATGGCAGTAACATAGTAAGATACGTACAATGGCAGTAGGAAAATGATGATTTTTTGGTGAAAATGAAAAAAACTTAATTTTGAAAAAACTTGTTGTGTGAGAGAAAAAGACATTTAAAAAGACTGATAAAAGAGAGAAAATATTTGCATTGAGATAATTAAGGAGGAGAGAGAAAAATGATATATTTACCAGATTTGTTAGTTATTTCCTTAATTATGAGATCAAATCTTGTCCATTAATCTAACCTTGAATCAAGGGCTAAGATGGGGACTCACGGACTCAACATATATAAGTGGACTCACCTGATCCCACTTTTATATATATATATATATATATATATATATATATATATATATATATATATATATATATATATATATATATATATATATATATATATATATCTTAACCAAATTTTACTTTGAAAATTTAGATGACTCATTTACCCTTAACATAATTAATTTAAAAAATTTATTGGACATAATTAACCATATTTGATTGAATAATATTAAGAAAATTTATAATTTATTCATGAAAAGTTTAATAGGTACACTGAAATACACTTGAACCAATTGAGATCAGGAGACTACATACTAAAGTCACTTGTATACGTACATTTTGCAAGGTTGTCTTAATTAAAATGACGATATCTCACTAGTGCAATGTCGGAATAAAGTGATTCACGATGCATTGGAAAAGTAAAATCGAAACCTAAATGTTTGTAGAAGAGAGCAAAAAGCCGATTTTGTGATCTAAATATCTAATGGGACGGAATAAGGCCATAAAACATCGGTCACAAAGATATAATAAAGCAAAGGAAAGAAATTGGGCTAAGCCTAGAGTTGTCAATCGAATCACCCAGGTCGGTTATGAGCCGAGTTAATTAAGACGGGTCATATGATCTTGAGTTCAAGTTTAAATGGGTTAGTATACTTAGACGGGTCGAGTCGGGGTTTGACCAAGTCACTTACGGGTCGGGTTTACTCGGGTTGACAGTCATAAAAGATCGGTTAAGTATCATCGTGTACATGTCGTACAATCATTTAACGTAGGAATATAGGATCGTCTTTCAAAAAATTCATACAAATGACGGTTACATTTTTACTCCTACTTGGTAGTGGTTAGTGACTTAGGCCTCGTTTGGTTCATCCGGGAACTTATTTCCTGGAGGAAGTTGCAATTAACAGGAAGTTACTTCCCACATCAACTTCCCGGGAATTTGCAATATTTGTTTGGTTGACATCCTGGAATTCACACTTCCCGGGAATCGAATTGCTGCATCTTGTTTTGTTAACTCGAGCTAATTCCCATGATTTTGATTACATTGACTATTATGCCCTTTATTAATTTAGGGTATAAAAACTTTTGATTTTTTTTCAGCAACTTATAAAATATCCAAAATTGTTTTCTCTATAATATGCAGTCGTAATCAAAATACATTAAAAAAAAGAATGACAAAAAAATATAAGGTTATTTAACAACAATAATATCAACTATAGGGCGTCTTCCCAAAATAATACCAATTTCAATAAATCCGAGAATAATACGTATTATTAGAGTACTTAAACAAGAGTAGTATATATATAAGTGACTTTATAACCTGCTACATCAGGTCACCTAATTAATATTTAACCTGTTACTTATTCTTCATCCTCCTCCTTAGACCCGGATAACGGGTGAACTGTGTCGGGTCAGCTTCGGGTCAGGTCACTTTCGGGTTATAATAATAGGGTTGACTTCGGGTCGGGTCGGATAATTTCGGGTTCGGGTCATTCTCGGGTTTGATGTTTTCAAGCTTTTTAGGGATTGATGTGTCGTGTTTATATAACTTTATTCCCTCGATTCCGTTGTCTTTTCCGGTCGGAACGCGCTCTTTAGAGCCGTTTCTTCTAACATTTTGCTTTGAGTGAGTGTTTTTGTAGATTCTACACGATTTCAGATCTTTATGTGCATTTACACTTATATCTGGTTAGAAGAACGATCCCGAGACAAAACCCGTGCTTCAAGACGTTTAGGCGAAGAAGAAATGAGAAGTGTCGATTCGTTGGGCCAAGGAAAGCGGCCTAATACTTGTTTTATTAGTGATGTGCGCGCCAGCCTGCATGTGGCAGGCGGCCTGCTGGTCGGCCGGCATGCACAATCTGTTTATTTCGCCTATTTTGTGTAACTAGAGAGTTGTATTATTTCCTAACGATCACTTTTCATACTTGGTTTTATTTTTACTTTAGAAGCTCGTGACTCTTAGGATTCTAGCACTCGGTTTTCACTCATACTCGAATTCGGTAATCTCGTTTATGCAATTTTCAGTTTTATATTTTCAATCTTTATCGTAATTACTTAGTTCGTCGTAATTTTCTCTATTTGGAATTCGTTGCTCTCCGTTTAGTTCGTTAGATTTCCGTTCGTTTATCGTTAGATTTATTTGCTTCACTTTTATCATGAATTATTTGTATGAGATTTATTGTTTCGTAATCATCATGCGTAGCTAATTTTCTCGCTAGGGTCGAGGGGGATCGATGGATTATTATACGATTATGCTACTTGGATACTAAATATATAATTATGCTAGTGCCATCTTCGCGTGTTTTATTTGTCGATTAATTTGTTAAAGGCCACAACATTTTAATCTGTTTGGGAAATTCTAGTTCTCGTGCGAAAGCAGAATTAGGATTAGATCACACGCGATTTGGTAGGGAGTCTAATAAGTTGCGAGAGTCCGTTAGATCCTTCCTAGGTTGACACGATTCGAGAGAACGTGTTATAGCCGACTAGCATGTTTATGTGTTTATTATTATTGTCGCATAATTGTTGAACACCTATCGTGAACCCGTGACCTTAGTTTTCATCTCATTGTTAGATTCAATTTTTATTATCGTTTTTTAGTAGTCTTTTATATATTTTCAATCAGTCAACCATTAGAGCATTTTAGAATCGCCATAGCTAAAAGACGAAAATTGACTGTTTCCCTGTAGATTCGATACCTTGCTTGCCACTATCTTCTTGTTAGTAGCATTAGGTTTATCTTGATTGGGTGAGACGACTTAACCCACATCAAATTTGGCGCCGTTGTCGGGGAAACGATTTTTCTTGTTTTTTTAGCTTGTTTCTTTTATGCTCTCTTTCGTCTCAAGGAATTAAAACTCCTTGAGATTGATCTCGCTTTCCTATTGTAGTTTTGCTTATGCCCAGGTCTTTTCGGTCATCAGAGCTTACTCCGTTTGATCCTGAACCCGAGAAAACCTTTCGTAGGCGACGACAATTTTGGAGAGAGATTTCCGCAGCTCCTGATCTTGCGACTTTGGAAGCTATTCATACTGAATTTGTAGCTGAGAATCAGTCCTTTAAAGAGGAACATCAATCAAAGTCCGAGATCATTTTACCACCTCCTCCAATCATAAAAATGCCGAAGCTTTCTAGTCATTCGGAGCCCGAGCAAACTGCTCTTCCTAAGTTGGTTAAACGACCAATTGCCACTCAAGGTACATTTGAGATTCGACCCGCCTTTATCACCTTGGTGGAGAAGAATCAATTTGGTGGTGACCCTAAGGAGGATCCTCACAAGCATATGAGGATTTTTACTGATTATTGCTCCACGATTCCGCTTCTCGCCGGGGTAACTCAAGAAGAAGTCATGGAGATGTTCTTCATGTTCTCACTACGGGATTCCGCTAGGGAGTGGATAACGGACCTTGATAAAGTCACCGAGGGGATCACCGATTGGAATTCTCTTGCTCTAGCCTTCTACAAGCACTATTACCCTCCACAGAAGACGAACATGCTCCGGAGTCAAATCACCAATTTTCGTCAAACTCCGAATGAGAATATTCATGAAGCGTGGGAGCGGTTCAAGAAGTTTGTGAAGGAATGCCCGCACCATGGTTTTCAGGTTTGGTTTCTTTATAACCAATTTTATAACGGGTTGTATGATGATTGCAGGAGTACACTTGATTCGGCATGTAATGGGCGATTCCAATGTAACGTGGATGATGATAAGGCTTGGCAAACAATAGAAGAGATGGCATCTCACCACTCCCGATGGGGTAATCCATGTGGTAATACTCGATCAAATTCCGGTGAAAGTGGGTCCTCTAATGCCGTGGCCGTTCAATTAGCCGCTTTGGCTAAGAGATTTGATGCATTTGAAGTGTCGAATTCTCAAGGGGGAGGAGGCATGCATCAAGTACATGTCATGCAAGAGTATGCATGTATGCGCTGTGGTGCCGCGGACCACCAAGCTCAGGATTGCCTAGCCTCCATAGAAGAGGTGAATGCATTCCATTCTATGCGCCCACGTTATCCGTATATGAACCAACCGGGCTATGATGCATCTCTTTTGTCTTACAGGAGAACTAATGTCTTGAACCCGCCTATTACACCAGTTTATGTACCTCCACCAAAGCAGCAACTCCTGAATTAGCAGAATTTCCAGAATCAAGTAAATTTTCAGAATCAGCAGCAATTCCATAATCAAGGGAATTTTCAGTACTAGCAGAACCAGCAGATTTTCGGTAATCAAAAGAATTTCCAAAATCAGGAAAATTTTCAGCAGTGACCTCACTCAGGTCAACTTCAACAGAATTTTGGCAATACTAACCAGAACTTCGGGAATTCTCACCAGAATTTCGGTACTAGTCAGCAGAATTTTGGCCAATCCTCGGCACAATCTCAATGTAATTCTTCTTCTTTGAGTTCTAATGAAATGGCTGAGCTTCGTAATATGATGCAGATGATGGCCAAGACCCAGGACTCTATGATGGCACAAATGCAAAAAAATTATCAAGCTAAGGATAATGCCATCAAGAATTTGGAGAACTAAGTGGGACACCTTGCCGCGTCACAAGCAACGCGTCAACAAGGTAAACTCCTTTCTCAAGGTGATCAACAGCATGATACGGCTAATGCGATCACTCTTCGTAGTGGCACACACTATGGGGGTCCGTCGATGCCTAAAGATGATACACCGGCCGAGAAGGAGGAGGTTCTAGTGGAAGATGTCAATGAGGACGTTATTGTGGAAACTCCAAGTGAAGATCAAGTTCCACCACCCACTACTCTCGTTCCCACCCCGACTAGTCTAACAATTCAAGTACCATTCCCGGGTCGATTGAAGAATCGGAAGGAGGCTACCCAATTTGGCAAGTTCATGGAGGTTGTGAAGAATTTGCAGGCTACGGTCCCATTTACCGAGCTCATTATGCAGGTCCCGTCTTACACCAAATTTATGAAGGACATCTTGACTCGGAAGAGAAGCATTGGTGAGGTAGAAACCGTCGCTCTTACTGCAGAGTGTAGTGCATTTTTACAAAATAAGGCCCCACCAAAGCTAAAGGACCCCGGTAGTTTTTCGATTCCTTGCACTATTGGCACCTTATTGATTGATAAGGCATTATGTGACTTAGGTGCTAGTGTAAGTGTCATGCCTTACTCTGTTTGTGAAAAACTTAATATGGGTCCTCTTAAGTGTACTAGTGTAACTTTGCAGATGGCGGATCGTTCCATAAAACGCCCTTTGGGAGTTTTAGAAGACGTGCCCGTTAGAGTTGAGGTGATTGGTAATATGGTGGGTTTTGGGGAAATTGGCTTCCATGGGGAGAAATATGGTGAAGCATGGTGGGTTCACGATGGTAATTTGAGTAATAACCACCACGATCACAAGGTTGATAAGCACTCACTCGATGGAAGCCACTTCCATATCCTTGAAGCTCATACCCACGGGTTTCTTGATTACCGAATGAAGCTTGGTGGTAGTTCGGAGACATCATGGCATAGTCTCGATTCATGGAGGAAGAGGAGTAGCTTGTTGTAGCTTCTATGGGTGGGGAGTTTAGATCGAACCTCATGCTATACTCGAAAATCGTGGCTCGCACCCGGTTGAGGACCTCTCAATCTAGCAACCGTCCGCTAAAGCGGCTCTAAGTCGTAAAGAAGAAGATGGTCACCACCTCTAGGCACAAACTGTAGACTAAGAGCAAACGTGAGAAGTCTAGTGCTTTTTGGGCACTAGACAAGAAGGAAATAAACTTCGCACACACAAGAAGCAAAGGAACAAAAAGAAAAAAGAAAAACACAAAAACAAAAGACAAAGTCAAGTAGATAGGCAAACTAGGTCTAAACTAGCACCGTCCCCGACAACGACGCCAAATTGATGGGAGGGATTTGACGTGGATCCCCACCAAAAAAAACCCAACTATTCCTAACACGTAAATAGGGCAAGTCGGGTCGAGTCCACGGGGACGGTAAAGAGGTGTCTAGACTAAGTTTCACCCAAATACAAGACTAGGTCAACTAGGCAAAGCTAAACTAGAATGATAAGAAGGAAATAAACAAAGACTATGACTAAGCTAGATATGACAACTAAGGCTAAACGATACAATTAACTAAGTGAACAATGACTAAGATAACGAAGAAATAAAACAAGGAAAGAATAGGGTTAGGTCGGGTTCATAAGTGTAGTAGGATAGTTGGGAGATCGATGGTGCAAGGTTCACCTAGTTACTAAGGTTGGTCCGCGCTCTCGCGTCAAAGCCAATATCCGCACTATCGTGTCAAAGACAAAACCCGAATACTTATGCAAGATGTTACCCAATACACAAGGATTCAACCACAAATCAATCACACAATGAGAAGAGGAAGACAAGCAAGAGAAGTATTTGCAACTACTACTCTAACAATCATTTCAACAAACACATAGTGTGAATAATATGTGACTAGTAACAAAGAATCCATCTTTACTTACAATCAAACCCTAATCATCCATAATCAACACTTAATCCCCCTACTAACCCCACAAAAATTCTACTCAATCATATCTAAACAAACACTAACATAAACAAGAGAAATCAACACAAACATTAAAACATTCATAATGAAAGTGAAACTAGTAAGAACAATGGATAAAGATTGAAACTTTAATAACAAAAAAGGATTAAGAGAAGGGAGAAAAGAGATTATACCATACTAGAAGATGAATGAAAGAAGGAAAACTTGCATAAAAGAGAAAACCCAAATACATCAACCAAGGTTGTCAATCTTGGTAGAGATCTTCAAGAATTCAATTAATACAAGGATTAAACTAGGATTAAGGATTAACTAAGGATTAATCTACACTAATCTAAGCTAATCTAACCTAAAGTAGTCTAGGGTTTAGTGGGTAATGTAAAGGAATGAAAAGTGCTTAAACAATACAAAGGGAGGGTATTTATAAGAGTTCACAAGCAAAGGAGAAGAAAAGAGCAACACGGCGCTGTAACTGCACCTTCCCGGCCGGGAAGGGTGATGATCCCGACCGGGATGGTGGCCCCGACCGAGATGATCCTTGGTCTTGGCCGGGATGGGCCATCAGTGGCCTGTCTTTGCTCTGCTTCCTTCCCGACCGAGAAGGCTACTCTTCCCGCCCGGGAAGGGTCTTGTAGGCCTCCAATATGATCATAAAGGTCCCTCCTTGCTCTTGTTAGGCTTCTCATTGATTCTCGGTGCTCGGGATCGGGTCTCGAGGGCTCGGGAATGGGTCTCGAGGTCTCGGGATTGAGTCTAAGGCACCGAGTGATCGTTCCTTCTCTTCGTTGGCTCCAAATGCGTAGGAAACGAGTCGGAATCGTTCCAATTCTCCATGAATGGTCTTGGGAACCTAAAACGAACTAGAAGAAGCATAAGTAGCCCAGAAACCGCTCCAAAGAGCGATTTCACAAGAGAAACCGGGACCAAACACAACAAATAGGCACTACAAACTACGCTTATCAACTCCCCCACACTTAACCCTTACTCGCCCTCGAGTAAGCACAAACTAACTACTAAACTAATAAAAACTAAAATACTAGCCGAGCGGGTATTAGCGCACCCTACGCTCTTTCAACTCACGCGAGTACATTTAGAGGAAAAGTGCACTCCGCAAGGCAAGTAAGGTCTTCTAACAAAACTGTGGATGCAACCGGACACAAAAACACAAAAACAAGCAACATACAAACAAACAAACAATCGGTTGCACCCAAAAAGAAACAAATACCGCTTCCCTAAAAAAAGCGGTGAAGAAACACCGGTTTAGGACTTAAGGCAAGTGACAATGTTCCCAAGCTAATAACACAAATCGAAATGAACAAAACCCTAATAGTATGACAACAAAGCAATAAAAACGTTGGTAACTTACCTAGGTCCTCCTAACCTTCTAAGAACGTACTACGGGACGATAGGCGGGATGGAAAAGTGATGAACCACGGGGTCAGTCGACACTGTAGGTAAGTGAGACCCCGCCCCCTTTAGCGATAAGCCAAGAGGGTCGTCCCATGCTCAAAATCGCCCAACTAGTCCAAGTAAAAAGGTGGATAAGGTTTGCAAAATGAGGGAAGACCGATCATTACCGCTATCATCCTTCCTGGGACTCGGTCCTTTGGTAGGCTCTTCACGGTAACGATCGGAAAAAGGCTTATTTTGAGTGGGTGAGAATCTTTTTGTGAGACGATTTTCTTTTGGCATTTTTTCTCCTTTGCATTTGGCTTTTGAGTTTCTATGCCATTTCTTTTTCTTCTTTTGTATTTTGTTTTTCACTTGTTGTGTCTTTTCTTTTTCTTCATTCTTTTCAATCTTTTCTTTCTTTCTCTTTCTTTCTTTTGACTTGGCTTGCCTATTAGATGATTTTGTTTTGTAGGCATTTCTTGTAGCCAAGTAAGAACTTCAACAATTTTGCAAATTATTTGTGGAAATATGTGTAGAAGGTAGGAAAATGGGTGAGTAGGGCGCGCTTTCCCTTCAAACCCACAAAAAGGTGGAAAACTTGGACTAATCAAACAATTTCGAACATGGTCACCTAAGACGGGACTCGGCAACCAAGGCCTTTTCACACCGTGGGTGGTCATAGCGGTCAAAATGCAAATCCCGTAGTAAATCCCTAGTAAGCTAGGTGGACTCAAGGTAAAGGACCAACGAAACTATTGATTTAGGGTCATTCTACTAGACTAAAGTCCAAGACTCGATTCACATCACTAGGAAGGGAAAGTAAACACTTGCTCACTAGCCTCAAAACCGGGTTTTCGAAAACCATTTACACAAGACACAAACAAACAAGACAAAAACAAAGACACAACAAAACCAAATAAAATAAGAGAAAAGAAAACAAACACCACCCCGAAACATCCAAACAAGCCACGACAACAACCACAAACTTCACAAAGCTTCACAAAGCCACGACAACAACCACAACAACCACAAACTTCACCTCACAAAACTTCACAGAGCACACACCATCACAACACATCCTCCAAACTCCGAAAAAAAAGAAAAAGGAGAAAGAGAAAGAAGGATAATACCGGGTGTCAAGAGCCTTCCGAGACTTATCGAAGATTACGCAACCTACAAGGAATTCAAGGGGGCAAAACACACACAAAACAACAAAAATACGACACAACGACACAAAAGGAAAAGACAAAAAGGAAAATCTTTTTGATTTTTAAGAAATTTTTCAAATTTTTAGAGATTTTTAAGATTTTTCGAAAATAAGACTAACTACACTAGGATATCGCTCCCCCACACTTAAACCTAGCAATGTCCTCATGCTCGATCGGTAGTGTATGGAGACACTAAAAAGAAAAGAAATTACGAAAATAAAGCTAAAAAAAATCAAAAAGTTTAGCGAAGAAAGGGTAGAATGTGTCCGGCCGGGGTGTAATCAAGTCACCATGGGCCGAGACGAGAACAGATATGGATGGGGGAAGAAATAAAAAGAAAATAAAAGGAAATGGGAGGGGAGGACTAGGTGTAATCAAGTCACCTAGCCCGGATTCCGCCTAAATCCGACTAAATCCTAAAAAGTGAAAAATAAAGAAAAAGTGAAAAGGCTTGTAAATTTGGATTTTTGAAATGACTCTCGATGTAGTCACGTCATCGAGAGTCGGGGGCAAAGACTACCTAGGCCTCGAGGGGCACCATGACACAAATGATAAGGGGAAGGGAACAAACAAAGGGAGACAAGCAATAAAAGACGAAAAAGAAAGGATAGTTGCCGTACCAATCGGTTAGTAACTCACTAACTCCATCGTCTCAATGATCATTAATGGCACATAGCTTGTCTTCATCATTGTTCCTCTTCTTTCTTGATAAGGTCGCATGGTTGAAGTACTAGGCTTGCATTGGTGTAAATAAGGTGAGATTTGAGGTGAAACTCGATGTGTAGTGAAGAGAAGATGAGGTGAGGGTACATATATGAAGTGTAGGGATCATGGATAGTCGCAAGGGTAGGTAGGGAGGTTGGGAGGGGGTATAAAGTGGTTGGGTGGGCTCAAATGTCGTAGAAGAGGCAAAAGGAGGAGCTGGGCACCATCCCGGTCGGGATGGTCTTCTTTCCGGTTGGGAAGGCTCCTTCCCGGTCGGGATGAACTTGATCCCGGTCGGGGTCGTACTCCAGATAGCCCAATTTTCAGCACCCTCATCCCGATCGGGATGACATCCTTCCCGGTCGGGATGAGTCTTCTTGCCCTTCATTTCCTTGATAGTTTCACCCACAAGGCCACCAATACATCGAGATCTAAAATCTTGTCCCCAAAATCTTGTCAAAAGCTTCAAAAACCGACTCCCATGCCCAAATCCAAGCTTCTATTATCCACTACTCTCTTTGAAACTTCATCTTCACTATGACCTATCAAGTAAACTCAATAAACACCATCAAATCTCTCCCTCACATCGCTCAGGAAAATTCCAAATTACAAGAGTTCCACAAAACAAACAAAATCCTAGAGACAAAATCACAATAACACAATTACACTCACAAAAATTTAAAAGAAGAGGGAAAGGGGAATATACAACATGACGGTTCTTTAGGAACTCCGTCAAACCAAGAATGGTGGATTCCTCCTTCTTATTCATAGCCATCAAGGGCTCGGAGGAGCAAGTCAAACGCACGAGCCACATCATAATGAGGGCTCAAGCTAACGAGCCAAGCTATCCTCCATGGCCTCCAAGGTGGAGGCAAGAAGTAGTAATCCCAAGACCCAACGTCATCTTTCATGTTGTCTCCGGGGTCTATCCATCCTACAAGCTTTACCGACCTCTTCCTCCCTAAGCATCGTCTCCTAGCACAACCAGAGCTTGAATTTCTAACACAAGGGTCAAAAGGGAGTTTAACCCTCTTCTTTTCATCAAGCAAACTCAAGTCATCAACAAGTTCCGACCCAATGTCTCCCAATCCTAAAACATCGCTCTTCCCCACATCATCAATAAGAAGAGATTTAAAACTCATACAAGCGGTTTCAACCTTCTCTAGACCAAGATCCAAATTACACACAAGGGGTTCACAATATTTTATTGGGTTATCACATATGGGCGACTTGATTTCATCATTCATGTCCCATGACTTCACAACACTTATCACCTCACTCAACTCATCCCAAAGGTCAACATCCTCAACAATAGGCTCATAAGAAGCGGCATGAAGCTCAAGAGGAGGGCAAGCGGAATGGATTGAAGGTTCAACAAGTATAGAGGGGGTAGACTCTTGACTTTCCTCTATTATATCGGTGTTTTCATCAATGAAACTCTTCAAATTCCCACTATCCTCACCCAATTCTTCACCAAAAACTCCTCCATTAAGGATTATCTCCTCTTTCGCCTCTTCTTGGGTAGACGATTGAGGTTCTTCAAAGGAAATTTCGCTTCCAAAAGGAGCTTCATCGGCGTCTTCGTGATTAGGTTGCTCCCTTTGCTCATGAGCACCCTTCATCTAGTTGCGACGTTCGGGATAAAAACATTACGGTTTTAACCGATAACGCATTTAATCGAGCATCCATCGCCTCGGTTTCCCTTTGGTATTGGGCCATGAATTCCTCTTGGTTCTTTTGCATTTTAATGGCCATTTCTTGTTGGCTCCTTTGCAATTGAAGAAACGATTGATATAACTCCAAGTTGGGCGTTTGGTGGTCATTGGGGTTTTGGAGTGCCACTTGTAAACCTTGATGATGCCCAAGGGGTGGGGCATCATATTGTTGGTAGTGAGGTTGAGGTGATTGGTAATATGGTGGGTTTTGGGGAAATTGGCTTCCATGGGGAGAAATATGGTGAAGCATGGTGGGTTCACGATGGTAATTTGAGTAATAACCACCACGATCACAAGGTTGATAAGCACTCACTCTATGGAAGCCACTTCCATATCCTTGAAGCTCATACCCACGGGTTTCTTGATTACCGAATGAAGCTTGGTGGTAGTTCGGAGACATCATGGCATAGTCTCGATTCATGGAGGAAGAGGAGTAGCTTTTTGTAGCTTCTATGGGTGGGGAGTTTAGATCGAACCTCATGCTATACTCGAAAATCGTGGCTCGCACCCGGTTGAGGACCTCTCAATCTAGCAACCGTTCGTTAAAGCGACTCTAAGTCGTAAAGAAGAAGATGGTCACCATCTTTAGGCACAAACTGTAGACTAAGAGCAAACGTGAGAAGTCTAGTGCTTTTTGGGCACTAGACAATAAGGAAATAAACTTCGCACACACAAGAAGCAAAGAAACAAAAAGAAAAAAGAAAAACACAAAAACAAAAGACAAAGTCAAGTAGATAGGCAAACTAGGTCTAAACTAGCACCGTCCCCGGCAACAACGCCAAATTGATGGGAGGGATTTGCCGTGGATCCCCACCAAAAAAAACACAACTATTCCTAACACGTAGATAGGGCAAGTCGGGTCGAGTCCACGGGGACAGTAAAGAGGTGTCTAGACTAAGTTTCACCCAAATACAAGACTAGGTCAACTAGGCTAAGCTAAACTAGAATGATAAGAAGGGAATAAACTAAGACTATGACTAAACTAGGTATAACAACTAAGGCTAAACGATACAATTAACTATGGGAACAATGACTAAGATAACGAAGAAATAAAACAAGGAAAGAATAGGGTTAGGTCGGGTTCATAAGTGTAGTAGGATAGTTGGGAGATCGATGGTGCAAGGTTCACCTAGTTACTATGGTTGGTCCGCGCTCTCGCGTCAAAGCCAATGTCCGCACTCTCGTGTCAAAGACAAAACCCGAATACTTATGCAAGATGTTACCCAATACACAAGGATTCAACCACAAATCAATCACACAATGAGAAGAGGAAGACAAGCAAGAGAAGTATTTGCAACTACTACTCTAACAATCATTTCAACAAACACATAGTATGCATAATATGTGACTAGTAACAAAGAATCCACCTTTACCCACAATCAAACCCTAATCATCCATAATCAACACTTAATCCCCCTACTAACCCCACAAAAATTGTACTCAATCATATCTAAACAAACACTAATATAAACAAGAGAAATCAACACAAACATTAAAACATTCATAATGAAAGTGAAACTAGTCAGAACAATGGATAAAGATTGAAACTTTAATAACAATAAAGGATTAAGAAGGGAGAAAAGAGATTATACCATACTAGAAGATGAATGAAAGAAGGAAAACTTGCATAAAAGAGAAACCCAAATACATCAACCAAGGTTGTCAATCTTGGTAGAGATCTTCAAGAATTCAATTAATACAAGGATTAAACTAGGATTAAGGATTAACTAAGGATTAATCTACACTAATCTAAGCTAATCTAACCTAAAGTAGTCTAGGGTTTAGTGGGTAATGTAAAGGAATGAAAAGTGCTTAAACAATACAAAGGGAGGGTATTTATAAGAATTCACAAGCAAAGGAGAAGAAAAGAGCAACACGGGGCTGTAACTGCACCTTCCCGGCCGGGAAGGGTGATGATCCCGACCGGGATGGTGGTCCCGACCGAGATGATCTTTGGTCTCGGCCGAGATGGGCCATCAGTGGCCTGTCTTTGCTCTGCTTATTTCCCGACCGGGAAGGCTACTCTTCCCGCCCGGGAAGGGTCTTGTAGGCCTCCAATATGATCATAAAGGTCCCTTCTTGCTCTTCTTAGGCTTCTCATCGATTCTCGGTGCTCGGGATCGGGTCTCGAGGGCTCGAGAATGTGTCTCGAGGTCTTGGGATCGAGTCTAAGGCACCGAGTGATCGTTCCTTCTCTTCGTTGGCTCCAAATGCGTAGGAAACGAGTCGGAATCGTTCCAATTCTCCATGAATGGTCTTGGGAACCTAAAACGAACTAGAAGAAGCATAAGTAGCCCAGAAACCGCTCCAAAGAGCGATTTCACAAGAGAAACCGGGACCAAACACAACAAATAGGCACTACAAACTACACTTATCAAAATGCAACAATTCGAGAGGAAACAGGATTCCGTTACTTGATGGGAAAGAAGTCATTTCCCGGCTGAGAAAGGAGTCACTCGACCGAGTGCGCCTAGTACTCGATCGAGTGCCCGGTTTGGGCACCGGTTCAGCGTGTTTCGTGAGCTCACTCGATCGAGTGGGCCGGTCCACTCGATCGAGTGGGTCTAGCTCGAGTAGAATTCCTTTTGGAGATCGAATTCTATCTCTAACGGATTTGTTTAATGTTTTTTGTAGCTGATTTTTTGTAGTTTTTGACTTCAAGTCAGATTTCTGGGGTGACACGGCAGATATTTATGCCTCGGAAACGTCTTTGACCGGGGTTTGACTCGGTCGCTAAAAGAAGGTTCCCCTTGGTGTCGTATTCGACCCAAATTAGTTTTATTTGACTCGAAATGACCCACTGGGCTTGAATTTGAGGTTGGTTTTGTGAGATTTGTACTCCGTAAAAAGGCCAAGCCAAATGCCAATGATTTTGAGCCCATATTCGAGTATGTTAAAGCATGTTTGCGTCCGATCATCATCGAGTATTTTTCGGAAACTGCTATAGACACCTAGCAACCAAATGTGGGTGTCTACACGAACTTTGACTCGATTTATTGATTTTTTTTCATTATAATAATCATGTTGTGGACATGACATAGGTCCACCCCGACGCGGCCACGCGCGGGTTTGGGGAGGCGAATGAATCTCCATATGAGAATGGATCGAATTGAAATTTAAATCGAAGTGGAGTCGCCACC
The DNA here is from genome assembly GCA_958450325.1 of Agrostemma githago. Lineage (NCBI taxonomy): Eukaryota > Viridiplantae > Streptophyta > Magnoliopsida > Caryophyllales > Caryophyllaceae > Agrostemma > Agrostemma githago. The sequence continues at coordinate 24,244,112 of OY288254.1, read as the reverse complement.
GAACTTTGTGGGAGTTCGGGCCCGTTCGAACCTACTCTATATCTTAGTGGGCCATGCACAAAGTATGGCCCATTCGGATGTCAGAGTTTATTGGGCTCGTCCCTTTGCATTTGATACCGATACCGACATTATCGGATACCGTGTATTGAATGAATCTCGTGCGCCAATGGTTTCAGACATCCGAAAACCGAGGTTCTGAGTAAGGGGTGAGGGTACGTGTTGGGAAGTTCACAAAGAACACCCAACCCCGCCCGCACATTAGCGGCCTCTACTAAGATATCGTTTAATTTTGAAATACGCGCGTTAGTAATTCGATGAATGATATGCAAACATTGTTTTACCTAAACATGCGAAAAATTGAATGGGTTGCTATGTCGATTTAATGCATCTAATACTAACGTCAAAGTTATATTTAGCATGCGAGGTTTATTTTAGTACAATAAAATAAACAACGAAAATAAATCGACAAAAAGAGCAAACTTGTTAGTAACGGTAATAACGATAATAACGGTTTGCGAAAATATAGAATGCTATAGGATAATGTAAACATGATGCCTGATTTTGGAAAATCGATAATTTTGCTAAGTCGTGTAAAAATATGGTATGATTTATACTCGACTTTAAAATTTCGATGCTCCTCATATTCGTTATTTGATTATGGAATCAATATCAAGTATTAAGAGCGAGTTTAGAAAAGATGTTATAAGTCGTTTTAAAATTGAACTAAAAAAAAAATCTTTTTATGTCGCAATTTTCAGGCAATCGCGCGACTTGTATGAACTTTGCGCGACTTGCACAGGCGCGCGACTCGCATGGAGGGCTGTTTTGGCTTTTTTTATTAATTCCGTTAGATTTGATATTCGACTAAGGAGTCGGTATCGCATCTTTGGAATGATGATTTTTATTGAATCGGGCAGAAATATTGTATGATTTATGCTCGATTCGGATTTGGATACTCGTCGTATCCGATATTCGATTATTGAATCGATATCGAATATTTAGAGCGAAATTTAGAAAATATATTTGTAAGTCGTTTTAAATCAACTAAAACGAAATAAATTGTCTCCGCGTTTTATAGTGTCGGAATTAATTTTTGCGAATTATGATCACTATTTTTGGCATCAACGACTTCGTATTAGTTAAATTAATTGACCAAATCGTTTAGATTCAACGTCCAACTATTGAGTTGGTATCGAACCTAAATAGATTGACGTTTCGCGATTACTTTAATTAAAACGGACTCGATTTGATTCCCTCGGCTTCCCGACATCGTAATAAATTCTTACGAATTGTGTGATGTCGGATCCGCGTCAACGGGTTTCGACCTTAACTAAAAATAAAAAAGATGTTTGATTCGAAAATAATTTTGAAATCGATGAAATATGCGATGAATCACGACACGAGCAAAATAAAAAAAAACTATTGTTTACGTTGACTTGTTTCAACAATCAAGCGCTAAGGGTGTCGGGATAAGCGACCGACAACATTGGATGAAACATCCTTGTATATTCGGATTTCCTTATCCCGTCATCATTCGCACTCGACACGAATCCGCAAGTATTTTAATGTATTATACTAATAATTATTATTGATATTATAGACTCGATGATAGAATAACAAAAAATAAAAAACCGACGACAACGGACAAACGACGCGAGGAGAGGCGGGAGAAGAGAGAAGAACGGGATTTTGCATCCTCAACCTACATGTTTCTTAGTCTCGGATAGAACTCGTTAGTTGTGGCCTAGGCACGGGAGTATCGATGTTTACGTAAGTTGAGTTATGGTGGTTTAGGGTTTGTAAGTTGCTAGGGTTTAAGGTTGAAGATGAATGATTAGGGTTTTTTTAGGATTGATTAGGGTTGTAAAAAAGATGTATATAAAGTGTGTCAAAAGTGTTTGAAATGTGTGCAATAGGAGTGTATATATAGGCAATTGCTCCCCCTCCTTGTCTAGGGTTACTCGATCAAATGGCTCTGATGGACTTGATCGGGTGGCCCACCTGAAAGAGGACCGCGGGTTTGCTCTTGGAAATGGCTTTGACCGGGTTTTGGCCCGGTCGCTAAAAGACGGTTTTATTTCCGGTGTCGGTTTTGACCCAAATTAGTCTTATTTATTGGAAATGACCCGCTGAGCCTGAATTTGAGGTCATTTTTGTGAGATTTGTACTCCGTAAAAAGTTCAAGCCGAAAACTAATGGTTTCGAGCCCATATCCGAGCGCGTAGAAACACGTTTGCGTCCGATCATCATCGGGTGTTTTTTGGAAACTGCTATAGACACCTGGCGGTCAAAATGTGGGTGTCTACACATGTGATAAAAATATGATTATATATACTTGTGGACATGACGTAGGTCCACCCCGACGCGGCGAAGCGCGGGTTTGGGTAGGCGAATGAATCTCGTGGTAAGATTGTTCTCGGGTTCGAAATTTAAGTCAAAATGGAGTCGCCACCGAATTTTGTGGTTATTCGGAACCATACGAGCCCACTCTATGTCGTCATGGGCTATACACAAAGTAAGCCCACTTCGATTTCAGAGTTTATGGGGCTCGTCCCTTTGCATTGATACCGATACCGTTTACACCGGCTTTCGTATATAAAATGACTCTCGTGCGCCAAGGGTTTCGGACATCCGGAAACCAAAGGTTCTGAGTAAGGGGTGAGGGTACGTGTTGGGAAGCCCACTAAGGACACCCAACCCCGCCCGCACATGGCGGCCTCTACTAAGACACCGTTCGTGTTCGTGTACGCGCGCTAGTAAAATAATTAGATGATATGCAAACAGCGTTTTAGCTAAACATGTGAGTTTTGCGTTAACTACGTCATTTAATGCATCTTATTATTTGTCGAAGTGATTTAGCATCCGAGGTTCGTTTATAAAGCATAAAAGCAAGTAAATAAACAAAGCTCGAAAGTAAATAAATAACGTACAAGTTACACGGGCGGATATATAACCCGGAATTCACAATACGACATTACGTAAAGAAATGATAAGCGAAATAAAAATAACGCAATAAAAAGATAGAAACGGACCCGTATATAAACTAGACCGCGAAATATGTAGGTGGACTAACCCCGATTAAATACGCATTATGTCGCATATTAAACGAAGGACGGGAACATGAGACTGTGGCATATTGCTAGCCTAATCTCACATCTCGTAGTCTTGTCCCGACTTATCACGTCAAAAGGTGATCAAAGTCGTTCTACGTGTCGTGATGTGCATGGTTTTGAAAATAGGATAGTCACGTGATAGTCTTTGCACGCGATGACTAAAGTCGATAAAAAGGTCGGGGCTTGAATTGTGGGTCAAACCCCCTCGGTTTTGTGGGTTACAGGACCCACTCGACCGAGTTGTGGTGTGACTCGGTCGAGTGCACGTTTAACGTGGCTACTGACCACTTTTTGGGGTGCTACTCGATCGAGTGGCCCATGGCACTCGATCGAGTGCCCCCTGTACGAAGCATGGCTCGTTTCGTTTTTATGACTTAAAATCGATGAACGGCCAAACCAAATACAAATATCGCACGATTTGTATTTAATTCGACCTCCGGTACTATAATCGTGTATGAACGATTATAATGCCGTCACCGGAGTTTTAGGAAAACGTTATTATTATATTAGAAATTTTGAATTAGTAACGAAATGTGTCCCTCTACGTCACGACATCGAAACTAACTCTTTCGGGTTATGTGATGTCGGTATTCGTGTCAACGGGTTTCGTACCAATTATGGAAAGGGAATTAAATCAGATCAACTACGACCGATCACGGTCGCGTCACGCCCTTGAGTACATTGGGGCAGGGCTCCTCGAAAGGGCTCCACCTCCATCGTTGCTCGTAAAGGGATTAGACGGACCAAAAGTGATCATCGTAGTCCAACGTTTTAAAACCGATTTTTGATGTTGATATATATATACGCGGTATTAACAACGTCAATAAAAAAAATGATAAAAGAGATGCGAAAAAGTGTAAAAAACGTTAGTGTTAGTGTTGTGACAATCATGATTACAATACAATAAAAATGAACAAAATGACGGAGTAAATAAAGATCGAAAGGGAATTTAGGACACCCTCAACATACATGCTAGGTATAGGCCTCGGAAATGGACTCGTGAATAGCGGCAAGGCTTGGGAGTATCGAGGATGTACGCGAGTTATGGTGTGTATGGATGTGTGTGTGTGTATGTGTCGGTTTATCGAGGGACGAGAGCTCGGTTTTTGTGTGTTTTTGGCTTAGGATTTCTAAGGCTTGTAAGGTGATGAAGTAGGGTTGAAGTAGGGTAAAATGTGGCTGAAATTGTAGGGTAAAAGTGCTTAAAAATCTGAAATGGGGGGGTGAAGCGGTATTTATAGACTTCACCCCTCGACATAGGGGCACTCGATCGAGTGGCCCTAGTGCACTCGATCGAGTGCCATTAAAAACGGGCCAAGCCCAGTTCAAGGCGCTCCACTCGACCGAGTGGGTCAATCCACTCGATCGAGTGGATCAACAAATCGAGATATATGGGGAAAGAAAAGATCTTGTTGGTTTTGATTGCTTTTTTGAATTTGAACTTGTGCGCTAACTGAACTCAGCTGATTTATGAGACGGTTTCATCTTTGACCGGGTTTTGACCCGGTCGTCAAAAGACGGGAATTATTTTTGGCGTCGGTTTTGGCCCAAATTAGTCTCATTTGACTCGGAATGACCCACTGGGCCTGAATTTGAGGTCTGCTTTGTGAGTTTTTTACTCCGCTAAAAGTCCATGTCGGATATTATTGATTCTGAGCCCAAATCCGAGTATACTAAGTCACGTTGACGTCCGATCATCATCGGGTGTTTTTCGGAGACTACCATAGACACGTGGCAGTCAAAATGCGGGTGTCTACAGAGCCCCCACTCTGACTGAGGCTTGGACAAGGCGAAAGTCAGAGTAGCTACCAAGCCCGTTAAGACCTGGTAGACTTCCGGTCGGGTCATTTATAGTCCGGTGGACTTGCGTGAAGGGCTCGCCAGCCATAAGCAGAGGGTCATACCTGTCCTGATGATGATAGCTTTGCGGGGAGTCAGACTTGTAGCATAAGTCCTGGGCGCGCCTATATGTGGGCCCATCCCGCATCATTTCGGGAAAAATGCCGCCTCGGGCGCTCAGCTAGGGAAGTATGTGAGCTGAACGAGCTTGCCTTCGAAGCCTTGAGTCGTACTTGAGCTGATGATGATGCTCCGTAGGGAGTAAAGCCTGCCTCTTTTGGGGAGTAGGTGTACCCGTATGCCGACACATCGCACTTTGGATGTAGCACACCGGGGAAAAGCTGACTCCGTTGGGGAAATTAAATAGTTTCGCGGGGACTTGCTTCTGAAGTCCGGGGTGTACCTGTATGCTGACACATAACAACTTGTATGTAACACATAGGTAAAATGTTGACTCTCGCTGGGGAGAAAAAGATTGAATTTTTTTGGAGGGACCAAAAGTTTTGAACAGAATTATGTCGCGAAGAAATTTTATCACTAAAAAAAATTTGGAGACTCTTAGGAAAGCTCGGGACAGCTTGATTCCTATTCTGGGTTCAAGTTGGAAACCAGGCCTGCGCGCGCATGGGGCCCAGCTTGCTGAGGAGGCAGGGTAGTTAGGTTTTCAGTTAGGTTTTCCCATTATAAATATGAGAATCTCTACTTCAACTTTCTGCATCTCAACTCAAATTCTTCTCTTCCTCCTCAAAATCTTTTAGACTTTTAAGAAAGTTAGAAATTTCTGTCATGGGTATCGATCACTTGACTGCTATGTTGCTTGCTTGGTCCCAGTACTTTCGGGACGAAGAAAAGGTCCGGCTGACTCAGATGGGGATAGTCAATTTATTCCCTTTTCAGCGTCTGATAGTTGACTCGCATTTTCTGGACGCCTGTCTGTCGTTTTGGGACACCACCCATCACGTGTTTGCATTCCCGAGGGGAGAGATGTGTCCTTTACCTGAGGAGGTTGCGGCTATAGGTGGTTGGAGCCTTGGTGCTCAGCCAGTTATTCCTCCGTTCTACCCGGATCCGAGGAGGAGATTAAGGGAGTTTTTGGGTTTGTCTCATGCTGAGGCAAATCGGATGGTGCAGGGAGATACTGTTTCCCTGTTTGACCTGGCCGACAAGTTCATGAACCCACGGGACGTAAGGGCCACCCCTGCTCATAGGCGTAGGGCATTCGCCTTTTGCATGCTGCACTGCTATGTCTTCGAAGGGTTGATGGAACTTGACTCATGCATGGGTCAAATTAGGCTGATCGGAGTGGTTGACCAGATGGAGACTGGTCATAGCCCTGCTTGGCTAGCCACTGGGGAGATCATCATGGGTCTGGATGCTAGACGGCTCGACCCGACCCGACGGTTGATGGGGAGTACCCGTTTCCTGCAGGTATACCTCTCGATTTTTTTTTTTTTTTTGTTCACGTTTCACGCGAATTTCCTGATTTTCGTAAGTCACTCGATCGAGTGGACCTGTCACTCGATCGAGTGACACTCATACCGGGCTATTGCCTGTTTTTGACAGGCTTACTCGATCGAGTCAGCTGCTGTACTCGATCGAGTGGGCTGTAGCGGACCACTCAATGGCTTATGAAGCTTGTGTATACTTTTCAGATATGGTTGTCGGAACGGCTGTCAATCATAGAGACTCCTCCGAGCATTCCCAATTATCGGAGTAGTCAAATTAGCTCAAGGAGGCGAAAGATAAGCTCGTACCATCAAATAACCCGAGCTTACTGGGATGAAGAGCTGGTATTCCACGGAGGTCCCTTGATCAGGTGGACCGTCGCTTGGTGGTTCCTTTCGAAATTGATCGGACTGGCTAAGAGAGACCAAGCCCGGTACCTGACGATCCTGTCCTTAGACTGGACAGTTCACATTTATCCGGACCGTCTCCTAAGGCAGTTCGGTTCGTCTCAGCGCATCCCTGAGACTGAAGCCATTATCAGCGTCTCGCTCCAATTGACGGACGCTATGCGCGATACCTGGTTGCAACGATGGTTCACTCGTCCTACATGGACTATACCCAGCCCTTGCCAATCCGCTTGGGTGTCACGGGCTTATCAGAAATGGACTTCTGAGGAGTCCGAGGAAGCTCGAAAGGCCTTGAAGCTTGAGGAGGCCTTTGAATTGGTTCATCGCGAGTCGGCGAAGGACAACAGGGACTTTTTCACCGGGGAATACATTCCTGAGGCTACAGTCCGGGGAGAATCGGGTCTTAAGTCACAAACTAAGACTCGATCTAAGGAAGTCGGTTCTAGCAGCACTCGAGGGCAGACCAACTTGGAACGACGACTTGGGCCGAGGTTGGCGGTCCGGGACCGACTTGGTCCGCGTGACCGGCTCCCTGAGCCCGTTAGGGCTCGACTTGGGCCTATTGATATGACAGAGGAGTCGGGCTCAAACGATCGAGCCCGAGCTAGAGAAGTTCCCGTGGTGATTCGGGAACGCTCCCCTCCGCGTCGTCGCCAGTGGACGGCTAAGGAGGCCAAGGACAAGGGGAAGGGCAAGATGCCCTAAATGCCGAGTCCTTTAGCTTTATTATTATTTAAGTATTATAATTATTTTTTGTTGTGTGCCCCATTTTGTATATTTTTTTGAATTCCTGCATTTTGTAATTTTCCGAGTTTATCGGGATTTTTTTTGAATTAATAAAGGAAGTTTATTATTAAAACCGCTCCTGTCTTTTCTTGATTGCAGTGGTTGTACCCTTTTGAGGGGTTGCTTACGTATCCGCGATTAGCAGAATCAAACCAAACGTAGTTCAGGCATAGGAAATTTGCAATCTCGAATTACACCAAGACTATTGGTTCAAGATGTTTATGACAGTAGAATAAGTAATTCTAGCTCATTGACTTGCTTTTTGTAAAAAAATGATTTTGATAAAATTTGCTAATGACATTGAGAAATGGCTAAGGGTAGTAACGCTTCAGTTGGTCCAGGTTGGTTGGGTTGACAAATTCATTCCCGTCCAGGTCCGTCAGCATCACTGCTCCCCCCGATAGGATCTTCTTCACCAGATATGGACCAGCCCAATTGGGTTTGAATTTTCCCCTTGGGTCGACTGGTAGTAGAGCTCGAACAGACTTAAGGACTAGATCGCCCTCCTTAATGTTCCTGGGCCTTACCCTTTTGTTGAAGGCCCGCTGGATCCTCTTCTGGTAGATTTGGATATTATTGAGGGCACGAGACCGTCATTCGTCTAGTAGAACCAACGAGTCATATCGTGCTCGAACCCAGTCAGCTTCGGGTACTTGGCTTTCTAGCAGAATTCTGAGGGACGGTACCTCCAGTTCGACTGGTTGGACTGCCTCCATCCCGTAGGTTAGGTAATATGGTGTCGCCCCGGTTGCGGTGCGGATTGACGTTCGATATCCCCATAGGGCAAAAGGTATTTTGTCTGGCCAGTCCCGGTAATTATCAGCCATCTTTTTGAGTATGGTGACAATTGTTTTATTAGCCGCCTCTACTGCTCCATTTGTTTGGGGACGGTAAGGCGAGGAAGTATGCCTTTGGATTTTATATTTGGTCAGCAGGGCCGCAGTCTCGGCTTGAAAGTGAGGCCCGTGATCACTGATAAATTCAGAGGGAATCCCATATCGACATATTATCTTGTTTTGGATGAACTTGGCGACATGCTTAGCATTGAGAATGCGATATGATTCAGCTTCGACCCATTTGGTGAAATAGTGGATAGCTACCAAAATAAAGCAGTGCCCACCGGTACCCGAGGGATTTATTTTCCCGATTATGTCGATACCCCACGTTGAGAATGGCCAGGGTGATGTCATGGTATAGAGTAGCGATGACGGCATATGTTGCACATTGCCAAAGATTTGACAGTTATGACAATGTTTGACATACGACCGACAATCGGCTTCCATGGTATTCCAATAATAACCGAGCCTCATGATTTTCCGGACCAGCATGTGGGCATTCATGTGTGGGCCGTTCTCACCATCGTGTACTTCGGCCATAACCTTTTCAGCCTTATACTTGTCAACACAAAGGAGAAGAGCCCCCTGTGCCGTTTTTTTGTACAGTTGCCCGTCGTCGGTACGGATAAATTGGGTGGCTAGCCTTCGTAAGGCTTTCTTGGCTCGTCCTTCCGACCCGGGAGGATATTCTCCGTTTGTCAAGTACGTTAACACAGCCTGATACCATGGTTCGGGATCAGTTACTTCAATGTCTTCGATATCGCAAATGTATGCTGGCTCGGACCGTCTTTCGACGCAAATTGGCATACTGGTCACGTGGTCGGGAATATTCAGTAAAGATGCCAATTTTGAGAGTGCATCTGCGAACTGATTTTCTTCCCGGGGCAGATATATATACTCTACCTTTTGGAATTGTTTCTCGAGATCCCTTACTCGTGCCTGGTAGGCCACGAGATTGGCGTTCCGAGTCTTCCATTTTTGGAGTGCTTGGTTAATGACCAAGGATGAGTCACCATGTACCCGGAGATTTGTAATCCCCAGATTGGCGGCGGCTTGTAGCCCGTAAATGCATGCTTCGTACTCTGCTGCATTATTGGTAACATCAAAGTCCAGTTTGATGGAGACGGGAGTATGTTCCCCTTTTGGTGAAATTAGGAGGATCCCGACTCCGAACCCTCGAAAATTAGATGCACCATCGAAGTATAAATCCCAAGTTTCAGTATCAGTATGGAAAATATCTTCGTCTGGGAAGGACCAAGTGTCGGTGTGTCCTTCCTCGATTACCGGGCTATCGGCGAGAAATTCAGCTACTACTCGACCCTTGATAGCTTTTAATGGTACGAACTTTAGGTCGAACTCTGCCAGCATCAAAGTCCATCTAGAGATTCGACCGTTGAGAACGGGCTTTTCGAAGATGTATTTGATGGGGTCCATCTTGGATAGTACATGGACCTCGTAACTGAGCATATAATGCCGGAGCTTCTTAGTGGCCCAGACTAGAGCCAAACACGTCTTTTCGAGCATAGTATATTTGCACTCATACTCGAAAAACTTCTTGCTGATGTAGTAAATGGCTCTTTCTTCGGAGTCAACTGTCTGAGCCAGCATAGCCCCCATGGCTGTCTCGGTCGTCGTTAGGTATAACGACAGAGGCAAACCGGGTTGAGGTGGCATTAAAATTGGCGGTGCAGACAAAATTTCCTTGATCTTCTCGAAAGCAGTTTGGCACTTGTCATCCCATAGTACCCGTTCCCCTACTTTCAGTTTCTTGAAAATTGGTTCACACACCATGGTTAGTTTGGAAATGAACCGACTGATGTACTGGACTTTCCCGAGGAATCCCCTTATTTCTTTTTCGGTTTTGGGAGGTTGCATCTCGGTAATGGCTTTGATTTTAGCTGGGTCGACTTCGATACCTCGTTGGCTAACGATATGACCCAGTAATTTGCTTGATGTTACCCCGAAACTACACTTTTGAGGGTTTAACCTCATGTTGTATTTGCGCAATCGGGTGAAAAATTTTCTTAGGGCGGTGATGTGACCGTCCCGTTCTTTGGATTTGACGATCATGTCGTCTACATAAACTTCTACCTCTTTATGCATCATGTCGTGTAATAAAGTGGTAGCAGTCCTTTGGTATGTGGCCCCGGCATTAATGAGACCGAAAGGCATGACAGTATAGCAGTAAGTACCCCAAGGTGTGGTGAAGGTAGTCTTACTCATGTCTTCTTCCGCCATCTTGATTTGATTATACCCGGCATACCCGTCCATGAATGACAGAAGGGCATGATCGGCCGTGTTATCCACCAGTATGTCGATGTGTGGTAACGGAAAATCATCTTTCGGGCTCGCCTTGTTAAGATCCCGAAAATCTACACATACCCGCACCTTACCGTCCTTTTTAGGAACCGGCACGATGTTTGCCACCCAGTCCGGATACTCGGACACTTGTATGAAGCCGGCTTTGAATTGTTTGTCGACTTCTTCTTTTACCTTGAGAGACCACTCGGGCCTCATCCGACGAAGCTTCTGTTTGACCGGTTTGCACCCGTCTTTGATTGGTATGTGGTGCTCGGCTATTTCCCGGTCTATCCCCGGCATGTCCTTGTAGGACCATGCAAAGACATCCTTGAACTCTTGGAGGAGGCTTATGAACTGTTGTTTCTCCTCGGGATCTAAGGATAACCCTATCTTAAGTGTCTGAGGTTCTAAGGTTGTTCCCATATTTATGGACTCGGTTTCTTCGATTACCGGGTTCCGGGACTCCCTTTGTTCTAGTTGCTCGATCAGATGCGGAGGTAAGGGTTCCTGTTCGTCTGGTTTCTCAATGTCATAGCATAAAATATTTTTAAAAGCAGAATTTGAAGAAGACAAGTCGTAAGCAGAACGGTTGTTATTATTGATTGAAAATTTGGAGAACAGCTCAAAGAGAGCAGCCATCTGATCATTGGTCAGTGGCGGGATAGGTAGGGCACTCGGGACAGACCCCGAAGTGCCAGCAGCAGGAATAATAAAAGAGAGAGGGGTTACAGGAGTGACTCTAGCACCGACTTCCCTAGACTCGACCTCAGACTCTGACTCAGACTCCGACTCAGACTCGGACTTGGACTCAGGCATGTCTCCCTCTCCGGTGACCAGCTTGTAGATCCTTCCCTGACTGTCAGTCCACTTGACAGTCCTCCTCCAGGCCCTGTTTCCCGTCTCGGAACCAACATCCGAGATCAGCTTGGTCGGGTCAAACCTGTTGCTGCGGAGGATCAGGTTGACCAGGTCTTCCTTTGGAGTTGGGGCTATGGTGTCTTCCCCAAATAGTAGCCCTAGTGCGGGCTCAGCATCTTCAGCTCCGTTGGATTGGATGAGGGCGAACACGTCATCCGGGATGTAGTTGCAGTCCCGGGCCAAGTGGGTCCCGAGCTGCATAGCATTGGGTTGGTATAGACCAACCTGGATAGCCCCAAACACCGGTATGACAAAGTAGTCAGCCAACTGTGAGCTATAAGGGCTCAGGTAGATACCCTTAAGGATGTTGCAGGCCTTTTCGATCCTGCTCGGACAACATTGTCAGGGGTGATGGCATAACCGAGACCAAAGTGAGATTCTTCGTCTTTGAGAACCTCAATGATCTTCCCAGATGGAAGATCGGGTCGAGAGGTAGCCCCCGGAAAGTATCCTAGGTTCTGGAGCATCATGTCGATACTCGTAGTGAAGTAAGGCCTAAAGAGGTACTCTTCCTCGATCATCCCCACAAAATCGAACCCCCAGAGGTCCTTGCGTCCCGTGGCATTACAGCTAGCCACAGTCATTGGTGTTGCCTCTAAAGTGATGACATCGTTAAGCAGAGGCATCTTGATCTTTCGGTGGAGGGTGGAGGACACCGCCTTGACCACGTGGATCCAAGGCCTACCCAGGAGCAAGTTGAATGACGAGGTGACATCGATCACCTGGAACTCGAGCTTCTTTTCTATCGGACCGGTTATGATGGTCAGTTTCACGGCCCCAGCTACCGACTTCGGGCTCCCATCGAAAGCTTGGATGGTCTGAGCAGTCGGGATATAGTCAGCCTCGGTAATGCCGAGGGCTTTTGCGGTCCTTAGAGGAAGGACATTCACAGCGGACCCATCATCAACCAGGGTCATAGGGAGGTATTTTCCTCGGCAAACCACCGTAATGTAGAGGGCCAGATTGTGGGAGGCCCCGAATGGCGGTAGGTCGGCTTCGGAGAAAGTGATTGTCGGACCTCCTTCCTTAGCTTTGCCCTTTAGGTGGGGCAGGACCGTGGCTACCATCTCAGCAGGGGTAACCAAAGAGTCAACCTTAATTTGATCGAGAGCCTTTGTAAGTGCTTCTCGATGTTCTTGAGAACTAACCAGGAGTTGCCATATAGTGAGGTGAACTCGGGTTTTCTTCAATTGCTTCACAAGAGTCGTCTCAGCAGTTGGCTCTTCAGGGGCGACTTCCGTAATGACGGTTGTCGGGATAGGGGCGTCCTTAGAGCTAGTGGCTTGGTAGGGACGACCAAGGTGGTTACTGGTTAGGACTCGGGATTTAGTCTTTCGAACCTCCTCGGCGGTGATGGGGACAGCTTCCCCTTTTGCGAGGTAGACATCATCTTCGTCGTCGAACCAGATCCCGTTCACTTGCGGGATAAATGGAGAGATAAGGTGGGAGCAATCAATAACCTCCCCAGTAAAGATGGCGTGGGAGCTGAAAGGGTTCTCCTTGTTGCTGGGCTTATCTCCGGGTAGCGGGATTTTACCGCTTTCAATCAGGTCCTGAATCAGGTGCTTCAGCTTCCAGCACTTCTCGGTATCATGCCCATTGCCTCGGTGGTACTGGCAATAGGCTTGGGCATTGTAGTTCTTGGAGCGTCGCTCAACCGGAACTTCAGGAGTTGGGCCTATCGGTTGGATTAGGCCTTTTGAGGATAGCCTTTGTAAGGCATAAGTATAGGTCGTGCCTATGTCAGTGAAAACCCGAGGTGGGGTGTTCTTTTTGGACGGGGCATCTAGTAGATTAACCGCGTCGAAAATGCTGCGGGTTGCAGCTTGAGGCTTGGTTGTGGAGGAAGAAGCCCCTTGGTAACCCTTAGCAGCGGCCTTAGTGAGGCCTTCCAGTCTTAAGTCATCTTCGATCCTCATACCCATTTCAGTAAGGGTGGTGAAATTGGGTATGACAGCATATCGGAGGTGAACCCGGTAAGATGGGAGGAGGTTCTTGACAAAAGCCTCCACCAAAGTCTTCTCACTGGGCTTATCGACCAGCTTCACACTCTCGGCCCTCCAGCGTTGAAGGTATTTGGTAAAACCTTCTTTCGGCTCCTGGGCCATAACCTCCAGAGATCTCATTGTGGTTTGGATCTCGGTGTTGTCAGCATAGTTCCGAGCGAACTCGGTGGCCACATCATCCCAAGTAGGGTATTTCTTTGGGTCTAGCCTGTAGTACCAGGCCCGAGGGTGCTTTTCAAGAGACGCAGCAAAGAGGTTCTTGAACATGGTAGAGTCCACCCCTTTGATGGCCATGAACTCCTTGAAGGCCCGTACATGTAGTAACGGGTCTTCAGTCCCTTCGAACATGGGCAAACCGGTGAGGTTCAGGTTTGCAGGCAGCTTGTCACTCAGTGGGTTATACTCACGACTATTCTCCCGATGGTTATTATTGCTCCCAGTCAAGTGAACTTGTTCCTCTATTCGACGTACTGAGCTAACTAGATCAGCCAGGGGCCCAATAGTCCCGGCATTTGGAGTCCTGTGCTCCACCGCAGCCAATCGAGTGATGATGGCAACTTGTCCAGCCCTCATTTCATTCAGTTGGGCGTCGATGTCGGCTTGTTTGTCGACCATGGCGTCCACAGAGGTTTTCAGATCAGCTAAAGCAGCTTCCATTCTGCGAGTGTGTCTGGTTGATGGTGGCCTGTCTGTAAGAACACCACGTAATCAGAAACCGAACCCAGTCTTGGAATCAAAGGAAAAAAGTACATCCCGAGCGACCCAAAAAGAAAGGACTGAGTGGAAAAGACTCGAGAAAGACATCTAGACGGATGACTTGTGGGTGGTATGACTTCCTTAGGATTTCGGCTTTGTGGGCCTAGTCCCGTTCGAAGGAAGGTCCACGTGAGATTACTCCCCAGACTTTTGACTCGAGTGCATGGACGGATTTTCCTTTGTAGGGGTATGCCCTACGCGGGTTGGTCGTGCCTTGACAAATAAGGCGGACTCGGGAAAGGGGGGGAAACTCGTGATATAAGATCGACGGAGTTTCGACGCTATAAACCCTCTACATACTATGCAAAGACCCGACACACGGATAGACGGTAGGTCCTATAATAAGGAAGGTTTATTTTAAGAAAGTTGAAAGTTGAGGTTTGAATGCAAAATGAACGAATTTCCGAGAGTTTTGAAAAATGAAAACGGAATTTCGAAAACCGAGATTAGAATTTTGAAAAGGAAAATTCCGAAAATCAAGGTGGTGGGGGTGGAAATTCGAGAACTAAAACGGGCAGCATGCCGACTACAGAAAATGATATTTTGAGTCAAATCGTTGATCCTAAATTTCGGCGGCATTCCGAGTTTTGAAAATTGGATATTTTGAATAGGTGAGTCCTGAAATGGGCAGCATTTCGGGTTTTCGAAATTGGGTGTTTTGGAAAGACGGGTCCCGAAATGGACAGTATTTCGGGTTTTTCGAAAGGTGGGTATTTTTGGAAAGATGCAATTTTTTGAAATGATGGTTTTTGAAAAATGACACGGAAACCAAGTAGCACGTAATCAAACAAGCATTATAACGACGCTTATGTATGCATTACGCTAAGTCTCGGTCGGTCAAAATAGGGTCTATACCAACAACGATGGCTTTCTCGTGTGATGGACGGACTCCCTAAGCCGAGTTGGTCTTAGGACATGCCGCAAAACCGAGACGAGTTCCACCATCGATGTCTTTAGCGCACCCATGTAGGAATGCACCGTGGTATAGTGGGACATCGGTCACAAGTAACCGGCCCGGGCAAATTTGGGTTATGCATGAATCATTAAACTAATGCGCGCACACTAATCTACGAACGATTTCTCTTCGAGTCTCACCCTAGGAACCCCGATGACATGTGGTACATTAGGTATCCCCAGCGGAGTCGCCAAATTGTGGACATGACGTAGGTCCACCCCGACGCGGCGAAGCGCGGGTTTGGGTAGGCGAATGAATCTCGTGGTAAGATTGTTCTCGGGTTCGAAATTTAAGTCAAAATGGAGTCGCCACCGAATTTTGTGGTTATTCGGAACCATACGAGCCCACTCTATGTCGTCATGGGCTATACACAAAGTAAGCCCACTTCGATTTCAGAGTTTATGGGGCTCCTCCCTTTGCATTGTTATACCGATACCGTTTACACCAGCTTTCGTATATAAAATGACTCTCGTGCGCCAAGGGTTTCGGACATCCGGAAACCAAAGGTTCTGAGTAAGGGGTGAGGGTACGTGTTGGGAAGCCCACTAAGGACACCTAACCCCGCTCGCACATGGCGGCCTCTACTAAGACACCGTTCGTGTTCGTGTACGCGCGCTAGTAAAATAATTAGATGATATGCAAACAGCGTTTTAGCTAAACATGTGAGTTTTGCGTTAACTACGTCATTTAATGCATCTTATTATTTGTCGAAGTGATTTAGCATGCGAGGTTCGTTTATAAAGCATAAAAGCAAGTAAATAAACAAAGCTCGAAAGTAAATAAATAACGTACAAGTTACACGGGCGGATATATAACCCGGAATTCACAATACGACATTACGTAAAGAAATGATAAGCGAAATAAAAATAACGCAATAAAAAGATAGAAACGGACCCGTATATAAACTAGACCGCGAAATATGTAGGTGGACTAACCCCGATTAAATACGCATTATGTCGCATATTAAACGAAGGACGGGAACATGAGACTGTGGCATATTGCTAGCCTAATCTCACATCTCGTAGTCTTGTCCCGACTTATCACGTCAAAAGGTGATCAAAGTCGTTCTACGTGTCGTGATGTGCATGGTTTTGAAAATAGGATAGTCACGTGATAGTCTTTGCACGCGATGACTAAAGTCGATAAAAAGGTCGGGGCTTGAATTGTGGGTCAAACCCCTCGGTTTTGTGGGTTACAGGACCCACTCGACCGAGTTGTGGTGTGACTCGGTCGAGTGCACGTTTAACGTGGCTACTGACCACTTTTTGGGGTGCTACTCGATCGAGTGGCCCATGGCACTCGATCGAGTGCCCCCTGTACGAAGCATGGCTCGTTTCGTTTTTATGACTTAAAATCGATGAACGGCCAAACCAAATACAAATATCGCACGATTTGTATTTAATTCGACCTCCGGTACTATAATCGTGTATGAACGATTATAATGCCGTCACCGGAGTTTTAGGAAAACGTTATTATTATATTAGAAATTTTGAATTAGTAACGAAATGTGTCCCTCTACGTCACGACATCGAAACTAACTCTTTCGGGTTATGTGATGTCGGTATTCGTGTCAACGGGTTTCGTACCAATTATGGAAAGGGAATTAAATCCGTTCAACTACGACCGATCACGGTCGCGTCACGCCCTTGAGTACATTGGGGCAGGGCTCCTCGAAAGGGCTCCACCTCCGTCGTTGCTCGTAAAGGGATTAGACGGACCAAAAGTGATCATCGTAGTCCAACGTTTTAAAACCGATTTTTGATGTTGATATATATATACGCGGTATTAACAACGTCAATAAAAAAATGATAAAAGAGATGCGAAAAAGTGTAAAAAAACGTTAGTGTTAGTGTTGTGACAATCATGATTACAATACAATAAAAATGAACAAAATGACAGAGTAAATAAAGATCGAAAGGGAATTTAGGACACCCTCAACATACATGCTAGGTATAGGCCTCGGAAATGGACTCGTGAATAGCGGCACGGCTTGGGAGTATCGAGGATGTACGCGAGTTATGGTGTGTATGGATGCGTGTGTGTATGTGTCGGTTTATCGAGGGACGAGAGCTCGGTTTTTGTGTGTTTTTGGCTTAGGATTTCTAAGGCTTGTAAGGTGATGAAGTAGGGTTGAAGTAGGGTAAAATGTGGCTGGAATTGTAGGGTAAAAGTGCTTAAAAATCTGAAATGGGGGGGTGAAGCGGTAGTTATAGACTTTACCCCTCGACATAGGGGCACTTGATCGAGTGGCCCTAGTGCACTCGATCGAGTGCCATTAAAAACGGGCCAAGCCCAGTTCAAGGCGCTCCACTCGACCGAGTGGGTCAATCCACTCGATCGAGTGGATCAACAAATCGAGATATATGGGGAAAGAAAAGATCTTGTTGGTTTTGATTGCTTTTTTGAATTTGAACTTGTGTGCTAACTGAACTCAACTGATTTATGAGACGGTTTCGTCTTTGACCGGGTTTTGACCCGGTCGTCAAAAGACGGGAATTATTTTTGGTGTCGGTTTTGGCCCAAATTAGTCTCATTTGACTCGGAATGACCCACTGGGCCTGAATTTGAGGTCTGTTTTGTGAGATTTTTACTCCGCTAAAAGTCCATGTCGGATATTATTGATTCCGAGCCCAAATCCGAGTATACTAAGTCACGTTGACATCCGATCATCATCGGGTGTTTTTCGGAGACTACCATAGACACGTGGCAGTCAAAATGCGGGTGTCTACAATACTATTTCTTAAAAGTTTGAAAAAAAAAAATATTTCTTAATGTTTTTTGAGAAACTTTAGTGTATAATAGCAATATGTTTTTAATCTATCTATTTTTGGGCGGGTATGGATTCGGGCGGGTTTTGACCGAAAATATTCGGGTTATTATCGGGTCGGATGACTTTCGGGTTTTGATCATTTCGGGCGGGTTTTTTTCGGATTTTTTTCCCGGGCGGTTTCGATTCGGGTCAGTTTTTTACAGGTCTAAGCGGCGAGAATCTAAAATTAAAATATTTTACATGTAAAACCAATTGACCTCAAGAGAGCATGCTATTTTATTTATAAAAAGTGAGAAAAAATTCGCGTTAAGAGTAATGCTACATTATTTAATACCCTGTATGTACATTATTTTATACATAAAATTAGACGTATTTAGAAAAAAAAAGCAACTAAAATAAAGGACTTTTTTTTTGTTTTAATTTGTTTACTATGATATTTTTTTTCAACTAAATGATGTTTTTTTTTTTCATTTCACACTTTCTCAAAATATGTTAAGAGAATTAATATATGCAGATGTTCTTTCACTTTATTAATTTCTTCAAATACAATTTTCATGTATCTATTTGTTGATTTTTATTATTTGTGTGTACGTTGGAAAGTTCACTTTCAATGCTATTGAAAACATCTATATATATATATATATATATATATATATATATATATATATATATATATATATATATAGGTGGGTTCCGGTGAGGCAGGATAACTCCTTACACCCATTGAGGCACAATCTAGACCATTAGATTAAGATGGGACATACATCCAAATAAGTGTTATATACACTAAAAAAACTCATTATATACGCTATTAAACTCACTATATACACACATTTAAGAACTCAATATATACAGTAAAAAAAATATTATATACACTCAAATAAAAAAATGTTATATACACTTAAATAGTTATTATGTACACCAATTAATCAACAATGAAACATACATCAAAATAACTGTTATATACACTAAAAAAACTCAGTATATACGCTATTAAACTCACTGCATATATACACTTAAGAACTCAATATATACAGTAAAATAATTGTTATATACACCCAAATAATTAATATGTACATCAGTTAATCAACAATGAAACATACATCAAAATAACTGTTATATACACTAAAAAAACTCATTATATACGCTATTAAACTCACTACATACATATATACACTTAAGAACTAAGTATATATACAGTAAAATAGTTATTGTTATATACACTCAAATGGTTACTATGTACGCCAATTAATCAACATATATACACTTACCTTAAAACAGTTATTATGTACACTGAAATTGTTTTTATATACACCAATTTTATTTTAAATTCTGATTTTTTTTTTCGGAATTTTTTTTTTTTTTTTTTGAAAAAAAAAATCCGATTTTTTTTTTCGGGAAAAAAAAAAATTGGAAAAAAAATTTCCGAAATTTTTTTGTTTTCGGAAAAAAAAAATTATTTCCCGAAAAATATCGATTTTTTTTCCCCGGGAAAAAAATTTGGGGAAATTTTTTTTATGTATGAGTTTTTGTTTAATCTTAGCCTTTAATTTGATTTTAATCTAATGGTTGAGATTGTGCCTCAATGGGTGCGGCGAATTGAGCTGCCTCAAAGGATCCTAGATCTATATATATATATATATATATATATATATATATATATATATATATATATATATATATATATATATATATATATATATATATATATATATATATATATATATATATATATATATATATATATATATATATATATATATATATATATATATATATAAAATAAAAAGGCAAGCCTTTTTACATCTCTTTATACTATTCATTCTTAAGTGAATATGAGAAAGTCACATCATCGTTTTTAAGTGCATATGAGAAAGCCACATCATCATATTTCATTATTGAACGAGAAAATGTGTATACCTTTTAAATTAAAAGCAAATAAGTGCATACTAAATAGTACGTTATTAATTGTTATCATTAAAGTAAATTAAGACATGTCTATATCTATCTATATATCTAATAAAAAGGCAAGCCTTTTTACATCCCTTTACACTATTCACTAGATGGAAAGCCCGTGCGATGCACGAGCCGATTTTTAGTGACGATATCTAAGAACGTATGATTGCTCTTATTTATAATACAAATTTCATCGTAATACAGCTATTATGATGGAGAGCCGATGGGTTATTACTCTTATTTATCATAATAAAATAAAGGAAAAGAAAATATATCTACCTGTATTATGATGATAATAATAATAATTTTATTTTTATTATTAATTATTTTAAAATTTTAATTTTATATTTTTAGAATTTCTAAAGAATTGGAGTATAAGATTTTTGGTTTATAGTCTTAAAAATTCTTTTTAAATTCATTTTATGACTCAATTTTTTTTATTAATATTTAATAACGAATTATTACTCTTATTTATATAATAGAAATCTATGACCTCATTATAATTTATAATTTTATTTAACTTTAAAGTCTAAAGAGATTTTTTAAAACTCGAAAGATTTTTGGTTAATATCTAAAAATGAATGATTATTACTCTTATTTATATAATAAAATTCTATCACATTATATTATAATTTTTTAATGTGACAATTTAACTTAAGTTTATATTCATAAGATCGTTTTTTATAAGACTCAAAAGATTTTTATTTGATATCTAAGAACGAATGATTTGCTCTTATTTATAATACAGAATTTCAATACCCATCATAATTTTTGATGTGGATAATTTTTACTTAACTTTATAATCTTAGGATTTTTTTTTAAGATTCAAAAGATTGTTGGTTAATATCTAAAAACAAATTATTACTCTTATTTATAATGAAGTAATATAGAATTCTTCGCCTTATTATGATTTTTCGATGAGAGAATTGGTGATAATCGTCGGTTTATATCGTGATAATTTTTTAATCTTAAATGGAGTAGGATTGTTTTTTTCTATACATGAATTATTATAATTTTTCGATGAGAGGATTTTTTTAGTTAAGTTTATAATCTTATGAGGTCCAACTTTTGTTGTTTTATGAGGTGATAATCGTCGGTTTATATAGTGATAATTTTTTAATCTTAAATGGGGTAGAATTGTTTTTTTCTGTACAAATTCATATATTTTTTTATCTAAATTTCAAAAAAATCGAGTCTGAGTTGGAGTAGGATTTTTTTTCATAAACAAATTTTTATATTCTTTATTAACATAAAAAAAAATATTAAAAAACTCCGACCAATCACATCGCTCGAAAAGTTCCTGCTTTATTAATATATATTGATTCTTAAGTGAATATGAGAAAGTCACGTCATCGTTTTTAAGTCAATGGCGATTTTAAAGGGGTGATGGGGTGACTCCTCACCCCCATTATTTTAGGAAAAAATCAAGTTAAAAAAGAACATGTATATACATATGAATGGATGTAAAGATGCATCAGCATAGTTATCTGGGTGGAGTGGTTGGGTTGAATTCATAGAATTCATTGCTCAATAGGTCAGGGGTTCAAATCCCCATTTAAACTTTAAATTCTTCTTTCTTCCCAATTTTTTTATGGTTACCCGGGTTGCTAGTTTCTCCACTTACGTGAAATAGCGGTTTCCAAACCGAACCACAACTTACTCATACTCGATCCTACCTGGACCCATTTTTAATAATTATTTTGACACAAACTCTATTTCGATAATTATTTGTTTTTTAAACATTACTTTATAAAAAAAATCCGAGAGTTAGAGATGTTTTTTATTTTATTGAACATTTGAGATGTGTACTTGTGTAGGAAATTAACTAGAGAATTAGTGATGTTCCTTTATTTTATTAAACGAGATGTGTACTTGTGTAGTAGGAAATTAGAAAAAATGGACAAATGAGAAATTAATAATTTTAAAAAATTGAAAATATGAAAACTTGGGATGATGGCATTACCGATATTCTAATAGTGTATTAGTATGATATA
This sequence comes from Agrostemma githago, assembly GCA_958450325.1. NCBI lineage: Eukaryota > Viridiplantae > Streptophyta > Magnoliopsida > Caryophyllales > Caryophyllaceae > Agrostemma > Agrostemma githago. The sequence continues at coordinate 24,222,029 of OY288254.1, read as the reverse complement.
CTATGTGATTATGTGAAATTGAGAAATTAGTTTGATAATGTGTATGTATTGACACTTTTATTTTAGTCGAGAATACTTTGATTTTTTTTATAGTATAAAGTTTGCGGTTAGTTTTTTGTTACGTTTAGTTACTTTATGGAGTGTTTAGTTAGTTAAGACGAACTCTATTTAAATGATTTGAACTGAATTAAACTAAACTGGATAGATATAAACTGAATTGAAGTACTGAACTGATCGAAACTGAATTGATCTGTCTAAACTGAACTACACTAATCAGAACTAAATTGAACTCAATTATTTGTGTGTTATTTTTTACGTTATAATTTTTTTATCACCCCCATCGCGAAATTCCTGGATTCGCCACTATTTTAAGTGCATATGAGAAAGCCACATCATCATCCTTCAATATTCAACGAGAAAATGTGTATACCTTTTAAATTAAAAGCAAATAAGTGCATACTAAATAGTACGTTATTAATTGTTATCGTTAAAGTAAATTAATACATGTTATTATTAAATTAATTTAACCAACAATAATTTACATTATAATTTATAAATTACATATTAACGTTGATTACTCTGCTAGAAACTTTCATTGATCTTTATAAATTGGATATTTTTTGTATAAAATGTGAGAGACTTTATATATATGTTCTCCATACCCTAAAGTCACAACCTCTATCGATTCTTTATTAGTTACAACAATCAACAACATTATTTGTCACTTTATATTTTTCATTATTATTTATTATAATAATTGTGTTGCGTTGACAATTTGTATGATTTTATACAAAAGTATACTACATAATACATATGAACTACTGTGACTAACCAACCTAATATATATAGTACTTTAAAGATAACATAAAGAGTTAACGCTCTTCAACCCTTCTAACGACACGCCCCTTCACACATAACAACCAAATATAAACCCCAACTCATATTACCATCAATCAGGCAATAATATACCCTCCATCCAAACTCCAATATATACAACTACCTCTCACAAAAGCAAACTCAAAATAAATTCGATAAAAAAAAACATAAAAAAATAAAAATAAAAAAGTGTTCCTTCTAATAAACGAACCTAATAACTTTATATTCAAAATGTTGTATTCATTTAGATCTCCAAAATTTAAAGTAATATGGTATTAAAATTGTGACATCATAATGGTTAACACAATGACAAAACTTTTTCCACGTAAAACTTTTATTTACAAGAGTGTAACAATATCTAACAATAGTGTTTAACTAAAACAATGTTCATTATGGAAAAGTTTAATAGAAGTATTGAATGTACCGTTGACATATAGTTAATTTTGGATAAAAAAATACTCAATGTTCAATTAATTAATTCACGTTTTTTATACTTTAATTGTTAAACCTATATTACATGAATATCTTGGTTTATGCAAAAATTGATACCAACGTGCTGTCTGTTTATATACCGAAACTTATAAATAAGAATTCGCGTCATATGTTGTTGCATGTTGGTGCAAATGACATTCCTATACGAAAAATTCTTAAGAAAATTAGATCGTGATTAAGTGTGAGCTTATACAACTTATTTACAATACACCCGTGATTTTCACGGGTAACAGGCGAAAATGTAACATACAATTGTTCCCAATAATAAATATTATAGAAATCCCGTGCATTGCACGGGTCACAAAACTAGTTAATGACTCAAATACTATATCTCAATTATTATTTTACCTGCGATAATAAGCACAATTAACAAGTACAATTTCAATTCAATAAACATACGGAGTAATATATAGGCAGATTAGGCACAACAAAATAACATCATAATTTATTAATAACATTTGTTCTATCGTTGAAAATATTATTGTTATTATTATGGTTGTTATTATTATTATTATTATTATTAAATTTACCGCTACAAGGAATTGAAGAATTATTTATACAAGTATCTCTTTGGAGGAAAGGAGATTAAACAAGTACTACATCATGTATACGAAAAATATAGTTTTCGTATATATCTCATAAGTCATAATCATAACGTTATATCATTTGAACCTGATTGTAGACACCCACATTTTGACCGCCAGGTGTCTATAGTAGGTCCCGCCAAACACCCGATGATGATAGGACGCAAACATGCTTAAATGGACTCGGATATGGGCTCGAAATCATGGACATTTGGTTTAGGCTTATTAAGGAGTACAAATCTCACAGAACGGACCTCAAATCCAGGCCCAGTGGGTCGTTTCGAGTCAAATGAGACTAATTTGGGTCGATTCTGACACCGGGGGTAAAACCGTCTTTTAGCGACCGAGTCAGACCCGGTCAAAGATATTTTTTCCCGAGTCACACGATCTGGCCGTGTCATTACACGTCCAATTCGGACTCAATCACTACAAAAATCAGCCTTCAATAATATTAAACAAATCCGTTTAAGGATAGAATTCGATCTCAAGTAGGAATTCTATCCGGAAACCGAAACAAAGTATCACCCGAGCTCAGATACTCGGCTGAAACAGCCGAGATACCTCCCCCACCAGCCGAGTTTTTGGCTTTCCCACTAAGAAACGAGAAGTTTATTCCCTTACGAACTCTCGTATTTCCTATCCAAACCGGTGTTTCTTGTCACACAAGCAAGACCACCTCGATTCCTATAAATAGGACCTCATATTCAAACACAAAACATACATTCATTATCGATCAACACACTACAACTTTTCAGCAACTCATACACAATTATTATAGCAAAAATAGTCTCAAAATCCACATCCGAAGGAATACCGAAAAATTGTCCAAAAGCCGACGAAACCGTCCCATCCTACCCGGCCGAATCCGCGCCTACATACACACAAAAAAAACACTCCAAAAACCGACACCTTAACTCATCCACATCATCTCGACGCTCCCGTGCCTAAGCCACCGTCCGACGAGCCCTATACCGAGAACACAAAGCATGTAGGTTGAGGGTGTAAATCAAACCCGACTCTTTTCCTTTCTCTCTCCCTATCTCACGTTTTATTTTATTACCTTTTTCGTCCATCTTCTTTTTTATTTATTTTGGGTCATCGGTCGTCTCATATTTATTACGGGTCGTTCGTCGCATCATATTTATTTTCGTTAATAAAAACTTTTTTATAACGTTCTTAAAATACGATATCGATTCTATAATCGTATATCGTATCTACAAGAACTAAATTAAATTTATTCTCGTTGATGCTAACAAAATTTTTACCTTTTTTACGTACAAAATTCGATGATTTTAAAACGCGGAGGGAATTAACATATTTCTCGTTCAAAGTTCTTTTTTTTTTTACGTTTTCGTTCAAAACAAACTTTTTTTAAAACTTTTTCTAAAATCATTCTAACTATTTGATATTGATTCCATAATCAATTATCGGATACGACGAGTATCGAAAATATAAATCGAGTATAAATTAATCCATATTTGTACGCGATTTATAAAAATTAACGACTTTTCGACAAATAAAAAAATCTGACAGGCTACCACGCGGGTCGCGCGCCGGTCAGGCGACCCGCGCGGCAGCCGGTTCACGGCCTCCCCCTTTTTTTTTGTTTTCTTCGTTTTCTATTTTTAATTCTTCTCGAACATTATATTAAAATGCGACCTTCGCGACATATTTCAATAAATTCTTTTTTCGACCTCGATCAACACGTGTTAATCAATCACGTGCCATAAATATTTTCCAAAATCATGCATCTTATTTATTTATGTCTTTTATTCAATTTATTCATCGTTACTAACTCGTTTTCTCGTGTTTGTAGCTTTTTATTTGTTTTTATCGTTTTATTAGACTAAAACGAATTCACATGCTAAAATAACTTTGACGTTATTAGTTTAATATGCATTAAACGACTTAGCAACCCATTTTATTTTTCTCTCACATGTCTAGGGAAAATAATGTTTGCATATCATTCAACCGTCGAACTAACCCGTGTACACCAAAAACGAACGATATCTTAGTAAAGGCCGCTAAGTGCGGGCGGGGTTGGGTGTTCTTAGTGAACTTCCCAACACGTACCCTCACCCCTTACTCAGAACCATGGTTTCCGGATGTCCGAATCCATTGGCAACGAGAGTCATTCAATATACGATTAACCGCCCAGTCGGCATCGGTATCGATATGCAAAGGGACGAGCCCAATAAACTCTGACATCGGAAATGGGCCGTAGTTTGTATATGGCCCACTACGACATAGAGTGGGCTCGAATGGTTCCGAATAACCACAAAATTCGGTGGCGACTCCTACTTCGATTTAAATTTCAATTTGACCATCTCATATGGAGATTCATTCGCCTCCCCAAACCCGCGCGTGGCCGCGTCGGGGTGGACCTATGTCATGTCCACAATTTGGCGACTCCGCTGGGGATTAACTGATGAGTCACTTACCATCGGCATCCCTAGGGTGAGACTCGAAAAGAAATCGTTCGAATAGTAATGTACACGTTTTAGTTCAATGGGCCATGCATAACCCAATCTTTCCCGGGCCGGTTACTTGTGACCGACGTCCCACTATACCACGGTGCGTTCCTACTTGGACCCACTAAAGACATCGATGGTGGAACTCGTTTAGGTTTTCCGGCATGTCCTAAGACCCACTCGGCTTAGGGAGTCCGTCCTCAGTACGAGAAAGCCATCGTTGTTGGTATAGACCCTATTAGACCGACCGAGACTTAGACTAAGAGCATACATGGCGTCGTTATACTGTTTCCGTGACTACATGCTACTTGGTCCGTGTCTCATCCTTTTTCTAAAAAAAAACCGTGTTTTCAAAAAAAAAAAAAACTTGCATCTTTTTCGAAAACTATCCATTTTTCAAACCCGGAAAGCTACCGGATTTAGGACTTATGATTTTTACTCAAAATAGCCTATTTTTTAGCCGGTATGCTGTCCAAACTTTTCAAAAAATTCAAAACTCGGCCCGATAAACCGTTTTTTTCGATTTTCAAAGAAAATCGGGCCTTCAAAGGAGACTTTGCTCGGGCTTTTCAAATCCAAATCCCTTTTCAAAGCTTTCTTCTTAGAACTTCCTGTATTTAGCAGTGTCGGGTCTTGTCATAAGTAGCAAGAGTCTATAGCATCGAAACTCCGTCGATCTTACATCACGGGTTTCCACCCCATCCCAAGTCCGCCTTATTAGTCAAGGCACGGCCCACCTACGTAGGACAAACTCCTACAAAGGGAAGCCCACTTACACAATCGAGTCCAAAGTCTGGGGATTAGCTCACACGTAGGTCTTTCTTCGAACGGGACTAGGCACACTATGCCGAAATCCTAAAGAAAGCCCACCGTCCACGAGTCACCCGTCTAGGAGTCGGTCTTCACCCCCACTCGGGGGCTACCCTTCATCAGAGCGGTCAATCACGGTTGCTCTAAGGGTCATGTCTTACACGTGTTGTCTCACGTATCCCACTTTCGAGTCACTTAGGTGTCACACCATCTGAGTCTTTAGTCTCACTCGGGGGCTGTCCTCCACCCGAGCAGTCAACCATGGTCACCCTAGGGAGTACCCCACGTCCATCTTACACCGGCGTCCTTATGATGCCTTCTTTGAGTCGCACCTATGCTACGAACACTCGAGTCTCCTAGGGGTAGGTCACCACGGTTGGTCCGACCACGTGACACGGTCAAACACGGTCGCCCCCATTTTCGGACTCACCCTTCCGCATCTCGAGTCCAAGTCGCGGTCGTTACTTTGTCTAGGTCAACGTTCGGGTATCCCGGTCCAAGAGTCTTAGTCATTCCCGTCACCCCGGGCCATGTCTAGTTTGACTCCCTCTCTTGCATTTGCACAAAGCCGAGTTTAGGCGAGTCGTGGCACCTGTCGAAGACCTTACCAAAAAAAAAAAAACCAACCGAGCATCCGAGTCCGGATCTGATTCGAGTCTTAGTCCGAGTCCGAGTCTAGGATACCCTACATCCTCATTTCTAAATCAGAGTCAGAGTCATTTGCATTCTGTCCTCTTTTCACATTTCAATAAAATCAGTTTTTCTATTTCGCATATATACTTTCCCTATGTGTTTCCGAGAACATGATGAACACCATCATACACTGTGAGCACATGCACGTGACTATTGTGGGCACATCTATAATGACTGCAGGAAACCGAGCCCGTGTTTTCCTTTTACCTGTTCCATGTCTGACATAGAAAGCCACATAACCACCCTTAGTAGGAGCGGTATCGAATCCTATGACGAATCTAGGTAGTCTCCTAGTTTGGGTCCAAGACGGGAGGCAAGCCCATTTCCCACAATAAACACCCATCCGATAAGATCAACCGATCCCTACCTTTGGTATTAGGTCAACCAAAATTCAAGAAACCCATGACCGGGGCTGAGAGGTCAACCAACATTCAAAAAAAAACCATGACCGGGGCTAAGAGGTCAACCAGCAAAAATTCAAAAAAACCATGACCGGGGCTAAGAGGTCAATCAAAAAAATCAAATACCCACGACCGTGGTCAACGGTCAACTCAAGTAAAAATCCTTTGACCGGGGTACGGTCAAATTCAAAATTATTAATACCATCCAATAGGGATGACAATCAAGCTGGTCAGCTAACACCACATTTAGCCTTCCCACATTACAACCCTCAAGACCTTCTCGAGACCTAGGCTAGAGACAGCCCGGAATTTCGAGGATTCAAGCTCCATAGGATACTCTAACCATTAGAGCCAGACATGGAAATCAGATCCCGCATTATCAAAACCTACCCAATCGAAGTTCAAGTCATTATTACTCGACTTCCCCCTTTCCTACCACATTACAATACCTTACCCTCGAAGCCTTAGCTCCACAAAATCGAGCTCCAGATTTCGAACCATCAAAGCCACTTACTTCCTAGCACCACGTTTCCAAAAACATCTAAACCAGTTACCAACCCCAAACACGGGAATTCAACTTGCGGTCAGCATAGAACATGCCCAAATAGTTCACACCACCTCTGGGGGCTACCCCGGAGAATGCTCACAGTCACAGGATCAACGTCCTAACTATTCTAGCCCTTTGGTCAAGACATCATTGGGAACGCACCTAGCCTACACCATTGCTATGGCTAGTTACACACAAAGCCCTAATAAACTAGGCACCATAATACATTTTTCAACACTGAACTACGGCTTGGTTTGATTTCACTACACGTGAATACGTAGGCAGCCTTTCAACAAAGGCACAACCACCCACACTGACACAAATTCAAAAAGCATCATCATTCCGGTCACGACACTGTCATGTTCTCAACAGCTAGCTTTGTTGTCCCGGGGGCTTCTCTTAGGCAGAAGTTCTCAATCCATTCACATAATCCAATATACCTTCAAATTCTAGCCTCCTTTCTTTAGTGAGTCCTAGTACTCGGCCCAGTCGAAGGCAAGAATCTGTCAGAGGCTCGACGCAACACCCACTTTGGGAATGTGCCCTAAAAATCAAAAATCCAAAAGAACACCAGTCTACGGCATCGCTACCACAAAGCCCTGTCGTACGGAAACAATCCCGTTCCAAGGATTCGACCATGTTGTCACTCGCCTAGGCTACGGAATAGCGCAACTTAAGAGTCTTGTCATCTTAGGTGGCCCATTCCCTACCGAGTCACGGTCCAACTCTTAGGGAGTCCAGTCGGGTCTGTCAACTCGTCCGGTCACGTCCAGAGTCGAGTCTGTCGGTATATCTCCCTCTTCACCTAGGCATACAGGCCTAATAAGAGGATTCTAGGAGTCCGTGTCAGAATCTGATCAGGAATCAAGTCATCCCAAACATTCCTTTTCTTCCAAATTTTTCAAAATTTCCACCATTTTCAAAAAAAAATCGGTTTTTTTTTTTTCCAAAAAAAATCAGTCAAAAAAAATCAATTTTCTCCCCCAGCACGAGTCGATGTTTTATCTGTATGTTGCATGCAAAACAGACAGGTATCCCAAGACTCCCGGAGAATTATCAAAGTTCTCAGTGAAAATTCAAGCAACATTTTCGCTAAGGAATCGGATGTATCAGTAAGCGGTACATCCGCAGCTTCTAATAGGAGCTCCCGCGCAATTTCAAAATGGAAATTGTCTGCAACCAGACAAATCCAAGACTTTTTTAGTAGAAAGTCCCCGCGCCATTATCAACATCTATCCAAGTATGATTTCTATCCTATGGCTGGCGAGCCCTTCACGCAAGTCTAATGGACTCTAAACGACCCGATCGGAAGTCTGCCAGGTCTTAATCCTCGATTGGCCTGGTAGCTACTCTGACTTTCGCCTTGTCCAAGCCTCAGTCAGAGTGGGGGCTCTGTAGACACCCACATTTTGACCGCCAGGTGTCTATAGTAGGTCCCGCCAAACACCCGATGATGATAGGACGCAAACATGCTTAAATGGACTCGGATATGGGCTCGAAATCATGGACATTTGGTTTAGGCTTATTAAGGAGTACAAATCTCACAGAACGGACCTCAAATCCAGGCCCAGTGGGTCGTTTCGAGTCAAATGAGACTAATTTGGGTCGATTCTGACACCGGGGGTAAAACCGTCTTTTAGCGACCGAGTCAGACCCGGTCAAAGATATTTTTTCCCGAGTCACACGATCTGGCCGTGTCATTACACGTCCAATTCGGACTCAATCACTACAAAAATCAGCCTTCAATAATATTAAACAAATCCGTTTAAGGATAGAATTCGATCTCAAGTAGGAATTCTATCCGGAAACCGAAACAAAGTATCACCCGAGCTCAGATACTCGGCTGAAACAGCCGAGATACCTCCCCCACCAGCCGAGTTTTTGGCTTTCCCACTAAGAAACGAGAAGTTTATTCCCTTACGAACTCTCGTATTTCCTATCCAAACCGGTGTTTCTTGTCACACAAGCAAGACCACCTCGATTCCAATAAATAGGACCTCATATTCAAACACAAAACATACATTCATTATCGATCAACACACTACAACTTTTCAGCAACTCATACACAATTATTATAGCAAAAATAGTCTCAAAATCCACATCCGAAGGAATACCGAAAAATTGTCCAAAAGCCGACGAAACCGTCCCATCCTACCCGGCCGAATCCGCGCCTACATACACACAAAAAAAACACTCCAAAAACCGACACCTTAACTCATCCACATCATCTCGACGCTCCCGTGCCTAAGCCACCGTCCGACGAGCCCTATACCGAGAACACAAAGCATGTAGGTTGAGGGTGTAAATCAAACCCGACTCTTTTCCTTTCTCTCTCCCTATCTCACGTTTTTTTTTATTACCTTTTTCGTCCGTCTTTTTTTTTATTTATTTCGGGTCATCGGTCGTCTCATATTTATTACGGGTCGTTCGTCGCATCATATTTATTTTCGTTAATAAAAACTTTTTTATAACGTTCTTAAAATACGATATCGATTCTCTAATCGTATATCGTATCTACAAGAACTAAATTAAATTTATTCTCGTTGATGCTAACAAAATTTTTACCTTTTTTACGTACAAAATTCGATGATTTTAAAACGCGGAGGGAATTAACATATTTCTCGTTCAAAGTTCTTTTTTTTTTTACGTTTTCGTTCAAAACAAACTTTTTTTAAAACTTTTTCTAAAATCATTCTAACTATTTGATATTGATTCCATAATCAATTATCGGATACGACGAGTATCGAAAATATAAATCGAGTATAAATTAATCCATATTTGTACGCGATTTATAAAAATTAACGACTTTTCGACAAATAAAAAAATCTGACAGGCTACCACGCGGGTCGCGCGCCGGTCAGGCGACCCGCGCGGCAGCCGGTTCACGGCCTCCCCCTTTTTTTTGTTTTCTTCGTTTTCTATTTTTAATTCTTCTCGAACATTATATTAAAATGCGACCTTCGCGACATATTTCAATAAATTCTTTTTTCGACCTCGATCAACACGTGTTAATCAATCACGTGCCATAAATATTTTCCAAAATCATGCATCTTATTTATTTATGTCTTTTATTCAATTTATTCATCGTTACTAACTCGTTTTCTCGTGTTTGTAGCTTTTTATTTGTTTTTATCGTTTTATTAGACTAAAACGAATTCACATGCTAAAATAACTTTGACGTTATTAGTTTAATATGCATTAAACGACTTAGCAACCCATTTTATTTTTCTCTCACATGTCTAGGGAAAATAATGTTTGCATATCATTCAACCGTCGAACTAACCCGTGTACACCAAAAACGAACGATATCTTAGTAAAGGCCGCTAAGTGCGGGCGGGGTTGGGTGTTCTTAGTGAACTTCCCAACACGTACCCTCACCCCTTACTCAGAACCATGGTTTCCGGATGTCCGAATCCATTGGCAACGAGAGTCATTCAATATACGATTAACCGTCCATTCGGCATCGGTATCGATATGCAAAGGGATGAGCCCAATAAACTCTGACATCGGAAATGGGCCGTAGTTTGTATACGGCCCACTACGACATAGAGTGGGCTCGAATGGTTCCGAATAACCACAAAATTCGGTGGCGACTCCTACTTCGATTTAAATTTCAATTTGACCATCTCATATGGAGATTCATTCGCCTCCCCAAACCCGCGCGTGGCCGCGTCGGGGTGGACCTATGTCATGTCCACACTGATATAGTCATTTTTATTGTATATTGAATATTATATGCTTTCAACTACTCCGTATTAATTTTTCATACTCTTTCTAATACATTGGAATATTTTTACTTTAAATATAACACATTTTTAATACATCCGTGCAATTTTGCACGGGCAAAAACTAGTACCCCTCCGAGTTCTTATGTTTTTTGGGTGGAAAATAAGGAGAGAATATTATATTATTAAAAGGGGAGAAGTGGAATGAAAAAGTAAGAGAGATAAATATTATATTAATTAAATGAGATAAAGTTGATTGGAAAAATATGAGAGATGAATATTATATTAATTAAAGATGGTAAAGTGTGTGAAAAAGTTTTTCCATAAATGGAAATAGGGAAAAAGATCGAACTCAGTCCAATAAGGAAAGATGGAAGAACACTGCAACTCGGAGGGAGTATCATCTTTATTTCCTCCCCCTCGCTTATCATCCTCCTCATCTATCATCTTCCTCGAAAAAATTGAAAAGTTTTGTGGTGTTCGAAAGTCGAAAGTCGAAAGTCGAAAGATTTTTCAAGGGAGTCAAGGTAATAGTATTTGTTCCGGATCGATTTTTATTGTTTTCATGCTTGATTGATTGAACAAATTCTATTTCAAAATTCAGTTCGTTGGTGATGGTGAATTAGTTCGCAAACGAACTAATTCGTTAATCGGGCGAACTAGTTCGGAAATCTTGCCGCCAAACTGCGAATCTGGTAACACTGCTCCAACTCACAATAGTGACTGAATTGAAATTGCGTGCATTACATTTAAACCACACAACATTTTGGAATTTTGTAACTCTATATGGAAACTGCCATTGAATTGAATAAACCACACCAGCTACTTTTTTTTCTTCTCAAACTCACATTTAATCTGATTGCGATCACTAAATGATTTGAATTATTGCTGATTGTCTTTTCGTAACTTCGTTGAAAGCATCTTTAATCGACTTATAACAACTTGTGCCTGTTCAAACATTCGACCGCATTTTCCCCTCTGTCAGTTGATATAAGGTTAAACACTGAAGAGATATATACTACAGAGAACTAAAATAGAGGAGAGAGAGAGATGCTGTTGGGGGTGGTTCCACTGAAATCGTTTAGCCCCACAACTATGGAGGCTAGGGAGAAGTGGAGGCGACCGGGTGGATTGAGTGAAAAGGTAAGAATAAAGAAGGGAGGCATATGCAAAGCCAGTTTGATTACAGACCCTGCTTCATTTCAAGTGGGTCGATTACTGGGCACTTATGGATTCTTCAACGTCACCACCTACTCCGGTTTTACTTCCTCTGCTGATGAGGACAACGTCCCTCTTTTTAAGACTCAGGATCTTGGCCAAGGCGATGTCAATATCAGGTTTTCGTCAAGTCTACCTTTTCTTCTCTTTGGTGCCGATTCTGATTCTCTTCTGGAAGATGTATTTCATTCTTCTTTTCCAGGTTGTACCAAGGCCGAATTATCCAAGGCCCATTCCGAGGCACTTCTGTTATCTTTAAGGTCTGCTTTTGTTCTCTCCCCTGGATCCCTCATCTTAATAGTATTTCCCATTTACACATTTATTTTTAGGAAATAAGTGTCTAGCAATTGTCCTTTGTTATTGGATTGATTTGTTCCTTGATATCTTTTCTAAATTTGATGTTCTTGTTTTGGAAACAATATGGTTTTGCTTAGGAAAGTTTGTCTTTGATTAATCTTTTGTTTCCTAATTAGTTTGGGTTGTTTCCTAATTAGTTTGGGTAACTAGGTTGGGTGAAATAATATTATATAAAGATTTGACTAGTTTCTAGGTTAATTAAGAGTGAGAGATAAATGGCTGATTTGTGAGGTTTTCTTAAGGGGAAAACTCAATTTGTTGGAGACCGTTGGAGTTTGTTCGGATCTTGGTTGGCAGCAAGATCATTTGTCTTTCGTCTCTTTGGTGAGTTTGTCGCTGGTCGAACTCAGTCTGGGTAGTCTCTTTCCAGTTTCAGATTACTATTTGGTTGGTAGAATTGATAGTACTTTTGGCTTTAGCTGTCAGTTATTAAGCGCGCGTATTAGTATTATTATCTCCACAATAGTGAAATCGGTCTCCTTGTCGGTGTGGATGTAGCCAGTGATTTTGATGGTAACCCGCAGTTTTGTTATTGTTTGCTATTTGTCTTGTTCTTCTCGCATAATTAACAAACCGTAGATAACGGGACGCCTCCGTTACAACATTTATAAAATGTTGGGTGTACTCTATTGGAGCCTTTCTTGTAAGAGCATATGTAATATCTGTTCCAAACACCCTTTTCCTACTGACTCTTGTTCTCCAATCACTATTCTAGGTGTATCCAGGACAACGAGCTGGTGGCCCTGAGGCCGATATGATGGCTTCCAATGAGCTAAGTACTCATGCTTTTCTTCAGGTTATACTCTTCATACCATATCCTGAACTTATATGTCTTCCAGATTTATCACTCTGTTGCAACTACTTTCCTTAACTAGTTATACTCTTCTCAGAGCAAGTCAAGGGAGAGATGTTTGAATCTACTGATACTTTTAGGTGGCTTCGAAACCCAAACAGGTGAGCAGGTATATTTCGACATTAAGCTTCTACAACACTTATCTTCCTTCCTCTTTCCTACTTGCTTATGCCACGATAGATGTCTTTGTTTTCTAGTGGCTCGCCTTCCGAGATGATGGGAGATACAGTGCAGCAGACTACGCAAAGTTTGCTAGCGAAAAGCTGGCGAAAAATCAAGCGCTAGAACCACAATCTTTTTGGAATCCTTTTGACCGGGACCAAATGATTAAACGTAGAAGATATTTTGTCACTAAGATCTTCCAAGGGATCTCTGGTGGTCTAGTTTATATGCATAATCATGATAGATTACATCAAAGTCTTGGACCAGCTTCTGTTGTTATCAAGTATGTCATCCTACAATAAACTCTGGTATTCGAAGTGTATCCCATTGTTAAGATTTTTCGTTTTTCTTAGGGTGTATTTGGATAGAGAAATTTTGTGAGAACAAGTGGGGAGGAAAATTGAGGGAGATGAAGGTAGAGGAATTTGGAGGGGAGGGAAAGTGAATCCTCTGTTGTTTCCTCCAAGACATACTAATATTTCTCCAACAAAGAAGAGGTTTAGAGAGAAAACTATCTCCCTCCCCTCCCTTGACCTAAGTATCCAACATTCCAAACAAGGCATTAAAGTCGCTTACAAGTTACAATGTTTTGTTCATTGTTGGCAGTACTACATCTGAGAGGGAAGCTGCTTACCTGAATGCAAGACTCCGAGATCTTGCCTTTTCAGTTGATATAAGGTTTGTTTCCAGTGTCGAGTTATTTCTCATACTATTACACCACCATCACCATTAATCGTCTTCATTTCCTTTTTGGCCCATCTCATTTTAATTAGTACTTCCTTCATTCCATTTGATTGTTTGTATTTGCTTTTTCACACTTACCAATACACGTTTTCTTTTGTCTATATCTTTAGTTACGTATTTCTAAAAATTATAAAAATTTGATATTTATAACGTACTCGTTTAGACAATTTAAACAAGATCCCACATGACTATTTTATCTCGTATATTAGAAGTTATATTGACGATTTCACTCACCTATGAATAATGTCCAAAAAACAAATGCAAATAATCAAATAAAACGGAAGGAGTAGTGTTTTCCTAGATCTAGTAGATAAATATTCCGTAATGGTTAACATCTGAATCCAATATTACCTCTTGTTATCTAAGGGCACTAACTTCAATCTTAATTACATTTTCCTTGTGTTCTCTTAGTCAAAGGGTAAAAACCTTACTGCTCCATCACTCTTTCGTAAGTCAAACTCTTGATCGAAGCTATGAATATAATTGGGCTTGGCATAATGTCATGGGTTATTTAAATTAGTCTAATGGATTTGTATAAAATAAATCTCCACGGAGCAGTTCATTAGGGCTATGGAGACATGATACCCCATCGGGATGGAGGGAGTAGTATCTAAAAGTGCGTGTATATGTATACACATGTCAATACGAGTAATAAATACGTTAAAAACAGTATCACCAATAAGGCTGATTTAGCTGAAGATATAGATTTATTAAACAAATGGACTATTCCTATAGTTAATAATAAGACCATTTACAGGTTAGGATGATTTGAAAGAATAGGTTTAAAACAAATAGTAAAAACTACTGAAGAATCTATTTCTTTAAATAACTAGTATTAAACCCGTGATAAAATCATGGAGTTGAAAGATAGTTCTATTAGTATTATATTTTTTTTCTCAGCGTTATAAAGAATAGTTTGTCAACGACGTCGAGCGTGACATGTTTGTTATTATGAATGACAAAAGTCTCAGGAACGCATAATAAGATACTGATCAAACGCATCAATTGAAAATACTTTATTTTCAATCATCTTAGTGTATTTATATCTGCAAATTTATATACGTATCGAAAATTACATCCTAAATTTACGAAATTACTTTTTTTCCTAACGAACCTTTACTCAATCCTAATGACATTTTACTCTTTTATCCCTCTCATTTCACTCCATCAAAAAGTTAGGGTTTGTTTTTCTCTCTAAATAAATCCCAAAATTCAACCACCCATGAACCACCACAAACATCGAAACCGTCCGAGGTTGGTGGTTGAGGTGGCTGGAGTCGTCGGCTGAGATTGCTGAGGTCAGGTCAACAGGGGCCGGGGTCGGCGGGAGGCTAGCTGGGTGGGATCGGGTCGGAGTCAGTGTGGGGTCGGAGTCAGTGTGAGACGAGTAGTGGTTGGGTGGTAGGCGGTGGAAGGATGGGTGGGGTTCCCTAAATTGAAAAGATATGGAGATGAATGCAATCAGACAATTAGAATAGATACTGATTCGACACCCATAAAATCGTATAATATATTTTTGGTAGTAATTATTGGTTCTTATAATCGTAAAAGTACTGATTCCACAATCAGACTCCATATTTTGGTAGTAATTACATTCACTACTTTCAAAAATAATTTTGTAAAATATATAATTTTTAAAAGCCTACCATAAATCAACATAATTTGTAAATAGTCAACTCAAATTTCATTACAAAAACCTACCTTAAATTGAATAAATATATCAAAATGTTGAAAAATATAAACTAATATATTTTATATTAGAATTTATTAGTATTAGAATAATATAACAGAGATTAGAATATTATTAGTATTAGAATAATATATTAGAATTTATTAGAATAATTTTTGAATAATACCGTTTATTAGTATAAACGGGTAAATAATATTAGTATACTTATATGATTCATAATTACCTAAAATTTCAACTATCAATGATATTACAACTAGAACCGAATGTTATTGAGACTAATTATATGAATAATGTTATATGAATAATACTTAATTCATAATTTTATTGAGACTAATTGTAAATTGTAATAGATCTAATATTACAACTAGAACCGAACATACCCTGTGACAATAGTTTGAATCCCCCTCCCCTGTAAAATAATAAAATAATAAAAAATAAAAAATAAAAAATAAATAAAAAATAAAAAATAAAAAATAATAAATAAAAAATAAAAAATAATAAATTATAAATAATAAATAATAAATAATAAATAATAATAAATAATAATAATAATAATAATAAGTTTTTATAATAATAATAATAATAGTAAGTTTTTATAATAATAATAATAATTATTATTATTATAATAATAATAATAATAATAATAATTATTATTATTATTATTAATATTATTGATTATTAATAGCAATAATAATAATAATAATAATAATAAATTTAAATAATTATAATGATAATGATAATAATTATAATAATAATGATAATAATTAATTTAAATAATAATATTAATAATAACGACGACGATGACAGCAACAACCTGTTGTTAATGTGTCTGAAATGAACTTAACTGAATGTGTCTGAATTGAACTGAAAGTGTTTGAATATAAGTTCAAAAGAACAGAGCCTTATTCTAATAAATAAAGAATTTATAATTCAATCAAGATTAATCACTATAAAAGTAATGATTATCATATTATAAAATTTCTCATATTGTGTTGATGATTTTTTTTCATATTTGGAATTTAATAAGTTTCATATATTTATTATGATGTTTAATTATTTGCTTCCATATTTAGTAATAAATACATTTTGGAGGGGAAAAAATTGCAAGTTGTTATTCTCTTAGTATATAGGAGGATGCTAGGTCTTTTAACTCACTGCTAGATTTTCACAGTTATTCATCCTTTGATAAAGGCCCTGGGGCATTGTCAGAAGGACTTTGGAGACGAGCCATTGCCGCAGGTGCATTCGACCCTATTGAGAAGAGAAACTTTGGAATTGCAGATGACATGTGAGTAGTTGAAGAAAGTCTACTCCATATCTATAACTGTGCTTTTATCAACTTGAAGTGGATTTATATTAGGTGCTGGTTTCATACTCAAGAACTGCTTGTTTGTTGTTACAATGGAGCAGATATGAAGCAGGTCTTCTTTTCGCATACCTAGCTTTCATTCCATTTTGTGAAAGTGGCATCATGGATAGTCTTTCTTTGCAAGTGAGTTGTGTTAGATTCTCATCACGCATACTGTTTCTACGTATAACAGGGTATTGTTTGATGCGAGTGGAATTGAATTTGCAGAGACTTTTGGAGAGTACTTTTAAACTTGATCTCCAAGCAGCCAGAGAGTAAGTTTACAAAACCATTCTGTAATTTGCTCTAGATATGATAGGCAGTAGATACATACTGCCTCTTTACACGATGATCTGTCCCAGATACTGTTTGGCTGATGACCGCTTGCTCGAAGCTGTGAAATTCTTAGATCTGGGTGATGAGGCTGGGTGGGAGTTGCTCCAGGTTAGTTTCCAACAAACGTCGATCGGTCACTCTTCTCATGAAGTTTTTCTTAGAATAAGAATGTTCCTACAGGCGATGCTGAATACTGACTACCGGAAGCGCCCAAGTGCTGCAGCTGTACAGAGCCATCGTTTTGTGAGTGGAGCGGTTTTGTAGTATTGCACCTACTGTCCTCCACTTGAGGTTGTGGACAACAGATCAGCTGCCTACGGCCTACCCCTCTTCGTTTAAGCTCATACTGGTTTCTCAAGTATGTAACTCTTAGGTTTCATGCTCTTGCCTTTCGCCAGTTTATCAACGCAAACCAATATACTTTATTTTTTTATGTTTTGCTAATCGTTGTTGAGTGCATGATAGAGGCGAGTAATGTAGCAATACCTGAAACCAAATATTTATAGTTCGAGTTTGAGCTTGAGCTTGATTTGAAACTAATCAAACTTAAATTGTTGAAAACTGAGTGTGGCGGTGAAATCATTGTCCTTTTGGTGATTTAAATATAATGGAAGCATACTAAAATACTCGTATGTGTCAATGTGTTATGAGATGTAGGGATATAACATACTGGAAAACAGTGGAAACTTGATAGGGGATTTACAGTCTTTGACTTGGGATATTGGCCTGTAGCCTGTAGAAGAAGATTGTGATGTGTAGAAGTAGAACATGAGATGATAATTCACTGACCAGTGACCAACTACCGGGTGGCCGACCTAGGAGTTTTTGTTCTAGAAAGACTACTGTTTCCATTTTTTGGAAAGTCCCCGTACTCCTTTAAATCCTTGCTCCATCTGTGCAAATTGTATTCCACTCGCAGTTTCCCCTTATTTCTAGTTAGGAAAAACTCTTTGCATGAGTAGATTTCTGGCCAAATAACGTAAAAAAAGTGGCTCAAAGGTGACGGATTAGTAAAAAATATCGTCGACACCAAATAGGTAAAAAAAGTGGCACCCAAGTGACGAATTAGTAAAAAAAATGTCGCCGGTGTCAAATAGATAAAAAAAAGTGGTACCGAAGTGACGAATTGGTAAAAAAATATATAATCGTGTTACGGATTAAAAAAAATTAATTGATGCAACAAATTGGAAAAAAACGTAATCGATGCCAAATTGTTACAGATTAAAAAAAAATTAATCGATGCGACACTATTTAGAAATTAATATTGACGCGATCCAAAAAAAAAATCCGACATGATTCGATTTTTTTAATCGTCAACATGATTAGGCGTAATTGAATTTTTACATTTCTATTAGTATTTTTTTTAATATTTACGAGTAACGTATTTTTTTCCATCTAAATTAGTACTTGTACTTCATAATTAAATTACAATACTACGTAATTAGTTTGTCATGTCATTTTTGGGTTATAAAAATCGGTAATCGGGTTCACTTCAGGTCATGTCGGATCATTTCAGGTTTGGGTTGTTATTTTCAATTTTTTAGGAATATCAACTCATTTTCTATAATAATAGTCGGGTCAATTCGGGTTATAGGTCAAACTCGGGTCTTCAGTTCGAGTGTCGTGCCGAGTTCGGGTTGGCGTATTCGGGTTGGGTCAGTCTTACCATAGCCTATCCACACCCGTTCTCAGGAGATTCAATTTTGTCATTATTTACTAGATATAAAAATGTCACGGTTTACCCATTGAAATATGTGAAATTTAACCACTGTGTTATAAAACGAGAAAGAAAGGAAAACTAGAAAGAAAATAGAGCGAGAAATATGTGAGAGAGTTATCTTATTCATGTCATTGAGAGAGATATATATAGTACATCAGTAATGATAAGATAGTTTACATATGGGTCAAAAGCTCAATGGACATTCACCTAATATGATTTCATAACACTCCCCTTTGAATGTACATTACGGAATAATATGTCTCATAAAAATCTCACTCGAAAAAAAACCCTGTGGGAAAAAAACTAGTGTAAAATAGAGTACATTATTCCTCAAACACGCATATGATGCTGCCTCATCAAAACCTTTCCATGGAAAACCCAGTGGCACAAAACCATAGATAAGGAAAAAGAGTACAACGCGTTCATACCCCCTGATAGTTACATCACTCGAAAAATAACTATATTATCCATGATGTAATTATAAGTTTCGATATTGAAATACTCCCTCCGATTTTTTATTATCTTCCCTATTTCCTTATTGGGCTGAAACACCCTTTCTTCCCTATTTTCATTTTGGGCCATCAACATGTGGTCTAGAATCACCCTTACATTTTTCTCTCTTCCTTCTTTTATTTTGAATCACACATTCCTACACCCTTCTTTTCTTCCCCAAAACCAAAGGGGAAGATAATAAAAAATCGGAGGGAGTAATAATCATCATACTTGATAAACTCCATAGACGTCTTCGATAATTAGAAATCTATCACTGATCTTCATATAGTTATACGGATAATATGAAGATAGTTTTTGATTGTTGCGTCTTCATCCAAATATAACTTCAACATTTCAAAGTATAGTTAGATTATCAATAATTTGCACGAATATAATATGTGACTAAATTTAAACTATATGAATATGAAATGATGCAACGATGTGATAAGAAAACTAACATGAAATGATATACTTAGTTTCTATATATCAGCATGATGACTCGATATGCAAACGGTATTGTATACTTTTCAATATCATCAATAACTTTGATGAATTTCAGGATTATGAGCTCATTGATACCAATAAATATGTCGACGGTCGTACGGATTTATAAAATCCTTATTCAATAGGCTACTTGATATGTGCGAAAATGTGTAGCCATTTCATATGATGTAATTTCGTAGAATCATCATTCTACTTATATATTACTGTACACGATAAATACGCGTGATTTGATATGATAAAACTTCTTTTGTTTTACCAACTTGTCACTCACTTTCTCCCCCTAAGGTGGTAATAAAAATATTCAAGATAGATTGCAATCATTTACTTAACCACCTTAGAATGTGATTCATCATATCATATGCAAATAAGATTTCATTGATGGGTATTTTTGCAAGATTATGATATATTTCGGGGAGTACGTGATTCATAAAATAATTGACTTTTAATGGCTGACTCTGAATGCCAAATTTATGAGATCAATTTATTCACATGATAACGATCAAATTGTGAATTCTAATAGCACAAATTACTCGTATTTGATACGTGGTCTCTAAGCCACTTTAAACAATATCGATCAATTCGTAGAATTGAACTTAAAATATGTTTATTCAACCTCGAGTAATGTGCAATTGGATCTCCTAATATCATCATTCACAGTCAATTTTAATTCATTATTCTTAAACCCATACTTTTCAAGCACTATGCTAATCAGTTCATGTCAACTTTTGATATTTGTTCGCAATTAATTGCAATAATGCATATGCGAATTGAAGTTGGCTATATCTCAATATGTAAAATTTGCACTTAGGAGTACATGTCAAACTATTGGATGCTAAACTTATGATTAGCTATTACTCAATATGACATGAAACTTTATATTCATCTTGTCATATAGAACACTTCCAGTGTCTTATGTAAATTTGCAAGATTAGTCGTATATTAATATCCTTTTGGGAAATATAACGATATTATATGTTTTGTTCGAGAAATTTCTCAAATGATGAATATTTAAGAGTTACGAAGTGGAAAAATTGGAGATTTTCAAAGTAAGAAATTGGAGAATAATTATGAGTAAGATTATTTCAGAAATAAATACTCATAACATTAAATTTATTAGGGGATTGATTCAACTTATACTGATCGAAGATCGTAAATTATATGAAATCACCTCCCATTATAATGAGATATGATACCGTCTCACATTAATGCGATAGGAGATCGGCTCACATCTTGATGACAAAAAAAATTGTCTAAGATTAACTCGATATAGGGGATTGTCTGTGATAAATATAACTTAGAAAATAATGAGCATGATTATGAAAACTTTAACATTCTAAATTTCTAATAATAAGTATATCATCATGCATGTTACTACGTATTTGTAATACCCTAAGGATGATCATTACTATTTCATACAATATAATACGGAATGTAGCAAAATAGAAAGATTGTAACCATAATTACAAAATATCACTACTATATAACCACATTGCTATATATAACAAGTTAGAGAATATACTATTATAGAAATTAAATATTTATGATATCAAAATCTATGACTTTAGAAAATATGTATTTCAGATAATCATCCAATTTAACATCTAAATCATATTGTTGACATAATATAAAGTTGTCAAATTTTCCGTTTAAAATATATTGATCACAAATAGACAAACAAAATACTAGCTTCGTAGTAACAAACATTAATGCATATCTCAATCGTTAAAACGACTACATTACTACATATAATTCTTTGTCATAGAAATACAAATATGGAGATGCATTGAAAATACCCCATATATATCATGATCTCCTTATAGTCAGTCATAAGGTAATAATAGATCATATGTATATATTCAATATAGTGATATAAGGATTGAGAAATAGAATAACAATTTCTTTGCTATAAAGATGAAAGAATTGAGAAAAAAATAACTAACTCCTTGCTTGAGAGATGCAAGGATTGAAACAAAAAATAACGAGATCCTTGCTTGAGAAATGCAAGGATTGAGAGAAAATAACGAACTCCTTGCTTGAGAGATGCAAGGATTGAAAAAAGAAAATAATGAACTCCTTGTTTAAAAGATACAAGGATTGAGAAAAGGATGAACTCCTCCTCAATTGTTTTCCGCTCAGTAATTAGAGTTTCCGCTCAGTAATGAGGTAATGAGAGTCTCGTGCTGATAACGTGTTATAAAACGAGAAAGAAAGGAAAACTAGAAAAAAAATAGAGCGAGAAATATGTGAGAGAGTTATGTTATTCATGTCATTGAGAGAGATATATATAGTACATCAGTAATGATAAGGGAGTTTACATATGGATCAAAAGCCCAATGGACATTCACCTAATATGATTTCATAACACACTGAAAATTGTTTTCTTTTTGTTAATTTGTAGTATAATTTATTTTCACTTGAAATTTTAAATAATTTATATAAGTATCATTCATGCGATAAACAAACAATTATTCTTGTTTTTTTTCTATCTACTAGTAAACAATGACCCATCCGTTAACAATGTACTCATTGAATTATGGAGTTATGAAAAATTGTTTTTTTTTTTACTTTACGAAATTTTTTTGATTAGAAGACTTTAGATCCGTTAAATTGGTCAGGTTACAATACGGGTCGAGTCAGATTTCGATCCTAGATTAATGGATCTTTTCCGGTTCGGGTTAAATGGGTCGTGGATCGAGTTCCGACATGTTTAGATTTTTTTACACCTTATCACAAGAGCCGTAAACACGGGCCTATGTGACAATATCGGCACACTTCGAAAAAAAATCTAAACCGACCCAAACGTTAGGTAATTTATTTTATGAACATTAATTTCAAAATAGTGTCGCATCGATTAATTTTTTTAAAATCCGTAACACGATTTTTTTTTACCAATTCGTCATTTCGGTACCACTTTTTTTATCCTAGAGGTCAAAAGCATCCCGAAAGATAACTATTCGAGTGGAGACTGACGCCCTTGAATAGTTTTATCTCATTTTGTTTTGTCTTAGGGGTTAGAGGCATCCCGAAAGACAGCTATTCGAGTGGAGACTGACGCCCTCGAATAGTTTTATATCATTTTGTTTTGTCCTAGGGGTCAAAGGCATCCCGAAAGACAGCTATTCGAGTGGAGACTGACGCCCTCGAGTAGTTTATATTGTTTTGTCCTAGGGGTCAGAGGCATCCCAAAGACAAGTGTTCGTGTGGAGACTGACGCCCTCGAACATTTCTGCTTAGATTTATTTCGCCTAAGGGATCACAAGCATCCCGAAGACGACCGCTCGAGCGGAGACTGACGCCCTCGAACGTTTTATTTCATCAAGGGTTCACAAGCATCCCAAAAATATTTGTTCAAATAAAAGTCAACACATGTGAACATTCTTTGTACTTATGCTTAACGCGTCACCTACACACGAAAACATTCAAAATTGAGCAAACTTTTAAATAAACCGAAGAAGACAAAGCGTGCGCGCGTGAAGAATCGAGAACGAGGTGGCAAGCAACGGCTCGGGCCCAAGAAAGCAAACATGTCAGGTACGATCTCTAGGCCTTGGCTGGCGAGCCTCAACACGCAGTCCAATGGACCTGAAACGACCCAACCGGACAGCCACCAGGTCGTAATCTTCGATTGACCTGGGCGGCTATACTTTGACATTCGCCTTGTCCAAGCCTCAGTCAAAGTGGGGCCTTCTGTAGACACCTAGATTTGGACCTGGTGGCTGCAGAGGTGCCCAACAAACACCCGATGACGATAGGACTGCAACGCGACACGGGTTCGCGATGTTTTAGGTAGTTTTTCTGTAGAACGGATCAAATAAATTACTCGGACAAATTAAACTAATATGATGGCAGCTTTAGTCGTGTCGTTACGGTCGCATATACACTAATTAGAGTCAATTCTGACACCGGGACCTCGAGTCGGTCCCAAAACTCGAACTGAGTCAGCACCGCACCAAGCGAACCTCGAGATGCACACCCGAGGCCCACTTAAATCACGGCGCTAGGTCGAGATGGGGGAGCCTTAAGCTCTAAGATATGAATAATACACTCGCCTCACGGTTTTGGAAAGTATCAAAATCGTATCTTCAAAACTCCAACCGCCCCACCTCACGCGCCTTAGACTCCCCACGCCTGAACCTAGGCGCCTGAGTCTTGGTGCGCCTCAACTCAGGCGTCCATATGGGCGACGAGGACCGAAAGCACCTATAAATACACCACCCCCACCTCATTCATTCGACACACAATTTCATTCTTCTCTTCTTCCCCTACACTCTCGCTAAGGGCTCGCACTCCGACACCCGAGGCAAACGATCCACTCGATCGTAGTTCCGATAAAAAAGCGACATCGACGCTACTCCTCACCTTCGAGCACCCCACTCGATACCGAGGTGCCTGTGTTCGACTAGCTCAGGTCTAGTAACGAAGCTCTGCCGGAGTAGCCGCAGGAAGGGTTGACGGTAACGGAGCTCTGCCGGAGTCACTGGTCAAGCTAGGAGGATCCGCCTATTGAAGTCGAGTCGTCACTAGGTTGCCATCTAAACAAAACTTTCCATATTCGTACTTTCTTTTACTCCCTCCGAGTTCCTATTATTGTCCCACTTTTCTTTTTGGGCCGAGTTTGATTTTTGTCCCACTTTCCTTTTTAGGCCATCAATATGTGGTTCACAATTACTCTCCTATTCCTCTCTCTTCCTCCTTATTTTTTGAGCCACTCATTCCCCCTTCCTTATTTTTCACCCAAAAGCTTTTGGGACAATAATAGGAACTCGGAGGGAGTATTATGCACTACGACAACACTAGATGCAGACACTAGGTCCGCAAGCACTTACTAAAATACGTAACGTCTCAACTTCAACCGCAAACACTAAAATACACCAAATAGACCCGAGTAATTCTGAGATCCGTTCTCAAACTATCTATGCACCATGTCCCGTTTAGTGTATACTCCGAGGGTGCAACTCCTCGTTACATGATTTACTTATATTCGCATTTACTGTTTTTCGTATAATTTATTGCTTTTATGACCTTATAATCGCATGCTAAATCACTTAACACGAAATTCAAAACGTAAATCAACTAAAATTGAACAAAGCGATGGTCGGTTTCCGTATTAGTCTCGGTGCTCGCCTCACTAGGTTCGACGCATCTTTATTAATACCGAACCGACGCATCTTAAGCAGAATACCAGGTAAGGTATACCACGAGAATGACTAATATCCGTATTATCGTGTTAAAACTGATTTGCTAATACATATAATACTAGTACTCTCTACTCTCCTACGTGCATCTTTTCATGGCCTGTCTGTCACGTGAAATCGTATGCAAAGAATGTAAACACAACTACTTTCACGACAAAACTTACTTGTCTTTAAAGAACCGACGTAGCAAAAGGTATAGGGTTAAAACAACGGATGTTACAGTATTTCCACCACAACAAAAGAACTAAGTTATCAGCCCACCGATTGATTAGTAGAGGCCGCTATAGTGCGGGCGGGATTGGGTGTTGACATTTATCGGATGTTCGCTTCCCAATACGTACCCTCACCCCTTACTCAAAATCGACGGTTTCTGGATGTCCGAAACCATTGGCAATGAGAGTCATTCCAGGCATGGAGTGCTTACGGGTACAAGTCTTTATCTTTAGGTCTCGTGCCACTCAACTTTTAGCCGGCAAGGGATCAAAATTGACTTGAACGGTTTCCGATTCCCCATAATTGGCTCGGTGACGACTCCACAAATCGGCAACGAATTCAGTTCACTAAAAAGGTCGCCTTACCAAACAAATCGGCCTTTAAACATTTACAACCACGACTCGATCGATTCCAAATGGAAACACGGGTGCCCGCACCCGTCTAGTACAAGTCCGGATCGTCATCCGAATCGAGGTCCGACACATCGCCCCGTACGCGAGATTGGACCCGCCCCCGACCGGGAGGGAGCCGCGTGTGTGACCGCCGCCACACGTTGAAAATTCGGGTCGGTCCCGCACGGGGCGCCGGGCGGTGCAGACGGACGTCCGCAAATGGTTTGCATTGCCCTTCTGCTTACATTCATGGTGTTTCTATAACCTCTTCCCTACAAGATAAAATAGAACAAATAATCAGCAATTTTAAAATTAATTATGATGAATGAATAAAAAAAAACATTGGAAGTGATAGAATGTATTACACGTGATATGAGTTTAGAATGATGTCATATGAATCCTTCTTTTTCTCATTTGACTTTCCTGCAAAGGTCTTTATCTTTGTTGGTTTTAAGATTTTTTGAACAATATCTTCATCACTGAATTTTTTTTCCACATAAAGTTCCACTTCCCTACTGAGAAAAGTTATAGAACAGAATTTATCATATTATTATTTATGATGAATATATGTTAATGATTTATGCTTTATGTGCAACATACATAATCATATGTTAGCATAGTGCAAGTCTATAACATACAGAAGTTTCCTTGACATTCTTCTTGCATCTTTCATAATATTATCTTTCATCTGATTCCTGTTTGAGGTTAATATTTTGTGGCAATACCACACCTTCATCATCCTTATATACTTATCATAGGAAACATTGATCTGAACATATACATGAATGACATTTATATATGAAAATATAATCAAACATAAATTAGTATCAATGATGAAAGTAGAATAATTAAGTTTACTGGTTTGAACACTTGGCTATAAGTATTTTTATTCCCATTGTATGTTTCCATGACTCTTATTGAAAAAAATACCATTGTCAAGTTCCAGATGACGATAAAAGTCTGGAATATATTCTAGTATGCCATAGTCTGTCAACTCATTGACCCATTTGATCTTATCTTTGAAATTTTCAGAGAGAGAATTACACTGCAAATATAACAAAGTATTCAGCAAAGATAACATAAATTTCAATGTACATAAAAGTAAAAACAATAAATCAGTGTCCTCACATATAGATCTTTAGCTTCAGAACTGTTCAGTTGGCTGTCAAATTCTTGAGAAAACTCAAAATGAATTATTTTAAATGACTTTGTGATTTAGTTTACACAGTAAACAACAACAACTAATAATTCTGTTGTGTAGAAAAAGACCTTGAAGAAGATCACACTATTAGTTCTCAAAATGAATGAATGAATGAATGAATAAGGGTTATAAAGAGTATCTATTTGTTTACCAATTGCACATCATCAAACTGCATTTCACTTGTAGGAATCTAAAACATTAAAGAAGTGTTTACACGAGATTCATGAGCAAAAACAAAATTACACTGTTGACATTGTTAATGGAATATACTCCGTATAACATTACTACATATTTATCAAATGGAGACATATAAACACGCTTGACAAATGATGGAGATGATACATTTTCCAAATCATTCAACAATAGCCCCCAAAGACTTAAAATTGGTTGCTCAAGTTTACATTCAGACTGTGTCGTCATCAACAATCGCCCCCTTGAAATCTGAATGTTTTCAAACATAAACAGACGTTCACTATAAAATTAAAAAATATTTAGTGTATTAGTTTTGGTATAGCAATCACTCATATGAAACTTGTTTAAAAGATGTGTTAACTATTAACATTTTTAACTATGAACAATTTTCAACTATGATCAACTTTCAACATGTGCAACACATAATAAGTTATGTACATCATAACAGACAGTGCTTTACATATGTATATCTGTTGTATGAGTTATATACAATAAGTTGTAACTTATCTACATAAAAAACAGACACTACATTAACTATGTACAAATTTCTAACATGTGCAACACATAGTATCTTATCTACATTAAAACAGACACTGCTTTACATATGTATATCTGTTGTATGAGTTATATACAATAAGTTGTAACTTATGTACACTAAAACAGACAATGATTTAACTATGTACAAATTTCACACATGTGCAACACATAGTATCTTATGTACATCAAAACAGACAGTGCTTTAACTATGTAAATTAGTTGTTTACCTTAAAGACATATCTGAAGCAAATGCATAGTCTGACACATATTTCTCCTCGGCGCTCAGACTGGTTAGAAAGCTGATGTTCCTTTGTATAAAAGAAGATTTGAAAATGGCTTGCTTGTTTCCTTCTGTATTGTACTTCAATATCTTTTTCATTCATTTAATTTCATCATCTTTCTGAGGTGCATTTGCTACTATTGTTGGAGTGACCAAGTTTTCAACAATATGTGGATTCTCCAGATTGACATTTTTCACAGCAATAGGTGTGTCTAAGTTAACATTTTCTATTGCATGCACAGGAGTAGATTCCATATTTTCCACACATTCCACAAGCTTGTTATTGTACAATTGTTCATCTCTAATAGTAGTAGCTTCCACAGTCACATTTTCCATATCCACAATTTCCACACTTATGTAATTGAACACTTGTTCATTTATCATAGGAGTTTTTTCTATATCCACATTTTCCACATCTTCATTTACCAGAGGAGTAACTTGAGTTAGAATACATGACAAGGTTAATATCCTGACTGAGTTGAAAGCTGTCATCTGAGTTCAACAAATTGTATCTTCGCATCATTGGGTCTCTATCCGTCTTCTTCTTTGCTAACCCAGTCTTTTTTGCAGAACGAGATTCTTCTACGATCTGATCTATTATTTCTATTACATGTGGAGTCAGTTCATCTAGACCGAAGTCTGTATCTAAAAAAGTAGGGAATGCCCTTTGACATGTAGAAGGTATGGTAATTGTTTTTTCTACTCCTTTTGTAGTGTCATCATCGACAACTTGTGACGCGATATAAGTAACATCCTTCCATTTGTTATCTTCAAATTCTAAGCAGTAAAAGATGAAACATAAGTACTATATACAAGTTATAATTATAAGCAATATTGTTTTAAATCCTATGAATGGATATAAGTGCTACTGTAGTGTATATAGCAGTAGAAAAATAAAAAAATATTACCATTCTCTCTTGACTGTTGTTCTCTTTTGGTTATTGCAAGTTTGTCTATAAAGTCATTTGCCAAATTTTCCAAGTCTATGAGTGGTTTGCATTGGAGGGAGGCAACCTTTGGAACTTTTATTGCATCTTTCAAATCCTTGAAAGACTTTAAGAATTGACAAGATCGGCTGATCAAATTTTGTACCCAGTGCATTGCTTCCTTCACCTCCTCATTATCATCTTTTACTTCCTCTTCCACATTCACATTATCTTTCACGTTGTCCTTTACTAGCTTCTCCTTCTTCACTAGGGAAGAAATCTTAGGAGTACAGGTTTCACAGTTATCCTCCTTGTACCAATCGAGGGGCTGTAATGGCAACACAAAACCATTACCAAATGTACCAGATTTTTTTGTTTCATCCAATATTCTCTTAGAAATAGAATCTTGTGTCCAAAACAACATTTTTGGGAAAGCACGAATAGGTTTGCTGTTTCTGTAACACATTCGTTGCAGATAGATAAACACAAATGCCATTATAGGTCCATCAAAGCACTTGTTTCTCTATGTTGTCTTCATTTTCCACAAATCAACAGCATCAATGAAAGAATTGAGACAAAATTGGCACCAATTAAATGTAGGTACCAATGACAAGTCGATTAAAGATTTCAATATCTTTAAGCTTGGGCTTACAGAACAACTCCTTTCTATAAAAATAGAGCAAAGATAAATGATGAAGTTCTGCTTGAATTGATCCCCTTCATCCCTCCGAGTTGTTAGCATGAATTGTAGTACACTGTTTGTTAGCTTGGAAGCTTTAAACTGTTGCTTGAACACATCAGCTAATCGATTATATTCACCGTCCTTGTCATCATATGACGCTAATACAATATCATTCGGTCCCGTAGGAAGCCCGGTTGCTATGTGTACATCCAAGTTCGTAACCTGAAGTCTCCTACCTTTATATGTTGATGAATCAGGGTCGAAATTGGAAACATGCCAAAGAGCAAGCTTGGCTGGGACTTCTCTTACATTTTGAAAAATTATATCCCCAAACCCCATTTCCTTAATATCTGCAATTTGCTTTTCTGATAGATTTCTTACAAGTTTAAACAAAATTTCAAGGGAGATCCTTGTGGTCAATGATGGGAGTTCATTCACTGCATGTACAACTCTCTTCCTTTTAGTTTTTGTAGGCTTATTACGACAGCTGTAAATTTGAGTGAGCAAAACAGATTTATATGACATGTATAGAGGGCATATATATCTAATAAGTTCAAGTTCTATGAACAGATAATTAAAACAACTAATGTACATACCTACAACTGCAACTGACAGTAAGTGTAATTTCGATTTCGGTGTTTGAAAAGTACTGTCCTTAGAATCATCAGAATTGGGAGCATCCTTTACTTCTACCCGTCTCTTTTTACATGCAACTATACATAAATAACGAAAAATCAATATGTATCATTTACATTGAGAGTATGGTGTTCACTATGGAGTATTGTATAAGTTTATATATCTTCGTCCTGATGAGCTGCTTCCCTCTTTACTTCAGTTTTCTCCTGATTTGTTTTCATCTTGTTTGTTAACCTAATTAACATCAAATAAAAATAAGAACAGAGACATCCGAGTACCTAATTTGTATAACTTGAATAATCATCGATACTTGAATCCTAGTGCAGTAAAACCGTATTTAAACTTGGATCGAAAATAATTGCAGATTGCTAGTATTATTTTACATCAATTTTCAAAAAATCGTTTAAAAAAGCAACAATATAACACACAATACCGCAATGTTGAAGATAATCGGAAAAGATAAGCTAGAATAAACGTACAGTACTGAATTGTTGAATATAATCCGGAAAGATCTTAAGAGACCACTTCTTTTTTTTTTTTTGCTACGAAGTAGGTCAGATACCAATTTTGAGTATTCATTTGTGGACTTTATTTAAATAAAGGGGCTCTTGTGAAGATACGGAGTACTACGTCATAAGTTTTGCTTTGGGTTTTCGATTTATAATCGACTTATGTTCTTTGAAAATAGGGAGTATTAAAAAGTATTAAGTCAAGTGATATTATCGAAATAAATTGACCTATTTGAATTAGAAATATCCATTTGTTAACTAGCATCTCCTTATATGTACTCTATTGTAACCTCAATCTCAGACTTTAAATTAATTACTTAAATATCAAATTCTAAGTATATAAGATATTGTAAGACATAAGACATAAGTACTTTAAGTGTACATAACGTAGCTTTTAGCGTACATATGGGCAGTTGAACACAATTGAATGCCTTGATAATCTTTAAACTAAATTTATGAAGTACAAAATAAAGCAAATATCAAGTTCATTTAAACATTATACGAAAACATAAGACATAACTAGTTTAAGCATACTGCATACATAATATTATAGGAAAAAATAAGACATAAGTAGTTTAAACGTACATAACGTAAACTTTAGCATACATAGGGACAGTTCAACATAATTGGCCACCTTGATGATTTTTAAATTAGATTTATGAAGTACAAAATAAAGTAAAGATCAACTTCATCTAAACAAGTAAACATTCTTTCCTGTTAACAACCTTTTAGCTATTTTGTATGCTTCTACAAACTCTTCTAGTATAAGTGGTTTATCTTTTTCCTTTTCTTCAACAGCCATCAAGTGTGCAACATCTTTGCCTTGCTGGAAATCATGCAACATTCGTTTACCATGTATATTATCAGTGCAATAGCATCTGCATCTCTTTGAAATTTCAATTCCACCCTTACGAAGAATCGTCACTCCATTAACATGTGTTGTTTCTAAGCTTCTATTGTAATCGAGATTCCACCGAGGTGCATCACAATGTAACAGAAACATTTGTGCCCAACTCTTGCACACAACTGCCATGTTAGCCTTGTCATTATAAGAGGGAAGTTTTTCAAAGATATTTTCTATATAATCTTCACTATGCATAACTTATGTTATTGGTGAGAAACATCTACCATCAGTCTCAACCTCATGAAACTGATTGTAAGGGAAGGACAGATTATGTATCTTCTATTGCCTTGAATTATTGATCATTGTTTCTCTATCTTCAACCTCATTGTTTATCGACCACCCTTTGCACAAATATCTCATCTTGTTAATATATCTGAATGAAAAATATATTAGAATATATATATATACACACACACACACAAACACACACACACACACACACAATGTATATAAAAGGAACTTCAGTCATAAAAGAATATGAGCAATGAGTAAACCATACCCAATTTCACAGAAGCAGAAAAAAAAGGGAAGATTTGGAGATGTTAATTTAACGAGTAAGACAAATAGAAGAGGAAGATATAAAAAAAATTTAATGATTAGCTTTGAGCATTGAATATTGAAAAGACGTTGGCATTGATTATGCACAACTTTTTATTTGTAAAGTTGGTATTAAACAAATCAATATTAACTCGAGTATATTTAATTAATTCATAAATATTTGAATCTGTGCTTATATACATCGAATATACACTTATGTGCTCTTGTGTGAAGGTTACTATCTACAACACATATTTATATATCAGCTGTACATATTTCGTCCAAGGATATCTTAGAGATGTTCATTGTACATATTTGTATTTCGATGCGTACATAACATATC
This sequence comes from Agrostemma githago, assembly GCA_958450325.1. Lineage (NCBI taxonomy): Eukaryota > Viridiplantae > Streptophyta > Magnoliopsida > Caryophyllales > Caryophyllaceae > Agrostemma > Agrostemma githago. Next base: position 24,189,459 of record OY288254.1, on the reverse strand, counting down.
CAATGATAAACGAATAATCTATTGATTGGCATTTTCATATTAATGGATCTTGTCTATTACAGTAATATAACTAAGTCTACATACAATTAAAATAAGATCTTATATATATACTCTGTCTTAACTGTAAAATCCTTCACCTAGTTCTTATCCCACCGCAAAAGATCTATACATGTTTGACGCCTAAATTGTATGATATCATCAAAGTAAATTTTACTTCCCCATTTCCCCTTGTCATGTAATGCCTTCATCCATTTCATAATAAAGATACCACAATCACTTTCATTCCTTTGCCGCTGTGCATTTTTTACACTTTACATTGGAAATTTTGCCATATTTTTGGAAATTTGTTGAAAGCCAACGTAGTGGCCTGGTGTAAAATGTTTGAAACATTCATCAATACTTTCTTAGCTTCATTTGACCTTCTTTTGTAAAACTTCATCTTAGATGAATCAATGATGTAATTCCTTCCATCTTCTAGATCACAAACAACCAAAATCCAATGCATTGGATCTTTGGTGTAAACTGGCATAAAGATCTGAAAATTTACACATTTGACAGTCATAAACAAAGTTTTTTTTATAGTTAATTATTGTCAATTTTTAATACTATAATCATTGGGTGTACCTTTCTCACAAATTTCGGATCATGAGGCAAGTATGTTACATTACAGTACACTGTTTTTAGAGAATGAAATATCTTGGGGTCTAATTCCTGCAACAAAAGATAAACATCAAATAAACAACTATAACCTTACGTACAAAAAATAAGTACGACAATTTGATATACTTACCCCTGACTTTGTTGGAATAAAAATGATATCCGACATTCCTAATGTAGTATAAATTCCATACAAATCAATTTAATAAAAGGGAACTTGTTGGATTTATTTAGAAGCATTTGAATTTATAATATTAAAACTTGTTATAGATTTGTTTACCATATCATATAAGTTCTCATTTGGGAATAACAAGGTTTGCATTGTCGTGCGGGTTACGTTCATCCATTCAGTTTCTAGAACGTCTTCACTGTAAGATAACACAGAACACATGATTAATAATCTTAAAATTAAGTAATTATGATGAATTAATCCAAAAACAGTGGAAAGGAGTGAATGTATTACAGATTATACGAGTTTAGCACGACATTGTTTTCTTTCTGCTTGCCCTTTAATCCCTCTCCAATTAAAGTCTTTATGTTTACTTCTCTTAAGAATTGTTGAACTATATGAGCATCAATGAATTTTTTTGGTGTATAGAGGTTTATTTCCCGACTGATAAAAATTATAGAACAGAATATGACTTTGTAATCGAAACAATATATAATAATTTATGTATGTCAAATTATGACTTATCAACAGTAAGTTATCAGCTACATACAGAAGTTTCCTTGACATTGTTCTGGCCTCCTTCAACACAGTATCCTTCATCTCATTTCTTTCCTAAGTTAGTATTTTGTGGCAATAGCACACCTTCATCATCTTTACATAATTATCATATGAAATGGTGGATTGCACATATACATCAACAGTCAAAAGGATATAATGCATTACACATGATAACATTAGTATATTTGAAAATAATCAGATATAGATTAGTATCAGTGATGAATGTTTGTAATTGTCAACTTACTGGTTTGAACTCTTTGCTATAATTGTCTTTATTCCCTTTATATGTTTCCTGTTATGAAACATAATATGTGGATGTCCATCGGGCCTTATAGCCCATTATGATGTAACTCTAGATGTACCATGTACTATATATATGCCCCCTGATGGGATGAATAAACATCTCCCTGATTTCTCTCATTCTGTTATCTCTCTCTAGTTTCTCTTCTCTCTTCCTTTCCCAACACGTTATCAGTACGAGTCTCTAACCCTCCCTAATTTTATTTTTCCTAGGTATCATAATTTCATATGATAACCGACTTCGTAATCAGTTCATGCTCATCAATTATATGATAGCCGACTTATTATGTGTGGCGATTCATTCACATCCGTACATAATTAATTATTATGTATGTCATTGATTATCTTGATTTCATAGACTAATTTTTGGAATATGTACGTCAATGTATCTTGATTCATTCATGATTTATTTTTGCTACGTGGCTTCACGGCAATTTCTTTAACATTCATCCAATTGTTTACCCAATTTTTTTTCCTTCTAAATTCAATACGTAATGCTACATAATCTAAGTATCTTCATTTCATAGGGTCTTGATGATCTAGGTTTTCGTGTTTTTAATTATATAATCCTACATATGGCAGCACATGTGCTTACGTGCATAGGGCTTGAATTTTGTTCGATTAGTTTACCCTATTTCTTCTCGCGTTTTGTTAGGATAAATTTTCGACTATTATTTAGTTTGTTTTCTTTATACTTAATTAGGTCAATTTGACCAAATTTTAAAATTTATAAAATTTGTGACAATGGAAATTATTCATGAGCACTACTTAATTACTTATAATTGGTGGTGAATAATGAAATTTACCTACATACTAATGATCATAACGATATTATCAAGACAAGGATATGGCAAGAGGCCAAAATTGATGATTTTCTTCTCTTAGTAGAAGATTTATGAGAAATCGGTCTTATAGCCCATATATATGAATGCAGGAATTCATACGAGGATACGATATTTTCTATCGTTCAAACTTTTTATAAAAGGTGTTTTAATTAATTCAGTCACATAGACTGCGTATATATCTATGGATCAATTTCAATGATAAGAATCTATATGATGAAAGCTCATATAATTTTGGATCTAAAATTCCAAATTTGTTTTAGTTTTAATTATGAGCAGTGAAAATAATATTATCATGTATGGTGACAAATATTTTTGGACAAAAGTTCCATAAAAGAAATTGTATACACGAAGTATACACGATTATTTTGGGTGACAAATATGCTAATTCAGCTGTCCCAGAAAATACGATATCACGGAAATAAAGTAGCCTCAAAGGCATCGTATCGTGAAATATATACTCCGTGTGAGTAGTACATCAAATTGTACCAAGATAAATGTTTATTAATACCACTTATTATTGTCGTGAAGACAAGATATCGTGAAGGGAGGTCATGAGAAATTCTCTGAATTAATTTAATGTTCATTCGAAGTTGAACAGAATAATATAATATAATTAATATTGAAAGACGACGAATCTCTTTCAATTGGATGAGTCCATTCCTTGAAGTGAATGTGACATGCGATAAAGACTCTATCAGAGGCAGATGTCGAGAACATGGCAGAAAGATAAGCCAAATGTTGTGGCCTTAATTGAGCCTAATGATAATAAGGCCTTAATTTAGCCTGATTCGGTCAATTAAAGTACATCGCTCATGAAAAATCATGTGACCCTCATATATGCGAAGTTCGATATGAGAGGAAGAAAAAATTATATACGAGTTAGAGTTTTAACACGCACACTATGACCTGAAATTCATAGTGCTTACCTATACTGAACCTATGACGAGAAATCATAGTGTTGAATTGTTGACCAATATTGAAACAACTTCCTTTTGCGTGTAGCAAATATTGTTTCAAGTATCAAAATTAAGAATAAACTTGATATTTATTCACGGATGTTTGCAAAGTATGAGATACTTTTTTTTTGGTAAAGTATAAGTATATATTTATATGTTAATAATTACAATCAAATGGCTACAACAATTTTTGCAGCCATCTACCGTCTTTTTCGCCAATAGGATATTTAATCTTACACATTACTCTATTCTTAACATCGTCTTTAATCAAATTAACAATATAAATGGGATGCCGCACAATACCATCAATTCTGCAAATATTCCGCTGCCTCCAGATATAATATATTGTCGCATTAATCAACACTCTTAACACATTGCATGGAAACTTCGAACCCCTCATCTTGGTCGCCCAAACGAGAGCCCGCCTAGCCGGAATCATTTTATTCACCCAATCACCAAGCATCCCAATGATTCTAGAACTCCAAGAACAACCAAAGAAAATGTGGTCTAAACTTTCATCCTCTTCTTCACAAAGATAACATCGATCATTATCCGCAACACCAATTCACAATAGCTTCTTCCTCGTGTTTAGCGCACCCTAAAACACAAGCCAGGAAATGAACCTGTGTTTCGGAACACTCCAAGCACTCCTCGCCCAAGGAACTTTCGGTTTCGGGACCCTCAGCTCCTAATAAGCCTTCGATATTGAATACTTGGTACACGAACCATGCCAAGTACCATTCCCATACATGTGTTTGACTTTCTCCTTAGCCTGACAAATTTTCTTCCAAGCCCATGTAACATCTGTATTAGGCTGATACTCTCGCCACTCCTTTCCCTTCAGATAAATACCATTAACCCATCGAATCCAAAGCCGGTCCGGTTGGTCAAATACCCAGGACGCTAACTTCCCCACTGCCATCTCATTCCACAAATACAAATCCCTCAGTCCCAATCCTCTTTCATCATAAGGACAACAAATCTTTTCCCAACTCACAAGTGCCCGATTATTGCCCTCCACACCGGCCTCCCACAGAAAATTACGGCATAGAGAAATAATCCGAGCCATGACAAACTTCAGAATAATATAAACCATGGCCCAGTAATTATGTAACTGTGATAACACAGACTGAACCAAGGTCAATCTCCCCGCATAAGACAGCTTACGGGCTCCAATACTATTAATCCTCGATATGACACGACTAACTAAATTATCACACTCAGCTTTCCCAAGTCGGGTACATTGGATAGGCAAACCAAGGTATCGAAAAGGGAAAGTACCTTCCACACAGCCTGAGTACTCTAAGATAGCCGCCTTACGGTCTTCAACAACTCCAGCAAAATAGGCGTGGGACTTGCCCACACTTATATTCAACCCCGAGGCTCTAGTAAACGTTGCAAAGGCTCTCCACATGAAATACATTGAATCCAAGTCCCCTTTACAAAAGAGAAGCAGGTCATCCGCAAAGAGTAAGTGAGTGAGCTTCATCGGTCCACATTTCAGGTGATATTTAAAATTCTTGTCCACTTTGGCATGGTTCATAATCCAAGAGAAATATTCCATGCACACCGTAAAAATCAACGGAGACATGGGATCCCCTTGTCTAAAACCCCGTTTTCCTTTGAAAAACCCAAAATTATCTCCATTCGCACAGATAGAATAAGAGACAGTCTCAATACACTCCATGATCAACCCACGAAAGTGATCAGGGAAGTCCAGCGCTCGTAACATTTGATCCACAAAACTCCATTCAACACTATCATAAGCCTTGTGTATATCAACCTTAAAAAGGCATCGAGGTGACACACACCCCCTTTGATACAACCGGACTAAGTCTTGGCAAATCAACACATTCTCCACAATACTTCTCCCCTCTATAAATCCCCCTTGAACAGGAGAAATTATTTGAGGAAGCACTTTAGCTAGTCTTGTACAAATGATTTTCGCAATACATTTGTACAAAACATTGCAACATCCGATAGGCCTAAACTCCTTAACGGACTTAGGGCGCTTCACCTTCGGAATCAGAACAATATTAGCAAAATTTAATTGTTTTAAAAGCTTACATGAGACAAACAAATCTTGGACAGCTTTCACGATATCATCCCCGACAATATCCCAAGAGTCAATAAAAAATTGACTCGAGAAACCGTCCGGGCCAGGCGCTTTATTCCGAGGAATACTGAACAATGCGCTCTTCACTTCCTCAGGTGTTACACTCTCCTTCAATAACTGTTTGTGAGCCTGAGAACATATACTACCTCTTCGAACCAACGCAACATTCACCGGTTCAACCTCACAAGACTCTCCAAGCAACGAATTGTAGAATCGAACAAAGGCCTCTTCGATCTCCTCTTTAGACTTACAATCGCGCCCATCTTCATCCACAATGTTGACAATAGCATTATGTGAACGCCTAGCCCGAAGAAGGCCGTGGAAGAACGCAGAGTTTACGTCCCCATCCTTAATCCACCGCTGTTTTGATTTCTGATTCCAGAAATCAGATCTCGCGGCTTGCAACATCCTCACTTGCTCAATCAGCTCGCTTTCTTCCTTCACAGCAGCAAACGACCTATCAGTCCGCAGGCCAATTTAAACCTGGCGCAGGTTCCCTTCAGTCTGATCACACCTATTTTCTATGTCCGCGAAACAGGCCTTATTCAGCATTTTCAACCACTGTTTCAGACTACGTAGCTTCATCACAACTCGATACATCTCAGTCCCTCGAATCGAGGCTGCCCACGCCGTAGCAACACACGACTTGAACTCCGACACTCTACTCCACATGTTCATGTATTTAAAGCTCCTATTTCTCCTCGTCGGGGGTTGTTCCAATTGAACAATACATGGACAATGATCAAACGTACCTTCCGGTAAGAAATTGGCATACCCATTAGGAAATAGTCTCATCAAATCGTCGTTAACTAAACAACGATTAATACGACTAAACACCCTCGGCTCAGCCACTCTATGCTTGTTATTTCAAGTGAACCAAGACCCAACCGCCTTACAATCGCTCACACCACAATTCGCAACACAATCTCGAAATTGGCTCATTGCCTCTTCCGAATTCCCACCTCCAAGACGCTCACTTGCGTCCAACACACAATTGAAATCACCCATAATCATCCATGGCCCTTTTAGAGCGTAGGATTCCAACCTTCTCCAAAGATCAACTCTCTCCGACGCAGAATTAAAGGCATAAACGAAAGTAAGCCAATAATCCTTACCCGAATTCGTCGTCACTTTGACATGGATACTTTGGCTAGCCCGACGACGTCTACCTGCTGTTTCCTAATAAACTCACAAACTGCTCGCTGCTTATTTATATTACACATCCCACGAACATTCCAACACCCTATGTTATGTACCTCTATGGATCACCAATTCCAAACCAACTCCATTGTTTTCCTCCACCACCTCTTTCCTCGGAACACCCATAACCACCTCACTAAACGCTACCCCCTTATTCACAATAGTACTAGTCCTCGGTCCCATGGGACCAGGTTCTGCAGGCTTAGGACGACCAGATTGCACGCCCCCTATGATAGGTCGAGTACTCACTAGCGCACCACTAGTCTGCCCCGGAACAGGCTTACGAACCACACCCCCCCTTCAGCTCGCTGCATCTTGACTTCCTGCCTAGCCTTCCTCAACTCATCCCGCCTACATTCTTTCACCTCATGACCATAACCCTTGCATTTAGAACACCAAGTAGGTTTCCATTCCTATTTGACAAAAATTTCTACCAAATTTTCTCGTTCATCCAAAAATTTGATTGACTATTTAAACTTTTGCCCCACTTTCGCCATGACTAGCACTCTAGCATATCCTAACCTAGTCCGTTCTTTCGTAGCTAAGTCAGACTTGACATACAGACTTACTAGGGCAGCTAATCGGGGCAAACAACGTCCCCAAAACTTCAACGGTAAATCATGAAATTGCACCCATATAGGCACTTCGGAAACATCCTCTTTATCCAGCTTAGCATCAGGGGTCCATTCTTTAACAATCAGTGGTTTATTGTCAAACATAAAACAACCATGATCAAGAATTTTTACCTTTGCATCCTTGTCCTTGAACCGAACTACGAATATTCCATTGGGTAGGAACGAGATTTTATCAATTTCGTGATCCTTCCAAATTCTTCTCACGAACCCCTCTACCACCTCCCATGGTGGGTATGAGATACTTTTAACAGTTGATATTCGTATCAAAATAATATAAACCATTTCCTGAACCGAATGGTATTATCATATTTAATTTCAAGATGTAATACTCGTATATTTTATTTTCATACAAATTAGGTAGTCGTAAAGACACAATATTTTGAAAATGGCTTAAAGAAATTATGCGTGATGTCTCGTATCCGCATGTCATGGTTGAGCAAATTAATGCAATATTAAAATCGTGAGTCTCGTATAGGTGATTAATAGTCATTTTTCCTGGTAATTGATATGACATGAACAAAATATTCGATTAACGACCATTATTTCGTGAAACGAATATGACATCGAATAAAATATTGGTTAAGTAATGAAAATTATGTCACCGACTCTGAATAATTGCAAGGAGGTGAATATTTTAATTATGTGTGTATTTAAAAATTTAAATATTTTTATCAGAAACGGTAGAGTAAAGATCACACTATCTTGTGAAGGCAACGTGATAATACGGTCATGTATTTATATGTTGAAATAAATGATCAGTTTATTAATGATCAATTTACAGTTATTATTATCACATAAAATTGAATTACTCTAAAGAATAGTATATACAGTCATATTCCGAGAAGGAATATTGACGGGTCTTGCCTATTGTATTAGACACCAATTGTGTCATGTCACTGTCATTTGCTATGGTCATATGACTAAATAAAATTGGTGTGCACATATGATTGAATGTAGCTAAACAGAAGTTTAACAGGATGAGAATCGGGCAACTAGTAAAATTGACACGAAAATATTAAAGATGTGACAAATTGATGAGGCCATCCGGGTTCTTCTTACACCCGTTTCGATAAACCCGACGTTTATCTCGAAAGAATTTAATGGCGTGCTGATCAAACTCTCTAGCGTGCCATTAAAATTATATTTAAGGCAAGACAATACACTGAAATTGAGTATGTGAAATATTGGAGATCTAAATACTACTCGTAGTTGGATAATGGAGATGAACATCCATATCCGATTGACGTTAGCTTTATGGTTTTAATTATATGACCTATAGTCACAAAGAATTTTACGAGTAGTTCATGTAATCAAAGTTTACAATGTAAATATTATGTGAATATGGTGATCTTCCGAATGGGCAATTTTATTTCATCACGTGGAAAACCAACTGCGTTAAGTTGAGCTCCCAAATATATTATTTTACTGAAGAGAACCAGTTGATAAAGCAATGAAATATGAGACGAATTCTTAGGTGGATAATTGCCCTTTAAATCTATCAAGTAATGATAGTTTTTACCATCTTAGAGGGAGATTGATAAGAATAAGCTGGTAAAAACAAACAAGTAATGTTGATCCATCAGAAGTTCAGAGACTTGTTTTGAATATGAAATACATCAATTAGAGGTTTATGAAATATAAATAATGATTCGATCATTGTGTTATGATGATGTATATGATGATATATCAGCTTGATTACTTATCTTATTAAATATGTTATACATTGAAATTTATGATTTAACTATAGACAGATTCACCCTCCTTGTGGTGTAGCGAGCTATAGATCAGTCATGGATAGTATATGTACTGAACATTGAGATTCTTGCCAAATTTTCAATAATCACACACGATATAGTGTGAGGGTCATAATCGGTTAATTTCTTATAAGAAAATGGCAAACATGTGCAGTTGGTACTCGTAAAGAGTAATGAAATTGAATGTCCCGAAGTGGCATAGATATCTGATGATAATAGAGGGCCGTCATAAAAAGATTGGTACCACATATATTCAGATTCAGATATCAATAATCAGTACTGATGATAAGAGATTATATCGATATATTAATTCGTGGAATAATAGTTGCGCGCATTCGACCCTAATAGGGATCTTATATAAAAATACATTTTGATTGTTGACGTACAATCTATGGGTAAGATTGAGCTCATGGACTTAGAGTCCACGTATTGACATAAAGTTAATCCAATTATGAATATTGGTGGATATACTGTACAGTTTGCATTTGAGTCTCATGTGCATGTAATATAGTTATTTTATCATTGCATATTAGTTAATATTACATCATTACATTAATTTAGAATATATACACTATAGGGCATTGTTCGTATTACATGCATGCACGAGATTATTATTTTTATATATTGCAGGATATATGATTAAAAGGAGATCATACTCCTAGATTGATAAGTACTCCGGGAAGAAGCTTATATTGTAAATTATCAGCACATGATAGTGGTTGATCGAATGAGTTCCTGAAGGACTCGTGATCAAGTATATATGAACCTCTACACGTAAGTGTATCTATGAGAGCATTCAACATGCGTGTGATATGGTGTGAATGCACGGTTTCATTGTCTTAGCTTGAAGTTTGAGCGTATGAGAAATCATACATGATTAAATTTCATGGTTCAGAAGCGCCATAATAGTTGAAAAATAATGTAGTGAATGCTACAATGAGTATGTCAATCCGTACTATGGCAAGAAAGATTAATTATTATTTAAGATAAAATCGGATTGATTGATTCTCCTGAAGATCGATAATCAGTTGAGAAATAATGTTAGCAACACTCTTTTTCCCTTCGACTAGGTTTTTTTTCCCAATGGGTTTTTCCTAGCAAGGTTTTTAACGAGGTAGCGTAGTGCTATAGACGTGTTAATACGCTATAGTTATGATCATCCTAATTTTAATGACGAGATACATATTTGGTTATACATCAAGGATTCATAAATGACTATATCCAGATTGCAAGCTCCGAAGAAATATGATAATGAACTTATCAAAGATTCCTATTGATTGAAGATACCAAGTTTGTCAGTTACTACAATCCATTTCAACATCGTCGTGAAGTTCCATGAAGACATGAATTATTTTCATTAAATATCAAGTTGTGTAATTATCAGGGGGAGTAACCACGCGCTGTACTCTTTTTCCTAAGCCATGGTTTTGTCCCACTGGGTTTTCCATGGAAAGGTTTTAATGAGGCAGTCTATTATGCGTGTATGAAGATCTATGTACTCTTTTTCCTTCACTAGTGTTTTTCCCACTGGGTTTTTCTAGTCGAGGTTTTAACGAGGCATTTTCTTTAGTGATGTACATCCAAGGGGGAGTGTTATGAAACATAATATGTCGATGTCCATCGGGCCTTATAGCCCATTATGATGTAACCCTAGATGTACCATGTAATATATATATGCCCCCTGATGGGATGAATAAACACCTCCCTGATTTCTCTCATTCTCTTATTTTTCTCTAGTTTCTCTTCTCTCTTCCTTTCCCAACATTTCCATGATTCTCATTGAAAGAATGTCATTGTTATTTTTCAAATCTTTAGAGAAATCTTGAATATATTCGAGCAAGTCATAGGTATCCAACTCATTCACCCATTTGATCGTATCTTTGAAATTTCCCGACAAATAACCACACTGAAAATATAACCAAGTATATAAAATAAATTTTAGTGTACAAAAAAGCACAAACATATATATAAATGCCTAAAATTTTAAGGAATGAAAAAACACAAGCATATAATCTGTATGTCAATGCCTAGAGTATGCTCACCTAAAAATCTTCAGCTGTAACACCAGTCGTATTGCTGCCAAACCCTTCAGGAAACCCAAAATGAATCATTTCAAATTTCTTCGAGATTGAAATTACATAGTAAACAACAATACCTTATGATATTCTAGAGCAGGAAAAGACCTTGAAGAAAATTGTATTATTAGTTCTCATAATGAATGAATGATTGATCGCCTCTCAATCGGATCGGTCGTTTAGCGAAGGATGAGGGATCAAACAATACTTGTAGACTCGTAATAACACAAAAATAACTAGTGTATTCGTGGTAAGTTGAGGTCGGTCCACAGGGAAACGGAACGGAATTGAGTAGAAGCAACGTGTTTGGGATCTAGTGGGGGTTTTAAGGGCCGAGTCTAGACTAAAATGCAATAAATAATAAGAGATGATCAAATATGGAAAAGGTGTTAAGGGAAAGTTGGGAATCGGAAATTGGAGTCTAAGAAAATCGGAATCGGGTCGATCACAACATTGGTATAGGGAGAGTGCCACCTTTCGTTTTCTTAGCCCAACTCACCTAAAAACCCGCTTTCGCGGCGAAGAAGGGTAAGTCTCAATTTAAGATAATTTATACCCCAAGTTTCCCATATTGATAGAAATGAGTCAAGGTCGGTCTAGTTGGCCGGACTAAAACAATAATAACACAACAACCTTAAGCAAGATAAACCAACAAGCAAGCAAGCAACCAACACTTTCTCAATTCAAATAATCCAAGATCCTCCTCCCTAAACCCCCCAACAAGAAATCACTCACAATTCATAATGGAAACTAATAAAACAATAACAAAGGAGAAAACAACTAAAACATGCATAATAATTAAATCTAGAGAAATTAACAACAAAACAATAAGGAAAATCACGATCTACTAAATAAACTAGAAAATCAATCTAAGAGCAATAAAAGTAAGATCAATGAAAATAACAAGAAAACAATAAAAACGATCTAAGAGCAACACAATTGAAATCTAGAGAAAATACCAACAAAACAATGAATAAAATTGCAATCAACAAAATAAACCATAGAACGATCTAGAAACGATAAATAAAGATGATCAAAACGAAACTATGATGAAGGAACAAAATTAAATCTAGTCTAGAGATTAGGGAGAGGAAGAGAAATATATACCAACTATGAAGATCAACAATAAAGAAGAAGATTGCATAAATAAATAAGATGAAGCTTGATCAAGAGGACAAAGGATTTGTCACTAATTCTTTAATAATCTCCAATAATCTTCAATAAAAACTTGAATCCTTACAAAACATGAATGTAAATCTAGAGAATTGATGAAGAAATTGATGAAAACTATGAAGAACTCTAGCTTACTATCTAAGCTAATGAAATAATCTAAAGGAAATGGATGGTAGTAATGTGATCTAATGAAATGCTAATGGATGATAATGTGCAACTAACTAGGGTATCTATATATAGTAAAGCCTTATTGGATCCTTAAGCTCAAGCCCAAATCCAACTTTTTGCTCCATTAGTGAGACTTTCACCTTTTGAGATCTACCATGCACGAGCCAATACCACCGGGTGAAACTTCACCCGGTGGACTTCCAGTTTTGCATTTTTGGACACTTTTACCGTCGGGCGAAACTTCACCCGATGGGTGAAAGTTTCGCCCGGTCATTTCGCCCGGTGGAGATGCTTTTCTGAAGATCTTTGGGGAGGTGAAATTGTCGTCGGGCGAAACTTCGTCCGGTCATTTCTCATCGGGTGAAGCTTCACCCGATGGTTTTCTGGCCTCATTTCTTGTCTCATTCTTCGTCGTTTGATTGAATGGCTTTGAACTTTAAGTCTTGTGCTTTACTTTATGGAGGACATTCCCCTCCCTTGTGCTCGTGGAAGCTCAAACATGCTCTCGGTGTCAAATCCTACCAAAATCGATAGAAAAATTACCAAAAACACGTAAAACGCACAAGAGGGACGCTAATGCGAGAAATACTTAAAATAAGGCGATAATCACACTCTAATCTCGCAAAACGAGGGAGAAACGAGTCTAAATGGGAGGAAAAACAGTCTAAATTTGGCACACAATAATTCCTACACACTAAACCGTTGCTCGTCCTGGAGTAAAGACCCAAAAAAAAATTACAAACTACTACTACTAGCTAGACTATGCTAAGCCGATACAGGGTAATTAACGGGTTTGCTCCATCCCTTCAACTCACGTCGGAGTATCCATGAGGTAAAGTACTCCCATGCAAGGAAAGTTGGGGCTTGCTCAAAACGGTGGATGCGACTAAACACACAAAAACACATAACACGAAAGAACAGACACATCCAAAACAAAAATAAAACACTGAATCCTTCATCGAGACGGCGGGGAAGACACCGATTACTTACCTAAAACAATAATAAACATTCCAAGATAAATCACCCACGTGGACAAGGACCAAAGCCTAATAGCATGACAATTAAGCAATAAAGATGTTCATGACTTAGCTAGGTCCTCCTAATCTTCTAAAGGGGTACGACGGGGTGTTAAATGGAGTGGAATAAGCGAATGATGGATTTGTTGAACACTGTAGGTAGGTGCAATCCATTCTCTTTGACTAAGCCAAGAGGGTCGTTCCAAACTCGAATTTACAAAATTAACCCAAACAAAAAATGGAGTGTTTACAATTTTTGGGGTGGATTGACTAATCACCGCTATCTTCCTACCTCGAGACTCGGTCCTCTAATAGGCACTTCACAGCAAAAAGTAGATCAAAGGGTTTTTTTTAAGGAGATGTTTTTGATGATACGATTTTCAGTGATGCTCCTTTTCTCTCCTTTGTTTTTCATATTTTTGTTCCCTTTTCTCTTGCTTTGGTTTGCCCCTTTTGGCTTTTGATGTGGTTTGAAACCAAGATTGGAGGTTATTTTTGTGTAAACTTATTGCGGCGATGTATAGGTGGAGGAAAAATAGGTGATCGAGAACGCGCGCCATTCTCGGATAACCCACAAAAAGGCAGAAAGAATTTGGACTAAAGGTGCAATAGTCATTCGAGTAAGGTCACCTAGAAAACGGGATGCGGAAACCAAGGCCTAACTCCTCCATGGGTGGTCAAGATGGTCAAGTGCAAACCCCGAAGTAAACCTCTAGTAGAAAATGTGGACTCAAGCTAAAGGATCAACAAGTTCATTGATTTAGAGTCATTCTACTAGATTAAGGTCCAAAATCTACAATGGATTATCTACAATGGAATGTAAACTCTTGTAATAAGTTTGTAATCGGGTTTTCGAAAAGTTTTTAATCCTAGACACACTATAAAAAATCAAAAGGATCACAAGAAAAGGAAAAAGGCAATTAAAAGAAAACACAAGTAAAGCCATGTACTCCATACTCCATCGACATTGAAGCACATAATCAAGCACAACACCCAAAATGCTCATCTTCGAGAGCCTCCCAATAGCAAAAACCTAGCTCCTCTACAAAAGTAAAGAAGAAAGCGAAAAGGAAAGAAGTTACCTAGCGGATGTGGACGTCCGTCCGCACCGCTCGGCGCCCCGCGCGCGCCTACGCGGGACCGACCCGGTTTTTCAACGTGTGGCGGCGGCCACCCACGCGGGCCCCTCCCTTCCGGGGGCTGGTCCGATCTTGCGTACGGGGGGATGTTTCGGACCTCGATTTGGATGACGATCCAGACTTGTACTAGACGGGTGGGGCCACCCGTGTTTCCGTTTGGGAATCGATCGAGTCGTGGCCTGGTAGTAAATGTTTAAAGGCCGTTCTGTTTGGTAAGACGAACTTTCTAGTGAACTGAAGTTGTTGCCAATTTGTGGAGTCGCCACCGAGTCAATTATGGGGACTCGGAAACCGTTCAAGTCAACTTTGATCCCTTGCCGGCTCAAAGTTAAGTGGAACGGGACCTAAAGATCAAGACTTGTACCCTTAAGCACTCCATGCCTGGAATGACTTTCATTGCCAATGGTTTCGGACATCCGGAAACCATCAATTCTAAGTAAGGGATGAGGGTACGTATTGGGAAGCCAACATCCGATAGATGTCGACACCCAATCCCGCCCACACTATAGCGGCCTCTACTAATCAATCGGTGGGATGATATTCTAGTTCTTTCGTTGTGGTGGAAATGCTGTAACATCCGTTGTTTTAACCCTATACCTTTTGCTACGTCGGTTGTTTAAGGACAAGTAAGTTTTTTGTCGTCAAAGAAGTCGTGTTTACATTCTTTGCATGCGATTTCAGGTGACAAGCAGGCCATGAAAAGATGCACGTAGTAGAGAATACTAGTATTATACGTATTAGCAAATTAGTTTTAACGCGATAATACGGATATTAGTCATTTTCGTGGTATACCTTACCTGGTATTCTGCTTAAGATGCATCGGTTCGGTATTAATAAAGATGCGTCGAACCTAATAGGACAAGCACCGGGACTAATAAGGAACCCGACCATCACTTTGTTCAGTTTTAGTTATTTTACGTTTTGAATTCCGTGTTAGGTGATTTAGCATGCAATTATAAGGTCATAAAAGCAATAAATCATACGAAAAACTGTAAATGCGAACGTAAGTAAATCACGTAGTGAGGAGTTGCACCCTCCGAGTATACACTAAACGGGACACGATGCATAGCTAGTTTGAGAGCGGATCTCGGAATTACTCAGGTCTATTTAGTGTGTTTTAGTGTTTGTAGTTGAAGTTGGGACGTTATGTATTTTAGTATATGTTTGTGGGCCTAGTGCCCACATCTAGTGTTATCGTAGTGCATAATTATAGAAAGTGCGAGTATGGAAAGTTTTGTTTAGATGGCAACCTAGTGACGACTCGATCAACAGGCGGACCCTCCTAGCTTGACCAGTGATTCCGACAGAGCTTCGTTACCGTTTGACTATTTCCTGCGGCTAATCCGGCAGAGCTTCGATACTAGACATGAGCTAGTCGAACACAGACACCTCGGTATCGAGTGGGGTGCTCGAAGGTGAGGAGTAGCGTTGATGTCGCTTTTTTTATCGGAACTACGATCGAGTGGATCGCTTGCATCGGGTGTCGGAGTGCGAGCCCTTAGCGAGAGTTTAGAGGGGGAAGAGAAGAATGAGATGTGTCGAAATGAGGGCGCGAAAGGGGGTATTTATAGGTGTTTTCGTCCCTCGTCACCCATATAGGCGCCTGAGCTGAGGCGCATCGAGACTCAGGCGCCTGGGTCTAGACGTGGGGAGACCCAGGCGCGTCAGGTGGGGCGGTCGGAGTTTTGAGGATACGGTTTTGATACTTTCCAAAACCGAGAGGGAGGAGCGTGATATGAATCTTGGGGGTTAAGTCTTCCCCGGATTTGACCTAGCGCCGTGGGTTTTGTGGGCCTCGGGTGTTCATCCCGAGGTTCGCTTGGCGCGGTGTTGACTCGGTTCGAGTTTCGGGACCGACTCGGGGTCCCGGTGTCAAAATTGACTCTAATTAGCGTCTATGCAACCGTAACGACACAACTAAGGCTGCCACCATGTTAGTTTAATTTGCCCGAGTAATTTATTTGATTCGTTCTATAGAAAAACTACCTAAAGCACCGCGAACCCGCATCGCGTTGCAGTCCTATTGTCATCGGGTGTTTGTTGGGCACCTCTGCAGCCACCAGGTCCAAATCTGGGTGTCTACAGAAGCCCCCACTTTGACTGAGGCTTGGACAAGGCGAAAGTCAAAGTATAGCCGTCCAGGTCAATCGAAGATTACGACCTGGTGGCTGTCCGGTCGGGTCGTTTTAAGTCCATTGGACTACGTGTTGAGGCTCGCCAGCCAAGGCTTAGAATTCATACCCGACGTCTTCGCTTGCGGTTGCTTGCTTGGGCCCGGGCCGTTGCTTGTCATCTTGTTCTTGATTCTTTGTGCGCGCGCTTTGTCTTCTTCGGTTTATTTAAAGGTTTTGTTTAATTTCAAGCACTTTTATGTGTTAGGCGTACATGCATTGGCTTTCATTTGAGAAAATATTTTTGGGATGCTTGTGAACCCTTAATGATATAAAATATTCGAGGGCGTCAGTCTCCACTCGAACTGCTGTCTTTGGGATGCTTGTGGCCTCTAGGACAAAATAAATTGTGATAAATTACTCGAGAGCGTCAGTCTCCACTCAAGCGGCTGTCTTTCGGAATGCTTATGACCCCTAGGACAAAAATTGCAGTGCCTTCGGGATAACTAAGACCCCTCGGGCAAAAATTGCTGTTGCTGTGCCTCCGGGATCTTAGATCCCTCGGGCAAAATTGCTGTGCCTCCGGGACAACTCTGACCCTCGAGCAAAATTGTTGTTGTTGTGCCTTCGGAATCTTAGATTCCTCCGGCAAAATTGTTGTGCCTTCGGGATAACTCTGACCCTCGGGCAAAATTGCTGTTTGTTTATTGGTTTTTTAGTTTTGATTTAATTCTTGGTGGGTGGTTGCGTTAAGTTAGATTTATCCCTCCTGGGTGGCTGCATTAGATTTATCCCTCTCGGGTGACTGCGTTTAGATTTATCCCTCTCGGGTGGCTGTGTTAGATTTATCCCTCTCGGGTGGCTGCATTAGATTTATCCCTCTCGGGTGGCTGCGTTAGATTTATCCCTCTCGGGTGGCTGTGTTATATTTATCCCTCTCGGGTGGCTACGTTAGATTTATCCCTCTCGGGATGCTGCGTTAGATTTATCCCTCTCGGGTGGCTGCGTTAGATTTATCCCTCTCGGGTGGCTGTGTTAGATTTATCCCTCTCGGGTGGCTGCGTTAGATTTATCCCTCTCGGGTGGCTACGTTAGGTTTATCCCTCTCGGGTGGCTGCGTTAGGTTTATCCTTCTCGGGTGGCTGCGTTAGATTTATCCCTCTCGGGTGGCTGCGTTAGATTTATCCCTCTCGGGTGGTTGCGTTAGTTTTAGTGATTGTTTTGTCTTTAAAATACTAGTGTTGATGTGTAAGCTTTTTGCATTAGTTCTTGGGCTTGCATTTGCTTAGTGAATTATTCCGGGAATGTGCTAAAATAATAATTTCCCTAGGATGTGAATTGAGTGTGCTTAGGAACTTGCTAGGACAACAGATTGCTTCAAGTGCTTTGGGATTGTAGATCGATTTATTTTGTTCGCCTTATCACGCGGTCAAGCGCGAGCATTCTTATTAATCGTATTGTAGATTTGTTTTGTTCGTTTTATCACGCGGTCAAGCGCGAGCATTCTTATTAATTGTGGTTCTCGTGTTCGTTTATTGCTGGTGGTCAATTTCGACTAGAGGAGGTTTTAAGGCTTACTTTATGAGTTTGAATTCACTTCTAACTCTCTCGATTGGCACCTAAGACGGTGCGTGCTTGTCTGGTTAGGTTCCCGACGGGGATTGGATGGAAGTTGGCTCGGGCTATGAGCACGATGAGTCACTATTCGTCGGAGAATGTGCTGGTGAAAGCTGCGCCTTGCAGATGTAAGTTTCTTTCTTACAGTTTGTTTTATTTAGTAGCCCCCAAGGTTTAGGATTATTGAAGTGTCGGTTTTGGTTTTGTCGTTTGTTTTGTCCTATGGTGTAGTGTTTGCTTTCATTTTGAACGGTTCGCTTTTCTTTTAGCTGGCCGATTCAACTGGTGCTGTTCAGCCCCTAGACTTCCCCTTGACACTGCTCAGGGTCGATGTGGCTGGGGTAGCCTTTACATAACCTCTTTCCACGTGTTCTGTTGAGGAGATGGAGGCTGGGATGGAGTGGCATGACCGGGCATACTAGGTAAGTTTCGATTTCTGTTTCGGATTCTAGGGGTTAGATTTTGTTTGGCTAACTTGCGTGGTTTCATCTTTCAGGTTTCGTCGGCTTGCCATCAGCGGTTGTGGTAGGCCGCCAACTGCTTCCGGGCCTATGCCTCGAGGGTTTCTTGTGACACTTCGGGATCTCGATCGGTGAGTTTGCATGACTAAGGTGGTTTTCTAGGCTGCTTGCTTGTTTTCCTAATGTTCGAGTGTATTTGCAGGATGTCTCGTATATGGTGGGACGGCTGGAGACTTGTGTGACCGAGCTCGAGGCGAGAGAGGCTGAGGCGCAACGGCTCCTGCAATCTCGGGCCGACGAGATTGCTTAACTTAAGGAGCGGCTGGCTCGGTCTCAGGGGGAGACCTCCGCGCAGGGTGAGGCCAGGCATCGGGTTGAGAGGGAGAGAGAGGCTGAGGCTACAGGTCGTGCTACGGGTGCTAGTGAGGAGGTTGGAGAAGTTCCCGAGACAGTTACCCTAGATATGTTGTCGGTTCTAGATTTAGAGGATCTAGGTTTGGATGACAACATTGGTGGGGCTTGTGATAGCCATAGGCGCAACTTCTAGGGGTCCTCCCTGGTTTGTGAACTCGATTTAACTTTTTAGTATTTGAGTTGTTTTAGTTTAGTCTTTGCGTTGTTGCTTTGTGAAATGCTGACCTAAATTGACAAGTAATCACTTCATGGCTGTCTTATTCGTGATTTCATCGTATTTTAGGACGTTTTAAAATGCGTTGGGGTTGCATGAGAGTACAAATGCGATTTTTCGAGTTTTTGAAATCTGTTAATTTGAGCCGGGAGTTGGATTAGATAGTACGTCGATTAAAACATTTTGACTCGAGACAGACGAAATGTAAGAGGTCAACGTGCTATGACCAAGAGCACTAGGATGCAAATGTAGTTGTTTCGATGTTCATAATGAGGCCGAAGCCAAAATCTAGGTTACCTTTGAAAAAAATTAGACCACTTTTTTGTATATCCAAGACAATGCCATACTGGGCTTACAGACGCGACTTGAAAACAGTCGTTAAAGGCTACAACACGCCTAGGTGGGGTAGCTTATCCACCTAAGAAAAAATGAAAAGACATCTAAGTCTTGTGGATCCGATGGACGAAATGTACCGTCCGTGTGGACCTGTCACTCTTGCGCGGACATTTCGGCTGCTGGAAAGGGGTTTAGCGACTCTAGAAGGTCGTTCCCGGCATTTGGGGCTGTCGGGTGTGAGAGAAAGGTTAAGGATTATGGAGATGACCGTACTTACAGAATAAGGAAGCTATGCGGGAAAATGTTCCTAAGTGGCCGACCGAAGACGACGTTCATCTACACGGGCTGAGACCGACAAGACCCATATTGAAAATGTGAGTGAGGAGGGGAAGTGGGATTGGCTGAGCTCGCTTTTGGCTAGGGCGGTGGAAGCTTTCATTAGGAGAGTCAATGGTGAGAGACTCGAGCAAGCACACCCGGATGGCTAGGGGAAGGAAAAGTTGGACCGGTAGAGCCCAACCGTTTAGTACTATTGATAAGTGTAGTTTGTAGTGCCTATTTCGTAGTGTTTTGGTCCCATTTTCCTTGTGGAATCGCTCCTTGGGAGCGATTTATGGGTTACTTATGGTTCCTTTAGCTCGTTTCAGGTTCCCGAGACCATTCATGAAGAGTTGGAGCGATTCCGACTCAATACATACATTTTTTGGAGCCAACGAAGTGAAGGAACGATCACTGGATGCCTTGGATTCGACCCCGAGACCTTGGGACCCAATATCGAGCCTCCGAGACCCGATCCCGAGTCCGGAGAATCGATGAGAAACCCATGAGAGGCAAGGAGGGACCAAAAGGAGCTTAAAGGAGGCCTACAAGGCTCATCCCGTTCGGGATGGCCTCAACCGGTCCCGGTTGAGGTGCGCGAATTGAACTGCTACTGTCTTGGGTCCATCCCGACCGGGATGATTTCATCCCGACCGGGACCACGTCATCCCGACCGGGACCAACTCATCCCGACCGGGATGACCCACTGGCAGCCCGCATTTGATTCTTTTCTTCTCCTTCACTCTTGTAACCCTATATATACCCTTCCTCTTGTATTCCTATGTTATGTTCTTGACTTTCCACAAAACCCTAGACTAGTTTAGGATAGATTAGCATAGATTAGTGTAGATTAGTCCTTAATTAGTCGTTAATCTAGTGATTACTCTTGTATTATTGGATCTCTTGAAGAATCTATCAAGCTTGACAACCTTGGTGGAATTGTTTGGGTTTTCTTATATGCAAGTGTTCCTCTTTTCCTTTCCTTTGTAGTTTGGTATAATCTTCTTATCCTTTCCTTTAATCTTTGTTTTATCATTAAAGTTTTAATCTTTGTTCATTGTTATGTTCATTGTTCATTGTTTTACTAGTTTCATTATGTATGTTCTTGTTCTTGAGTTAATTTCTCTTGTTCTTGTTAGTTTTAGCATTAGATATGTTTGAGTAGATTCTTGCTAGGGTTAGTAGGGTGATTTGGGTGTTTAATGGGTGATTAAGGGTTTGTTGGAGATGTTGGTGGAAGTTTTGGGTTTCCTCTTGGTTTGATGCATGGTACATGTTTGTTGAAATGCTTGAATGACATGTAGATGCATATGCTTGTTTTTCTTGCCTTTTCTCTTGTGGGTGACAGTTTACTTGTGGGTTTGGTTCCCTCACTACGTAGCGAGAGCCCGGTGAGGACGACCCCTAGGTCGGTCTACGTAGCGAGAGCCCGGATGCGACCTAGGCTACAATAGCGCGCTAGGAACCCCGTTTGTCATGTGTGTCGCCAAGGTGGGTTCTATCAAGAACCTCTAGGTCGGTCTACGTAGCGAGAGCCCGGATTACACCTAGATTACTCGACTACCCCTTCACTTTAGCTCTTCCTTGACCATTCCATCACCCCTTGAACCCGACCTAATCCTAGCCCTTTTCTTATTTGTTTTCTCCGTCACCTTAGTCTTAGCCTTCTCCCCTCCTTACCATTCTAGTTAGCTTAGTTCGTTGATCTAGTCTTGTATTTAGGTGACCTTAGACTAGACGCCTCTTACCGTCCCCGTAGATTCGACCCGACTTACCTTATCTACCCAGTTAGGATTAGCCGGTTAATTATTTGACGGTGGGGATCCACGGCAAATCCCTTACCATCAACTATGTTGTATTAATTGATATTATGTGGCGTATTAGTACTAATTTTTGTAGAGTTTTGACACGTTGTTTCTTTCCGGGATGTCCGAGTTTTCAGACGCTTGATGTAAATGGCCTCGACAAAGGCTTGATTTAACTTATTTTTTTTATTAATAAGAAGCACATTTTTTTTTGTGGTGGCTCGCAACTCGATTCTTCATTTTACCTGGAGTGCCCTTTCGGGTTTTCATTCCATCCTCGGCTCACTTTTTTTTTCGTTTTTATTTTTTTACGGCTCGCAACTCGTTTCTTCATTTTGCCCGGAGTGCCTTTTCGGATTTTCACCCCGTCCTCGGCTCGTAATTTTTTTTTGCTTTTTTTAACTACGGCTCGCAACTCGTTTCTTCATTTTGCCCGGGGCGCCCTTTCGGGTTTTCACCCCGTCCTCGGCTCGTCGTTTCTACTTCGTCACTTTAAAAATCGCCCATTGGCCGGGACGTGGGAGGAGTCCCGGTTTGTACGTAGATCGAGTAATCAATTTTTTTTGTTTGTTTGTTTGGTTGTACCCGGGGATGGGTTGCCTACGTATCCGCGTTTAGACGGAATCAAACCATGTTTGTAGTTCTTTTATAGATGTGAGTGATTTTGCTTTAGACTCGTTATGCCAATTATCGATGTGAGATGTTTAGAGTGTATTCTCCCTAGTTAAAGAACTAAGGCAAAGTGATTGGGTGTGACCTCTTGGAGGTGACAATTACCGAGATACCGTGTTCGGGTAAGGGTGACTGGCTCGGATGGTTTTGGAATGTGGAGCTAGGTAGTAAGTGGTTTCGACATATCAAAATCTGGAGCTTGATTTTTGTGGAGTTAAGGCTATGGGCTAAGGTTTCGTAATGTGGTAGGAAAGGGGAAGCTGAGTAAAAATGACTCAGTCTTCAATTGGGTGGGTTATAAATTACATGGGATCTGATTTCCATGTCTGGTCCTAACGGTTGGGATTATCCTTTTGAGCTTGAATCCTCAAAATTCCGGACTGTTTCCTAACATGTGTCTCGGGAAGGTCTTAAGGGTTGTAATGTAGGGTGGCTAATATTTGGTGCTAGTTGACTGGTCTGTTCATTCTACTCTTTATTCGGACTTGTATTTGAAATCAAATTGGATGATTGGGTTTTGATTTTGACCGCTGAGTTTGGTCTTGATCATTGCATTGGGCCGGTTTAGTTTGGCCTTGTTTTCACTTTTTTTCTTTGGCCCATTTTGGCCATTTCAGACTTTTGGTTTGGCTAGCACCTATGGTGGGAATTGGTCGGTCTTTATTTGAGGGATGTTTATTCTGGGAAATGGGTTTGCCTTCCATCTTTGATCACAAGCTAAAAAAAACTATCTAGATTTTTCATAGGATTCGGGGATACTCGTTCTAAGGGATGGTTATGTGGCTTTCTACACTAGACATGGAATAGGTAAAAGAAAAGAACACGGGATCTCAGTTCTTGTACTTCCTGGTTGTTTCGAGGTATGTTTGATTGTTATCGATAAATGGCATAGTCCCGAGTTGTAAGCAAGAAAGTGCATTATTAAATCAAGCGATTTTCGAGGCGCATTATAAAGGAAGAAAAATTTATTTCTTTTTATTGATAGTAATGAGCGGGCTAGGTGCCCGAGACATTGTTTTTAGGGAGGTGGAGGACAGGTCCCTTCGTACCTCTTGACTCGATACGAGAAACAAAGAGACATTTGCTATATTACTAGATCTAGGCCCTAAGATGAACTAGACTTTGACTTGGACACAGATTCACTTGTCTTGGTGGGTGCCCGTGGGTTCTCGTTTTCGGTATCTTCCTTGATATTTAGGGCATCTTCCTCTATGGGGTCGAGTTGGGAACATTCAATAGCATGAATGCTAAAGGGGTTTATGGTGTTATTTGGTTTCTTGTATGGAGGGAGAGGAATGGTCTCGTTTTCGATCATATCTCGTATGACATGCTTGAGCCGAAAACAAGACTCGGTATCATGCCCGTTACCTTTGTGATATAGGCAGTAAGCATTAGGGGTCCAACTTTTGCCTCGCCTGTCGACTGATGGGTCCTGAGTGAAATTCATGGGCGAGAGCAACCCTTGATCGACTAGGCACTTAAGAGCTTCACTGTAGGATGAGTTGATTGGGGTAAACCTTCTCGGTGACCTTCCTACTTTGTTGGGTGCGGTCTTGTAAGGTTTTGGTGTCTCTTCCGTATCGACTTTAGGAAGCTTCGATCGGGTGGAGCATTGGGATAATCTATCCTGGGTAGGCTTTTGGGCATGGTAATTGCTCAAGTTAGCGTTTGTATCGCTTTCAGTGTCTATACTCTCAATGAAATTGAGGCGGCTATCGATGTAACGGACGGATAAAGTCAAACGGGTTACTGAATCATGGATGTTGCGAACCAATTTGGCTAGAGTATTGACATCGTTGCGGATGCTTTTGATGGCGCTTGAATCTACCGACATGTTGGGGAGTGATTCTAGCGGGAAAGGATTAAAAGGTCAGATTGGATCCGCCGGATGACTTAGAGACTCGAGGGATGCTCGCGACTGAGCGAGGCAAAATGAGACCCTTGACCCGCGGGTGTATGCGTTCACTTGTTTAGGGAATCGGGTGCTTTAGACTCTTGGTGTATTCGGCGAAACGCCTAATGAATTTTTAAATCTCTGTAACGAGACGATTTGACACAAGTCTTAGAGGTGAGGCCTGAAGAGGACTTCTCGTAATGAGACGACCCAAAATGTAAGACCTCGAGTAGAGGTGATCCTAGTAACTAGCATAGACAGTTAATCACATGGTTGTACGACGTAAGAGGTTGATCGCGATCCCGACTCAGGATCAAAGAATTTTGATATTTTTTCGAAAACGACCGATAATTGCAAAGGAGAGTTTTGATAAAGGTAACGATGGCGTGGCGACATCGTTTGTGACGTGAAAGATGTGTTGCTATATGTGTGTGTCGGGAATCCGACGATAGAAAAAGTGTAGAAGTCTTTTGAAAAGGCCATGGTTCTTTAGGTGAACCGGTTTTGAAAGTGGTAACGTGATGCTTTTATCGAGACTACTATTAGTTAGCTAGTTCGATACTTGTAGTGGGTGTGCGTGGTGTTTTAAAGGTGTGAAACTAAACTCTTATTTAAAGAACTTAGGTGGTGAATAGTGTTTTTAGAAAAAAGAACTTTTAAAACGAGTGACCCACGTTCGTCGGCTAGCATTTGACGGTTGGTACTGATGTATTGTGGAAAGTGTTTTGAGAATGTACCGTTTTTGATTCCTTGACTTTATTAATTGAAGCTTTAATTGTGTTAACGGTATGTGTGTAAAAAAAATTTTCTCTTGTTTTTTTTTAAAAGTAAAATGTAACCGTTTGGTGTGCCTCGATCCCATTAATTGGGAGTCTCGGTAGTATTAACGGTATTCGTTGTTTGGCGGTTTTTACTTTAGCCATGTGACGACGTTTGAAAATGTATTTCATTTGAAAATGTCGAGTGTAAAATTTGCCATGACGATGGCATTTGAAAACGTTTTATTTTTTTCGTTTTTTTTTAGAAATCAAGATTTGACCGGAGTATTGGCGTTTAAGAAGACGTTTTGAAAAGACGGGATATTTGTGAAAACAGAGTTGGGTGCGGTTGAACATGTTGGCGTGGTTGAATCCAGATTTTTAGCGTTTTATTTGGGTTGGATTGTTCAAAACACGCTACACATAACTAGGAATGCATACACTCATGCAGGATGCAGACACGGGTTTTCCATGGAAAGGTTTTAACGAGGCAGTCTATTATGCGTGTATGAAGATCTATGTACTCTTTTTCCTTCACTAGTGTTTTTTCCACTAGGTTTTTCTAGTCGAGGTTTTAACGAGGCATTTTCTTTAGTGATGTACATCCAAGGGGGAGTGTTATGAAACATAATATGTGGATGTCCATCGGGCCTTATAGCCCATTATGATGTAACCCTAGATGTACCATGTACTATATATATGCCCCTGATGGGATGAATAAACACCTCCCTGATTTCTCTCATTCTCTTATCTCTCTCTAGTTTCTCTTCTCTCTTCCTTTCCCAACATTTCCGATTCTCATTGAAAGAATGTCATTGTTATTTTCCAAATCTTTAGAGAAATCTTGAATATATTCGAGCAAGTCATAGGTATCCAACTCATTCACCCATTTGATCGTATCTTTGAAATTTCCCGACAAATAACCACACTGAAAATATAACCAAGTATTCAGGCCAGATAACATAAATTTTAGTGTACAAAAAAGCACAAACATATATATAAATGCCTAAAATTTTAAGGAATGAAAAAACACAAGCATATAATCTGTATGTCAATGCCTAGAGTATGCTCACATAAAAATCTTCAGGCTAACGCCCTTTCAACTCACGCGAGTACACTTAGAGGAAAAGTGCACTCCGCTAGGCAAGTGGGGTCTTGCGACAAAACTGTGGACGCAACCGGACACGAGAACTCACAAACAAACAAACATACAAACAAACACATAATCGGTTACACCCAAGAAGAAACAAATACTGCTTCCCTCTACAAAGCGGTGAAAGAAGCACCGGTTTAGGACTCAAAGCAAGTGACAACGTTCCTAAGCTAATAACACAAATCGAAATGAACAAAACCCTAATAGTATGATGACAAAGCAATAAAAACGTTGGTAACTTACCTAGGTCCTCCTAACCTTCTAAGAACGTACTACGGGACGATCGGCAGGATGGAAAAAGGATGAACCACGATGTTAGTCGACACTGTAGGTAAGTGAGATCCCGCCCCCTTTAGCGATGAGCCAAGAGGGTCGTCCCATGCCCAAAACCGCTTAACTAGTCCAAGTACAAAGGTGAATATTATTGCAAAATGAGGGAAGATCGACCATTACCGCTATCATCCTTCCTAGGGACTCGATTCTTTGGTAGGCTCTTCACGGTAATAGTCGGTAAAAAGGCTTATTTTTGGGGGGGTTGGTTTCTTTTTGTGGGATGATTTTCTTTGGCATTTTCCTTTGTTTTGCATTTTTGCTTTTTGCGTTGCTGTGCCTTTTCTTTTTCTTCATTCTTTTCTTTCTTTTTCTTTTCTTTGCCCTTTTTGGCTAGATTTGAGTTGTAGGCATTTCTTTGCAACTAAGAAAGAGATATCAACACTTTGCAACTTTATTTTGTGATATGTGTAGGAGGTAGGGGAATGGGTAAGTCGGGGGTCGCGATCCCTCTTCAAACCCACAAAGAGGGTGGAGAACTTGGACTAATCAAACAATCCCAAACACGGTCACCTAAGGGACGGGACTCGGCAACCAAGGCCTTCTCACACCGTGGGTGGTCATAATGGTCCAAATGCAAATTCCGTAGTAAATCCCTAGTAAGCTAGGTGGACTCAAGGTAAAGGTCCAACGAAACTATTGATTTAGGGTCATTCTACTAGATTAAAGTCCAAGACTCGATTCATACTACTAGAAAGGAAAAGTAAACACTTGCACACTAGCCTCAAAACCGGGTTTTCGAAAACCTTTTTACACACTAAACACAACTACACATCACAAGACGAAGTGTAACACCCGCTATTTTTCCTAGCGTTTTATCCTTTCTGTTTTGACTTCGTCATAACTCTGTCACATTTTGGCCTTATGTTTCTTCATTTTTCCAAGCTTCATTTTTATTTTTGAGTCAAAAGGATATTTATTTTATTTCAAAATATTTTAATTCTTTTAAATCTATTTATTTGATTTTCTTCATAAATTAATTATTTTTCCGCGAGGAATTTTATTTCTCTAGGAATTAACGTTTTTGAGCTCGGATTTAAGTTATTCCCTTTTCTACAAATGTCTAAACATATTTTTATAACATTTCCAACTAGTAAGTATTTTGATTTACGGAAATTTAGCCGTTAATGATTTTATTACGAAGGCTCGTGAATAATTATTTTCCAACGCGAGATGTACTCGAGTTGCTTTGAAATGCCTTTAACTATTTTACGATTCTTCTTTTTATCAACTTAAAAATCATTTGAGACCTTTTCCCATGTTTTGGACCGACTCACCCCCTTGTGACTCACCCATTACATTTTTTTTATAACTTTCCTTTTATAAAAACGATTTAAGAAATTAGATAATTCTTCACAACCATTTAATGGGATGATTCATGCACAAACTCTTCATGCTCCATTCTCTTCATTTTGGCTGGATATTTTAGTCTAGTTTCACCTTGTTTTCATCAAATATTAATATTATGCAACCATATGAAACCATCCATTTTTCCTTATATTCATTTCTGCACTTAAACAAAAAAAAAATCCCTTTCTTCCCCTTCTTTTGGCCGTGTCATCAGCAGCCCTCAAGGCTTATTCTTGCTTCAATTCGAGTCTTAATCGTCTCAAATTCATCGTCAAAATAATCCTCTTTCTAATCCCTTCGTTAAGGTAATAAACGATGTTGTTTTCGATCGTTATTTACCTTGATTCTTTTAGTTTTCTCATGGTATTTTTGTACCATGTATGTCATGTGATGTAGGGTTCTTGGTCGACCCCGAAGCCGACGAATATATCGTAGACTCGGATTTTGGTTGAAGGTAACGTCGATGTTACTCGGTATTGCATGATTTTATTTGTGTAATTGCATGTATATTATTATAATTTTATTTTTGACTATATATGTATGTCATATAATCTGGAAAATTTTTAAAAGTTGAAATTCGCATGTTTCGAAATTTTTATCGTTTTTACGAGATTAACGATTAAATCGTCATATTAATTTGTAAAATCGTAATATTCGGCCTAAACATGTAATATATGTTTATATTCTGTAAAAATTATGTTTTTGATGATTTTTAATAATTTTGTATTTTTCTAATATTTTAGTTATCGATTATTGAATTATTACCGTTTACGGACAAAAACGATTAAAAGCCGATTTTTAGTTCTAGTACTTAAACATTTTATTTTAATCTGATTTTTGACATGGTGAAACTTTCGGATGAAATAGAATGTTTTGATTTTTTTCAAAATTTTTCGGAATTGTTAAGTGGATGAATTAATTAATCACTTTAAATCATCGTTTATCGTTAAAACCGTGTTTGTTGTTTAAATTCTCGATTTCTGGTCTTTGGTTTGAATCTGGAAAAAATTATGATTCTGCTGATTTCATATTAACATGTATTTTTATGATTTTTAGTGCCTTAATAAAATGTTAGGAACGATAGGTTTATTAATGAAATCGTTAATTGCGAAAACGGGTTTAAATGACGGTTTTGTTGGAATTTGTTGAATCTGGAATTTTGGAAAAATCTGGAAAAATTTATATTCTGGAAAATCATGATTTTTAGGTTTAATAATAATTTTTGGATGTCAATACTTAAATCGTTTTGTAATTACTTTTTTTTATTAATCGTTACTGTCGAGATTGGACGATTAACGAGAAAACGCCTTAAAAACCGAGTTTTTGGATTCTGGAAAATTTTATTTTCTGGACAGAATGTCCATAAATATATTTTAACTATTTTACGTAATTTTTATACTATTTATTAAGGTCTTTAATTAATAAGTATTGATTTTTGGACAAATTGTGATTTACCGTTAAAATTCTTCGTCTTACCTAAAAGAATTATTTTTCCAGCAATTTTGAAAGTATTTAAATCTGAAAGTTTAAGAGTTAAATCATCCCTTAACATATTCTAAATATATTCAATGATTTAATTAAATAAAAGACGTTAAAAGATTTAATTTGACATTTGCCGTAAAATCCTATTTATAATCGTATTGTCGTAACTAATAATAATTTGGGAATTTTAGTTTTATAAATTTTGGAAACACCCTAATTAGCAGTACTAAAGTGTTTAAGATATTTTTAATTATTTTGTAAACAATTGTATGGTTTTTCAATAATTTCATAAATCTAAGTACTATCACTTTGATAAGTAATATCGTTAAGGCCGAAAATACTAGTTTTTATAAATCTATATCGTTTACTAATATGTCGAATTAGTATAAACTAATATTTTTGCTATTTTGATATAATACTATTTTTAGTAAGTTTCCAAAAATAGAAGTTTCCTAAAATAGAAAGTTTCCGCTTTTAGAATATTGTGATTACTCTTTTTGTTCTCTTATTATTTATAATGATTATATCCTTTGAATATCGATAATGGCTTTGTTTTGGAGTTATGAGATAAGGACAAGTGTGAGGTTTAGAGTAATATATTCTGGGGTTTACGTTTTTGCCATCAACTATAAGGCTGGTGTGTCTTTACGGGGCACACTGGTTGTTGAACCGAGCATATATGTGTTCGGGAGTGTGTGTATATTTTCTTAAGCTCGTGCCTCCCAGTGTAAGACGCCGTCGGGTTGAACTGAGTATTTATGGTGCTCGGGAGGGGTGTACATATCATCTTAAACTAGGGCCACGCATTTATAAGTCGCCGTCCTATTATGGTTGAGTAGCCTAGTTAGAGATCGAAGTTTGATTTGTTTGAACTAAGTTCTCGAAGCTAGATTTTAGTATTCTCCTAGCGAAAGTCTAGCCTTCATCACTACTCCTATCCATTACGCCATTTTTGAATAGTTTTTTTTATTATCGGTATAATTTTGATTTGCAGGTTGGCAAATGTTTTATGCTTTCTTCGGAAAACTCATTTTATTTATATTGTTTCGTTACGTGAAGTTTTTCACTGAAAGCTTATTTTCATTATAATGTTTTGCTGTTTTCCGTTTTCTTACTATTTTTCTATAATAGTAGTTACAATTTGAAAATCCTGTTATACGGCTGGGAGAACGTTGACGTTGCTCCCCACTGATTGTGGCTGTTATGTTTTAACATGGCAGGATACGTGTTCCGGGTGTGGGCTAGCGAGCAGTGTGGATCCTGCTTGTTTATTTTTATAATTATGTCTTATGGATTGTTCAAACCCCTTTTGTGGATTGTTTTAAATTTTGGCCATTTTATTTAAGGCCTATTGTTTGAGTTTACCATTTTAATTTTACTAAGACATAGTCACAACGTGTTTTAATCCCAACTCTACAGTGTTTTCGCCACTGTATCGCGTTATATTTTCTAGGGGATTACAGTTGGTATTAGAGCATCACTGCTCCCAACGCTTACACCTGAAATTAGGGAAAATACCAGTAAATTATTTAAACAGTAAATAAAAATATTATTAGAGATGGGTAGAAACAAATAAGGACTTAACTGTTAAGATTATCTGTTCCTGAACTCAATGATTAGCATTGAATATTTGTTGCTTTTGTGGGAAGAAGACGAATGAACAAGATATTGATAGGATGCTGGTCCAGATCGGGACAAGACCTGCTTAGAACTCTCAACACCTGCTGACTCGAGTGGACAACTTGGTGCTCCAAGAAAGATGCCGATGGTGACTTTTAGCTCCGGTTCAGTTTACTTAAGCTACAGGCCTAATGATCAAGAGTAGATTCCTGTTCCATGATGTTGCAGTAGATCCAGATCGAGCAACCCAAGACTTGCGTGCTCGTTCCTCTGCAAGAAGATGAATTAATCCTTTTGGTTCCCTAGTGAACCTTAGAGGTCCGAACTTTCCTTTCTCGTTATAGGTCTTCATCATCTTGAATCATTGATTCTTTTCTTCCTGCTTCTGCCTTTTTCAATTCTTCTCTTTTTATTTCTCATCTTCATTCGCTTGGTGAATCCTTGTGCTGTCTTTCTATTCTACCATCTTCCTCTTGTGATTCTTTGGTTAGACCGGATTCTGTCTCAGTGAACCCCGTGAAAAGTTATAGATGTTTGAGGTTTTGTAAACCCTTGTTACCTGGTTTGAGGATTGTGAGTTATACCCTGTTATCTATCTTGGTAAGCTTTTGAGGATCGATTTGGATGATAAATTGTTGATTGATGGAATTAGGTTGATACTTCAGACACTGAACCTTGGGTTATAGGTTACTTTGATTATTTTGGAGTACTTAAAGTTGAGCATATTTTGGGAATGGTAAGAGTATGTCATATTTGATGGATACCTAGTACCTAACCTAGAATCGAACTAAGTGTAACGGATAATATTACTTTGGGATTCTTACCAAATGCTTATTTGATGGATGCATCACAAATATTTGGGACCATAGAATTTTGTTTAAGGTGTTAGCCTAAGTTTTGTGGTACCAATAAAGGTTTTCATTAATGTCGTTAGAAATTTTGGTTGACATAGATTACCCGTATTTCTTAAGGATTAGATCATTGATCGTTGCTTAAGGTTATAACCTATAAACTTTGGAGTTGAGTGATCTAACTTGGATAAATTGTTGTTAACCTTGAAGAAGAGAAACATATTGTACAATTAAAGGTTTGATTTATCGCGTTGTTTTGAGGAATACTTAATGCGAGTCATCTTGATGGATTTATAGTTCAGAACCTTAGACCAACGAGATTGTGGCTTCGTTGAGTTATTAAATATTTTGTGGTTGCACCATTACGATTAGAAATTTGATTGACTTCTCAGAAACATTAATCGAATAATGTGTTTGAAGATGTGAGTGTTGGCGCCATTACCTATAGGTTTGAGCATGTTTGAGGATTTATTGTACTTCCCCAACTTCTGTACTTGTGGTATTATAAATATGTTGGTGATCATTTTTGAGGATTTCGTGTCCGAACATTGTTAATTGGTGGGTTTTATTTAGTCTTCCTTACTCGAGAAATGTGAAGTATACCTCGAGTTCAGACCTTATGAGCTTTAAATTTATGAACCTTAGTGATTACGATTTTGGGTATGTTTTGATAACCGTTGGAATCTTAATTAAAGGATTAGTCTAAATCATTTGTGGTTTCTTACTATACTAATTGAAAGATTATATAAGTATGTAAGACTTAATTTTGGAGGTTGTAGATTGAGTAGGACCACCCTGTACTGATTTTGGACTTAGCGTTATTTGATGGGAATTAGGAACCCGTGTTTGTGGGAGTCGTGCAAGGAATCTCGAGATGGTTAATTTCTTCTATAATCCTTGAGAGATCTTTCTTACTCTCAACTCCGTCTTCCTTTCTGCTTCTATTGAATTCTGTTACCGCATCTGCTGCCAATCCCTTCGACCTTCATCAATTTTGAAAGCTCTTATTTTTAATTTATTTATCCTTGTTCTATTTACCCGTTAACCATTTTTCAAACTTCCTATTTTATAAAAAGTTTGACTTGTTTAAAAAAATGGATTATCGTAAAATTTTAACATTTTGAGTTATAATTACTAATTCTAAATTTGCCCGTTTTGTAAAAAGCTTGACTAATTTAAAATTTTTGATTTTCATGAAATTTTAACATTTTGAAGCATAATTTCAAATTTTAAAACTTCCCATTTTGTAAAAACTTTGAGCAATTTAACATTTTGGGTTATCGTGAAATTTAACATTTTTTTATTTATAATTTAAGAACTATATACTTCACTTTGTTTTATCTTTGGTTGATATTTATATATAGATCTATTTCAAAATGCCTTAATAATTTATTATAAATTATTTCAAAATTATTTCAATTTATTTTAAATTATTTCAAAATTATTTTCAATTTTTGATTTTCAAGCGATCAAATTTTATGAAGACTTTTATATTTCCATGTACTTCAATTTGTATAGGATTGTTATGTAAAACGTTTTAACATTGTCGAAATTATTTTGTATGTTCAAGTTTGATAACATTTTGAAAACTTTCATAATCTTTGATAACATTTTCGAAATTTTAACGTTTTGAAAATTAATTTTCATTTTATTGTTGGGGGACTTTTGAATCCGTTATTGAAAACGTTTGACGGCTGGTGCGATTTTAACTAACTACAAAATTTGATTTCTCCAAACTAAATTTTGTTTCATAAAAAAAAAGGAATAATATCGAAATTCTTAATCAAAATATTTTACTTTTGTTTTCAAAATATTTTGGTTATCCTATTTCCTTCGAGTTTGTTTACAAATGTTATTTGACGTCATTATTTTACCAAATAACTTTTCTTTACGATTTCACTAATTAAAAAGAAAATGAATTTAAACTCCGGGTATCTTAGCCCAATTCCTCTCGGAATAAATATTTGCATTCGGTTTCGTATCACTTTGAAGGTTGTAAAATTTTCTTTTAAAGCAAATTTATATGCGAAATTTGTATCCTCACCTTTTCGAGTGGGGCAATCTTGATTCCTTTTTGCTTATTCTTAGTTTCGAGGACGAAACTTTCTTTTAGTGGGGAGGATTGTAACACCCGCTATTTTTCCTAGCGTTTTATCCTTTTTGTTATGACTTCGTCATAACTCTGTCACATTTTGGCCTTATGTTTCTTCATTTTTCCAAGCTTCATTTTTATTTTTGAGTCAAAAGGATATTTATTTTATTTCAAAATATTTTAATTCTTTTAAATCTATTTATTTGATTTTCTTCATAAATTAATTATTTTTCCGCGAGGAATTTTATTTCTCTAGGAATTAACATTTTTGAACTCGGATTTAAGTTATTCCCTTTTCTACAAATGTCTAAACATATTTTTATAACATTTCCAACTAGTAAGTATTTTGATTTACGGAAATTTAGCCGTTAATGATTTTATTACGAAGGCTCGTGAATAATTATTTTCCAACGCGAGATGTACTCGAGTTGCTTTGAAATGCCTTTAACTATTTTACGATCCTTCTTTTTATCACCTTAAAAATCATTTGAGACCTTTTCCCATGTTTTGGACCGACTCACCCCCTTGTGACTCACCCATTACATTTTTTTTACAACCTTTCCTTTTATAAACTAGTTGCCGGGCGCGCGCGATGCGCGCGTATGGGTAGGTACGTTGTTTGTATGAAATATGTCGTGTTTTTTGTTTGTCTTGGGCGTGCGTAATCGGTGGGCCAATGTGTGATGCTGTTTGTGATATTGTGGGAGAATTCGACTGCCGAATCCAATATATATATTTTATGTGATTAGCGTTACATAGTGGAATTTAAATATGGTACACGAATTGTAACGCTATTAGAAGTCCTATCGAGCAAGCCGTAGATGCTACTGCTTGAATTCCTTTCATAGTTTGCGAGGAATCTAATTGTCCATGGTTTGTACAATTTTGTGTGTAGCGGGTGTAAGAGTAATATGTAAATGTGGTAGGATTTTTTTAGTAGTGTTTGCTAATTTTCTTGTTCACCTTTTTTTGCAACCAAGCGTGCAAGTAGCTCGTAAACAGCTCCCCTAAAAATGTCATATTAATAATGCGCTTTATTAGACAATACAAAGAAGACATCACATGAGTATCTTTTGTCGTATATATTACAAGTTATACTGGCGATTATTCTCACCCATGGATAGTGTATTATTAACAAATGTATGGATTTGATTGTAACGGAGGGAGCATGCAGTTGGTAAGGTTTCAATATAGCATAAAATGAGGTAGTCATAGATTCTTTTTTACTATTGTCGTGCTAATCGAGCTTTGTTCTCTGAAGAATCTTTGGTCAGTTCTCAAAAGCGGCCTTTGGTTATGAGCGGTGTGCAGTAGCTCGTCTGGGTACAAGGATAATAGCGCACCTACTAATTTTGGGGAGCGGGTCTGGTCCTGTCGTTTGATGTACCTAGGTAGGCGTAGGTTGTAGTCGAATTTGTCCGGAATAGTCAGTTCATCACAATATTCTTCAAACACAGCATAGCGACATACATTAAAAACGTGTCATATCTAACAATAGTTCATGCCTAAAACCTTTCCTCTTATGCCTGTTCGCAGGCGACTGGCAGATTCTAACGACTACTGTCACTGTGAAAGCTATGCCGTACATGAAACCGTTGGCACTAAAGGGAAATGAACTGGCTAGGTCGGCGAACAGAAATCAGTCCTCAGCGTTCCACATATATAGTTCAGGGTACAAGTAAAGTAATTCACTCATTACAGCTTCGAAGTCCTCGCCGTAGTTAGTCGCTGCTTCTGCATCTGCATTTGTCTTCAACGCAGTTGGAACGAAGCGATATTGGGTATCTGGTGGTAAATATGCGCTGTCTTCGCGCGTTGCAACCCAAAAGCGAATGCCCTCAAATGTGTGTGGGTGCTCGGCAATACGACCTTTTCCAAAACCCGATCTATCAGCTTGGCTCGCAAGCCTAATTGCAGGCCAGTAGTGTTCCATGCCTTCTTCAAACTCTAACACTATAGCTTTCTTGTAGGCAAACCCTGGCTCCCCGGTAACTGGTTCCAACCTAACAATTCGGTGCCCTAGGTCTCTTATTGCCTCCTTAACAACCGTGTGGCAGTGGGCCGCGTAACGCGTGTTGCGTGTTTGGTAGGGCATATCGTTTACTATCCATCGAGCAGGGTACGCGTACTCAGTTATAAAACCTTCAGGTTCATGATCGCTTTCCATTCTTCTGCTATGTGTATTGTGTAGATTCGATGCAGATGTGATCCTCTACCCCTGTAACAGCAAGCATTAGAATAGAGCGCAGGGGGTGCCAGTGTTTGTTTTCAGATGCTGACCGACGTTATGTAATTATATTTAGTAATCTATCGCTGAGTGGTGTACATTTAATTATGTCGAACGACTGGTCTTTATTCATTTGTCGCTGCATGAGTCACCATCAGGAAATTGCCGCATTTCTCTCAGTGACTTCCCTAAGATGCTGATTTGGGGCTGGTAATGGTATTTGTTCATTTGGCTTCTATCCGTTTTTAAAAGCTTCAGATCTAATGGAGCTCGCCATACACTTGCACACGGGTTCAAGCAAATAACATTATGGGTGCAGTTTCATTTCAATTTACAGGCATTATTTGTTATATGTGGAAATAGTAGAAGAACTATTCATACAGTAGCACATAACGAACAGTCTGGTGAGGGTGATAGCACTGGCGGTTACGCCTTTGTACAGGATGCAGCGACTAGAGGTGATAAGACTGAGTTCAGACAAAGTTAGAGATAACGTTGGGCGAAGCGCACTAAAACGCAACAAAGAATCGAAGACCTGATCAATTTGACAGAATTTGAAACGGAGTACAGAGGCTGTTCTATAAAATGGAATATAAGAGCATATTACGAGCAGAAGGACTGTACACAAGATAACTGAAATATCATGCATACTAAGCAACGATGATGAGCAAGTGCAGCATTTGTGGCCAGCAATATGCGATTAATGTGAACTACAGCACTAAAAGTTGATGAGGAGCCGAGAACTTACGCTTGTAATTGCTGTTGATGGGGTTTAGCGCTTGCAGTGTAAGGTTTGTGGGGAGCGATTCCGTTTTTGTACTGCCTGTTTGGTGGGAGAGTAATATTGAGTAAAGTGGGAGGAAAGGTAAGGGCAATGTGGTGCCTTGCCAGTTTGGTAGCGGTGAGGATTGCAGTTTAACTAATACGCCACTTCTTAACGCAGGGGACCTCCATTTGATTGGCAGGTAAATATAGGTGGAAGTTGTATACATTAAATGTGCGTGTACCTTGTGCCTATCTACGTTGGAATTGGAGTAGTTGGCTGCAATTACAGTTCCCTGGGGCCTGGTGGTAATTTTTTAAAAGGCGTGTCCTACTTTTGTTTTATGGGTTCCAATTTTGTTAGGGTCGCAGGGGCTGACCTAGTGTGTTGTATAAGTGGATGGTAAACAGAGGCAGTGGTCGGACACGCGGGGAATGCGACGACATTTATCTCGATTTTACTGTATTGATTGTAGTCGGCGGTCTGTTTGTTGCTGTGGCCCCGTGTGGTATAGGGACCGGGAGTACGCACAGTAGAGGAGGAGTGTTGTCGGTATTTCCAGCAATGGCAGCGTACGCTGGTGCAAGGTGCATGTGTTATGCCATTTTGTTTGACGGGACAAGTAGTCCAGTAACTCTAGGGCGTTGGAATATTGGTGTTGAAGTTAATCGTAGGAAAAGCGTGAAACATGTCGCCTGGATTTCTGGACAAAGCCGAACCAGAACTTGGACGACACACCGTAGCTAAACACGCAAAACATTTTTGCACACACTTGGAAATGACTGTCGGAGGATACTAAGGCACGACAGCAGTCACTACAATGCAACGACATACATAGAGAAATTACAAACAACAGGGACTGGGAAATGGCACAAAGCAAGTACGATAACTAAAGTGGTGACCAGCGATATGCGCAAAGATACCGGCACTATCGCACCTCAGGCGACCTAGTAAAATGAGGGATAGAGCTGCTTTAATGTTCCCATGACCTGCTCGTAATGGCATTCGTGTAGGGCATCTGCGGCCGAAATACCAAAACCCTTTTCTGATATAGGTACCATGTCATAGTAAGGGTGCT
Source organism: Agrostemma githago (assembly GCA_958450325.1). NCBI lineage: Eukaryota > Viridiplantae > Streptophyta > Magnoliopsida > Caryophyllales > Caryophyllaceae > Agrostemma > Agrostemma githago. The sequence goes on along the minus strand of OY288254.1, from coordinate 24,151,152 downwards.
TCCTCAAATAATCTCGGTCTGCCCTTGTACCTACCCAGAGATATGGTCCGTCAGTAGGGTTGGACTGCCTTGTAAACTGGTCCTTCCCTCTCCCCTTTTGCTCAAAGACATACTGTAGCTTGAATGCGTTGACATAATTTCCACTCCCACTCTGAAAATGCACTACGGCTGCTTTCTGGAAAACCGGGCCTCTCCATAATGGCTCAACCTTTGATACTGGGTATCCTAGGCGAAGTTGGCAGTTCCTTAGTGGGCTAAGACTTTTACTTGTTACGACATTTTTGTCAACGTCGTATGGCATGTTTTCGATGATGCATTGGGCAGGGTAGAGGTACTCTGTTAGTGGGTCGCTGGAAGTTCCCCTTTTTTTTTGGTGTTGTATATTTTCATCATCCCCGTCCCCCTCTTCCTTTGCATCTCCACTCCTAGATATCAATCCCTTTCCCTTTTCCATTTATTTTCCTGGCTGAACTGTTCTTGTCTCTTAGTGTGTGGGGTGTTTGATTTTATTAGATATGGTTGTGTTCTGCTTTGCATGTGTATGCCTACCGACCTCCTCCAAAGACTTGCTTCGTAGTGTACTTATAGAGGTGTTTGGAAACTTGTGCTATTGACTGTTGAGTAGCAGGACAAGTTGGCATGCATGTCACGAAAACGACTGAAGCATGGTGGATTTCCATGCGGGTTAAATTTCTGACTTGGAAATGACTACACCTAATTTGCATGATTTCCAAGGAGGCATCTTTTGAATGTGGCGCAGTCACCTAGGGAGACATGTTTGACTGGTCTGACTCAGTGGTAGTATGAAACATCAGTGGTAAGCGGAATATAGATGTTGTGAAGTTCGAGGTCCGTTGACAACCTGTGCAGCAAGTAAAGACATATAGCGTGCCTAATAAGCGGACCAAATGTAGGGCGAAGGTCCTGTGGGACCGATGCATGAGACACAGTGTGTAGTGTCGATAAAAGTTCGAGCCGCTATCTGCTCTTAAATCCGTTCCTACTTGTTGGGCTGGCAGTGTTGCGATGGGTGTGTTTTCTTTGGGTCTGTAGTTTGTAGGGTCTGTGAGCGGGTAGGAGCAAACTGTGTGTTAGGAGCTGTCCTCTTTCACTATGCTGACCTTTGTTGGTTTCGCATACTGTAAAGTGGTCTTTGTAAACGGAGGCATTACTACCATAACCATAATAGAAATGCACGGCCAGCAGAAAGCGTACTGCGTTACAAGCATGACAATTTCACATTAAGTTTGTAATGTAAATGGGTCTGCCCATGCATCAGGTGAGCGGCGCTGCCAGACACAGAAATTATCGGGCTACAAGTAAGATATTATCAGAGGGTAACATTATCTAAAAGGCAGAAAGTAGAGAAGCCGTGCCAGACCAGGGTTGCTGTGAAAAAGTAGTCTGTCAGTAGCCAGGTATTCACGTCTACGTGAGAGCAGCAAAATGTTTTTTTTTCGAAGAACTATAAAGGCAAGCAAGTAATAGAGTTGTTAGTGGAGTTCATTTCAGTAATTATAGCACAGGTAACTTTGAAGTAGGAGACGTAAAATGAGTACGCAGTTGTGGCAATTCATTCTGCGCAAGAAGCTTACCAACCATCCGATGTTTTTGATTTTGTGACAGAGCTGGAGTTATTAATCCAGGTGATACACCGTGCTTCGACTGTGGAGCATTGAGGCAATTTCCTGTGCCCCGTTGAAATGATGGTCCGGGTAGCGACGGAAAATGCGCTCCTCACAGTCTTCAGGCTTTGTTTGGATGACCAGCAAGTGGGCATTGTTCCTTGATGCAGATTGTAAACGGTGGAGTATTGTTCTAGCATAGATGTTTTCTGTCTCGCTGCAGCGGCATCGTTTTGAAATTGCTTTGTTACCTCTGTAGAGTGTTGCCACACCGTTACGATTTTCTGTCCTCAGGCTTCTATTGTAGTCTGCATCCAGCCTTGGTGCATCTGCGCTAATCAGAAACATCTGTGCCCATCTTTTGCAGACAATGGCAACGTTAGCTTTGTCGCCGTTATCCTCCAACTTTGCAAAGATGTGTCCCATAAAATCTACACTGCAAAACACTTCTTTGGTGGCTGCTGTTTCTGTCTCGGCAGTCTGCACTTCGTGAATGTTGTTGTAGATAAAAGGCAGCTGGTGTTTTTTCCGTCCGATTGACTGTGATTTAGCTGCTAGTCTGTCAGCAGATTCAACGCTGAACACCCAACCAGTGCAAATGTATCTGACCATGGTCTGGCACCTGATAACAGATCCTACAGCATTATGAGTAAACGTACATAAGGTCGTAAGAACAATTGACTCGTTTAACTGATGGTTATGTGGGTGGACTCAAGTTGACAGGCAGCATCGTATACCTAAGGCATCTGAGCAACAACTTCCTTATCACTGTAAAACACCATAGAGTACTGAGCTTTCCATCTCCTAGGTCTACATGCGCAAGTATTGGTAACTGGTATACCCAAAATTTAATTCGTACGATTTGACAAACGGTTCGCCTCAGAAGAAGTAAATGTACACAATTAGTTAGACAGGTAGCTGGAATGTTGGCCAGCAATTCTTAAACAAGCCACCTAGACACCTCGGAAGGTAGACAAAGTAAACCCTAAGTCAGCGACTTCTAAGGCGAATGCATGCAATATTGCAAGCTACGCCTGCCCTCGATGAACCAGGACGAATAACTCAACGGAAGATCCAAGCATGGTCTGTAATCCCAAATAGAAAGGCTGTGAAGCTAGACCTACAATCCCTGGGTATCGATTTCATCCTATTAAGTCGGTCTAGGTCGCAGGAACACTAATACCACAATAATTTGCCTATGTCAATGACCACAAGCAGTTGAAAATTGATTGAGGACAGCAAACGAGGTTAGATTGATGGAGAAGTTCCGAATTACCTGAGGACTGAGCCTGTTGTTGTTATCCTCGCAGTTTTCCTCCAAGAAGAAAATGAGGGCCTAAGCAGGGGTGTTCCTGTATGCGAAGAGGCTGCACGGAGATTTTGGGGTGTTAATTATATGGGTATATGTGTAAGGGCATTAATGCTCCTACCTAACCGTATATCTTGAATGGTGCCACATATACAGTTATGCCTTGGTGCTCAAAGGTATATAGCTAGGTTTCTATAATTTTTGAAACATACGAGTATATGAAAGACGGTGTCTTCAAAATATAACATTTTATATGGATGTATCTTCATAATGTTTGTTTTTTTTTTCGAGAAAGACGACTAATTTTATTTGTAAAATACATTATTTGTTATTATATATTAAGTATTATTTTTAGACTTAATTGTAAAAAAATATGATACTAATATAATGAGAGACGGTTTGTCAAACATTTAACGTATATACTTATTTATGATTTGATGTTCATGTTTTTTTCATTTTAGTTATTAACTTACTATTGTCTCTTTTACTCCTAATAAACATAAACTTTGAATATAATATATCATTTTAATTACGTAGTAACATGCCATTTTGTTTGGCTGTATTTTCATTTGAAAGTATTTCTTGTTACTAAAAGTTCGTTCTCAATTTATTAGTAAGCTAGACCATTCATTATTGTATTCAATGTCCTTTATTTTGTGCGTTAAGTTGTACGAATAAAATATGATTAATATACTAAAAGGCGATTTCTCAGAAGTTGTGTGCAAAGTGTTTGGAATGTATCAGTGATTAGCTGTTCTGAATTCCGGTGATGCTTGTTCGCACGACAGTTTTGTGTTTTCCTTTTTTGGGTTTGGTAGGTCGAAGGGTGTACGAGCGGGTGGAAGCAGACTGTGCGTTAGGATTTGTGCGAATTCGTTATGTTAAGCTTTGCTAGTCTCATGTAGTGTAAAGCGGTATGTGTAGTTGTAGAGATTCCTACCATATTTTTTTTTTGCTGTGCCATATACGTTCAGTCTAAAAGTGGGATACTTGCCAGTAGTTGCTAGGCGAGATCTAAGTCCATTGACAGTAGGTTATTGAGAAGTCCGATCTGAACTGTGCGCCTGATTTCCTAATTGTGCACCAGCCAACTAATTCCCAAGTGCAAAGCTTATGTACCCGCCAAACCTCAAACCTTCACGGCCAAACGCAAGCAGTGAATAAGGCGGAGGAGAGGGATAGGTAATATTGCTAAACCTGAAACTATCACAGGAATGCATCAGTACCAGGCAGTCTATTGTGTTACAGGCAACAACAAATTTACAAATTGCTTGTAATGCTAATGGGTCTGTCCATGCATCAGGTGAGCGGTGCCGGCGGAAGTCAAGTTTTTTCGGCTACATCTGCGCTACTATCATAGGGAAACACCATCTATTAGGCATAAAGTAGAAGCCGCAGCAGACCAAGGCTGGTGCGAAAAAGGTCTGTGTTAGTAGCTGGCCATTTGAGGTTACGCGAGAGTAGCAAAATATTTGTTTTTTAAAAAACTCTAAAGGCAGGCAAGTAATAGAGCTGGTAGCTGACTTCAGTGCAGTAACTACTGTACAGGTGACTCTAATTCAGGAGGCCTAACATGACGGCGCAGTCGCGACAATCCAGTACGCAGGGAAACTGTCCAAGCATATGATGTAATTCGTTTTGTGACGGACCTGGCCCTATCATTCCAAGTGAATGATGGTGCTTCGACTGCGGAGCATCAAGGCAATCTCATATGCCCCGTCAAAAGCATGGTGCGGGTAGCGACGGAAGATGCGCTCCTCACAGTCTTTACGTTTAGTTTTAACAACCGTTAAGTGTGGCCTGTTCTTTGATGCTGACTGTAAACCGTGGAGTATTGTCCTGGCGTAGACGTTGTTTGTTTCCCAGCATCGGCAGCGTTTCGAAGTTGCTGTATCACCTCTGTAAAGCGTTGCCACACCATTACGGTTCTCTGTCCTCAGACTTCTATTGTATTCTGCATCTAACCTTGGTGCATCTGCATGAATCAGAAATAACTGTGACCATCTTTTGCAGACGACAGCAACGTTAGCTCTGTCACCGTGATTTTCCAAAAATGCAAAGATGTGCTCCATCAAATCAGCACTGCAAAATACTTCTTTGGTGGCCGCTGCTGCTGTATCGTCAGTCTGTACTTCATGCAAGTCATTGTAGATAAAAGGCAGTCTTTGTTTCTTCTGCGCAATTGACTCTGTTTTAGCTGCTAGTCTGTCGGCCGCATCAGCGTTGAACACCCAACCGGTGCAGATGTATCTTACCATGGCATGGTACCTGTTTACAGATGGTAAAGCGTTCTGAGTGAACGGACTTTGGGATATAATCACAACTGTCTCATACCATGAATTGTCATACAAGGACATCTGAGTTTACAGATATCGTAGGATGCCTAAGGCAGACGGAATGTCGGCTTGCATTTATTTCCTACATTCATTAAGCCACCGACCTAAACACCTCACAAAGTACAGAAAGTCAATTTGAAGACAACAATTCTTAAACCCAAGCCATGCAATATTACAAGCTACACCTGAGCTCAATGACCCAACTTGAATAGCACAAGCGAAAACCCAAGCATAGTTTGTAATCCGAAATAGATAGGTGGTGAACTTAGAATTAGAAATTCTCGGTAGTGATTCCATTCTAGTGTGTCATTATATCTGAGAAGGTCTTACTGTTATGCATTTTGGGGTTGCGGAAGTCGATAATTCTAATCAGCTGCTGTAGATAAATTGTACCAGATGCCAGCTTACCCGAGGTAATACAGCTCGACCTCAATGTAATTACTACACAAAAACACATATTCCGAAGAAAAGATTTTGACAACAGACTTCAAGCCGGTCCTATTCTTATACACCCGACCTGAATCAAGTTGAACTTGACCCAGTTGAGTCGTTCGGCACGTCTACAACCGACATGCAAAGGTTCAGCATATACCACTTGAAACAATCGCCAAATCTATCATGGGCACCACAAAAATGTAGAAAATGGCAATCGGTGAAAGGGAATTCAGAGCGAAATTACCGACACAGGTAGTAAGAGATCTAACAAAACCCTAGAGCACAGCATTACTGACGACACCCCTATTAAGCTGGCGCACGTCGCAGGAAGAATAATAGCATAATAAATTGATCATGCTAATAATCGTAAGCAGTCTTAGATAGACCTAGGACGGCAAATGGGGTCAGATTTACGGAGAACTTACAAATATCCTGACGACTGAGGTTGTTGTTGGTATCCTTGCAGTTTGGTTGGCAGAAGGAAATGAGGGGCTAAGGACTGGTGTTCTTGCATGCGAGGAGGGTGCACGGGTTTTTTTTGGGCGTTAAGTGTAGGGGTGTATGTGTAAGTGTATTAATGCTTCCATCTAAGGGTCATTTTTGAAGCTATGGGACATATACAGCTATGGTTGCCTCTTTTCTTAAATTAATGCTAATAGTAATGCGCCTGTGTATATATCCATCTCTCTCTCTCTCTATATATATATATATACACACGAGTTTCTTTATTTCCGTCGAGTTACTATGATTATTGTAAAAGGTCTGTGGTTCGAAATGAGGAAGCCAAAATGAGTCGTTTCGAAAGACAATAGGAAAGTAGAGCGTAATTGTGGAACACATTTTTGCAACCTTAAAAAGGAAGTAGGGCACAAAGCGAACTAATTAACAGAACAAATCAGAATAACAAAAGCAACTCGGAGGGACTCCAGTAATATTATATTAATTAAATGAGAAAAAGTGCGGTGGAAAAGTAGGGAAGATGAATATTCTATTAGTTAATAAAGAGATCAAACTTTTGAAGAAAATAAAGCTCAAGCAAAAAAAAAATAAGGAAGAGCATAGGTAATCGGAGGAAGTACACGATACGTGGGCCAAATATAAGCACTTGGCAACACATTTTCATTTAAAATAAACATTCCTGTATCACTGTTGATCTACTAAGTCTTTATTTTACAGACACAAGTGGCTACTTATTGGGTGCATTCTTAACTCATTCAGCATAAGTGGTCTTATATGGTGAGTCGGCGCATTTTGTTCTGCCGACCGCTATTTGAATTTTGAAAAGCAAATTACCACTTCCTTCCTCTTCCCATGCTCTCTGAAATTAGATATACACGCATCAAAGTTCAGAGGGTGCAGCATTTTTGTGGTCATACACATTTTGCAGTGCATAAAACTGGGCCTTAGGTAATCTTACTGGAGCTAGAAGCAGTTCGAAAGAAATGTCACTATGGGATGACGAAGTCAGGGAGTACCAACGAGAAATAGACAAGATCAGAGATAATGCTCCTCGCTTTCTTGAGCGTCTTAACATTGTAATACCTGAGGCGGTGTATATGAATCTGATACATTGCATCCCGGCGCTTACAATGCTGAGTTCTATCATATCTGGGAATGCGAACGCTGTGTTGAGCCCCGCTGTTTTGAATAACGCGACATCGGGTAACATATTATATAGACATCATTTAGTTTGTCGTGTCATAGTTATACGGAACATAGCAATATATTTAACGGGTGCTATATATTATATCATCTCGACTATGCCATTTCAGATACAGCCAGCGCCAAAGCAGTGGAACGGCGCAAACTCAGAGCTGAAGTTGTAGAAGTGGTAAATCGATTGGCCAATGTTCTCAAACTTGAAAGCTTGCTCGATTTGCTATCTGGAGCTGGTCGGATCTTCACCGCACGCGACGCCGTTTATTATTCTGATGTATATGATGAAGCAACCATGGAGGAAGAACTAAACTATTTGCGGGATAAAAATGTGCCACCAGATCGCCTTAACTATGATTCCGACGAATGGTTATGGAGTGATTGTGATGTTTCAGATTAATCGTGGTTGGTGATGTATTCTCAGCCTATGATTATTTGTGTGCACTTTACTTCTGTGTTCGAAGTATTAGGCTATTGGATTTTAGTTACTGTTATATCAGCGATTATCTGTAACTTGAACTGTTCGAGCGGAAGGCTATCTGTAATTTGAACTATGGTACTCTAAGGTTCATGCTTCTGTGCATTTTGCTTTTTTTGCTCCATGTGCTATCTTTTGTGTTTCTTACAATCTTTGTGCATACGTTTTATTGTGGGGCCTCAAAGGTAGGTATGGGAATTACAGCTTGACGGATTTGTAGTTGTTTTTATGGTTGCGCGCAGTTTGTTTCGGTATCTCCGTATTAAAAGTAGCGAACAGCTCTGTACTGTTAGCTCTGTTCGCTGTATAGTGGGAGATGCAACTCTCATCTGCCTATGCGACCATTCGATAGTTTCCGGTGTGGAAGCAATAGTTGTGGTGTGTAAGCTGCAACAGGAGGGGTGAGGACAGGAGTGGTGTGGTTTGTGGTAAGAAACCCGGTAGGGGTAACTGAGTGGGAGGGCTTTCTTTGTGAGGAAAGTTGGTGACTTACTGTAGTATGTGTCTTTAACTCAGCTGATTAGATGTCAAGTATAGGCAGATACAGTAGAAAGTAGGTACATTAAGTGCTTACTTTTCAGAGTAGCTAAAGGTGTGTCTGTGTGTGTCCCCCTTTTTTGTGGGCTGTGTTAGTATATTTGGAGTCTGTAACATGGCCCATTATAGGATTTAAGGAAGGTGTGGCATTTTCAGATGCGACCACTGTGGGTTTGGGCTAAGCTGCGGTACCAGGTTTTTTGTGGAATGGCCCATTGTTATTTTTTCTGCTACCAGTTGGGTAGTCTGTAGTAGACTGTGTACAGTCAATGTGGCTGCATGAAGGCAATTAGGGGTGCTCACCGGAGTACACTCACGCCGGCCTGGTGTGACTCGCGACTTCGCTTTTGGGGCACCCCTAAAGGTACTTGGAATCTGGCGTTGCATTTTTGTTTTATGTTTTCCTTTCATGGGAAATGGTGTTTTATTTTCCTCGTTTGTCGTATTAGTAGTGTAGGCGTTGCTCAGAAAACGTGTTTTACCAACACTTGGTGTTTAACTGAGTACATTTGGTGTCACTTTCTCATTAGGGTTATGTGGAGGGGTAGTCGCTCAAAGTTAGATGTCGCTGAGTTCGCGTTGAAGACATCAACGTTTGTAACTGAGTACATGCGTTTAGTGTTGGTATTTCTAGTGTGAGAGCAAATGTAGCAGGCGTCTCTGGAGACCGTCTTGTTTTGCGAAGTTCCTTTGCATTATTGCATTTGTGGGTTGTAATGTGCGTACGGTCCTTGTTATACTTTCTGCCCATGTGTTTGATTGAATGTGCCTTTATGCGGCAGCTGCTCCAGCATCTGAGCATGAGTTGTTTACTCTAATTGTGTTGCCAGTTGTGGTTTAATTATCTGAAGTTCAGAGCTAGGGAAGTGCGAGCCTCGTGAGACATAAGGTATGTTGGGGGAAGGCGTAAACAAACAACTTGACAAAGGGTAAAAGCACAGGAATGCATGGTAAGCAAACGGCGACGCGAATTGCAGATGACAGCAACTTTGCAATAAGTTCGCAGCACCATGGGTTCAAAATCCAGCACGTCAGCGGACATTAGTCACACAGACAAAGGCAGTTTCCGTAGATAAAGGTACAATACAGAAGGTACTGAACCTAGCCCAGTCGGAAAGCGTATTGCGTGCTTCCTTATTCATAGACAGACTGAGCCGTACGAAAAGATGACCTAAGTACATAGCATTTGTCTAGCCGGGTTTCCAGATATGCACCGTCAAAATGGCCTTTGCTTATGATGAGTGCTATTCAAAAGGTAGGGTAATACGTGCTACCATAGAAAAGTCGCTGATGGGTAGCATCACTTTCAGCACTGTGTGCTGCAGGTTACTGGGACACTGAAGGCGCACCAGCTGTGGCCTGTGTCTCTATTGCCTGTTTTGCGGTGGCGACTACGCGCCTTGTTTCTGCAGCAGCCTCTTGCTTAATAGCACGGATTAATAGAGCACTGTGAGTGGCTGCAGGTGCTTTCGTGGTTTGCGCAGGTGTTGCGGGGGCATTTTCAGCTTCGAGGAAAAGCTGTTTTTTCCTTGGAGGTGTGCTGAGTTCTGTGTCTGGGGCCTTCTTTCCGTCTTCCTGTGCTTTCCTGGCAGGTGTGTGCGCATGGTCATCTACGCTCATTTCTGGTTGCTGCAGCGAATGGTCCTTGTCCACAGGTAACGTGCCAGCTGCTGTGTCCATTGGTGTCAGAATGGGGAGCTGTTTGGTCGACTGGGTTACTGCTGGTTTTGCGGGGCTGTCTTGTGAGAGCAAAGGCGAGGTTTCAGCGCGGGCAATGTCGCTGACCACGTCTTTAAGTACCCAGTGAAGGATTCCATTTCGGGAGAGAAGACTGTTCGGACCAATTTCAATGAGCGTCTGGTGTGTCTGGAGCCTCTCACTGAGGACTTGGAATGTGTCGATGTCATCCTGTATGACAGATATACAAAGTCTCTTTTCAGAAGGAAGTAACATGTTGCTTACTCTGATAACGTCTGTACTAACAGAACCACAGAATCTGAGGGGAACAGTTACAGGAAAGCGCAATGGTAGAAGGGTCTGTATGCGTAAAAAAGGGCACAGTGGTAACCGTGAGGGGGCAGTAACTTTCAAATGGAAGGAAGATCTCGCAGATCGGCGCTTACCGTGTGTCTTATACGAAAAAGATCTTCAGCTGGCATAGCGAACAGTGTTTCCGCATCTGCGGTGAAAAAAGTTAGGGCCAGCATAGCTGTGCCATCTGAGACCTGACACTGGAAGGTGACCCTGTGACAGTGCTGTGTTAGTTCTGACTTCTAAATGTGCTCTGTCTATAGAGGTATATCTCAGGATCTGCTATTTTCTATGGTTCGCCTTACCTCGGACAGTTTACAGCTCCTCTCTGCGAACACCCTGCGCAGTTGAATTTTTGACCTGCTGGAGTGTCTGTTTTTTTCCCGCATGAAGCGCACCCAAGGTAGGCATTGAGTCTGTCAAATTGGGGGTCAGGAATCACAATCTTTAGCCTATGCCTTTCCTCTGGTAATGTTTCGTGACTCTGCAACAAATTAGGTTCCACGTATTAGGAACAGAACTGGCTTAAAGGTTAGAGAGACTGCATAGCACCTCCCAATTCTTTACGAAAAGATGTAGTACAGGTGATGTCTAACTAAATAACACACTGCAACCTTTTACAGCGGAATGGTGGATGGTCAGCCTGGCTTTTATCTTTTAAGTTTGGACATCAAGGACAGGTAGGGTATGTTAGTCTCTAATGTTTTTAAATATGATAGACGAAAGAGGTTAGTCAGTCGGGGATAAATCTAAAGCGGCTAATAAGAAAAGAACTGTAGAGTGGTGGTGGCAAAAGGCGTGGGCCATTTGAAAATTAAAAGGCAAGTAGAGATAAGGTGGTCTGGGTGAAACTGGTAAGCTGCGTCAAACCTTTTTAGCCAGTATGGCTGCCCCGTTTGTGACATGTAGTCCACCAGCCGAGAACCTGACATTAAGTATGCGTGACTGTGCGTCAAGGAGATAGGCATGATTCAGTCCAGCCCTGCAGGGTGCGTGAAATTGTATCAGAAGAAAATCTCCGCTAAAGATTGAAGGGTAAAGCGTACCATGTGCGCAATGTGTCTGCCATGTCTCCTGTAGGATCCACGATGAATGTGGTGGACATGGTCGTGGACATTGAAAACCCTGCAGGTGACAGTGTAAATCTGTTACTGATTGACATAGGCATCTGTAAATAGGGCAACTGAACTTGCAGAAATTAGACACACCTTTGTGTGCAGTGACTTTCAAGGCCGTGAACCCGACAATACTGAGCTTTTCGTGCCATCCATCAAGCTGTGCACATTCATTCTCCGCTAAGTCATTCCAGGCCGAGATGGTCAGAGGCTGCTGCGAGCTGCATGAATTTTCGAAAATATGAGTGGTACTGTGGTAGTTGTACAGAATCTAGGCAGTGCACTTTTGTAGTCAGAAGGCGCACCTCTCGTCAAGCACAAATATTTCGCGGACAGAGTATGTGCGCTGTTGTGCAGTTGTGACTTGCCTAGCTGTTTCTTCCATGTATAAGACAATTCCAAGGACATCTGCAGGAAAATACATAGACAAGTTAATTCGGTCAGTAATCTGTAATGCAGATTATTGGTAGTAATTTGTCTCTACGCGTAAACCCCGGAAATGGTGTCCCCGAGTGCACACCAAATTTTTCATCTGAGTTAAAAGCTCTTGGCAGCCGTGAGATGCGCCTGTAATTTGGCACTGGGGGGCCAGAATTCTCAGCTGCAGGCTGCACAATGGTTCGGTGTCCAAAGGACATCTGAAATTTTAAGTCCGCGGAGTCCATCGTCCACCGGTCACTGACGGGTTTAATTGGAGCATTTGCAATTTCATAGACGCCGTTGTACGCCAAATCTTCTTTATAGCTATCGATCTGGTCTCCAAACAAGGCTCCCCTCATTGTATTCCCCTGAATTCATGACATTTCAGCAGATATAATTGACAGATAAAGCAGAAAATGATGAATGAATGAGCAACCTGGCACAACAAATTAGCAAGAATCAGTAAGGGTCAAATTGCATGTGGGTCCGTGAATGAATGGCAGCAGCATCCGAAACAAGAAGTTGACCGACATTATTCATCACAGAGGCGTAATAGAACCAGCGAACACAGTCTTCAAGGAAAATGATTCCATCAGAATTTTCCGAGGACTGCAGAAGGAGAGTTGGCGTACTAAAAAAAAAAGGGACAATAGCTTCTCTATTTTTGCATGCACAATCATGTAGACACTGAGTGCGAACATGCCCGCGAACAGTGATCTAACTACCAACATGAATCGTGGGTAGCCCCATTTACAGGTGCGCACATCTATCACATTGGATGCAGGGTTTGGTAGTAGGGAACTAAACATGTGTCAGGTGAAGTCAGGAAGCGAGAACACAAATTGATTAGGTAGAGGCACAAACCTTATCATCTTGGAGTACCAAAGTCTGGTACGCAACACCCTTGTTTGTGGACGTCTTAGGTCTCCCTTTCTCGATAACCTTGACCTTGACCTTGTAATTCTTGCTGGTGCCATTGAGGTCAGATAAAAACACTGTCGACGATTTCATGCCGGTTACCTGCAAAATAATATGGAGTTAGATCTCTTAAGATTTAGAAGGGCAGAGAACATGTTTGCTTGTCTGGAGTGTAAGTATCCCTACCCCTGTGCTTTGCTGCTGCTCCAAATGTTTGAGGGGGCGCGCAACACGAATATATAGCGTGAAACAGAGCAGTCCTTCTTACTGTTCAAACGTTGCACCGCATCGGACGTTTATGCCCCCCATAAAATAAACACTCCCTCCGATTTTTTAGTATTTTTTATACTTTCTTATTGAATTAGAACACTTTTTATTTTGTATTTCTACCTGGGGCTACGACATGTGGTCTCGAATTAGACTCTAAACAAAAGGGCCAGCTAATTGTAAATCTGAGGGAGTATTCCCTTTCGTCTCCAAGAGATGTTTTTTTTTGGCAGTCTGCACCTTTGACATTTGTTTTCTTGGTTGTCTTTCTTGTTTTAGTTTCTTTGGGTCTATCTTTTGAACCGAATAAGTGCGAAACTGGGTCGGTGCTGGTCGCCAGGTTAAGTACGTGTGTGATAGCGCACGATTAATGGTTTTGTGCGAATTGTGTCCATGGTCTACGATTCGTGCTTGAAATTCAGGTGCAAGCCAGAAGGCGTTAGAGTAGACATAGCAGACTTGTGTAGATATGACGTGGTGGTGAATGTTATTGGGTAGACATATTTAACAGGTGAGCATTGGAAATATTCGAGTCATCCTAGGGCCGTGTTCTTGTTTAAGAGATCGGGTCCTCACACTGAGTTGAGACGGCGATTTTTCGCCTGCCGTTGTCTCTTTGGCAATTGACTACACAATATCCGTTTGGTGTGATGTGATGACTGCCACTCAAAGTCCGTGTATGTTGGTACACTACCAACGATATTGTTTGTGCGGTGCAAGAGTTCCTCTGCTTTTTTGGCGCGCTTGGAAAAATGAGATATAGTATTAATAACGCTCGGTCTGCGGTTACCTCTATTTTGGTTGCCACCATACTTACGCACTTTTTTTCCGAAATTCTGTGCCAAAAGTTGATGCATGACGTTCAGTTGGTCGACTGGTAACGCGAAATGCATTTGCAACTAATCGTCTGTTGTTTGTATATTCAGTTATGTGGCCATATTTTTGAAGTCCTATTAAAATTTGAATAACACGTGTTGCATATGTGGAGGTCAGGTTCGCATACCTCTGGCTTGTAGAGTGTACTATTTGCAGCAATGCAAGCACACCACGCGACCTACTATTTGTAATGTTTCTAGTTCATATAGTAGTATATTTTTGCTTTATGTTTTTTAGATCTTGGTTTGAGTTGCTTAGGTTGACGGGTTGTTCCCGTGTCTGATTCTTTTGACAGTGTGTATGTGAGGCCTTTAATCAAAGGCGCTGACGAGTCATGGTTACAATGAGTGCTTTTAAATTTCTTGGGTTGTTCAATATTAATCAAAACCTCGAGTTCTTCGAGTTTTGGACGCATTAGGTGTGTGAATACTGTTTTGTCGATTTTTTTTGGGCTTGGTCGAAATCTAATATGAGCCTTCTAAAATGTAACCAAGAGTAACGTAGCTGGAGATTTGTGATTAACAAGTAAACTTGAGACCTTTATATTTATACAAGGCTAAGGTATAAACTTTAAATCATAATTAAGTCACACTATCGTAATACGCTTTCAAATGTATCTACACCATATCTAACATTCTACCAAACAATTTGATAGCTGTGGTGGAATATTTTGGAAAAGGTGTGGACTATTTGTGTGAGTTCTCCAAAGATGGAACATATGTTTCAGACATGTTAGGCACTCCTTCTATGTGACACACATTTTCTTACTTTCCTTAAAGGAGACGACCATTAAAATTCGTCTACTTTTTAAAATGCATTATTCGTTTAGTTTACTCTCCTTTCTTTGTTTTTAAAAATTTGATTTGTTGAACTCTCCTTTCAATGTGTCATATTAGAATGGGAATAACAATGTGAAGAGGAGGAAGTATTTTTAAATTATCCATGGTGCGTCTTAAAAGAATGGAAGAGGATGACACGGTGTACGAATTTCATGTGGAGTGCATGGATTGTAATTGGCCCTGTAAAGTGTTATCATCCCTTGCAGCAGGAACAGAAAGTTAAGGGGTAACTAAACTGAGAATAGCTGGCAGTGCAGGAGCAATGATGTTCTGTTTTCATAGATATCTTGCATAATTTTGCATTCACAAACTGCAAGGCGGAAGCTGCAAGCAAGTCAATCTGAGTTGTCACATCTTTGCTGTCAATGCAGAAACATCCATCAATTTACCTCTTTCTGTCCAGATCGAACCAGTAGCCCACGTTAATTTTGGACTCGATTACTGGAGTGCACTCCAATTACACTGAACACGTGAAACTGGTAGTTATATGTGTCACTAAGTAGTTAGCACTTAGTTCGGCCCAATTTCTGAGCATGTGGTGCATGCGATGCGCATGGTCTGTAAGTCGAATCGTTTTTTCCTGAAATTTGTTGGTCCTTGTGAATGCTTGGCTGCAGAGTAATGGCTGTACTCTGAACATTTTTTTTTATATTTTTTTTTAGTGTACCAGTCACGACGCACAGCAGGGACGGAGAATGATCTTGTAAACTGGTAACAACCGCGGCGATTCTAAATAGATAAGTTAACAGTGAACAACCAGATGACTGGGTGCTGTGGTGTGCAGCTCTAGTAAACTGTTATCTATTACATTAATAATTAAACAGAACGACCAACTTTCGTGTCGGTCATAGCCATGCACAGGGCGCGCTCAGGAGTTGTAGGCACTGGTTGGCTGCTAATGGGTGGACCTGTGGTATAGTTCCATGGTTCCACAGCGACAGTGCGGTTTCATGTGCAGCAGATATATGTGTGAAAGTGCTACAGCAGGAAATGGCTGGCATCAGTTGCGAGTGCGCAGGTTTTGCCAGCACACTACACATGTGCGACCAGTAGTAACAAGCACGATACATATCGCCACGCGAAACGAATTGGAGAAGTCACAAGTTTGCCGGAAATTGTATGCACAACAACTGGTGGCGCGCATATCTTCTCTCTGCAGCTACATATATATATTCAGCAGAAAGGGCAAAAGAAGCAGTCTTTAAATTATATCGGCTAGACGCAGGACGTCGTAAGACATGACATTTTTAATAGACCCAGAGCAGTTCGGTGGTGGTGGCGGTGGAGAGATGACGGTTACTTTGTCTGCTTTTCTGGCACGTGACAAGGCGACATACAGCTGGCCATGTGCGAAGCAGGGTCTGGGGAGATACACATCAACTTTCGAGAGGGTCTGCCCTTGCGACTTGTTTATCGTCATTGCAAAACTTAGCTTAATCGGGAACTGAGTCCGTTAGAACTGGAAAGGGTAGCTGGTGGGCGATGGGGGACGGAGTTTAACACGTGGGATGAGGACGTGGTCTCCTTCGTGAGACCCGGTTGTTATAACACATTCGATAAGGTTTGGGAAGAAGTGCTTACAAATTAATCGAGTGCCGTTGCAAAGACCTTCTGATGGAAGTATATTGCGAAGCAAGATTATAGGGCACTCTGGTTTCAGAACTAACTCGTGAGGGCTCATACCCCCAGGGCAGAGCTTATTAACAAATTCAGTCGGGTAGATGTTGCAGGCGTCATCCAGCAGCACATCGAAGCTGCGATAAGTTACGGCTTCTCCGGGGAAGCGCTCAATAAGGGTACTATTTATAGCGCCTACATCCTCGTTAGTCGGAGTCAGTATAGCGGAGCCTGTGAATAGCCTGGCATCAGAGCAGGGCGTCTGTGACTGAGGGAATGTTAGTTCCGCAATTGTCTGAATGGACTGTTCACCGGGCTCCCTTACGAGGTACGTGATTCCCTGCGGCAGCGGAATGTGACCCTGCTCCGCGCTCTGTAGTCTCCCGTCGCCGAGTGCAAGCAAAAACTCAGAGAATTCAGGGTCTTCCCTCGCCCGAATGTTCTCTGTTAGTCTAAATCTAGTTAGCTTACACCATATCGGTGAAGCCACCAAACTTGCCGCAACAACCTCGTTCTGTGACCTGTTAGGAACAACTGGCAACACTTGTCTGAAATCTCCTCCAAAAACAACGACTTTGCCGCCAAACAGGCTGCTTAGATCACATAGATCTCTAAGTAGTGCATCAAGGGACTCAATATTCTCCCTACGTGCCATAGACGCTTCATCCCAAATAATCAAGCTTGCTTCCCTTATAAGAGCAGCAAGGCTACCCTGCTTTGGGACAGCGCATGCAAGAGAGGCGTCCACATCTATGGGTATTTTAAATCTGGAATGTGCAGTACGACCAGAAGGTATATTTGACGCAGCTATCCCAGACGTAGCTGTTGGCAGAACGATTTTACTCATGGAACGTACCGCTGCATACAGCGCATTGTAGAGGAAAGTTTTTCCAGTGCCACCAGGGCCGTCCACAAAGAAGGCGCCGGGTTTCTCTTCGTGCACAGCCTTCATAATTGCTATAAACGCTAATCGCTGGCCAGTGTTTAGCTGGTCTATAGCTTGTTTACAGAATTCTGGGACAGGTGCATCAAGCGCATCGACAATGTCCTTGGTCCTGCGAATATCGTCAGTCGTTTCCTCTGTAAGAAAATCCAAGGCAAAAGCCGTCAAAGAATATCCCATCGCTTCTAGATACCGTTCCACTTCCTCGGCTGCTGCAAGTGTTGCTGCTGCCGGCGACATCTTATTATGATAGGTGAGATCTTCGCACAGGCGGGTCTCATATTTACTCCACAAGGCTTTCGGGTCTTTTGGCTGGCAGAAGATCAGAACGGTTGCAAAAAGACGCCTTAAAGAGGATGGCATATGAATTTCGCAGGCTTCAGCCAAGCACAATTCCACGGTGTCATCTTCTTCTACCAGTCTCAGCTTCAGGGCAGCCTCTTGGAAAGTAGCGCACTTTGCACCGTCCACTGTCATCAAATCTTCGAATGATGTTGGACCTTTGACACGCAACAGAAGCAGTCGCAAGAAATAGCGCTCCCCTTCTGACGGTGAGACAACCACGACTCTACCTACGCACAGTTGTCTGGTCTTCCTTTTTACCCATGTTTTACTGGCCACATCCCACCTAAAATTTTCGGGGAACTGCGAGTATGAGTATGCATGCTGGTTCACGGAGGCGTTGTAGGTGAAATACTCCGTCAACGCAGTCTTCGACCGTTTTGAGTCAAGAGCAATAGCTGAAAGGTTTTCATGGCCTCTAATATGCAGTGTTTGCATGTTCGGAAGGTGGACTGGTAACGTTAAGACTGGAGGGTGCATCTCAAAAAGTGGGAAAGAAAAAATGCGCCAAATTGCCTCACATGGCGATACCCAGCAGCCTGACTGGTACTGTTCAATTTCGTCCACTGCCTGTACGGTAGATCCAGCAGCTACGTCGAATCCAATTTTGTCGTGCCCCTTGTACACACATACTTGTACAAGTACTTCACGGCTTGAATTGTTGAGCACACCTCGACATTTAGATGGCAATCGAACAGAGCTAATAAATACGGATTGTACGGGATCACCCAGCGATTGTCAAGCATGTGCCTGCGCACCTTAACGCGAACACCATCTGGACGGCGGCGGTACATTGGGTAACCATCGGCATTGTTGGTAGTCTGAGCAGCAAATGTCTTTGGGTAACCAGATTTGCACTTGCCAACAGAATCCTCTTTGGTCATGCATGGACACAGTGGGTTCATATCACCGCAAGGCCCGTGCATCATATGCTTAAGAACCGAACTTCTAAGAGCAGCAGTTTGTGGCTCGGGGCCTGGAATTTCAGCGGACACAAATGTGTCAAAGTCGGCCGGGGATTTAAGCTTGTATGAAGGTTTCAAGATTATTAGTAAGTGAGCATGCGGGAGGCCTCGTTTCTGGAACTCGACTACATATATGAATGCGCTAACCTCACCGAAAATATGCTTCTCCATAATCTGTTTTCTTAGGTGGACCAGCTTTGCTCTGAAAACTCTCGACACAATATCTGGGCGATTTTGAGCCTCCTCACCCGGCGCAAGCTCTGATTTGATTTCTGGCCAATTCACGTTGCACGTCATTGTGATGAAGAAGTCCGGCTTTCCAAACCGCTGCACAAGGGCCATTGCATTTAAATATCTTTTCCGCATGTCGCGTGGGCCTCCTATGTAGGTGGGCGGTAAAATTACTCGTCGGCCGACATTCGCAGCACAGGTTTCCCCTGCGTCTATGGTGTCCAGGACTCCCTGGTATAGTTCGGCTCGTATAGTTGTTTGATTGTTCCGCAGGAAGTCTAGACGTGTGTTTTCAATCTTCACATACATGTCAACGATATACTGCTGCAAACAGCGACCAGCCCTTAGCATCAGGTTCGATGGCCGGTTCTGCAGCTTGTAGCAATAGTAGGAACGACATGAAACGCGTCTCCCATTTTCAGGATCGTCATGGGTCTCACCTGCCATCAGATCAGCTCCCCTGTTATTCTAGTGTGTTCTGACTGTGCGTAACATGCATGTCCGCACTGCCGCACTAATAAATACAGACTACTATATATTTAGTCGCATCAGAATTCCAGTTTCTGCGATAAGGGTGGGTAAACAAAAAACCACGAATTTAAGGTGCGAACGGAACTTACGTTGAGCTTCTAGTTCCAACAACGCTTCCACAGTCACCACAGTGTCCACAACGTTGTCGCCAAGCAATTCCTCGCGTGTTGTGGTCGTACAAGCCTTAGCCTTGCTAATTGCTGGGTGCCAACCTGTTTCCCCATTTGGGAACAGAAGTGGATACTGCAGTGGATCGTAACAGCCGTAGTAATGCCTGATTCTGTGGATTGTTGAAGCAGTTCCGCGAACAACAATGTAAGGGCCGTCTGTTTCAGTTGAACCAGACCTGTCTGGCCAGATTGCAGCAACCTCATCACAAGTGGGCGCATTGTAAACCCGCTGATCTTGCTTCGGATTTTTGCACAGGACAATTTGTGTTTCGTGTGTAACGTTTATCTCCTGCAGCGAACGGAAGAAGCGAGCGTATGGGTTGTCTGCTGTAACCTGTATCAGTATGTCAATGATGCTTTGGCGTAGTTCTGTGAAGCATCCAGCTCGGTTCTCGGCCTCGTGCTGGCCATCGTAGAAATATAACTGCAAGTACTTTGGGTTCTCTTCGCTGGGTAACAGATCTGGTACATTATGGTAGATCTGCCCTTGCAGCTTGAAGACATAGATACCCTTAACTGTCTTGGCATCGAACTGTCCGCCGATGGAGCTAAATGCAAAGAGATTATTATAAATGCGCGCATACTTCCTGAAGTGGATTGCGTCATCGTTCGTCCCAGTGTACAAGTCTACAAGTGCCTGGGGCATCTGCACTGTTGGGAGCCGAACTGCACCATGGTTGCAACACAGGTTCTTTGATTCATAGGCATACAATTTTGCACGACATTTGGTGCATCGCGTGGGCACTGGCAATTGTAATAGTGCCTTTGGGAGTGGAAGGCCAATTTTTGCCCGTGCTTTTGGTGCAGCTGGCCTCCCCCTTTTATTTGGACGCGGCGTAGCTATGCTCCCACTGGCGGCACTGCAAGAGCAATTTCTCATTGGTGATGGGAACGATAATTGAAGAGCATACAGCAGTGCGAGAACGAGACAGAGAGAACCAACCTGTTACTCTCAGAAATAAGCTGCGCCTGTGTCCGTGAAATTCTGGTACGCTTGGCCTGTTCCGTCTGGATTGGAAGTGCGCGACCTGTAGCAAAAAATTAAGTCAGTGGTTGTCCGGCCACGAACAAGGAATAGCGCAGTGTAGAAAGTGCATGGTTATTTGCAAACCTCGTAGTTGCTGCGCAGCTGGTGTCGCACGGGCTTTGCGGTGGACTGGTGCCATTGTTGTGACACTGTTTCTGGCACACGATATGAAATGGCGTTATCCTGAGCACTGTGTATGGTTACGTAGCTGTCATTAATAAGCTAGGTACATTGAGTGCAGACCTGGACACAGCTGCTGGCGCCTGTGATTGCGTTACAGCTAACCGGGTCCGCACAGTATGTTGCCCCCTGGCAGAGTCAGTGTCACCTGCAGACAAAGGTGGGTCCATCTTGTTATTTTGTGTAGCCTGGTGGGAGCGGGACAGTGCCCGATACAACTAAAGGAGACAGTTGTTCACCTATGCCTGTGATTTTGAGGTCCTGCTTTTTCGAGGATGGCTGGGCGCTGGATCCCCCTTCTTCTCTGAAACGTACGTCATGGAGAGTAAATGTTCAGAAACGATGATGTGCCCTTCTCACTTGACAAGTCAATGGAAACAATACGTAGTCCATGGTGGATCCTATACGAGGTAGGGGGTAGGGTAAAAAGGGGGTGTGAGTGAAGAAAGAAATCAAGAGAACCTGCTCTCACCACATGCAGCTAGCCGTTTTGAAACCCTCGTTCGCTTTACTGTGGCCTTGTTACCAGGGAGAGATGGTACGTCCCCTACACAGTTGCTCTTGCTATCATCACATATATCTTGACGCACATTACAGAGAATTGACCAGTATGAGGTTTGTTTTCGACATGTGCTGCGTTCAAAGTAATTAATGAACTGACCTCCTTCCAGGGCTGGCGGGTCGCAGTTCTGTATTTCTGTGGCCGTTTGCGTTCTGGGTTCCACATAGTTTCTGGAGTATGACACACACAATTTAGTTTTCCAAAACTAAGTGCTACACTATCAGTGTATCTATTTCTAATCTTAGAATGCCTGGAACTCGAAATCAGACTGGGTGACAGCGTACAACAACAGCCAGTCTAGGTAAGCAGAGTTGGAAGGAGGATAGGTGTCTCCAAGTCCAAGGTCGCGAAAAGAGGAACGTTTCATGGTCAATCTTATTGTAGATGGAAAGGAAAAAAGGAGGTGTTCCGTAAAGTTCGCAAATAAACTTAACTGATTCCCACCGAAATCCGTTTGCCTTCTTGGAACCCTGTTGCGTTTCAGCACACCCTTTTTGCAGGGTGGAGTGTGCGAGCCCTCTGCACATGCACAATTGTCAGCGCTGTATGTGTTTACAAATGAGTAGGCACGTTAAGAAGGCAGTCGGAAAAAGTACCCATCTAGCAGATGTCACAGTGCAGCTACCCTTGCGTCGTCCCCTTTGAAACTCACAATTTATATCCGATCTTGAGCAATCCTGCAGAGAATTTCAGAGAACAAACTTACCATTTATTCAACACCACTGATGGGCTTGCATATATGTTTGTGTTCTCCAAAGGCAGCAGTTTGTATATAAAACCGAAGGAAGCAGTGGCAGACACGACTCTGAGGGGCACTAAATGTTTTTTGGTGCACTATAAATTTGAAGGTCATTGGCAGCAGTAGAATCAATGCTTGCATTCAGGTTTATTGGGTGGTATTGTGCTATTGAAAAAAGGGGCCATAATAAATCTATGCGACTTGACTATCAAGAAATATTTAAAATTTCTTGGTATGTTTTTTGTTGGGGGGTGAAAATTTGGATTTGTGTTTGGAACCACAGGCACTGATATTGTTCTTAGTTTCAGGTAGGCCTTTCTGTTGGGCCTGTATTGACTGTAATATTGTCATTTCAACTTGGGTCAATTCATATGTAGTAAATTTGGGGTCATTCGATGGTTAGGGTTAAAGTTGCTCGAGTAATCCGAGGTTTGATCGTCGATAAAACTGTGCGTCGTAGTTTTTGTTTTTCACAGTTTAACTGAGGAGAAGTTTCTAGATGAGATCGAGTCACCAGAATTCCAGGAGGGAATACTCATGCTCACAATATACCACCGAAAACTGGATACCCATGACTGAAGCAAAGGTTGTAAGGATGAGAGGGGAGGAAGGCACAGTAAGATAGAAGCAAAGGTAACAGAAATTGCAATTGTTCTCCCCAAAAACGGGAACCACGCAGAAACAATGGTTCTTTTCAGTGTCAGTCCAACAAAATTTCCATTGCAGAAGCGACTCACTCTTCCTGCAGTTTGGATAGAGTTTTACATACGCAGTTAACCTACCCACTCTTCCTGCATTTTGTTCCTTCCTGCAGTAAAAAAGGGGGAGGGTTGAGTGTAGCAGTGCCCTTCAGCTGCACCAATTTAAAGTAGCAGTGGTCAATACAAGGACAGAATTGACAGGTCAGCAAAAAAAATCCTACACTCTGAATAACTTGCAATCATATTTGGAAGTCCTTTAGTTAGTCTAACGAAGCAGTTCAACTGGAATTTGATAATATATTAGGTCCATTCTGTGTTAGTGTCGTGCTTAATTATCTAGTTGCAAGAGTTGGTATAAAACCTTGAACTCACCTATCACGCAATGATAGTTGCAAATACATATTAATCTAGCACGTATCTGGGTCCACTCCGGTAGATATGAAGTGTGTCTATTTTCTGCTCGGCCACGCTTGTGGTATAGATCCTGGCTGAACTACAAGTTTGTTGGGTACGCTCTTTCTTCTTGGAGATAAAGCAGGCGTTGTGGTATGGTACTGGAAGATTTAAAAGGTTAGGGGCTGTTAAACTCGGTTTTGATGTCGGCCCTGACTGTCAAGTCCAAGGATTCGCGTGGTGTTGCCTTCACCAACTCGATTGTGCTCTGTGTACACACTGTCATTTTCCAATTTTTATAACATGGACAGTACAGCACTTGGTTACACGCTTCAGAGAACCTAGTCTCGCCACTGTCCCATGGCTGGAACAAAACACTGCTTAATAAACACAAATGTTAAGCTACACCTGATAGTCTGGTTCGATACAAACGAGGAAAAACTGGAACACAAATCTAGCTAGGATTGCATTTGGCCATACAACACGTAAACTACACATCCAGACACTAAGCTTTGCTGCCGACGTTGCAGCTACAGGTACTACAACGTATCAGCTGGTATGCCTGCACCGCCTTCAAGGGATGCCAACATTCCTGAAGAAGCTATTAATATCATCTGGAGATACAGCAGAAGGCGACGCCACGTGAACATCAACTTTTGCTCGCATGGTGGGGCAAGTTCGCACCCGCTTCGGAGCCAAGGGCGGCGAACTGGGCTGAGGAATAGAATGCATCACACCTTTAGGAGTGGTACAGTCACCTTCGACAATAGAGGAAGTGTCTGGGAATTCTCCGTGGACCTCTAGAACATGTCTTTCGAAAGCAGCAAGCCTATCCTGAGCACATTCACACTCACAGGCAGCAGACCTAACATCTTGTGGGGAGTAGTTTGCATCGATTATGTCTACATTATAAAAGGTAGCCAAATACTCAACAGCCTTAGAGGCAAGATCTTTTTCTGCTGCACCAGAAGATGCGCACGCATCACTAAAGAGACACACATGGTCGTGGCCATGGGTACGATGTTCAATAGATAGCCACGATGTGAATGTGTGAGGGGTATGTTCAATGGTATGAACAGGGGTACACTCAACAGGAAGTCTTTCAGCGATGGTCATAAGAACGGACATAATGTCCAGTGAAACACTTTGAAGGTGATTCATCTCGTGACATTCAAATTCCTCTTCTACAGGCATTTTTGCCAGTCCTTTTGCGGAGCGTTCCAGCTCAAGGCGCTTCAATCGGCAGAGATTTGCGCACCTAACATATTTGGCTTTTTTCTGGGCCGTAAAATCGTTGATGTAAATATCAAACATGGCTATAAAATCGCGGACAACAGTTCTTGCTGCTCTGTCGCATGATTCGTCAAAGGTCAACGCAGAGCCGCCGACGTAAACATATTTCTTGGGATCGTAGTCAGCCCTAAGGGTAACAGAAGCAATAGTCCTTTCAGCATCTAACGCACTGTATTCTGGTTCCAAGAACCCCAGACAACTGGCAATTTGAGATAGCAAGGGCTGAAAAGGGATTGCAATTTGTAGAACCGGCGCCGCCATCACTCTGTGGAATAGAGAGCACACAGGAAGTTACGAAGTAATTAGAATACGGGGTCTGTTATGGTGGGGCTAATAAAACTACACAGCCATTTTCCAATGCATAGTTAAACGCGCAGTATTCCTACCCTTTTATCGAAGGGTAGGCATGACTATTTAGTATGGCACCACGACCTATGTTGGCGACACCGGGACATAGAGATAGGCAGCCAAGGACAGCAGGAACTCGTATTCTAAAGAATAGGGGCGTCAGCAGGACTCACAAAGACTCTGGCAGTTTGCAACCGTTAATCGCCTAGAGTTTTTTTGTTTCCTATCGCTTATTGAAGGAACATAGGACACCTATCCTACTAAAACAAAAGACCGCGTTTCATGTGAAATTAGTAACCATATGGTGGTGATGGTGGCAGAGCAAGAGCTTAAATTAGGAGTAGGTAACAATGACCGCACTGTAGAGGTGCTCAATTGCCCGACATGGCGAGAAAAAGTTACAATGTTCCGCACCACATAACATAACTACGTTGACCATGTAACGACTAATTCACTGAGTTAGTTAATGTATAAAGAAACGAGGCGCAATCATTTTCGGAGCATGTAACAACAAATGGTAAGAGCGTTATCCCAATGCTACATATATATAATTTTGAAAAGGAAAGAGGAGATGGTAAAAGTGACAGGCAACAACAGCTTATAATACTCGTAGCGACAGTGTCGTAACTATTAGCATGACAATATACATAGGAAAAGAAACGCAGCATGCGATGTGAACATGTGGAGGAAGTAGATGTCAGCCACGAAAGGCAATAAGTATTACAGCATTTTATGGCTGCTTTTTTAACACAGTAATAGTCCGACTATTTGAGAGGAAGACTGAGGATGTGTACAACAGAGAATGTGGTGAAGTTAAGAAAAAGCACCTTTTTTGGATGGGTGATTTGCTGAGAACAAGATATGCAGAAGACCATGCAGTGGGAGTGTAACTATGCGTCTGGTAAATAGGAACTCGTGGGAACCTTCTCTATATATAGAAAACGCTGACCTAGCATGTTAATAGGCAGGCTCATGGTCGAAAAAGACACACCAAAAAAATAAGGGTAAGGTAACTGTGTAGTTAGCATTCAATGGTAACTTAGAGTGTACACTTAGGCAAGATCACATCTTTGTACCGATTTCACTGCTGTTTCTGGAAAAATTTGACCGGTGAGTGGCCGTGTCAGCAACAGTAATGCACTCACAAGTCTGGTTACTCTGTCTAAGTCCTGTTCGAAAACGACAACGCAGAGTTTGCCCACGGCACTTAAACTAACTACAGACAGCCGTGCGCGTATTTGTTACGGATACATGCATGACAAAGTACATAAACTGCATGAGGTCTAAGGGACTGCAGGTTTTTGAGCGAAACAGACCTAGATTCATGGGCCGTACATCAGCAGCGCGCGAGGTCTAGTATGAGCGGCTGCTGTTTCTGTGGCGACCTTTTAGCGTACCTGTGCAAGTACAGGAAATAAGAACTACGCTTCCATTTTGGTGGCCAGCTAAAGGCGGCATGCAGCAGCAGCAAACATAACAATTTGACTGTATGATCTGCTCCCACTAATCTACAGACAGTATGCTGAGAAATCACAGCACAAACGTAATAAAGAAGGTAAGCAGCATACTGCATGCAAGCGCAGGAACTGCAGGGTAACCTGTAAAATAAAGTGGTTACTGTAGTTATCTGATCCCAAACCACAGAGCATGCAGAATGCGGGAAACGCAGTATATAGCATGACAGTAAGGAAGACACCCACATCTGAACATAATAATCGCAAATTAAGTCTTACAAACACACATCTACTGTACTACAAAGGGAATACTTGCATAAGAGGCAGCGGAACAAGGAGTGTCAAATGGCAGGCTGTGATACCCGAGAACCACAAATCTGCACCACCAAATTTTGTCCACCATAGCCACGAAAGCATGGGTACATAGATAAGAAGTCCTACATCAAACAAAACCAGGGCCCCAGAAAGTAAGGGGAGCATTAGAACCTAAGTTCTGAACTCACAAAATAGTTATACCAAACACTTTATGTTCCCCGCAAACGGCTACTTCCAGGCTCCTGAGGATGCGGAGTACGGTAGTAGATAGGGTAGGTGCCTTCTTGACCAATGACATCATCTCTAGAGAGAGCTGAATCTTCATTTGGCACTCGCTGAGCGTAATCTGGAGTTGCTGTTGGTGTATCTAACGTTCTAAACACAGGGCCAGGAACGATTGGTGGTACATCTACCACCACATTTCCAGATGCACTGTCGTCTGCTTCTACCAGCAAGCGCGAGTGTCCAGGCACATCTGGGATACCAGTCATCCTTTCCTTTATTGTTAGATAGCTTTCCCGTTCAAGATCGCAAACAAGCGCAGCAAATTGTGCATCACGTGAGTTATAGTTGACATCAATTATTTCAAGATTGCAGGCAGCTATTAGATACATCACGACCTTCCTAGCAAGCTGGCACTTTGCATAGGCCAAAGTATTGCAAGTTGGTCCTATGAACACTTCTCCTCGGCCAGTACCATTCGGAACCTGGACTGCCATCCAGGAAGTGTAGCGACCAATACAGTGTTCTATAGTTTCTAGCGCCGTAGCGTGGATGTCAACAGTCTGGAAAATTTTCCTGAGAAGGGGCATATAATCAAGGAAGACATGCTTAGTATAGGTGGGGCTGTCAGGCACATCTTCTTCAAAGACAGGCCGACCCCTCCCTCTGATGCTGTCCTCTAATCCGGTGCGTTTAAGGCGGTACCATCTACCACAGCGCTCAACTTGTTTTTTGCGTTCGAAGCTTAAGTCTTCAACAACCAGATCAAACATTTTGACAATGCTATGGACCGTCTTGTTTGCAGCAATGTCACAGGACTCTGGCACCGAGCAAGCAGGGCCTCCAACATATGACAAGACCGGTGCATCAGAAGCCGGGTTAAGTAGAACACAAACACTATTGTCTGCAACGTCTAGCATATAATAATCAGGAGGTGGCCACTGTAAAATTTCAGCGATACGCTGAAGAAGTGGGCAGAACGGGATGGTCATCTTAGTAGTTGGTGCAGCCCGCCCCTGTATGGGCAACATATAAAGCAAACATGTCATGTAAAATGCACAGACATCATCCTAATCTGTAACGGTACAGCTACCAACAAACGAACATTCAGCTTTATGGCGGGACGAAGCAGCTGTACAACCTCAACAAAGAACAACAGGCAGGAGGAAGCAACATTCAATCGTAAACATACAGAAAAAACAGGCAACATAAGCTAAAATATATACAGAAAAAGCAGCTGTAAAAAGCGGTCAAAATGGGTCACACAAAACTACCAAAAGGGACTGGCTAAGCAGGTGAAATGGTAACTATACCTGAGGAGCTGTGTGTGAATCTGGGAGCTGCTGCAGAGACATTAGACGGTGAGAGTAGTATTACTAAGGCCTACAAACTACGCTAGCCTTTTATAGATTCAGAGGCAACAACAATTAGATGTTGCGTGTTTTTTGGCAAAATATGTACACATGACAACTTAGAGTGTGGAGTGGTGACTGAAATAGTCTGATTTGAAATGGTAAATCTAATTGTCCTTCATCAGTTGAGTGGGCATGCAACACATGTAATGATGGGCAGCTAAGTGGAGCGGGTCTCATTATCGTCCCCGTCTGTATTGCTATTCCGTGCGTCCAATATTTTTTTTTTGTTTTGTTTTTGTACATCTGGAATCGAAAATATTATATCGGAAGGGTTGTCACAAGTGTGCCTACCATTTCCGCTTGATCTAATAAAGACACGACAACGCATGCTTAGCAACAACATGGGCAGCTACAGCATATGTCGTTCAATGGTAGGGCAAAACGGGCGACATTAGTTGAGTGGTCATGCGATATTTGCAGTGACAGCCATCTGACAGTTTCCTATTCGAGTGCGTGGTCACTACACCAATCGCCTCTTTGTTCAAGTGCGCAGACGGTAATGGGAGTTCATATGTTCTATGTTTCCGAAATGGAGCGATTACAGGCAATCGTCAGTCGTTCGTGAACGCAAATGAGAAAACGTTGAAGCGAACAGGCATCGGCAAATTTCCCAAAGAAGGGACCAAACAGCAGCGTAATCGGCCCCAAAGGGGTGCAGAACACGTTCCAAAGGCAGTGAAATAAGCGAGCAACCTGTCAGGGGGGCGCGTGACTAAATCCAGCAAAGCTGGTAGAAAGGTGGTTCGCGTAACGCAGAGCAGAATACTAACAGCAATCGAAACATAGACAGCACAGACAAGATGCGGTATATCGGGAATAGGCTATAAAACAGATACTGTTTCCATTACACACGGGGCCAGAGGCGCAGACAGTGGAAGGGCAGCTGTCAGCTAAAGCATTCGCATTTTTTTGTCACTGGTAGAAATAGCAAATATTACAGACAAACATAACTGGCGAACATGGAACAAAAGAGGGTTAGATAACAAAATGCAGTCCGGAAACAGCCTGTCCTTAGCAGCTGGTCTACATAGGCTCTTCGGCGGCGCAATCAGGCGCCATGTCTAAAGGCGGGAGAGTCATAAAAGCAGTGGGGAACGCCACAGACGGGGAGGGGTTGCGGACTGTCGAGGAGCTACCATTTCCACCAGGGGTTTTCCTCTTCTTGGGGTGCAGCGGTGGCGACATAATAGCCGGCATGTGAAGTAGCTGTGGCCTAGGAGTGGCGTAGACGTATTCAGGTAACAGAGGAGAAGACATTACAACGTTTGGCAGTCCCAGAACTCTTTCCTTGACAGTCATGTATGTCTCACGCTCCAATGCGCATGAAACAACGGCATACCTATCAACCAATGGGTCATAGTTGGCATCAATCAGTTCAATCTTGTGTAAAGGAACAAGGTAGGCAATTGCTTTCTTGGCCAAGCTGGCCTTCGCTGTGACCAGATCCGGAGATTTTTCCCCAAACAGACAGGCGCCTGGCAAAACAGCGTCTGGGCCAGACATAATAATCCATGACGTGAACGAACCCTGCTCCTGCTCAAGCGTCTCAACAGGGGAAGGCAGTATTTTGGTTTGTGCGAAGATTGCATGCAGAACCGACAAATAGTCAACCGTAACAGTGACCGGCGACGACTCATCTCTGTCCCCCTTGCAATCCTTACTCACAAGGTTAGTGATGTCATACTTTTCAAGTGCGAGGCGCTTTGCTCTGTAGTAGCTGCCACAGAGTGCGAGGTCTGCTCGCCTGGCAGATGTTATGTCCTCAACTACAACCACAAACTTGTCAATCATGTCGCGAACAGCCCTCTGTGCAGCCTGTTCGCAGGAGTGATTGAGGGTGACACCTGGGTCACCTATATAAGCATACTCAATAAGCCCAGGGACTCGCGGTGTAATAGTCAGTGAAACACCTCGGCGAGGTTTGTCAAGTAGCTGATAACTGGGTTCATGGTAGTTAATTCTCTCAGCAATTTGATGCAGCAACGGACGGAAAGGAATGGTTACCCGAATCTTAGAAGCAGTCATTGTTTGCTGGGAAAAAGGGAAACCATGTTATGCGCAGCAAATTTGTGAAACCAAAAAAGCACACAAGACCAGGGCAATAACCGCGACAGCCAGATTGGTAGTTTGTGCTGGAGCCTTGGCCCAGGATCGAACCAAGGGCTGCACATACTAAGAGCACCAGGAGCGCCCAATCAGAAGCAGAGGCTAACAGATAGTTCAATACACACACCAGCGTACCGTTAAAGCTACTCACATACAAATACAATAGACAAAATATGTGACACACAAGGGCATGCATCCCACGCATACAATGGAAAAAAGAGGCCACCCTGGAAAAGATAACCTCTAAACTCAAGTAATAAATAAAGAAAACAAACAGGCAGGAAAAAGCAAGCCAGTACACGGGATGCGACAGAACCCGTGGATTCACAAACACATAGCAAATAATCAGAAACCCCTCTACTATAACAAAACCTATAAACCCCATAGTCCCAAAACCACCAAGACATCACCCAGAGAAACGAGCACGAAATTGGAAAGTATAAAGTTCACCGACCAAAGGAAAGAGACAGGAAAGAGGAAGGCATACACTATTGGCGCCCAGCAAAACCAGTTTTGCAGGCAGATAGAAGAGGGCGATTACAACAGCTAAAGGAACATAAAACACTGCAGCAGATTTAAGTTTGGCCCAAATAAGAGCAACACATTTCTTGTGGGGGATTGTGTATGAGGCACTGAATTGATTTTTGGGTGAGATGATGGGGTATGGAGTGGGAGTTTCAGTCCAATTCTGCCCATACTCTGATTTTTTTTTTGTAACTATCTGTCACCAAGAGAACTACTGATTGCCGACTGTTCACTGCTGATGGCAGAGATATGCCATGACACAGAGGCGTCAGTACAGTTACTGTAGAAGGAAATGTGCACTCAACCGGCGTATCGTCATACGAATTGATTGGCTGATTTGCACTTGGTTGTTCTACAAACTTAATATAGTTGATCTGGAACTACTCTTTCTTTTTCACTATAGTAACTAAGAGGGAAGAGAAATATGTGGTTGTGGTTGAGTGGAGAGCAATGCTGGGTTAATATTGGTTATTCATTTTTTGTCTAAAAGAAGAAGAAGGAAGATTACAGATAATACACTTTAAAAGAAAAGGGAGAAGGTGTCTGTGAAAAGGAGGGAGCATGTGTTTAGGGATCACTTTTAAGGTCTGGGCACGTGTTCTTTGAACTGTGTACATTTATATTAAAAATACACACTACTTACATTTACAAAAAGATGTGAAATGTGAATGAAACCCTCTATTCCCTGGCAACCTTACCTCATGAACTATACTCACACACTCGAATTAGGTGGAAATTAATCAATTAAGTATTTGATCGATGTTCCTTTAAAAAGCAAAAGTGTTTTATCGATGTTTCTAGGAATATGGTGAGCCTGAGCCATAGACAACCGTGATAATTATTGGTCATATAAACTTAATTTTGAAATTCAATAAGCATTTGATGGGAAATGCACTTACATTTACAAAAAGATGTGAAATGTGAATGGAACCCTCTATTCCCTGGCAACCCTACCTCATGAACTATACTCACACACTCGAATTAGGTGGAAATTAATCAATTAAGTATTTGATCGATGTTCCTTTAAAAAGCAAAAGTGTTTTATCGATGTTTCTAGGAATATGGTGAGCCTGAGCCATAGACAACCGTGATAATTATTGGTCATATAAACTTAATTTTGAAATTCAATAAGCATTTGATGGGAAATGCAACTCTCAAAATATTGTAATGAAGTTTTTAGCGAGATTAAGTAATAACCATCACGTGTTTTCTTGTATTTTCTGCCGAAGTGTAGTGAGTAGGCATACGTCTGGAAAAAGTGGATACACATTTTTCCTCCAAGCGACTATGATTTAACTGGCAAATGTATGATTTTTTTTTTATTACAAATGGGTTGGTCATTTCGATGCGGGTGTAGTAGTGCGTAGCATACTCTACGATCATTGTTTTAGTGGAGCAGCGACTTTTGTCATCGTCGATATACTTCCACGAATTGCATACAACGTTGTAAACAATGACTGCTGTTTAGGGGGCTGTTTTTAGATACTCTAGGCCACATGTAGTCCATATCTAGCATGACACAGAGGCTTCAGTCCAGTTACAGTAGAAAATAATGCGCATCTCAAGCACGTTATCATCATATGATATTTTCGACTGGTCTAAACTTGATTGTTCTACAAGCTTAATCTAGTTCATTTTTAACTATGTGTGTAGGCCTAACCTTTAAGGTTCGAATGGTAGTTGGCCATAGCTGAAATACTTTGGCTTTTCTATGTCACCCGAGATCGAGACTTAGCCGTCCTGTTTGAACACTTAGAAACAGTTTCAAATTGTGTACATTTTTATCTATGTGCATTTGACAGGAGGTGCACTTGTCAAAATATACCAATGAATTGTGCTGTTTAAATGGTAAAAAAGGTTTACCGCCTTTGAGCAAGATCTAGTAATCACTATCACGTGTTCTCCGTATTTGCTAAAGAAATATAATGATTAGGGATATGGGTGAAAACAGTGGTAATTTGAGATCATCAAAACAACTACAGATAACTGGCGGAATAGACCCGTTAAATGCACAGAAACCAGCTTGGGTGCCAGCGGGACTGGTTCGGAACGGGAAAGCATAGAGGTTAAAGAACAGATCGATGAACATTCCACCTTTGGTCAAGGCCACCATCTAGCTATACAATCACACAAACAGAGGCCTGAAACTGTGACCTTAAAACTCAATAATACGCAGCCTCCACAACGTCTGCTGAGCACAAAAGCAGCACCAGTAGGGTTACTACAGTACTGCATGGAAGTGCGGTGTAGATAACAACTACAATACTGCCTGCTGCATACGCTGCAGCACACATTACCCTTCTTCACAATGTGGATTCCTGTTGAGCACTTGGATCACGCATCCATGACTGGTAGTAAAAGCTGCGTGCAAACAAATAGTCTAACGTGGCTGGCGAGCAGTGAAGCGGGCAATGTGCACTGGACGTGCACGAAGTGCACCAAAAAATATGAGCGCCCTTGTTCATGGAGTGCCGAATTCTGAAGTCGCCAACTCAGGTAGCCGCAGCTGGATCGAGCTATCATATTAGGCTAACACTATACCATGAAAACCCTAAGATTGATCGCGGTCTATATTCCGTAGTTCAAAGCATACATAGAACATCGAAAGACAGGAGTGTATACACACCGGAGCGTAAGAAGTGCGTCAAAAACCGTTGCCTGCAGGTTACAGAGGACAAGTGGCGACTACGTGCAGTATATTTCACAAGCAGAAAAGGGTGTCAACATTTATCGCAGAAAGGAGACCTTAGGTAGCAGGAAGCTGCGTGCTAATCGATGACTACTACATCGTCCGTGCCAAGAAGAACAAGGGCTATCCCTGATGCTCTATTTAAAACAGTCGCAGGAAGGTTCCCGAAGTAGTCGTCCCCATTTTCATGGGGGGTGCTGTCACTGACCTCCAAGTGCGCGATGTCTGTGCCTGTCGTCTGGAGCTTGTGCAGCACTCTTCTGGCTATCATATTGCCAGTTAAATAGCATCTACATCTGCGTGAAACCACACCACCATCCCTAGTAATAGTTGTCACGCCACTACTGCACCTGCGCCTGAGGGTACGCAAGTACTTTGTGTTCCAACCAGGCGCTTCCTCGCGCAAGAGGAACAGCTGAGCCCACCTCTTGCAAGCCACCGCCATGGCAGCTTTGGCGGGCCTATGGACCTTCCGGAATATGTGTCCCATGCAGTCTTCGCTCCACAGGACAGATGCAGCTGCGGAGGAAGATTCAGCTAGTACACTCACTTCGTGCTGGTGCTCGTAAATAAATGACAGACGTGCAAATTTCTGCTGCGTCATTTCTGCCACGAATTTCGCCCTGTCTTCGGCAACATTGTCAACCACCCGGCCCCTGCAGAAGTACCTCACCATGCCGTTAACCCAGATACCTGCGTGCTGCGCCCGAATCTGAGAATGCAAGAACTTCACAAATTCAGGAAAAAACGCGGTAATGGTAGTGCGCACCCATGCCACTACAGGCACCTCAGTAACGCCAACAAAACTTCCTAGAAGATATATCCCTAGATGAGTAGCAAGTTCCATCCCAACAGCGTCAAGAACCGATCACCTACCACACACCAAACACAGCAAACAGGCAAAGTATGACCCATATGGAAGACCAGTCAGCTGTTTCGCTGAAATGCTAGCGGGAAATAATAACGCATGGTTTCCCTGGTTCGCATACATGCACATCAAAGACTGATCGCACCAAAATGGGAACAGACAGACCAAGAGACACAGACCTGAGATGAGGCAAAGATCAATGAGCACACACAAATCTACACAACAAAACCTGACAGGTTCGCCTACAAAGTATCGAAAGGAGAAATAGGAAGAACAAGAAAAAGAGCAGGAGCCTATAGCGCGTACAGTGCAGCACCCACCAGATGACGCAGGTCCCCTTCTTGCCCGCCGACACCGAACCTCAACGGAACCGCAAAAATGCAGTGCGTCTGCATGACTCTGACTTAGTGTCTACAGCAACATCAGTAAACCCGGCGAAATAGCACAACTCTACGCCGCCGAGAAAAGCAGAAAGTAATAGAGGGCTGAGCCCAGAAGAAACTCAGTAAGAGTATAAATAAAATAGAGGAAGAAAACCGCGACACACCTAAAAAAAAC
This sequence comes from Agrostemma githago, assembly GCA_958450325.1. Classification (NCBI taxonomy): domain Eukaryota; kingdom Viridiplantae; phylum Streptophyta; class Magnoliopsida; order Caryophyllales; family Caryophyllaceae; genus Agrostemma; species Agrostemma githago. The sequence goes on along the minus strand of OY288254.1, from coordinate 24,116,116 downwards.
TAACGAAAAGGAGGAGAAACTAAGGGTAGTAAACTTAGATGACATGCATGCATGGCAACGAACGGAAACGGAAAAGGTCAGAAACTACCTGGCACGTTAGAAGCTGAGTAGACGGTATAAAGGGCACAGTCCCTCTCCTTCGTCAGGCAAGACCTGTTGAAGAAACAACACCCTCCTCTGCGCGTGACGATGACTGGAGAGACCTCAGGGAACAGCAGTTTGCGGAAAAAGTGCAGCGGCCGTTGGGATTAATTAATTTCTAGCCTACGCGGACACTGGAGTGAATAAGGTACTTATATGAGCAAGCAGGTTGGGAAGGAATAAATGGCCAGTGCCTCTTCGTTTCCTGTTTACATTGCTCTTTGTGGAGATGTGAAGGGCTCACGTTATTAGTGTTGTTTTTTTTTTTTTTGTGTTTCTTGTCTACTATTTCCAGCGCAAACCTTTCAGTACTGTTTCTTGTCACTCACCGTGCGCAAGTGACCTGTCAATTATTTTATCTAAAAGTGGCAAGCTCAGTGTCTGTGAACACCATTGGCGAACTAAGTAATTCTGAGGTGGTGCCGAAGATCAAGCAACAACGTTACGAATGAGGACAAAATAATGAATTCCAGTGTAGTTCAGAATGTGCAGCTAAGTTCTTCAGTTTAAATGGTTCCAAGTGAGGTCTTCGCGTTTCAGAATATGGTGGTCTACATAATTGGTTTCTTGTTTTCCTTCTAATGGTAGTGGAGCAACAGATGATATAACAAGCAAAAATCGGCGACGATTACCGCGAGTCACTAACCTAGACAAAAGATAATCAACGTCTTTAAAAAGGGAGAATAGTTTGGCGATCACCCCCGCCCGCATAAAGCGACGATGTCACTGCCTGTCAACACCAGTGGCGATTTAACTAATTTTGAGGTGGGCCCGAATATCAAGGGGCAACGTCACAAACGAGGGCAAAGTAATTAAATCCATTGCAGTTCCAAATGTGTAGCTAAGTGCTTCAAATCAAATTCTTCCAAGTAAGCTGGGGGCGGAGCAGACTATGCGGGGTGATCACATAAAGCTTTTTTCCCTTCTCACGATAGTTGGGCAACACGATAGGTGTATTGTCGGTACATTCTTCATTCTGGCGGATGAAGCTTCTCTATGCAAGTGGTTATTGTAGCTGAACTCGCGCATTTACGATTTCATGTGTCCATAACATAGTCGTACAATTTAAAGCATCAAATATTTAAAGATACTTTCGTCAGCTGCTGGTTGCTTACAGATTTGAGCGACAAAACCTGGTGCCTAAGCTCAAGACGTGCTTACATTCTAAATAGAATCACGACAATTCAAAAGTATACCAAAAAGCGCATATTTCATATGGGAAGTTATCCTCGGATCATGGATACAAGCAACAGCGTCTCTGATCTTTAAGTATATTTCACTCCTTGATGAAGTGATGCTATTACACACTCTCTTCCCCTCGCTATGAATTTGGCATTCAGTATTTTTACCTCGCACATCTTGTCTAGAGGTGGGATAGGCACTGTGTGTGTGGGGGGAGTGGGCACCAGCACATGGGTTGGCCAAAGTTGCAACGTAGTTGGTGTGCGCTGGTTCCATTCCATTTATAGTGCGGCCTTAATGCTGTCCACGCCGAAAACCGAGTTAGAAGAATCTGGAAGACATCCTAGACTGCAGTGTCAAGTTCGGAATTGCGAAGATAACTGGACCGTATGGGCGCACGGACGAGAAACTGACATTCAATTTCGTATAATCTCACCAACTGGGCCCATAAGCGAACCACAATTTAAACTGCAAGTGCGAACAGGAAGGTAGAAAGTTGTCAAAAATGTGGAACTTGAGATACCAGCACTCATCTGCTGCATTGCACAAGATAAGTTGTACAGATCATAAACAGCAGAGCAGAGCAGGCACAACAGATAGCGCGGAAATGTAGTCAGTTGTACTTACAAGGTGTTCGGGCAGCAGTATGCGGCCTCTGTGAAACTGGCTCCAGCTTTCAGGGCTGGGCTAAACTACCAGATTCAGTGTTCCACACATCTGCCTCTGTGATATAGGATCCAAGGCAGAACCTCGAAAGCTACATAATATGTACTCCCTTCAATATAATTTAGTGTCCCCACTGTTAGTAACAGAAGACTTGTAAAGCACTCATCATCTGAGAAGTACATGAGCGCGCGATCCAATTCGCGTAAACAGCACAAACTGTAAAAAGCGAAGCTGGGTGCAGAAAAGCTGACAAGCCGGAGTGAATAGCCTTGAATGGGGAATCTTCGTCTTTCAACCCGAGAAGGAATTCCTGAGACGGCAAAAGGACGAAGGCAAAAGTAGCAGATTCCAGCGACATCATGCAGGAGAAATTTGGCGTAAATAGCGTGGGTGAAAAGGAGTACAGAGCAAATGGCGAGGACATTAAAAGAAACAGGGTAGAAGAGAAACATTAACGGTCCTAAGCAATGAAGCGATAAAATGGTAACTGTCCGTAGGTGTGATGGCCTTGTGCAGTTCGCCAATCCCTAGCAAGTCCAGCCACAGCCTGCACGTGGAATATTCTCAGCTCTGTACTCCGCACTACAAACAACTGAAGCAGTGATGCCACGAGGGAACTGCAGTGGCTTCTTCGACACTGTCAAGATCCACCTAACAACAGAAGCACAACTATTCAGCCATACAAACAGGTAGTTTACTTTCTGCCCTTGCGTTAGAAGTTCGCACATTGTCCACCTGTTTTATTACGTACAGAAACTGTGGTTAAGACTACGGAATGTCAAAATGCAGGTAGCAAGTATTTTATTCGGGGGAACGAAGGAGATCAGAAACAGAGGTAGATCACCTGGCTTTCCCATATCTGATCTGATATCAGCGCACTGGTTAACAGAATGCTGAGTAACAATTGAATTCGGGAACACAGGCACCGAATGAACGATGAGACTCAGAAAGAGATGCAAACAGTAGTGTGTCCTCGAAATCGGAACAACCTGACATTATAATCGGAAACTAAAAAAATGCTACAATAATCAGGACGAATCTAGGTCACTGGGAACAACAATATAACACTGATCACATCCTTATCCTCTTAATCATCGCTAATTCACAGGCAGCCGAATGCAACTAAAAAGGCAATTAAAAATTTAAATCCCTCAAATGTCCACTGCTTCTCTAAGTTCCCAGCAACTGGGAAAGGCGTCGGTAATCAGTCAGTAAAGCACGCGCGAAACAGTAAAGAAAGCCATAGATATTAGTATATTGTCCAAACCAGAATCACTTCACATGATAAGTGGCAACGCAAAAAATGGAGGAGAAGAAGAAACGAGAAAGAGACCTGAAAAGGAATAGAAGAAATAGAATCAGCGCCGCTCGCATAGGCCTACACATCATGAGGAAGCTCGAAACCGAAATTGTCTCCTCCAGTCACATCTTTTTTCGACATTGCTCGATTCCACCAATCGAGGTCACAGACCAGCGTTCACACAATCACACAAAGCATCAACTATCTATATAAATTTGAAGGCAAATTTTAAACTATAGTAGGCGAAGCCTAAAATTAACGCTACTATTTACTGAGGTGTCAGGATCTGTTTAAGAAACGTGAGTGCCCGCATACAGGCAAAAAGAAATCCATACATTCGATTTCGACCACCGCGAAATGAAAGCGATAATCTGGCATACATTCAAATTGGCGTACAGCAAATCTTTCTCGAATTCGACGGCATTCCTTTAGAGTCATTATCATATGATCAAATTATGCAACTGCATCACATAACGAAGCCATAATCATACGTCAGAAATTCTACAATGAAACGGTCTCACAGTAATTATATCATCCTATATGTGCGAGTTCTCGGAATACGAATACAATTAACCCCAGGTGATTTAATCATAAAGTAAACCAAATCAAACACTATCAAAAGCATACAGCTCCACTTATTTATCACAAATCTACCAAGACCTGAGACCTAATACATAAAGCGCAGATCTCAAGGCAGAAAATTTCAGTAAGCTAAATAAACAAGGGAAGTAAGTAATCCGGAAGAAGCAACCACTATTTCACCTCACAAAAGAGGCACCATCAACGATCGATCAGCGATATCCTTCTCTAGGCAAATCAGTAATTATCTCAGAGCCCAAAATCAAGCGTCTCACACTCTCAAGAACAGTACGCTTGAATCCGGGGCCCGAATACTGGGGTCTTTCCACCCACGAATCCCCAACATGAGAGCGAACAAGAGCAATATTAGGAGCAGTAAAGCACAAACTAAAGGGGGAAAAGCGAAACTCGAGAAGCAGAGCGAACAAAAGGGGAAAAAAATTGAGGACATGAACGAAAATGAGGTGAGAGAAGGAGGAGCGAACGGAGAAAGTAGAGGAGAGCACAAATTTGAGAACCAACCCAAATCTAAAGATCCAATCCTTGATCACAAATCTACGAAAGCCTGACCACAGATTTCAAGCCAGTAAATTACAGTAAGCAAATCTCAGAGCCCAAAATCAATCACCTCACACTGTGAAGGACAGTACGCTGGAATCCGGGGTCCGAATACTGGGGTCTTTCGACCCACAGATCCACAACCTGAGAGCGAACAAGAGCAATATTAGGAGCAGTAAAGCGAAAACTAAAGGGGGGACAACGAACCTCGAGAATCAAAGCGAACAAAAGGAGAAAAAAAAAAGAACGAAAATGAGGTGAGAGAAGGAGGAGCGAATAGAGAAAGTAGAGGAGAGCACAAATTTGAAAACCAACCCAAATCTAAAGATCCAATCCTTGATCACAAATCTACAAAAGCCTGAGCACAGATTTGAAGGCAGTAAATTACAATAAGCAAATCTCAGAGCCCAAAATCAATCACCTCACACTGTCAAGAACAGTACGCTGGAATCCGGGGTCCGAATACTGGGGTCTTTCCGCCCACAAATCCACAACCTGAGAGCGAACAAGAGCAATATTAGGAGCAGTAAAGCGAAAACTAAAGGGGGAAAAGCGAGACTCGAGAATCTAAAGATCCAATCCTTGATCACAAATCTACAAAAGCCTGAGCACAGATTTGAAGCCAGTAAATTACAATAAGCAAATCTCAGAGCCCAAAATCAATCACCTCACACTGTCAAGAACAGTACGCTGGAATCCGGGGTCCGAATACTGGGGTCTTTCCGCCCACAAATCCACAACCTGAGAGCGAACAAGAGCAATATTAGGAGCAGTAAAGCGAAAACTAAAGGGGGAAAAGCGAGACTCGAGAATCTAAGCGAACAAAAGTAAAAAAAAATAAGAACATGAACGAAAATGAGGTGAGAGAAGGAGGAGCGAACAGAGAAAGTAGAGGAGAGGACAAATTTGAGAACCAACCCAAATATAAAGATCCAATCCTTGATCACAAATCTACAGAAGCCTGAGACCTAATACATAAAGCACAGATTTCAAGCCAGGTAATTACAATAAGCAAAATAAACAAGGGAAGTAAGTAATCTGGAAGAAACAACCACTATTTCACCTCACAAAAGAGGCACCATCAACGATCGATCAGCGATATCCTTCTCTAAGCAAACCAATAATGATCTCAGAGCCCAAATCAATCACCTCACACTCTCAAGAACCGTACGGTGGAATCCGGGATCCGAATACTGGGGTCTTTCCACCCACAAATCCACAACCTGAGAGCGAACAAGAGCAATGTTAGGAACAGTAAACCGAAAACTAAAGGGGGAAAAGCGAAACTCGAGAAGCAAAGCGAAAAAAAGGACATGAACGAAAATGAGATGAGAGAAGGAGGAGCGAACAGAGAAAGTAGAGGAGAGCACAAATTCGAGAACCAACCCAAATCTAAAGATCCAATCCTTGATCACAAATCTACCAAAGCCTGAGACGTAATACATAGAGCACAGATTTCAAGCCAGTAAATTACAGTAAGCAAAATAAACAAGTGAAGTAAGTAATCTGGAAGAAACGACCATTATTTCACCTCACAAAAGAACCAGCATCAACAATCGAGCAAGATCTTCATCTTCATCAGATCTTCATCTTAGACCACTGAAAGGAGGCATGAGAGAAACTGAGGAAGCTGGGCTGATCCAGAAAGAAAAGGGGAAAGGCAGAAGCTGAGTAGAGAAATGAAAGGCACAGAAGATGCCACGAAGCCAGTAGAGGACAGGGATGGGGAGAAGCGAAAAACACTGTTCCTAAGAAGAGGAACTATTCCTAAGAGGTATTTTTCCAACTCTGTTTTTTTAAATGAGGTGAGAGAAGGAGGAGCGAATAGAGAAAGTAGAGGAGAGCACAAATTTGAAAACCAACCCAAATCTAAAGATCCAATCCTTGATCACAAATCTACAAAAGCCTGAGCACAGATTTGAAGGCAGTAAATTACAATAAGCAAATCTCAGAGCCCAAAATCAATCACCTCACACGGTCAAGAACAGTACGCTGGAATCCGGGGTCCGAATACTGGGGTCTTTCCGCCCACAAATCCACAACCTGAGAGCGAACAAGAGCAATATTAGGAGCAGTAAAGCGAAAACTAAAGGGGGAAAAGCGAGACTCGAGAATCTAAAGATCCAATCCTTGATCACAAATCTACAAAAGCCTGAGCACAGATTTGAAGCCAGTAAATTACAATAAGCAAATCTCAGAGCCCAAAATCAATCACCTCACACTGTCAAGAACAGTACGCTGGAATCCGGGGTCCGAATACTGGGGTCTTTCCGCCCACAAATCCACAACCTGAGAGCGAACAAGAGCAATATTAGGAGCAGTAAAGCGAAAACTAAAGGAGGAAAAGCGAGACTCGAGAATCTAAGCGAACAAAAGTAAAAAAAAATAAGAACATGAACGAAAATGAGGTGAGAGAAGGAGGAGCGAACAGAGAAAGTAGAGGAGAGGACAAATTTGAGAACCAACCCAAATATAAAGATCCAATCCTTGATCACAAATCTACAGAAGCCTGAGACCTAATACATAAAGCACAGATTTCAAGCCAGGTAATTACAATAAGCAAAATAAACAAGGGAAGTAAGTAATCTGGAAGAAACAACCACTATTTCACCTCACAAAAGAGGCACCATCAACGATCGATCAGCGATATCCTTCTCTAAGCAAACCAATAATGATCTCAGAGCCCAAATCAATCACCTCACACTCTCAAAAACCGTACGGTGGAATCCGGGATCCGAATACTGGGGTCTTTCCACCCACAAATCCACAACCTGAGAGCGAACAAGAGCAATGTTAGGAACAGTAAACCGAAAACTAAAGGGGGAAAAGCGAAACTCGAGAAGCAAAGCGAAAAAAAGGACATGAACGAAAATGAGATGAGAGAAGGAGGAGCGAACAGAGAAAGTAGAGGAGAGCACAAATTCGAGAACCAACCCAAATCTAAAGATCCAATCCTTGATCACAAATCTACCAAAGCCTGAGACGTAATACATAGAGCACAGATTTCAAGCCAGTAAATTACAGTAAGCAAAATAAACAAGTGAAGTAAGTAATCTGGAAGAAACGACCATTATTTCACCTCACAAAAGAACCAGCATCAACAATCGAGCAAGATCTTCATCTTCATCAGATCTTCATCTTAGACCACTGAAAGGAGGCATGAGAGAAACTGAGGAAGCTGGGCTGATCCAGAAAGAAAAGGGGAAAGGCAGAAGCTGAGTAGAGAAATGAAAGGCACAGAAGATGCCACGAAGCCAGTAGAGGACAGGGATGGGGAGAAGCGAAAAACACTGTTCCTAAGAAGAGGAACTATTCCTAAGAGGTATTTTTCCAACTCTGTTTTTTTTAATATGTAAGGAAACGATTTAAGAAATTAGATAATTCTTCACAACCATTTAATGGGATGATTCATGCACAAACTATTGATGCTCCATTCTCTTCATTTTGGCTGGATATTTTAGGTTAGTTTCACCTTGTTTTCATCAAATATTAATATTATTCAACCATATGAAACCATCCATTTTTCCTTATATTCATTTCTGCACTTAAACAAAAAAAAAATCCCTTTCTTCCCCTTCTTTTGGCCGTGTCATCAGCAGCCCTCAAGGCTTATTCTTGCTTCAATTCGAGTCTTAATCGTCTCAAATTCATCATCAAAATAATCCTCTTTCTAATCCCTTCGTTAAGGTAATAAACGATGTTGTTTTCGATCGTTATTTACCCCTATTCTTTCAGTTTTCTCATGGTATTTTTGTACCATGTACGTCATGTAATGTAGGGTTCTTGGTCGACCCCGAAGCCGACGAATATATCGTAGACTCGGATTTTGATTGAAGGTAACGTCGATGTTACTCGGTATTGCATGATTTTATTTGTGTAATTGCATGTATGTTATTATAATTTTATTTTTGACTATATATGTATGTCATATAATCTGGAAAATTTTTAAAAGTTGAAATTTGCATGTTTCGATATTTTTATCGCTTTTACGAGATTAACGATTAAATCATCATATTAATTTGTAAAATCGTAATATTCGGTCTAAACATGTAATATATGTTTACATTCTGTAAAAATGATGTTTTTGATGATTTTTAATAATTTAGTATTTTTCTAATGTTTTAGTTATCGATTATTTAATTATTACCGTTTACGGACAAAAACGATTAAAAGCCGATTTTTAGTTCTAGTACTTAAAAATTTTATTTTAATCTGATTTTTGACGTGGTGAAACTTTCGGATGAAATAGAATGTTTTGATTTTTTTCAAAAATTTTCGGAATTTTTAAGTGGATGAATTAATTAATCACTTTAAATCATCGTTTATCGTTAAAACCGTGTTTGTTGTTTAAATTCTCGATTTCTGGTCTTTGGTTTAAATCTGGAAAAAATTATGATTCTGATGATTTCATATTAAAATGTATTTTTATGATTTTTAGTGCCTTAATAAAATGTTAGGAACGATAGGTTTATTAATGAAATCGTTAATTGCGAAAACGGGTTTAAATGACGGTTTTGTTGGAATTTGTTGAATCTGGAATTTTGGAAAAATCTGGAAAAATTTATATTCTGGAAAATCATGATTTTTAGTTTTAATAATAATTTTTGGATGTCAATACTTAAATCGTTTTGTAATTACTTTTTTTTATTAATCGTTACTGTCGAGATTGGACGATTAACGAGAAAATGCCTTAAAAACCGAGTTTTAGGATTCTGGAAAATTTTATTTTCTGGACAGAATGTCCATAAATATATTTTAACTATTTTACGTAATTTTTATACTATTTATTAAGGTCTTTAATTAATAAGTATTGATTTTTGGACAAATTGTGATTTACCGTTAAAATTCTTCGTCTTACCTAAAAGAATTATTTTTCCAGCAATTTTGAAAGTATTTAAATCTGAAAGTTTAAGAGTTAAATCATCCCTTAACATATTCTAAATATATTCAATGATTTAATTAAATAAAAGACGTTAAAAGATTTAATTTGACATTTGCCGTAAAATCCTATTTATAATCGTATTGTCGTAACTAATAATAATTTGGGAATTTTAGTTTTATAAATTTTGGAAACACCCTAATTAGCAGTACTAAAGTGTTTACGATATTTTTAATTATTTTGTAAACAATTGTATGGTTTTTCAATAATTTCATAAATCTAAGTACTATCACTTTGATAAGTAATATCGTTAAGGCCGAAAATACTAGTTTTTATAAATCTATATCGTTTACTAATATGTCGAATTAGTATAAACTAATATTTTTGCTATTTTGATATAATACTATTTTTAGTAAGTTTCTAAAAATAGAAGTTTCCTAAAATAGAAAGTTTCCTCTTTTAGAATATTGTGATTACTCTTTTTGTTCTCTTATTATTTATAATGATTATATCCTTTGAATATCGATAATGGCTTTGTTTTGGAGTTATGAGATAAGGACAAGTGTGAGGTTTAGAGTAATATATTCTGGGGTTTACGTTTTTGCCATCAACTATAAGGCTGGTGTGTCTTTACGGGGCACACTGGTTGTTGAACCGAGCATATATGGTGTTCGGGAGTGTGTGTATATTTTCTTAAGCTCGTGCCTCCCAGTGTAAGACGCCGTCGGGTTGAACTGAGTATTTATGGTGCTCGGGAGGGGTGTACATATCATCTTAAACTAGGGCCACGCATTTATAAGTCGCCGTCCTATTATGGTTGAGTAGCCTAGTTAGAGATCGAAGTTTGATTTGTTTGAACTAAGTTCTCGAAGCTAGATTTTAGTATTCTCCTAGCGAAAGTCTAGCCTTCATCACTACTCCTATCCATTACGCCATTTTTGAATATTTTTTTTATTATCGGTATAATTTTGATTTGCAGGTTGGCAAATGTTTTATGTTTTCTTTGGAAAACTCATTTTATTTATATTGTTTCGTTACGTGAATTTTTTCACTGAAAGCTTATTTTCATTATAATGTTTTTTACTGTTTTCCGTTTTCTTACTATTTTTCTATAATAGTAGTTACAATTTTAAAATCCTGTTATACGGCTGGGAGAACGTTGACGTTGCTCCTCACTGATTGTGGCTGTTATGTTTTAACATGGCAGGTATACGTGTTCCGGGTGTGGGCTAGCGAGCAGTGTGGATCCTGCTTGTTTATTTTTATAATTATGTCTTATGGATTGTTCAAACCCCTTTTGTGGATTGTTTTAAATTTTGGCCATTTTATTTAAGGCCTATTGTTTGACTTTACTATTTTAATTTTACTAAGACATAGTCACAGCGTGTTTTAATCTCAACTCTACAGTGTTTCCGCCACTGTATCGCGTTAGATTTTCTAGGGGATTACAGTTGGTATCAGAGCATCACTGCTCCCAACGCTTACACCTGAAATTAGGGAAAATACCAGTAAATTATTTAAACAGTAAATAAAAATATTATTAGAGATGGGTAGAAACAAATAAGGACTTAACTGTTAAGATTATCTGTTCCTGAACTCAATGATTAGCATTGAATATTTGTTGCTTTTGTGGGAAGAAGACGAATGAACAAGATATTGATAGGATGCTGCTCCAGATCGGGACAAGACCTGCTTAGAACTCTCAACACCTGCTGACTCGAGTGGACAACTTGGTGCTCCAAGAAAGATGCCGATGGTGACTTTTAGCTCCGGTTCAGTTTACTTAAGCTACAGGCCTAATGATCAAGAGTAGATTCCTGTTCCATGATGTTGCAGTAGATCCAGATCGAGCAACCCAAGACTTGCGTGCTCGTTCCTCTGCAAGAAGATGAATTAATCCTTTTGGTTCCCTAGTGAACCTTAGAGGTCCGAACTTTCCTTTCTCGTTATAGGTCTTCATCATCTTGAATCATTGATTCTTTTCTTCCTGCTTCTGCCTTTTTCAATTCTTCTCTTTTTATTTCTCATCTTCATTCGCTTGGTGAATCCTTGTGCTGTCTTTCTATTCTACCATCTTCCTCTTGTGATTCTTTGGTTAGACCGGATTCTGTCTCAGTGAACCCCGTGAAAAGTTATAGATGTTTGAGGTTTAGTAAACCCTTGTTACCTGGTTTGAGGATTGTGAGTTATACCCTGTTATCTATCTTGGTAAGCTTTTGAGGATCGATTTGGATGATAAATTGTTGATTGATGGAATTAGGTTGATACTTCAGACACTGAACCTTGGGTTATAGGTTACTTTGATTATTTTGGAGTACTTAAAGTTGAGCATATTTTGGGAATGGTAAGAGTATGTCATATTAGATGGATACCTAGTACCTAACCTAGAATCGAACTAAGTGTAACGGATAATATTACTTTGGGATTCTTACCAAATGCTTATTTGATGGATGCATCACAAATATTTGGGACCATAGAATTTTGTTTAAGGTGTTAGCCTAAGTTTTGTGGTACCAATAAAGGTTTTCATTAATGTCGTTAGAAATTTTGGTTGACATAGATTACCCGTATTTCTTAAGGATTAGATCGTTGATCGTTGCTTAAGGTTATAACCTATAAACTTTGGAGTTGAGTAATTTAACTTGGATAAATTGTTGTTAACCTTGAAGAAGAGAAACATATTGTACAATTAAAGGTTTGATTTATCGCGTTGTTTTGAGGAATACTTAATGCGAGTCATCTTGATGGATTTATAGTTCAGAACCTTAGACCAACGAGATTGTGGCTTCGTTGAGTTATTAAATATTTTGTGGTTGCACCATTACAATTAGAAATTTGATTGACTTCTCAGAAACATTAATCGAATAATGTGTTTGAAGATGTGAGTGTTGGCGCCATTACCTATAGGTTTGAGCGTGTTTGAGGATTTATTGTACTTCCCCAACTTCTGTACTTGTGGTATTATAAATATGTTGGTGATCATTTTTGAGGATTTCGTGTCCGAACATTGTTAATTGGTGGGTTTTATTTAGTCTTCCTTACTCGAGAAATGTGAAGTATACCTCGAGTTTAGACCTTATGAGCTTTAAATTTATGAACCTTAGTGATTACGATTTTGAGTATGTTTTGATAACCGTTGGAATCTTAATTAAAGGATTAGTCTAAATCATTTGTGGTTTCTTACTATACTAATTGAAAGATTATATAAGTATGTAAGACTTAATTTTGGAGGTTGTAGATTGAGTAGGACCACCCTGTACTGATTTTGGACTTAGCGTTATTTGATGGGAATTAGGAACCCGTGTTTGTGGGAGTCGTGCAAGGAATCTCGAGATGGTTAATTTCTTCTATAATCCTTGAGAGATCTTTCTTACTCTCAACTCCATCTTCCTTTCTGCTTCTATTGAATTCTGTTACCGCATCTGCTGCCAATCCCTTCGACCTTCATCAATTTTGAAAGCTCTTATTTTCAATTTATTTATCCTTGTTCTATTTACCCGTTAACCATTTTTCAAACTTCCTATTTTATAAAAAGTTTGACTTGTTTAAAAAAATGGATTATCGTAAAATTTTAACATTTTGAGTTATAATTACTAATTCTAAATTTGCCCGTTTTGTAAAAAGCTTGACTAATTTAAAATTTTTGATTTTCATGAAATTTTAACATTTTGAAGCATAATTTCAAATTTTAAAACTTCCCATTTTGTAAAAACTTTGAGCAATTTAACATTTTGGGTTATCGTGAAATTTAACATTTTTTTATTTATAATTTAAGAACTATATACTTCACTTTGTTTTATCTTTGGTTGATATTTATATATAGATCTATTTCAAAATGCCTTAATAATTTATTATAAATTATTTCAAAATTATTTCAATTTATTTTAAATTATTTCAAAATTATTTTCAATTTTTGATTTTCAAGCGATCAAAATTTTATGAAGACTTTTATATTTCCAAGTACTTCAATTTGTATAGGATTGTTATGTAAAACGTTTTAACATTGTCGAAATTATTTTGTATGTTCAAGTTTGATAACATTTTGAAAACTTTCATAATCTTTGATAACATTTTCGAAATTTTAACGTTTTGAAAATTAATTTTCATTTTATTGTTGGGTGACTTTTGAATCCGTTATTGAAAACGTTTGACGGCTGGTGCGATTTTAACTAACTACAAAATTTGATTTCTCCAAACTAAATTTTGTTTCATAAAAAAAAAGGAATAATATCGAAATTCTTAATCAAAATATTATACTTTTGTTTTCAAAATATTTTGGTTATCCTATTTCCTTCGAGTTTGTTTACAAATGTTATTTGACGTCATTATTTTACCAAATAACTTTTCTTTACGATTTCACTAATTAAAAAGAAAATGAATTTAAACTCTGGGTATCTTAGCCCAATTCCTCTCGGAATAAATATTTGCATTCGGTTTCGTATCACTTTAAAGGTTGTAAAATTTTCTTTTAAAGCAAATTTATATGCGAAATTTGTATCCTCACCTTTTCGAGTGGGGCAATCTTGATTCCTTTTTGCTTATTCTTAGTTTCGAGGACGAAACTTTCTTTTAGTGGGGAGGATTGTAACACCCGCTATTTTCCTAGCGTTTTATCCTTTTTGTTATGACTTCGTCATAACTCTGTCACATTTTGGCCTTATGTTTCTTCATTTTTCCAAGCTTCATTTTTATTTTTGAGTCAAAAGGATATTTATTTTATTTCAAAATATTTTAATTCTTTTAAATCTATTTATTTGATTTTCTTCATAAATTAATTATTTTTCCGCGAGGAATTTTATTTCTCTAGGAATTAACGTTTTTGAACTCGGATTTAAGTTATTCCCTTTTCTACAAATGTCTAAACATATTTTTATAACATTTCCAACTAGTAAGTATTTTGATTTACGGAAATTTAGCCGTTAATGATTTTATTACGAAGGCTCGTGAATAATTATTTTCCAACGCGAGATGTACTCGAGTTGCTTTGAAATGCCTTTAACTATTTTACGATCCTTCTTTTTATCACCTTAAAAATCATTTGAGACCTTTTCCCATGTTTTGGACCGACTCATCCCCTTGTGACTCACCCATTACATTTTTTTTACAACCTTTCCTTTTATAAAAACGATTTAAGAAATTAGATAATTCTTCACAACCATTTAATGGGATGATTCATGCACAAACTATCGATGCTCCATTCTCTTCATTTTGGCTGGATATTTTAGTCTAGTTTCACCTTGTTTTCATCAAATATTAATATTATTCAACCATATGAAACCATCCATTTTTCCTTATATTCATTTCTGCACTTAAACAAAAAAAAAAATCCCTTTCTTCCCCTTCTTTTGGCCGTGTCATCAGCAGCCCTCAAGGCTTATTCTTGCTTCAATTCGAGTCTTAATCGTCTCAAATTCATCATCAAAATAATCCTCTTTCTAATCCCTTCGTTAAGGTAATAAACGATGTTGTTTTCGATCGTTATTTACCTTGATTCTTTCAGTTTTCTCATGGTATTTTTGTACCATGTATGTCATGTAATGTAGGGTTCTTGGTCGACCCCGAAGCCGACGAATATATCGTAGACTCGGATTTTGATTGAAGGTAACGTCGATGTTACTCGGTATTGCATGATTTTATTTGTGTAATTGCATGTATATTATTATAATTTTATTTTTGACTATATATGTATGTCATATAATCTGGAAAAATTATAAAATTTGAAATTTGCATGTTTCGATATTTTTATCGCTTTTACGAGATTAACGATTAAATCATCATATTAATTTGTAAAATCGTAATATTCGGTCTAAACATATAATATATGTTTATATTCTGTAAAAATGATGTTTTTGATGATTTTTAATAATTTAGTATTTTTCTAATGTTTTAGTTATCGATTATTTAATTATTACCGTTTACGGACAAAAACGATTAAAAGCCGATTTTTAGTTCTAGTACTTAAACATTTTATTTTAATCTGATTTTTGACGTGGTGAAACTTTCGGATGAAATAGAATGTTTTGATTTTTTTCAAAAAATTTCGGAATTTTTAAGTGGATGAATTAATTAATCACTTTAAATCATCGTTTATCGTTAAAACCGTGTTTGTTGTTTAAATTCTCGATTTCTGGTCTTTGGTTTAAATCTGGAAAAAATTATGATTCTGATGATTTCATATTAAAATGTATTTTTATGATTTTTAGTGCCTTAATAAAATGTTAGGAACGATAGGTTTATTATTGAAATTGTTAATTGCGAAAACGGGTTTAAATGACGGTTTTGTTGGAATTTGTTGAATCTGGAATTTTGGAAAAATCTGGAAAAACTTATATTCTGGAAAATCATGATTTTTAGGTTTAATAATAATTTTTGGATGTCAATACTTAAATCGTTTTGTAATTACTTTTTTTTATTAATCGTTACTGTCGAGATTGGACGATTAACGAGAAAATGCCTTAAAAACCGAGTTTTAGGATTCTGGAAATTTTTATTTTCTGGACAGAATGTCCATAAATATATTTTAACTATTTTACGTAATTTTTATACTATTTATTAAGGTCTTTAATTAATAAGTATTGATTTTCGGACAAATTGTGATTTACCGTTAAAATTCTTCGTCTTACCCAAAAGAATTATTTTTCCAGCAATTTTGAAAGTATTTCAATCTGAAACTTTAAGATTTAAATCATCCCTTAACATATTCTAAATATATTCAATGATTTAATTAAATAAAAGACGTTAAAAGATTTAATTTGACATTTGCCGTAAAATCCTATTTATAATCGTATTGTCGTAACTAATAATAATTAGGGAATTTTAGTTTTATAAATTTTGGAAACACCCTAATTAGTAGTACTAAAGTGTTTCAGACATTTTTAATTATTTTGTAAACACTTGTATGGTTTTTCAATAATTTCATAAATCTAAGTACTATCACTTTGATAAGTAATATCGTTAAGGCCGAAAATACTAGTTTTTATAAATCTATATCGTTTACTAATATGTCGAATTAGTATAAACTAATATTTTTGCTATTTTGATATAATACTATTTTTAGTAAGTTTCTAAAAATAGAAGTTTCCTAAAATAGAAAGTTTCCTCTTTTAGAATATTGTGATTACTCTTTTTGTTCTCTTATTATTTATAATGATTATATCCTTTGAATATCGATAATGGCTTTGTTTTGGAGTTATGGGATAAGGACAAGTGTGAGGTTTAGAGTAATATATTCTGGGGTTTACGTTTTTGCCATCAACTATAAGGCTGTGTGTCTTTACGGGGCACACTGGTTGTTGAACCGAGCATATATGGTGTTCGGGAGTGTGTGTATATTTTCTTAAGCTCGTGCCTCCCAGTGTAAGACGCCGTCGGGTTGAACTGAGTATTTATGGTGCTCGGGAGGGGTGTACATATCATCTTAAACTAGGGCCACGCATTTATAAGTCGCCGTCCTATTATGGTTGAGTAGCCTAGTTAGAGATCGAAGTTTGATTTGTTTGAACTAAGTTCTCGAAGCTAGATTTTAGTATTCTCCTAGCGAAAGTCTAGCCTTCATCACTACTCCTATCCATTACGCCATTTTTGAATATTTTTTTTATTATCGGTATAATTTTGATTTGCAGGTTGGCAAATGTTTTATGTTTTCTTTGGAAAACTCATTTTATTTATATTGTTTCGTTACGTGAATTTTTTCACTGAAAGCTTATTTTCATTATAATGTTTTGCTGTTTTCCGTTTTCTTACTATTTTTCTATAATAGTAGTTACAATTTTAAAATCCTGTTATACGGCTGGGAGAACGTTGACGTTGCTCCCCACTGATTGTGGCTGTTATGTTTTAACATGGCAGGTATACGTGTTCCGGGTGTGGGCTAGCGAGCAGTGTGGATCCTGCTTGTTTATTTTTATAATTATGTCTTATGGATTGTTCAAACCCCTTTTGTGGATTGTTTTAAATTTTGGCCATTTTATTTAAGGCCTATTGTTTGACTTTACTATTTTAATTTTACTAAGACATAGTCACAGCGTGTTTTAATCTCAACTCTACAGTGTTTCCGCCACTGTATCGCGTTAGATTTTCTAGGGGATTACAGTTGGTATCAGAGCATCACTACTCCCAACGCTTACACCTGAAATTAGGGAAAATACCAGTAAATTATTTAAACAGTAAATAAAAATATTATTAGAGATGGGTAGAAACAAATAAGGACTTAACTGTTAAGATTATCTGTTCCTGAACTCAATGATTAGCATTGAATATTTGTTGCTTTTGTGGGAAGAAGACGAATGAACAAGATATTGATAGGATGCTGCTCCAGATCGGGACAAGACCTGCTTAGAACTCTCAACACCTGCTGACTCGAGTGGACAACTTGGTGCTCCAAGAAAGATGCCGATGGTGACTTTTAGCTCCGGTTCAGTTTACTTAAGCTACAGGCCTAATGATCAAGAGTAGATTCCTGTTCCATGATGTTGCAGTAGATCCAGATCGAGCAACCCAAGACTTGCGTGCTCGTTCCTCTGCAAGAAGATGAATTAATCCTTTTGGTTCCCTAGTGAACCTTAGAGGTCCGAACTTTCCTTTCTCGTTATAGGTCTTCATCATCTTGAATCATTGATTCTTTTCTTCCTGCTTTTGCCTTTTTCAATTCTTCTCTTTTTATTTCTCATCTTCATTCGCTTGGTGAATCCTTGTGCTGTCTTTCTATTCTACCATCTTCCTCTTGTGATTCTTTGGTTAGACCGGATTCTGTCTCAGTGAACCCCGTGAAAAGTTATAGATGTTTGAGGTTTAGTAAACCCTTGTTACCTGGTTTGAGGATTGTGAGTTATACCCTGTTATCTATCTTGGTAAGCTTTTGAGGATCGATTTGGATGATAAATTGTTGATTGATGGAATTAGGTTGATACTTCAGACACTGAACCTTGGGTTATAGGTTACTTTGATTATTTTGGAGTACTTAAAGTTGAGCATATTTTGGGAATGGTAAGAGTATGTCATATTTGATGGATACCTAGTACCTAACCTAGAATCGAACTAAGTGTAACGGATAATATTACTTTGGGATTCTTACCAAATGCTTATTTGATGGATGCATCACAAATATTTGGGACCATAGAATTTTGTTTAAGGTGTTAGCCTAAGTTTTGTGGTACCAATAAAGGTTTTCATTAATGTCGTTAGAAATTTTGGTTGACATAGATTACCCGTATTTCTTAAGGATTAGATCGTTGATCGTTGCTTAAGGTTATAACCTATAAACTTTGGAGTTGAGTGATTTAACTTGGATAAATTGTTGTTAACCTTGAAGAAGAGAAACATATTGTACAATTAAAGGTTTGATTTATCGCGTTGTTTTGAGGAATACTTAATGCGAGTCATCTTGATGGATTTATAGTTCAGAACCTTAGACCAACGAGATTGTGGCTTCGTTGAGTTATTAAATATTTTGTGGTTGCACCATTACGATTAGAAATTTGATTGACTTCTTAGAAACATTAATCGAATAATGTGTTTGAAGATGTGAGTGTTGGCGCCATTACCTATAGGTTTGAGCGTGTTTGAGGATTTATTGTACTTCCCCAACTTCTGTACTTGTGGTATTATAAATATGTTGGTGATCATTTTTGAGGATTTCGTGTCCGAACATTGTTAATTGGTGGGTTTTATTTAGTCTTCCTTACTCGAGAAATGTGAAGTATACCTCGAGTTCAGACCTTATGAGCTTTAAATTTATGAACCTTAGTGATTACGATTTTGGGTATGTTTTGATAACCGTTGGAATCTTAATTAAAGGATTAGTCTAAATCATTTGTGGTTTCTTACTATACTAATTGAAAGATTATATAAGTATGTAAGACTTAACTTTGGAGGTTGTAGATTGAGTAGGACCACCCTGTACTGATTTTGGACTTAGCGTTATTTGATGGGAATTAGGAACCCGTGTTTGTGGGAGTCGTGCTAGGAATCTCGAGTTGGTTAATTTCTTCTATAATCCTTGAGAGATCTTTCTTACTCTCAACTCCGTCTTCCTTTCTGCTTCTATTGAATTCTGTTACCGCATCTGCTGCCAATCCCTTCGACCTTCATCAATCTTGAAAGCTCTTATTTTTAATTTATTTATCCTTGTTCTATTTACGTTAACCATTTTTCAAACTTCCTATTTTATAAAAAGTTTGACTTGTTTAAAAAAATAGATTATCGTAAAATTTTAACATTTTGAGTTATAATTTCTAATTCTGAATTTGCCCGTTTTGTAAAAAGCTTGACTAATTTAAAATTTTTGATTTTCATGAAATTTTAACATTTTGAAGCATAATTTCAAATTTTAAAACTTCCTATTTTGTAAAAACTTTGAGCAATTTATCATTTTGGGTTATCGTGAAATTTAACATTTTTTTATTTATAGTTTAAGAACTATATACTTCACTTTGTTTTATCTTTGGTTGATATTTATATATAGATCTATTTCAAAATTCCTTAATAATTTATTATAAATTATTTCGAAATTATTTCAATTTATTTTAAATTATTTCAAAATTATTTTTAATTTTTGATTTTCAAGCGATCAAAATTTTATGAAGACTTTTATATTTCCAAGTACTTCAATTTGTATAGGATTGTTATGTAAAACGTTTTAACATTGTCGAAATTATTTTGTATGTTCATGTTTGATAACATTTTGAAAACTTTCATAATCTTTGATAACATTTTCGAAATTTTAACGTTTTGAAAATTAATTTTCATTTTATTGTTGGGTGACTTTTGAATCCGTTATTGAAAACATTTGACGGCTGGTGCGATTTTTACTAACTACAAAATTTGATTTCTCCAAACTAAATTTTGTTTCATAAAAAAAAAGGAATAATATCGAAATTCTTAATCAAAATATTTTAGTTCTGTTTTCAAAATATTTTGATTATCCTATTTCCTTCGAGTTTGTTTACAAATGTTATTTGACGTCATTATTTTACCAAATAACTTTTCTTTACGATTTCACTAATTAAAAAGAAAATAAATTTAAACTCCGGGTATCTTAGCCCAATTCCTCTCGGAATAAATATTTGCATTCGGTTTCGTATCACTTTGAAGGTTGTAAAATTTTCTTTTAAAGCAAATTTATATGCGAAATTTGTATCCTCACCTTTTCGAGTGGGGCAATCTTGATTCCTTTTTGCTTATTCTTAGTTTCGAGGACGAAACTTTCTTTTAGTTGGGAGGATTGTAACACCCGCTATTTTTCCTAGCGTTTTATCCTTTTTGTTATGACTTCGTCATAACTCTGTCACATTTTGGCCTTATGTTTCTTCATTTTTCCAAGCTTCATTTTTATTTTTGAGTCAAAAGGATATTTATTTTATTTCAAAATATTTAATTCTTTTAAATCTATTTATTTGATTTTCTTCATAAATTAATTATTTTTCCGCAAGGAATTTTATTTCTCTAGGAATTAACGTTTTTGAACTCGGATTTAAGTTATTCCCTTTTCTACAAATGTCTAAACATATTTTTATAACATTTCCAACTAGTAAGTATTTTGATTTACGGAAATTTAGCCGTTAATGATTTTATTACGAAGGCTCGTGAATAATTATTTTCCAACGCGAGATGTACTCGAGTTGCTTTGAAATGCCTTTAACTATTTTGCGGTCCTTCTTTTTATCAACTTAAAAATCATTTGAGACCTTTTCCCATGTTTTGGACCGACTCACCCCCTTGTGACTCACCCATTACATTTTTTTTATAACCTTTCCTTTTATAAAAACGATTTAAGAATAATTCTTCACAACCATTTAATGGGATGACTCATGCACAAACTCTTCATGCTCCATTTTTGGTTGGATATTTTAGTCTAGTTTCACCTTGTTTTCATCAAATATTAATATTATTCAACCATATGAAACCATCCATTTTTCCTTATATTCATTTCTGCACTTAAACAAAAAAAAAATATCCCTTTCTTCCCCTTCTTTTGGCCGTGTCATCAGCAGCCCTCAAAGCTTAATCTTGCTTCAATTCGAGTCTTAATCGTCTCAAATTCATCATCAAAATAATCCTCTTTCTAATCCCTTCGTTAAGGTAATAAACGATGTTGTTTTCGATCGTTATTTACCTTGATTCTTTCAGTTTTCTCATGGTATTTTTGTACCATGTATGTCATGTAATGTAGGGTTCTTGGTCGACCCCGAAGCCGATGAATATATCGTAGACTCGGATTTTGATTGAAGGTAACGTCGATGTTACTCGGTATTGCATGATTTTATTTGTGTAATTGCATGTATATTATTATAATTTTATTTTTGACTATATATGTATGTCATATAATCTGGAAAATTTTTAAAAGTTGAAATTTGCATGTTTCGATATTTTTATCGCTTTTACGAGATTAACGATTAAATCGTCATATTAATTTGTAAAATCGTAATATTCGGCCTAAACATGTAATATATGTTTATATTCTGTAAAAATGATGTTTTTGATGATTTTTAATAATTTAGTATTTTTCTAATGTTTTAGTTATCGATTATTTAATTATTACCGTTTACGGACAAAAACGATTAAAAGCCGATTTTTAGTTCTAGTACTTAAACATTTTATTTTAATCTGATTTTTGACGTGGTGAAACTTTCGGATGAAATAGAATGTTTTGATTTTTTTCAAAAAATTTCGGAATTTTTAAGTGGATGAATTAATTAATCACTTTAAATCATCGTTTATCGTTAAAACCGTGTTTGTTGTTTAAATTCTCGATTTCTGGTCTTTGGTTTAAATCTGGAAAAAATTATGATTCTGATGATTTCATATTAAAATGTATTTTTATGATTTTTAGTGCCTTAATAAAATGTTAGGAACGATAGGTTTATTAATGAAATCGTTAATTGCGAAAACGGGTTTAAATGACGGTTTTGTTGGAATTTGTTGAATCTGGAATTTTGGAAAAATCTGGAAAAATTTATATTCTGGAAAATTATGATTTTTAGGTTTAATAATAATTTTTGGATGTCAATACTTAAATCGTTTTGTAATTACTTTTTTTTATTAATCGTTATTGTCGAGATTGGACGATTAACGAGAAAACGCCTTAAAAACCGAGTTTTAGGATTCTGGAAAATTTTATTTTCTGGACAGAATGTGAGGTTTCCTCTTTTAGGATTCAGGAAAGTTTCCTCTTTTAGAATATTGTGATTACTCTTTTTGTTCTCTTATTATTTATAATGATTATATCCTTTGAATATCGATAATGGCTTTGTTTTGGAGTTATGGGATAAGGACAAGTGTGAGGTTTAGAGTAATATATTCTGGGGTTTACATTTTTGCCATCAACTATAAGGCTGGTGTGTCTTTATGGGGCACACTGGTTGTTGAACCGAGCATATATGGTGTTCGGGAGTGTGTGTATATTTTCTTAAGCTCGTGCCTCCCAGTGTAAGACGCCGTCGGGTTGAACTGAGTATTTATGGTGCTCGGGAGGGGTGTACATATCATCTTAAACTAGGGCCACACATTTATAAGTCGCCGTCCTATTATGGTTGAGTAGCCTAGTTAGAGATCGAAGTTTGATTTGTTTGAACTAAGTTCTCGAAGCTAGATTTTAGTATTCTCCTAGTGAAAGTCTAGCCTTCATCACTACTCCTATCCATAACGCCAATTTTGAATATTTTTTTTATTATCGATATAATTTTGATTTGCAGGTTGGCAAATGTTTTATGTTTTCTTCGGAAAACTCATTTTATTTATATTGTTTCGTTACGTGAAGTTTTTCACTGAAAGCTTATTTTCATTACAATGTTTCGCTGTTTTCCGTTTTCTTACTATTTTTCTATAATAGTAGTTACAATTTTAAAATCCTGTTATACGGCTGGGAGAACGTTGACGTTGCTCCCCACTGATTGTGGCTGTTATGTTTTAACATGGCAGGTATACGTGTTCCGGGTGTGGGCTAGCGAGCAGTGTGGATCCTGCTTGTTTATTTTTATAATTATGTCTTATGGATTGTTCAAACCCCTTTTGTGAATTGTTTTAAATTTTGGCCATTTTATTTAAGGCCTATTGTTTGACTTTACCATTTTAATTTTACTAAGACATAGTCACAGCGTGTTTTAATCCCAACTCTACAGTGTTTTCGCCACTGTATCGCGTTAGATTTTCTAGGGGATTACACGAAGACACGACAAGAACTAAAGGAAACGAGACAAAAGACAACAAAACAAAACAAGATAAAACAAACACATAATCATAACAAACATCACCCCGAACTTCCAAACAAGTCACCAAATCAACCACAAATATGCACAAAGCTCCACCCGAGCACACAACATCACATGTCTCCTCAGAACTCCACAAGGGCAAAGAGGAAAAAGGGGTGAAGAGATGTTACCGGATGTCTTGAAAGCTCTCCAAAGCTAGCGGTGATTAAGCAACCTATAAGGAAAAAGGGAGGCAAATACGCACAACAAAACAAATATACGACACAACGACACAAAAGGAAAACACACAAAAAGAAAATCTTTTTGATTTTTGTGAATTTTTTTCAAATTTTTAGGGATTTTTAAGATTTTTCGATGAAATTACGAAAATAAAACTAACTATACTAGAATATCGCTCCCCCACACTTAAACTGAGCAATGTCCTCATGCTCGATCGTAGTGTATGGAGACACTAAAGAAAAGAAAAGAAACTATGAAAATAAAGCTAAAAATCAAAAATAAAGTGGAGAAAAGGGTAGAATGTGTCCGGCGGGGGTGTAGTCAAGTCACCATGGGCCGAGACAAGAAAAGATATGGATGGGAGAAGAAATAAAAAGAAGGAAATAAAAGGAAATGGGAGGGGAGGACTAGGTGTAATCAAGTCACCTAGCCCGGATTCCGCCTAAATCCGACTAAATCCCGAAAAGTGAAAAATAAAGTGAAAAGACTTGTAACTTTGGATTTTGAAATGACTCCCGACGTAATCACGTTATCGAGAGTCGGGAGCAATAGCTACCAAGGCCCCGAGGGCCACCATGACACAAAAGTGTATAAGGGGAAGGGGACAAACAAAGGAAAACAAGCGATAAAAGACGGAAAAGAAAGGATAGTTGCCGTACCCATCGGTTAGCAACTCACTCGCTCCATCGTCTCATAGTTCAATATCGGCACATAGCTTGTCTTCGTCATTGCTATTCCTCTTCACTCTTGATAGGCCCGCATGGTTGAAGTATTAACCTTGCAATGGTAGAAGGGAGTGGGATTTGATGGGAAAGTCGATGTGTAGTGAAGATAAGATGAGGTGAGGGTATGTATATGTAGTGTAGGGGTCATATGATATGTGCAAGGATAGGTAGGGAGGTTGGGAGGGGGTATAACATGGTTGGGTGGGCTCGAATGTCGAAGAAGAGGCAGAAGGGTGGAGTAGGGGACCATCCCGGTCAGGATGGACTTCTTCCCGGTCGGGACGGATCCTTCCCGGCCGGGACGGACTTGATCCCGGTCGGGATGGCACATCAGTGAACCCACTTTTCAGCACACTCATCCCGATCGGGATGACATCCTTCCCGGTCGGGACAAGTCTTCTACCCGTTCAATCTCTTGATAGCATCACCCACAAGTCATCCAATACACCGAGACATAGAATCTCGTCCCCAAAAGCTTGTCAAAAGCTTCAAAAACCGACTCCCATGCCCAAATCCAAGCTTCTATCATCAACTACTCTCTCAAGACTTCATCTTCACTATAACCTATCAAATGGACTCAATAAACACCATCAAAATCCCTCCCTCACATTGCTCATCAAAATACCGAATTACAAGAATTCCGCAAAAACTAACAAATCCTAGAAACCAAACTATCCAAACAAACACATACAAAAACAAAAACAAAAGAAAAGGAAAAAAAAGATATTTACATGATACTCTCACCATTTACTCCTCCATAGCCATCAAGGGCTCGAAGGAGTAAGTCAAATGCCCTAGCAACATCTTCATTGAAGCTCACATGGCTGAGCCTAGCTACTTTCAAGAGCTTCTAAGTCGGAGACAAGAAGCGATCATCTTCATTATGCTCGGGGTTTTCGTGATCTTCCGGGTCTTCCAAACCAACATAGCAACGACTCTTATGACCATCCGGTAGGTATAGTGGTCTAGAGTCATGCTCGGTGTTATGATGTGGGAGATCACACCCTAAGGGGATTGCTTCTTCTACGGGGTCGAGAGTAGAACTCGTTTCCACCGCCCGACAAGGATCCTCTTCATCAACCGTCTCACAAGACAAGGGACTAGAAATCGAGTGCGATAGAGGAGGATAAGGCATCAAGTTTTCCTCATTGGAGGCTTTAGGATCCTTTAATTTCCCATTCAAAGCGAGTTCCAAGGCATCTACCTCTTTTTCCCAAGTATTACGCTCCTTTTCACTCACCTTGTCAATATGGCCTAGAGGAGGTATGTCTTCACTTGACTTTGGATTGTCTAGATCCGGTTCATCACGAAGAAAATCATACTAATCCAATTTAATAGCCAATACATTGGCTCCCCAAGAGTTACCTTGAGAATCATGTTCAATTCCCTCCTCATTGTTGACCCTTGAAGCTTCAACTTCCTCCATTCTTCCCATATCTTCACCATCCAAGCAACACTTAACAATGACCTCTTGATTGACCCCCTCTTTTTCATTTGTAGCTTCACGATCGGGTTGACTTTCTTGTGGAGACACCCGACCTTCATGCCCAAATGAACCTTCCTCAATAATTCGTGGAGCTCGAGTGGCCGACATCGTGATACGAGCCATGAGTGCATTGATCCGAGCATCTTGCACCTCTATTTGGGCCTTGAGCTCCTCTTTGACCCCTTGTATTTGAGTCATCATTGCTTGTTGACTCTTTTGCATTAAAATCATCATCTCATGTTGACCCTTTTGCAATAGCATTATCGCCTCTTGTTGACTCTTTTGCATTTGGACCAACATTTGACCAGTCTCAAAGTCGGGGATTTTTGGTTGTGGGTTATGTGAGGGTGTTTGGTAGTTGTTAGGATGTTGGAATGATCCTTGACAACTTTCATGGTAACCATATGGAGGGCGTTCGTAAGATTGTTGATGAGGTTGAAATGGTTGGTGAAATTTTGGGACTTGGCAATTTGCCCCATAGTTGTCCCGTGACGATTGATGGAAGCTAGGACGTGCCATTTCCATAACGTTGCTTTGATACCTAGGTTGAACTAGAAGCACTTGAGCAAACGTTAGTATCCTAGTGCTTTTGAGGCACTAGGAAGAGAGAATAGCACACAAGAAGAAAAACGAAGATACACAGGGAGAAGAAAACACAAAAATCAAGAACAAAGTCGAAAACCAAGCAAACAAAAGTCTAAACTATGCCGTCCCCGACAACGGCGCCAATTTAATGGGCGGGATTTGTCGTCGATCCCGCCACCAAATAATAACCAAATAACCTAACTAGGGTATCTAGGGCAAGTCGGGTCGATCCACAGAGACGGAAAATGGGTTTAGACTAATGGGTGCTACGGTCTACGACTAGGTTCGAGACGAGATAATGTAGGGGGATGGCTAAGGACTAGGCTAAGGTCTAAAACACGGAAAAGAAAGACAAAACAAGTAACTAAAGACTAAGGGAAGCGAGGATAACGATAAAAGGAAAACTAGGGTTAGGTCAGGTTCATGGATGCACAGGAGGCAAGAAGGGGAGAGACGGGGTCACTAGCATGCTTTCGTAGCCTAGATACCGCCGATCGGGCTCTCGCTACGTAATTGGCCTAGGGGTCGTCCTCACCGGGCTCTCGCTACGTAATGAGAGAACCAAACCAACCAACCAAACACATACATACAAGAGAATATGCAAGAAAAACAAGGATTGATCGTCTCTAGTCTCACAAGCATTTCATCGAACATGTGGAGTGCAAGGTTAATGGGAAACAACAAAAGCAACATCTAGTACGTGGCGGCCAATCATGCTTATTTTGCTGCTCAATTTCGATTACACTCTTCGCTGTCCAAAAATACGCGTTGCGGAAGTCGGTCTATCAACGCTAAGCACATGTCTCAGCTCGTCGATTCTAATGATAAGCGGTTATTCATCGTCGATACTTACACTCTGGTAATTCCTCTTTTTCTCCTAGTTTTTGTGTTCTTTTGACTCAATTTGTGAAAACAAATTGATTGATGTAACAGGTGAGGAGTTTAGAAGCGCAAGGATTTCCGCCGAAGCAGGTGCGAACGAAGGTGTTGAATGATAGTCTTGAGAGTGTTGCTTATTTCTTTGTCACCAAACCTGAAATCTACAATGTATGTTCGTTTCTCTGTTCTAATCCGAATTCTTTAGCTTGAGTTATTGTGGACAGTAATGAATTAATAATATTGTAATTTGCGTTTTTTAGCTTGGGTTCTTGTGGCCGGATAGTAATAAATTAACAATATCGTGTTTATCTGATGGTTTCTAATCCGCATTCTTTAGCTTGGGTTCTTCCTAATCTGCATTCTTTAACTTGTGTTCTTGTAGATAGTATCATGTTCATCTGATGCTTCCTAACCTTCATTCTTTTGCCTGGCGTCTTGTATGATATCGTATTTCGCGTTCTTTAGCTTGTGTTCTTGTGGATAGTGATGAACTATAACGATATTATGCTTATCATCTGATGATTCCTAATCCATATTCTTTAGAATAATGGCTTTAGAATGGGTTCTTATATCTCGCGCGTGAACAGGTGGTGGTGGTGGCGGCAGCAGCCGAGGTCGAAGGCAGAGGAGGGATGAAGACGTGATCCACCCTCTCAAGGTATCACTCGAGGATCTCTATAGTGGTACGACAAATAAACTCTCTCTCGCAATGTCATCTGCTCCAAGTGCAGTGGGTATGTACACTTTCCTGTTTTCCCGAGGCTACTTGACCTGTTTTAATCGTAGGAAGGTTAATAACAGTAATATCAATTTGGTTATGCTTGTAAACAGTAAAGGATCAAAATCTGGTGCTTCGACGAAGTGTGGTGGATGTCAAGGGTATGAAAGTGTCAGTCACACCTTGGCCCATCGATGATTCAACAGATGCAGCATCCTTGTAACGAATTTAAGGGAACTGGAGAGACCATCGACGACAAGGATCGCTGCCCTCAGTGCAAGGGTGACAAAGTTGTGCTCGAGAAGAAAGTTCTCGAGGTTGTTGTTGAGAAAGGGATGCAAAGTGGAGAAAAGATTACCTTCTCCAGGGAAGCTGATGAAGCGGTACATTTTCTGAAAAAACTCGTCACTAGAAAAACCTGTTTTTCCTGGTACACTGGGTGTAGTGACCGTGTTTTGTATGTTTCTGCAGCTGAAACCGTCACACGAGACATCGTCTTTGTCCTTCAGCATAAAGAGCACCCGAAATTTAAGAGAAAGGGTCAAGACCTGTCGTTTGAGCACACTTTAAGCATCACTGAGGCCCTTTGTGGGTTCCGATTTGTCTTGACACACCTCGATGGCAGGTTCATAGAGAAATATGGGACACATGTAATAGTGGGAATAAGCATCGGAGGGGAAGACATGGTGTTGGTGAAGCAAGATAAATCATCTGAACTGAATTCAGGTGAACTTAAAACGCATTTGCATCAACTTGGAGATCAGCTCTTTACTGGCACTTGTACCTTTTCTCCGAAGAATGCCAGAACCAATAAAGACAACAAACTTAAGGTACGTACGTAAGGTTATCATGCATTATTACCATAATTAATTCATCCGGTTGGTCTTACCTGCGACCCATGTATCCGTTATAACGTTAACTAGGAAAATATTTCCCTATGCTATAACCTAGGCTCAGATCATGAGTTCGTCTTATGCTAAATATTTGATCCGTCATACGCTTAAAGAAGAATTTGCGTAATTATTCATGGATCCTCCCATTGATGGATTCAGATCACTTTCTTTGATTAATTACTGCTCGCTAGTGCTTTTTTACTCAATCAACTTATTATTATTCCTGTGATCATCGTATATATATATATATATATATATATATATATATATATATATATTGATTATA
The DNA here is from genome assembly GCA_958450325.1 of Agrostemma githago. Classification (NCBI taxonomy): domain Eukaryota; kingdom Viridiplantae; phylum Streptophyta; class Magnoliopsida; order Caryophyllales; family Caryophyllaceae; genus Agrostemma; species Agrostemma githago. The sequence goes on along the minus strand of OY288254.1, from coordinate 24,086,813 downwards.
TTCACGTACTACAGGCTCCGTCAGCTTTCAACATATACGAACAACTCCCATTTCATACGACAGATGATAGCAGCTTTTCTGATGTCACTTCTAAAGATGTGAGCCCAATGCAATGCAATGCAACCTCCTGCATGCTACGATCACTAATTTAATTGGTTTAATTTAATCCCGGCCGATGGAGCTAGATAGATATGTAGGTAAGTAAATTTATAGTTTTTAAATAAATGGAGTGGCAGGGAATAACAGTAACATGTAGGAAGTCTCGTTTCATTATGTGAGCGGTTTCTATAACCTGTTGATTATCCCACACTCCAAATGACTCGATTGGGTTAAACGATATTTGCTCATTGTGTGTGATTTTCTTTGTAATTGAACATACAAACACTATCCAGCAAAATATTTGAAATTATGAGAAATTTGAATCAGCCAAAGATGAAAGACTCTAACCAAACAGCTTTATATCAAGGAAGAAGTAAACTAACCTTGAGTAAAGGATGCAAATGACCATGTTCAAAAGGTAAACCATTAGCATTGAAGTTATGTATTCCAAATTACAATTCTTGACGTTATGACTTATGAGCTTATGACAAGTAGAGTGCCTACTCATTTATTATATACCTTTGCAAGTTTTCTCGCATCAAATCTATTGCTACTTTAGGACCCTTACTTAGTGAGTATCCATTCCAAGTCTGGTTGTGATAATTGAGACGGTGGTCGACTGCTCCTTGATTGGTGTTAGTGTAAGTATTCTTTTTTCATGTCTGGAATCCTTAGCTTTCAGTGTTATTTGGCATTGAATATGAACATTAGCTTGTCCTTACACTGTGAATTTGTAGTCGTTAATGTTTCATAAACAAGGAATTTCCTTGCGATTTCCACGCCTTGTTCGTGTGAGGGAGGATAAAGCTCCAAAGGATGCGACCTCAGCAAATCAGGTAAAGATATGAACTGTTCACAATCTCTTCGATCGGGTCAATAATCAGACATTGTTCCTCGTATATGATCTAAAGGCGTGATTTATTTTATTTTATTTATTTAATTTCTCTCATAGGTTTTTGAGGAAGCTATCCAATTCGCTCCTATTGGATTATTGGACATGTATAACTCGGGCGAAGCAGTAGAAGCTTTGGACTCAAGTACGGGGGAAGAGGGTTGCACTGTGAGGATCAAATTGCGGGGTTATGGCCACTTTTGAGCGTATTCAAGCAAAAAGCCGAGGTATTACAGTGTTGACAAAAAATTGTGTTGGATAATGGTTTGTACCTTTTAGAAGTAATTGGATAATAGTTATATAGACGAGGTGTTATTATGTTGGATTATATATGCTTTTTATGTATCTTTTGGATGTAATTGGATAATGGTTTGTACCTTTTGGATGTTGGATTATAAAAAAATGGAACTTCCTGTTCAATTTCATATGATATTCATTTCTTATGAATCGTTAATATATAGTTCAAATTGTGATATATAGTTTAAATATGCGTATTATATAGTTCATATATACGGGCAATAGACAACTGTTGTTTTAGTAAACAGTTGTCTACTGAAAGAATATACATCTAATTTTTTAAAAGCTCAGATGCCTATACACATAATAGACAACTGTTATTTTATAAAACAGTTGTCTATTAGTGAATAGACAGCTGTTGTAAAACAGTTGTCTATACGTAGACTAATATACAACTCCAAACTACTCAACTGTTGTAAGTCAGTTGTCTATTGCAAAAAAAAAAAACAGTTGTCTATTTGATGTTTTGTAGTAGTGTACCACCCATCTCACCCTAATCAACCCTAATCACAACCAATCCCCCTAATAACCCTAGCAAGAGTCTACTCAAACATGTCTAAGCTAAAACTAACACTAATAAGATAAACCAAAACAAGAATAAGAGCATACATACCTAAAACTAACAAGGATGGTGAACAAAACAATAAACAAGATCTAAAGATTGAAACTTGAATAATAAAACAAAGATTAAGAGAAAGGAAAAGAGATTATACCATACTAGAAGATGAAAGGAAGAATGAAAACTTGAATAAAAGAGAAAACCCAAAACAATCTTCCAAGGTTGTCAATCTTGGTTGAATCTTGAAGAATTCAATTAATACAAGGATAATCTAAGATTAAGAATTAATTAACGACTAATCTACACTAATCTATACTAATCTATGCTAAAGTAGTCTAGGGTTTAGTGGGTAATCCAGAACATTTCATAAGATTACAAGAGGGGGGTATTTATAGGGTTACAATGAATAAGGAGAAGAAAAGAAGCAATTGCGGGCTACAGCACTTCTTCCCGGTCGGGAAGGAATGGTCCCGGTCGGGATAGGCCATCCTTCCCGGTCGGGAAGCTATCTTCCTGGTCGGGATCAAGCATAACACCGGGCTGTGTTATCAATAACACCAGGCGGTGTTATTGCTCTTCCCGGTCGGGACGCTCAGATCAGTAGTCTCTTCATTCATGCACTCCTTCCCGACCGGGAAGGCTACTCTTCCCGCCCGGGAAGAGTCTTGTAGGCCTCCAATATGATCATAAAGGTCCCTCCTTGCTTCTCATGGGCTTCTCATAGACTCTCGGTGCTCGGGATCGAGTCTAAGGGGCGGAATGGGTCCCAAGGTCTCGGGATCGAATCCAAGGCATCGAGTGATCGTTCCTTTTTTTCGTTGGCTCCAAAAGTGTATGAAACGAGTCGGAATCGTTCCAATTCTTCATGAATTGTCTCGGGAACCTAAAACGAACTAAAGGAAGTATAAGTAACCCATAAACCGCTCCCAAGGAGCGATTCCACAAGGAAAATGGGACCAAAACACAACAAATTAGGCACTACAAACTACACTTGTCACGACTCAAGGTAACTTTAGGACATTACTCGATTTTATATCGTATGTTTGAGTAGTACTATGTAGTAAATACTTTACCTTCAATTTTCTATTTTTATTACCTACGTATTATTTTCTAAAAATTTAATTTCAAATAGTGTGCTTTTTAAGTATATTTTATAACCTTTCGATATCGTTTTACAAATCGTTAATAATTTTATTATTTATGATCGTTATAATAATTTGTTGGTTATCGTGACAGTAGTAACTAAATAATACGATTTCATATTTTCTTCATATTTCGTTAAATTATAATTTTAACTCAAAATCGTATTTTTATATTATAATCGAGGTTTGTATACTTGTTTAATAAATTAATTTTCGTTTTACGAATTATACTAATAAATGACAAAATGGTCGATTTTGTTTTAAATATATTTTTAGTCAAGACTATTTTCAATAATAATTTCTTATTTTTTTACAATTGACTATTTTTAGTAAAATCCGTATTACTTATTAATAAAAGCTATTTGTTAAAAATAGTTTGAAATCTTTGTAAATTCATTTCATTTATTAAGCTCGTTGACTCAATTAATTTTGATATCGTTTCTCCTAAAACATCTCTTTTCCAAAATTTATAGTTTTAACTCGATTTTCTAATTATTTATAAAATACTATATATTGAGTTATTATATTTTCTTTATATTTTGAGTAATGAATTTAGAAATATATTAAAGTTACGATAACGACGATAATAATAAAATGGTAATTTCGTTAGAAATGCTATTTTTATACATTTCACTTATTTTAATAACTTACGTATTTTTCTATAAGACTGTCTATTTTAAGTAAGTTTCTAAAATTAGTGAAAATCTGTCTAGACTGTTAGAAATATAAGACTGTCTAGCCTTGTGCACACTGATCGAATTTCCATAACGCCATTTTTGAATATGATTATCATTATCGATTGGTTTGATTTGCAGGTTGGCAAATATTTTAAGTTTTCTCGGAGAACTTATTTTATTATATCGTTTTTAATGTTTTCCATTTTTAATTATTTTGATATAATAATACTATTATTTTTCCATATGATATAATATGGCTGGGAGAACGTCTGAGTTTCTCCCCACTGACGTGACTGTTATGTTTATAACATGACAGGTATTTGCTGCTGGGTTTTGGGTGTGAGCTAGTGAGTAGCGTGGATCCTACTCTTTCTTTATTCATGTAATTTATGGATTTGTGTAACCCGTTTGGAGAATATCCTTTTTAGCCCTTTTGTAAAAAGAGGCCTTTGTATTGACTTACCATTTCTTTTAATAAGATATAGTTTGTCAGTGTGTTTTAATCCCAACTCTACAGTGTTTCCGCCACTGTATTGCGTTGGAATTTCTAGGGGATTACAGCTTGTGAACTGTCGTCTCTCCTCGGGATCTAATCATTGGTCAGTGGCGATCTGATCATTGGTCAGTGGCGGGATAGGTAAGGCGCTGGAGATAGACCCCGAGGCACTAGCAGGAGTAACTAAAGGGAGAGGGGTTACAGGAGTGACTCTAGCACCGGACCCCCTAGACTCGACCTCAGACTTTGACTCAGACTCCGACTCGGACTCAGACTCAGAAGCAAGCATGTCTTCTTCCCCGGTGACCAGCTTGTAGATCCTCCCTTGACTGTCGGTCCACTTGAAAGTCTTTCTCCAAGCCCTGTTTCTTGTCTCGGAGCCAACATCTGAGATTAGCTTTGTTGGGTCGAACCTGTTGCTGCGAAGGATGAGGTTGACCAAGTCTTCTTTTGGGGTCGGGGCTATTGTGTCTTCCCCGAACAGTAGCCCCAGCGTGGGCTCAATATCATCGGCACCTTCCCTTGGCTCCGAATGGATGAGCGTGAACACGTCCTCCGGGATATAATTGCAATCTCGGGCCAATTGGGTCCCAGGATATGCGATAGTTGGTCGGAATAGACCGACCTGGATGGCACCAAATACCGGCGTGACAAAGTAATCAGCCAACCGTGGGCTGTAAGGGCTCAAGTGGATACCCTTAATAAGATTAAAGGCCTTTTCGATGCCTGTTCGGACAGTGTTGCTCGGTGTGGCAGCATAACCGAGGCCGAAGTGAGAATCTTCGTCCTTAAGGACCTCGATGACCTTCCCAGCTGGAAGATAAGGTCTGGAGGTGGCCCCCGGAAAGTACCCCAATTCTGGAGCATCGTGTCGATGCTAGTGGTGAAGTAGGGCCTGAAGAGGTATTCCTCCTCGATCATTCCCACGAAATCGAACCCCCAAAGGTCCACGCCGAGGCAGCACGTGGCATTGCAGCTAGCCACGGTCATAGGGGTCGCCTCCAAGGTGATGACACTATCATGCAGAGGCAACTTGATTTTTCGGTTGAGAGTGGAGGACACCGCCTTGACAGCATGAATCCAAGGTCTCCCTAGGAGTAGGTTGAAGGAAGAGGTGACGTTGATCACCTTGAATTCGAACTCTTTTTCTACGGGGCCCGTTATGATGGACAGCTTAATGGCCCCAACTACTGAATTTGGGCTCCCATCAAAAGCCTGGATGGTTTGAGGAGTCGGGACGTAGCCAACCTCGGTAATGCCAAGGGCTTTGGCGGTCCTTAGAGGAAGGACATTCACAGCAGACCCGTCGTCAATCAGGTTCATGGGAAGATACTTCCCGCGGCAGATCACCGTTATATATAAGGCTAAGTTATGGGAAGCCCCGAACGGTGGCAGATCGGACTCGGAGAAGGTAATTAATAAGGGTCCTTCTTCCTTAGCTTTGCCCTTCGAGTGGGGCAGGATAGTGGCTACCATTTCAGTTGGGGTAACCAGAGAGTCGATCTTAATTTGATCGAGAGCCTTAGTAAGTGCCTCTCGATGTTCTTGTGAGCTGACTAGGAGTTCCCATATAGTGAGGTCAACTCGGGTCTTCTTCAGTTGTTTCACGAGAGCCGTGTCAGCGGTCGGCTCTTCAGGGGCGACTTCCGTCCTAACTGGCTCAGTAACGGTTGCCGGGATAGGGGTGTCCCTAGAGCTAGGAGCTTGATAGGGACGACCAGAGCGCGTGAGGTGGTTACTGGCTAGGGCTTTGGATTTAGCCTTTCGGACCTCTTCACTGGTAATGGGGACAGTTTATCCTTTAACGAGGTATACGTCGTCCTCATCATCGAACCAGATCCCGTTTACTTGCGAGATAAAATGAGAGATAAGATGGGAACAGTCAATCACTTCCCCGGTAAGGATGGCGTGGGACCTGAAGGGATTGTCCTTGTTACTCGGCTTGTCCTCGGGTAAAGGAATCTTACCGCTCTTGATCAGGTCTTGGATAAGATGCTTCAGCTTCCAACATTTTTCGGTGTCGTGCCCGTTGCCCCGGTGGTATTGGCAATAGGCTTGGGCGTCATAGTTCTTGGACCGTTGGTTGACTGGAACTTCAGGAGTTGGGCCTATCGGTTGGATTAGGCCCTTAGAAGATAACCTTTGTAAGGCATAAGTATAGGTAGTACCTATATCGGTGAATACCCAAGGTGGGGTATTCTTCTTGGACGGGGCATCAAGTAGATTGACCTCATCAAAAATGCTGCGGATGCAGCTGGGGCCTTAGTAGAGGAAGAGGAGGCCCCTTGGTAACCCTTTCCAAAGGTTTTAGTTAGGCCCTCTAGCCTCAGATCGTCTTCAATTCTCATACCCATTTCAGTAAGGGTGGTGAAATTGGGTATGACAGCGTACCGGAGATGGACCCGGTAGGATGGGAGGAGGTTCTTGACAAAGGGTTACCAAGGGGCCTTATCGACCAGCTTCACACTTTCAGCCCTCCAGCGTTGAAGGTATTTAGTAAAACCTTCTTTGGGCTTCTGGGCCATAACCTCCAGGGAGCGCATAGTGGTTTGGATCTCGGTGTTATCGGCATAATTCCGAACAAATTCCGTAGCCACATCATCCCAAGTTGGGTATTTCTTCGGGTCTAGCCTATAGTTCCAGGCCCGTTGGTGCTTTTCAAGGGAAGCAGCGAACAGGTTCTTAAACATGCTCAATTTCACTCCCTTGATGGCCATGAATTCCTTGAAGGCCCGAATGTGGAGTAACGGGTCCTTGGTCCCTTCAAACATCGGCAAGCCTGTGAGGTTCAGGTTGGCGGGCAACTCACTGTACAAAGGAGAATAAACCCGAGCATTCTCCATGTGGATGGTGTTATTACCGGACAGGTGGACCGTTCCTCTAGTCGGCGCACCGCACTAACCAGTTCGGCGATAGGCCCGGTGTTTCCGGTATCGGCGTTAGGAGTTCCCTGCTCCAGAACGGCTAGGAGGGCATTTGTGGTTGTTTGATCGGCCCTTATTGCTACCAGTTGGGCCTCAATCTCAGTTTGCTTGGAAACCATGGCGTCCATCGAGGTTTTCAAGTTGTTCAAAACTTGCTTCAATCTGAGCCTGGTTGACGGTGGCCTGTTTGTAAGAATACCACGTAATCAGAAACCTCGAACCCAAACCTTGGAATCGAAACAGTACATCCCGAGCGAGGAAAAGACTGAACGAGAAAGCGACTCGAGAAAGACACCTAGACGGGTGACTCGTGGGTGGTGTAACTCCCTTAAGATACAACCATGTGGGCCGAATCCCGTTCGAAGGAAGGACCACGTGAGACTTTTCCCATACTTTTTACTCGAGTGTATGGACGGACCTTTCTTTGTAAGGGTATGCCCTACGCAAGTTGGTCATGCCTTTAAGACAAGGCGGACATGGGATGGGGAGGAAACCCGTGATGTAAGATCGACGGAGTTTCGACGCTAACAGACCTTCGACAAATTATGAAAAGACCCAACACACGGATGACGGTAGGTCCTATAATAACGAAGGTTTTTGAAAAGGAGTTGAGTTTTGAAAGATTTTGAGGACGGTCCAGACTTTTAAAATTGGCAGAATGCCGACAGGACCGAGCTTTTTTGAAAAGTCGGAAGTTTTCGAGTTTTGAAAAGGGTAGCATGCCGGCTAAAAATAGACTATTTTGAGTCAAATCCTAAGTCTAAATTTTGGGCAGCATTCCGAGTCTTCGAAAACTTTACATTTTGGAAAAGATGCATTTTTGAAATGACGATTTTTTTATAAAAATGACACGGAAACCAAGTAGCACATAGTCACAGAAGCATTATGACGACAACATGTATGCTTTAAACTAAGTCTTGGTCGGTCTAAAGAGGGTCTATACCAACACCGATGGCTCTCTCGTAAATCCGAACGATTTCTCTTTTAGTCTCACTCTGAGAATCCCGATGACAAGTGGTTCATCAGGTATCCCCAGCGGAGTCGCCAAATTGTGGACATGACATAGCTCCACCCCGACGCGGCCACACGCGGGTTTGGGTAGGCGAATGAATCTCGTGGTAAGATTGTTCTCGGGTCTAAATTTAAATCGAAATAGGAGTCGCCACAGAACTTTATGGGAGTTCGGACCCGTTCGAACCCACTCTATACTTGGCGTATCGTGCACAAATCACGACCCGCTTTAGTACTAGAGCTTGTGGGGGTTCGTACCTTTGCATTACGATACCGACGCCGAGTTATCGGGTATCGTGCATCGAATGAGTCTCGTATGCCAACGGTTTCGGGCATCTGGAAACCAATGGTTCTGAGTAAGGGGTGAAGGTACGTGTCGGGAAGCCCACGAAGGACACCCAACTCCGCCCGCTCTTAGCGGCCTCTACTAAGATATCATTCAGTTTTCGTGTACGCGCGTTAGTAAGACGGTTACAAGTTATGCAAACAACATTTTAGCTATGCATGTGGGGACATGACGTAGGTCCACCCCGACGCGGCCACGCGCGGGTTTGGGGAGGCGAATGAATCTCGTGGTAAGATTGTTCTCGGGTCGAAATTTAAGTCAAAGTTGGAGTCGCCACCGAAGTTTATGGGAATTCGGAACCATTCGGGCCCACTCTATGTCGTCATGGACCGTACACAAAGTACGGCCCATTTCGATTTCAGAGTTTATGGGGCTCGTCCCTTTGCATTGCGATACCGATACCGTCTCTACCGGTTATCGTGTATAGAATGACCCTCGTGCGCCAACGGTTTCGGACATCCGGAAACCGAGGTTCTAAGTAAGGGGTGAGGGTACGTGTTGGGAAGCCCACTAAGGACACCCAACCCCGCCCGCACTTAGCAGCCTCTACTAAGACATCGTTCGTGTTCGTGTACGTGCGTTAGTAAAATGACTAAATGTTATGCAACCAATATTTTAGCTAAGCATGTGAATTACGTGTGAACTACATCATTTTAATGCATCTAAATTATTGTCGGAGTTGTTTAGCATGGGATGTTCATTTAAGGCAATAAATGGCAAACATCGAAAATAGAAAACTCGTAAGTAAATTACAAATTACACGGGCGGAATACAACCCGGAATTTACCATACAACGAGCGATAAAATAATAATCGAATCAGAAAACGGTAAATATTAACTATAAACGGACCCGTAAATAGTAAATATAATCTAGACCGTAAATTGAATAAATGGACAAACTTCGATTAAATACACATTATATTGTGTATTAAACGGAGGATGGAGATTTTAATACGCGTTCGCGTATGGGACCAAAGCGTGGTGCTAGCTCGATCCCGGATATCGATGCCTTGTCCCGACTTATCACATTAAGAGATTGGCGTCTTGATAGGTCATGCATCGGATACGACTAATGATTCGTCGACGCAAAACTAATCGTGTAAGACATTAATCAAAGTCGTGAAAGTAGAATAAAATGCATGAGTTTTGAAAAAAGGGATCACGTGATTGACTTTTCACGCGACGACTAAGTCGTAAAAAAAATGACGACGCTCGGATGGTAAAAGAAACGCTTGACTTGCTTGGACAAAGGAGTCCACTCGACCGAGTCATGGCAAAGACTCGATCGAGTGAGCCCTTGAAGGACCTACTGCCCGGTTTTTAGGGTGCTACTCGATCGAGTGGCCAATGACACTCGGTCGAGTGCCCCCTGTACGAGTCATAACTCGTTTCGAAAAAGGTGGTGTTTTCGTTTTTATTTATTTAAAATCGATGGTTGACCGAGTTAAATAAAAATATTGCATGATTTAAATTTAACTCGGTTTTCGGTGCTATAATCGTGTACTATACGATTATAAGACCGTCATCGGAATTTTAAGAAAAGATGTTTTTATTGGATCGAAAAATTTGACTAGTGACGAAATTGTGTCCCTCCCCGTCACAACATCGATACTAATCCTAACGGATTATGTGATGTCGATTTTCGCATCAACGGGTTCCGTGCTAATCTTAGAAATGAAATCGTAGACGTTCAACTACGTACGACCACGATCGCGTTACGCACTTGAGTGCTTGGGGCGGCGCTCCTCGAAAGGGTGGCACCTCCGTCGCGGCTCGTAAAGGGATTAAACGGACTTCGAGCGGTAGTCGTAGTTAAGCGCGTTCAATCCGAAAAAGGTTTATAAATTATATACTTATACACGGTATTAGTATTATGACGAAATGTAAATAAATAAATAGATAATGTTAGAGGTTAGAGTACATAAATAAAATATTAGATTGCGATAAATAAAATGTTAGTATACAAAAATAAATTAAAAAGTTAGTATGCACAAAATTAAAAGTTAGTGTTAGTAAATAAAATATTAGTGTCGTTAATATCGACTAATAATAATAGTACGTATATAATCGAAAAGGAGAAGGAGAAAAAAGAAACGGGGTTTGATGACACCCTCAACCTACATGCTTAAATGGCCTCGGAAACGGACTCGTAATAGCGACAAGAGCGCGGGAGTGTCGAGATATGTAGGGTGAGTTATGGTGTGTGTCTTTGACGAGTTTTGATCTAGAGATTTTGAATGTATATGTTTTTTTTTGGGTAATGGTAAGTATATTGATATAAAAACGATTTACAATATCATAATTACATCGGTAGCCTAAATAAGGCTCAATAGGAAGTTTCTATCTTTGGAATTAAAATTTTGATTGCATTTGTTCTTACAAAACTCTCCAAACTCCTTTATAATACGAGCTGCCAGTACTTCAGGCCGAATGATCTGTCCATCAACTCTAGCACTATTTCTTTGAATCCATATATGATATGATATCGAGTTGAGTAAGCCATTTTTGATCGCTCGCTGCATCTTCGTTCCCTTCATCTTTTTCCTCCAGTCAATCTGCATCTGTAGGTGAGCCATTACTGCGACTTTCTCGCAGACAGTATCGAGCACTCGGATGATGTATTTACACTCACTGAACAGGTGCTGAATTATTTCAGATTGTTCTCCACAGCAGATGCATTTGTCGTCATCTGTAATCCCGATTTTATGGAGTCTGGACATCAAGTTCAGTCCATTCTGTTGAATCAACCAAGCAATTAGTCTATGCTTGGGTATAGACCATTTGGTTCAAACGCAAACACACTAGTCGACTCTCTCACGCCTGCTCCTCATCCAGTTATACGCCTTGGCAATAGTGAAACAGTTCGTTGAATGTATATGTTTGTGTAGATGATGGATGATTGAAAAGGTTGTAAGGTTGTAGAATGTGTGATGATTAGGGTTGTGTAAGTATTGTGTAAAGTTGTAGTGTCAAAAGTTGTGAAATGGCTTAGGGTGACGGGGTATTTATAGAAGAAATACCCCGGTTTATGGTCACTCGATCGAGTGGCGCGGGTGCACTCGATCGAGTGCCCGGTTCAACCCCGGTTTGGCCGGGTCATGGCCTTACTCGACCGAGTGGATGTGAACCACACGATCGAGTGGATCGGGAAGGAGGGAGTGTAAATAGAGCATGATTTGTTGACTATTTTGAATTGATCTTGGTTGTTGGACAAGCTTCTAGAAGTGAACATGGCTGTTTTTTGTGTCGGATTCGTCTTTGATCGGGTTTTGACCCGGTCGCCAAAAGACGGTTTTATTTCCGGTGTCGGTTTTGGCCCAAATTAGTCTCATTTTAAAGAAAACGACCCACTGGGCCTGAATTTTAGGTCGGTTTGAGAGATTTGCACTCCGCTAAATCCCCACGTCGGATATTATTGGTTCCGAGTCCGTATTCGAGCGTATTAAGTCACGTTAGCGTCCGATCATCATCGGGTGTTTTGTCGGGAACTGCTGTAGACACTAGCTGGCAAAATGCGGGTGTCTACAGAGCCCCCACTCTGACTGAGGCTTGGACAAGGCGAAAGTCAGAGTAGCTACCAGGCCAATCGAGGATTACGATCTGGCAGCCTTTCGGTCGGGTCGTTTATAGTCCATTAGACTCGCGTGAAGGGCTCGCCAGCCATAAGAGAAGGGTCATACCTGTCTTGATGAGGATAGCTCTATGGGGAGTCGGACTTGCTTTTGAAGTCCTAGGTGTACCTGTATTTGCATGTAATATTTAGGTGAAACACCGACTCACGCTGGGGAGTAAAGTAGCTGCGCGGGGACTTGGTTCTGAAGTCTTGGGTGTACCCGTATGCCGACACATCACACCTTGGATGTAGCATTCCAGGAGAAACACCGCCTTAGTTGTTCCGTTGGGAAGTACTAGCTGGCACCTGAAATGTTAGATACATGGGCAGAAATAGCAGGCATAGCAGGATAGCATACAGGAAATGCAATTAAACATCCATAGGCTGGCTTGCGCTGGGGAATTTTTTTCTCTTAGTTTTGAAATCGAAGTCCTGAAAGCAACTCACGTGCTAGGAGATAGGTTTTCAAAATTGAAAGGGTTAGAAAAGAAATTTGCAGTTTAAATAGACTGAAATTTAACCTTGTCGAAAAGGATTTTCTTAAATGGCTAAGTTTTGTAAATTTCAAAGCAATAATTTGAAAAGCGAGGCATACCAACAGACTCGACTCTGGATGTGACCGGACGAATTGACAGACACGAATTGGACTCTCGAGGGGTTGGACCGAGAGATGACAAGATTCTTAAGTTGCGCTATTCCGTAGCCTAGGCGAGTGGGAACACAGTCGAATATTGTAATGGGAATGATCTGGTATAAGGGAATTGCAGTAGTCTGTAATGAGACTGTTTCTGCGGGACTCAGCAATAGCGGTGCTGTAAACTAATGGTCTTTTGAATTTTGAGGTATATTCCCAAGGTGGGTGCTGTTTCGAGTCCCTGACAGATTCTTGTCTTCGACTGAGCCGAGTACTAGGACACACTATAGAAAGGAGGCTATTTTTGAAAAATTTTGGATTTTGTGAGTGGATGGAGGTCTTCTGCCTAAGAGAAGCCCCCAGGACGACAAAGCTAACTACTGAGAACATGACAGCGTCGTGACCGGAATGACGGTGCTTTTTAAACTTGTGTCAATATGGGTGGTTGTGCCTTTGTTGAAAGGCTGCCTACGTATTCACGTGTTGTGAAATCAAACCAAGCCGTAGTTCAGTGGATTGGAAGATATGTTATGGTGCCTAGTTTATTAGGGCTTTGTGTGTAGCTAGTCATAGCGTTGGTGTAGGCTAGGTCTGTTCCCAATGATGTCTTGATGAAAGGGGTGGAATAGTTAGGATGTTGATCCTGTGACTATGAGCGTTCTCCGGGGTAGCCCTCAGAGGTAGTGTGAACTGTTTGGGCATGTTCTATGCCGATCGCAGGTTGAGTTCCCGTGTTTGGGGCTGGTAACTGGTTTGGATGGTTTTGGAAATGTGGAGGTAGGTCGTAAGTGGCTTTGATGCTTCGAAATCTGGAGCTCGATTTTGTGGAGCTAAGGCTTCGAGGGTAAGGTATTGTAATGTGGTAGGAAAGGGGGAAGTCGAGTGAAAATGACTCGAACTTCGATCGGGGTAGGTTTGATAATGCGGGATCTGATTTCCATGTCTGGCCCTAATGGTTAGAGAGTATCCTATGGAGCTTGAATCCTCAAAATTCTGGGCTGTCTCTTAGCCTAGGTCTCGAGAAGGTCTTGAGGGTTGTAATGTGGGAAGGCTAGATGTGGTGTTAGCTGACCAGATTGATTGTCTCTCCCCTTTTTGATGGTATGGGCAGTGATAATTTTTGAATTGACCGTACCCCGGTCAAATGGGACTTTCACTTGGGTTGACCGTTGACCACGGTCATGGGTTTTTGAATTTTTTGTTTTTGTTGGGTTGACCTCTTAGCCCCAGTCGTGGGATTCTTCATTTGAGTTGACCGTGCCCCGGTCAAGGGACTGACCGTATCTGGTCGAGGGATGTTGATCATGGCCAAGCTCTTTTGTTTTGGCATTTTGCTTTTTTCTTGGACTTTTGATTTTTTTGTCCAGCATTTTCTCTTTTTTTTGTTTTTTTGTTGTTGGTCAGACTAACACCTAAGGTAGGGATTGGTCGGTCTTATTGGAGGGGTGTTTATTGTGGGGAGATGGGCTTGCCTCCCGTCTTGAACCCAAATTAGGAGACCACCTAGATTTGTCATAGGATTCGATACCGCTCCTGCTAAAGGTAGTTATGTGGCTTTCTATGTCAGACACGGAACAGGTAAAGGAAAACACAGGTCTCGGTTTCCTACAGTCATTATAGATGTGCCTATAATAGTCACGTGCATGTGCTCACAGTGTATGATGGTGTTCATCTTGTTCTCGAAAACACATAAGGAAAGCATATATGAGAAATTGAAAAGGCTGTTTTTATTGGATTGGAAAAAAAAACGGACAGAATACAGTTGACTCTGACTCTGACTTTGAAATTGAAAGAAATAGAACATCCTAGACTCGGACTCAGACTCGGACTTAAATCAAATCTGGACTCTTGGATGAGGTTGTTAGTAGTCTTCGGCTACTAAGGACTCAAGTGGATGTCCAGTATAGCCTTCGGTAGAAGCTTCACCCAGATCTTCGTTATGTCGAAGATCGTTTTCAATCCTAGTACCCATTTCGGTAAGCACCACAAAGTTTGAAATGCCGGCATACCTAAGATGGACGCGGTAGGAGGGTTGGAGGTTGTTGATGAATGCATCCACTAGTGTCTTCTCGCTGGGCTTATCTACCAGCTTAACACTCTCAGTCCGCCAATGTTGAAGGTATTTAGTGGAACCCTCTGTTGGATCTTGGGCCATGACTTCTAAAGTCCGCATGGTAGTCTGAAGTTCAGTATTATCAGAATAGTTTTTAGCGAACTTGGTAGCCACATCTTCCCAAGTGGGGAATCTTTTTGTGTCTAGCCTATAGAACCAGGCTTTTGGATATTTCCCGAGGGATGTACCGAACAGGTTGATGAACATGTCGGCTTTGACCCCCTTGATTGCCATAAGCGCCTTGAAAGTTCGGAGGTGTAGTAATGGATCCTCCGTCCCTTCGAATATGGGTAACCCTTCTAGATTGAAATCTGTTGGTAGTTTCTCGTTGATGGGTGTATAGTCTCGGGAGTTTTCAACTCGGGCGTTGTTCCCTTGGAGGGTATGGAACTGTTCCTTGAGCATACGCACTGTGATGATCAGTTTGGCAAATGGCCCGGTATTTACCGACCCAGAATTGAGGCCTTGTCGTTCAATGACAGTTAAACGAGCATTCATGGCCTCTTGGGTGGCTCTCAAGAATCCTATATGGGTTTCAATTATGGCCTGCCGGCTAACCATTGTTACTAGCAAAGCCTTTAGTTCATCAATGGTGTTTTCCATGTCCCTATTCCCGTTTGTGGATGCCATATTCTGCGAGAATACCCACGTAATAAAAAATATTGCTTCGGAACTTGAATACGCCAAGGCATAGGAAATAGCGCGGGAGGAAAGACAACTCCGGTTTGACTCGGGTTAGACTCTCCTAAGACAAATGCGTAGGGTATGATTCTCGGAGTGACTGTGATTAATTGCTCCGTCGGAGAATAGCCCCCAAGTGAGACTAAGGACCCTGATAGGACTCAGATGATGTGCCATCTAAGTGGCTCGAAAGTGGGGTACGTGAGACAACACGTGTAAGACATGACCCTTAGAGCAACTGTGATTGATCGCTCTGCTGAAGGGTAGCCCGCGAGTGAGATTGAAGGTGTTGTTAAGACTCGAGTGTCGGACGAGTGACCTGATAAGTGTGGTTTGTAGTGCCTATTTTGTAGGGTTTTGGTCCCATTTTCCTTGTGGAATCGCTCCTGGGGAGCGGTTGATGGGCTTCTTATGCTTCCTTTAGTTCGTTTCAGGTTCCCAAGACCGATTTGGAAGAGTTGGAGTGATTCCGACTCGATACATACACATTTTGGAGCCAACGGAGTAAAGAAACGATGACTCGATGCCTTGGAATCGACCCCGAGATCTTGGGACCCAATCCCGAGTCTCCGAGACCCTATTTCGAGTCCCGAGAATCGATGGGAAGCCCATGAGAAACAAGGAGAGACCAAAAAGTTCATATTGGAGGCCTACAAGACTCATCCCCGACGGGTATGGCCTCAACCGGTCCCGGTTGAGGTGCACAAAAGAGGAGGCTTCTGTCTGAGGCCCTTCCCGACCGGGAGCAGCTCTTCCCGGACGGGACCAACCCCATCCCGACCGGGACCACCCCTTCCCGGCCGGGATGGGCCACCTGGCAGCCGCGCTTGTTTTCTTTCCTCTCTTTTCCACTTGTAACCCTATATATACTCTTCCCTTGTTATGTAAGCTTATGTTAGATACTTCCCCTTAAACCCTAGATTATTTTAGCATAGATTAGCATAGATTAGTGTAGATTAGTCTTTAGATTACCGTTAATCTTAGATTAATTCTTGTAATTTGGGAATTCTTGAAGAATCCAACCAAGATTGACAACCTTGGTTGAGGTATTTGGGTTTTCTTCCATTTATGCAAGATTTCTTCTTTTCATCTTCTAGTATGGTATAATCTCTTTTCCTTTCTCTTAATGTTTGTTTTATTAATCAAGTTTGAATCTTTAGTTCTTGTTTATTGTTTTGTCCTTCATCTTTGTTGGTTTTACATATGCATCCTCTTGTTCTTGTTTTGATTCATCTTGTTAGTGTTAGTTTTAGTATAGATATGTTAGAGTATATTCTTGCTAGGGTAGTAAGGTGATTTGGGTGTTAATGGATGATTAAGGGATTGTTGGAGATGTTGGTGGAAGATTTGGGTTTCCTCTTGGTTTGATGCATATCATATGTTTGTTGAAATGCTTTAATGACATGTATATGTGTATGCTTGTTTTCTTGCCTTTTCTCTTGTGGGTGATAGTTTGCTTGTGGGTTTGGTTCCCTCACTACGTAGCGAGAGCCCGGTGAGGACGACCCCTAGGTCGGTCTACGTAGCGAGAGCCCGGATGCGACCTAGGCCACTATAGCGCGCTAGTAACCCCGTTTGTCATGTGTGTCGCCAAGGTGGGTTTTAGGTGAAACCTCTAGGTCGGTCTACGTAGCGAGTGCCCGGACCTCACCAAAATTACCCTACTACTCCCTTCACTCTAGTTCTTCCTCGACCATTCCATTACCCCTTTGACCCCGACCTAATCCTAGCCCGTTCTCCTTGTTTGTTTTCTTTGTTACCATAGTTATAGCCTTAGCCTCCTCCCCTTAGATTAGCTCGTCTCGAACCTATTCCTAGACCCGAGCATACCTTAGTCCATCCTCCCGTCCCTGTGGATTCGACCCGACTTACCCTAGCTAGCTTAGTTAGGTTAGTTGGTTTTGTTTGACGGTTGGGGTCCACGGCAAATCCTAACCCATCAAATTGGCGCCGTTGCCGGGGATGGTGCTAGTTTGGACTTTGTTTACCTAGTTACTTGACTTTGTCTTTGTGTTTGTGTTTTTATTTTTTCTTCCTTTTGTTCCTTTTGCTTCTTGTGTGTGTGAGGTTTATTTCTCTCCTGTCTAGTGCCCAAAAAGCACTAGGCTTCTCACGTTTGTTCTTAGTCTACAGTTTGTGCTTAGAGATGGTGACTATCTTCTTCTTGCAACTTAGAGCCGCTTTAACGGACGGTTGCTAGGGTGAGAGGTTTCCAACCAGGTATGAACCACGATTTTCGAACAAGCATGGGGTTTGATCTAAAATCCCCACACATGGGAGCCGATATGAGCTACTCCTCTTCTTCTATGAACCAAAGCTATGACATGATGACTCCTAATTACTATCAAGCTTCTTGGGGTAACCAAGACTCTAGTGGGTATGAACTTCAAGGTTATGGAAATGGCTACCAACAAGTGAATGACTATCAATCCTACAATCATGGCGACTACTACTCGAGTTATCAATGTGAACCCACCATGTACAATCAGATTCACCTTATGGAAGCCAATACCCCCAACACCCACCATATTACCCTCCACCCCAACCACAATATGAAACCCATGACCCACAATACTACCAACCACCTCAACCTCACTACCAACAATATGATGCCCCACCCCTTGGGTATCATCAAGATTTTCAATGAGCTCTACAAGACCCCAATGACCACCAAATGCCAAACTTGGAGTTACATCAATCGATGCTTCAAATGCAACAAGAAATGGCCATCCAATCGCAAAAGACTAAGGAACTCTTGGTCCAATTTCGAAGGGATAACGAGGCGATGGATGCTCGATTAAATGCATTATCGGTTCAAACCGTAATGTTTTTATCCCGAACGTCACAATTGGATGAAGGGTGCCCACTTGAGAAAGGGGAGCAACCTAATCACGAAGCCGCCGATGTAGTTCCCTTTGAAGGAGAAGTTTGCTTTGAAGAACCTCCGTCTACCCAAAAAGAGACGGATGAGGATATGACCCTTGGTGAAGGCAACATTGGTGAAGAATTGGAGGAGGATAGTGAGTTGGATGGGTTGGTGGAATTTGTGAAGTTGTTGGGTGAAATCGATGAGCCCAAGTTGCCCATGTCCGAAAAAGTGGATATGCATCAAGAGCCCCTTGCTAGTGCACCAAGCAATGGTTTGGAAGAGATTGAAACCGCCGGTGAAAGTTTCGATTCTCTCCTCCATGATGATGTGGGGACAAGTGATGAAGATGGGGAACCACAACTTGAGGAAAGTGTGGGGGTGTACAACAAGGAAATGGGGCCAAAGCCGCTTTTTGTGCCTCGTTTCTTGGAAATGAAGCTTGCTTGTGATTGGAGGCGATGCCTAGGGAGGAAGAGGTCGGTAAAGCTCGTAGGATGGATAGACCCCGGAGACAATTTGAAAGATGATTTTGGGTCTTGGGATTCCTACTTCTTGCCTCCACCTTGGAGGCCGTGGAGGATAGCTAGGCTCGAGCGCTCCTTGGGCCGTCTCTATGATGTCGGTAGTGCGTTCGACTTGCTCCTCCATGCCCTTGAGGGCTATGGTTGAAGAAGAGCCCACCATCCTAGGTTTGACGGAGTTCCTAAAGAACCGTCATGTTGTATATTCCCCCTTCATCTTCTTTAGAGTACTTGTGCTTGTATTTGTGATTTTTATTTCTTGGACTCTTTTGTTTTGTGATATTCTTGTTATTTGGATTTTTGATGAGCGATGTGAGGGAGCGAATTTGATGTGTATTTGAGCTTTGTTTGATAGATGAAGTGAAGATGATTCCTAGAGAGGAATGGCTATGATAGAGCTTGGATAGTATGCAGGAGGATCGGGTTTTTGAAGCTTGGAGTGAGCTTTTGGGATTGTGGAAGGTCAAGAAGACCCATCCCGATCGGGAAGAAGGCTTCCCGATCGGGAAGAAGGCTTCCCGGCCGGGAAGGGTGCGGAATCTCGACTGGGAAGGAGCCATCCCGATCGGGATGGAGGTGCACATTTTCGTGCTCACTGAAGGTCCGTCCCGACCGGGATGAGGGCGTCCCGACCGGGACGAGTGAGGCATCCCGACCGGGACCAACCATCCCGATCGGGATGGTCTCCTGCTCCTCCTTTGTGTTTCTTCTTCGATATTTGAGTCCACCGAACCATTATATACCCCCTCCCAACCACCCTAGCTATCCTTGCCTTATCGTATGCCCCATATACTTCATTGTCACGCCCTCACCCCATTTCCTATCCACTTTACACCGACTCTCACATCAAATAACACCCCCCTACCATTACTACCTCCACCGTGAGTTCTTCTCAAGTGTGAAGCGAGATGGCATCCAAGAAGACAAGCACCGTGCCTATAATGATCATTGAAGACGATGGAGTTCGTACGTTACTAACCGATTGGTTTGGGTAACTATCCTTACTTTCCCGTCTTTTGTCGCTTGTTTTCTCTTGTTTGCCCCCTTCCCCTTGAGTCATGGTCTCTTAGTGGCCTTCGAGGCCGTAGTATGGTTGCTCCCGACCCCCGATGACTGACTACATCGAGAGTCATCTCAAAATCCAAATTTTACAAGATTTTCACTTTCCTTTTTGAAGATTTATTCAGATTTAGGCGGAATCCGGGCTAGGTGACTTGATTACACCTAGCCCTCCCCTCCCATTTCCTTTTATTTCCTTCTTTTTATTTCTTCCCCATCCATATCTTTTTCTCGTCTCGGCCTATGGTGACTTGACTACACCCCGGCCGGACACATTCTACCTTTTCTTCATCTTAGTTTTTATTTCTTTGATTTTTTTTAGCTTTATTTTCGTAGTTTCTTTTTCTTTCTTTTTTCTCTCCGCACACTACGATCGAGCATGAGGACATCGCTCGGTTTAAGTGTGGGGGAGCGATATTCTATCGTAGTTAGTTTTATTTTCATAGTTTTTCGAAAAAAATCTTGAAATAAATCCCTAAAAATTTGAAAAAATTTCAAAAAAAATCAAAAAGATTTTCCTTTTTTGTGTTTTCCTTTCATGTCTTTGTGTCGTATGTTTGTTCTGTTGTGTGTGCTTGCCTCCCTTTGTCCTTATAGGTTGCTTTAATCGCCGATTAGTTTTGGAAGGCTTTGAAGACATCCGGTAACATCTTCTATCCCTTTTCCCTCTTTATTTCTTGTGGAGTTTGGAGGAAATTGTGATGTTGTGTGCTCGGGTGGAGCTTTGTACATATTGGTGGATGATTTGGTGACTTGTATGGAATATCGGGGTGGTGTTTATGTTGTTTATGTGTTTATTTTATTTTGTTTCGTTTTGTTGTCTCTTGTCTCTTTCTCTTTCATTTTCGTCGTTTCTTTGTTTTATGTGTGTAAGTGTGTCGTGTGTGTAAACGGTTTTCGAAAACCCGGTTTAGAGGCTAGTGTGCGAGTACTTACTTTCCCTTCCTAGTAGTGTAAATCGAGTCTTGGACTTTAGTCTAGTAGAATGACCCTAAATCAATGAATTCGTTGATCCTTTACCTTGAGTCCACCTAGCTTACTAGGGATTTACTACGGGATTTGCACTTTTGACCATTATGACCACCCACGGTGTGAAAAGGCCTTGGTTGCCGAGTCCCGTCCCTTAGGTGACCATGTCCGGAATTGTTTGATTAGTCCAAGTTCTCCACTTTTTGTGGGTTTGAAGAGGGATCGCGACCCCCGACTTACCCATTCACCTACCTCCTACACATATCCACACAATAAATTGCAAATTGTTGAAATCATCTTTCTTGTTGCAAAAAGAAGTGCTTACAAGCCAAATCAAGCCAAAAGGGCAAAGAAAAGAAAATGAAAGAAAGAAAAGATTGAAGAAAAAGAAAAAGAAAAGGCACAAAAGCCAAAAAGAAAATAGAAAAGAAGAAAAAGAAATGGCATAGCAAAACAAAGCAAAGATGCAAAGAAAAGAGAAAATGCCAAAAGAAAACCCGTCTCACAAGAATAAACCCCACAAAAATAAGCCTTTTTTCGACTTTTGCCGTGAAGAGCCTACCAAAGGACCGAGTCCCTAGGAAGGATGATAGCGGCATTAGTCGGTCTTCCCTCATTTTGCAATATTTCCACCTTTTTTACTTGGACTAGTTAGGCGGTTTTGGGCATGGGACGACCCTCTTGGCTCATCGCTAAAGGGGGCGGGGTCTCACTTACCTACAGTGTCGAATAACACCGTGGTTCATCCCTTTTCCACTTCGCCGATCGTCCCGTAATACGTTTTTATAAAGTTAGGAGGAATCGAGGTAAGTTACCAACGTTTTTGTTGCTTTATCGTCATACTATTAGGGTTTAGTTCTTCTTGGTTTGTATTACTAGCTTGGGAACGTTGTCACTTGCCCTGAGTCCTAAACCGGTGTTTCTTTCACCGCTTGTTTGAGGGAAGCGGTATTTGTTTTCTTTTGGGTGCAACCGACTATTTGTTTGTTTGTGTGTTTGTTTGTTTATGTGTGTTGTGTCCGGTTGCATCCACAGTTTTGTCGCAAGACCCGACTTGCCTTGCGGAGTGCACTTTTCCTCTAAGTGTACTCGCGTGAGTTGAAAGGGCGTAGGGTGCGCTAATACCCACTCGGCTAGTTTAGTAGATAGTATGTGCTTACTCGAGGGCGAGTAAGGGTTAAGTGTGGGGGAGTTGATAAGTGTGGTTTGTAGTGCCTATTTTGTAGGGTTTTGGTCCCATTTTCCTTGTGGAATCGCTCCTGGGGAGCGGTTGATGGGCTTCTTATGCTTCCTTTAGTTCGTTTCAGGTTCCCAAGACCGATTTGGAAGAGTTGGAGTGATTCCGACTCGATACATACACATTTTGGAGCCAACGGAGTAAAGAAACGATGACTCGATGCCTTGGAATCGACCCCGAGATCTTGGGACCCAATCCCGAGTCTCCGAGACCCTATTTCGAGTCCCGAGAATCGATGGGAAGCCCATGAGAAACAAGGAGAGACCAAAAAGTTCATATTGGAGGCCTACAAGACTCATCCCCGACGGGTATGGCCTCAACCGGTCCCGGTTGAGGTGCACAAAAGAGGAGGCTTCTGTCTGAGGCCCTTCCCGACCGGGAGCAGCTCTTCCCGGCCGGGACCAACCCCATCCCGACCGGGACCACCCCTTCCCGGCCGGGATGGGCCACCTGGCAGCCGCGCTTGTTTTCTTTCCTCTCTTTTCCACTTGTAACCCTATATATACTCTTCCCTTGTTATGTAAGCTTATGTTAGATACTTCCCCTTAAACCCTAGATTATTTTAGCATAGATTAGCATAGATTAGTGTAGATTAGTCTTTAGATTACCGTTAATCTTAGATTAATTCTTGTAATTTGGGAATTCTTGAAGAATCCAACCAAGATTGACAACCTTGGTTGAGGTATTTGGGTTTTCTTCCATTTATGCAAGATTTCTTCTTTTCATCTTCTAGTATGGTATAATCTCTTTTCCTTTCTCTTAATCTTTGTTTTATTAATCAAGTTTGAATCTTTAGTTCTTGTTTATTGTTTTGTCCTTCATCTTTGTTGGTTTTACATATGCATCCTCTTGTTCGTGTTTTGATTCATCTTGTTAGTGTTAGTTTTAGTATAGATACATTAGAGTAGATTCTTGCTAGGGTTAGTAAGGTGATTTGGGTGTTAATGGATGATTAAGGGATTGTTGGAGATGTTGGTGGATGATTTGGGTTTCCTCTTGGTTTGATGCATATCACATGTTTGTTGAAATGCTTGAATGACATGTATATGTGTATGCTTGTTTTCTTGCCTTTTCTCTTGTGGGTGATAGTTTGCTTGTGGGTTTGGTTCCCTCACTACGTAGCGAGAGCCCGGTGAGGACGACCCCTAGGTCGGTCTACGTAGCGAGAGCCCGGATGCGACCTAGGCCACTATAGCGCGCTAGTAACCCCGTTTGTCATGTGTGTCGCCAAGGTGGGTTTTAGGTGAAACCTCTAGGTCGGTCTACGTAGCGAGAGCCCGGACCTCACCTAGATTACCCTACTACTCCCTTCACTCTAGTTCTTCCTCGACCATTCCATTACCCCTTTGACCCCGACCTAATCCTAGCCCGTTCTCCTTGTTTGTTTTCTTTGTTACCATAGTTATAGCCTTAGCCTCCTCCCCTTAGATTAGCTCGTCTCGAACCTAGTCCTAGACCCGAGCATACCTTATTCCATCCTCCCGTCCCTGTGGATTCGACCCGACTTACCCTATCTACCTTAGTTAGGTTAGTTGGTTTTATTTGACGGTTGGGATCCACGGCAAATCCTAACCCATCATGACCATTAGATGTAAGGATCACGAACCTTTAGCTACATGGCTATGCCTTGTAAAAGGTTGACTCGGCCTCGAGGAACGCAGACGGGGTAAGGGAAGAAACTTGCGATGTAAGGTCGGCAGAGTTTCGTAGCTAGAGATCCTTGACTTGACATGAATAAGGATAGACTCTGTGATTAGGGTAGACCCTTAAGTTAAAGGACTCTTGAATTAGGATGTTTCGACTAACGGATTGAAAGATTGGCAAAATTCCCTTAGGAAAGGTCGTGGGGACCGTCCTGCTAGAGGGAAAAATCACGTGGGACTTTCTAGTATGGACTCGAGTGTAGACGAAACTTCCATTTACGAGTGTATGACTCGTGTTGGTCGGTTATGCCTTTAGGATAAGGCGAACTAGGATGGGAAGAAACCCGAGATGTAGGGTCGACGGGGTTTCGACGCTAATGACCCTCGACATATTATGAAAAAGACCCGACACATGGACTACAGTAGGTCCTATAATAAGGATGATTTTTGAAAAATGATTGAATTTTGAAAATTGAGAGGACGGTCCTGAAATTGGCAGTGGGCCAATAGGACCGGGCATTTTGAAATGTTAGAATGACTGCGAGTAATTTCGCATTTTGAAAAATTGAGAGATGGTCCCGTCTTTTGAAATAGGCAGCATGCCGACAAGACCGAGTTTTTTGAAAAGTTGAATATTTGGAATTTTGAAAATTTGAATATCGAAAATAAATTTCCGAAAATTTGAAAATCGAAAATAAGATCCCGAAGATTTGAAAATCGAAAACGGCATCTCAGAGACTTGAAAATCGAGAATGGAATCTCGAAGATTTGAAAATCGCAAATGGCATCACGAAGATTTGAAAATTGAAATTGAATTTTGAAAATTCGAAAATCGAAAGGGATCGAAAATTCGAAATTTGAAATGGGAAGCATGCCGGTTAAAAATAGGCTATTTTGAGTCAAATCGTAAGTCTAAAATTTGGCAGCATTTCGAGTTTTTGAAATTGGATATTTTTGAAAGATGCATTTTTGAAATGACGGTTTTTGAAAAATGACACGGAAACCAAGCAGCACGTAGTCAAACAAGCATTTTAACGACGCTTATGTATGCATTACGCTAAGTCTCGGTCGGTCAAAAATGGGTCTATACCAACAACGATGGCTCTCTCGTAAATCAGGACGGACTCCCTAAGCCGAATTGGTCTTAGGACATGCCGCGAAACCCATACGAGTTCGGCCATAGAATTCTTTAGCGCACCCATTTAGGAATGCACCATGGTATAGTGGGACGTCGGTCACAAGTAACCGGCCCGGGCAAAAATGGGTTATGCATGAATCATTAAACTAATGCGCGTACATTAATATTCGAACGATTTCTTTTCGAGTCTCACCCTAGGAACCCCGATGACTAGTGGTACATCAGGTATCCCCAGCGGAGTCGCCAAATTGTGGACATGACGTAGGTCCACCCCGACGCGGCCACGCGCGGGTTTGGGGAGGCGAATGAATCTCGTGGTAAGATTGTTCTCGGGTCGAAATTTAAGTCAAAGTTGGAGTCTGATGGTAAGGGATTCGTCACGTCCCTAGCCGATCAATATAACACCGACTAACCTAGTGGGTAGCTAGGGCAAGTCGGGATCGTATCCACGAGGACGGTATATCAAAGCTTAGACTAGGTTAGCCTACGACGAGACTAGATTACCAACAAACACAAAGAAGCGATAAATGGAGAATTATGATGGAGAAGAAGTATGACTAAGCTAATGATCGAACTAAAGAATAAACTAAAAGAACGATAGCTAACTAGGAGGATTAACACAAATATGGAGAGAAGTGGGGTAGGTCGGGTTCATAGAGGTAGAAGGATAATTGGGGTGAACAAGGGTATAGGTGTCTCCTAATCGCTAGAGTCGGTCTGGGCTCTCGCAACTTAGACCGATGTCAAGGTGGGTCCGGGCTCTCGCAACTTAGACCCTAGTCCGCGCTCTCGCGACTAAACTATTCTCAACATTTCCACAACATAAGCAATAAATGAGAAGATGAACACAAGTATGGGAAGCATGGCCACTACAACTCACACAAGCATATCAACAAACACATAGAGTGCCTACAATGTGACTAACAACAAAGATGTAACCTTTTCCCCTTAATCAACCCTAATCATCCACAATCTACCCCTAATCCCCCTACTAACCCCACAAGATTACTACTCACTCATAATCAAAGAGAAACTAACAATCACAAGAGAAAATAAACTCACAAACCAAACATCCATTAAGAACAATGAGAACAATAATAAGAACAATATAAAAAGATTGAAACTAGATTGAATAAACAAGGATTAGAGTAGAGAATGATTATACCAATACTAGGAAGATGAAAAGATGCAATCTTGTATAAATAAGAACCCAAATAAAACCCAAGGTTGTCAAGCTTGGAGAATTCTTCAAGTATCCTCTTAATACAAGAACTAATTACAATGATTAACTAATAATTAAAGAGAGATTAAAACTAATGAGTGAGAGTAAATATAGGGTTTTAGATGCTAATGGAGGCTTAAACTAATCTAGGGTAAGATAAGATGTCTTAAAATTACAAGAAGGGAGTATATCTATGGGTACAGGAGTGAAGGAGAAGAAAGAAAAAGAGTCGTGCAGCAGCATCACGGTCTCGACCGGGACGGATCATCCCGATCGGGACGGCTCTGTCATCCCGATCGGGAAGGGTTCATCCCTAACGGGATGGGCTCACAGCAACCATCCTAATGTAGCACCCCATCCCGAACGGGATGAGGCCATCCCGAACGGGATGGGCCTTGTATGCCTTCCTTAAACGCTCTTTGGTCCTTCCTTGCCTCTCATGGGCTTCCCACCGATTCTCGGGACTCGGGATCGGGTCTCGGAGGCTCGGGATTGGGTCCCAAGGTCTCGGGGTCGATTCCAAGGTCTCGAGTCATCGTTCCTTTATCTCGTTGGCTCCAAAATGTGTATGTATTGAGTCGGATTCGCTCCAACTCTTCCAATTCGGCCTCGGGAACCTGAAACAAACTAAAGGAAGCATAAGAGGCCCAGGAATCGCTCCAAAGGAGCGATTCCACAAGGAAAATGGGACCAAAACACAACAAATAAGCACTACAAACTACACTTATCAACTCCCCCACACTTAACCCTTACTCGCCCTCGAGTAAGCACACACTAACTACTAAACTAGCCGAACGGGTATTAGCGCACCCTACGCCCCTTCAACTCACGCGAGTGCACTTAGAGGAAAAGTGCACTCCGCAAGGCAAGTTGGGTCTTGCGACAAAACTGTGGATGCAACCGGACACAAAACACAAAAAGAAACAAACACACCAACAAACACATAGACGGTTGCACCCAAAACAAAAGAAATACCGCTTCCCTCTAAAAGCGGTGAATGAAACACCGGTTTAGGACTCGAGGTAAGCGACAACGTTCCCAAGCTAGCAATACAAACCAAGGTGGACTAAACCCTAATAGTATGACGATAAAGCAACAAAAACGTTGGTAACTTACCTAGGTCCTCCTAACTTTCTAGAAACGTACTACGGGACGATCGGCGGAGTGGAAAAGTGAAGAACCACGGCGTTAGTCGACACTGTAGGTAAGTGAGACCCCGCCCCCTTTAGCATGAGCCAAGAGGGTCGTCCCGTGTCCAAGACCGCCTAACTAGTCCAAGTAAAAAGGTGGAAAACATGCAAAGTGAGGGAAGACCGACTAATGCCGCTATCATCCTTCCTAGGGACTCGGTCCTTTGGTAGGCTCTTCACGGCAAAAGTCGGAAAAAGGCTTATTTTGAGAGGATTTCTTTTTGTGAGACGGGTTTTCTTTTGGCATTTTCTTTCCTTTTGACGTTTTTGCTTTGTTTGTTGCCATGCCATTTCTTTTTCTTCTTTTCTATTTTCTTTTTTTTTGGCTTTTGTGCCTTTTCTTTTTCTTCATTTCTTTTCTTTCTTTCATTTTTCTTTCTCTTCTTTTCTTTGCCCTTTTTGGCAAGATTTGGCTTTTTGGCATTTTCATTGTATAACAAGAAAGGTAGAAATCAACAATTTGCATTTTATTGTGTGGAGACGTGTCGGAGGTAGGTGAATGGGTGAGTCGGGGAGCGTCCTTCCCTTCAAACCCACAAAAAGGGGAAAACTTGGACTAATCAAACGATCCTAAACACGGTCACCTAAGGGACGAGACTCGGTAACCAAGGCCTTTTCACACCGTGGGTGGTCATAATGGTCAGAATGCAAATCCCGTAGTAAATCCCTAGTAAGCTAGGCGGACTCAAGGTAAAGGACCAACGAATTCATTGATTTAGGGTCATTCTACTAGAGTAAAGTCCAAGACTCGATTTATACTACTAAAAAGGGAAAATACAAACTCACACACTAGCCTCTAAACCGGGTTTTCGAAAACGGTTTACGCACAAGACACACAACTAAACACAAAACAAAGGCTCAACGGAAACGAAAGAAAAAGAAACAAAAGCAACAAAACAAGAACAACACAAAACAAACACATACATAACACAAATATCACCCCGATCATCCGAACAAGCCACCAAATCAACCACACTTTACAAAGCTCCACCCGAGCACACCACAACACACAAATCCTCCAAACTCCACACGGAACAAAGAGGAAAAAGGGGTGAAGAGATGTTACCGGAAGTCTTGAAAGCTCTCCAAAGCTATCGGTGATTAAGCAACCTATAAGGAAAAAGGGAGGCAAGCACACACAATACGACAAATACACGACACAAAGACACAAAATGAAAACACAAAAGAGAAAATCTTTTTGATTTTTGTGAAAAAAATTCATTCTTAGGATTTTTAAAGGTTTTTTAGAAAAAAGGGAAAATAAAACTAACTACGACAGAATATCGCTCCCCCACACTTAAATCGAGCAATGTCCTCATATGCTCAATCGTAGTGTGCGGAGAGACAAAATAAAAAGAAAAGAAACTACGAAAATAAAGCTAAAAATCAAAAATGAAGATGAAGAAAAGGTAGAAGGTGTCCGGCCGGGGTGTAATCAAGTCACCATGGGCCGAGACGAGAAAAAGATATGGAAGGGGGAAGAAAAATAAAAAGAAATAAATAAAAGGAAATGGGAGGGGAGGGCTAGGTGTAATCAAGTCACCTAGCCCGGATTCCGTCCAAATCCGACTAACTCCTAACAAGGGGTGAAAATCTTGTAAATGGACTAATCGATTGACTCGCGACGTAATCACATCGTCGGGAGTCGGGAGCAACCAAACTATGGCCTCGAAGGCCCCTAGATACCGATTCAAGGGAAGGGGGCAAACAATGAAAAAGAAGCGATAAAAAGACGGAAAAGTAAGGATAGTTACCCAAACCGAGCGGCTAGTAACTCACTTGCTCCATCGTCTCGTTGATCATTAGAGGCTCGTCGCTTGTTTTCTCGGTTGCCATCTCGCTTCACACTTGAAGAGAACTCACGGCATAGGTAGTAATGGTAGGGGGTGGGATTTGATGTGAGAGTCGGTGTAAAGCGGATAGGAAATGGAGTGAGGGCATGACAATGAAGTACATGGGGTATATGGTAAGACTAGGGTAGTTAGGGAGGTTGGGAGGGGGCATAAAACGGTTGGGTGGACTCGATTTGCGAAGAAGAATCACAAAGTGGGAGCAGAGGACCTTCCCGATCGGGAAGGTTGATCCCGATCGGGTTACCTCACCCGTCCCGATCGGGACGCCCTCATCCCGGTCGGGACGAGCCCACAGTAAGCTCAAAATCCAGCGCACCCTTCCCGATCGGGAAGGCAACCTTCCCGATCGGGTTCGCTCACCCTTCCCGGTCGGGACGACTCATCCCGGCCGGGATGGGCCTTCTTCAACATCCAAGGCCCCAAAAGCTTGCTCTAAGCTTCAAAAACCCGATCCTCGTGCCTACAACCCAAAGTATACCATCGTCAATCCTCTCTAGGAGCGTTCTCACTTCACCTATCAAGCAATACTCAAACACACATCAAACTCTCTCCCTCACAACGCTCAACAATCAACCCAAATAACAAGAATTCACAAAAATTCAACTAGCTACAAGAAAGAGATATATACAATGGGACGGTTCTTGTGGAACTCCGTCAAACCAAGATGGTGCAATTTCATTCTTTTTCAACAACCAAAACTAGTTCCATCTCCATCAAGGGCACGTAAGAACAAGTCGAAGGCCCTAGAGAAGTCTTCAATTAGGCATGTCATATAACCAACCATATCCCAAGGCTCCTCATGGCCTTGCCTTGACGTTCCCGGGGCATCCCGCTCTTCCAAGTTCAACGACTTGAACTTGTACTTTTGGTCCTTGGGGACATACCCAAACGTCCACCGGTCCTCATGCGGCCCCAAGGGAGACTCATCTTCTTTCTTGTCATTGCACTTCAACTTGTCATCAAGCCCATGACATGGGCTCTCATCTTCCTCACTCTCGGAGTCATCATCATCAAGTACATAAGAGTACTTCTTCAAGCTTTGTTCCGGTTCACCCCCTAGATCGATGTCTTTCTTGGCTTGGATCATATTGCATGTCTCATCGCTTGTAGGCGAAGTGTTGCCTTGAAGGTCGAACACTATCTTTTCCTCGCCTAACTTAAATGTGATCCTACCTTTCTTCACATCGATCATGGCACCCGCGGTGTGTAGAAATGGGCGCCCAAGAATAATGGGAGTATTGGCATCCTCCGGCATGTCAAGCACAATGAAGTCGACCGGAATGAAGTATTTCCCTACTCGTACCGGTACGTCCTCTAACATTCCTAATGGTCGATTGAATGATTTATCGGCCATTTGGAGGGTGAGGGACGTACATTTCAACTCTTTCATTCCGAGTCGGCAACAAATAGAATATGGAATGATGCTCACACTCGCGCCCAAGTCACATAACGCATTCTTGATCAAGAAGTTGCCTATGGTGCAAGGGATCGAAAAACTACCCGGATCCTTCAACTTCGGAAGCGTGGAACCTTGGATAAGCTCGCTCACCACCCTCGTGAACGCTACGGTTTCTTCCTTGTCGACGGATCTCTTCCTAGCCAAAATTTCTCTCATAAATCTTCCATATGCCGGGATTTGGGTAAGTAATTCGGTGAACGGGACACTAACATCCAATTTCTTCACAATACTAAGGAACTTGTCGTAATGAGTGTCCACCTTAGTCTTCATTTGCCTTGATGGGTAAGGCAACTTGATTTGGTACTTGTTTTGATCAATTGGGGTGGACTCTTCACTTGAAACTTTCCCTTTTCCCTTTTCTTGTGCTTGAAGTGGAGGAGGAGTGTCTTCTTGGGGTTTCTCGGCCTCCCATAAGACTTGCTCCTCAATTGGAATGTCAAAGCTTGCATTATCTTGAGAGGGGAGTATGACTTCTTGTTTTGGTTCTTGCTCACTAGGGGAAAGAAGGGGTTCATAGGACGTACCACTCCTCGTAGTAATAGCATTTACATGCTCGAATTTTGGTGTTTCGCCTTGAGGAGGTAGTTGCCCCTTTTGTCTTGTAGAGATCTCCGAAGCAAGTTGAGATATTCGGGCTTCCATTGACTTCGCATGAGCATCTCTTGCTTGGTTGTCCCTTTGAATGTAAGCAAAGAACTCTTGTTGATTTCTTGCCATTTCTTGATTACTCCTATGCATATCCATCATATGCTTTTGTGCGTCGAAATCCCGTGGTGGGGATGATGGATTATGTGGAGTATCGGTGAGGGCTAACGGAGTACCATAGTCATGGATAGGAGACCGACTCCTAGGCTTGCTTTGTTGTTGTTGATTTTGAGCTGCTTGTTGACGGTTCCCTTGGAACCCATGAGAATTGCCTTGATTAAGGCCTTGATTGTGGTTTTGTTGTTGTTGGAAGCCTTGGTTTCCTTTGAAACCGCCTTGATTGAAGTTCCCTTGTTGGAACCCTTGATTGTTGTTGTGAAAGGTACCTTGGTTATTTTGCTTGAAGTTGTTGAAGGGTCTTGGATTACCCATGTAACCTTGGTAACCTTGGTTGTTGTCCCTTAAGGGAGGTGGAACATAGGGACGGTGTTGTTGTTGATGTTGAAAGGCTTGTATGTTGTTGGGGGACTTGTTGGGAAGCTTGGAATTGATTAGAGTAAGAGGTACCTTGCTTGAACGCTTGGAATGCGTTCACTTGCTCGATACTTCCACGACAATACATGGGCTCATGTCCAACTATTCCACAAGTATCGCACATCCCATAGTAAGGTAAAGGAGGTGCGAACCCCAAAGCATTCACTTCTTGAATCGGTTGATGGTGTGAGGAACTAGTGCCTTGGACTTGGTCGAGGTGACTTTGGAGCTTCTTGTCAATAGTCTCCATGTGCGTTTTCAATTGAGCTCCAAGGTCAATGCTTAATCTGGTGATAGCATCGACCTCATGTATGCCTCCTCGATGTGCCTTCCTAGGCCTAGAGTATTGCGAATTATGCACCGCCATCTCTTCGATTCTCTCCCATGTTTGGTCGTCATCGACCTCGGTAAACCTACCATTGGAGCCCATGTTGAGAATGTCTCTCGAGTCCTCATAAAGACCATTCCAAAATTGTTGCACCAAGAACCATTGTGAGAGTCCATGATGAGGGCACGATCTTACCAAAGACTTAAACCGCTCCCAAGCTTCATATAGGCTCTGTTCATCCCTTTGTTGAAACCCGGTGATGGAGGCCCTAAGCAAGTTCGTCTTTTCCGGAGGGTAAAACGTTTGGTAAAACGCCAAGGCAAGCTTTTTCCAAGTATCAATCCCCATGGTTGCCCTATCGAGACTCTTGATCCATTGCTTCGCTTTTCCAATAAGAGAAAACGGGAAGAGTACCCAACGAATTTGATCTTGAGTAACCCCGGTTTGAGATATAGCGTCACAATAATCGGAGAAAGTCTCCATATGTTGGTGCGGGTCTTCGGTGGGCAAACCACTAAATGGACTCCTCTCCACAAGTTGGATAAATTGAGTCTTTGCCACAAAATTCCCGGTATAGGCTTCCGGTAATGCACTCGGTCCCGGCAAGACATCCTCGGTGAATGTGGAGTGAGAGGAGAACTTAGGCATTCTTGGATGTAAGGGAGAAGATGGTGGTGTAGAGAGTGTTGATGTAGAAGAGGAGGGGGAACTAGGAGAAGAATCACCAAAGGGATTGATGAAGGTCCCTCCGGCCGTCTCTCGAGGTGAAATGTTCAAGTCGGCTCCTTGGGCTTGCCCTTGATGAGTATTGCTTGCACTCGGTTGAGAGGTTCTAACCCGATTAATCGTCCATTGGCGAAAGGCTCGAAAGAGTCTCTCCGGCTCTGGATTAAAGAGATAGAAGTCGCCTCCCCTCCTAGGCATACACTACACACTAGAACAAACGTAAGAACACCTAGTGCTTTATGGGCACTAGGCAACGACAATAGCAAACACAACTAGAGACAAAGAGAAAAAGAAGAGATAACACTAAGGAAAGAAGAAAAATCAAGAGAATATTCACAAGAGAAGATGGGAGAGCACAAAGAGGGGTAACTAAGTCTAGGAATAAGCAAACTAAGTCTAAACAATGCACCGTCCCCGGCAACGGCGCCAAATTGATGGTAAGGGATTCGTCACGTCCCTAGCCGATCAATATAACACCGACTAACCTAGTGGGTAGCTAGGGCAAGTCGGGATCGTATCCACGAGGACGGTATATCAAAGCTTAGACTAGGTTAGCCTACGACGAGACTAGATTACCAACAAACACAAAGAAGTGATAAATGGAGAATTATGATGGAGAAGAAGTATGACTAAGCTAATGATCGAACTAAAGAATAAACTAAAAGAACGATAGCTAACTAGGAGGATTAACACAAATATGGAGAGAAGTGGGGTAGGTCGGGTTCATAGAGGTAGAAGGATAATTGGGGTGAACAAGGGTATAGGTGTCTCCTAATCGCTAGAGTCGGTCCGGGCTCTCGCAACTTAGACCGATGTCAAGGTGGGTCCGGGCTCTCGCAACTTAGACCCTAGTCCGCGCTCTCGCGACTAAACTATTCTCAACATTTCCACAACATAAGCAATAAATGAGAAGATGAACACAAGTATGGGAAGCATGGCCACTACAACTCACACAAGCATATCAACAAACACATAGAGTGCCTACAATGTGACTAACAACAAAGATGTAACCTTTTCCCCTTAATCAACCCTAATCATCCACAATCTACCCCTAATCCCCCTACTAACCCCACAAGATTACTACTCACTCATAATCAAAGAGAAACTAACAATCATAAGAGAAAATAAACTCACAAACCAAACATCCATTAAGAACAATGAGAACAATAATAAGAACAATATAAAAAGATTGAAACTAGATTGAATAAACAAGGATTAGAGTAGAGAATGATTATACCAATACTAGGAAGATGAAAAGATGCAATCTTGTATAAATAAGAACCCAAATAAAACCCAAGGTTGTCAAGCTTGGAGAATTCTTCAAGTATCCTCTTAATACAAGAACTAATTACAATGATTAACTAATAATTAAAGAGAGATTAAAACTAATGAGTGAGAGTAAATCTAGGGTTTTAGATGCTAATGGAGGCTTAAACTAATCTAGGGTAAGATAAGATGTCTTAAAATTACAAGAAGGGAGTATATCTATGGGTACAAGAGTGAAGGAGAAGAAAGAAAAAGAGTCGTGCAGC
Organism: Agrostemma githago; assembly: GCA_958450325.1. Classification (NCBI taxonomy): domain Eukaryota; kingdom Viridiplantae; phylum Streptophyta; class Magnoliopsida; order Caryophyllales; family Caryophyllaceae; genus Agrostemma; species Agrostemma githago. Next base: position 24,052,404 of record OY288254.1, on the reverse strand, counting down.
AGCATCACGGTCCCGACCGGGACAGATCATCCCGATCGAGACGGCTCTGTCATCCCGATCGGGACGGGTTCATCCCGACCGGGATGGGCTCACAGCAGTCATCCTAATGTAGCACCCCATCACGAACGGGATGAGGCCATCCCGAACGGGATGGGCCTTGTATGCCTTCCTTAAACGCTCTTTGGTCCTTCCTTGCCTCCCATGGGCTTCCCACCGATTCTCGGGACTCGGGATCGGGTCTCGGAGGCTCGGGATTGGGTCCCAAAGTCTCGGGGTCGATTCCAAGGTCTCGAGTCATCGTTCCTTTATCTCGTTGGCTCCAAAATGTGTATGTATTGAGTCGGATTCGCTCCAACTCTTCCAATTCGACCTCGGGAACCTGAAACGAACTAAAGGAAGCATAAGAAGCCCATGAATCGCTCCAAAGGAGCGATTCTACAAGGAAAATGGGACCAAAACACAACAAATAAGCACTACAAACTACACTTATCAGAGTCGCCACCAAATTTTATGGGAATTCAGAACCATTCGAGCCCACTCTATGTCGTCATGGACCATACACAAAGTACGGCCCGTTTTGATTTCAGAGTTTATGGGGCTCGTCCCTTTGCTTTGCGATACCGATACCATCTCTACCGGTTATCGTGTATTGAATGACTCTCGTGCGTCAACGGTTTCGGACATCCGGAAACCGAGGTTCTGAGTAAGGGGTGAGTGTACGTGTTGGGAAGCCCACTAAGGACACCCAACCCCGCCCGCACTTAGCGGCCTCTACTAAGACATTGTTCGTGTTCGTGTACGCGCGTTAGTAAAATGACTAAATGTTATGCAACCAATATTTTAGCTAAGCATGTGAACTACGTCATTTTAATGCATCTAAATTATTGTCGGAGTTGTTTAGCATGTGATGTTCATTTAAGGCAATCAATGGCAAACATCGAAAATAGAAAACTCGTAAATAAATTACAAATTACACGGGCGGAATACAACCCGAAATTTAAAATACAACGAGCGATAAAATAATAATCGAATCATAAAACGGTAAATATTAACTATAAACGGACCCGTAAATAGTAAATATAAGATAGACCGTAAATTGAATAAATGGACAAACTTCTATTAAATACACATTATATTGTGTATAAAACGGAGGACAGAGATTTTAATACGCGTTAGCGTATGGGACCAAAGTGTGGTGCTAGCTCGATCCCGAATCTCGATGACTTGTCCCGACTTATAACGTTAAGAGATTGGCGTCTTGATTGGTCATGCATCGGATACGACTAAAGAGTCGTCGACGCAAAACTAATCGTGTAAGACATTAATCAAAGTCGTGAAAGTAGAATAAAATGCATGAGTTTTGAAAAAAGGGATCACATGATTGACTTTGCACGCGATGACTAAGTCGTAAGAAAAATGACGAGGCTCGGATGATAAATGAAACGCTTGACTTGCTTGGACAAAGAAGTCCACTCGAACGAGTCATGGCAAAGACTCTATCGAGTTAGCCCTTGAAAGACCTACTGCCCGATTTTTGGGGTGCTACTCGATCGAGTGGCCCATGACACTCGCTCGAGTGCCCCCTGTACGAGTCATAACTCGTTTCAAAAAACGTGGCGGTTTCGTTTTTATTTATTTAAAATCGATGGTTGACCGAGTTAAATAAAAATATTGCATGATTTAAATTTAACTCGGTTTTCGGTGCTATAATCGTGTACTATACGATTATAAGACCGTCATCAGAGTTTTATGAAAAGATGTTATTGTTGGATCGAAAATTTTGATTAGTGACGAAATTGTGTCCCTCCGCGTCACAACATCGATACTAATCCTAACGGATTATGTGATGTCGATTTTTGCGTCAACGGGTTCCGTGCTAATCTTAGAAATAGAATCGTATGCGTTCAAATACGTACGATCACGATCGCGTTACGCCCTTGAGTGCTTGGGGCGGCGCTCCTCGAAAGGGTGGCACATCCGTCGCGGCTCGTAAAGGGATTAAACGGACTTGGAGCGGTAGTCGTAGTTAAGCGCGTTCAATCCGAAAAAGGTTTATAAATTATATACTTATACACGGTATTAGTATTATGACGAAATTTAAATAACTAAATAGATAATGTTAGTGGTTAGAGTACATAAATAAAATGTTAGATTGCGATAAATAAAATGTTAGTATACAAAAATAAATTAAAAAGTTAGTACGCACAAAATTAAAAGTTAGTGTTAGTAAATAAAATATTAGTGTCGTTAATATCGACTAATAATAATAGTACATATAAAATCGAAAAAGAGAAGGAGAAAAAAGAAACGGGGTTTGATGACACCCTCAACCTACATGCTTAAATAGCCTCGGAAACGGACTCGTAATAGCGACGGGAGCGCGGGAGTGTCGAGATTTGTAGGGTGAGTTAGGGTGTGTGTCTTTGATGAGTTTTGATCTCGAGATTTTGAATGTATATGTGTGTGTAGATGATGGATGATTGAAAAGGTTGTAAGGTTGTAGAATGTGTGATGATTGGGGTTGTGTAAGTATTGTGTAAAGTTGTAGTGTCAAAAGTTGTAAAATGGCTTAGGATGACGGGGTATTTATAGAAGAAATACCCCGGTTTAGGGTCACTCGATCGAGTGGCGCGGGTGCACTCGATCGAGTGCCCGGTTCAAGCCCGGTTTGGCCGGGTCATGGCCTTACTCGACCGAGTGGATGTGAACCACTCGATCGAGTGGGTCGGGAAGGAGGGAGTGTAAATAGGGCATGATTTGTTGACTATTTTGAATTGATCTTGGTTGTTGGACAAGCTTCTAGAAGCGAACTTGGCTGTTTTTTGTGTCGGGTTCGTCTTTGACCGGGTTTTGACCCGGTCGCCAAAAGACGGTTTTATTTCCGGGGTCGATTTTGGCCCAAATTAGTCTCATTTTATTGAAAACGACCCACTGGGCCTGAATTTGAGGTCGGTTTTGAGAGATTTTCACTCCGTTAAATGCCCACGTCGGATATTATTGATTCCGAGTCCGTATTCGAGCGTATTAAGTCACGTTAGCGTCCGATCATCATCGGGTGTTTTGTCGGGAACTGCTATAGACACTAGCAGGCAAAATGCGGGTGTCTACAGCATGTGAAATATGTGTTTAAACTACGTCGTTAATGCATCTTTATATTTGTCAAAGTTATATTTAGCATGTGGGTTCGTTTAGAAAATAGTAAATGCCACGCAATGTAAATAAACAACTTAAATGTAAATTACAAATTACACGGGCGGAATACAACCTGAAATTCACAATACAATGAGCAAAAATATAAAATTAGCGAATTAGAAACGGTGACATAAATAATAAACGAACTCGTAAATGAATCGTAAATTAAAATCGTAAACCCGATATTGGACAGATTCTAATCGATTACGTATTGCGTTACGTATCAACCAGAGGACAGAGGCTCGGACGACTGCGACCTGATAATCCGGCGCCTGGAGTGAGGCGGCCTGAAATTCAGGCGCCTGCCTTGGGGCGTCTGGACAGGCTGGGTTCCGGATCAAAGCGTGACGCTAGCTTGATCCCGAAGCCTCGATGTCTCATCCCGACTCCTCATAGCGAGGGCTGACTATCTCGATACGTCGTATACCAAATTCGACTAGGATGTCGTTGGTATGGGATGTACGCGGTGAGACATTCGCTCGTAGTCATAAAAAAGCGAAAATAAATATGTATAATGTAGATTCGAAAAGGAAACACGCGTCGACTAACGTCGCGAGCATTGTTCCCTAGGCGAAATGTGAATCGTTGTGGACTACGCCGGTAGTCTACGATATCTCATTTTACTATAATAGGGTACTTGTCCCTAACCGGTTCAATTTTATGATAAATCGATTATATCGACTTGATACGAAGATCAGAGCCCTCCGTATCGCGATGTTGTTATTGGGTCGCGTGGATCGTATGACTCTCGGATTAACGTCATAGGGTTTCGTACCACTTCCATTATCGATGGCTCTTCATACACGACATTGGAATACAGATTCGACATCGAGCATTTGGAGTGACATTTGAATGTGATATCGAAAATACTCGACAAAAGGTTCTACGATCGCGTTATAACTCGCTGGGTCAGGCGCGCGCCATGAAGCGCCCTAACTTTTAGACACTTGTGGTGGCGCGCCTCAACTGTGAGGCGCCACCGGCCGCGTGGTCTATCTGGCAGTTATGCGGACTATAGGCAGAATCGATTATCGAATACGTTCAATATGAAAATTCGATTGTCGTCGCAAAACTTAGGTCCTTTGCATTTCAGCGTCATAATTTGGCCTTTAAGGCCTACGACGCTCGATTTAGCGTCACCGGACGTTTACTCGAATCGAGTTTGAAAATAGTTCTGTAATTAATACTCAGTATTTATATAGACGAAACGTAAGAACGATAATATAAATGTTAGCGTTGATATTAATATGAACAAAAAACGGAAAGGCATTTTGGGGGTTGACTCACCTTAAACAACCAAACACGCGGGGTGACGGGATAAGCGACCGGCAACATCGAGTGCAATACTCTCGTATTCGTGTTTTCTTATCCAGTCATCCTTTGTACTCGATACTTAAAAAGGACGAGTATTTTATAGTCGAATTAGTGGTTAGAGTTACGATAAAGTAATATTAGTATTACGATAAAATAAAAGCTAGTGAACAAAAAACGAAAAAAAAAACGAAAATAAGAGAGAAAGTTATTAGAGGAAACGGGGTTTATTTACACCCTCAACCTACATGCTAAAAATCTCGGAACACAGGCTTGTCTAGTGGCGGCGTAGGCACGGGTGTGTCGAGAATGTAGGTGAGTTAAGGTGTGTTTAGGGGTGGGAAATGCTCTCGGTTTTCAGAAATGAATTTCGAGAAATGATGTTGTGACCCTTGAAACGTCGGGGGTTAGGGTGTATTTTTAGAGTTTTGCGAAATGCTTCGGCTTGGTATTCGGACGCCCGGAATGAGGCGGTTCAAGACTCGGGCGCCCCGGCTGAGGCGACTCAGTTCTGGGATGCCTGGTTGCAAGCAGTCGAAGTTGCGCGTATCAGAAATCGCCCAAAATACGGATTTATATCCATGTTATTCAAGGCATGATTTGATCTGATTGATTTTGATTGATTCCTGTATTTGGACATTATTTTGGGATTTTGTTTTCGGGTTTCAACTTTGACCGGTTTCGGCTCGGTCACAAAAGACGATCTTGCTCCTGGTGGCTGTTTTAGCTCAAAATAGCTTTATTTTATTGGAAAGGACTCCCTGAGTCTGGATTTGAGGTCGATTTTGATAGATTCACACTCCGCTACGTGCCCACGTCGGATACTATGGATTCCGAGACTGTATTCGAGCGTATTAAAGCATGTTTACGTCCGATCATCATAGGGTATTTTGTTGGAGACTGCTATAGACACAAGCAGTCCAAATGCGGGTGTCTACACCTTGTCTATTACTTTTGGATGGAAAGGAATTGTGCCTGCTATGAATTAAGTATAATACGACCTGAAGTCCTTGTGCATCTCCTGCAATCTACAGTTAGAATGCTGTTGTGTGCTAAATTTAGACCATTTTTTCTCCTATTTAGACCCGTTTTCCCCTCGTTTTGCGAGTCTAGAGTGTGATTATCGCCATATTTTGAGTATTTCTCTCATTAGCGTCCCTCTTGTGCGTTTTACATGTTTTTGGTAGTTTTTCTATCAATTTTGATAGGATTTGGCACCGAAATCATGATCCAGCTTCCGCGAGCACAAGAGAAGGGAATATCGTCCAAAGAGCAAAGCACACAACTCAAAGTTCAAAGCCATCCATTCATACGACGAAGAATGAGACAAGAAAAGAGGCCAGAAAAATGACCGGGTGAAATTTAACTCGATGAAGCACCACCTGGCAAAGTTTCGCCCGACGGTAAATTTGCCTCCCCGAAAATTTTCCGAGACTTCACCACCGGGTGAAATTTCGCCAGATGGTGAAAGCGTCCAAAAATTGCAAAACTGGAAAAAGTTCACCGGGTGAAGTTTCACCCGGCGGTGTTGGTCCATGCACGACGGGGCGAAGTTCCACCACTTGAAGATTAAAGGGTGATTGTCTCACTAATGGAGCAAAAAGTTGGATTTGGGCTTTAGGTTAAGAGACCCATTAAGGCATTACTATATATATGTCTACCCTAGTTAGTTGCCTATTACCTCTCCATTATTGTAGGAGGGAAGACATTCCACCATTCCACCATCATATTACACCATCCATTAGTAGATTAATTTAGTAGTATTCTAGTAGTAATCCTCTATAATTCTAGTAGTTTATATAGTAATCTAGTAGTAGATCTTCCTAGTTTTCATCAACAATTCTCTAGATTTCAAGATTGTAGAAGATTATTTCAATTTTTATTTGAAGATTTGTGGGGATTATTGAAGGATTAGTGACAAGTTCTTCATTCTCTTCATCAAAGATTCAATCTTTATTTCTGCAATCTTCTTATTTATTGTAGATCTTCATAGTTGGTATATTTCTCTTCCACTCTCTAAACTCTAGTTTAGATTTATTTTATTGTTCTCTCATTATTGTCTTGTTTAGATCATCTTATAAGTGTGTTATGTAGTGCTTATTCCTTGTGCTTGGTCCCAGTTTCTCTTGTGAAATCTCTCCTTAGAGCGGTTTCGAGGCTACATACGCTTCTTCTAGATTGTTTTAGGTTCCTAAGGCCAATCTTGGAGAAATGGAACGATTCCGACTCGTTTCCGACACATATGGAACAAAAGAAGTGAAGCGACGATCACTCGGTAGCTTAGACTCGATCCCGAGTCCCTTGGAGCCAATTCCCGAGCCCTTGGGACTCATTCCCGAGCATCGAGAATCGATAAGAAGCCTATGAAGATCAAGAAGGGACCTATGAGATCATATTTGAGGCCTACATGACCCATCCCGGTCGGGATTACATCCATCACGACCGGGACGAAGAGGGAAAGCAAACAAGAGCTTCTGGAGCCCCTTCCCGACCGAGAAGAAGACCTTCCCAACCGGGATCATCTCTTCCCGATCGGGATCAACCTCTTCCTGGTCAGGAAGGGCCCAGTTCTGGTCGTCTTCGCTTTTTCCGCCTCTTTCACTTGTGAAACCCTATATATACCCCCCCCCCCCCCCCCCTCTTGTATTGTTTTAAGCACATTACATTACCCTACATTATTCTAAACCCTAGATAGAGATCCTTCATCCTTAGCTTAGTTTATCATTAATCTTTTGTTAATCTTAGCTTAATCTAGATAGTTCCTCTTGTATTAAGGGATCTCTTGAAGAATCCATCCAATCTTGACAACATTGGTGAAGGTTTTTGGGTGTTCTTTATATACAAGTTTTCATCTTTTCTCCTTACTAGTTTGGTATAATTACTCTTATCTTTTCCTTTAATCTTTCATTGTTATTCAAGTTTTAATCTTTATCTCTTGTTCATTGTTCATTGTTCATCTTTGTTGTTCCTCATTATGAATGTTTTGGTTCTTATGTTGATGTTTTCTCTTGTTTGTGTTAGTTTAAACTTCAACATGTATGAGTAGATTATTGTGGGGTTAGTAGGGGGATCAAGTGTTGATTATGGGTGATTAGGGTTTGATTGTGGGTAAAGATGGATTCTTTGTCACTAGTCACTTGTTAAGCATACCATTTGTTTGATGAATTGCTTGTTAGAGTAGTAGTGACCATGGTTCTCTTGCTTGTTTTCTTCTTCTCATTGTATGGTTGATTGGTGGTTGAATCTTCATGTATTGGGTAGCATCTTGTTTGAGAATTCGGGTTTGTCTTTGACGCGAGAGCGCGGATCGACCTTAGTGACTAGGTGAAACCTACACCCTCGATTTCCCAACTATCCTATTTCACTTATGAACCCGACCTAAGCCTACTCTTCCCCTTATTTGATTTCTCCATCTTCTTAGTCATCATTTCTCGAGTTAGTTGATTGAATTTAGTTTTAACTGATCCATTTAGTTCATGTTATACTTAGTTCATTCATAATTCTAGTTTCACCCCTTTTCATCATCCTAGTTAGTCAATTCTTGTTAATTTCCTCCTCTTGTGTTTTTGGTGATCTAGTTTTGTATTTAGGTAGAATTTAGTCTAGACACCTCTTACCGTCTCCGTGGATACCGACCCGACTTCTCTAGCTACTTGTTAGGAATAGTTGGGTTTACTTTGTGTTTGGGATTGACGACAAATCCCTCCCATCAATTTGGCACCGTTGCCGGGGACGGTGCATGTTTAGACATAGTTTGCTTATTAGCTTGACTTAGTTACCGTTTTGTGTTTTTCTATCCTTTTTGCATAGTTTGTTATCTTTTTCCTTGTTTTTATTGTGTTTTCTCTCTTTCTCTTTTGTTGTGTTCGTTTATTGTCTCTACCTAGTGCCCATAAAGCACTAGGTGTTCTCACGTTTGTTCCAAGTGTGTAGTGCATTCCTAGGAAGGGAGACGGTTTCTTTCTCTTCAATCCAGAGCCGGAGAGACTCTTTAGAGCCTTTCGCCAACGGACAATTGATCGAGTTAGAAATTCTCAACCGGGTACTAGCACTAACATTGAAGAGCAAGCTCAAGGATTTGACTTAAACGAAGCATCTCGAGAGACCACCGAAGGGACCTTCATCAATCCCTTTGGTACATCTAGTCATTCTTCTCAACCTAGCTCTCTTTCAACATCTATATCAACACCATCTACACCGTCATCTCCCGTACATCCAAACATGCCTAAGTTCTCATCTCACTCTACTTTCACCGAGGATATCTTGTCGGGACCTAGCCCTTTACCAGATACATACACCGGAAATTTTGTGGCCAAGACACAATTCATTCAACTTGTGGAGCGAAATCAATTTAGTAATTTGCCTACCGAAGACCCGCACCAACATATGGAGACTTTCTCCGATTATTGTGATGCCCTTTCTCAAACCGGGATTACTTAAGATCAAATTCTTGGGTTCTTTTATCGTTCTCTCTTATTGGTAAAGCTAAGCAATGGATTAAGAGTCTCGATAGGGCAACCATGGGGATTGATACTTGGAAGAAACTTGCATTGGCGTTCTATCAAAAGTTCTACCCTCCCGAGAAGACAAATTTGCTAAGAGCCTCCATTACCAGTTTCCAACAACAGGATGAGGAGAGTCTTTATGAAGCATGGGAGAGGTTCAAAGCTTTGGTTAGATCTTGCCCCCATCATGGTTTATCACAATGGTTCCTTGTCCAACAATTTTGGAATGGGTTATATGAAGATTCAAGGGCCATACTCAACATGGGGTCTAATGGAAGGTTCACCGAGGTAGATGATGACCAAACTTGGTCTAGAATTGAAGAAATGGCGGTTCACAACTCTCAATATTCTAGGCCTAGGAAGGCAAATAGAGGGGAAGGCATGAAATCGATGCTATCACACAACTTAGTGCCGATCTTGGGGCACAATAATTGAAGACCCATATGGATGCTATTGATAAGAAGCTCCAAGGTCCCTTTAATCAAGGTCAAAGCACAAGTTCTTCCCACCAACATTCAATCCACCAAGTCAATGCTTTGGGAGTGGTTCCTCCAACCTCTTATTTTGGGATATGTGAGATTTGTGGGATATATGGACATGAGCCTCTACATTGTCGAAGTAGCATTGAGCAAGTGAATGCTTTTCAAGCATACAAGCAAGGTGCCCCATACTCTAACTTCAAGGCTCAAAATGTGCCAAATCCTCACATGTTCCAAGCCTCCCAACAACAAGCTCAACAACAATACCGTCTACCATACGTTGCCCCTCTCTTAAGGGACAACCAAGGCTACCATGGTTATCAAGGCAATCAAAGGCCTTTTAACAACATCCAACAACATAACCAAGGTGACTTCAACAACAATCAAGGGTTCCAAAATCAAGGGAACTTCAATCATCAAGGTGGTTTCCAAGGAAAACCAACACTCTCAAGGACATCAAAACAACAACCAAGGTTACCAAAATCAAAATCATGGTAACTCTCAAGGCCTAAATCAAGGAAATTCCCAAGGGTTCCAAGGGAACTCTCAACATCAACAAGGGTCCCACAATGCTCAACAAGAGAACAAGCAAAGGACCCGGTCTCCAATTCATGATTATGGCATCCCCCTAGCCATCACCAACACTCCACACAACCAACAATCTCCACCTCGGGATCTTGACATGCAAAAGACAATTTTGGAGATGCAAAGAAGCCAGTTGGAGATGCAAAGAGCTCAACAAGAACTTTATGCTCAACTTCAAAGGGAAAGTACTCATAGAAAGATGCTCGAAACCCAAGTAGCTCAAGTTGCTTCGGGTAGTTCTTCAAGGCAAAAGGGTCAACTACCTCCTCAAGGCGAGCCAACGAAATTTGAGACCGCGAATGCTATTACCTTGAGAAGTGGTGCAACTTATGACTCCCCTTAGTCCCTAATGAACAAGAAGCTATGAAAGAAGCGGAATCCCCATGTCAAAGCAATGAAAATTGGGGAAATCTCATGGAAGAGCAAGTCTTGTGGGAAGTTGAAAAACCTATTGAAGACAAGCTTCCCCCACCCCAAGAAAAAGACAAGGCAAAGAAGAAAGTGTCAAATGAGAAATCTTGGCTAGGAAGCGATCCTTCGACAAGGAAGAGACCGTAGCGTTTACAAGAGAGGTGAGTGATCTTATCCAAGGCTCCACCTTTTCCTAAGCTCAAGGATCCGGGTAGTTTCTCAATCCCATGCACCATAGGGAATATGAAGATCGAGAAGGCGTTATGTGATTTGGGGGTGAGTGTGAGCATTCTCCCTTACTCTATTTGTGAGCGACTTGGAATGAAAGAGCTCAAGTGTACCTCTATTACACTCCAAATGGCCGATCGTTCGCTTAATTGACCATTAGGAATGTTAGAGGATGTGCCACTAAGAATCGGGAAATTCTTCATTCCGGTCGACTTCCTTGTGCTTGATATGCCGGAAGATGCAATCACCCCCATTATCCTAGGGCACCCATTTGTAAATACCGCCGGTGCAATGATCGACGTCAAGAAAGGTAGGATCACCTTTGAATTAGGCGATGAAAAGCTCGTGTTTGACCTCCAAGGCAACACCTCGCCTACTTATGAAGAGTCATGTAATATGATCTATGCCTTGAAACACATAGAGCTAGGGAATGAGTCGGGCGAAAGCTTGAAAGACAACAACTTGTGTGGAATTGAAGATGATGCTTCCGAGTTTGGGGTGGATGAATGCCCTTGTTGTGTGAATGAAGAAAAGTTGCTAGGAAAGAAGAAATTTGAGCCTCCCTTGAGGCCCCATGAAGATGAAATGAAGTTTGGGTATATACCGAAGGATCAAAAGTACAAGTTCAAGCCATTGAACTTAGTAGATCGGGATGCCCCGGGAACTTCGAGGCAAGGTTGTGAAGAACCTTGGAGTGTGGATTGGTACTCCACGAGCTTGATTGAAGATTTCTTCAGAGCCTTTGATTTGTTACTCTATGCCCTTGAAGGCTATGGAGTTGGGTACCATGTTGTTGAAAAATGAATGAAGAATCCTACCATCCAAGGTTTGACGGAGTTCCTGAAGAACCGTCGTGCTATATATAACTCCTTACTCTTCTTTGAGTTTTTTGTAATTGTATTTGTGATTTGTAAGCTTGATTTTTGGATTTGTGTGTTTGTGGAATTCTTGTAATTTGGTATTTTGATGAGCGATGTGAGGGAGGGATCTTTGATGGATATTTTCGAGTTTACTTTTATAGGTTGATAGTGAAGATGAAGTTTCGAGAGGAGTTGTTGATTATAGAATCTTGGATCTTGGGCAAGGAAGTCAATTTTTGAGCTTTTGACAAGCTTTTGGGGACGGGATTTTAGTTCCCGAAGTATTAGTTGCCTTGTTGGTGAAGCTATCAAGAGGATTGAAGAGCTAGAGGAGTCATCCCGACCGGGAAGGGTTTCATCCCGACCGGGATGAAGTGTGCATGAAATCAGTGGCTACTGACTAGCCATCCCGCTCGGGATGGGTGAGCATCCCGACCGGGAAGACATGGTCCCGACCGGTATGAGATGCTCCCGACCGGGACGGTCTCCTGTAGCCTCATTTGCCTTCTCTTCTTAATTTAAGACCCACCCAACCACTTTATACCCCCTCCCAACCTCCCTACTCACCCTTTCAACTATCATTTCACCCTTGCACCTCAATTATATACCCTCATTTCATCTCCTCTTCACTACACAACGAGTTTCTCTTTGGATCCCGACCTCATATAACCAATGCAAGCCCAGTACTTCAACCATGCGACCACATTGAGAAAGAAGAGGAATAACAATGATGAAGACAAGCAAAGTGCCGATATCGAACATTGAGACGATGGAGATTTTTGAGTTGCTAACTATTTGGTAGGCAACTCTACTTTCTTTTTCGTCTTTTATTGCTAATCTTTCTTTGTATGTTCCCCTTCCCCTTATCATTTTTGTGTCATGGTGGCCCTCGGGGCCTTGGTTGTTATTGCTCCCGATTCTCGATGACGTGACTACATCGAGAGTCATTTCACAAATCCAAATTGACAAGTCTTTTCATTTTTTCTTTAATTTTTTGGTAGAATTTGATCGGAATCGGACAGAATCAGGGTTAGGTGACTTGATTACACCTAGCTCTCCCCTCCCATTTCCTTTTATTTTCATCTTTTTATTTCTTCCCCCATCCATATCTTTTCTTGCCTCGGCCCTTGGTGACTTGACTACACCCCGACCGACACATTCTACCCTTTCTTCACTTTTGTTTTTCATTTTTAGCTTTATTTCCCCTTTTTCTTTTCTTTTTAGTGTCTTCCACACACTACCGATCGAGCATGAGGACATTGCTCGGTTTAAGTGTGGGGGGAGCGATATCCTAGTCTAGTTTAGCTTTATTTTCTTGGTTTTTCCGACAAATCTTTAAAATCCCTAAAAGTTTGAAAATTTTCATAAAAAAATAACCAAAAAAGATTTTCTTTTGCGTCTTTTTCTTTTGAGTCTTTGTGTCGTATATTCGTTTTGTTATGTGTTTTGCTCCCCCCGATTCCCTTGTAGGTTGCGCGATCATCGATAAGTTTCGAAAAGCTCAAGACATCCGGTAATATCCCCTCATTTCTTTCTCCTTTTTCCTTTTTGTGGAGTTTGGAGGATGTTTTGTGATGGTGTAGGCTCGGATGGAGCTTTTTGGAGTTCGTGGTTGATTGGTTGCTTGTTTGGAAGTTTCGGGGTGGTAATTGTTTGTTTTCTTTGTGTGTTTGTTTTCTTTTCCTTTTGTTTTGTTTTGTTTTGTTTTGTTTTGCCTTGTTTAGTTTGTGTCTAGTGTAGGAAAAGGTTTTCGAAAATCCGGTTTTGAAGGTAGTGCGCAAGTGTTTACTTTCCCGTTCTAGTGACATGAATCGATTCTTGGACTTTAGTCTAGTAGAATGACTTTAAATCATTAGTTTCGTTGGTCCTTTACCTTGAGTCCACCTAGTCCAATAGGAATTTACTGCGGGATTTGCATTTTGACCACTTTGACCACCCACGGAGTGAAAAGGTCTTGGTTGCCGAGTCCCGTCTCTTAGGTGACCGTGTTCGAAATTGATTGATTTGCCCAAGTTTTCCCCCCTTTTTGTGGGTTTGAAGGGAATCGCGCGCCCGACCCACCCATTTCCCTACCTCCTACACATTTTCCACAAATAAGTTGCAATTGGTTGAAGTTTCTTACTTGGTTGTGATTGAATGCCTACAATACAAGATTTATCCCAACAACAAACCAAGTCAAAAAGAAAAAAGAAAGAAAGAAAAGAAAGAAAAGAAAGAAGAAAAAGAAAAGGCACAACAAATCGAAAACCAAATACAAAAGAAGAAAAAGAAGTGGCATAGCAACTCAAAAGCAAATTACAAAAGAAAAATGCCAAGAAAATCATTTCACAAAAAAATTTTTACCCTTCAAAAATAAGCCTTTTACCGACTGTTATCATGAAGAGCCTACCAAAGGACCGAGTCCCTAGGAAGGATGATAGCGGTAATGGTCAAACTTCCCTCGCTTTGCAACCATATCCACCTTTTTACTTGGACTAGTTAGGCTATTTTTGAGCATGGGGCTACCCTCTTGGCTTATCGCTAAACGAGGCGGGATTTCACTTTACCTACAGTGTCGACTAACTCCGTGGTTCATCCTTTTTCCATCCCGCCTATCGTCCCGTGGTACGTTCTTAGAAGGTTAGGAGGACCTAAGTAAGTTACCAACGTTTTTATTGCTTTGTTGTCATACTATTAGGATTTTGTCCATATTGATTTGTGTTATTAGCTTGGGAACGTTATCATTTGCCTTGAGTCCTTAACCGGTGTTTCTTTCACCGCTTTGTTGAGGGAAGCGGTATTTGTTTCTTTTTGGATGCAATTGATTATTTGTTTATTTGTTTTTTGTTTGTGTGTTTTCGTGTTCGGTTATATTCATAGTTTTGTCGCAAGACCTCACTTGCCTTGCGGAGAGCACTTTTCCTCTAAGTGTTCTCGCGTGAGTTGAAAGAGCGTAGGGTGCGCTAATACCCGCTCAGTTAGTAGTCTAGTTTCTTTTAGTTATTAGTTAGTTCGTGCTTACTCGAGGGCGAGTAAGGGTTAAGTGTGGGGGAGTTGATAAGTGTGTTATGTAGTGCTTATTCCTTGTGTTTGGTCCCGGTTTCTCTTGTGAAATCGCTCCTTAGAGCGGTTTCGAGGCTACTTACGCTTCTTCTAGCTTGTTTTAGGTTCCTAAGGCCAATCTTGGATAAATGGAACGATTCCGACTCGTTTCCGACACATATGGAGCCAAAGAAGAGAAGTGACGATCACTCGGTAGCTTAGACTCGATCCCGAGTCTCTTGGAGCCTATTCCCGAGCCCTTGGGACCCATTCCCGAGCATCGAGAATCAATAAGAAGCCTATGAAGAGCAAGAAGAGACCTATGAGATCATATTTGTGGCCTACATGACCCATCCCGGTCGGGATTACATCCATCACGACAGGGACGAAGAGGGAAAGCAAACAGGAGCTTCTAGAGCCTCTTCCCAACCGAGAAAAAGACCTTCCCGACCGGGATCATCTCTTCTCGACCGGGATCAACCTCTTCCCGGTCGGGAAGGGCCCAGTTCTGGCCGTCTTCGCTTTTTCCGCCTCCTTCACTTGTGAAACCCGATATATACCCCCCTCTTGTATTGTTTTAAGCACCTTACATTACCCAACATTATTCTAAACCCTAGATAGAGATCCTTCATCCTTAGCTTAGTTTATCATTAATCTTTCCTTAATCTTTTGTTAATCTTAGCTTAATCTAGATAGTTACTCTTGTATTAAGGGATCTCTTGAAAAATCCATCCAATCTTGACAACATTGGTGGAGGTTTTTGGGTGTTCTGTATATACAAGTTTTCATCTTTTCTCCTTACTAGTTTGGTATAATTACTCTTCTCTTTTCCTTTAATCTTTAATTGCTATTCAAGTTTTAATCTTTATCTCTAGTTCATTGTTCATTGTTCATCTTTGTTGTTCCTCATTATGAATGTTTTGGTTCTTATGTTGATGTTTTCTCTTGTTTGTGTTAGTTTCAACTTCAACATGTGTATTATTGTGGGGTTAGTAGGGGAATTAAGTGTTGACTATGGGTGATTAGGGTTTGAATGTGGGTAAAGGTGGATCCTTTGTCACTAGTCACTTGTTAAGCATACCATGTGTTTGATGAATTGCTTGTTAGAGTAGTAGTGGCCATGCTTCTCTTGCTTGTTTCCTTCTTCTCATTGTATGGTTGATTGGTGGTTGAATCTTCATGTATTAGGTAGCATCTTGCTTGAGTATTCGGGTTTGTCTTTGACGCGAGAGTGCGGATCGACCTTAGTGACTAGGTGAAACCTACACCCTCGACTTCCAACTATCCTATTGCACTTATGAACCCGACTTAACCCTACTCTTCCCCTTATTTGATTTCTTCATCTTCTTAGTCATCATTTCTCTAGTTAGTTGATTGAATTTAGTTTTAATTGATCTATTTAGTTCATGTTATACTTAGTTCATTCATAATTCTAGTTTCACCCCTTTTCATCATCCTAGTTAGACAATTTTTGTCAATTCTCCTCATCTTGTGTTTTTGGTGATCTAGTTTTGTATTTAGGTAGAATTAAGTCTAGACACCTTTTACCATCTCCGTGGATATCGACCCGACTTCCCTAGCTACTTGTTAGGAATAGTTGGCTTTACTTGGTGTTTGGGATTGACGGCAAATCCCTCCCATCATCATCTTTGTGTTATTAGTTTCTCTAGATTTTATTTATGTTACTCTAAATTATTCTCTAGTCTATTTTGTTAGATCATATTTCTTTCATAGTTTAATGGTTAATTGTTAGATCGTAGTTTCCTTATTGTTTTGTTGTTAGTTTCTTTAGATTTAGTTAGTATACATGCTTTAGTTGTTTCCTCCTTAGTTAATGTTTTGTTGTTTTCCATTATGATTAGTGATTAGATTTCTTGTTGGGGGGTTTAGGGATGAAGACTTGGATTATTTGAATTAAGGGATGTTGGTGGGTTGCTTGCTTGTTGGTTTATCTTGTTTATGGTTGTTGTGTCATTGTTGTTTTAGTCCGACCAACTAGACCGACCTTGACTCATTTCTATCAACATGGGGAAACTCGGGGTAGAAATTACCTTAACTAGAGACTTACCCTTCTTCGCCGCGAAAGCGGGTTTTTAGGTGGGTTGGGTGAAGAAACCGAAAGGTGGCACTCTCCCTTTATCAATGTTGCGACAAAAACCCGATTCCGACCTTCTTAGACTCCGATGTCCAAGTCCCGACTTCCCCCTAACACCTTTCCCTAGATTGATCACCTCTAGCTATTTCTATAGTTATTTCTCTAGTGTAGACTCGACCCTTAGAAACCCCCCTCTAGACACGAAACACGTCGCTTTTAACCCGATACTATGTTTCGTTCCCTGTGGACTGACCTCGACTTACCACGATTACTATAGTAGTTTTTGTGTTATTCCGAGTCTACAAATATTATTTGACCCCCCGTCCTTCGCTAAACGACCGATCCAATTGGGTGCGCGTCAAATGCAAGTAAGGAATAGCACTCACTACTACAAAACCCTTGATTTCTTGACGCTTTAAGCTGGACGCTTTTATAAGTGTCCACCCTTTTCTTTATCTAATTTTTCTTGTTCACCCTTTAATGTGTCAAGAGTTATATTTTATTATATTTCATTAACTAAACCCTCCCAAATAATGAAATGAGCGGTAAATGAAAGTTTTTTTGGTGAAATGTAAGTATATATATATAACGATAAAAAAATTACAAGAGTTAAGACCCGGGTGTCTACATCAATTTATGTAGCCACCCAGCATCTTTAGGAATGATGAGATATTTTATCTTACACAAGACTCGATTCTTAACATCTAACTTAATCTGTTCCGCAACCAAATGAGGTTGCCTCAGGTATCCTTCTATACGACTCAAATTTCTCTGCAGCCATACGTGATAGATGCTCGCATTAACTGTTGCCCGAATTATCTTGCACTTCAACTTCGATCCACTCATTTTCACGCTCCAATGCAGGCAGTTGTCGCTCGGGATCTTACTCCGAAACCAACAACTCACCTGCCCAATAAAAATCAAACTATACAGACACCCAAAAAAAGATGATCAATAGACTCTTTTTGCAGTTCACATAAGCAACATAGATCAGAATCCGATACTCCAATCAGGGCCAACTTCTCTCTCGTATTCAACGCATTCCGAAACACTAGCCACAGAATGAAGTTGTGCTTAGGCATACTCCACACACTCCATACCTGCCACCACGAATCCACTTTCACTCTATGTTCTCGCAGTGAGTCATAGGCCACCGAAATAGAATAAGCAGATCCCAGACCCTGCCATACACCGCTCAGGTAAAATGCTAAGATCTTCCCTTTAGCCTGACAGATCTTTCGTGAGGCCCACGTAACATCAGCTGGAGGGACATAATTTAGCAAAAAAAAAAAACAAAGACACATCCTCTAACTTTTCCCCAAAATTAAACCTAATCAATCATTTCCTTAATTATTGTGTTGCTCCTTCAGTTCTTCGTACTATATGTTTAATCGACTCAAACCTAATTCTCTAATTTCATCACCTTCTTCTAATTTCATCACCATGCGTTTAGAAACATTGTAGATTATTCCTCATCGCTACTACCTTTATCATCGATCCTCATCTTATCATAATCTACGCTTCAATCGCTGCTGTTATTATCATAATCTTTCCCCCTATCTCGCTGGTTAACATCAGGTACATATATTCATCGATTAATTTCTTGATTTTGTTGTTCAATTTATCAACTTTGTCGGTTTGAATCGATTTAACTTCATTGTGATTATGATACTAGTTTTTTATTTTGTTGATTTTTCTATGAATTTTTAGCTGGTTTGTTTTAATTAATTGAGTTGCTCATGATACATGTAGGTCGATTATCGGAACCTTTCACCTTTATTCATAAATTTCTCACGGACTATCAGGTACGATTTTTCATCGATTAGTTTATTTTGTTTACCGGGTACGGATTATCAGGTATCGGGTAGTTGTTTTTTTTAAAAGGAAGTGAGTGACATATAAATGTCTGTTTAAAAAACATAACAAAATAGGTTCCACATAAACGTACTAGTTGCTGCAAAAAGGTAGTAGTACTACTTTGTAAGTAACAAGCTCTACCTAACCACCTAAAGGTCGCTTTCCGACTCTCGGATCCTTTCCTCACTTCTTTGCGTTTTTGGTAGTCGGTGCAGGTGCAGCAACTAATACTGGTTGTACAGGTTCAGCGCTAGGTCCCTGTGCAAAATGCTCCTCTCGACGAGCCAATTTCCTCTCCCTGCTGGCCTTGTTCTTTGCACGTTTAGCTTAAAACTAGTCAAAGAAAGTCTTATCTCTCGCCATCTCAGCTATAGTCTTGTGAATGCTCTCCATCAACACCCTCTTGTTCTTGAAGACATTACCCTTCACCTTCGTGTACATCTCATGGTACATGTGCTTGTCAATTTTCTTTGACTCTCGGTACTTGCCCAGTATTGTGATATATTGCTCATTGTTGTGCTGCTGCATCTTCCTCTTGTGACGTGGCTCAACCAATCAGCTTGCTGCACACGGATCGATGAGCTGGCAGAATTAGTTAGCAAAAGTTAGTTACAACAAACTTTTGTATATATAGAATAAGCACACATTCTGACGGTAGGTGTTTGTCGTTTATATCCTACCGATAAAAGTAATACCAACGAACCTAAGCTAGGTAGCTAGGGTAAGTCGGGTTGAGATCCTCAGGGACGGGAGTTCCGAACTAATGGGTGCTATGGTCCAAGACTAGGTTCAAGACAACCTAAAGTGATGACTAAGATTGACTAACGACTACACTTAAATCTATAACATGAAATAAAGAGGCAAAACAAACAACTAATGATAATGGGAAGCGAGTAAATCAATAAGAAGGAAACTAGGGCTAGGTCGGGTTCATGGATGCCAATGAGATCAAAAGGGGAAACGGGGTTGCTAGCATGTTTCGTAGCCTAGATTACATTCGGGCTCTCTCTACTTAAACGGACTAGGGGCCTCCTCACCACGCTCTCGCTCCTAGTAGAGGAACGCAACCCATCACCAAACAAGAACAAGCAAGAGAATAGGCAAGAAAAAAAAGGAATGATCGTCTCAAGTCTAACAACCTTTCATCGAACATGTAGAGTGCAAGGCAATAGGAAACAACAAAAACAACAACTAGCATCACCCATCTCACCCTAATCATCCCTAATCACACCCAATCCCCCTACTAACCCTAGGGGAAAGCTACTCATACATAACTAAAGTACTATGAACACTAATAAGAGAAACCCACATAAGAACAACATTCATAATGAAACAAAACAATAGAGAAACAATAAACAAGAGATAAAGAATGAAACTTTACTAACAATGAATGATTAAAGGAAAAGAGAGAAGAAGAATTATACCAAACTAGAAAGGAGATGAAAAGATGAACACTTGCATAAAAGAAAACCCAAAACATCCACCAATGTTGTCAAGATTGGTATATTCTTCAAGAATTCCAATAATACAAGAGTTGCTAACTAGATTAAGGTTTAATGAAGAGTAATTAAGGAAGAATTAAGCTAATCTACACTAATCTATGCTAATCTAACCTAAAGTAGTCTAGGGTTTCGTGATCCCTTAAAACAATTCAAGAGGGGGTATATATATGGTTCCATACGTAAGAGAGGCGAAAGAATGAAAAACTGGCTGAGCTGGGTCCTTCCCGGCCGGGAAGAAGGTGATCCAGGTCGGGATAGGGGTGGTCCCGGTCGGGATGGTGATGCTCTCGGACGGGATGGCCTCACAGCAGCTCCTGTCTTCTCGTCTCTTCATCCCGGCCAGAATGGATCCTTCCCGGCCGTGATGAATCCTTATTTGCTCTTCCTAGGCTTATTATCGATGCTCGGTGCTCGGGATATCATCAAGTGGGCCCCATGGGACTCGGGATCGAGTCTAAGTAACCGAATCATCGTCGCTTCTCTTCATTGGCTCCATATGCATCGGAAGCGAGTCGGAATCGTTCCATTTCTCCAATATAGGCCTTAGGAACCTAAAACAAGCTAAAAGAAGCGTAAGTAGCCTCGAAACCGCTCTAAAGAGCGATTCCAAAAGAGAAATTAAAGCGGGATCAAACACGAGAAATAAACACTACAAAACGCACTTATCAACTCCCCAACACTTAACCCTTACTCGCCCTCAAGTAAGCACGAACTAACTTACTAACTAAGACGAATTAAACTACTAGCCGAGCGGGTATTAGCGCACCCTACGCCCTTTCAACTCACGCGATAACAGTTAGAGGAAAAGTGCTCTCCGCAAGGCAAGTGAGGTCTTGCGACAAAACTGTGGATATAACCGAACACGAAAACACAAAAACAAACAAACAAACAAACAAACAAACAAACAAACAAACGGACAATCGGTTGCATCCAAGAAGAAACAAATACCGCTTCCCTCAACAAAGCGGTGAACAAAACACCGGTTAAGGACTCAAGGAAAGTGACAACGTTCCCAAGCTACGATACAAACCGAAATGGACAAAATCCTAATAGTATGACAACAAAGAAATAAAAACGTTGGTAGCTTACCAAGGTCCTCCTAACCTTCTAAGAACGTACTACGGGATGATAGGCGGGATGGAAAAAGGATGAACCACGGAGTTAGTCGACACTTTAGGTAAGTAAAACCCTGCCCCCTTTAGCGATAAGCCAAGAGGGTCGTCCCATGCTAAAAAATAGCCTAACTAGTCCAAGTAAAAAGGTGGATATGGTTGAAAAGTGAGGGAGTACCGACCATTACCTCTATCATCCTTCCTAGGGACTCGGTCCTTTGGTAGGCTCTTGATGCGTGCCGTTCCTATTCGATTTTTCACCTATTTTGGTACGCATTTCCGTGTCGTTTTATTATTTTTTTAGGAGTCGGATTACGTTATTTTCTCCCATATGAGCTACTCGGGTATTCTTTTGTTGTTCTACAGATAATCGAGACCGATTAGTTACAAGAGCTAAAAATTGCATCAAAAATCTTAAAGCTCTAAAACTAATTCGTTGTAGACTGAGAAGAAGAAAGTAAGAAAGCTGTAGACTAAGACACACGTCTATAGACTAAGAAACAAGTCTATATACTAAGAAAGTGCAGGCAATGAAAACAAACAAGTCCGTAGACCGAGGAGAAGTCCTTAAGAATTGGAGGCCTGGACTGAAGAACTCAGTAGGCAGACTTGGATCTCAAGTCTACCAGCATAAAATCCAAGTCTGCAGAATAGGATACTGCCACCAATTCAGAGCAGATATTTTTGAAGTTTCCCACGATTCCCCCTCTTACGCATCTTCAGTTCTTCCTAGTTAATGGGATGGAAGATAGCAGTTTAAGCAAGGAATTAAAGAGCAGTTATTGAGGGCTTAAGCACTATAAATAGAGCTATGATTCTAGGATCTTTTCATCTATCTTTTACCTCAGTAATCTCATCATTCACACATTGCATCTTCTTTAGTTTAGTTTAGTTTAGAATTCACTGTAAATATTTAGTATGCAATTTCTCAAATTCTAATATTTATTATTTCGGGTTATTTTTATTATTATTATTATTATTATTATTATTATTATTATTATTATTATTATTACTACTACTACTACTACTACTACTATTGTTACTATTATTATTATTATTATTATTATTAATTTTTTTTATATTATAAATCGGAGCTTGCATTAATAACGAAATAGATTACAAGAAGTTAGTGGGTAGCCGAGATACTATCTGGGCACCCACTCCCTTAGCAATAGCGAAGCTAAGTCTAGTAAAAATAAAAGCAGCCGCGCGAGCCCCCGCATCCTGAGCGATAGAGAATTTTTGAATCCGCTTGAGCAACGCAACAGCCTCTGCATCAAGCTCCCCAAGTGATGAGAAGGAGAAAGGCAGGAACCCATAACTAGTCTTGGTGCACAAATCTCCGTACTTGGCGCACTTACACTGAGCAGCGTCAACGACCGCACGACCAGGCAGGAAATCTGCCATCGCAGACTGAGTCAATGGGGACGACCCTGTCAAATCGACACACACATCGCGCCCCCTATCCCAAGAATACAGAAGTAAATCCGCCGGGCGAAGGGGCTTATCGTGCTCATCAATCAAACCGACATCCACCTCTTTACCGGCCGAAATACCAGATCGGAAGCAGATATCCAAAAGAGTGTCGCGAACCAGGTTGTGTCTATGCTTAATACCAACGGTACCAGCACACGACACAGCATGGTCACCAAAAATGTCCCCAACGCAAACCCGGAAGCAGGCAGAACAAGGCTTAGGTACCGGGAACAAAGGGACACCTAACCGATAGCTAAGGACAGAGCGGTAGGTCCTCTCATTCATGGTCTTCCCCAGCCCGGAGATGGGTACAGCGCGCAACGAGTCAGACGTGTGAGCACCCTGCAGAGACTTTCACAATACCACCTGTCGCTGAGTCAAGGAGAAAACCGATTCTACCGAAGCAGCAACCTTTGTGAAATATATATCTGCCAATTTCTTCATGAGTTTGGGGGCAGCGATCTCACTAGGATTACATGAAAGGTCAGAACCAGTGGTCTCGTTGAACAGAGCCAAGGCCGCATCGAAGGTCGGCCCAGGGGCAGAGACAGTTGAAGGCCGAAGGAGCCTAGCCTGCAACTCAGAGGACTGCAGGCGAGAAGCCAAAAAGGCATAGTGCAGGACATCCCCAGCGCTGTACACACCCAACCCTCCGAAATTAAAGGGCAGTGTGGAAAGACGCCACTGCCAGTCCCCGAACACGGGGCCGAACGCGGTGACAATGCGTTCCAAGCTAGACCGCAAAGCCGCATCAAAGGTCTTAGCCGAGTTGAAGACCGTAGGGGGGCAGGTGCGCAGGGAGAAAGAATGCTTAGAAATACCGGCACATGCACGAAGTAACAACAGCTCGCACTGTGGATCCTCAATCCTGGCAACAAAATCCATAAGCTCAATGGTTCTAGCAACTCTCTTCGCCACAAGCTCACTGCTGAAAATACGACAGACACTGACGGGGCCACCAAGAACTTTGACCCCCCCCCCCCCCCCCACCCCAGTGGTCGAGAAATATCGGGTGGGAAAACACCAGGAAGTCGACTCCTAGGATCTTCCTTAGGCCAAAAAACCTCGGTTTTTCCGACATTAAGGTGGAGACCCAAGCGAGGACCATCCTCCAAAATCAGCTCCAAAACCTTCCGCACGACCAAAGTATCTCCAACGATGGTTCGGTTATTATTATTATTATTATATTTTTTTTTATTATTATTATAATGGAGAATTTTATTGATGAATCAAAAAGCAGTTTACAAAAAATTGGTGGGTAGCCGAGATACAATCTGGGCCCCCACCCCCTTAGCTATAGCAAAGCTAAGTCTGCTAAAAATAAAAGGAGCAGTGCGTGCTCCGGCATCCTGTGCTATCGAAAATTTTTTAATCCTCTTTAGTAAGCCGATAGCATCCGCCTCCAACTCCCCCAGCGAAGAAAAGGAAAAAGGCACAAACCCATACCCAAGCCCTGAGCATAGACCCATGTACTTAGCGCATTTGCGCCGAACAGCGTCGCCCACCGCACGGCCTGGCGCAAAATCAGAGAGCCCGGACTGAGTCAAAGGAGAAGACCCGGTAAGATCTACGCAAACGTCACGCCCCCTGTCCCAAGAATAAAGAAGCAAATCTGCAGGACGCAAGGATCTGTCATGATCATCAATCAAGCCAATATCGATCTCCTTACCAGCCGAGACCCCGGAACGGAAACAGATATCCAAAAGAGTGTCACGAACGAGGTTATGTCGATGTTTAATTCCGACAACCCCCGCGCAAGACACGGCATGGTCTCCAAAAATATCGTCGCCAAAAACCCGAGAGCAGGCAGAACACGGTCCAGGCACAGAAAACAAAGGAATGCCCAACCGATAGCTAAGCACACATCTGTACGACCGACCGTTCATAGTCTGTCTCAGTCCAGAAATAGGGACAGCGCGAAGCCAATCTGAAGCATGACGGCCTTGCTGAGACTTCCATAAGGCAACCTGACGGGAGGTCAAGGAGAAATCCAATTCCGCAGTAGCCACAACCCTCGTGAAATATATATCTGCCAAAGACTTCATAAGTTTGGGGGCAGCGATCTCACTTGGATTACACTCAACAGAACCCAGAACCTCCTTAAGCCTACGCAAGGCCACATCGAAAGTCGGGCCCGGGGTCAGTACGCCCGCAGCACGAAGCAGCGTAGCTTGTAAACCTGCAGATTGGAGTCGAGATGCCACAAAAGCATAATGTAGGACATCTCCAGCGGCATACACCCCAAGCCCCCCAAAGGAAAAGGGAAGGGTGGCAAGCCGCCACTGCCAATCCCCAAATCCAGGCCCAGACGCAACAACAACACGCTCTAAATGAGAACGAAGTGCCAAGTCAAAAGCAAGCTGAGCCGACTCAAAAACAGTCGGTGGACAAGTACGCAAAGCAAAATAAAGTTTAGAGATACCAGTATAGGCCCGGAGCAACAGCAACTCACACTGCGGATCATCAAGCAGAGCGACGGAACCCATAAGCGCGATAGTTCTGGTCACTCTACTCGTCACGAGCTCACTGCTGAAATCATGACTCACACTAACAGGTCCACCAAGGACTTTGACACCACGCATCGGTCTGGCGATAGTAGGGGGGAAGACACCAGGGAGCCTACTCCTAGGATCTTCCGAAGGCCAAAAAATCTTGGTTTTACTGACATTTAGATGAAGTCCCGAACGAGGACTATCATCCAAAATCAGCTCCAAAACCTTCCCCAAAATCAAGGTGTCCCCAACTATGGTGCCATCATCCAAGTACCAAGCCTGCAGCCTCAGATCAAAAGAGTCCCGGATCTTACAAACCAAGGGATGTAACACCAGAGAAAAAAGCAAAGGACCCAAAGGATCACCCTGCTGGACCCCCTGACAAGACCACAGGCTGTGCTCACCATAATATAAATGGGCAGGACTAGAATAGCAAAATTCCATCCACCGGGAGAGAACAGGGCAGTGGTAATGAACCTCTCGTAACATGATTTCTCGATCAACCATGTTAAAAGGGTTCTGAAAATCCACCAAGAGCATGGAGAGACCCACCTCATCACCCCGGTCCTCAACAAGCCGGTTCAAGGCATGCAAAATAGTCTCGCCTCCCCCAGAGACCCCAACTCCAAACTGAAGACCAGAAAAATAACCACTCAGCGATGGACCGATCAGAAAAGCACCAACCTTAGAGACAATCCGTCTCCAAATCGTACCAACAGCAATTGGACGAATACCGCCACCTGGCTTAAGAAGCGGGGTAAGCGGCGCACTAGCAATGTACTCCCCGAGGACCTGCGGGAAGCTGCCCTCGAGAAAGAGATTAACCACCCGAGTGACAGATGCGATCAAATCGTCCGAAACAGCAACTGCGGCACCACTTAAACAACTCAAAAGATGTTGAGCACGAAAACCGTCCCTCCCACAAGAAGTGCCACGAGGGAAACCTCAAATCATATCCAAAACCACCGACGCGGAGGCGACGAGGGAGTGATGATTACCAGGCAAGGGTGGCAGAGCGGGAGAAGGGACGACGGGGTGCTTATCCTTCAAAGCCACAAGAGTATCATCGGTATAAGGAGCAACACCAGATGAAGAAAGCACACGAACAACAGCAGTATAGTGCCCGTCACAAATCTTCCTACGACACTGCCTAACATTAACCTCACTCAAGTCGAGATCCTCATCCACATTAAAAGAAGGAGCAACCTCAGCCAGAGTATCCTGTAGGAGCGACAACCGACCACCCGGCTCATCCCAACAACGAATGGCACTAGAAATACTCTCCTCCTGCCGCTGCCGCCGAATAACAGATCGACACTCAAGGTTACTCCGAGGGGAGAAAGTCTTAAGTATGCACAGCGGCAACGCAAGCAAGGTGACCCAACACGTGAGGTCACGAGGAGAGCCAGCCACATCATCAGGAGCACCCCGAAAAACCCGAGAAAACCATAAACGACACTTTGGAGGGATGGATTTAACAGTACGTAACCCCTTAGCCAACAAGTGATCAAGAGAGGTCACATTAAACCCAACAACCGGGGGATCAACAACACCACTAGAGGACGAAACTGTAGGGCAGATGGTCGAGGGAAACCATAAAGAACATAGCGGATAACACCATCACCACAATTAGGGGCCTCAACAAAAGGCTCTGCATCGTGTCGACACCCTTTGTTATGAGTATGTGTCCGAAAGCAAAATCCACACAGCCAAACACCCATCCGCCGAAAAATAGACTCAGCAGCAAAAAAAATAGGTAAAGAAGCAAGAGATTGCCGCGTGATGTCCCGGGCACCTTCCTTACAGTGATGATCACAGAGATGGACAAGTAGAGAATTTTTAACAAACCCTTTATCCCAACCATCTATACACTTACTGAGGCCCACAAAAGGACAGTGGAACCGCACAAGGTCAGGCATGCCGAGACAGAAGCAAATCCGACACGCAGAAGCAACCCAGGGAAAAAAAAGGAACCCAAGCAAACGAAAATCAAAAACCGAAAACAAAAAAGGAACCCAAGCAAACGAAAATCAAAAACCGAAAACAAAAAAGGAAACAAAAACCTAACCACACCGAAAAGACCCGCGTAAACTCCGGCAAGGAACGAACCCGAAATGCCCGGGGCTCACCGGTGCCGACAGCAGCAAGCCTGCCACACGACAAACGCAGCAAAAAGCGGCATATCCGGCGGCCCAAAACGCTCAAGCTAAGCCCCGAATAGCAACAGCAGCTGAAGGCCGGAAAGCACCAGCAGCGGCAAGGGTCAACAAACCGGCGAGAATCCCTGAAAATAGCGAACAGAGGGAGCCAGCCTAACGTGAAAATCGGCGTTTTCTGGCGAACCCGGCAACACAGCAACCAGCCGAAAACAGAGAATTCAGGCGAGACTCCCTGAATTCCGGCAAGAGGTCTGGTGGCCGGCGAATTCAGGTGGCGGCGTGTGATCGGCGACGCCTGGAGGCCGAAGGCGGAGACAACACACAACCCGCAAACACCAGCAAACCACAACGCTCCCTCACAACACACTACTCTCTTCCCTCACGCTGCACCGGCGACGGCGACAGGCGTGAAAATCGACGGCGACGGCGACAGGCGGCGGCCGGAGGCGGGTAGAAGGCGGCAGGCGAAGCCCTAACCGCACGCACTCCTAAATCGCCCTAATCGCACGCACTTCAAAAACTATTATTATTATTATTATTATTATTTCCTCCGTCTTATTCTAGCAATTTTCAATCTCGGTAATTTTTCTCTTCTTCCTTGATCTCCTTCCTTCTCATCTACTGTAACTTTTGATTTTCTTATCTTTTCTGTATTTACTCTTCTTCTTCTTCGTCGTCTTCTTCTTCTTCTTCTTCTTATGTTTTCTTAGATTTTCTTGTCTACTGTAATTTTTATTCATCCTATCTTCTTCTTCTTCCTCTTTATTTTAGTTTTATTATTCCGTCTTCATCATGTCTCATTATTTTATTTTCATTATTATTGTAAATATGAGTAGCTAATCTTTCCGTCACTAGAGTTTAGGTGAACTACGAATTGAACCGAGTTTATATGTGATGATTAAATAATCAAGTTTTATAAGTTAAATCGCTCTTGCAACATTATAGTGACTTTTGTATCTTGTAAATCCTGACCTAAGATCAAAAGCCTGTAATGGATTAGACTCGTTGTAATCGATAGAATTCCCTAGTAAGTAGCGAGAGCCCGTTAGGTGATTTCTAGGATGACTAGTGATCCGAGAGGACCGTGCCGATATTCTTTAACTCGTCTTAACTTATTATTTGGAAATCGTTTATATGCTTGTTTTAATCGTAGTGATCCGACAACTCTGGTGTTTTCCCTAATTCATATTTTTATCTTTTAATTTTTTTTCTTTAATTTTATTAGATTGTCAATTCACCCAATCGTTATAAATCGTGACCTGTTAGATTAATTGACTATCATATAATTTTCAACCTGCCTCCCTGTGGAATCGACCCTACTTAGTCTAGTGAAGTATGCCAGACTGAGTTTGCTCCAGTCTACAAACTTAGTGATTTCATAGTCTACAGACTTACTCTATAGACTCACCCTTACCCAATCTCCCAACCTATCTACCCTAGTCTATAGACTCACCCCCAGTCTTTAGACTCATCCCACCAGACCTAATTCCCAGTCTACTCACCCCTCTCTCAGTCTCTCCCAGTCACTCTTCCCCTTGGTCTGATTCCCTCCCCTTCTTCCTCTTCATCTCCTTCCTTCATCCCTCAATTTCAATAACCCAGAAACCACCCTAGCACCTCCTTCCCTTCCTCCTCCTCAATTACACATCACCCACCTCCACCATCCAGCCTCGCCCTCCATTCATCCCTCACCTGAATTCCGTCGGCCGTGTCCACCGCCCCTCTTCTTCCTTCTCTGCCGTCTGTTGTTCTCTCGCCTCTCCATTCATTTCCTCCGTCCCCTCGCAATTCACAGTCCCCACCGTTGTCGTTCAGTCCTGGGGTTTATTCACGGATCTGAGGTATCATGGAACACGACGACCCGCCAAGGAAGCGCGCTCGAACAGGAAGAAACTTCAGTGGAGTCGGGACAACAAGTAAGCGCGGAAATCGAGGTCGTCCAAGCAGGCAGCGCCGAATCAAAATCTGACCATGATTAGGGTCCGGTTTGAGGAACCTCCATGTATATATTCGGTATCTCCGTCACTCACTCTTTAGATATGCATTTCAGTTACCTATTTCCTTCTTTTTTGTTGTCCGATTTGTGATACAATGAGGACATTGTATTGTTTGGTTTGGGGAGGGTAACTAATTCGCATTAGTTTGCATATTTCCTGCATTTCAGCATATTTTTTTTCATTTTTTGAGTCATATTAGGCGTCCGAGCGGGATAAACAACGATAGCTTTTGCCCATCCTGTACTCGTTTTAATTACTATCTTATTTTAGTGACATTTTAGTTTACTTGATCGAGTCTTAGGTTATGGCATAAATCGATTGTTATTTCAGTGAACGAATAAACTTGGTTTAAATTGTTGGCAAACTACAAAAATTCTGAGTTGTAGAGCCTTTTGAGACCGATGATATCCATGATATGTTTATTTTGGAAAGAGAGTAGTTCTCCCTATTTCACATGTAACATCATTTTACGTAAGTGTGAAGTCCGTCCCTCAAGTCTTTGTGCATTCGAGTCGTCACTATAGCATGTATTGAGGCTTTCTTATTCCCATTTTCCGTTTTTAATTCTCACTTAAAAATCCATCTATCCCTTCATCACAATATTAACCACACTCCTAAAATGTCCACCCTAGTCGAGCTAGTCATGGTGATATTGATGTTTTGTTGAGATAAGTCGGTTTGGTGTATATATATGTTTCGGTTATCGTATATATGTTCAAAAAAAAAATCCAAAAAAAAAGCAAAAGAATAAAAAATGAAGAATAAAAAAAAAGTGGAAAAAGAATTGAGTTGTGGGCTCTGATACTTCATCGTGATAATACTTATGGAGTCGACTTGGGTGAAATAAGCATGATATGGTGGATATTATCGTCCTTAATCGACGTTGATCTTATCGTTTGTGTGATTTAGTAGTTTGGTAATGTAGCTTGGAAATGTGGATTGTCTAGCTCGACTATTACCTCCACATTCCCAAAATTATAACCCCTTCTTACCATCACTTACATATCCCATTTCACCGTTATATGCCTCGATATGTGTTTTAGTCTCGATTATTTAGAATGCGCAAATGATTGGTAGAGATTGTCATCACATTAGATTGCATACATGTGTTTATAGGTCGCAGATTAGGCGAGCGTCTTTCTTTCTCTCTATCTCACATTTATATTCCACATCCCCTTCATGAGAGTAGAGTGTAACCGCGAGAGTCCGACAATGACAAGCCTAGCAAGGTTGACGGTTTACTGTTATTCTCTTGATTATGCCATAGCCCGAGTCAGTTCATGTTTTCTAAGTGTCGCTAGCCTGGGTTAGTTTTTGTAGCGAGTCTAGTCTGGGTAACAGCTTTGAGTTGTATACCGTTCTCATAGATCTTGTGTTTGATTGCTTGAGGACAAGCAATGGTTCGGTTTGGGGAGATTTGATGCGTGCCGTTCTTATTCATTTTTTCACCTATTTTGGCACGCATTTCCGTGTCATTTTATTATTTTTTTAGGAGTCGGATTACGTTATTTCTCCCATATGTGCTACTCGGGTATTCTTTTGTTGTTCTACAGATAATCGAGACCGAGTCGTTAAAAGAGCTAAAAATTGCATCAAAAATCTTAAAGCTCTAAAACCGATTCGTTGTTGACTAAGAAGAAGGAAGTAAGAAAGCTGTAGACTAAGACACAAGTCTATAGACTAAGAAACAAGTCTATAGACTAAGAAAGTGCAGGCAATGAAAACAAACAAGTCCGTAGACGAGCACCTTGGCACACTTGCAGCGTGCCTGACACTTGGCACACTTGCGACGAGCACCATCAGCAACGACCCGCCCGGGCTCAAAAAGAAGTCAAGCCGGACTGGGTCAAAGGACAGGATCCAGTCAGATCAACACATTCATCCCGCCCCTTGTCCCACGAGTAGAGCAGAAGGTCGGAAGGTCGCACGGGCTTGTTGTTATCGTTGCAGAGGCCAATCTCCACCTCCTTGCCAGCAGAGATCCCCGTCCGGAAGCAAATATCCAACAATGTGTCACGGACAAGGTTATGGCGATGTTTAATCCCCACAGTATCAGCACACGAAACTGCGTGATCACCAAAAATATCCTCTCTGAGGCCCCTGGAGCAGGAAGAACAAGTCCCGGAAAGCGGAAACAAAGGGACCCCCAAGCGGTAAATATTATTATTATTATTATTATTATTATTATTATTATTATTATATATTTTTTTTAATAAATGGAGAATTTTATTATTATTATTATTATTATTATTATTATTATTATTTCCTCCGTCTTATTCTATCAATTTTCAATCTCGGTAATTTTTCTCTTCTTCCTTGATCTCCCTCCTTCTCATCTACTGTAACTTTTGATTTTCTTATCTTTTCTGTATTTACTCTTCTTCGTCTTCTTCTTCTTCTTAGATTTTCTTGTCTACTGTAATTTTTATTCATCTGGTCTTCTTCTTCTTCCTCTTTATTTTAGTTTTATTATTCCGTCTTCATTATGTTTCATTCTGTTATTTTCATTATTATTGTAAATATGAGTAGCTAATCTTTCCGTCACTAGAGTTTAGGTGAACTACGAATTGAACCGAGTTTATATGTGATGATTAAATAATCGAGTTTTATAAGTTAAATCGCTCTTGCAACATTATAGTGACGAATAATTAATTATAGGCCGTAATTGATTGTTTGTATCTTGTAAATCCCGACCTAAGATCGAAAGCCTGGAACGGAATAGACTCGTTGTAATCGATAGAATTCCCTAATAAGTAGCGAGAGCCCGTTAGCTAGGTGATTTCTAGGATGACTAGCTAGTGATCCGAGAGGACCGTGTCGATATTCTTTAACTAGTCTTAACTGATTATTTGGAAATCGTTTATATGCTTGTTTTAATCGTAGTGATCCGACAACTTTGGTGTTTTCCCTAATTCATATTATTATCTTTTAATTTATTTTCTTTACTTTTAGTAGACCGTCAATTCACCCAATCGTTATAAATCGTGACCTGTTAGATTAACTGACTAGCATATAATTTTCAACCTGCCTCCCTGTGGAATCGACTCTACTTACCGCTAGCTATCTGTTAGAAGTAATCTAGGTTTATTTTGATTACGGTGACGTGACTAACCCGTATCAGCTCTTCACGATAACAATCGGTAAAAAGCTTATTTTTGAGGGGTATGATTTTTTTTGTGAAATGATTTTCTTGGCATTTTTTTTGCTTTTGATTTGCATGTCATTTCTTTTTCTTCTTTTCTATTTTGTTTTTGGTTTGTTGCCTTTTGTTTTTCTTCTTTCTTTTTCTTTCTTTTCTTTCTTATTGCCGTGGTTTGCCTTTTGACTAAATTTTGTACTGTAGGCAATTCTTGCAACCAAGTAAGTGTAGAAACCTCGATACGATGCAACTTATTTGTGGAAATGTGTAGAAGGTAGGGAAATGAGTATGTTGGGCGCGCGCTTTCCCTTCAAACCCACAAAAAAGGGGGAAACTTGGACTAATCAAACAATTTCGACCAAGGTCACCTAAGAGACGGGACTCCGTGGGTGGTCAAAGTTGTCAAAATGCAAATCTCGCAGTAAATCGCTAGTATACTAGGTGGACTCAAGGTAAAGGACCAACGAAACTATTGATTTAAAGTCATTCTACTAGACTAAAGTCCATGAATCGATTCGTGTCACTAAAAAGGGAAAGTAAACACTTGCGCACTGATGGTAAGGTTTGTCGTGGGTCCTACCGATCAATATTATAACCAACTAATCCTAACGGTAGCTAGGGTAAGTCGGGTCGTGTTCACGGAGACGGTATTGTAAAGTCTAGACTAGGTCGACTCACAAACGAGACTAGGCTACCAAAACAACCCAACGAAGACAAGAATTGATTAACTATGATGGTTGAAGATGATGAAAGTGGACTAACAATGTGCTATGTATGACATAAACTAAATGAAACAACTAAGATTAACTAAACAATGAAACTAGAGAAATAATGACTAACTAGAAGGATGAATCAAATAAGGGAAAGAGTAAGGTTAGGGGTGATGCGAATGCGGAACCGGTTTAGAATGAGAAATGAAAGTGGGGTCGAAGGTTAATGTAACCTTGAGTGATGACGTGGATTTTGGAGTGAAATTGAACTAAGGTTAATGTAACCCTGGTTCGTGGTTAAGGTCCGTGAAGATTTTGAGTTTTGTAGCTCGGCTATTTTTGGGAAGCAAACGCTTCGATTTTCTGTATTTTGTGAACCGATGTTAATCGGTGAGTAACCAAAGGATATTTAACCCGTAGTTCGACCTTGAACCCGGAATTAATAGCTCAGAGTTTGGAACATGATGGGTAGGATTTGTCGTGAATCTCAACCGTCAAATAAAACCAACTAGCCTAACTAGGGTAGCTAGGGTAAGTCGGGTCGAATCCACAGGGACGGGAGGTCGGACTAAGGTATGCTACGGTCTAGGACTAGGTTCGAGACAAGCTATTCTAAGGAGGGGGAGACTAGGACTAAGCTAGGTCTAAGGCAAGAAAACTATCAAAGGAAACGGGCTAGGATTAGGTCGGGGTCAAAGGGGTAACGGAATGGTCGAGGAAGAGCTAGGGGTGAAGGAGGTAGTAGGGTAATCTAGGTTGGTCCGGGCTCTCGCAACTTAGACTCACCTAGAGGTTCCACCTAAAACCCATCTCGGCGATACACAACACAAACGGGGTTCTAGCATGCTATAGGCCTAGGTCGAATCCGGGCTCTCGCAACTTAGACCGACCTAGGGGTCGTCCTCACCGGGCTCTCGCAACTTAATGAGGGAACCGAACCCACAAACAAACTAATACCCACAAGAGAAAAGCAAGAAAAACAAGCATTCGAACATACTTAGTCAATCAAGCATTTCGACAAACATGTGATGTGCATCATACAAGAAGAAACCCAAATCTTCCACCAACATCTCAAACAATCCCTTAATCACCCAATTAACACCCTAATCACCCTACTAAGCCTAGCAAGAACACTACTCTAACATATCTAATCTAAAACTAACACTAATAAGATGAACCAAAACAACAATCGAAACAAACATAAAGAAACTAACAATAACTATGAACTATGAACAATCTAAACAACAAAGATTCAAACTTTAATGATAAAACAAAGATTAAGAGAAGAGAAAAGAAAATTATACCAAACTAGAGATGAAAGGAAGAAAGAAACTTGCATAAATGGAAGAACCCAAAACAAACATCCAAGTTTGTCAAGCTTGGTGAAGATCTTGAAGAATTCCCAAATTACAAGCATTAATCTAAGATTAACGATAATCTAAAGACTAATCTACACTAATCTATGCTAATCTATCTAGGGTTTAGTCTCTAATGAAAGGCATGAACTTAACATAACAAGGGAAGAGTATATAAAGGGTTACAAATGGAAGGGAGAAGAAAAGAAACAAAGCGGGCTGTAACTGACCCTTCCCGATCGGGAAGGCTTGGTCCCGATCGGGATGGGCCATCCTTCCCGGTGAGGAAGGACCTTCCCGATCGGGAAGGACCTTCCCAATCGGGAAGGACCTTCCCGATCGGGATGGGCTCACAGTAGCCGTGCTTCATGTTCCCTTCATCCCGAACGGGATGAGGCCATCCCGAACGGGATGGGTCTTTGTAGGCCTCCCTTAAGAGCTCTTTGATCCCTCCTTGCCTCTCATGGGCTTCTCGTCTATTCTTGGGACTCGGGATCGGGTCTCGGAGGCTCGGGATTGGATCCCGAGGTCTCGGGGTCGATTCCAAGGCATCGAGTCATCGTTCCTCTACTCCGTTGGCTCCAAAATGTGTATGTATTGAGTCGGAATCGCTCCAACTCTTCCAAATCGGTCTCGGGAACCTGAAACGAACTAAAGAAAGCATAAGAAGCCCCTAAACCGCTCCCAAGGAGCGATTTTACAAGGAAAATGGGACCAAAATACTACAAAATAGGCACTACCCACACTTAACCCTTACTCGCCCTCGAGTAAGCACATACTACTACTAAACTATCCGAGCAGGTATTAGCGCACCCTACGCCCCTTCAACTCACGCGAGCGCACTTAGAGGACAAGTGCACTCCGCAAGGCAAGTTGGGTCTTGCGACAAAACTGTGGATGCAACCGGACACAAAACACATAAACAAACAAACACACAAACAAACACATAGACGGTTGCACCCAAAACAAAAGAAATACCGCTTCCCTCTAAAAGCGGTGAACGAAACACCGGTTTAGGACTCGAGGTAAGTGACAACGTTCCCAAGCTAGCAATACAAACCAAGGTGGACTAGACCCTAATAGTATGACGAAAAAGCAACAAAAACGTTGGTAACTTACCTAGGTCCTCCTAACTTTCTAAAAACGTACTACGGAAAAATCGGCGGAGTGGAAAAGTGAAGAACCACGGTGTTAGTCGACACTGTAGGTAAGTGAGACCCCGCCCCCTTTAGCGTGAGCCAAGAGGGTCGTCCCGTGTCTAAAACCGTCTAAATAGTCCAAGTAAAAAGGTGGAAATAAGCAAAATGAGGGAAGACCGACTAATGCCGCTATCATCCTTCCTTGGGACTCGGTCCTTTGGTAGGCTCTTCACGGCAAAAGTCGAAAAAAGGCTTATTTTGACAGGTAGGGGTTATTTTTGTGAATCGGGTTTTCTTTTGGCATTCTCTCTTTTCTTTTGCATTTTTGCTTTGTTTTGCCATGCCATTCTTTTTCTTCTTTTCTATTTTCTCTTGGCTTTTTGTGCCTTTTCTTTTTCTTCTTTCTTTCATTTCTTTCATTTCTTTCATTTTTTTCTTTTCTTTGCCCTTTTGGCTTGATTTGGCTTTTTGGCATTTCTTTGTATGACAAGAAAGGTAGAAATCATCAAATTGCGTTTTATTGTGTGGAGATGCGTAGGCGGTAGGGAAATGGGAGAGTCGGGGAGCGTCCTTCCCTTCAAATCCACAAAAAGGGGAAACTTGGACTAATCAAACGATCCTAGACACGGTCACCTAAGGGACGAGACTCGGTAACCAAGGCCTTTTCACACCGTGGGTGGTCATAATGGTCAAAATGCAAATCCCGTAGTAAATTCCTAGTAAGCTAGGTGGACTCAAGGTAAAGGACCAACGGACTCATTGATTTAGGGTCATTCTACTATGCTAAAGTCCAAGACTCGATTTACACTACTAGGAGGGGAAAGATAGACACTCACACACTAGCCTCTAAACCGGGTTTTCGAAAACGGTTTACGCACAAGACACACAACACACAAACAAAATGAAGACTCAACGAGAATGACAGAAAAAGAGACAAAAGCAACAAAACAACACAAAACAAAACGAACACATACAAAACACAAACACCACCCCGAATTTCCAAACAAGCCACCAAATCGTCCACAAACTTTACAAAGCTCCACCCGAGCACACCACAACACACATCTCCTCCAAACTCCAAAAGAAACAAAGAGGAAAAAGGTGAAAAGATGTTACCGGGTGTCTTGAAAGCCCTCCAAAGCTAACGGTGATTAAGCAACCTATAAGGAAAAAGGGAGGCAAACACGCACAAAAAACAAAAACACGACACAAAGACACAAAATGAAAACACACAAGAGAAAAATCTTTTTGATTTTTGTGAAAAAATTTCAAATTTTTATGGTTTTTAAAGATTTTTTCGAAAAAACTAAGAAAATAAACTAAACTATACTAGAATATCGCTCCTCCACACTTAAATCGAGCCATGTCCTCATGCTCGATTGTAGGGTGCGGAGAGACAAAAGAAAAAGAAAAGAAACTACGAAAATAAAGCTAAAAATCAAAAATAAAGTGAAGAAAAGGGTAGAAGGTGTCCGGCCGGGGTGTAGTCAAGTCACCAAGGGCCGAGACAAGAAAAGATATGGAAGGGGGAAGAAATAAAAAGAAGGAAATAAAAAGAAATGGGAGGGGAGGGCTAGGTGTAATCAAGTCACCTAGCCCGGATTCCGCCTAAATCCGACTAAATCCTCAAAAAAAGAAAGTGAAAAACTTGTAAAATTTGGATTTTGAAATGACTCTCGATGTAGTCACATCATCGAGAGTCGGGAACAACCATATACCAAGGCCTCGAAGGCCACCATGACACCATGACACAAAAGTGCACAAGGGGAAGGGGAGTAAACAAAGGAAAACAAGCAATAAAAGACGGAAAAGAAAGGATAGTTGCCGTACCATAGGTTAGCAACTCACTCTCACCATCGTCTCATAGATCAATATATGCACTAGCTTGTCTTCATCATTGCTATACCTCTTCAAATGCGATAAGTACGCACGGTTAAGGTAGTAATGGTGTGAGGGGGGTAGGATTCGATGTGAAACTCGGTGGAAAGGGAAGAGAAATGAGGTGAGGGTATGTGAATGAAGTGGAACGGTCATATGACATGAGCAAGGATGGGTGAGGGAGGTTGGGTGGGGGTATACAAATGGTTGAGTGGGCTCAAATGTCAAAGAAGAGGCCAAAAGAGGAGAAAAGAGACCATCCCGGTCGGGATGGATGGTCCCGATCGGGATGACACACTCGTCCCGGTCGGGAAGCCACCTTCCCGGTCGGGACGGCACTCCAGCAAGCTCCAATTTTTGCACCTCCATCCCGATCGGGACGGCTTCTTCCCGGTCGGGATGACACATCCTTCCCGGTCGAGAAGCTCCCTTCCCGCCCGGGATGGGTCTTCTTGACCTCCAAAACCCCAAAAACTTCACCGAAGCTTCAAAAACCGACTTCCAAACTCACGATCCATGCTCTATCATTATCTATTCTCCTCTAGGAATCACCTTTCCTTCACACCTATCACAATGAACTCAAATACAACATCAAATTCCCTCCCTCACATCGCTCATCAAAAATCCAAATAAACAAGAATTTCACAAAAACTAACAACCCTAGAAACCAAACTATACAAACATAAACACAAATACAAGCACAAAAGAAAAGAAAAAGAGATATTTACACTAAATACTCTCACCAACAACGCCTCCATAGCCATCAAGAGCTCGAAGGAGTAAGTCAAATGCTCTAGCAACATCTTCAATTAAGCTCACATGGCCGAGCCTAGCCACTCCCAAAAGTTTCCAAGTCGGAGGGAAAAAGCGATCATCTTCGTTATGCTCGGGGTTCTCGTGATCTTCCGGGTCTTCGGAACCAACATAGCTACGACTCTTATGACCATCCGGTAGGTATAGTGGTCTAGACTCGTGCTCGGTGTCATGATGTGGGAGATCACACCCTAGGGGTGTCGCTTCTTCTACGGGGTCGAGAGTGGAACTCTTTTCCACCGCCCGACAAGGATCCTCTTCATCAACCGTCTCACAAGACAAAGGGCTAGACATCGAGTGCGGTAGAGGATGAGAAGGCATCAAGTTTTCTTCATTGGAGGGTTTAGGATCCTCCAACTCCCCACACAAGGCAAGTTCCAAGGCATCTACTTCTTTTTCCCAAGTATTGCGCTCCTTTTCACTCACCTTGTCTATATGGCCTAGAGGAGGTATGTCTTAGGGTTACTTATGCTTCCTTTAGTTTGTTTTAGGTTCCCGAGACCATTCATGAAGAATTGGAACGATTTCGATTCGTTTCATACACTTTTGGAGCCAACGAAGAGAAGGAACGATCACTCGATGCCTTGGATTCGATCCCGAGACCTTGGGATCCATTCCCGAGCCCCTTAGACTCGATCCCGAGCACCGAGAGTCGATGAGAAGCACATGAGAAGCAAGGAGGGATCTTTATGATCAGATTGGAGGCATACAAGACTCTTCCCGGGCGGGAAGAGTAGCCTTCCCGGTCGGGAAGGAGTACATGAATGAAGAGGCTACTGATCTGGCCGTCCCGACCGGGAAGAGCAGTAACACAGCCTGGTGTTATTGATAACACAGCCCGATGTTATGCTTGATCCCGACCGGGAAGATAGTTTCCCGACCGGGAAGGATGGCCCATCCCGACCGGGACCATTCCTTCCCGACCGGGAAGAAGTGCTGTAGCCCGCAATTGCTTCTTTCCTTCTCCTTATTCATTGTAGCCCTATATATACCCCCTCTTGTAATCTTATGTTATGTTCTTCAATTACCCACTAAACCCTAGACTACTTTAGCATAGATTAGCATAGATTAGTGTAGATTAGTCTTTAGTTTATCGTTAATCTTAGTTTAATCCTTGTATTAAGGGAATTCTTCAAGATTCAACCAAGATTGACAACCTTGGGAGAATGTTTTGGGTTTTTCTCATTAATGCAAGTTTGAATCTTTTCTCCTCTTATTAGTAGGTATAATCTTCTTATTCTCTTTACTCTTAATCCTTGTTTAATCTTTCAAGTTTCAATCTTTGATTATTGTTCATTGTTCTTGTTATTCCATTATGAATGTTTTGTTGTTTGTGTTGATTTCTTTTGTTATGGTTAGGATTAGTTTAGTTATGTTTGAGTAGAGTTGTTGTGGGGTTAGTAGGGGGATTAAGTGTTGATTTTGGGTGATTAGGGTTTGATTATGGGTAAAGGTGGACTCTTTGTTACTAGTCACATATTAAGAGCACCATGTGTTTGTTGAATTGCTTGTTAGAGTAGTAGTTGCAAATACTACTCTTGCTTGTCTTCCTCTTCTCATTGTGTGATTGATTTGTGGTTGAATCCTTGTGTATTGGGTGACAACTTGCATAAGTATTCGGGTTTTGTCTTTGACACGAGAGTGCGGACATTGGTCTACGTAGCGAGAGCCCGGACCGACCTTAGTAACTAGGTGAAACCTACACCCTCGATCTCTCAACTATCCTACTGCACTTATGAACCCGACCTAACCCTACTCTTTCCTTATTTGATTTTTTCGTTACCTTAGTCGTAGTCATAGTCTTCTCCCCTTCTTATCATTCTAGTTTAGTTTAGCTCGTTGACTTAGTCTCGTATTTGGGTGACCTAGTCTAGACGCCTCTTACCGTCCCCGTGGATTCGACCCGACTTACCCTATCTACGTGTTAGGTGTAGTTGGTTATTTATTGATCGGTGGGGATCCACGGCAAATCCCTACCATCAAGAACACTTATTTGGAGAATATTGAGGTCAAAACGGTTGTCTTTGAGTCCATTTTTGAGGAACACCTTTTAGAGGACACCATTATTGAGATCGATTTCTCTAAACCTTGTATTTGGGATGAACCACTCACTACCATTGACTCTTTATGCTTTGAATCCCCTACTCATGAAGAATTTGTTGAGGAAGATGAAACAATTGAAAACTCTTTGAATGAGAAAATTGAAGGCTCTTTTGGTGATAGCTTGGAGATTAAAGGGGTAAAACCATTGATGTATTCGTATAACCCCTTGTTTGAGGAACAACACTTTGATGAGATCACCATGTCTACCAATGAGTCTCTTATTTTCTTTGACCCCTTGTGTCTTGACACTAGCCCTTCCTATGAATCTATGAATCTATGATTGAGGATGATTGGAAAAATTCATTCAATGAACTTTGTTTAATCCTTGATTTGTCTTTTGGAAGGAACGTGGTTAAAAACAAAGAAGATGAGGTTTGGAAGGGTGAGGTGTTGATTGATGAGACTAACCAAGTCTCTTATGTCATTGTTAGTAACTCCTCAATTCCCGATAGAGAAGATATGGGGATGTACAATGGGGAAACAGCTCCTAAACCGCCTTTTGTGTTGAATGGTAAGATTGTGAAGTTTTGGAATGGTAGAAGGAATTTTGGGAATAAATGGTCGCTTGAACTTGTGAAATGGAA
Organism: Agrostemma githago; assembly: GCA_958450325.1. Taxonomy (NCBI): domain Eukaryota; kingdom Viridiplantae; phylum Streptophyta; class Magnoliopsida; order Caryophyllales; family Caryophyllaceae; genus Agrostemma; species Agrostemma githago. The sequence goes on along the minus strand of OY288254.1, from coordinate 24,011,401 downwards.
AGACCGGGAGACCACTACAAACCCGGGCATCGTGGATTTGAAGACTACTTATCGCTTCCGACTTGGAAGCTTCTCATGATGGCTTGGCTCGGCAACATGAACCCTTCTAAAGACTCTTCTAGAGCCTTTGACCTACTCCTCCGAGCCCTTGATGGGTAAGGTGGAGATTACACTTTGAAGACAAGTAAACTTTAAGGTTTGGCGGTCCTAGCCAAAACCGCGCTTCTTGGGAGGCAACCCACGCTTTTTTGTTCATATTTACGCTTTTTGTGTTGTGTTTTTGTTTGTAGGAATCTCCAACAAGAAGCCAACATGGATAGATGAAGAAGAATCCATTGTCATCTTCATCAAGCTTGTCCTTATTTTATTATTATTATCGTTTAATTTTCCTCCATTGTCGGTATATTTCTCTTCCCCTCCCTAATCTCTAATTAGATTTAATTTCGTTCTAGATTTAATCTCTCTTCTAGATTTAATTTAGTTATTGTTTTCCTTAGATTTAATTGGTATGCATGTTTTAGTTGTTTTCTCATTAGTTATTGTTTCATTAGTTTCCATGATGTATTTTGAGTAGATATCTTGTTAGGGGGTTAAGGGAGAATGATCTTGGGTAATTTGAATTGAGGGAGGTTGGTGGGTTGTTTGTTGTTGTTTTATCAAGTTTGAGTTTTTCTGTCTTTGTTGACTTAGAGCATACGTCTAAATCGACCTTACTCACTCCTATCAATATGGGGAAACTCGGGGTATGAGTTACCTTGACTTGAGACTTACCCTTTCACCGCGAAAGCTGGTATAGGTGGGTTGGGTGAAGAAACCAAAAGGTGGCATTCTCCCTTATCGACGTTGTGACTAAAACTCGATTCCGAGACTCTTAGACCCCAATTTTCGATTCCCGACTCCCCCTAACACCTTTTTCTTATTAGACTATCTTTTCGTAGTTTATAGCATCTTAGTGTAGACTAGTGTAGACTTAATCCAAAAACCCAAAAATAGACTCCAAACACTTTTTGACTTTGACTTGACCGACTTTACCTAGTCCGTCCCTGAGGATCGATCCCGACTTACCGCTACTACGTAGTTAGTTTGTCGAGTTTATAAATTTTGTTTGATCGTGTTAGATAGGCGACAATCTGACGCGCATTGAGCATTCCATATAAGGTGAATACCAGATGTTCTCAAATATTTTTAGCAAATTAAACATGATTGACATAATTGGATTGAAAATTAAGGTTGAAATAAGTTATACATAGTACATATTATAAAAGTTTCCATTGAAATTTTAAAATTTTGAAACACCATACAAGCTTATATAACGAGTAAATAGTATTCCTCCAATCTTGAGAAGCAATGTAATAGAAAATACTATGTAGTTCTCAAGAGTGATAACATAGATTTGAGTAGTTGTAAATCAATACATAAGATTTCAAGTTCTTAATCCAAGGTGAGTAATAATTACTCTATGGTTACATAAACCAAGGTGAGTTGAGAAATTAATTAAGAAGAAGCGAACAGAAATAAATAGTCCCGTACTTGGTACTTGGTAGTTGTTGAATGCCTAAACATTAAAAAACAGAGGGAGTATATCACAACAGAGTACTCAAATAAACCTACCTAACCTCCACCTTTTTAAAACATATTCACATCACATTACCTTAAACTTCACTCGTCTCCCACCTTTCCTGCCTCAAATGATATCTAGACGGACAAAACCGAATAACCGATGGGTATATTTACAAATTATAGGTCTACCTTCAAATCTCCACTCTCCTTCATAGTAATACGACTAAACAAGAGCTTCTTAAAAAAACAAATAAATTTGCCTAGGCAGATGTTAATTTATCACTTCGATAAATTAGTTGAACCAATAATATTAGTTGGATTAAAAAATATAGTTATTTTGTCTATATATTTGAAGTTAGCTCATAAACAGATACAAACTATTCCGTCTTGTGACTATAAAACATGACAATTCAGTAACTAAGCTATTGAAAAATCTACAATTCATCGGAAATATGATTCACAAACAAACAAAATAATCTTATATACTCTTACAGAATATGAATATGAATAAGAATGATATTACTCGATGACAGAGTAAATAACTAAATGGATACAAAAAGGTACGTTATGCAATGTAGTGATGCACACATGGTTTAGGTATCACCTCATTTGGCCATTATTCAAGTTGTCTGCCAACGACCTTCTTCTTCAAGTATTCCCAATCCTTGTTTACGGCACTGAACAAGTGCTGGAAGTTACCGATTACAGGAGGCCCTCGTGTCACTCCATTTTTGCATGTAATCAGTTTTGGTCCAGTGTTGGGGTGGCCATAGGACAGAGGCATTTCAACTAGAAGGAGCCGCCTACAGGAGTGGCTGATAAGCTCTCTACGTTCACCCATCCCATGCCTCTGCATGACAAGTGACAATTCCTTCAATAATACGGAGTGGAGTGATTGAGACGGAAAGGGTACTCTATACATTACGGAGTACTTGATACTCTTTATGACGAAGTGTATACAGTTCTTTAATCATTTTGAAATTACTCGATAAAGACTCACCAACTTGATGCACAATATAACACAATAGATATACCTTAAAACAATGTAAGTATATTATTTTTACCCTTTATAAAATTTATTCAATAAAGACAAACCAACTAGATATAAAAAAATAAGTCACTGTACTACGTACACTTTAAGATGACAAAAAGACACACTTTTATACCCATTTACAAATTATTTGATAAAAATAAACCAAGTAGATACACAAAGCAACTCACCACATACACTTTCGGACGACGTACATGCATTTTTTTATATGTGCATTGCATCACCAGTTGTATAATGATTGTGATGGTTCTTAAGCAAGTTAACTAAAATCAGCTATTTAACTAGAATTAAAAGAAAAGGTAAGAAAGAAAAAGTACAAAAGATGGTATTAGTAGGATTACAAACTAAGTAGAGCGATTATTGTTCAATTTTCATAGAAAAAAAAAATCAATTATAAGGCGGAAATCAGTTAACATGAACGAAATCATGAACCGACTTTATTTTCAGACATTCCATTCCAAAACCAGACAGACCTACTAGTGCAAAGATGATTAGAGTAAGCAGGATGGATCATCCTGTGATATGAATATATGATGATATACAGTATAAAGTTAATGAAGATACTAGGGAATAAGAAAATAGATGAATTGAACTTGTTGAACATCGACATCTAAAAATTAGGCATAATTGCATATTGAGCAAGGCGATTCATATATGTTCATTGTTCAATGGTTAAATAAATATCGAATAAGTAAAATCAAATACAAAGTCGAGTACAATCAACCTGCCGAACTAGCAAAATCATGTATCAACACTTCTCATGCTCAATTCCAAGAATTAAACTACCACAAACATAGTTAAAACTAACTAATTCTTGGAAATGTCAAGAGTATGAACAATTAGGGTAAATTGATCTCAAAATCAAACCTAACGGACTACTCATATACAATAAACTACTTTAAAATTAAAGGAGGACATTGTCAATTCCTCATCCAATTATCAAATCAAATCCAACAAAAAACAGGACAAAATTCTAAAAGCGTAGGGTTAAGAAGCATACCAAAGATAGTATTAGTAGGATTAACAACAACTTGTTTTTAGCCGATGAGACGCTGAATCGGTGAAGGCGACCCAAGGAGTGCTGCGGTTACCCTGGTCGTGCTGCCATACACCGACGCATCACGGTGGTCGGATGGGGAGTAGGAGAGCGCGGTGGTCGGAATATGTGGAGTAGGCTAGCCTGGTGCTCCGTGGTTCTGGGTGCAATGGATGGGAATTGACGATGAATCTAGGGTTTAATAAAATTAGGAAATAGGGAGTGCGTGTTCCATGAAATGGGTAATAATTGATGGTTACTCCCTCTCATTCTTTGTATTCGCAACGTTTACTATTTGTACAAATAATAAGGTTGTGAGTGGAGATGGTGGATCTCACCAATAAAGTAAAAAGTTAACCCAAACAAAAACTTACCTATTATAGAAATGTTGCAAATCTAATAAATTTGCCAAATATGGAATATGTTGCGAATCTAAAGAATCGGAGGGGTATTATTTAGGGGCCGTTTGGTTGGAGGGTTTCGGGAAAGGGAAAGGGAAACAAGCTTATCGATTTCCTTTGTACATGTTTGTTTAGGCAAATTAATGAAACACTTTCCCCATTTCACATATTTACTAAACCTCATATCCATCTAAATTGAAAACCCCATCTCCAAGGGTTTACAATTCCCTTTTCCTCCCATTACCCCATCCCTATATCTCCCTCTTGACCTATAACGTTGCTCTCATAATTGTCGTTACACCTCCGACCTCCAACCTCACACCTCCCACCTATAACTTTGCTCTCATAATTGTCGTTTAAATAATTATTAAAATAATTTTATAAATTAATAATATTTTTTAATCATTTAATAATAAAAATAATTATTAAAATAATTTTAAAAAATGATTTTAATATTTTTTTGAATATAAGCATTATAATTAAAGGGTATAATAATACTATTAAAAAAATATTAAATTTTATTTTAAATATGTTATCGTCATAATTAATATTGTTGTTATTCGATATGACAAGAATATATGTTGTTTTTAAAATGTTTTTAAAAAAAATTAGTAGAAAAAAGTTGGTGAAAAATAATATTGAAAAAACAAGGTAAACCGATATAATAAAGAAAACATGTTAAAAAAATTGATTCCTAATTGTAACCAAACGACCACAAAGGAACAACGGGTAATATCATTCCTTTCCAAGACTGAACCAAACAACAAGTTAAATTGAGGGCAATCCATTTCCTTTCCCCTTGTTTCCCTTTCCTAATCTCAATCCCTTTCCCCTCTGCGAACCAAACGCCCCATTAGTTTATAGAAATGGGTATGATAATATGGTAATTTATTAAAATTGGTTGGTTATATTATACAACGGTTATTATGACCGATGTGTAAAATATCATACATAAATCTTTCGTGTCGGTCATTTATCATGACTGATGCGGTTACATTTTGCATATATATTTTGCATCGGTCGTGTATCTTGACTGATGCGGTTATATTTGTGTAGACACCCGCATTTTGCCTGCTAGTGTCTATAGCAGTTCCCGACAAAACACCCGATGATGATCGGACGTCAACGTGACTTAATATGCTCGAATACGGACTCGGAATCAATAGTATCCGACGTGGGCATTTAGCGGAGTGCAAATCTCTCAAAACCGACCTCAAATTCAGGCCCAGTGGGTCATTCTGAATCAAATGAGACTAATTTGGGCCAAAACCGACACCAAGAATAAATCCCGTCTTTTGGCGACCGGGTCAAAACCCGGTCAAAGACGAAACCATCTCACAAATCAGCCAAATACATTCTCGAAAACTGGCGCACAAATCAAAATTCAAAAAATCAATCAAATCAAATCAAGGTCAATCCTTCCCAAAATAGCTCAATCCTAATTGATCCACTCGATCGAGTGGATAGACCCACTCGGTCGAGTGGAGCGTCAACAGCTGAACCAGGCCCGTTTTGAAGGGCACTCGATCGAGTGCACTAGGGCCACTTGATCGAGTGACCCTAGGTCGGGGGGTGAAGCCTATAAATACCCTCTTAACCCCATTCATTTCACAGGCTTTTTCCATGCATTCTACCCTACATTTTCAACCCTAATTCATTCATCCTCTCCACACTTCAATCCTTAGTAACCCTAAGCAATACACACAAAAACCGAGTCCTTCGTCTCTCGAAAACCGACGAATCATCCATTACACATACACATACACATACAATCAAAACCCCGAGATCAAAAACTCGTCAAAGACCCGAGAGCATCCTCTCCCTAACCATACACACCCTAACTCACTCTACATATCTCGACACTCCCGCGCTCACGCCGCTATTACGAGTCCGTTTCCGAGGCCATTAAGCATGTAGGTTGAGGGTGTAATTCAAACCCCCGTTTCTTTTTCTCCCTTATCTTTATACCGTTTATATATATATATATATATATATATATTTGTATTATTATTATTATTATTATTATTATTATTATTATATATAAACAACGAGTAACGACGGAGGTGGCGCCTTTTCGAGGAGCGCCGCCCCAATGTACTCAAGGACATGATGTGATCGTGATCGGTCCTAGTTGAACGTATTTGATCCCATTTCGATGATTAGCACGGAACCCGTTGACACGAAAACCGACATCACATAATCCGAAAGGATTAGTTCCGATGTCGTGACGTAGAGGGATGCAATTTCGTCACTAATCAAACTTTTCAATCACATAATAGCATATTTCATAAAATCCCGATAACGGTCTCATAATCGTATAATACACGTTTATGACATCGAGAACCGAGTTGAATTTAAATAATGCAATATTTTTATTTAACTCGGTCAATTATCGAATTCAAACAAATAAAAATGAAACGAGCCATGCCTCGTACAGGGGGCACTCGATCGAGTGCCATGGGCCACTCGATCGAGTAGCACCCAAAAATCTGGACATTAGCTACTTTAAAGACACACTCGACCGAGTCAGACCATGACTCGATCGAGTGGGTCCTGTAGCCCAGAAATTCGAGAGCTTCAATGCAACATTTGAGCCTCGTCATTTTTTACGACTTTTAGTCGACACGTGCGTAATCAATCACGTAATTCTAATTTTCAAAACTCATGCATATCATGACACCTAAAACGATTTTGATCGACGGTCTCGCACTATTAATTTTATGTCGACGACTCTTTAGTCGTATCCGACACATAATTAATTTAGACTCCATTTCTCGAGGTGATAAGTCGGGACAAGGCATCGAGGTTCGAGATCGGGTTAGCACCACACCTAGGTCTCGAACCTCCGTCCTTTGATTGGTACACAATATAATGTGTATCTAATCGAAGTTAGTCCAATTGCACAACTTACGGTCTAGTTTATATTTATTATATACGGGTCCGTTTCTAGTTAACGTCTACCATTTCCTATTCGATTATTCTATTTTATTGCTCGTTGTATTGTGAATTCCGGGTTGTATTCCGCCCGTGTAATTTGTAATTTATTTACGAGTTTTCTATTTTCGATGTTTGCCATTTATTTATTTAAATGAACATCACATGCTAAATCACTTTGACGTGAATCAAGATGCATTAAATGACGTAGCAAACCAATGATTCACATGCTTAGCCCGAAAACGCTGTTTGCATATCATTTAGTCGTTTTACTAGCGTGCGTACACGAACACGAACGATGTCTTAGTAGAGGCCGCCATTGTGCGGGCGGGGTTGGGTGTCCTTAGTGGGCTTCCCAACACGTACCCTCACCCCTTACTCAGAACCTTTGGTTTCCGGATGTCCGAAACCATTGGCGCACGAGAGTCATTCTATATACGAAAGTCGGTGTAAACGGTATCGATATCTCAATGCAAAGGGACGAGTCCCATAAACTCTGAAATCGAAGTGGGCTTACTTTGTGTATAGCCCATGACGACATAGAGTGGGCTCGAATGGTTCCGAATAACCACAAAATTCGGTGGCGACTCCATTCTGACTTAAATTTCGAACCCGAGAACAATCTTACCACGAGATTCATTCGCCTACCCAAACCCGCGTGTGGCCGCGTCGGGGTGGACCTACATCATGTCCACAATTTGGCGACTCCGCTGGGGATACCTGATGTACCACATGTCATCGGGGTTCCTAGGGTGAGACTCGAAGAGAAATCGTTCGTAGATTAGTGTGCGCGCATTAGTTTAATGATTCATGCATAACCCAAATTTGCCCGGGCCGGTTACTTGTGACCGACGTCCCACTATACCACGGTGCATTCCTACATGGGTGCGCTAAAGACATCGATGGTGGAACTCGTCTCGGTTTCGCGGCATGTCCTAAGACCAACTCGGCTTAGGGAGTCCGTCCATCACACGAGAAAGTCATCGTTGTTGGTATAGACCCTATTTTGACCGACCGAGACTTAGTGTAAAGCATACATAAGCGTCGTTATAATGCTTGTTTGACTACATGCTACTTGGTTTCCGTGTCAATTTTCAAAAAACCGTCATTTCAAAAATTGCATCTTTCCAAAAATACCAAATTTTGAAAAACCCGAAATACTGTCCGTTTCGGGACCCGTCTTTTCAAAATATCCAATTTCAAAAAAACTCGGAATGCTGCCGAAAATTAGACTTACGATTTGACTCAAAACAAGCCTTTTTTTAGCCGGCATGCTATCCATTTCGATTCGAATTTCCGATCCACCATTCGATTTTCGAATTTTCAAAATTCAATTTCAATTTTCAAATCTTCGTGATGCCATTCGCGATTTTCAAATCCTCGAGATTCCATTCTCGATTCTCAAATCTCCGAGATGTCGTTTTCGATTCTCAAATCTTCGGGATCTCATTTTCAATTTTCAAATTTTCGGAAATTTATTTTCGATATTCAAATTTTCAAAATCTCAAAAATTCTACTTTTCAAAAAACTCGGCCCTGTCGGCATGCTGCCAATTTCAAAAAAACGGGACCGTCTCCCAATTTTTCAAAACGCGAAATTACTCGCAACCATTCCAACATTTCAAAATGCCCGGTCCTATTGGCCCACTACCAATTTCAGGACCGTCCTCTCAATTTTCAAAATTCAATCATTTTTCAAAACCTTCCGATTATAGGACCTACCGTAATCCGTGTGTCGGGTCTTTTTATGATTTGTCGAAGGTCGTTAGCGTCGAAACTCCGTCGATCCTACATCACGGGTTTCTTCTCCATCCTAGTCCGTCTTTTTCTAAAGGCACAACCGACCAACACGAGTCATACACTCGTAAATGGAAGGTTCATAAACACTCGAGTCCTAACTAGAAAGTCACACGCAATTTTTCCTCCGACAGGACGGTCCCCACGACCTTTCCTAAGGGAATTTTGCCCGTCTTTCAATCCGTTAGTCGAGTCATCCCAATTCAAAAATCCTTTAACTTAAGGGTCTACCCTAATCACAGGGTCATCCTTATTCAAGTCAAGTCAAGGGTCTCTAGCGTCGAAACTCCGCCGATCTTACATCGCAAGTTTCTTCCCTTACCCGTCTGCCTTCATCAAGGCCGAGTCAACCTTTTACAAGGCATAGGCCTATAACAAAAGGTTCGTGATTCTTACATCTAAGGGTCACTCGTCCATCACTCGAGTCTTAGCAAAACCTGCAATCTCACTCAGGGGCTACCCTTCAGCAGAGCGGTCAATCACGGTTGCTCTAAGGGTCATGTCTTACACGTGTTGTCTCACGTACCCCACTTTTGAATCACTTAGATGTCACACCATCTGAGTCCTATCAGAGTCTTTAGTCTCACTCGGGGGCTATCCTCCACCCGAGTAGTCAACCATGGTCACCCTAAGGGGTACCCTACGTTTATCATACACCGGCGTCCTTGTAATGCCTTCTTCGAGTCGTACCTATGCTACGAACACTCGAGTCTCCTAAAGGTTTAGGTCGCCACGGTTGGTCCGAACACGTGACGCGGCCAAACACGGTCGCCCCATTTTCGGACTCATCCTCGTGGCTCAGATCTCATGGTCGAGTTCGAGCCAGGGTCGTTACCTCGTCTAGGTCAATGTTCGAGTATCCCGGTCCAAGAGTCTTTGTCATCCCGTCACCCCGGGCCGTGTCTAGTTTGACTCTCTTGCATTCACGCAAAGTCGAATTTAGGCGAGTCGTGGCACCTGTCGTTTTCTCCAATCAAAGACTTTACCAAAAAAAAAAAGAAACAACCAACTGAGCATCCGTAAGTCCGGATTTGATTCATGTCTAAGTCTTAGTCCGAGTCTAGGATACCCTACATCCTCATTTCCAAATCAGAGTCAGAGTCTTTTGCATTCTGTCCTCTTTTCAAAATTCAACAAAAAAATCAGCTTTCAATATTCTATCTCTACTATACACTTTCCTTATGTGTTTCCGAGAACATGATGAACACCATCATCATACACTATGAGCACACGCACGTGACTATTATAGGCACATCTATAATGACTGCAGGAACTGAGACCCATGTTTTCCCTTACCTGTTCCATATCTGGCATAGACAGCCACATAACTACCCTTAGCAGGAGCGGTATCGAATCCTATGACAAATCTAGGTAGTCTCCTAGTTTGGGTTCAAGACGGGAGAGGCAAGTCCATTTCCCACAATAAACACCCCTCCAATAAGACTGACCAATCCCTATCTTAGGCGTTAGTCTGACTTGATGCCAAAAATACCCAACTCGGGACAATGCTCCCACTAAGCCTGCTCGGAATTATGATGACGATACCGAGATCCAAATCATCATGCTTACCGTAGAGTACTTCACCGCGAGTTGCACTCACACAAACACCAACTATGCTCACACCTTACAAGGGTTTAGCTCCACAAGCCAAATCCAACCGATGGATCCACCCCCATATCCACCCACAACACCATAGGAGGGCAGCGGTAAAAAAAAAAAAAAAAAAAAAAAAACTGGACAAAAAAAATCAAAAGTCCAAGAGAAAAAGCAAAAGGCCCAAAACAAAAGAGCTGGCCATCAAAAAAAGAACTCTCAGCATCCCCCGACCAGATACGGTCAATCCCATGACCGGGGCTAAGAGGTCAACCCAAAAAAAAACAAAAAAAACAAAAAGTTCAAATACCCATGATCGTGGTCAACGGTCAACTCAAGTCAAAATCCCTTGACCGGGGTACGGTCAATTCAAAAATTATCGATGCCCATACCATCAAATAGGGGAGAAACAACCAAGCTGGTCAGCTAACACCACACTTAGCCTTCCCACATTACAACCCTCAAGACCTTCCCGAGACCTAGGCTAAGAGACAGCCCAGAATTTTGAGGATTCAAGCTCATAGGATACACCCTAACCATTAGGGCCAGACATGGAAATCAGATCCCGCATTATCAAACCTACCCCGATCGAAGTCCGAGTCATTTTTACTCGACTTCTTCCCCATTTCCTACCACATTGCAATACCTTACCCTCGAAACCTTAGCTCCACAAAATCGAGCTCCAGATTTCGAGTCATCAAAGCCACTTGCGACCTAGCTCCACCTTTCCAAAAACATCCAAACCAGTTACCAGCCCCAAACACGGGAACTCAACCTGCGGTCGGCATGGAACATGCCCAAATAGTTCACACCACCTCTGGGGGCTACCCCGGAGAACGCTCACAGTCACAGGATCAACATCCTAACTGTTCCAGCCCTTTGATCAAGACATCATTGGGAACACACCTAGCCTATACCATCGCTATGGCTAGTTACACACAAAGCCTCAATAAACTAGGCACAATAACATGTCTTTCAAACCACTGAACTACGGCTTGGTTTGATTTCACTACACGTGAATACGTAGGCAGCCTTTCAACAAAGGCACAACCACCCACATTCACACAAATAAAAAAGGCACCATCATTCCGGTCATGACACTGTCATGTTCTCAACAGCTAGCTTTGTCGTCCTGGGGGCTTCTCTCAGACAGAAGACCTTCATCCACTCACATAATCCAAATAACTTTCAAAAAACTAGTCTCCTTCTTTAGTGTGTCCTAGTACTCGGCTCAATCGAAGACGAGAATCCGTCAGGGATTCGAAGCGACACCAGTGATTGTACCCAAAACCAAAAATTCAAAGAGCACTAGGCTACAACATTGCCACTGCTAAGTCCTGCCGTGCAGTAACAGTCTTATTAACGACTACTGCGGTTCTCCTATACCGGATCATTCTCTTTTCGATGTTCGACCGTGTTGCCACTCGCCTAGGCTATGGAATAGCGGAAGCTTAAGAGTCTTGTCATCTTAGGTGGCCCACCCCCCTACCGAGTCACGGTCCAACCCTCGAGAGTTCAGTCGTGTCTGTCAACTCGTCCGGTCGCGTCCAGAGTCGAGTCTGTCGGTATGTCTCTCTTCAAAATTCTTGTTTTGAAATTTGCAAAACTTAGCCATTTGAGAAAATCCTTTTCGACATGGTCAAATTTCGGTCTATTTAAATTGCAAAATTCTTTTCTACCCCTTTTGAAAACCTATCTCCTAGCACGTGAGTTGCTTTCAGGACTTCGATTTCAAAATGAAGCAAAAAACCATTTTCCCCAGCGCAAGCCAGTCTATAGATGCCAACTGCATTTACTATGTGCTATCTTTCTATATACTATGCCTGCTATTTCTGCCTATGTATCTAACATTTCAGGTACCAGCTAGTGCTTCCCAGCGGAACATCAAAGGCGGTGTTTCTCCTGAAATGCTACATGCAAGTTGTCATGTGTCGGCATACGGGTACACCCAAGACTTCAGAAGCAAGTCCCCGCGCAGCTACTTTCCTCCCCAGCGCGAGTCAGTGTTTTGCCTATATGTTACATACAAGTTGTTATGTGTCAGCATACAGGTACACTCCAGACTTCAGAAGCAAGTCCTCGCGAAACTATTTAAATTCCCCAACGGAGTCAACTTTTCCCCGGTATGCTACATCCAAGACGTGATGTGTCGGCATACGGGTACACCTACGCCCCGAAAGGCAAGTTTTAATCCCCACGGAGCATCATCATCAGGTCAGGTACGACTCAAGGCTTCAAAAGCAAGCCCGTACAGCTCACATATTTCCCCAGCGGAACGCCCGAGGCGGCATTTTCCCCGAAATGGTACGGGATGGGCCCACATATAGGCACGCCTAGGACTTATGCAACAAGTCTGACTCCCCGCGGAGCTATCATCATCAGGACAGGTATGACCCTCTGCTTATGGCTGGCGAGCCCTTCACGCAAGTCTACTGGACTATAAACGACCCGACCGGAAGGCTGCCAGGTCGTAATCCTCGATTGGCCTGGTAGCTACTCTGACTTTCGCCTTGTCCAAGCCTCAGTCAGAGTGGGGGCTCTGTAGACACCCGCATTTTGCCTGCTAGTGTCTATAGCAGTTCCCGACAAAACACCCGATGATGATCGGACGTCAACGTGACTTAATATGCTCGAATACGGACTCGGAATCAATAGTATCCGACGTGGGCATTTAGGGGAGTGCAAATCTCTCAAAACCGACCTCAAATTCAGGCCCAGTGGGTCATTCCGAGTCAAATAAGACTAATTTGGGCCAAAACCGACACCAAGAATAAATCCCGTCTTTTGGCGACCGGGTCAAAACCCGGTCAAAGACGAAACCGTCTCACAAATCAGCCAAATACATTCTCGAAAACTGGCGCACAAATCAAAATTCAAAAAATCAATCAAATCAAATCAAGGTCAATCCTTCCCAAAATAGCTCAATCCTAATTGATCCACTCGATCGAGTGGATAGACCCACTCGGTCGAGTGGAGCGTCAACAGCTGAACCAGGCCCGTTTTGAAGGGCACTCGATCGAGTGCACTAGGGCCACTCGATCGAGTGACCCTAGGTCGGGGGGTGAAGCCTATAAATACCCCCTTAACCCCATTCATTTCACAGGCTTTTTCCATGCATTCTACCCTACATTTTCAACTCTAATTCATTCATCCTCTCCACACTTCAATCCTTAGTAACCCTAAGCAATACACACAAAAACCGAGTCCTTCGTCTCTCGAAAACCGACGAATCATCCATTACACGTACACATACACATACAATCAAAACCCCGAGATCAAAAACTCGTCAAAGACCCGAGAGCATCCTCTCCCTAACCATACACACCCTAACTCACCCTACATATCTCGACACTCCCGCGCTTACGCCGCTATTACGAGTCCGTTTCCGAGGCCATTAAGCATGTAGGTTGAGGGTGTAATTCAAACCCCCGTTTCTTTTTCTCCCTTATCTTTATACCGTTTATATATATATATATATATATATATATATATATATATATTTGTATTATTATTATTATTATTATTATTATTATTATTATCATTACTAACCGCTAACACTAACCTTTAATTTTGTGCATACTAACTTTTTATTTATTTTGTATACTAACATTTTATTTATGTATCCTAACACTAACTTTTATTTTTGTATACTAACACTTTAATTCCGTATTCTAACATCTAACATTATTATACCGTGTATATATACATACTAATATCAAAATCTCGATTTCGAATACGTTTGACTATGACGATCGCCTAAAGTCCATCTAATTCCTTTACGAGTAACGACGGAGGTGGCGCCTTTTTGAGGAGCGTCGCCCCAATGTACTCAAGGACATGATGTGATCGTGATCGGTCCTAGTTGAACGTATTTGATCCCATTTCGATGATTAGCACGAAACCCGTTGACACGAAAACCGACATCACATAATCCGAAAGGATTAGTTCCGATGTCGTGACGTAGAGGGATGCAATTTCGTCACTAATCAAACTTTTCAATCACATAATAGCATATTTCATAAAATCCCGATAACGGTCTCATAATCGTATAATACACGTTTATGACATCGAGAACCGAGTTGAATTAAATAATGCAATATTTTTACTTAACTCGGTTAATTATCGAATTCAAACAAATAAAAATGAAACGAGCCATGCCTCGTACAGGGGGCACTCGATCGAGTAGCACCCAAAAATCTGGACATTAGCTACTTTAAAGACACACTCGACCGAGTCAGACCATGACTCGATCGAGTGGGTCCTGTAGCCCAGAAATTCGAGAGCTTCAATGCAACATTTGAGCCTCGTCATTTTTTACGACTTTTAGTCGGCACGTGCATAATCAATCACGTAATTCTAATTTTCAAAACTCATGCATATCATGACACCTAAAACGATTTTGATCGACGGTCTCGCACTATTAATTTTATGTCGACGACTCTTTAGTCGTATCCGACACATAATTAATTTAGACTCCATTTCTCGAGGTGATAAGTCGGGACAAGGCATCGAGGTTCGAGATCGGGTTAGCACCACACCTAGGTCTCGAACCTCCGTCCTTTGATTGGTACACAATATAATGTGTATCTAATCGAAGTTAGTCCAATTGCACAACTTACGGTCTAGTTTATATTTATTATATACGGGTCCGTTTCTAGTTAACGTCTACCATTTCCTATTCGATTATTCTATTTTATTGCTCGTTATATTGTGAATTCCGGGTTGTATTCCGCCCGTGTAATTTGTAATTTATTTACGAGTTTTCTATTTTCGATGTTTGCCATTTATTTATTTAAATGAACATCACATGCTAAATCACTTTGACGTGAATCAAGATGCATTAAATGACGTAGCAAACCAATAATTCACATGCTTAGCCCGAAAACGCTGTTTGCATATCATTTAGTCGTTTTACTAGCGTGCGTACACGAACACGAACGATGTCTTAGTAGAGGCCGCCATTGTGCGGGCGGGGTTGGGTGTCTTTAGTGGGCTTCCCAACACGTACCCTCATCCCTTACTCAGAACCTTTGGTTTCCGGATGTCCGAAACCATTGGCGCACGAGAGTCATTCTATATACGAAAGTCGGTGTAAACGGTATCGATATTGCAATGCAAAGGGACGAGTCCCATAAACTCTGAAATCGAAGTGGGCTTACTTTGTGTATAGCCCATGACGACATAGAGTGGGCTCGAATGGTTCCGAATAACCACAAAATTCGGTGGCGACTCCATTTTGACTTAAATTTCGAACCCGAGAACAATCTTACCACGAGATTCATTCGCCTACCCAAACCCGCGCGTGGCCGCGTCGGGGTGGACCTACGTCATGTCCACAATTTGGTATGAACATTTTGCATCGGTTGTTTCCCAATAACCGTCACCTTTTTAAATATGCAACGGTTATTTATAACAACCGTTGTGTTATCTATTTGTCAAATGTCATTTTTCTACTAGTGGTGGATCACTAGCTCGTTTTAAAGAAAAAAAAACTTTTCTAAAAACATTAACCACTACTTAAACCCTTAACGAGGATTTAGTCACACATTTAAAACACCGTACACACCCACTACAAGTATCGAACTAGCTAACTAATAGTAGTCTCGATAAAAGCATCACGTTACCACTTTCAAAACTGGTTCATTTAAAGAACCATGGCCTCTTCAAAAGACTTCTACACTTTTGCTATCGTCGGATTCCTGACACACACACATAGCAACACGTCCTTTACGTCCCAAACGATGTCACCACACCATCGTCACCCCAATTTTACAAAATCAGTTTTCAAAAGAAAAAAGAGGCTTTCCTCTGCGAGTATCGGTCGTTTTCAAAAAGAATTCTTTGATCCTGAGCCTGGATCGCGATCAATTTCCTACGTCGTACAACCGCGTGATTAACTGTCTGTGTTAGTTACTAAGGTCACCTCTACTCGAGATCTTACGTTTTGGGTCGTCTCATTTCGAGAAGTCCTCTTTAAGCCTCACCCCCGAGGCTTGTGTCAAATCGTCTCGTCACAGAAATCTGAAATTCATTAGGCGTTTCGCCAAACACACCAAGAGTCTAAAACACCTGAGTGCCCTAAGCCAATGATTGCACGCACATGCAAGTCAAGGGTCTCATTTCCGCGTCACTCAGTTAAGAGCATTCCTCGAGTCTCTAAGTCGTACGGTGGGTCCGATCTGACCTTTTTATCCTTTTCCACTAGAATCACTCCCTAACATGTCGGTAGATTCAAGCGCCATCAAAAGCATCCGCAACGATGTCAATACCCTAGCCATATTGGTTCGCAACATCCATACTTCGGTAACCCGTTTGACTTTCTCCGTCCGCTACATCGATAGCCGCCTCAATTTCCTTGAGATTAGAGACACCGAAAGCGATACAAACGCCAACCTGAACAATTACCATGCCCAAATGCCTACCTAGGATAGATTATCCCAACGCTCCGCCCGATCGGAGCTTTCTAAACTCGATACGGAAGGGACACCAAGACCTTACGAAACCACACCCAACAAAGTAGGAAGGTCACCAAGAAAGTTTACCCCAATCAACTCATCTTACATTGAAGCTCTTAAGTGCCTAGTCGATCAAGGGTTACTCTCACCTTTGGGTCCCACTCCGGACCCACCAGTCAGCAAACGAAGCAAAATTTGGACCCCTAATGCTTATTGCCTATATCACCAAGGTAACGGGCATGATACCGAATCTTGCTTTCGGCTCAAACATGCCATACAAGATATGATCGAAAACGGGACCATTAATCTCCCTCCACCCGAGAAACCAAACAATACCACAAACCCCTTTAGCGTTCGCGCTGTATTTGACGACACCATCAATTGTTCCCACCTCGATCTTGTAGAAGAGAATATCCGGAATATTGAGGAAGATCCTAGCAACCCAAGAGCATCCGCCGAGACGAGTAAATCTGTGTCCGAGTCAGAGTCTAGTTCGTCTAAGGGCCTAGACCTAATAATATAACAAATGTCTTTTGTTTTTACTCTGAGTCAAGAGGTGCGAGGGGATCTGTCCTCCACCTTTCCGAAAGCAATATCTCGGGCGCATAGCTCGCTTATTTATATCAATAAAAAGAAATAAACTTTTCTTCCTTCATAATGCCCCTTGACAATCGCTTGATTTAAAACATATATTTCTCGCTTACGACTCGATACAATGCCATTTATCGATGACAATCAAACAACTAGTAATTACAAGAACTGAGATCTCGTGTTCTTTCACCTATTCCATGTCTGGTATAGAAAGACACAAACCATCCCTTAGAACGAGCATTACTGAATTCTATGACAAGTCTAGATAGTCTCTTAGCTTGCAATCAAAGACGGAAGGCAAACTCATTTCCCACAATAAACATCCCTCGAATAAAAGACCGACCAATCCCCACCATAGTTGCTAGTCTGAAAAGAAAAAGAATCTGAAGTGGCCAAAAGGAGCCAAAGGAAAAATGAAAACCAAGGCCAAACTAAACCTGCCCAATTCGATGATCAAGATCAAACTCAACGGTCAAAATGAAACTCCCAACCATTCAACTCAACTTTAAGTGCAAATTCCGAACGAAAAAAAAGGAAAAAATGAACAGACTAATCAACAAGCACCCAAATACTAGCCTCCTTACATTACAACCCTTAAGACCTTCCCGAGACACTTTTAAGGAGACAGTCCGAAATTTTGAGGATTCAAGCTCAATAGAATAATCCCAACCGTTAGGGCCAGACGTGGAAATCAGATCCCACGTAATTTACAACCCACCCGATTGAAGTCTGAGTCATTTTTACTAAGCTTACCCTTTCCTACCACATTAAGAAACCTTAGCCCATAGCCTTAACTCCACAAAAATCGAACTCCAGATTTTGATCCATCGAAACCAATTACTAACTAGCTCCACACTCCAAAACCATCCAAGCCAGTCACCCTGACCCAAACACGGTATCTCGGTAATTGTCACTTTCAAGGGGTCACACCCGATCACTCCACCTTAAGTCTTTAACTAGGGAGGATACACCCTAAGCATCTCACATCGATAATTGGCATAGCGAGTCTAAAGCAAAATCACTCACATCTCTTATGAACTAAGAATATGGTTTGATTCCGTCTAAAGACGGATACGTAGGCAACCAAAAAAAAATATAATAACAAAAATCGATTACTCGATTCACGTGTAAATCGGAACCTCTTTCCCTCGTTCCGGTTATAGAGTGATTTCAATGAAGAAGCACAAATGACGAGCCAAGGACGGGGCGAAAACCTGAAAGGGCGCCCCGGGCAAAATGAAGAAATAAGTTGCGAGCCGTCGTAAAAAAAATTAAAAAAAAAGGAACAAAAGGTGAGCCGAGGACGGGGTGAAAACCCAAAAAGGCGCTCCGGGAAAAATGAAGAATCAAGTTGCGAGCCACCACAAAAATAATAAAAAAAGGTGATGGGAGGGATTTGCCGTGGGTCCCTACCAACAAGTATACCAACTAGACCTAACTAGTAGCTAGGGAAGTCGGGTCGATATCCACGGAGACGGTTATAAGGTGTCTAGACTATGGTCTACTCAAAAACAAGGCTAAGTCACTAAAACAAACACAAAGAGGAAGAGAATTGACAATAACTGATTATCTATGATGATGGAAGAGGATGAAACTAGACTAGCAATGCACTAAATATGACAATAACTAATTGAAACACTAAAGCTAAGCAAAATAAGCAAACTAGTGAATTGATTACTAACGAGAATGGAGAAATCAATATGGGAAGGAGTAAGGTTAGTTTAGGTTCATAAGTGTAGTAGGATAGTTGGGAGGTCAAAGGTGTAGGCTTCACCTACTTACTAAGGTCGGTTTGCGCTCTCGCGTCAAAGACAAAGTCCGCACTCTCGTGTCAAAGACTAAACCCGAATACTCATGCAAGATATTACCCAATACACAAGAATTCAACCACAAATCAATCACACAATGAGAAGATGAAAACAAGTATGAGAAGCATGACCACTACAACTCGAACAAGCAATTCAACAAACACATAGAGTGCTCAACATCTGACTAGTAACAAAGGATTCATCTTTACCCTTAATCAAACCCTAATTACCTATAATTCACATGTACTTAATCCCCCTACTAACCCCACAAAAAGTCGAATCACTCATAATCTAACTAATACTAACAATAATAATAAGAGAAATCATCATAATCAACAAAGCATTCATAATGAAATTAACAAGAACAAGAACAATAATCAAAGATTAAAACTTGAAAGATTAAACAAGGATTAAGAGTAAAAAAAATAAGAAGATTATACCTACTAACAATAAGATGAAAAGATGAGAACTTGTATTAATAAGAAAAACCCAAATAAATCTCCCAAGGTTGTCAATCTTGGATGAGTCTTGAAGAATTCCCTTAATACAAGACTAATTATTAAGATTAAGCTAAGATTAACAAAAGATTAGTGAAAGACTAAACTAGGGATGCAGAGAGTCTATCTAGGGTTTAGAATAATGTAGAGTAGTGTAAGGTGTTTAAACAATACAAAGGAAGGGTATTTATAAGGTTACAAGTGCAAAGGAGAAGAAAAGAGCAAATACGGGCTGCCACTGTACCTTCCTGGCCGGGAAGGGTGATGATCCCGACCGGGATGGTGGTCCCGACCGAGATGGTCCCTGATCTCGGCCGGGATGGGCCATCAGTGGCCTGTCTTCGCTTGTACTCTTCATCCCGACCGAGATAGCCTTCATCTCGACCGGGATGGGTCTTGTAGGCCTCAATTATGATCTTAAGGGTCCCTCCTTGCTTCTCATGAGCTTCTCAAAGATTCTCGGTGCTCGGGATCGAGTCTAAGGGGCTCGGGAATGGGTACCAAGGTCTCGGGATCGAATCTAAGCCACCGAGTGATCGTTCCTTCTCTTTGTTGGCTCCAAACGTGTAGGAAACGAGTCGTAATTAATCGTTCCAATTCTCCATGATTGGTCTTGGGAACCTAAAACGAACTAGAAGACGCATAAGTAGCCCAGAAACCGCTCCAAAGAGCGATTTCACAAGAGAAACCGGGACCAAACACAACAAATAAGCACTACAAGACACACTTATCAAAAGGAAATGTGCTTCTCATTAATAAAAAAAATCAGTTAAATCAAGCCTTTGTCGAGGCCATTTACATCAAGCGTCTGAGACCCGGACATCCCGGAAAGCAACAACAAGTCAAAACTTTAAAAAAAACTAGTACTAATTGTGGACATGACATAGGTCCACCCCGACGCGGTCACGCACGGGTTTGGGGAGGCGAATGAATCTCCATGAGATGGTCAAATGGAAATTTAAATCGAAGTTGGAGTCGCCACCGAATTTTATGGTTATTCGGAACCGTTCGAGCCCACTCTATGTCGTAGTGGGCCGTATACAAAATACGGCCCATTTCCGATGTCAGAGTTTATTGGGCTCGTCCCTTTGCATATCGATATAGATGCCGACTTGAGCGGTTAATCGTATATTGAATGACTCTCGTTGCCAATGGTTTCGGACATCCGGAAACCACGGTTCTGAGTAAGGGGTGAGGGTACGTGTTGGGAAGTTCACTAAGAACACCCAACCCCGCCCGCACATTAGCGGCCTCTACTAGGATATCGAATGATGTTTTAATACGCGCGTTAGTAATACGATGAATGATATGCAAACATTGTTTTCCTAAACATGCGAGGAATTGAACGGGTTGCTAAGTCGGTTTAATGCATGAAAAATTTAACGTCAAAGTTGAATTTAGCATGTGAGATTCGTTTTAGTATAATAAAACAAAAGATGAAAAAGATATGAATTTGCTACAAAAGATGAACAAACGAGTTAGTATCGATTTGTAAAAATAATATAGCAAATAAAATAAATATACGAGATCGAGAAAATAAATATTAACCGAAATCTGAAAAATATTGCTAAAAACACTGTTTTGTATAAAAAACGAAGTTCGAAAAATAATAAAAAAAACGAGAAAGGCGCGTCGTGGCAGCCAACCGCGCGGCTCGCCCGGGATGCCGGCGAGTCGCGTGTCGGGCTGATTTCGAAAGCGGTTTTTTAAAAATTCGATGCTTTTTTTAAACCGCGTACGAATATTGCGTAATTCGTACTCGACTTAATATTTTCGATATTCGTTATATTCGATAATTGACTACGAAATCAATATCAAATACTTCGAATAGTTTTAGAAAAGATATAAATTTTGAAATCGTTTCGTAGAATAATAAAATAAAACGAACGAAGAAAAGCTAAAAGAGGACTCGGGTTTCAGGCCCGTGCGCGAGTCGCCTAGGTGGGGCGCGACTCGCGTGCGGGTCTGTCCCGGTTTTGCTCGTTGTTCGAAAATTGTTAATTTTGATAAATCGCGTACAAATATGAATTAATTTATACTCGATTTATGTTTTCGATATTCGTCGTACCCGATATTCGATTATGAAATCGATATCGAGTATTCGGAATGATTTTTAGAAAAGGGTTTTGTAAAAAAGAATTTGAACGAAAAAAAGATGTAACGATTTTTAATATCGTCGAGATTTTAATATAATTCTTTTCGATACAATATTCGATTATAGAAAATCGATATCATATTTTTAAGAATGTTGTTATATGAAAATAGTGTTTGTAGTATCGATATTAGAGAATAATAAAAAAAAATCGACGACCGACCCATAAAAAATAAGACGGACGAGGAGGAGAAGAGAAGAAGGAGAAATCGGGTTTTGTTACACCCTCAACCTACATGCTTCTGTTTACTCGGATCGGGGCTCGTCGGGACGTGGCTTAGGCACAAGAGCATCGAGTGGATGTCGGTGAGTTATGGTGGCTCGGTTTGGGCGTGACGTGTGAAGGGTGTCGGGTATCGGGCCGGTTTCCTTCGGGTTTGTAATATCGGTTTCTCGATGCTAAATTTTATGTGTGTGTATGGGAATAATTGATGTTGTAGATGATTGAATGTAGATTGTAGATGCTAATTGATGATGAATGATAATTGATGTCGTAAAAGTGTGTGTGCAAGGGGCTATTTATAGGAAATTCCCGACCTTGGCTAGGAGAGTTTGAACTACCGCTAGAGATAGGAAACGTAAGAAGTTGTAAGGCATGAGAATTCCGCTTTCTTGTCCAAGAAGAAAGGGGACACGGCTGGTGGGAGCCTACTCGGCCGAGTATTTGCACTCGGTCGGGTGTTTGAATCGGTTTTCGGATAGGATTCCTACTTGAGATCGAATTCCATCCTTAAACGGATTTGTTTAATATTTTGTGAAGCTGATTTTTTGTAGGATTGGAGTATGAATCAGCCGTGTGAGGTGTCACGGCTGACTCACGTGCCTCGGAAATAATTTTGACGGGTTTTGACTCGGTCGTAAAAAGACGGTTTTACCCCTGGTGTCAGAATCGACCCAAATTAGTCTTATTTGACTCGAAACGACCCAATGGGCCTGATTTTGAGGTTGGTTTTGTGAGATATGTACTCCATAATGAGCCCAAGCCAAATGTCAATGATTTTGAGCCCGTTTCTGAGTATTTAAAGCACGTTTGCGTCCGATCATCATCGGGTGTTTGTCGGAAACTGCTATAGACACCTGGCGGTCAAAATGTGGGTGTCTACAGAGCCCCCACTCTGACTGAGGCTTGGACAAGGCGAAAGTCAGAGTAGCTACCAGGCCAATCAAAGATTAAGACCTGGCAGACTTCCGGTCGGGTCGTTTAAGGTCCATTAGACCTGCGTAAAGGGCCCGCCGGCCGGAGACTAGAAATGTACCTGAGTTGATGATGATAACTCCGTGGGGAATCGGACTTGTCGTATAAGTCTATGCCGCTGGGGAGTTATGTGAATTGCGCGGTCTTGAATTGTACCTGTATAAGTTACATAAAATTTTGCATGCAACATGTAGGTGAAACAAAGATGACTCGCGCTGGGGAATAGAAAAATGATTTTTGCTTAGTTTTGAAATCGAAGTCCTGAAAGCAGCTCACGTGCTAGGAAATAGGTTTTCAAAACTGAAATGGGTAGAAAAAAAATTTGCAATTTAAATAGACCGAAATTTGACCTTGTCGAAAAGGGTTTTCTCAAATGGCTAAGTTTTGCAAATTTTAAAATGAGAATTTGAAGAGAGAGACCTATCGACAGACTCGACGCTGGGCGTGACCGGATGAGTTGACAGACACGACTGGACTCTCGAGGGGTTGGACCGTGACTCGGTAGGGGGGTGGGCCACCTAACAAGACTCTTAAGTTGCGCTATTCCGTAGCCTAGACGAGTGGCAACATGGTCGAACATCGAACTGGGATAGATATGCTATACGGGGTTGCAGTAGTCTGTAATGAGACTGTTGTAGTCTAGTGCTCTCCTAAATTTTTGATTTTTAGGTACATTTCCAAAGTGGGTATTGCTTCGAGTCCTGACAGATTCTCGTCTTCGACTAAGCCGACTACTAGGACACACTATAGAAAGGAGGCTAGATTTTTGAATTTTATCTGGATTTTGTGAGTGGATGGAGGTTTTCTGCCTAAGAGAAGCCCCCCAGGACGACAAAGCTAGCTGTTGAGAACATGACGGTGTCGTGACCGGAATGATGATGCTTTTTGAATGTGTGTCAATGTGGGTGGTTGTGCCTCTTTTGAAAGGCTGCCTACGTATTCACGTGTTGTGAAATCAAACCAAGCCGTAGTTCAGTGATTGAAAAATATATTATGGTGCCTAGTTTATTAGGGCTTTGTGTGTAACTAGCCATAGCGACGGTGTAGGCTAGGTGTGCTCCCAATGATGTCTTGATCAAAGGGCTAGAATAGTTAGGATATTGATCCTGTGACTGTGAGCATTCTCCGGGATAGCCCCCAGAGGTGGTGTGAACTATTTGGGCATGTTCTATGTCAACCGCAGGTTGAATTCCCGTGCTTGGGGTTGGTAACTGGTTTGAATGAGAAGAATTGGGATGGGATTTGACGAGTTCTGCTCTCGGGGATTTTAACGAGTTTTGCTCTCGGGAATTTTAACGAGTTTTGCTCTCGGGGATTTTAACGAGTTTTGCTCTCGGGAATTTGACGAGTTTTGCTCTCGGGATTGTGTATGATTAGGTAAGGGATTTGACGAGTTTTGCTCTCGGGTCTTTGACGAGTTTTGATCTCGGGTTTGCATATGGTGATTGTGAATTTTGTTATGTAAAGGGGAAGCCGAGTAAAATGGCTTGAACTTTGATCGGGATATGTTTGATGATGCGGGATCTGGTTTCCATGTCTGGCCCTAATGGTTAGGGGTATCCTATGGAGCTTGAATCCTCAAAATTCCGGGCTGTCTTTAGCCTGGGTCTCGGGAAGGTCTTGAGGGTTGTAATGTGGGAAGGCTAAATGTGGTGTTAGTTGACTAACTTTTGATTGTTTCTCCCTTATTGAATGGTATGAGTATTGATCTTGAGTGGACCGTTGACCACGGTCATGGGCATTTGAATATTTTGTTGGTTGACCTCTTAGCCCCGGTCAAGGGATCTTCATTTGTGTTGACTGTTCTGGTCGTTGATGCCCTTTTTTGATGATGACCTGCTTTTTTGTTTTGGCCTTTTGCTTTTTCCCTCGGACTTTTTGATTTTTTTTGTCCAATTTTTTGTCTTTTTTTTTTGTTGGTCAGACTAACACCGTAGGTAGGTATGGTTGATCTTGTCGGAGGGGTGTTTATTGTGGGAAATGGGCTTGCCTCCCGTCTTGAACCCAAACTAGGAGACTCTACCTAGATTCGTCATTGGATTCGATACCGCTCCTGCTAAGTGTAGTTTTGTGGCTTCCTATGTCAGACATGGAACAGGTAAAGGAAAGCACGGGTCTCGATTTCCTGCATTCATTATAGATGTGCCTATAGTCACGTGCGTGTGCTCACAGTGTATGATGGTGTTTATCATGTTCTCGGAAACACATAAGGAAAGTATATATGAGCAATAGAAAAGCTGATTTTATTGAATTTTGAAAAAGAGGACAGAATGCAAAAGACTCTGACTCTGATTTGGAAATGAGGATGTAGGGTATCCTAGACTCGGACTCAAACTTAGACTCGAATCCAATTCGGACTTTCGGATGTTCGGTTGGTTGTTTTTTTTGGTAAGGTCTTCGACAGGTGCCACGACTCGTCTAAACTCGGTTTTGCGCAAATGCAAGAGAGGGAGTCAAACTAGACACGGCCCGGGGTGACGGGAATGACTAAGATTCATGGACCGGGATACTCGAACGTTGACCTGGATGAGGTAACGACCCTGGCTTGGACTTGACGATGAGACTCAAGCTGCACGAGGGTGAGTCCGAAAATGGGGCGACCATGTTTGACTCGGGTTAGACTCTTCTAAGACAAATGTGTAGGGTACGATCCTCGGAGTGATCGTGATTAATCGCTCCGTCGGAGAATAGCCCCCAAGTGAGGCTAAGGACTCAGATAGGACTCAGATGGTGTGGCATCTAAGCGGCTCGAAAGTGGGGTACGTGAGACACGTGTAAGACATGACCCTTAGAGCAACCGTGATTGACCGCTCTAATGAAGGGTAGCCCCCAAGTGGGATCAAAAATTTGGTTTAAGACTCGAGTGTCGGACGAGTGACCCTTAGACGTGAAGGTCACAAACCTTTTGTTATAGGGCTATGCCTTGTAAAAGGTTGACTCGGAAAAGACACTTAGACGGGCGACTCGTGAAAGGTGGGCCTCCTTTAGGATCCAGCTGTGTGGGCTGGGCCCTGTTCGAAAGGAGGTTCACGTGAGACGTTCCCCAGACTTTGGACTCGATTGTGTAGACGGGCCGACCCTTGTAGGAGTATGTCCTACGTAGGTGGGCCTTGCCTTAGTCTAATAAGGCGGACTTGGGATAGGGAGGAAACCCGTGATGTAAGATCGACGGAGTTTCGACGCTAGAAGACCTTGACGACTTACGACATGACCCGACACTGCTAAATACGGGAAGTCCTAAGAAAAGGAAGGTTTTGAAATTGATTTTTGAAAGCCCGAGTAAAATCGGGGAGAGGAACCCGGCCCTTTTTTCGAAAAAGAAAACGGAAAGGCGGACCGGGGAGGGTTTTGAAAGTTCGAAAATATTTTCGAGTTTTGAAATGGGCATAATACCGGCTAAAAATAGGCTATTTTGAGTAAAATCGTGGATCCTAAATTCGGTATATGTCCCGGGTTTTGAAATTGGATATTTTGAAAAGGATGCTATTTTGAAAATGTCGGTTTTGAAAAAAAAAGACTTGTAAATCAGGTAGCACATAGTCATGGAAACAGTATAACGACGCCATGTATGCTCTAATTCTAAGTCTCGGTCAGTCTGAAAGGGTCTATACCAGTGTACACAGCCTATCGAGAATCGGGGCGGACTTCCTAAGTCGAGTTGAGCTTAGAACATGCCGTAAAACCCATACGAATCGGCTAATGGACACCTTCGACATATCCAATTTGGACTACATCGATAGTATAGTGGGACGTCGGTCACCAGTACCGGCCCGGGAAAATATGGGGTTATGCATGAACCGTAAAACTAAAACGCGTATTGTACTAGTCAAACGATTTCTATTCGAGTCTCACCCTGAGGATGCTGAAGGTCAGTAACGTATCAGCTATCCCCAGCGGAGTCGCCAAATTGTGGACATGACATAGGTCCACCCCGACGCGGCCACGCGCGGGTTTGGGGAGGCGAATGAATCTCCATGAGATGGTTAAATGGAAATTTAAATCGAAGTTGGAGTCGCCACCGAATTTTATGGTTATTCGGAACCGTTCGAGCCCACTCTATGTCGTAGTGGGCCGTATACAAAATACGGCCCATTTCCGATGTCAGAGTTTATTGGGCTCGTCCCTTTGCATATCGATATAGATGCCGACTTGAGCGGTTAATCGTATATTGAATGACTCTCGTTGCCAATGGTTTCGGACATCCGGAAACCACGGTTCTGAGTAAGGGGTGACTAAGAACACCCAACCCCGCCCGCACATTAGCGGCCTCTACTAGGATATCGAATGATGTTTTAATACGCGCGTTAGTAATACGATGAATGATATGCAAACATTGTTTTCCTAAACATGCGAGGAATTGAACGGGTTGCTAAGTCGGTTTAATGCATGAAAAATTTAACGTCAAAGTTGAATTTAGCATGTGAGATTCGTTTTAGTATAATAAAACAAAAGATGAAAAAGATATGAATTTGCTACAAAAGATGAACAAACGAGTTAGTATCGATTTGTAAAAATAATATAGCAAATAAAATAAATATACGAGATCGAGAAAATAAATATTAACCGAAATCTGAAAAATATTGCTAAAAACGCTGTTTTGTATAAAAAACGAAGTTCGAAAAATAATAAAAAAAACGAGAAAGGCGCGTCGTGGCAGCCGGCCGCGCGGCTCGCCCGGGATGCCGGCGAGTCGCGTGTCGGGCTGATTTCGAAAGCGGTTTTTTAAAAATTCGATGCTTTTTTTAAACCGCGTACGAATATTGCGTAATTCGTACTCGACTTAATATTTTCGATATTCGTTATATTCGATAATTGACTACGAAATCAATATCAAATACTTCGAATAGTTTTAGAAAAGATATAAATTTTGAAATCGTTTCGTAGAATAATAAAATAAAACGAACGAAGAAAAGCTAAAAGAGGACTCGGGTTTCAGGCCCGTGCGCGAGTCGCCTAGGTGGGGCGCGACTCGCGTGCGGGTCTGTCCCGGTTTTGCTCGTTGTTCGAAAATTGTTAATTTTGATAAATCGCGTACAAATATGAATTAATTTATACTCGATTTATGTTTTCGATATTCGTCGTACCCGATATTCGATTATGAAATCGATATCGAGTATTCGGAATGATTTTTAGAAAAGGGTTTTGTAAAAAAGAATTTGAACGAAAAAAAGATGTAACGATTTTTAATATCGTCGAGATTTTAATATAATTCTTTTCGATACAATATTCGATTATAGAAAATCGATATCATATTTTTAAGAATGTTGTTATATGAAAATAGTTTTTGTAGTATCGATATTAGAGAATAATAAAAAAAAATCGACGACCGACCCATAAAAAATAAGACGGACGAGGAGGAGAAGAGAAGAAGGAGAAATCGGGTTTTGTTACACCCTCAACCTACATGCTTCTGTTTACTCGGATCGGGGCTCGTCGGGACGTGGCTTAGGCACAAGAGCATCGAGTGGATGTCGGTGAGTTATGGTGGCTCGGTTTGGGCGTGACGTGTGATGGGTGTCGGGTATCGGGCCGGTTTCCTTCGGGTTTGTAATATCGGTTTCTCGATGCTAAATTTTATGTGTGTGTATGGGAA
This sequence comes from Agrostemma githago, assembly GCA_958450325.1. Taxonomy (NCBI): domain Eukaryota; kingdom Viridiplantae; phylum Streptophyta; class Magnoliopsida; order Caryophyllales; family Caryophyllaceae; genus Agrostemma; species Agrostemma githago. The sequence continues at coordinate 23,982,739 of OY288254.1, read as the reverse complement.
TAATTGATGTTGTAGATGATTGAATGTAGATTGTAGATGCTAATTGATGATGAATGATAATTGATGTCGTAAAAGTGTGTGTGCAAGGGGCTATTTATAGGAAATTCCCGACCTTGGCTAGGAGAGTTTGAACTACCGCTAGAGATAGGAAACGTAAGAAGTTGTAAGGCATGAGAATTCCGCTTTCTTGTCCAAGAAGAAAGGGGACACGGCTGGTGGGAGCCTACTCGGCCGAGTATTTGCACTCGGTCGGGTGTTTGAATCGGTTTTCGGATAGGATTCCTACTTGAGATCGAATTCCATCCTTAAACGGATTTGTTTAATATTTTGTGAAGCTGATTTTTTGTAGGATTGGAGTATGAATCAGCCGTGTGAGGTGTCACGGCTGACTCACGTGCCTCGGAAATAATTTTGACGGGTTTTGACTCGGTCGTAAAAAGACGGTTTTACCCCTGGTGTCAGAATCGACCCAAATTAGTCTTATTTGACTCGAAACGACCCAATGGGCCTGATTTTGAGGTCGGTTTTGTGAGATATGTACTCCATAATGAGCCCAAGCCAAATGCCAATGATTTTGAGCCCGTTTCTGAGTATTTAAAGCACGTTTGCGTCCGATCATCATCGGGTGTTTGTCGGAAACTGCTATAGACACCTGGCGGTCAAAATGTGGGTGTCTACACTAATACGCCATATAATATCAATTAATATAACATAGTAATAAACGGCTGGGCCCTACCGGTCCAACTCCTCCTTTCCCTTGCCATTCGGGTGGGCTTGCTTGTGTTTCTCACCATTGACCCTCCTAACGCAAGCTTCCACCTCCCTAGCCGAAAGTGAGCCCAGCCAATCTCACTTCCCCTTCTCACTCACATTTTCAATATGGGTCTTGTCGGTCTCGGCCCGTGTAGATGGACTGACGAATACTAGGATTGGTAACGCTGTCTTTGGTCGGGCGCTTAGCGACATTTGCCCACATAGCTTCCTTGTTCTATAGTACAGTCATCTCCACAATCCCTAATCTTTCTCTCACATCCGACAAAACCGGACGTCAGGAACAACCTCCTGAAATCGCTAAACCCCTTTCCAAAAGCCGAAATGCCCACGTAAGAGTAGCCGGTCCACACGGACAACACATTTCACCCGTTGAAACCACCAGACTTAGACGTCTTTTCATTTTTTTTCTTTTAAGGGGATAATCTACCCCACCTAGGCGTGTTGTAGCCTTCTTAATGGTCAACATCAAGTCGCGTCTGTAGCCTAACAAGGCAATATTACGAATGTATAAAAAGTGGTCTAACTTTTTTTCAAAAGTCGCCTGAATTTCATCTTCGGCTCGTTCTGAATGTCAAAATAATCGCGCTCATCTCTTAACACATTTCGTCAAAACACATTTGATATTTTACATCTCGAGTCAAAAAATTTTAATCGACGTACCACATGATCCGATTCCCGGCTCAAACTAACGATTTCAAAACATCCGAAAGAAACAATTTTCGTACTCTCATGCAACGCTAACACGCCCTAAACAAGGTGAAATCGCAAAGCAAACAAACGAAAGAGTGACTACTTGGCAATATAGGTAAACAAATTCGCCAAGCACAAGACTAATCCAACTAGTTCAAATACTAAAATCTAAAGTAAATATACAAAATATACAAATTCATACACAAACCGAGGTTAGGGAGGACCCCTAGAGGCCGCGCCAATGGCCATCACGACCTCACAAATGTTGTCATCTAAACCTAAATCCTCCAAGTCTATAAGAGGAGACGCACTACCATCCATCCCCGATAGCATATCTAGGGTAGCTGTCTCCGGGATTCCTCCAACCTCCTCGTTAGCACCCGTAGCCTCAGCCTCAGCCTCGGTCTCCCTCTCGATCCGATGCCTAGCCTCACCCTGTGTAAAGGTCTCGCCCCGAAACCGAGCCAACTGCTCCTTTAGGAAGGCGATTTCGTCAGCCCGAGATTGCAGGAGCCGCTGCGACTCAACCTCTCTCGCCTCGAGCTCGGTCACCCGAGTCTCCAATTGTCCCACCATATCCGGGACATCCTGGTAATACACTCATACATTAGGAAAGCACGCGAGCAGCCTAGAAAACCACCTTAGCCATGCAAACTTACCGATCGGGGCCCCAAAGTATCACAGGAAACTCTCGAGGCATAGGCCCGTAAGCAGTTGGCAGCCTGTCACAACCGCTGATGGCAAGCCGACGAAACCTGAGAGTTGAAACCACAGAAGTTAGGCAAACCAACCCTACATTCTTAAGACCCAAACAAGGAACAAAAGTTAAAACTCACCCGGTATACCCGGTCACGCCACTCTATCCCGGCATCCATTTTCTCATCAGAACACGGGGGGAGAGGCTCGGTAAAGGGTATCCCAGCCGCATCCACCCTAAGCAGCATCAGGGGGAAATCTGGGGGCTGGATTTCATCGGCCTGATCGGCCAGCTAAGAAAATGACAAATAGGTCAGTCAGAGGGCAAGGAAGGAATAAACCGCAAAACAAACCTTTGAACCAAGATTAGAACATTACCACGAGGCGATACCAAGCTAACCGCCGGGTGACGTGAGATAGATAGGAGGCACCAAGCACCAAGAGTGTATTGCCCCCTTCTCCGTCCCTATCCTCTAGGACCTCTGCGGCGGTCAGTGGTCTGAACATGGTCCAGGGAGGATCGACCGGTACCCTAAAATCGTCATACAGACACTGACGCACCAACCGCTCACCTAGATACCAAACTGGGCGAAACAACGCAGAAAGAAGCATCCTCCTATAACTCCGCGGCCTCAGCTCCGTGGCCACATACTCCAGCACGCCCTCATAATTGGCCCAAGGACGGGCCACGAACTACACAAACAGAACCAACATCCTAATGAATCCTAAACCTTGGGGGCTATTGAACAAAATAGGCTATAAGAAGAAAACTTACATCCTCGAGACCTAGCTTGTTAACCAGTGCATTCTTCGTCGGGTAGTGGCTGATTGTGCTCTTAGGCTGAGCCAGCCTCCACTCGATTCCCGCCGGGAATCTCTTCGGGTGCACCCGGACCGTCTTAGGTGCCAAACATGGGAAATAGGAATAGATCCAAGCCTGTGAAATCCCGAAACAACTTTAACAACCCCAAACCAAAACTAAGTTAATTCAAAATCTAAGAGTGAGAGTAGTAACTAACCTCCAATATAAGGCCCAGACCCATAATGGGCACAGCTGAGGCCGACCCAATCACCAACGGCCTCACCATGACTTGTAGGCAGCGAGTCATCTCTGCGGAAGCCGCGGTCATCCAATCGTAGCGTCCTAGCCGAGTCAGGTCAGCTAGGAAAGGCAGAATCCAAGTGCTAAACCCTCGCCCTTTTCCGAGAAATGGGTCGACCCTAGGAAGAACCACAACCACAACCACAACCGAGGATCCTGTTCCGGCGTGTTGGGTTCTCGACCCTCTAACACCGCTACTCGCTCGAAGTGATCGTGATGTAAGAACTCACCAAAGCGTGAGGTGAACTATATGCCTCACGCGGTAAAAAATCCCCGATAAGGCCCCGCACCTCATCGCTGTCTAGACTAGGACCCTCGGCGGCCCACCTAATCATGTCCGGCCCCCAGAGCAGACCGCTAATCATCCCAAAGTCCTCTAGGGTCATCCCGACCTCCCCAAAAGCCATGTGGAAGGTCGAGGTAGTATCATGAAAGCGATCTATCATCGCCCTAATCACCATAAGGTTGCACTTGGTCTTGCAACCCACCAACCTAACCCATTGGTCATCCACGGGGCCTAGAGCGGTCCTCGCAATAATCTCCTTTTCCACAAGGGCCAACTTCTGAAAATAGATATCAAGACACGTAGTAAAGCTCGAGAAAGTCCTCATCGGACCTGGGGACTGCAAAACCAAAACAATGCAAGGATAAGCAAACCTAACCTAGCCTAACCCAAGAAAATGAAATCTGAGGCATAACTAATAAGCGTGAATAGGACACTCACCAGGCCCCGTACGATGCGGTTAGAAATGTGAAGGTCAAGATGAAACATCAGATGATGACCAACCCAGTCCCGAGCCCAGTCGGGATCTTCATAAACAATCTCCTCATCCTCCAGTACAGGAACTGGGACATGAGCTCTCCTAGCCATGGTCTCCGGAAGCTTACGCTTCTTCACTCTATCAAACTCAGCCTCATTAATAGTCTCGGGATCACGGCGCTTGGACGAGATACTCCGATGTCTCCTGCAAATTCCTCGAGGAGTCTGTGAACTCGCCCCAACAACCTTCTCACTAGCACTAGCACTAACACCACCCGAGGAAGTTCCCTCGGGACGCTCGGTATCATCTCTAGCTGTAAACAAACAATCCAAAACATTACCCTAGTCAGGCTAAATCAGCTTAAACATGTCAAAATAGGGTCAAAATTTCGGATAAGGATATCGAAATTACGAAAAGGCCGCCAACACGCATTTTTGATCCCGGTCACAATGGAAGTGGTTTCGGGAAAATCCGGCATCATTACGACAACTTTTGGTCCGTCTTAAGTCACACAAAACCTTACGGAGGGTCCTAAAAGTCATCCTCGCCCATATGAATCGACAAGGGAGCTACCCACATCCTCATAAACATTATTCGAACAAAACTACGCAAAATAATTGTAGGAATAATCAGGAAACGGTCCTTAACCCTAGCATCCCAAGCACATTCCCATAAGGAGCCATTGTCGCACCTCGAACATTCTTATCAAGCTTATAACTACTTCAACAAGCTCTAAGCAACCTTAATTTAACAGTAAGACTAAGCACAAGCGTCGAAACTTAGTGAATAAAAAACACTCAAATCGATTTTCTAGGGTTTTCAACAAAAACCAACTCATAATCAATCAAATCAAGCAAAACTGACATTAAACGAGTAAAGAACACTAACCCGGAGTTAACATTGTCGTAAATAGCGGTAATCGAAACGAAATTTGGCAAGAAGAGTCGAGAAGTTGATGCTTGGGGCGAAGAGGATGACGCGTTCAAATTCTTTGTGAAATGAACGAGCGCCCCCATTTTCGCATTACTTAAACAAACCCGGACCACAAAAATCCCACCGCCCCGAGTGACGCGCCCGAGTCCTGGCGCACTGGGGGCTGGGCGCCTAAGTCTTGGGGCGCTTAAGGATGCGCGCGTAAGCGGCCCGGCCCAGACAAAAACAAAGCAAAGCAAAGCAAACAAACTCAAATTCGATACACATAAAACATGCACCTACTAAGACAAGCAAAACAACAACAATGGGACAACTACTAATCAACATCGATAATACACTCTCGACTATAAAACAAGCAGTTAACCTAAACGCTGCACCCGGACGCGTAACAAAACAATCTAGACTAACATAATTGAACTCTGAACAGACTCAAATGCATAAACAAACCAAGACAAAAGCAAAATCAAACCTAAACGAGATAAGACAAGCTCATAAAACAAACATTTAACTAAAGACGAATAAACAAACAACAATTTTTCCCGAGGGGTCTTAGTTATCCCGGAGGCACCGCAATTTTGCCCGAGGGGTCTTAGTTATCCCGGAGGCAGAACAATTTTCCCCGAGGGGTCTTAGTTATCCCGGAGGCACATACAGCAACAACAATTTTGCCCGAGGGGTCTTAGTTATCCCGGAGGCACAACAATTTTGCCCGAAGGGTCTTAGTTATCCCGGAGGCACAACAATTTTGCCCGAGCGGTCTTAGTTATCCCGGAGGCACAACAATTTTGCCCGAGGGGTCTTAGTTATCCCGGAGGCACAACAATTTTGCCCGAGGGGTCTTAGTTATCCCGGAGGCACAAAAATTTTGCCCGAGGGGTCTTAGTTATCCCAAAGGCACAACAACAGCAATTTTGCCCGAGGGGTCTTAGTTATCCCGGACGCACAACAATTTTTGGCCTAGGGGTCATAAGCATCCCGAAAGACATCCGCTCGAGTGGAGACTGATGCCCTCGAGTAATTTATCACAATTTATTTTGTCTTAGGGGTCATAGGCATCCCGAAAGACAGTTGCTCGAGTGGAGACTGACGCCCTCGAATAGTTTTATCTCATTTTATTTTCCCCGAGGGATATTAGTTATCTCGGAGGCACAGCAACAACAATTTTGTCCTAGGGTTACAAGCATCCCAAAGACAGCAGTTCGAGTGGAGACTAACGCCCTCGAACGTTTTATGTCATCAAGGGTTCACAAGCATCCCGAAAAAAATTTGTTCAAATAAAAGCCAATACATTTACACTTAACACACGAAAGCACTTAAAATTAAACAAACCTTTAAATAAACTGAAGAAGACAAAGCGCGCGCGCACAAAGAATCAAGAACAAGATGACAAGCAACGGCCCGGGCCCAAGCAAGCAACTGCAAGCGAAGACGTCAGGTATGACTTCTAAACCTTGGTTGGCAAGCCTCAACGCGCAGTCTAACGGACTAAAAACGACCTGACCGGACAGCCACCAGGTCGTAATCTTCGAGTGACCTGGGCGGCTATACTTTGACTTTCACCTTGTCCAATCCTCAGTCAAAGTGGGGGCTTCTGTAGACACCTACATTTGGACCTGGTGGCTGCAGAGGCGCCCAACGAACACCCGATGACGATAAGATTGCAACGCGATGCGGGTTCGCGATGTTTTAGGTAGTTTTTCTATAGAACGGATCGAATAAACTACTCGGGCAAATTAAACTAACATGATGGCAGCCTTAATCGTGTCGTTACGGTCGCATAGACACTAATTAGAGTCAATTCTGACACCGGGACCCCGAGTCGGTCCCGAAACTCGAACAGAGTCATCACCGCACCAAGTGAACCTCGGGATGAACACCCGAGGCCCACTAAACCCACGGCGCTAGGTTAAACCCAGGGTAAACTTAATCCCCAAGAATCATATCATACTCCTCCCTCTTGGTTTTGGAAAGTTTCAAAACCGTATCCTCAAAACTCCGACCGCCCCTCCTCACGCGCCTGGTTCTCCCCACGCCTAGGCCCAGGCGCCTGAGTCTCGTTGCGCCTCAGCTCAGGCGCCTATATGGGCAACGAGGGCCGAAAACACCTATAAATACCCCCCTTGACGCCCTCATTTCAAGACACATCTCATTCTTCTCTTCCCCCTCTAAAGTCTCGCTAAGGGCTCGCACTCCGACACCCAAGGCAAACGATCCACTCGATCGTAGCTCCGATAAAAAAAAACGACATCGACGCTACTCCTCACCTTCGAGCACCCCACTCGATACCGATGTGCCTGTGTTCGACTAGCTCAAGTCTAGTATCGAAACTCTGCCGGATTAGCCGCAGGAAAGAGTCAAACGGTAACGGAGCTCTGTCGGAATCACTGGTCAAGCTAGGAGGATCCGCCTGTTGATCGAGTCGTCACTAGGTTGCCATCTAAACAAAACTTTCCATACTCGCACTTTCTATTATTATGCACTACAATAAGATTAGATGTGGGCACTAGGCCCACAAACATCTACTAAAATACGTAACGTCCCAACTTCAACCACAAACACTAAAACACACTAAATAGGCCCGAGTAATTTCGAGATCCGCTCTCAAACTATCTATGCATCGTGTCCCGTTTAGTGTACACTCCGAGGGTGCAACTTCTCACAACGTGATTTACTTACATTCACATTTACAGTTTTTCGTATGGTTTATTGCTTTCATGACCTTACAATCGCATGCTAAATCACCTAACACGGAATTCAAAACGTAAAACAACTAAAACTGAACAAAGTGATGGTCGGGTTCTGTATTAGTCCCGGTGCTCGCCTTATCAGGTTCGACGCATCTCTATTAATACCGAACCGACGCATCTTAAGCAGAATGCCAGGTAAGGTATACCACGAGAATGACTAATATCCGTATTATCACGTTAAAACTGATTTGCTAATCATTATAATACTAGTACTCTCTACTCTCCTACGTGCATCTTTTCATGGCCTGCTTGTCACGTGAAATCGCATGCAAAGAATGTAAACACAACTACGTTAACGATAAAACTTACTTGTCTTTAAACAACCGATATAGCAAAAGGTATAGGGTTAAAGCAACGGATGTTACAGCATTTCCACCACACCAAAAGAACTAGGATATCAGTCCACCGATTGATTAGTAGAGGCCGCTATAGTGCGGGTGGGATTGAGTGTTGGCATTTATCGGATGTTGGCTTCCCAATACGTACCCTCACCCTTTACTTAGAATAGACGGTTTGCGGATGTCCGAAACCATTGGCAATGAGAGTCATTCCAGGCACGGAGTGCTTAAGGGTACAAGTCTTTATCTTTAGGTCCCGTGCCACTCAACTTTGAGCTGGCAAGGGATCAAAGTTGACTTGAACGGTTTCCGAGTCCCCATAATTGACTCGGTAGTGATAAGTGTAGTTTGTAGTGTCTTTTTCACTATGTTTTGGTCTCATTTCCTTGTGGAATCGCTCCTTGGGAGCGATTTATGGGCTTCTTATGCTTCCTTTATTTCGTTTCAGGTTCCCGAGGCCGATTTGGAAGAGTTGGAGCGATTCCGACTCTATACATACACATTTTGGAGCCAACGGAGTAAAGGAACGATGACTTGATGCCTTGGAATCGACCCCGAGACCTTGGGACCCAATCCCGAGCCTCCAAGACCCGATCCTGAGTCCCGAGAATCGGCAAGGAACCCATGAGAGGCAAGGAGGGACCAAAGAGCTCTTAAGGGAGGCCTACAAGACCCATCCCGTTCGGGATGAGGTGCGCTTTGAAGAAGCCCACTGTGAGCCCATCCCGATCGGGGCCAACCCGTCCTGGTCGGGATGACAGGGCCGTCCCGGTCGGGATGAACCCGTCCCGGTCGGGACGAAGATCTGGCAGCACGACTTCTTTTCTTTTCTTCTCCTTCATTCTTGTACCCATATATATACTCCCTTCTTGTATTAGTAACATATCTTATCATAGTTTAGCATTCCTTAAGCCTCTCAAAAACCCTAAAACCCTAGATTTACTTTCACTCATTAGTTTTAATCTTCCTTTAATTATTAGTTAATCTTTGTAATTAGTTCTTGTATTAAGAAGTTCTTGAAGATTGTTCCAAGATTGACAACCTTGGGATTCTATTTGGGTTCTTATTTATACAAGATTGCATCTTTTCATCTTCTTAGTGTTGGTATAATCTTTCTTTACTCTTGTTCTTGTTATTCAATCAAGTTTCATCTTTGACATATTGTTATTGTTATTGTTTGTTTATGATGAATGTTTGGATGCTTGTTCTAGTTTCTCTTGTGAATGTTGGTTTTCTCTTAATTATGAGTGAGTAGTTTCTTTGTGGGGTTAGTAGGGGGATTAGGAGTAGATTATGGATGATTAGGGTTGATTAAGGGAAAAGGGCGAATCTTTGTTGTTAGTCACATTGTGGGCACTCTATGTGTTTGTTGATATGCTTGTATGATTGTATGAGTTGTAGTGGCCATGCTTCCCATACTTGTGCTCATCTTCTCATTGTTTGTCTATGATACGGAAATGTTGAGAGTAGTTTAGTCGCGAGAGCGCGGACTAGGGTCTAAGTTGCGAGAGCCCAGACCCACTTTGACATCGGTTAAGTTGCGAGAGCCCGGACCGACTCTAGTGACTAGAAGACACCTATACCCTTGATCACCCCAATTACCCTTCTACTCCTATGAACCCGAACTACCCCACTTTCTTCCATATTTGATTCAACTCCTTAGTTAGTCATAGTTTACTCTAGTTTATTTGTTAGTTCGATCATTAGCTTAGTCATACTTCTCCTCCACCATAGTTTTCCATTTATCGTTTCTTTGTGTTTGTTTGGTAGCATAGTCTCGTTGTAGGCCGACCTAGTCTAAACTTCGCCTTACCGTCCTCGTGGATACGATCCCGACTTACCCTAGCTACCCACTAGGTGTAATCGGTAGTTTATTGACGGTTAGGGACGTGACGAATCCCTACCATCAATTTGGCGCCGTTGCCGGGGACGGTGCATTGTTTAGACTTAGTTTGCTTTCTTCTAGACTTAGTTACCCTTCTTTGTGTTCTCCCATCTTCTCTTGTGAATATTTTCTAGTTTTTCTTCTTTTCTTAGCTTTCTTTTCTCTTTGTCTCTAGTTGTGCTTGTTTATTGTCGTTGCCTAGTGCCCACAAAGCACTAGGTGTTCTCACGTTTGTTCTAGTGTGTAGTGTATGCCTAGGAGGGGAGGCGACTTCTATCTCTTTAATCCAGAGCCGGAGAGACTCTTTCGAGCCTTTCGCCAACGGACGATTAACCGGGTTAGAATCTCTCAATCAAGTGCAAGCAATACTCATCAAGGGCAAGCTCAAGGAGCCGACTTTAGCGAGTCACCTCGAGAGACGGCCGGAGGGACCTTCATCAATCCCTTCGGTAACTCTTCTTCTCCTAGTTCCCCCTCTTCATCTACATCAACACCGTCTACACCACCATCTTCTCCCTTATATCCAATCATGCCGAAGTTTTCATCCCACTCCACTTTTACCGAGGATGTCTTGCCGGGACCGAGTGCATTACCGGAAGCCTATACCGGGAATTTTATGGCAAAGACTCAATTTATCCAACTTGTGGAGAGGAGCCCGTTTAGTGGTTTGCCCACCGAAGACCCACACCAACATATGGAGACCTTCTCCGATTATTGTGACGCTATATCTCAAACCGGGGTTACTCAAGATCAAATTCGTTGGGTACTTTTCTCGTTCTCTCTTATTGGAAAAGCGAAGCAATGGATCAAGAGTCTCGATAGGGCAACCATGGGTATCGACACTTGGAAAAAGCTTGCCTTGGCGTTCTACCAAAAGTTTTACCCTCCGGAAAAGACCAATTTGCTTAGGGCCTCCATCACCGGGTTCCAACAAAGGGATGAAGAGAGCCTATATGAAGCTTGGGAGCGGTTTAAATCTTTGGTTAGGTCGTGCCCTCATCATGGACTCTCACAATGGTTCTTGGTGCAACAATTTTGGAATGGTCTTTATGAGGACTCGAGAGCTATACTTAATATGGGCTCCAATGGTAGGTTTACCGAGGTCGATGACGACCAAACTTGGGCGAGAATCGAAGAGATAGCGGTGCATAATTCGCAATACTCTAGGCCTAGGAAGGCACATCGAGGAGGCATGCATGAGGTTGATGCTATCACTAAGTTAAGCATTGACCTTGGAGCTTAATTGAAAACACACATGGAGACTATTGACAAGAAGCTCCAAAGCCACCTCAACCAAGTCCAAGGCACTAGTTCCTCACACCATCAACCGATTCAAGAAGTGAATGCTTTGAGATTTGCACCTCCTTTGCCCTACTTTGGGATGTGTGACACTTGTGGAATCGTTGGTCATGACCCTATGAATTGTAGAGGAAGTATTGAGCAAGTGAACGCCTTTCAAGCGTTCAAGCAAGGTGCCTCCTACTCTAATCAATACCAAGCTTCCAATCAAGTCCCTCAACAACAAGCACTTCAACATCAACAACAACATCGTCCCTATATGTTCCACCTCCCTTAAGGGACAACACCCAAGGTTACCAAGGTTATGTGGGTAAACCAAGACCCTTCAACAACTTCAAGCAAAACAACCAAGGTACCTTCCACAACAACAATCAAGGGTTCCAACAAGGGAACTTCAATCAAGGCGGTTTCCAAGGAAACCAAAACTTCCAAAGACAACAAAACCACAACCAAGGCCTTAATCAAGGCAATTCTCATGGGTTCCAAGGGAACCGTCAACAACAAGCTACACAAGGTAATCAACAACAAGGCAAGCCTAGGAGCCGGTCTCCTACTCATGATTATGGCATTCCTCTAGCCCTCACCGATACTCCACATAATCCATCATCCCCACCACGGGATTTCGACATTCAAAAGACTTTGATGGAAATACAAAGGAGCAATCAAGATATGCAACAAAGTCAAATGGACATGTCAAGAAACCATCATGAGCTCTTCACTTATATTCAAGGGGAAAACGCGACGAGAGATGCCCGTATGAAGATACTTGAGACTCAAGTATCTCAACTCGTTTCGGGGAGCTCCTCAAGGTAAAAGGGGCAATTACCTTCTCAAGGTGAAACACCGACATTTGAGCATGTAAATGCTATCACCACAAGAAAAGGTACATCCTATGACCCCCTCCATATCCTAGTGAGCAAGAGCCAATGCAAGAACCGACAAAGGAAATGGCATCTCCAACTCAAGAAGAATCAAGCTTGGACAATCCAATGGAGGAACACGTTTTATGGGAAGTTGAGAAACCCCAAGAAGACAACCCTCCCCCACTTCAAGAGAAAGACAAGGGAAAAAGGAAAGTGTCCTTTGAAGAATCCACCCCCATTGAGCAAAATAAGTACCAAATCAAGTTGCCTTTCCCATCAAGGCAAATGAAGACTAAGGTGGATACTCAATACGACAAGTTCCTTAATATCGTGAAGAAATTGGATGTGAATGTCCCATTCACCGAGTTACTTACCCAAATCCCGGCATATGGAAAATTCATGCGGGAAATCCTAGCTAGGAAGCGGTCAATTGACAAGGAAGAGACAATAGCGTTCACAAGGGTGGTGAGCGAGCTTATTCAAGGTTCCACGCTTCCGAAGTTGAAGGACCCGGGTAGTTTCTCTATCCCATGCACCATCGGCAATTACAAGATCGAGAGAGCTATGTGTGATTTGGGTGCGAGTGTGAGCATTATTCCCTACACCATTTGTGAGCGATTAGGGATGACGGAGTTGAAATGTACGTCCATTACACTCCAAATGGCCGATAAATCTCTTAACCGACCATTGGGAATGCTATAGGATGTGCCGGTACGAATACGGAAGTTCTTTATTCCGGTCGACTTCATCGTGCTTGACATGCCGGAGGATGCCAACACTCCCATTATCGTTGGGCGCCCATTTCTACACACCGCGGGTGCCATGATCGATGTGAAGAACGGTAGGATCACATTTGAGTTAGGCGAGGAAAAGATAGTGTTCGACCTCCAAGGCAACACTTCGCCTACTAAGGATGAATCATGCAATATGATCCAAGCCAAGAAAGACATCGATCTAGGGGGTGAACCGGAGCAAAGCTTGAAGAAGTACTCTTATGTACTTGAGGATGATGACTCCGATTTGGAGGAAGATGAGTGCCCAAATCATGGGCTTGATGACAAGTTGAAAAGCAAGGAGAAGGATGAGCCTCCCTTGGAGCCACGAGAGGATCGATGGACGTTCGGGTATATCCCGAAAGACCAAAAGTACAAGTTCAAGCCGTTGAACTTGGAAGATCGGGATGTCCCGGGAACGTCAAGGCAAGGCCATGAAGAGCCTTGGGATGTGGTCGGTTACATTACGAGCTTGATTGAAGACTTCGCTAGGGCCTTTGACTTGTTCCTACGTGCTCTTGATGGAGATGGAACCGGTTGTAGTATTGTTGAAAAAGAATGAAGATTGCACCATCCTTGGTTTGACGGAGTTCCACAAGAACCGTCTCATTGTATATATCTCTTTCTTGTAGTTAGTTGGATTTTTGTGAATTCTTGTTATTTGGATTGATTGATGAGCGTTGTGAGGGAGAGAGTTTGATGTGTGTTTGAGTATTGTTTGATAGGTGAAGTGAGAATGCTTCCTAGAGAAGAATGGCTATGATATACCTTGGCTTGTAAGCACGAGGATCGGGTTTTTAAAGCTTGGAGCAAGCTTTTGGGATTGTGGAAGTTGAAGAAGACCCATCCCGGCCGGGAAGAGGCGTCCCGGCCGGGACGGGCGTGGCATCCCGACCGGGAGGGAGTCATCCCGATCGGGATGGAGGTGCACAAATTCGAGCTCACTGGAGGCCCATCCCGACCGGGAAGGAAGCGTCCCGACCAGGATGGGTGAGACATCCCGAACGGGACCGATCATCCCGACCGGAATGGGCACTGCTCCCCCTTTGTGTTTCTTCTTCGCAAATCGAGTCCACCCAACCATTTTATGCCCCCTCCCAACCTCCCTAGCTATCCTAGCCTTATCATATGCCCCATGTACTTCATTGTCATGCCCTAACTCCATTTGCTATCCACTTTACACCGACTCTCACATCAAATCCCACCCCTTACCATTACTACCCCGACCATGAGTCCTTCTCGAGTGTGAAGCGAGATGGCAACCGAGAAGACAAGCGACGAGCCTCTAATGATCACCGAGACGATGGAGCAAGTGAGTTACTAGCCGCTCGGTTTGGGTAACTATCCTTACTTTTCCGTCTTTTTATCGCTTGTTTTTCATTGTTTGCCCCTCCCTTGAGTCACGGTATCTTAGTGGCCTTCGAGGCCATAGTATAGTTGCTACCGAATCCCAATGACGTGATTGCGTCGAGAGTCAATTGTTTAATCCAATTTTACAAGATTTTCACCCCTTTTTAGGAGTTAGTCGGATTTGGGCGGAATCCGGGCTAGGTGACTTGATTACACCTAGCCCTACCCTCCCATCTCCTTTTGTTTCCTTCTTTTTATTTTCTTCCCCCTTCCATATCTTTTCTTGTCTCGGCCCATGGTGACTTGATTACACCCCGGCCGGACGCTTTCTACCCTTTTCTCCATCTTTTCTTTTTGATTTTTAGCTTTATTTTCGTAGTTTCTTTTCTTTTTCTTTTGTCTCTCCGCACACTACGATTGAGCATATGAGGACATTGCTTGGTTTAAGTGTGGGGGAGCGATATTCTATCGTAGTTAGTTTTATTTCCGTAGTTTCTTCGAAAGTTCTTGAAAACCCTAAAAATTTGAAAATTTTTCACAAAAATCAAGAAGATTTTCTTTTTGTGTCTTTTTCTTTTGTGTCGTTGTGTCGTATATTTGTTTTGTATTGTGTGTGTTTTGCCTCCCTTTTCCTTATAGGTCGCTTAAATCGCCGATGACTTTGGATAGCTCTAAAGACTCCCGGTAACATCTTATTCCTTTTTCTTCTTTATCCCTCGTGAAGTTTGGAGGAGATTGTGATGTTGTGTGCTCGGGTGGAGCTTTGTGCGTATTGGTGGTTGATTTGGTGACCTGTATGGATTATCGGGGTGGTGTTTGTTATATGTTTGTTTTGTTATGTTTTGTTTTTGTTGCCTTTGTTTCTTTTCCTCTCGTTTTCGTCATGTCTTTAATTTCGTATTGTGTTGTGTTGTGTGTAAACCGTTTTCGAAAACCCGGTTTAGAGGCTAGTGTGTGAGAGTTTAATTTCCCTTCCTAGTTGTATAAATTGAGTCTTGGACTTAGGCCTAGTAGAATGACCCTAAATCAACGATTTCGTTGGTCCTTTACCTTGAGTCCACCTAGCTTACTAGGGATTTACTACGGGATTTGCATTTTGACCATTATGACCACCCACGGTGTGAAAAGGCCTTGGTTACCGAGTCTCGTCCCTTAGGTGACCGTGTTTAGGATCGTTTGATTAGTCCAAGTTCTCCCCTTTTTGTGAGTATGAAAGGAAGACGTCGTCCCGACATACCCATTACCCAACCTCCTACACATATCCACACAATAAAATGCAATTTGATGAATTCTCTCTTTCTTGTTACACAAGGAAATGCCAAAAATGCCAAATCTTGCCAAAAGGGCAAAGATAAGAAAAAGAAAGAAAAATGAAAGAAAGAAAAGAATGAAGAAAAAGAAAAAAAAAGGCACAAAAGCCAAAAAGAAAATAGAAAAGAAGAAAAAGAAATGGCATGGCAACAAATAAGCAAAAATGTCGAAAAGAAAGAACATGCCAAAAGAAAACCCGTCTCACAAAAAGAAATCCCCACAAAAAATAAGCCTTTTTTCCGACTTTTGCCGTGAAGAGCCTACCAAAGGACCGAGTCCCGAGGAAGGATGATAGCGGCATTAGTCGGTCTTCCCTCATTTTGCATGTTTTCCACCATTTTACTTGGACTAGTTAGGCGGTTTTGGACACGGGACGACCCTCTTGGCTCACGCTAAAGGGGCAGGGTCTCACTTACCTACAGTGTCGACTAACACCGTGGTTCTTCACTTTTCCACTCCGCCGATCGTCCCATAGTACGTTTTTAGAAAGTTAGGAGGACCTAGGTAAGTTACCAACGTTTTCATTGCTTTATCGTCATACTATTAGGGTATAGTCCACCTTGGTTTGTATTGCTAGCTTGGGAACGTTGTCACTTACCTCGAGTCCTAAACCGGTGCTTCTTTAACCGCTTTTTGAGGGAAGCGGTATTTGTTTTCTTTTGGGTGCAACCGATTATGTGTTTGTTTGTGTGTTTTGTGTCCGGTTGCATCCACAGTTTTGTCGCAAGACCCGACTTGCCTTGCGGAGTGCACTTTTCCTCTAAGTGTACTCGCGTTAGTTGAAAGGGCGTAGGGTGCGCTAATACCCATTCGGCTAGTATAGTAGTTAGTATGTGCTTACACGAGGGCGAGTAAGGGTTAAGTGTGGGGGAGTTGATAAGTGTAGTTTGTAGTGCCTATTTACTGTGTTTTGGTCCCATTTTCCTTGTGGAATATCTCCTTGGGAGCGGTTTATGGGCTTCTAATGCTTCCTTTAGTTCGTTTCAGGTTCCCGAGACCGATTTGGAAGAGTTGGAGCGATTCCGACTCTATAAATACACATTTTGGAGCCAACGGAGTAAAGGAACGATGACTTGATGCCTTGGAATCGACCCCGAGACCTTGGGACCCAATCCCGAGCCTCCGAGACTCGATCCCGAGTCCCGAGAATCGGCGAGGAACCCATGAGAGGCAAGGAGGGACCAAAGAGATCTTGAGGGAGGCCTACAAGACCCATCCCGTTCGGGATGGCCTCATCCCGTTCGGGATGAGGTGCGCTTTGAAGAAGCCCACTGTGAGCCCATCCCGGTCGGGACCAACCCGTCCCGGTCGGGATGACAGGGCCCTCCCGGTCGGGATGAACCCGTCCCGGTCGGGACGAAGAGCTGGCAGCACGACTTCTTTTCTTTTCTTCTCCTTCATTCTTGTACCCATATATATACTCCCTTCTCGTATTAGTAACATATCTTATCATAGTTTAGCATTCCTTAAGCCTCTCAAAAACCCTAAAACCCTAGATTTACTTTCACTCATTAGTTTTAATCTTCCTTTAATTATTAGTTAATCTTTGTAATTAGTTCTTGTATTAAGAAGTTCTTGAAGATTGTTCCAAGATTGACAACCTTGGGATTCTATTTGGGTTCTTATTTATACAAGATTGCATCTTTTCATCTTCTTAGTGTTGGTATAATCTTTCTTTACTCTTGTTCTTTGTTATTCAATCAAGTTTCATCTTTTACATATTGTTATTGTTTGTTTATGATGAATGTTTGGATGCTTGTTCTAGTTTCTCTTGTGAATGTGTGTTTTCTCTTAATTATGAGTGAGTAGTTTCTTTGTGGGGTTAGTAGGGGGATTTGGGGTAGATTATGGATGATTAGGGTTGATTAAGGGAAAAGGGTGAATCTTTGTTGTTAGTCACATTGTGGGCACTCTATGTGTTTGTTGATATGCTTGTATGAGTTGTAGTGGCCATGCTTCCCATACTTGTGCTCATCTTCTCATTGTTTGTCTATGATGCGGAAATGTTGAGAGTAGTTTAGTTGCGAGAGCGCGGACTAGGGTCTAAGTTGCGAGAGCCCGGACCCACCTTGACATCGGTCTAAGTTGCGAGAGCCCGGACCGACTCTAGTGACTAGGAGACACCTATACCCTTGATCACCCCAATTACCCTTCTACTCCTATGAACCCGACCTACCCCACTTTCTTCCATATTTGATTCAACTCCTTTGTTAGTCATAGTTTAATCTAGTTTATTTGTTAGTTCGATCATTAGCTTAGTCATACTTCTCCTCCACCATAGTTTTCCATTTATCGTTTCTTTGTGTTTGTTTGGTAGCATAGTCTCGTTGTAGGCCTGCCTAGTCTAAAATTCGCCTTACCGTCCTTGTGGATACGATCCCGACTTACCCTAGCTACCTACTAGGTGTAATCGGTAGTTTATTGACGGTTAGGGACGTAACGAATCCCTACCATCGGTAGCGACTCCACAAATCGGAAACAACTTCAGTTCACTAAAAAGGTCGCCTTAGCAAACAAAACGACCTTTAAACATTTACAACCACGACTCGATCGATTCCCAAACGGAAACACAGATGCCCGCACCCGTCTCGTACAAGTTTGGATCGTCATACAAATCGAGGTCCGAAACATAGCCCCGTACGCGAGATCGGACCGGCCCCCGGCAGGGAGGGGGTTGCGTGGGTGGTTGCTGCCACATGATGAAAACCGGGTCAGTCCCGCGCGGGCGCCGGGCGGTGCGGACGGATGTCCACACACCTGGCGATCAAAATGTGGGTGTCTACAGAGCCCTCACTCTGACTGAGGCTTGGACAAGGCGAAAGTCAGAGTAGCTGCCAGGCCAATCGAGAATTAAGACCTGGCAGACATCCGGTCGGGTCGTTTATAGTCCATAAGACTTGCGTGAAAGGGCTCGCCAGCCATAAGATAGAAATCATACCTGGGTTCTGTTGTCGGGAGTAGCTCCGTGGGACTTGTCGGATGCATCCCGTCTTGGAGCTGCGCGGGAGCTTGCCTAAGAAGCCCTGGGTGCGTCCGTTTGCACACACATCCCATCTTAGAACTATGCGGAAGCTTTCCTAAGAAGGCCTGGGTGTGTCCGTTTGCAGACACATCCCGATCCGAAATTACGCGGGAGCATGCCTAAGAAGCCCTGGGTGTGTCCGTTTGCAGAGACATCCCAACTCAGAATTACGCGGGAGCCTACCTAAGAAGCCCTGGGTGTGTCCGTTTGCAGACACATCCCTACTCAGAATTATGCGGGAAATCGGACTTGTTGTATAAGTCTTGGGTGCACCTATATATGGGCCCATCTCGTGCTATTTCGGGAAAATGCCGCCCTGGGCTTTCCGCTGGGGAGATATGTGAGTTGCGCAGGCGATGGGGAATAAAAAACTTGATGTTCCTTTGGGAAGCTAAGCTGGTACCTAAAATGTTAGATATACAGGCAGAAGTAGCAAATATAGCAGATAGCAAGATAGCATATAGGAAATGCAGTTAGCATCTATAGACTGACTTGCGCTGAGGAAAATGATTTTTTGCTTCATTTTGAAATCGAAGTCTTGAAAGCAACTCGCGTGCTAGGAGATAGGTTTTCAAAATTGAAAAGGGTAGAAAAGAGATTTGCAGTTTAAATAGGCGGAAATCTGACCTTGTTGAAAAGGATTTTCTCAAATGGCTAAGTTTTGCAAATTTTAAAGTAAGAATTTGAAGAGAGAGGCCTACTGACAGACTCGACTGTGGACGTGACCGGACGAGTTGACAGACACGACTGGACTCTCAAGGGGTTGGACCGTGACTCGGTAGGGGGTGGGCAACCTGACAAGACTCTTAAGTTGCGCTATTTCGTAGCCTAGGCGAGTGGCAACACGGTCGAATCCTCGGAATGGAAAAGATATGTACTCTGTAATGATAGGACTAAGTAGTAGCAATGCTGTAGACTGGTGTTCTTTTGGATCTTTTTTGGTTTTGGGGTATATTCCCAAAGTAGAAGTTGCTTCGAGTCCTTAACAGATTCTCGTCTTCGACTGAGCCAAGTATTAGGACACACTATAGAAAGGTGGCTAGATTTTGAAAGTCTTTTGGATTTTGTGAGTGGATGGCGGTCTTCTGTCTAAAAGAAGCCCCTAGGATGACAAAGCTTGTTGCTGGGAACATGACAGTGTCGTGACCAGAATAATGGTGCTTTTTGAATGTGTGTCAATGTGGATGGTTGTGCCTCTGTTGAAAGGTTGCCTACGTATTCACGTGTAGTGAAATCAAACTATGCCGTAGTTCAGTGTATTGAAAGATATATTATGGTGCCTAGTCTAATAGGACTTTGTGTGTAACTAGCCATAGCGATGGTGTAGGCTAGATGCATTCCTAATGTTGTCTTGATCAAAGGGCTAGAATAGTTAGGATGTTGATCCTGTGACTGCGAGCGTTCTCCAGGGTAGCCCCCAGAGGTGGTGTGAACTATTTGGGCATGTTCTATGCCGACCGCAAGTTGAGTTCCCGTGTTTGGGTAGGTAAATGGTTTGGATGTTTTTGGAAATGTGGTGGTAGGAAATAAGTGACTTTGATGATTCGAAATCTGGAGCTGGATTTTGTGGAGCTAAAGGTTCGAGGGCAAGGTATTGTAATATGGTAGGAAAGGGGGAAGTCGAGTAAAAATGACTCGAACTTCGATCGGGGAAGGTTTGATAATGCGGGATCTGATTTCCATGTCTGGCCCTACTGGTTTGGGGTATCCTATGGAGCTTGAATCCTCAAAAATTCCGGGCTGTCTCTTAGCCTAGGTCTCGAGAAGGTCTTGAGGGTTGTAACGTGGGAAGGCTAAGTGTGGTGTTAACTGACAATCTTGATTGTTTCTCCCTTATTTGATGGTATGGGTTTTGATGATCCTTGAAGTGACCGTACCCCGGTCAAGGGACTTTCATGTGGGTTGATCGTTGACCACGGTCATGGTTTTTTGAATTCTTTTGGTTGACCTCTTAGCCCCGGTCTAGTTGACCGTTTAAACTTTAGTCATGGATGCCTTTTCTTTTTATGATGGCCTGCTTTTTTGTTTTGGCCTTTTGCTTTTTTTTTTTTCTGGGACTTTTTGATTTTTTTTTTGTCCAGTTTTTTCTTTTTTCCTGTCGGTCAGACGAACACCTCAGGTAGGGATTGGTTGATCTTATTGGATGGGTGTTTACTGTGGGAAATGGGCTTGCCTCCCGTCTTGAACCCAAACTAGGAGACTACCTAGATTTGTCATAGGACTCGATACCGCTCTTGCTAAGGGTAGTTATGCGGCTTTCTATGTCAGACATGGAACAAGTAAAGGAAAACACGAGTCTCGATTTTAGATGGGCCTATAATAGTCACGTGCATGTGCTCACAGTGTATGACGGTGTTCATCATGTTCTCGGGAACACATAAGGGAAGTATATATGAGAAATAGAAAAGCTGATTTTATTGAATTTTGAAAAGAGGACAGAATACAATTGACTCTGACTCTGACTTTGAAATTGAAATAAATAGTACATCCTAGACTCGGACTCAGACTCAGACTTAAATCAAATTCGGACTTTCGGATGCTCGGGAGGTAGATTGGATGCTTTGGTCCTCGGGCCCTGTATAGTCCATGAGGGGCTTTGCAAGTGATAATGTTTCAAAAACGGGAGTCCTCCCGGCATCGAGGAAATCTTGGATGAGGTGTTTCAGTTTCCAGCACTGTTCTGTATCGTGCCCTCTCCCCATATGGAACTGGCAGTAATGTTCAGCGTTCCATGCTTTGGAGCGTTTTTCTGAAGGCGTGTCGGCTGTTGGGCCTATAGGTAGTATTAGGCCCTTCGAAACCAACCTCTGGAAAGCGACGGTGGAGGACATATCCAAGTGGGTAAATGTCCTTACTTTTGACTGATTCTTGATTTTCGGAGAGGTGACTTGAGGGTTACCTCTCTCGGTCTTGCCATCTTGAGGGTAACGGACAGTTTCGTAAGAGTGTTCACCCTTCAAATGGCTCGGTTGGGTGATTGGCTGCCTTATCCGCTCTAGTTGTGTTAGATGGGATCGGGTTCTTACAAGATCCTCTTCGTTGATGGCTACCCTGGAACTTAGGTTATCTAAGGCGGTATTGATTTTTGAGAAGATATTGTTAATGGAGCAAGATAGCATAAGCATACTCCTCTGGATATCCTCTTTCTCGACGATGCGGGATTTGTTGTGGTTTGGTAGTGTCTCGTTCATAGGGTCCATGATCGGAAGAAATGACAAGTGTTAGAACTCGCCTAAGCTCAGTTTTGCATAAATGCAAGAGAAGGAGCCAAACTAGACATGGCCCGGGGTGACGGAATTGACTAAGATTCTTTGGCCGGGATACTTAAACGTTAATCCAGACAAAGTAACAACCGTAAATTAGACTCGAACTGCATAAGGGTGAGTCCGAAAATGGGGCGACCATGTTTGACCGCGTTGCATGCTCGAACCAACCGTGGTGACCTAACCCTAGGTGACTCGAGTGTTCGTAGCATAGGTACGACTTGAAGAAGGAATCATATGGACGCCGGTATAGGATGGATGTAGGGTACTCTCTAGGCTAACCGCGGTTGACTGCTCGGATGGAGGACATCTCCCGAGTGAGACTAAAGACTCCGATAAGACTCAGATGGTGTGGCATCTAAGTGGCTCGAAAGTGGGGTACGTGAGACAACACGTGTAAAACATGACCCTTAGACGTAAGATTGATAGAGTTTCGACGCTGGAGACCCTCGACTTGACTTGAATAAGGACGACCCTGTGATTAGGGCAGACCCTTAAGTTAAAGGAGTTTTGAATTGTGATGACTCAATTAACAGATTGAAAGGTGGGCGAAATTCCCTTAGGAAAGGTCGTGGGGACCGTCCTGCTAGAGGGAAAGGTCGCGTGGGACCTTCTAGTTTGGACTCGAGTGTGTAAACGGGCCTTCCTTTGTATGAGTACGTTTTACGTAGGTGGGCCATGCCTTAGTCAAATAAGGCGGACTGGGTTAGGGAGGAAACCCATGATGTAAGATCGACGAAGTTTCGACGCTAAAGACCTTCGACGACTTATGACAAGACCCGACACTACTAAATACGGGAAGTCCTAAGAAGAGGAAAGTTTTTTAAAAGGGATTTTTAAGAGAATCCGAAAAAAATTCGGTGGATGGCCCGACATTATCGAAAATCGGAAAAGTGTCATCGGGCCGCAATTTTGAAGTTTTGAAAATATTTTTTTGACTTTTGAAATGGGCAGTATACCGGCTAGAAATAGGCTATTTTGAGGAAAATCATAAGTCCTAAATTCGGTATACCTTCCGGGTTTTGAAATTGGATTTTTAAAAAAAGATGCAATTTTTGAAAATGATGGTTTTTGAAAAACGACCTTAGGAACCAAGTAGCACATAGTCACACAAGCATAATAACGACACCAAGTATGCTCTACACTAAGTCTCGGTCGGTCTAAATAGGGTCTATACTAGTGTACATGGCCTTTCCGAGAATCGGGACGGACTTCCTAAGTCGAGTTGAGCTTAGAACATGCCGCGAAACCCATACGAATTAGCCATGGACACCTTTGCATATCCATGTTGGAGTATATCACGGTATAGTGGGACGTCGGTCGTCAGTACCGGCCTGGGTAAAAATGGGGTTATGCATGAACCGTAAAACTAAAACGCGTATTGTACTAGTCAAACGATTTCTATTCGAGTCTCACCCTGAGGATGCCGATGGTAAGTCACGCATCAATTATCCCCAGCGGAGTCGCCAAATTGTGGACATGACATAGGTCCACCCCGACGCGGCCACACGCGGGTTTGATGAGGCGAATGAATCTCACGTGAGATGGATCGAATTGAAATTTAAATCAAAGTGGAGTCGCCACCGAACTTTGTGGGAGTTCGGGCTCGTTTGAACCCACTCTATATCTTAGTGGGCCGTGCACAAAGTACGACCCTTTACGATCTCAGAGTTTATTGGGTTCGTCCCTTTGCATTTTGATACCGATACCGATATTATCGGATACCGTGTATTGAATGACTCTCGTGTGCCAATGGTTTCGGACATCCGGAAACCACAGTTCTGAGTAAGGGGTGAGGGTACGTGTTGGGAAGTTCACTAAGAACACCCAACCTCGCCTGCACTTAGCGGCCTCTACTAAGATATCACTTGACTTTTGAATACGCGCATTAGTAATACGATTGAATGATATACAAACAGTATTTTCGCTAAACATGCGAAAATTTGAGTCACGGTTGAAAGACTCACGGTTTTGATAAATCAGGAGCCACTCAATCGAGTCATTAAGAGACTCGATCGAGTGGTCTCGAAAAAAGTTTCTGCCTTGGTTTTTGGGGTGCCACTCGATCGAGTGCCCCCTGTACGAACTATGGTTCGTTTTGTTTTGATTTTGAAATTGCTTTCGGAAAAATAGATAATTTTGTTAAGTCGCGTAAAAATATGATACGATTTATACTCGACTTAAATTTTCGATACTCGTCATATTCGACACTTGATTATGGAATCAATATCGAATATTCAGAGCGACTTTTTAGAAAAGATGTTTGTTAATCGTTTGAAAATCGAACTAAGACAAAATAGATTCTCTCCGCGTCGAAATCGTCGTGTTTCGTTTTTAGGACTATATGACGATTATCTTAGCATGAACGAGATGGATTTAGTTCTTGTAGATACGATATTCAACTATAGAGTCGGTATCGTATTTTTGAGAATAATCGTTTTTTGTATAAAAATTAGATAGTTGCGATAATATCGGTATTAGAAACGAGAAAAGAAATAAAAAAAGACGCGACAACGACTCGAATAAAAAGACGCACGGACGAGAGAAAGAGAAGAAAATGGAGAAGTTGGGATTTGTAACACCCTCAACCTACATGCTTGATTATCAACCTACAAGTTGGGAGAAAAAGACGGTTTTGGCTGATTTAATTTTATGAGTCCACTCAATCGAGTGAGCTGGTCCACTCGATCGAGTGGGTCTAGCCGGGTGGGAGACCTCCTTAGAGATCGAGTTTTGTCCTCTTGGGAGAGTTTTAGTTGCTTAACTCTTCTTCATTGCTGATTTTTGTAGGTGTTTGACTTCAAGTTGTTTTTTCGAGGTGGTGTGCCAGATATTTATGGCTCGGAAATGCCTTTGATCGGGGTTTGACCCGGTCGCTAAAAGACGGTTTTGCCCTTGGTGACGGTTTTGACCCAAATTAGTCTCATTTGACTAGAAACGACCCACTGGGCCTGAATTTGAGGCCGGTTTGGTGATATTTTTACCTCCGCTAAAAGCTCGTGTCGACTACTATTGATTATGAGTCCAAAATCGAGTGTATTAAGCTATGTTTACGTCCGATCATCATCGGGTGTTTTTTGGAAACTGCTATAGACACCTAGTAGTCAAATGTGGGTGTCTACAGAGCCCCCACTCTGACTGAAGCTTGGACAAGGCGAAAATCAGAGTAGCTACCAGGCCAATCGAAGATTAAGACCTGAGAGACTTCTGGTCGGGTCGGTTATAGTCCATTAGACTCGCGTGAAGGGCTCGCCAGCCATAAGTTAGAAATCATACTTGAGTTGATGCTGAAAACTCCGTGGGGAGTCGGACTTGCTTTTAGAGTCCCGGGTGTGCCTGTATGTAGGCACATCCCGTGCTGTTTCGGGTGAAATGCCGCCTCGGGCTTTCCGCTGGGGAGATATGTGAGTTGCGCGGGCTTGCTTCTGAAGCCTTGAGTGTACTTGTGTACAGTTACATAGAATTTTGCATGTAACATTTAGGTAAAACACGACTCGCGCTAGGGAATAAAAATTTTGAATTTTTGAATGCCTTTGAAATTTTTTGAAAACTTTGACTCCTTTGAAAATTAGGAATGCCCGGGATGACTAATTCCTGTGCTGACATGAGGAATCTGAGATTGGTCCTGTTTGCCTAAGCCCACTTGGATTAGGACTTATAATGGTAGGAGGATTGTCAGGGCTTGGTATTATAAATACACATCCCCTGTCTTAGTTTTTCTGCACTCATTATAATTCCTTCCTTCCTAAAAAGAGAACTCTCATCCTTGTCAAGAAGTTTAGCCTTGGGTATTGAATGTTTGACCGCGATGTTGCAAGAATGGTCCCGACGCTTCAGGGAAGTGGATAAGGTAGCCTTAAATCTGACGAGTATTTCTTAGCTGTTTACGATCCATCAGATGCAGGTGGATCGTTATTTTCTTGATGCTTGTTTGCCCTATTGGGACGACACATATCATGTTTTTGCCCTTCCTCGGGGCGAAATCTGTCCTATACCCGAGGAAATTGCTGTTGTGGGAGGATGCAACCCTTTACTCCGTCCTGCTGTCCCATTTTCAGTTCATGATCCTAGGAGGAAACTGCAGGAATTTTTAGGACTTCCTCACATGGAGGTATCCCGTATGACGGACGAGGATAATATTTCTTTGTTTGACTTAGCCGAGAAATTTATGAACCAGCACGATGTCCGGGTCAGGCCGGCCCACAGCCGTAGGGCTTTTGCTTTTTGTACGCTCTATGTCTATGCTTTCGAAGGTCACATGGATTTGCTGTCATGTATGGGCAATGTTCGACTTTTCACCATTGTCGACCTAATGGAGACGGAGCACAGTCCGGCATGGCTGATTACGGGGGAAATTATCCAGGGTTTGGATAATCGTAAAAGGGATTCGTCGGTTCGTCTACCGGAAGTACCCGTTTACTGCAGGTATATCGCTTCAGATTTCTTTTTTCGCGATACCTTGCTACAGGGGCACTCGATCGAGTCACCCTGGCACTCGATTGAGTGCCTTCGTTAAAAACTTGCTGTCGGATTTCAAATTTTCAGGAGTGCCACTCGATCGAGTGACATCTAGGCACTCGATCGAGTGCCCCTAGGCGGATGTGAATCTTGCTTGAGAACTTATAATTTTTGTTTCTTTTTCAGCTTTGGCTATTTGAGAGGCTATCGATCATAGAACCTCCTCTTGACCTAAATCGATACCGACCTAATCAGGTGATGACAAGGAGACGGACCATCGATTTTTCTCGCCACATCAATCAGAAATATTGGGACGAAGAGCTGTCTTTTCATAGCGGTTCGTTGATCCGATGGGTGGTGTCGTGGTGGCCTATTTATGTTTGGACAGGTTTGGCATCGAGGGATAAGGCACGCTATCAGGTGATTTTGTCTTTTAGGCAGACAGTTCACCTTTACCCTGACCGCTTACTTAGGCAGTATGGTTGGTCCCAAGGATCCCGGAGAATGAAGCAGTCGTGAGTGATCCGACCCAGCTGACAGATCTAATGTGCGATACCTGGATGCAACGATGGTACACCCGGGTCAATTGGTCTATTCCCGAGTCTCTTCACTCAATTTGGGTATCAGACTCTTATGTGAAATGGACGAAAGCAGATTCTGCCAAGGCCCAAGTTGCTTTAAAGGTTGATGAAGCTTTTGACCTGCTTCAACGAGAGCAGGCTAAAGATAATTGATAAGTGTAGTTTGTAGTGCCTAATTTGCTGTGTTTTGGTCCCGTTCTCCTTGTGGAATCGCTCCTTGGGAGCGGTTTATGGGCTACTTATGCTTCCTCTAGTTCATTTCAGGTTCCCGAGACCATCCATGAAGAGTTGGAGCGATTCCGACTCGATACATACACTTTTGGAGCCAACGAAGAGAAGCAACGATCACTTGATGCCTTGGATTCGATCCCGAGACCTTGGGACCCATTCCCGAGCGCCTTAGACTCGATCCCGAGCACTGAGAGTCCATGAGAAGCAAGGAGAGACCTTAATGCTTATATTTGAGGCCTACAAGACCCATCATGGTCAAGATAAGAGTCATCATGGTCGGGATGAAGAGTGCAAGCAAAACCCAGCTACTGGAGTGGCATCCCGGCCGTGACCATAGGCCGTCTCAGTCGGGACCAGCCTTCCCGGCCGGGATGATGAGAGGGATTTGTCACGTCCCAACCGATCAATAAATAAACCGGCTAGACCTAGTGGGTAGCTAGGGTAAGTCGGGTCGAATCCACGGGGACGGTAAGAAGCGTCTAGACTAAGGTCGCCTAAAAACGAGACTAAGTCAACGAGCTAAACTAGACTAGAGGAATAAGAAGGGGAGGAAGCTAGACTATGACTAAGGAGACGGAGAAAACAAACAAGGAAAACGGGCTAGGATTAGGTCGGGGTCAAAGGGGTAATGGAATGGTCGAGGAAGAACTAGAGTGAAGGGAGTAGTAGGGTAATCTAGGTGTGGTCCGGGCTCTCGCTACGTAGACCGACCTAGAGGTTTCACCTAAAACCCATCTCGGGGACACACATGACAAACGGGGTTACTAGCGCGCTATAGTGGCCTAGATCGCATCCGGGCTCTCGCTACTTAGACCGACCTAGGGCTCATCCTCACCGGGCTCTCGCTACGTAGTGAGGGAACCAAACCCACAAACAAACTATCACCCTTCCCGGTCGGGATTCCGATCGGGATGGCTCCTTCCCGGTCGGGATTCCGCACCCTTCCCGGTCGGGAAGCCTTCTTTCCGGTCGGGATGGGTCTTCTTGACCTTCCACAATCCCAAAAGCTCACTCCAAGCTTCAAAAACCCGATCCTCATGCATACTATCCAAGCTCTATCATAGTCATTCCTCTCTAGGAATCATCTTCACTTCACCTATCAAACAAAGCTCATATACACATCAAATTCGCTCCCTCACATCGCTCATCAAAAATCCAAATGACAAGAATATCACAAAACAAAAGAGTCCTAGAAACAAAAACCACAAATACAAGCACAAGTACTCTAAAGAAGAGGAAGAGGGAATATACAACATGACGGTTTTTTAGGAACTCCGTCAAACCGAGGATGGTGGACTCCATTCTTCAACCATAGCCCTCAAGGGCATGGAGGAGCAAGTCGAACGCACTACCGACATCATAGAGACGGCCCAAGGAGCGCTCGAGCCTAGCTATCGTCCACGACCTCCAAGGTGGAGGCAAGAAGTAGGAATCACAAGACCCAAAATCATCTTTCAAATCGTCTCCGGGGTCTATCCATCCTACGAGCTTTACCGACCTCTTCCTCCCTAGGCATCGCCTCCAATCACAAGCAAGCTTCATTTCCAAGAAACGAGGCACAAAAAACGGCTTTGGCCTCATCTCCTCATTGCACACCCCCACACTTTCCTCAAGTTGTGGTTCCCCATCTTCATCACTTGTCCCCACATCCTCATGGAGGAGAGAATCGAAACTTCCACCGGCGGTTTCAAACTCTTCCAAACCATTGCTTGGTTCACTGACAAGGGGCTCTTGATGCTTATCCACGTTCTCGGACATGGGCAACTTGGGCTCATCTATTTCACCCAACAACTTCACAAATTCCACCAACCCATCTAACTCACTATCCTCCTCCAATTCTTCACCAATGGTGCCTTCACCAAGAGCCATATCCTCATTCGTCTCTTTTTGGGTAGACGATTGAGGTTCTTCAAAGCAAACTTCTCCTTCAAAGGGAACTACATCGGCGGCTTCGTGATTAGGTTGCTCCCCTTTCTAAAGTGGGCACCCTTCGTCCAATTGTGACGTTCGGGATAAAAACATTACGGTTTGAACCGATAATGCATTTAACCGAGCATCCATCGCCTCGTTATCCCTTCGAAATTGGGCCAAGAGTTCCTTAGTCTTTTGCGATTGGATGGCCATTTCTTGTTGCATTTGAAGCATCGATTGATGTAACTCCAAGTTTGGCATTTGGTGGTCATTGGGGTCTTGTAAAGTTCCTTGAAAATCTTGATGATACCCAAGGGGTGGGGTATCATATTGTTGGTAGTGAGGTTGAGGTGATTGGTAGTATTGTGGGTCATGGGGTTCATATTGTGGTTGGGGTGGAGGGTAATATGGTGGGTTTTGGGTATATTGGCTTCCATAAGGTGAATCTTGATTGAACATGGTGGGTTCACATTGATAACTCGAGTAATAGTCACCATGATCATAGGATTGATAATCGTTCACTTGTTGGTAGCCGTTTCCATATTGTTGAAGATCATACCCATCTTGATTACCCCAAGAAGCTTGATAGTAATTAGGAGTCATCATGTCATAGCTTTGGTTCATAGAAGAAGAGGAGTAGCTCATATCGGCTTCCATGTGTGGGGAGTTTAGATCAAACCCCATGCTTGCTCGAAAATCGTAGCTCATACCCGGTTGAGGACTTCTCAATCTAGCAACCGTCCGTTAAAGCGGCTCTGAGTTGCAAGAAGAAGATAGTCACCACCTCAGAGCACAAACTGTAGACTAAGAGCAAACGTGAGAAGTCTAGTGCTTTTTGGGCACTAGACAAGAGAGAAATAAACTTCACACACACAAGAAGTAAGGTAACAAAAAGAAAAAAAGAAAAACACAAACACAAAGACAAAGTCAAGTAACTAGGAAAACAAAGTCTAAACTAGCACTGTCCCCGGCAACGGCGCCAAATTGATGGGTAAGGATTTGTCACGTCCCAACCGATCAATAAATAAACCGGCTAGACCTAGTGGGTAGCTAGGGTAAGTCGGGTCGAATCCACGGGGACGGTAAGAAGCATCTAGACTAAGGTCGCCTAAAAACGAGACTAAGTCAACGAGCTAAACTAGACTAGAGCAATAAGAAGGGGAGGAAGCTAGACTATGACTAAGGAGACGGAGAAAACAAACAAGGAAAACGAGCTAGGATTAGGTCGGGGTCAAAGGGGTAATGGAATGGTCGAGGAAGAACTAGAGTGAAGGGAGTAGTAGGCTAATCTAGGTGTGGTCAGGGCTCTCGCTACGTAGACCGACCTAGAGGTTTCACCTAAAACCCATCTCGGTGACACACATGACAAACGGGGTTACTAGCGCGCTATAGTGGCCTAGGTCGCATCCGGGCTCTCGCTACTTAGACCGACCTAGGGGTCGTCCTCACCGGGCTCTCGCTACGTAGTGATGGAACCAAACCCACAAACAAACTATCACCCACAAGAGAAAAGCAAGGAAAACAAGCATATGCACATACTAGTCATTCAAGCATTTGAACAAACATGTGATATGCATCAAACCAAGAGGAAACCCAAATCTTCCACCAACATCTCCAACAATCCCTTAATCATCCATAAAACACCCTAATCACCCTACTAACCCTAGCAAGGATCTACTCAAACATAATCTAACTATAACTAACAAGAACAAGAGGAATCATCATAAGAAACAAAACATACATAAACAAACTCAATCAAACTAACAAGAATAAGAACAAACAATAATAAAGAACTAAAGATTGAAACTTGAATAACATAAACAAAGATAAAGAGAAGGGAAAAGAGATTATACCATACTAGAGGCTGAAAGGAAGAATGAAAACTTGTATAAAAGAGAAAACCCAAAACAAACACCCAAGGTTGTCAATCTTGGATGGATTCTTCAAGAATTCCCTTAATACAAGACTAAACTAAGATTACCGACTAATTACCGACTAATCTACTCTAATCTAAGCTAATCTATGCTAAATTACTCTAGGGTTTGTGGGTAATATCTAACATAAGCCTTACAAAACAAGGGAAGAGTATATATAGGGTTACAAGTGGAAAGGAGAAGAAAGAAAGGATGCGAGCTGCCAGGTGGTCCATCCCGGCCGGAAAGGGGTGGTCCCGGTCGGGATGGGGTTGGTCCCGGCCGGGAAGAGCTGCTCCCGGTCGGGAAGGGCCTCAGACAGGAGCCTCCTCTTTTGTGCACCTCAACCGGGACCGGTTGAGGCCATACCCGTCGAGGATGAGTCTTGTAGGCCTCCAATATGAACTTTTTGGCCTCTCCTTGTTTCTCATGGGCTTCCCATCGATTCTCGGGACTCGGGATCGGGTCTCGGAGACTCGGGATTGGGTCCCAAGGTCTCGGGGTCGATTCCAAGGCATCGAGTCACCGTTCCTTTACTCCGTTGGCTCCAAAATGTGTATGTATCGAGTCGGAATCGCTCCAACTCTTCCAAATCGGTCTCGGGAACCTAAAACGAACTAAAGGAAGCATAAGAAGCCCATAAACCGCTCCCCAGGAGCGATTCCACAAGGAAAATGGGACCAAAACCCTACAAAATAGGCACTACAAACTACACTTATCACGGGACCATTCCCGTCTCGGTCGGGACGAGTCAGCTACAGCACGGGACTTATTCTTTTCTTCTCCTTCATTCTTGTAACCCTATAAATACTTCCTTCTTGTATTTTTAAACTATCATACATTACATTAGACTCTCTTAAGCCTCTCTACAACTTTCAAACCCTAGATTTAGTGTTCATCCATTTAGATTAATCTTCCTTTAATCTAGTTGTAACTAGTCTTGTATTAAGTGGGTTCTTGAAGATTCATCCAAGCTTGACATCCTTGGAGTTGATTTGGGTTCTTATTTATACAAGTTTACATCTTTCTCTTCATTTTGTTATTGGTATAATCTTCTCTACTCTTTTTCTTTGTTATTTATTCAAGTTTCAATCTTTACTTAGTGTTATTGTTATTGTTTGTTTATTATGAATGTTTGGATGCTTGGTTTAGTTTCTCTTGTTTATGTTATTGTTAATCTCATAATGAGTGAGTAGTCTTCTTGTGGGGTTAGTAGGGGGATTAGGGGTAGATTTTGGGTGATTAGGGCTTGATTAGGGGTAAAGGTTACATCTTTGTTGTTAGTCACATATTGGGCACTCTATGTGTTTGTTGATTTGCTTGTGTGAGTAGTAGTGGCCAATGCTTCCCATACTTGTGCTCATCTTCTCATTGTTTGTCTAGTATGTGATTATGTTGAGAATAGTAATAGACACGAGAGTGCGGACTAGGGTTTAGACGCGAGAGCGCGAACCTACCTCGACATCGGCCTACGTAGCGAGAGCCCGGACCGACTCTAGCAACTAGGAGACACCTACAACCTTGATCACCCAATTACCCTTCTACACTTAAGAACCCGACCTACCCCACTTTCTTCCATATTTGATTTCTCTAGCTAGTTAGTCATCATTTCTCTAGTTGTTAGTTTCATTAATCCTAGTTATTTCAATTAGTTCATATTGCATCTTTTCATTGTTCTAGTCATTGTTAGTCTAGTTCATACCACTTCCCCCATCATAGTTTACCAATTCTCTTCATCTTTGTGTTGTTTTGGTAGCCTAGTCTCGTTTTCAGGTGGACCTAGTCTAAACCTTACAATACCGTCTCCGTGGACACGACCCGACTTACCCTAGCTACCCACTAGGTATAGCCGGTTATTTATTGTTGGTTAGGACCCACGGCAATCCCCACCATCAATTTGGCGCCGTTGCCGGGGACGGTGTATTGTTTAGACTTAGTTTGCTTATAGCTAGACTTAGTTATCCTTCTTCGTGCTCTTCTATCATCTCTTGTGCATATTTTGTAGTTTTGTCTTGTTTTCTTAGCTTTCTTTTCTTTTTTTGTCTTTCGATTGTGCTTGTTTATCGTCGTTGCCTAGTGCCCATAAAGCACTAGGTGTTCTCACGTTTGTTCTATGTGTAGTGTATGCCTAGGAGGGGAGGCAATTTCTTTCTCTTTAATCCAGAGCCGGAAAGACTCTTTCGAGCCTTTCGCCAACGAACGATTGACCGGGTTAGAATCTCTCAACCAAGCGCTAGCAATACCCGTCAAGAGCAAGCTCAAGGATCCGACTTTAACGAGTCACCTCGAGAGACGGCCGAAGGGATCTTCATAAATCCCTTTGGTTCATCTATCCATTCTTCTAGTCGTAGTTCCCCCTCTTCATCTACTTCAACACCGTCTACACCACCATCTCCCTTACATCCAATCATGCCGAAGTTTTCATCTCACTCCACTTTCACCGAGGATGTCTTGCCGGGACCGAGTGCTTTACCGGATACTTATACCGGGAATTTCGTGGCAAAGACACAATTTATCCAACTTGTGGAGAGGAATCAATTTAGTGGTTTGCCCACCGAAGACCCGCACCAACATATGGAGACCTTCTCCGATTATTGTGACGCTATCTCCCAAACCGGGATTACTCAAGATCAAATTCGTTGGGTACTTTTCCCGTTCTCTCTCATTGGAAAAGCGAAGCAATGGATCAAGAGTCTCGATAGGGCAATCATGGGGATTGATACTTGGAAGAAACTTGCATTGGCGTTCTACCAAAAATTTTACCCTCCGGAGAAGACAAATTTGCTTAGGGCCTCCATCACCGGTTTCCAACAATGGGATGAAGAGAGCCTTTATGAAGCTTGGGAACGGTTTAAATCTTTGGTTAGATCATGCCCCTACCATGGACTTTCACAATGGTTCTTAGTCCAACATTTTTGGAACAGTCTTTATGAGGACTCAAGAGCTATACTCAATATGGGCTCCAATGTTTACCAAGGTCGATGACGACCAAACTTGGGTGAGAATCAAAGAGATAGCGGTGCATAACTCCCAATACTCAAGGCCTAGAAAGGCAAATCGAGGAGGTAGGCACGAGGTCGATGCTATCACTCAATTAAGCATTGATCTTGGGGCTCAACTAAGAACTCACATGGAGACCATTGACAAGAAGCTCCAAAGCCACCTCAACCAAGTTCAAAGCTCTAGTTCCTCCAACCAACACTCGATTCATGAAGTGAATGCTTTGGGATTTGCACCTCCTTTGCCTTATTATGGGATGTGTGATACTTGTGGAATCGTTGGTCATGATCCTATGCATTGTCAAGGAAGTGTTGAGCAAGTGAACGCCTTTCAAGCGTTCAAGCAAGGTGCCTCCTATTCTAATCAATACCAAGCTTCCAATCAAGTCCCTCAACAACAAGCTATGAAACCTCATCCCTATGTTCCACCTCCCTTAAGGGACAACAATCGAGGTTATCAAGGTTATGTGGGTAATCCAAGACCCTTCAACAACTTCAAGCAAAATAACTAAGGTAACTTCAACAACAATCAAGGCCTTAATCAAGGCAATTCTCATGGGTTCCAAGGGAACCGTCAACAACAAGCAACTCAAGGTCAACAACAACAAAGCAAGCCAAGGAGCCGATCTCCTATTCATGATTATGGTACTCCATTAGCCCTCACCGACACTCCGCATAATCCACAATCTCCACCTCGGGATTTCAACGTGCAACAATCTATGATGGATATGCAAAGGAGTACTAAAGAAATGCAAAGAAGCCAAATGGAGATGGCAAGAAACCAACAAGAGTTCTTTGCTTATGTTCAAAGGGATAACTTAGCAAGAGATGCTCATACGAAGATGCTTGAGACCCAAATATCTCAACTTGCTTCGGGAAGCTCTTCAAGACAAAAGGGGCAACTACCTCCTCAAGGTGAAACACCGAAATTTGAGCATGTAAATGCTATTACCACGAGGAGTAGTACATCATATGATTCCCCCTTACCCCCTAGTGAGCAAGAACCAATGCAAGAAGCTACACCCTCCTCTCAAGGCAATTCAAGTAAGGAAAGTCCAATGGAGGAGCAAGTCTTAGGGGAGATCGAAAAAACCCATGAAGACAAGCTTCCCCCACTTCAAGGAAAAGACAAAGGTAAAAGGAAAGTGTCATTTGAGAAGTCCACCCCAATTGAGCAAAACAAGTTCCATATCAAGTTGGCTTTCCCAACAAGGCAAATGAAGACTAAGGTGGATGTCCAATTTGACAAATTCCTAGACATTGTGAAGAAATTGGATGTAAGTGTCCCGTTTACCGAGTTACTTACCCAAATCCCGGCATATGGAAGATTTATGCGAGAAGTCTTGGCTAGGAAGAGATCCATCGACAAGGAAGAGACGATAGCGTTCACGAGGGTGGTGAGCGAGCTTATTCAAGGTTCTACGCTTCCCAAGTTGAAGGATCCGGGTAGTTTCTCAATCCCATGCACCATAGGCAATTTTAAGATCGAGAGAGCATTATGTGATTTGGGTGCGAGTGTAAGCATTATTCCCTATTCCATTTGTGAGCGACTCGGGATGAAGGAGCTCAAGTGTACTTCTATTACACTCCAAATGGCCGATAGTTCACTCAACCGACCATTGGGGATATTAGAAGATGTGCCAATTAGAATCGGGAAGTATTTCATTCCGGTCGATTTCATTGTACTTGACATGCCGGAAGATGCTATCACTCCCATTATCCTTGGACGCCCATTTCTACATACCGCCGGTGCCATGATCGATGTGAAGAATGGTAGGATCACATTTGAGTTAGGCGAAGAGAAGCTCGTGTTTGACCTCCAAGGCAACACCTCGCCTACTAATGATGAGTCTTGCAATATGATCCATGCCACGAAAGACTTTGATCTAGGGGGAGAGTCGGGACAAAGCTTGAAGACTTACTCTTATGAACTTGAGGATGATGACTCCGAGTTTGAGGAAGATGAGAGCCCATATCATGGGTTTGATGACAAGTTGAAAGGCAAGAAGCAAGATGGGCCTCCCTTGGGGCCGCATGAGGACAAGTGGACGTTTGGGTACATCCCGAAGGATCAAAAGTACAAGTTCAATCCATTGAACTTAGAAGATCGGGAAGCCCCGGGAACGTCGAGACAAGGTCATGAAGAACCTTGGTATGTGGATGCTTATATTACTAGCTTGATTGAAGACTTTGCTAGGGCCTTCGATTTGTTTCTTCGTGCCCTTGATGGAGATGGAACCGGCTATATTTTTGATTGAAAAAGATTGAAGAATGCACCATCCTTGGTTTGACGGAGTTCCAAAAGAACCGTCTCCTTGTATATATCTCCTTCTCTTGTTATTCCTTTTAGTTTTGTGAAATGCTTGATCATTTGGATTGTTGATGAGTGATATGAGGGAGATAATTTGATGTGTGTATGAGATTTGTTTGATAGGTGAAGTGAAGATGATTCCTAGAGAGGAATGGTTAATGATAGAGCTTGGATTTGGGCTTAGGAGTCGGTTTTTGAAGCTTTTGACAAGCTTTTGGGGACGGGATTCGAGATCCCGATGTTTTAGTTGTCATGTGGGTGGAGCTATCATGAAGATTGAAGAGGTTTATGAGTCATCTCGACCGAGAAAGACTTCATCTCGACCGAGATAAAGCGTGCACGAAAAATGGAGCTACTGCCTGTCCATCTCGGCCGAGAAGGAATTTCATCTCGCCCAAGACGGATCTTCCCGACCGAGATGGGATCATCTCGTCCGAGATAAGGCCCAGCTCCCCCATTTTGCTTCCTCTTCGACATTTGAGCCCACCCAACCACTTTATACCTCCTCCCAACCTCCCTACCTACCCTTGCACCTATCATATGACCCCTACACTCCTATACATACCCTCACCTCATCTTATCTTCACTACACACCGATTTTCACATCAAATCACACCTCCTAATACCTTTGTACTTCAACCATGCGGTACTATCAAGTTTGAAGTGGAATGACAATGACGAAGACTAGCTATGTGCCGATATCGAACTATGAGATGATGGAGCGAGTGAGTTGCTAACCGATTTGTACGGCAACTATCCTTTCTTTTCCGTCTTTTATTGCTTATCTTCCTTTGTTTGTTCCCTTCCCCTTATACACCTTTGTGTCATGGTGGCCCTCGGGGCCTTGGTAGTCATTGCTCCCGACTCTCGATGACGTGATTACATCGAGAGTCGTTTCAAAATCTAATTTACAAGAGTTTTCATTTTTTCTTTGATTTTACTTTCTTTTTAGGATTTAGTCAGATTTAGGCGGAATTCGGGCTAGGTGACTTGATTAAACCTAGTCCTCCCCTCCCATTTCCTTTTATTTCCGTCTTTTTATTTCTTCCCCCATCCATATCTTTTCTCGTCTCGGCCCATTGTGACTTGATTAAACCCCGGCCGGACACATTCTACCCTTTTCTCCACTTTATTTTTGATTTTTAGCTTTATTTTCGTAGTTTATTTTCTTTTCTTTAGTGTCTCCACACACTACGATCGAGCATGAGGACATTGCTCGGTTTAAGTGTGGGGGAGCGATATTCTAGTGTAGCTTATTTTATTTTCGTTGTTTCTTCGAAAAAATCTTTAAAATACCTAAAAATTTGAAAAAATTTCACAAAAATAAAAAAGATTTTGTTTTGTGTGTTTTCCTTTTATGTCTTTGCATCGTATATTTGTTTTGTTGTGCGCGTTTTGCCTCCCTTTTTCCTTATAGGTTGCTTAAATCACCGATAGCTTTGGAGAGCTTTCAAGACCTCCGGTAACATCTTCTATCCCTTTTTCCCCTTTGTCTCTTGTGGAGTTTGGAGGAGATTGTGATGTTGTGTGCTCGGGTGGAGCTTGATGCATATTGGTGGTCGATTTGGTGACTTGTTTGGAAGTACGGGGTGGTGTTTGTTTTGTGTATGTGCTTGTCTTGTTTTGTTTTATTTTGTTGCCTTTTGTCTCTTTTTCTTTCGTTTTCGTCGTGTCTTTGTTTTGTGTTGTGTTGTGTGTCATGTGTGTAAACAGTTTTCGAAAACCCGGTTTAGAAGCTAGTGTGCGAGTGTTTACTTTCCCTTTCTAGTGATGTAAATCGAGTCTTGGACTTTAGTCTAGTAGAATGACCCTAAATCAATGATTTCGTTGGTCCTTTACCTTGAGTCCACCTAGCTTACTAGGGATTTACTACGGGATTTGCATTTTGACCATTATGACCACCCACGGTGTGAAAAGGCCTTGGTTGCCGAGTCCCGTCTCTTAGGTGACCATGTTTGAAATTGTTTGATTAGTCCAAGTTTTCCACCTTTTTGTGGGTTTGAAGGGAAGGACGCTCCCCGACTCACCCATTACCCTACCTCCTACACATATCCGCACAATAAATTGCAAATTGTTGAAGTCTCTCTTTCTTAGTTGCAAAGAAGTGCCTATCAATCAAATCAAGCCAAAAGGGCAAAGAAATGTAAGAAAATGAAAGAAAGAAAAGATTGAAGAAAAAGAAAAGGCACAAAAAGCCAAAAAGAAAATAGAAAAGAAGAAAAAGAAATGGCATAGCAAAACAAAGCAAAAATGCAAAAGAAAGAAAAAAATGCCAAAAAGAAAATCGTCTTACAAAAAGATCTTAACCCGACAAAAATAAGCCTTTTACCGACTATTACCGTGAAGAGCCTACCAAAGGACCGAGTCCCTAGGAAGGATGATAGTGGTAATGGTCAGTCTTCCCTCATTTTGCATTCATATCCACCTTTTTACTTGGACTAGTTGGGCGGTTTTGGGCTTGGGACGACCCTCTTGGCTCATCGCTAAAGGGGGCGGGGTCTCACTTACCTACAGTGTCGACTAACACCGTGGTTCATCACTTTCCACCCCGCCGATCGTCCCGTAGTACGTTCTTATAAAGTTTGGAGGCCCTAGGTAAGTTACCAACGTTTTTATTGCTTTGTCGTCATACTATTAGGGTTTAGTTCATTTCGATTAGTGTTATTAGCTTGGGAACGTTGTCGCTTGCCTTGAGTCCTAAACCGGTGTTTCATTCACTGCTTTTTAGAGGGAAGCGGTATTTATTTCTCTTTGGGTGCAACCGTTTACTTGTTTGTTTGTGTGCTTGTTTGTCTTTGTGTTTTGTGTCCGGTTGCGTCCACGGTTTTGTCACAAGACCTTACTTGCCTTGCGGAGTACACTTTTCCTCTAAGTGTACTCGCGTGAGTTGTAAGGGCGTAGGGTGCGCTAATACCCACTCGGCTAGTTTAGTAGTTAGTATGTGCTTACTCGAGGGCGAGTAAGGGTTTAGTGTGGGGAGTTGATAAGTGTAGTTTGTAGTGCCTAATTTTCTATGTTTTGGTCCCGTTCTCCTTGTGGAATCGCTCCTTGGGAGCGGTTTATGGGCTACTTATGCTTCCTCAAGTTCGTTTCAGGTTTCCGAGACCATTTGTGAAGAGTTGGATCGATTCCGACTCGATACATTCACTTTTGGAGCCAACGAAGAGAAGGAACGATCACTTGATGCCTTGGATTCGATCCTGAGACCTTAAGACCCATTCCCAAGCGCCTTAGACTCGATCCCGAGCACCGAGAGTCCATGAGAAGCAAGGAGAGACCTTAATGCTTATATTTGAGGCCTACAAGACCCATCATGGTCAAGATAAGAGTCATCATGGTCGGGATGAAGAGTGCAAGCAAAACCCAGCTACTGGAGTGGCATCCCGGCCGAGACCATAGGCCGTCTCGGTTGGGACCAGCCTTCCCGGCCGGGACCATTCCCGTCTCGGTCGGGACGAGTCAGCTACAGCACGGGACTTATTCTTTTCTTCTCCTTCATTCATGTAACCCTTGATAAGTGTAGTTTGTAGTGCCTATTTTACTGTGTTTTGGTCCCAGTTTCCTTGTGAAATCGCTCCTTGGGAGCGGTTTATGGGCTACTTATGCGTCCTTTAGATCGTTTCAGGTTCCCGAGACCATTTGTGAAGAGTTGGAGCAAATCCGACTCGATACATACACTTTTCGGAGCCAACGAAGTGAAGGAACGATCACTCGATGCCTTGGATTCGACCCCGAGACCTTGGGACCCAATCCCGAGCCTCTTAGACCCGATCCCGAGTCCCGAGAATCGGTGAGAAGCCCATGAGAAGCAAGGACGGACCAAAAAGTTCCTATTTGAGGCCTACAAGACCCATCCCGGTCGGGAAGGCCTCATCCCGTCCGGGATGAGGTGTGCATTTAGCGAAGCTACTGACCTGGGTCCGTCACGGTCGGGACCAGCCCGTCCCGGTCGGGATCAAGCATAACACCGCGCTGTGTTATCAATAACACCAGGCTGTGTTATTGCCCGTCCCGGTCGGGACCGTGGAGCTATAGCACGCAACTCATTGTTTCATCCTCCTTCATTCTTGTACCCATATAAATACTTCCCTCTTGTATTGTTTATGGGGGATACTTCATTAGACATTAAACCCTAGCCTAGTTTAGCATAGATTAGCATAGATTAGTGTAGATTAGTCTTTAATTAATCGTTAATCTTATATTAACTCTTGTAATTTGGGAATTCTTGAAGAATCCAACCAAGATTGACAACCTTGGTTGATGTATTTGGGTTTTCTTCCATTTATGCAAGATTTCTTCTTTTCATCCGCTGTAGTATGGTATAATCTCTTTTCCTTTCTCTTAATCTTTGTTTTATTATTCAAGTTTCAATCTTTAGATCTTGTTTATTGTTTTGTTCATCCTTTTTGTTAGTTTACATATGTATGCTCTTGTTCTTCTTTTAGTTTATCTTGTTAGTGTTGGTTTTAGCTTAGATATGTTAGATTAGATTCTTGCTAGGGTTATTAGGGAGATTGGTTGTGATTGTGGATGATTAGGGTGAGATGGGTAGTACTAGATGTTGTTTTTATTGTTTCTCATCAACCTTGCACTCCACATGTTCGATGAAATGCTTGTGAGACTAGAGACGATCAATCCTTGTTTTTCTTGCATATTCTCTTGTATGTATGTGTTTGGTTGGTTAGTTTGGTCGCGTCACTACGTAGCGAGAGCCCGGTGAGGACGACCCCTAGGCCGATTACATAGCGAGAGCCCGATCGATGGAACCTAGGCAACGAGGGCATGCTAGTAACCCCGTTTTTCCCCTTCTTGTTTTCTTTGCATCCATGAACCCGACCTAACCCTAGTTTTCATTCTTTGCTTTCTTTAGTCGTTAGTTACTTGTTTTGTCTTCCTTTTTCTTGTTTTAGACCTTAGACTAGTCCTTAGCCTCCCCCTTAGAATGGCTTTTCTTGAACATAGTCTCAGACCGTAGCACCCATTAGTCCGAACGCATTTCCGTCCCTGTGGATCGACCCGACTTGACCTAGCTACCGCACTAGGATTAGCCGGTTATTATTTGACGGCAGGATCCGCGACAAATCCCGCCCATCAAATTGGCGCCGTTGCCAGGGACGGCGTAGTTTAGACTTTTGTTTGCTTAGTTGTGGACTTTGTTCTTGATTTTTGTGTTTTCCTCTCCTTGTGTATCTCCGTTCTATTTCTTGTGTGCTATTCTCTCTTCCTAGTGCCTCAAAAGCACTAGGATACTAACGTTTGCTCAAGTGCTTCTAGTTCATCCTAGGTATCTAAGCAACGTTATGGAAATGGCACATCCTAGCTTCCATCAATCATCGCGGGACAACTATGGGGCAAATGGCCAAGTCCCAAAATTTCACCAACCATATCAACCTCATCAACAATCTTAGGAACGCCCTCCATATGGTTATCATGAAAGTTGTCAAGGATCATTCCAACATCCTAACAACTACCAAACGCACTCATGGCTCG
The DNA here is from genome assembly GCA_958450325.1 of Agrostemma githago. Classification (NCBI taxonomy): domain Eukaryota; kingdom Viridiplantae; phylum Streptophyta; class Magnoliopsida; order Caryophyllales; family Caryophyllaceae; genus Agrostemma; species Agrostemma githago. The sequence continues at coordinate 23,941,038 of OY288254.1, read as the reverse complement.
TATCACGATGTCGGCCACTCGAGCTCCACGAATTGTTGAGGAAGGTTCATTTGGGCATGAAGGTCGGGTGTCTCCACAAGAAAGTAATCCCGATCATGAAGCTACAAATGAAGAAGAGAGGGTCGATCGAGAGATCATTGTTGAATGTTTCTTGGGTGGTGAAGATAGGGGAAGAGTAGAGGAAGTTGAAGCTTCAAGGGTCGACAATGAGGAGGGAGTTGAACATGATTATCAAGATAACTCTTGGGTAGCCAATGTATTGGCGATAAAATTGGATTTGTTTGATTTTCTTCGTGATGAGCCGGATGTTGACAATCCAAACCCAGGTGAAGAGATAACCCCTCAAGACCAAATTGATAAGGTGAGTGAAAAGGAGCGTAATACTTGGGAGAAAGAAGTAGATGCCTTGGAACTTGCCTTGTATGGGAAATTGGAGGAGCCTAAAGCCTCCAATGAAGAAAACTTGATGCCTTCTCCTCCTCTATCGCACTCGATTTCTAGTCCCTTATCTTGTGAGACGGTTGGTGAAGAGGATCCTTGTCGGGCGGTGGAAAAGAGTTCCACTCTCGACCCCGCAGAAGAAGCAACACCCCTAGGGTGTAATCTCCCACATCATAACACCGAGCATGACTCTAGACCACTATACCTACCGGATGGTCATAAGAGTCGTTGCTATCATGGTTCCGAAGACCCGGAAGATCACAAGAACCCCGAGCATAATGAAGATGATTGCTTCTTGCCTCCGACTTGGAAGCTCTTGAAAGTGGCTAGGCTCGGCCATGTGAGCTTCAACGAAGATGTTGCTAGGGCATTTGACTTACTCCTCCGAGCTCTTGATGGCTATGGAGGTGTAGTTGGTGAGAGTAGCTTAATGTAAATATCTTTTCCCTTTTCTTTTGTGCTTGTATTTGTGTTTATGTTTGTTTGGGTATATTGGTTTTTTAGGATTGTTAGTTTTTGTGGAGATCTTGTACTTTGGTATTTTGATGAGCGATGTGAGGGAGGGATTTTGATGAATTCTTTGAGCTTGTTTGTTAGGTATGAAGTGAAGATGAAGTCTCGAGGAGAGTAGTTGTGGATAGAGCTTGGACTTTGAGTTAGGGAGTCGGTTTTTGAAGCTTTGGATAAGCTTTTGGGGTCATGGGAGTCATGAAGACCCTTCCCGGCCGAGAAGGAGGCTTCCCGACCGGGAAGGATGTGTCGTCCCGACCGGGACGAAGCCATCCCGATCGGGATGAGGGTGCAAGAAATGGAGTTTTCTGTGGAGCCATCCCGACCGGGACGAGATCTTCCCGACCGGGACGGGTGTGTCATCCCGACCGGGACCATCCATCACGACCGGGATGGTCCCCTTCTCCTCTTTTGGCCTCTTCTTCATCATGTGAGCCCACCCTACCATTTTGTACCCCCTCCCAACCTCCCAACCTACCCTTGCACCTATCATATGACCTTGCACTTCATATGCATGCCCTCACCTCACCTTTTCTTCACTTTACACCGACTTTCCCATCAAATCCCACCTCCCTCACACCATTACTACATCAACCATGCGGGTTTATCAAGATTGAAGAGGATTAGCGATGACGAGGACTAGCTTTGTGCCGATATTGAACTATGAGACGATGGAGCGAGTGAGTTGCTAACCGATTGGTACGGCAACTATCCTTTCTTTTCCGTCTTTTATAGCTTGTATTCCTTTGTTTGTCCCCTTCCCCTTTTACACTTTAGTGTCATGGTGGCCTTCGAGGCCTTGGTAGTTATTGCTCCCGACTCTCGATGACGTGACTACATCGAGAGTCATTTCAAAATCCAAATTTGCAAGTTTTTCACCCCTTTTTTGTAGGATTTAGTCGGATTTAGGCGGAATCCGGGCTAGGTGACTTGATTACACCTAGTCCTCCCCTCCCATTTCCTTTTATTTCCTTCTTTTTATTTCTTCCCCCATCCATATCTTTTCTCGTCTCGGTCCATGGTGACTTGATTACACCCCGGCCGGACACATTCTACCCTTTCTTCACTTTTCTTTTTGATTTTAAGCTTTATTTTCGTAGTTTCTTTTCTTTTCTTTTGTGTCTCCACACACTACGATCGAGCATGAGGACATTGCTCGGTTTAAGTGTGGGGGAGCGATATTCTATCATAGTTAGTTTTATTTTCGTAGTTTTTCGAAAAATCTTTAAAAACCCTAAAAATTTGAAAAAATTTCACAAAAATCAAGAACATTTTCTTTTGTGTGTTTACTTTTGTGTCATTGTATCGTATATTTGTTTTGTATGTGTGTTTTGCCTCCGTTTTTCCTTATAGGTTGCTTAAATCACCAATAGCTTTGGAGAGCTTTCAAGACTTCCGGTAACATCTTTATCCCTTTTTCTTCTTTATCTCTTGCGGAGTTTGGAGGAGATTGTGATGTTGTGTGCTCGGGTGGAGCTTTGTAAAGTTGTGGTTGATTTGGTGGCTTGTTTGGAAGATCGGGGTGGTGTTTGTGTTGTTTATGTGTTCGCTTTGTTTTGTTTTTGTTTTGTTGCTTTTGCTTCTTTTTCTTTCGTTCTTTGTTGAGTCTTTGTTTTGTGTTGTGTAGTTGTGTCTTGTGTGTAAATCGGTTTTCGAAAACCCGGTTTAGAGGCTAGTGTGCGAGTGTTTACTTTCCCTTCCTAGTAATGTAAATCGAGTCTTGGACTTTATTCTAGTAGAATGACCCTAAATCAATGATTTCGTTGGTCCTTTACCTTGAGTCCACCTAGCTTACTAGGGATTTATTACGGGATTTGCACTTTTGACCATTATGACCACCCACGGTGTGAAAAGGCCTTGGTTGCCGAGTCCCGTCTCTTAGGTGACCATGTTTGAAATTGTTTGATTAGTCCAAGTTTTTCCCCTTTTTGTGGGTTTGAAGGGAAGGATGCTCCCCGACTTACCCATTTCCCTACCTTCTATACATATCCACCAAATAAAATTGCAAATGATTGAAATCTCTCTTTCTTAGTTGCAAAGAAATGCCTATCACTCAAATCAAGCCAAAAGGGCAAAGAAATGAAAGAAAATGAAAGAAAGAAAAGATTGAAGGAAAAGAAAAGGCACAAAAAGCCAAAAAGAAAATAGAAAAGAAGAAAAAGAAATGGCATGGCAACAAACAAAAGCAAAAATGCAAAAGAAAGAAAAATGCCAAAAGGAAAATCGTCTCACAAAAAGAACCCCCTCTCAAAAAAATAAGCCTTTTACCGACTACTACTGTGAAGAGCCTACCAAAGGACCGAGTCCCTAGGAAGGATGATAGCGGTAATGGTCGGTCTTCCCTCATTTTGCAATATTTCCACCTTTTTTCTTGGACTAGTTAAGCGGTTTTGGACATGGAACGACCCTCTTGGCTCATTGATAAATGTAGTTTGTAGTGCCTATTTACTGTGTTTTGGTCCCATTTTCCTTGTGGAATCGCTCCTTGGGAGCGGTTTATGGGCTTCTTATGCTTCCTTTAGTTCGTTTCAGGTTCCCGAGACCGATTTGGAAGAGTTGGAGCGATTCCGACTCGATACATACACATTTTGGAGCCAACGGAATTAAGGAACGATGACTTGATGCCTCGGAGTCGACCCCGAGACCTCGGGACCCAATCCCGAGCCTCCGAGACCCGATCCCGAGTCCCGAGAATCGACGAGAAGCCCATGAGAGGCAAGGAGGGACCAAAGAGCTCTTAAGGGAGGCCTACAAAGACCCATCTCGTTCGGGATGGCCTCATCCCGTTCGGGATGAAGTGAGCATGAAGCGCGGCTACTGTGAGCCCATCCCGATTGGGAAGGTGGCGTCCCGACCGGGACCGACCTCGTCCCGACCGGGACCACCCCGTCTCGGCCGGGACGGGCCTGCTGCTGCACGCCTTGCTTTCTTTTCTTCTCCTTTCATTCTAAAACCCTATATATACCCCCCCTCTTGTATTAAGACATCATCTTATGTTATATCCTTAAACCCTAGACTACTTTAGGTTAGATTAGATTAGTGTATATTAGTCGGTAATTAGTAGTTAATCATAGTTTAATCTTGTATTATTGGATCTCTTGAAGAATCCATTCAAGCTTGACAACCTTGGTGGAATTATTTGGGTTTTCTTCAATACAAGTGTTCTTCTTTTCATTCTTCACTAGTATGGTATAATCCGTCCTTCCTTTTTACTCTTAATCTTGTTTGTTCATTAAAGTTTAATTTTCATCTTTGTTGTTTGTCTTGTTGATTGTTCATTGTTTCACTAGTTCCATTATGATAGTTTTGTTGTTTGTTTTGATTCTTCTTGTTTTTGTTAGTATTAGTTTGATTATGTTAGAGTAGTGTTCTTGCTAGGGTTAGTAAGGTGATTAGGGTGTTAATTGAATGATTAAGGGATTGTTGGAGTTGTTGGTGGAAGATTTGGGTTTCCTCTTGTTTGATGCACATCACATGTTTGTTGAATTGCATGATTGACTAGTAGTTGCAAATACTTGTTTTTCTTGCCTTTCTCTTGTGGGTGATAGTTTGTTTGTGGGTTCGGTTCCCTCACTAAGTTGCGAGAGCCCGGTGAGGACGACCTCTAGGTCGGTCTACGTAGCGAGAGCTCGGATTCGACCTAGGCCTATAGCGTGCTAGTAACCCCGATTCTGTTGTGTATCGCCGAGTTGGGTTTTAGGTGGAACCTCTAGGTGAGTCTAAGTTGCGAGAGCCCGGGCATTACCTAGATTACCCTACTACCTCCTTCACTCTAGTCCTCCCTTGACCATTCCGTTACCCCTTTGACCCCGACCTAATCCTAGCCCGTTTTCCTTGTTTGCTTCCTTAGCCGTAGTCATAGTCTAGTTTTCTCCCCTCCTTATCATAGTAGTTTAGCCTAGTTCGTTGACTTAGTCTAGTATTTGGGCGACCTTAGTCTAGGCTATACATTACCGTCCCCGTGGATTCGACCCGACTTGCCCTATCTACCGTAGGAATAGCCGGTTATTTTATTGACGGTTGGGATTCCACGACAAATCCCACCCATCAATTTGGCGCCGTTGCCGGGGACGGTGCTAGTTTAGACTTTGTTTTCCTTTTTGCTTGACTTTGTCTTTGTGTTTTTTTTTCTTTTTTTTCTTTTTGTTCCTTTTGCTTCTTGTGTGTGTGGTTTATTTCTCTCTTGTCTAGTGCCCAAAAAGCACTAGACTTCTCACGTTTGTTCTTAGTCTACAGTTTGTGCTTAGAGGTGGTGATTATCTTCTTCTTGCAACTCAGAGCCGCTTAAACGGACGGTTGCTAGAATGAGTGGTTTCCAACCGGGTATGGACTACGATTTTCGAGCAAGCATGGGGTTTGATCTAAATTCCACACACTCGGGAGCCGATATGAGCTACCACTCTTCTTCCATGAACCAAGGGTATGACATGACGTCCCCCTACCACTATCAAGCTTATTTGGGTAATCAAGACGGGTATGATCTTCAAGAGTATGGAAATGGCTACCAACAAGTGGACGATTATCACTCCTACGATCATGGTGGCTATTACTCAGGCTATGATTGTGAACCCACCATGTTCAATCAAGATTCACCTTATGGAAGCCGATACCCCCAAAACCCACCATATTACCCTCCACCCCAACCACAATATGAAACCCATGACCCACAATACTACCAACCACCTCAACCTCACTACCAACAATATGATGCCCCACCCCTTGGGCATCATCAAGATTATGAAGGAGCTTTACAAGACCCCAATGACCACCAATCGTCGAACTTGGAGTTGTATCATTCGATTCTTCAATTGCAAAGGAGCACACAAGAAATGGCCATTCAAATACAAAAAGAGCAAGATGAATTCATGGCCCGATTTCGAAGGGAAAACGAGGCGAGGGATGCTCGATTAAATGCAATAGCGGTTAAAACCGTAATGCTTTTATCCCGAACATCGCAATTAGATGAAGGATGCCCACTTGAGAAAGAGGAGCAACCTAACCATGAAGCCGCCGATGTAGTTCCCTTTGGAGGAGAGATTTGCTTTGAAGAACCTCAATCGTCTACCCAAAAAGAGACGGATGAGGATGTGACCCTTGGTGAAGGCAACATTGGTGAGGAATTGGAGGAGGATAGTGAGTTGGATGGTTTGGTAGAGTTTGTGAAGTTGTTGGGTGAAATTGATGAGCCCAAGTTGCCCATGTGCGATAATGTTGATGAGCATCAAGAGCCCCTTGCTAGTACACCGAGAGATGGTTTGGAAGAGATTGAAACCGCCGGTAGAAGTTTCGATTCTCTCCTCCATGATGATGTGGGGCCGAGTGATGAAGATGGAGAACCACAACTTGAGGAAAGTGTGGGGGTGTGCAACGAGGAAGTGAGGCTAAAGCCGCTTTTTGTGCCTTATTTCTTAGAGATGAAGCTTGCTTGTGATTGGAGGCAATGCTTAGGGAAGAAGAGGTCGGTGAAGCTCGTAGGATGGATAGACCCCGGAGACAACTTTGAAGATGATTTTGGGTCTTGGGATTCCTACTTCTTGCCTCCACCTTGGAGGCCGTGGAGGTCGGTTAAGCTCGAGCGCTTCATGGGCCTTCACTATGATGTCGGTAGCACATTCGACTTGCTCCTCCATGCCCTTGAGGGCTATGGTTGAAGAATGGAGTCCACCATCCTCGGTTTGACGGAGCTCCTAAAGAACCGTCATGTTGTATATTCCCTTCCTCTTCTTTAGAGTACTTGTGCTTGTATTTGTGTTTTATCTCTTGATTTTGGTAGTTTTGTGATATTCTTGTAATATTGGATTATTGATGAGCGTTGTGAGGGAGAGAATTTGATGTTTTGTTTGAGTTTATTGTGATAGGTGAAGTGCATGTGATTCCTAGAAAGGAATGGTTGACGATGGAGTTTGGTTTGCGAGCGAGGAGGTCGGTTTTTGAAGCTTATGATAAGCTTTTGGGCTTGGGGAAGCAAAAAAGACTCATCCTGACCGGGAAGAGGGCTTCCCGACCGGGAAGAGGGCTTCCCGATCGGGAAGGATGAGGAATCCCGACCGGGAAGGAGCCGTCCCGATCGGGATGAAGGTGCAAAAATTCGGACTCACTGGAGTGCATTCCCGACCGGGACGAGAGCTTCCCGATCGGGAAGGGTTTATCAACCCGATCGGGACCATCCATCCTGACCGGGATGGTCCCCTTGACTCCACCCATCCATTATACCCCCTCCCAACCTCCCTACTCCTCCTTGTTCCTATCATATGACCCATACACCTCACTTTACACACCGAGATCCACATCAAATCCCACCCCCCTCACACCTTTACCACCTCTACCATGCGGTATTATCGAGCTTGAAGCGGGATAGCAATGATGAAGACAAGAAAGTGCCTTTATTGATCTATGAGACGATGGAGAGAGTGAGTTGCTAACCTATGATACGACAACTATCCTTTCTTTTCCGTTTTTGTTGTTGCTTGTTTTCCTTTGTTTATCCCCTTCCCTTATCATTTGTGTCATGGTGGCCTTCAAGGCCTTGGTATATGTTGCTCCCGACTCTCGATGACGTGACTACATCGAGAGTCATTTCAAAATCCAAATTTTTCAAGATTTTCACTTTCTTTTTGAGGATTTAGTCGGATTTAGGCGGAATCCGGGCTAGGTGACTTGATTACACCTAGCCCTCCCCTCCCATTTCCTTTTATTTCTTTCTTTTTATTTTCTTCCCCCTTCCATATCTTTTCTTGTCCCGGCCCATGGTGACTTGATTACACCCCGGCCGGACACCTTCTACCGTTTTCTTCACCTTATTCTTTGATTTTTAGCTTTATTTTCGTAGTTTCTTTTCTTTTTCTTTTGTCTCTCCGCACCCTACGATCGAGCATGAGGACATGGCTCGATTTAAGTGTGGGGGAGCGATATTCTAGCATAGTTAGTTTTATTTTCTTAGTTTTTTCGAAAAAATCTTAAAAATTCCTAAAAATTCGAAAAAATTTCACAAAAAAAATCAAAAAGATTTTCTTTTGTGTGTTTTCCTTTTTGTCATTGTGTCGAATATTTGTTTTGTATTGGGTGTGTTTTGCCTCCCTTTTCCTTATAGGTCGCTTAAATCGCCGATGACTTTGGAAAGCTTTAAAGACTCCCGGTAACATCCTATCCCTTTTTCTTCTTTATCCCTCGTGGAGTTTGAAGGAGATTGTGATGTTGTGTGCTCGGGTGGAGCTTTGTGCGTATTGGTGGTTGATTTGGTGACTTGTATGGATTATAGGGGTGGTGTTTGTTATATGTTTGTTTTGTTATGTTTTGTTTTTGTTGCCTTTGTTTCTTTTCCTCTCGTTTTCGTCATGTCTTTAATTTCGTGTTGTGTGTAAACCGTTTTCGAAAACCCGGTTTAGAGGCTAGTGTGTGAGTGCTTACTTTCCCTTCCTAGTAGTATAAATCGAGTCTTGGACTTTACTCTAGTAGAATGACCCTAAATCAATGAATTCGTTGGTCCTTTACCTTGAGTCCACCTAGCTTACTAGGGATTTACTACGGGATTTGCACTTTTCACCATTATGACCACCCACGGTGTGAAAAGGCCTTGGTTACCGAGTCTCGTCCCCTAGGTGACCGTGTTTAGGATTGTTTGATTAGTCCAAGTTTTCCCTTTTTTGTGGGATTGAAGAGGGAAAGCGCGCCCCCGACTCTCCCATTCCCCTACCTCCTACACACATCCACTCAATAAGATTGCAAATTGTTGAATTCTCTCTTTCTTGTTACACAAGGAAATGCCAAAAATGCCAAATCTTGCCAAAAGGGCAAAGAAAAGAAAAAGAAAGAAAAAAATGAAAGAAAGAAAAGAATGAAGAAAAAGAAAAGGCACAAAAGCCAAAAAGAAAATAGAAAAGAAGAAAAAGAAATGGCATGGCAACAAACAAAGCAAAAACGTCGAAAAGAAAGAAAATGCCAAAAGAAAACCCGACTCACAAAAATAACCCCTACCTCTCAAAATAAGCCTTTTTCCGACTTTTGCCGTGAAGAGCCTACCAAAGGACCGAGTCCCTAGGAAGGATGATAGCGGCATTAGTCGGTCTTCCCTCATTTTGCAATATTTCCACCTTTTTACTTGGACTAGTTAGGCGGTTTTTGGACACGGGACGACCCTCTTGGCTCACGCTAAAGGGGGCGGGGTCTCACTTACCTACAGTGTCGACTAACACCGTGGTTCTTCACTTTTCCACTCCGCCGATCGTCCCATAGTACGTTTTTAGAAAGTTAGGAGGACCTAGGTAAGTCACTAACGTTTTTGTTGCTTTATCGTCATACTATTAGGGTTTAATTCACCTTGGTTTGTATTGATAGCTTAGGAACGTTGTCACTTGCGTCGAGTTCTAAACCGGTGCTTCTTTCACCGCTTGTTTGAGGGAAGCGGTATTTGTTTTCTTTTGGGTGCAACCGATTATGTGTTTGTTTGTGTGTGTGTTTGTTTGTGTGTTTTGTGTCCGGTTGCATCCACTGTTTTGTCGCAAGACCCAACTTGCCTTGTGGAGTGCACTTGTCCTCTAAGTGCACTCGCGTGAGTTGAAGGGGCGTAGGGTGCGCTAATACCAACTCGGTTAGTTTAGTAGTAGTATGTGCTTACTCGAGGGCGAGTAAGGGTTAAGTGTGGGGGAGTTGATAAGTGTAGTTTGTAGTGCCTATTTACTGTGTTTTGGTCCCATTTTCCTTGTGGAATATCTCCTTGGGAGCGGTTTATGGGCTTCTAATGCTTCCTTTAGTTCGTTTCAGGTTCCCGAGACCGATTTGGAAGAGTTGGAGCGATTCCGACTCGATACATACACATTTTGGAGCCAACGGAATTAAGGAACGATGACTTGATGCCTCGGAGTCGACCCCGAGACCTCGGGACCCAATCCCGAGCCTCCGAGACCCGATCCCGAGTCCCGAGAATCGACGAGAAGCCCATGAGAGGCAAGGAGGGAAGAAAGAGCTCTTAAGGGAGGCCTACAAAGACCCATCCCGTTCGGGATGGCCTCATCCCGTTCGGGATGAAGTGAGCATGAAGCGCGGCTACTGTGAGCCCATCCCGATCGGGAAGGTGGCGTCCCGACCGGGACCGACCTCGTCCCGACCGGGACCACCCCGTCTCGGCCGGGACGGGCCTGCTGCTGCATGCCTTGCTTTCTTTTCTTCTCCTTTCATTCTAAAACCCTATATATACCCCCCCTCTTGTATTAAGACATCATCTTATGTTATATCCTTAAACCCTAGACTACTTTAGGTTAGATTAGATTAGTGTATATTAGTCGGTAATTAGTAGTTAATCATAGTTTAATCTTGTATTATTGGATCTCTTGAAGAATCCATTCAAGCTTGACAACCTTGGTGGAATTATTTGGGTTTTCTTCAATACAAGTGTTCTTCTTTTCATTCTTCACTAGTATGGTATAATCCGTCCTTCCTTTTTACTCTTAATCTTGTTTGTTCATTAAAGTTTGCATCTTTGTTGTTTGTCTTGTTGATTGTTCATTGTTTCACTAGTTCCATTATGATAGTTTTGTTGTTTGTTTTGATTCTTCTTGTTTTTGTTAGTATTAGTTTGATTATGTTAGAGTAGTGTTCTTGCTAGGGTTAGTAAGGTGATTAGGGTGTTAATTGAATGATTAAGGGATTGTTGGAGTTGTTGGTGGAAGATTTGGGTTTCCTCTTGTTTGATGCACATCACATGTTTGTTGAATTGCATGATTGACTAGTAGTTGCAAATACTTGTTTTTCTTGCCTTTCTCTTGTGGGTGATAGTTTGTTTGTGGGTTCGGTTCCCTCACTAAGTTGCGAGAGCCCGGTGAGGACGACCCCTAGGTCGGTCTACGTAGCGAGAGCTCGGATTCGACCTAGGCCTATAGCGTGCTAGTAACCCCGATTGTGTTGTGTATCGCCGAGTTGGGTTTTAGGTGGAACCTCTAGGTGAGTCTAAGTTGCGAGAGCCCGGGCATTACCTAGATTACCCTACTACCTCCTTCACTCTAGTCCTCCCTTGACCATTCCGTTACCCCTTTGACCCCGACCTAATCCTAGCCCGTTTTCCTTGTTTGCTTCCTTAGCCGTAGTCATAGTCTAGTTTTCTCCCCTCCTTATCATAGTAGTTTAGCCTAGTTCGTTGACTTAGTCTAGTATTTGGGCGACCTTAGTCTAGGCTATACATTATCGTCCCCGTGGATTCGACCCGACTTGCCCTATCTACCGTAGGAATAGCCGGTTATTTTATTGACGGTTGGGATTCCACGACAAATCCCACCCATCACTCATCGCTAAAGGGAGCGGGGTCTCACTTACCTACAGTGTCGACTAACACCGTGGTTCATCCTTTTTCCATCCCGCCGATCATCCCGTAGTACGTTCTTAGAAGGTTAGGAGGAATCTAGGTAAGTTACCAACGTTTTTATTGCTTTATCGTCATACTATTAGGTTTTTGTCCATTTTGGTTTGTTTTGCTAGCTTGGGAACGTTGTCACTTGCCTTGACTCCTAAACCGGTGTCTTTTCACCGCTTTGTTGAGGGAAGCGGTATTTGTTTTCTTTTGGGTGCAACCGATTATGTGTTTGTTTGTATGTCTGTTTGTTTATGTGTTTTGTGTCCGGTTGCATCCATGGTTTTGTCGCAAGAGCTTACTTGTCTTACGGAGTGCACTTTTCCTCTAAGTGCACTCGCGTGAGTTGAAAGGGCGTAGGGTGCGCTAATACCCACTCGGCTATTTTAGTAGTTAGTATGTGCTTACTCGAGGGCGAGTAAGGGTTAAGTGTGGGGGAGTTGATAAGTGTAGTTTGTAGTGCCTATTTTACTGTGTTTTGGTCCCAGTTTCCTTGTGGAATTGCTCCTTGGGAGCGGTTTATGGGCAACTTATGCGTCCTTTAGTTCGTTTCAGGTTCCCGAGACCATTTGTGAAGAGTTGGAGCAAATCCGACTCGATACATACACTTTTCGGAGCCAACGAAGTGAAGGAACGATCACTCGATGCCTTGGATTCGACCCCGAGACCTTGGGACCCAATCCCGAGCCTCTTAGACCCGATCCCGAGTCCTGAGAATCGGTGAGAAGCCCATGAGAAGCAAGGAGGGACCAAAAAGTTCCTATTTGAGGCCTACAAGACCCATCCCGGTCGGGAAGGCCTCATCCCGTCCGGGATGAGGTGTGCATTTAGCGAAGCTACTGACCTGGGTCCGTCCCGGTCGGGACCAGCCCGTCCCGGTCGGGATCAAGCATAACACCGCGCTGTGTTATCAATAACACCAGGCTGTGTTAGTGCCCGTCCCGGTCGGGACCATGGAGCTATAGCACGCAACTCATTGTTTCATCCTCCTTCATTCTTGTACCTATATAAATACTTCCCTCTTGTATTGTTTATGGGGGATACTTCATTAGACATTAAACCCTAGCCTAGTTTAGCATAGATTAGCATAGATTAGTGTAGATTAGTCTTTAATTAATCGTTAATCTTAGATTAACTCTTGTAATTTGGGAATTCTTGAAGAATCCAACCAAGATTGACAACCTTGGTTGATGTATTTGGGTTTTCTTCCATTTATGCAAGATTTCTTCTTTTCATCCTCTCTAGTATGGTATAATCTCTTTTCCTTTCTCTTAATCTTTGTTTTATTATTCAAGTTTCAATCTTTAGATCTTGTTTTGTTCATCCTTTTTGTTAGTTTACATATGTATGCTCTTGTTCTTGTTTTAGGTCATCTTGTTAGTGTTAGTTTTAGCTTAGATATGTTAGAGTAGATTCTTGCTAGGGTTATTAGGGAGATTGGTTGTGATTGTGGATGATTAGGGTGAGATGGGTAGTACTAAATGTTGTTTTTGTTGTTTCTCATCAACCTTGCACTCCACATGTTCGATGAAATGCTTGTGAGACTAGAGACGATCAATCCTTGTTTTTCTTGCATATTCTCTTGTATGTATGTGTTTGGTTGGTTAGTTTGGTCACGTCACTACGTAGCGAGAGCCCGGTGAGGACGACCCCTAGGCCGATTACATAGCGAGAGCCCGATCGGCGGAACCTAGGCCACGAGGGCATGCTAGTAACCCCGTTTTTCCCCTTCTTGTCTCCTTTGCATCCATGAACCCGACCTAACCCTAGTTTTCATTCTTTGCTTTCTTTAGTCGTTAGTTACTTGTTTTGTCTTCCTTTTTCTTGTTTTAGACCTTAGACTAGTCCTTAGCCTCCCCCTTAGAATGGCTTTTCTTGAACATAGTCTCAGACCGTAGCACCCATTAGTCCGAACGCATTTCCGTCCCTGTGGATCGACCCGACTTGACCTAGCTACCGCACTAGGATTAGCCGGTTATTATTTGACGGCAGGATCCGCGACAAATCCCGCCCATCAAATTGGCGCCGTTGCCAGGGACGGCGTAGTTTAGACTTTTGTTTGCTTAGTTGTGGACTTTGTTCTTGATTTTTGTGTTTTCCTCTCCTTGTGTATCTCCGTTCTATTTCTTGTGTGCTATTCTCTCTTCCTAGTGCCTCAAAAGCACTAGGATACTAACGTTTGCTCAAGTGCTTCTAGTTCATCCTAGGTATCTAAGCAACGTTATGGAAATGGCACATCCTAGCTTCCATCAATCATCGCGGGACAACTATGGGGCAAATGGCCAAGTCCCAAAATTTCACCAACCATATCAACCTCATCAACAATCTTAGGAACGCCCTCCATATGGTTATCATGAAAGTTGTCAAGGATCATTCCAACATCCTAACAACTACCAAACGCACTCATGGCTCGTATCACGATGTCGGCCACTCGAGCTCCACGAATTGTTGAGGAAGGTTCATTTGGGCATGAAGGTCGGGTGTCTCCACAAGAAAGTAATCCCGATCATGAAGCTACAAATGAAGAAGAGAGGGTCGATCGAGAGATCATTGTTGAATGTTGCTTGGGTGGTGAAGATAGGGGAAGAGTAGAGGAAGTTGAAGCTTCAAGGGTCGACAATGAGGAGGGAGTTGAACATGATTATCAAGATAACTCTTGGGTAGCCAATGTATTGGCGATAAAATTGGATTTGTTTGATTTTCTTCGTGATGAGCCGGATGTTGACAATCCAAACCCAGGTGAAGAGATAACCCCTCAAGACCAAATTGATAAGGTGAGTGAAAAGGAGCGTAATACTTGGGAGAAAGAAGTAGATGCCTTGGAACTTGCCTTGTATGGGAAATTGGAGGAGCCTAAAGCCTCCAATGAAGAAAACTTGATGCCTTCTCCTCCTCTATCGCACTCGATTTCTAGTCCCTTATCTTGTGAGACGGTTGGTGAAGAGGATCCTTGTCGGGCGGTGGAAAAGAGTTCCACTCTCGACCCCGCAGAAGAAGCAACACCCCTAGGGTGTAATCTCCCACATCATAACACCGAGCATGACTCTAGACCACTATACCTACCGGATGGTCATAAGAGTCGTTGCTATCATGGTTCCGAAGACCCGGAAGATCACAAGAACCCCGAGCATAATGAAGATGATTGCTTCTTGCCTCCGACTTGGAAGCTCTTGAAAGTGGCTAGGCTCGGCCATGTGAGCTTCAACGAAGATGTTGCTAGGGCATTTGACTTACTCCTCCGAGCTCTTGATGGCTATGGAGGTGTAGTTGGTGAGAGTAGCTTAATGTAAATATCTTTTCCCTTTTCTTTTGTGCTTGTATTTGTGTTTATGTTTGTTTGGGTATATTGGTTTTTTAGGATTGTTAGTTTTTGTGGAGATCTTGTACTTTGGTATTTTGATGAGCGATGTGAGGGAGGGATTTTGATGAATTCTTTGAGCTTGTTTGTTAGGTATGAAGTGAAGATGAAGTCTCGAGGAGAGTAGTTGTGGATAGAGCTTGGACTTTGAGTTAGGGAGTCGGTTTTTGAAGCTTTGGATAAGCTTTTGGGGTCATGGGAGTCATGAAGACCCTTCCCGGCCGAGAAGGAGGCTTCCCGACCGGGAAGGATGTGTCGTCCCGACCGGGACGAAGCCATCCCGATCGGGATGAGGGTGCAAGAAATGGAGTTTTCTGTGGAGCCATCCCGACCGGGACGAGATCTTCCCGACCGGGACGGGTGTGTCATCCCGACCGGGACCATCCATCACGACCGGGATGGTCCCCTTCTCCTCTTTTGGCCTCTTCTTCATCATGTGAGCCCACCCTACCATTTTGTACCCCCTCCCAACCTCCCAACCTACCCTTGCACCTATCATATGACCTTGCACTTCATATGCATGCCCTCACCTCACCTTTTCTTCACTTTACACCGACTTTCCCATCAAATCCCACCTCCCTCACACCATTACTACATCAACCATGCGGGTTTATCAAGATTGAAGAGGATTAGCGATGACGAGGACTAGCTTTGTGCCGATATTGAACTATGAGACGATGGAGCGAGTGAGTTGCTAACCGATTGGTACGGCAACTATCCTTTCTTTTCCGTCTTTTATAGCTTGTATTCCTTTGTTTGTCCCCTTCCCCTTTTACACTTTAGTGTCATGGTGGCCTTCGAGGCCTTGGTAGTTATTGCTCCCGACTCTCGATGACGTGACTACATCGAGAGTCATTTCAAAATCCAAATTTGCAAGTTTTTCACCCCTTTTTTGTAGGATTTAGTCGGATTTAGGCGGAATCCGGGCTAGGTGACTTGATTACACCTAGTCCTCCCCTCCCATTTCCTTTTATTTCCTTCTTTTTATTTCTTCCCCCATCCATATCTTTTCTCGTCTCGGTCCATGGTGACTTGATTACACCCCGGCCGGACACATTCTACCCTTTCTTCACTTTTCTTTTTGATTTTAAGCTTTATTTTCGTAGTTTCTTTTCTTTTCTTTTGTGTCTCCACACACTACGATCGAGCATGAGGACATTGCTCGGTTTAAGTGTGGGGGAGCGATATTCTATCATAGTTAGTTTTATTTTCGTAGTTTTTCGAAAAATCTTTAAAAACCCTAAAAATTTGAAAAAATTTCACAAAAATCAAGAACATTTTCTTTTGTGTGTTTACTTTTGTGTCATTGTATCGTATATTTGTTTTGTATGTGTGTTTTGCCTCCGTTTTTCCTTATAGGTTGCTTAAATCACCAATAGCTTTGGAGAGCTTTCAAGACTTCCGGTAACATCTTTATCCCTTTTTCTTCTTTATCTCTTGCGGAGTTTGGAGGAGATTGTGATGTTGTGTGCTCGGGTGGAGCTTTGTAAAGTTGTGGTTGATTTGGTGGCTTGTTTGGAAGATCGGGGTGGTGTTTGTGTTGTTTATGTGTTCGCTTTGTTTTGTTTTTGTTTTGTTGCTTTTGCTTCTTTTTCTTTCGTTCTTTGTTGAGTCTTTGTTTTGTGTTGTGTAGTTGTGTCTTGTGTGTAAATCGGTTTTCGAAAACCCGGTTTAGAGGCTAGTGTGCGAGTGTTTACTTTCCCTTCCTAGTAATGTAAATCGAGTCTTGGACTTTATTCTAGTAGAATGACCCTAAATCAATGATTTCGTTGGTCCTTTACCTTGAGTCCACCTAGCTTACTAGGGATTTATTACGGGATTTGCACTTTTGACCATTATGACCACCCACGGTGTGAAAAGGCCTTGGTTGCCGAGTCCCGTCTCTTAGGTGACCATGTTTGAAATTGTTTGATTAGTCCAAGTTTTTCCCCTTTTTGTGGGTTTGAAGGGAAGGATGCTCCCCGACTTACCCATTTCCCTACCTTCTATACATATCCACCAAATAAAATTGCAAATGATTGAAATCTCTCTTTCTTAGTTGCAAAGAAATGCCTATCACTCAAATCAAGCCAAAAGGGCAAAGAAATGAAAGAAAATGAAAGAAAGAAAAGATTGAAGGAAAAGAAAAGGCACAAAAAGCCAAAAAGAAAATAGAAAAGAAGAAAAAGAAATGGCATGGCAACAAACAAAAGCAAAAATGCAAAAGAAAGAAAAATGCCAAAAGGAAAATCGTCTCACAAAAAGAACCCCCTCTCAAAAAAATAAGCCTTTTACCGACTACTACTGTGAAGAGCCTACCAAAGGACCGAGTCCCTAGGAAGGATGATAGCGGTAATGGTCGGTCTTCCCTCATTTTGCAATATTTCCACCTTTTTTCTTGGACTAGTTAAGCGGTTTTGGACATGGAACGACCCTCTTGGCTCATTGATAAATGTAGTTTGTAGTGCCTATTTACTGTGTTTTGGTCCCATTTTCCTTGTGGAATCGCTCCTTGGGAGCGGTTTATGGGCTTCTTATGCTTCCTTTAGTTCGTTTCAGGTTCCCGAGACCGATTTGGAAGAGTTGGAGCGATTCCGACTCGATACATACACATTTTGGAGCCAACGGAATTAAGGAACGATGACTTGATGCCTCGGAGTCGACCCCGAGACCTCGGGACCCAATCCCGAGCCTCCGAGACCCGATCCCGAGTCCCGAGAATCGACGAGAAGCCCATGAGAGGCAAGGAGGGACCAAAGAGCTCTTAAGGGAGGCCTACAAAGACCCATCTCGTTCGGGATGGCCTCATCCCGTTCGGGATGAAGTGAGCATGAAGCGCGGCTACTGTGAGCCCATCCCGATTGGGAAGGTGGCGTCCCGACCGGGACCGACCTCGTCCCGACCGGGACCACCCCGTCTCGGCCGGGACGGGCCTGCTGCTGCACGCCTTGCTTTCTTTTCTTCTCCTTTCATTCTAAAACCCTATATATACCCCCCCTCTTGTATTAAGACATCATCTTATGTTATATCCTTAAACCCTAGACTACTTTAGGTTAGATTAGATTAGTGTATATTAGTCGGTAATTAGTAGTTAATCATAGTTTAATCTTGTATTATTGGATCTCTTGAAGAATCCATTCAAGCTTGACAACCTTGGTGGAATTATTTGGGTTTTCTTCAATACAAGTGTTCTTCTTTTCATTCTTCACTAGTATGGTATAATCCGTCCTTCCTTTTTACTCTTAATCTTGTTTGTTCATTAAAGTTTAATTTTCATCTTTGTTGTTTGTCTTGTTGATTGTTCATTGTTTCACTAGTTCCATTATGATAGTTTTGTTGTTTGTTTTGATTCTTCTTGTTTTTGTTAGTATTAGTTTGATTATGTTAGAGTAGTGTTCTTGCTAGGGTTAGTAAGGTGATTAGGGTGTTAATTGAATGATTAAGGGATTGTTGGAGTTGTTGGTGGAAGATTTGGGTTTCCTCTTGTTTGATGCACATCACATGTTTGTTGAATTGCATGATTGACTAGTAGTTGCAAATACTTGTTTTTCTTGCCTTTCTCTTGTGGGTGATAGTTTGTTTGTGGGTTCGGTTCCCTCACTAAGTTGCGAGAGCCCGGTGAGGACGACCTCTAGGTCGGTCTACGTAGCGAGAGCTCGGATTCGACCTAGGCCTATAGCGTGCTAGTAACCCCGATTCTGTTGTGTATCGCCGAGTTGGGTTTTAGGTGGAACCTCTAGGTGAGTCTAAGTTGCGAGAGCCCGGGCATTACCTAGATTACCCTACTACCTCCTTCACTCTAGTCCTCCCTTGACCATTCCGTTACCCCTTTGACCCCGACCTAATCCTAGCCCGTTTTCCTTGTTTGCTTCCTTAGCCGTAGTCATAGTCTAGTTTTCTCCCCTCCTTATCATAGTAGTTTAGCCTAGTTCGTTGACTTAGTCTAGTATTTGGGCGACCTTAGTCTAGGCTATACATTACCGTCCCCGTGGATTCGACCCGACTTGCCCTATCTACCGTAGGAATAGCCGGTTATTTTATTGACGGTTGGGATTCCACGACAAATCCCACCCATCAATTTGGCGCCGTTGCCGGGGACGGTGCTAGTTTAGACTTTGTTTTCCTTTTTGCTTGACTTTGTCTTTGTGTTTTTTTTTCTTTTTTTTCTTTTTGTTCCTTTTGCTTCTTGTGTGTGTGGTTTATTTCTCTCTTGTCTAGTGCCCAAAAAGCACTAGACTTCTCACGTTTGTTCTTAGTCTACAGTTTGTGCTTAGAGGTGGTGATTATCTTCTTCTTGCAACTCAGAGCCGCTTAAACGGACGGTTGCTAGAATGAGTGGTTTCCAACCGGGTATGGACTACGATTTTCGAGCAAGCATGGGGTTTGATCTAAATTCCACACACTCGGGAGCCGATATGAGCTACCACTCTTCTTCCATGAACCAAGGGTATGACATGACGTCCCCCTACCACTATCAAGCTTATTTGGGTAATCAAGACGGGTATGATCTTCAAGAGTATGGAAATGGCTACCAACAAGTGGACGATTATCACTCCTACGATCATGGTGGCTATTACTCAGGCTATGATTGTGAACCCACCATGTTCAATCAAGATTCACCTTATGGAAGCCGATACCCCCAAAACCCACCATATTACCCTCCACCCCAACCACAATATGAAACCCATGACCCACAATACTACCAACCACCTCAACCTCACTACCAACAATATGATGCCCCACCCCTTGGGCATCATCAAGATTATGAAGGAGCTTTACAAGACCCCAATGACCACCAATCGTCGAACTTGGAGTTGTATCATTCGATTCTTCAATTGCAAAGGAGCACACAAGAAATGGCCATTCAAATACAAAAAGAGCAAGATGAATTCATGGCCCGATTTCGAAGGGAAAACGAGGCGAGGGATGCTCGATTAAATGCAATAGCGGTTAAAACCGTAATGCTTTTATCCCGAACATCGCAATTAAATGAAGGATGCCCACTTGAGAAAGAGGAGCAACCTAACCATGAAGCCGCCGATGTAGTTCCCTTTGGAGGAGAGATTTGCTTTGAAGAACCTCAATCGTCTACCCAAAAAGAGACGGATGAGGATGTGACCCTTGGTGAAGGCAACATTGGTGAGGAATTGGAGGAGGATAGTGAGTTGGATGGTTTGGTAGAGTTTGTGAAGTTGTTGGGTGAAATTGATGAGCCCAAGTTGCCCATGTGCGATAATGTTGATGAGCATCAAGAGCCCCTTGCTAGTACACCGAGAGATGGTTTGGAAGAGATTGAAACCGCCGGTAGAAGTTTCGATTCTCTCCTCCATGATGATGTGGGGCCGAGTGATGAAGATGGAGAACCACAACTTGAGGAAAGTGTGGGGGTGTGCAACGAGGAAGTGAGGCTAAAGCCGCTTTTTGTGCCTTATTTCTTAGAGATGAAGCTTGCTTGTGATTGGAGGCAATGCTTAGGGAAGAAGAGGTCGGTGAAGCTCGTAGGATGGATAGACCCCGGAGACAACTTTGAAGATGATTTTGGGTCTTGGGATTCCTACTTCTTGCCTCCACCTTGGAGGCCGTGGAGGTCGGTTAAGCTCGAGCGCTTCATGGGCCTTCACTATGATGTCGGTAGCACATTCGACTTGCTCCTCCATGCCCTTGAGGGCTATGGTTGAAGAATGGAGTCCACCATCCTCGGTTTGACGGAGCTCCTAAAGAACCGTCATGTTGTATATTCCCTTCCTCTTCTTTAGAGTACTTGTGCTTGTATTTGTGTTTTATCTCTTGATTTTGGTAGTTTTGTGATATTCTTGTAATATTGGATTATTGATGAGCGTTGTGAGGGAGAGAATTTGATGTTTTGTTTGAGTTTATTGTGATAGGTGAAGTGCATGTGATTCCTAGAAAGGAATGGTTGACGATGGAGTTTGGTTTGCGAGCGAGGAGGTCGGTTTTTGAAGCTTATGATAAGCTTTTGGGCTTGGGGAAGCAAAAAAGACTCATCCTGACCGGGAAGAGGGCTTCCCGACCGGGAAGAGGGCTTCCCGATCGGGAAGGATGAGGAATCCCGACCGGGAAGGAGCCGTCCCGATCGGGATGAAGGTGCAAAAATTCGGACTCACTGGAGTGCATTCCCGACCGGGACGAGAGCTTCCCGATCGGGAAGGGTTTATCAACCCGATCGGGACCATCCATCCTGACCGGGATGGTCCCCTTGACTCCACCCATCCATTATACCCCCTCCCAACCTCCCTACTCCTCCTTGTTCCTATCATATGACCCATACACCTCACTTTACACACCGAGATCCACATCAAATCCCACCCCCCTCACACCTTTACCACCTCTACCATGCGGTATTATCGAGCTTGAAGCGGGATAGCAATGATGAAGACAAGAAAGTGCCTTTATTGATCTATGAGACGATGGAGAGAGTGAGTTGCTAACCTATGATACGACAACTATCCTTTCTTTTCCGTTTTTGTTGTTGCTTGTTTTCCTTTGTTTATCCCCTTCCCTTATCATTTGTGTCATGGTGGCCTTCAAGGCCTTGGTATATGTTGCTCCCGACTCTCGATGACGTGACTACATCGAGAGTCATTTCAAAATCCAAATTTTTCAAGATTTTCACTTTCTTTTTGAGGATTTAGTCGGATTTAGGCGGAATCCGGGCTAGGTGACTTGATTACACCTAGCCCTCCCCTCCCATTTCCTTTTATTTCTTTCTTTTTATTTTCTTCCCCCTTCCATATCTTTTCTTGTCCCGGCCCATGGTGACTTGATTACACCCCGGCCGGACACCTTCTACCGTTTTCTTCACCTTATTCTTTGATTTTTAGCTTTATTTTCGTAGTTTCTTTTCTTTTTCTTTTGTCTCTCCGCACCCTACGATCGAGCATGAGGACATGGCTCGATTTAAGTGTGGGGGAGCGATATTCTAGCATAGTTAGTTTTATTTTCTTAGTTTTTTCGAAAAAATCTTAAAAATTCCTAAAAATTCGAAAAAATTTCACAAAAAAAATCAAAAAGATTTTCTTTTGTGTGTTTTCCTTTTTGTCATTGTGTCGAATATTTGTTTTGTATTGGGTGTGTTTTGCCTCCCTTTTCCTTATAGGTCGCTTAAATCGCCGATGACTTTGGAAAGCTTTAAAGACTCCCGGTAACATCCTATCCCTTTTTCTTCTTTATCCCTCGTGGAGTTTGAAGGAGATTGTGATGTTGTGTGCTCGGGTGGAGCTTTGTGCGTATTGGTGGTTGATTTGGTGACTTGTATGGATTATAGGGGTGGTGTTTGTTATATGTTTGTTTTGTTATGTTTTGTTTTTGTTGCCTTTGTTTCTTTTCCTCTCGTTTTCGTCATGTCTTTAATTTCGTGTTGTGTGTAAACCGTTTTCGAAAACCCGGTTTAGAGGCTAGTGTGTGAGTGCTTACTTTCCCTTCCTAGTAGTATAAATCGAGTCTTGGACTTTACTCTAGTAGAATGACCCTAAATCAATGAATTCGTTGGTCCTTTACCTTGAGTCCACCTAGCTTACTAGGGATTTACTACGGGATTTGCACTTTTCACCATTATGACCACCCACGGTGTGAAAAGGCCTTGGTTACCGAGTCTCGTCCCCTAGGTGACCGTGTTTAGGATTGTTTGATTAGTCCAAGTTTTCCCTTTTTTGTGGGATTGAAGAGGGAAAGCGCGCCCCCGACTCTCCCATTCCCCTACCTCCTACACACATCCACTCAATAAGATTGCAAATTGTTGAATTCTCTCTTTCTTGTTACACAAGGAAATGCCAAAAATGCCAAATCTTGCCAAAAGGGCAAAGAAAAGAAAAAGAAAGAAAAAAATGAAAGAAAGAAAAGAATGAAGAAAAAGAAAAGGCACAAAAGCCAAAAAGAAAATAGAAAAGAAGAAAAAGAAATGGCATGGCAACAAACAAAGCAAAAACGTCGAAAAGAAAGAAAATGCCAAAAGAAAACCCGACTCACAAAAATAACCCCTACCTCTCAAAATAAGCCTTTTTCCGACTTTTGCCGTGAAGAGCCTACCAAAGGACCGAGTCCCTAGGAAGGATGATAGCGGCATTAGTCGGTCTTCCCTCATTTTGCAATATTTCCACCTTTTTACTTGGACTAGTTAGGCGGTTTTTGGACACGGGACGACCCTCTTGGCTCACGCTAAAGGGGGCGGGGTCTCACTTACCTACAGTGTCGACTAACACCGTGGTTCTTCACTTTTCCACTCCGCCGATCGTCCCATAGTACGTTTTTAGAAAGTTAGGAGGACCTAGGTAAGTCACTAACGTTTTTGTTGCTTTATCGTCATACTATTAGGGTTTAATTCACCTTGGTTTGTATTGATAGCTTAGGAACGTTGTCACTTGCGTCGAGTTCTAAACCGGTGCTTCTTTCACCGCTTGTTTGAGGGAAGCGGTATTTGTTTTCTTTTGGGTGCAACCGATTATGTGTTTGTTTGTGTGTGTGTTTGTTTGTGTGTTTTGTGTCCGGTTGCATCCACTGTTTTGTCGCAAGACCCAACTTGCCTTGTGGAGTGCACTTGTCCTCTAAGTGCACTCGCGTGAGTTGAAGGGGCGTAGGGTGCGCTAATACCAACTCGGTTAGTTTAGTAGTAGTATGTGCTTACTCGAGGGCGAGTAAGGGTTAAGTGTGGGGGAGTTGATAAGTGTAGTTTGTAGTGCCTATTTACTGTGTTTTGGTCCCATTTTCCTTGTGGAATATCTCCTTGGGAGCGGTTTATGGGCTTCTAATGCTTCCTTTAGTTCGTTTCAGGTTCCCGAGACCGATTTGGAAGAGTTGGAGCGATTCCGACTCGATACATACACATTTTGGAGCCAACGGAATTAAGGAACGATGACTTGATGCCTCGGAGTCGACCCCGAGACCTCGGGACCCAATCCCGAGCCTCCGAGACCCGATCCCGAGTCCCGAGAATCGACGAGAAGCCCATGAGAGGCAAGGAGGGAAGAAAGAGCTCTTAAGGGAGGCCTACAAAGACCCATCCCGTTCGGGATGGCCTCATCCCGTTCGGGATGAAGTGAGCATGAAGCGCGGCTACTGTGAGCCCATCCCGATCGGGAAGGTGGCGTCCCCACCGGGACCGACCTCGTCCCGACCGGGACCACCCCGTCTCGGCCGGGACGGGCCTGCTGCTGCATGCCTTGCTTTCTTTTCTTCTCCTTTCATTCTAAAACCCTATATATACCCCCCCTCTTGTATTAAGACATCATCTTATGTTATATCCTTAAACCCTAGACTACTTTAGGTTAGATTAGATTAGTGTATATTAGTCGGTAATTAGTAGTTAATCATAGTTTAATCTTGTATTATTGGATCTCTTGAAGAATCCATTCAAGCTTGACAACCTTGGTGGAATTATTTGGGTTTTCTTCAATACAAGTGTTCTTCTTTTCATTCTTCACTAGTATGGTATAATCCGTCCTTCCTTTTTACTCTTAATCTTGTTTGTTCATTAAAGTTTGCATCTTTGTTGTTTGTCTTGTTGATTGTTCATTGTTTCACTAGTTCCATTATGATAGTTTTGTTGTTTGTTTTGATTCTTCTTGTTTTTGTTAGTATTAGTTTGATTATGTTAGAGTAGTGTTCTTGCTAGGGTTAGTAAGGTGATTAGGGTGTTAATTGAATGATTAAGGGATTGTTGGAGTTGTTGGTGGAAGATTTGGGTTTCCTCTTGTTTGATGCACATCACATGTTTGTTGAATTGCATGATTGACTAGTAGTTGCAAATACTTGTTTTTCTTGCCTTTCTCTTGTGGGTGATAGTTTGTTTGTGGGTTCGGTTCCCTCACTAAGTTGCGAGAGCCCGGTGAGGACGACCCCTAGGTCGGTCTACGTAGCGAGAGCTCGGATTCGACCTAGGCCTATAGCGTGCTAGTAACCCCGATTGTGTTGTGTATCGCCGAGTTGGGTTTTAGGTGGAACCTCTAGGTGAGTCTAAGTTGCGAGAGCCCGGGCATTACCTAGATTACCCTACTACCTCCTTCACTCTAGTCCTCCCTTGACCATTCCGTTACCCCTTTGACCCCGACCTAATCCTAGCCCGTTTTCCTTGTTTGCTTCCTTAGCCGTAGTCATAGTCTAGTTTTCTCCCCTCCTTATCATAGTAGTTTAGCCTAGTTCGTTGACTTAGTCTAGTATTTGGGCGACCTTAGTCTAGGCTATACATTATCGTCCCCGTGGATTCGACCCGACTTGCCCTATCTACCGTAGGAATAGCCGGTTATTTTATTGACGGTTGGGATTCCACGACAAATCCCACCCATCACTCATCGCTAAAGGGAGCGGGGTCTCACTTACCTACAGTGTCGACTAACACCGTGGTTCATCCTTTTTCCATCCCGCCGATCATCCCGTAGTACGTTCTTAGAAGGTTAGGAGGAATCTAGGTAAGTTACCAACGTTTTTATTGCTTTATCGTCATACTATTAGGTTTTTGTCCATTTTGGTTTGTTTTGCTAGCTTGGGAACGTTGTCACTTGCCTTGACTCCTAAACCGGTGTCTTTTCACCGCTTTGTTGAGGGAAGCGGTATTTGTTTTCTTTTGGGTGCAACCGATTATGTGTTTGTTTGTATGTCTGTTTGTTTATGTGTTTTGTGTCCGGTTGCATCCATGGTTTTGTCGCAAGAGCTTACTTGTCTTACGGAGTGCACTTTTCCTCTAAGTGCACTCGCGTGAGTTGAAAGGGCGTAGGGTGCGCTAATACCCACTCGGCTATTTTAGTAGTTAGTATGTGCTTACTCGAGGGCGAGTAAGGGTTAAGTGTGGGGGAGTTGATAAGTGTAGTTTGTAGTGCCTATTTTACTGTGTTTTGGTCCCAGTTTCCTTGTGGAATTGCTCCTTGGGAGCGGTTTATGGGCAACTTATGCGTCCTTTAGTTCGTTTCAGGTTCCCGAGACCATTTGTGAAGAGTTGGAGCAAATCCGACTCGATACATACACTTTTCGGAGCCAACGAAGTGAAGGAACGATCACTCGATGCCTTGGATTCGACCCCGAGACCTTGGGACCCAATCCCGAGCCTCTTAGACCCGATCCCGAGTCCTGAGAATCGGTGAGAAGCCCATGAGAAGCAAGGAGGGACCAAAAAGTTCCTATTTGAGGCCTACAAGACCCATCCCGGTTGGGAAGGCCTCATCCCGTCCGGGATGAGGTGTGCATTTAGCGAAGCTACTGACCTGGGTCCGTCCCGGTCGGGACCAGCCCGTCCCGGTCGGGATCAAGCATAACACCGCGCTGTGTTATCAATAACACCAGGCTGTGTTAGTGCCCGTCCCGGTCGGGACCGATCCGTCCCGGTCGGGACCATGGAGCTATAGCACGCAACTCATTGTTTCATCCTCCTTCATTCTTGTACCTATATAAATACTTCCCTCTTGTATTGTTTATGGGGGATACTTCATTAGACATTAAACCCTAGCCTAGTTTAGCATAGATTAGCATAGATTAGTGTAGATTAGTCTTTAATTAATCGTTAATCTTAGATTAACTCTTGTAATTTGGGAATTCTTGAAGAATCCAACCAAGATTGACAACCTTGGTTGATGTATTTGGGTTTTCTTCCATTTATGCAAGATTTCTTCTTTTCATCCTCTCTAGTATGGTATAATCTCTTTTCCTTTCTCTTAATCTTTGTTTTATTATTCAAGTTTCAATCTTTAGATCTTGTTTTGTTCATCCTTTTTGTTAGTTTACATATGTATGCTCTTGTTCTTGTTTTAGGTCATCTTGTTAGTGTTAGTTTTAGCTTAGATATGTTAGAGTAGATTCTTGCTAGGGTTATTAGGGAGATTGGTTGTGATTGTGGATGATTAGGGTGAGATGGGTAGTACTAAATGTTGTTTTTGTTGTTTCTCATCAACCTTGCACTCCACATGTTCGATGAAATGCTTGTGAGACTAGAGACGATCAATCCTTGTTTTTCTTGCATATTCTCTTGTATGTATGTGTTTGGTTGGTTAGTTTGGTCACGTCACTACGTAGCGAGAGCCCGGTGAGGACGACCCCTAGGCCGATTACATAGCGAGAGCCCGATCGGCGGAACCTAGGCCACGAGGGCATGCTAGTAACCCCGTTTTTCCCCTTCTTGTCTCCTTTGCATCCATGAACCCGACCTAACCCTAGTTTTCATTCTTTGCTTTCTTTAGTCGTTAGTTACTTGTTTTGTCTTCCTTTTTCTTGTTTTAGACCTTAGACTAGTCCTTAGCCTCCCCCTTAGAATGGCTTGTCTTGAACATAGTCCTAGAACGTAGCACCCATTAGTCCGAACGCATTTCCGTCCCTGTGGATCGATCCGACTTTCCCTAGCTACCCCACTAGGATTAGCCGGTTCTTATTTGAGGGCGGGATCCGCGACAAATCCCGCCCATCAACTCTATAAATACTTCCTTCTTGTATTGTTTAACTATCATACATTACATTAGACTCTCTTAAGCCTCTCTACAACTTTAAAACCCTAGATTTAGTGTTCATCCATTTAGATTAATCTTCCTTTTATCTTTAGTTAATCTTCCTTTAATCTAGTTGTAACTAGTCTTGTATTAAGTGGGTTCTTGAAGATTCATCCAAGCTTGACATCCTTGGAGTTGATTTGGGTTCTTATTTATACAAGTTTACATCTTTCTCTTCATTTTGTTATTGGTATAATCTTCTCTACTCTTGTTCTTTGTTATTTATTACAAGTTTCAATCTTTACATAGTGTTATTGTTATTGTTTGTTTATTATGAATGTTTGGATGCTTGGTTTAGTTTCTCTTGTTTATGTTATTGTTAGTCTCATAATGAGTGAGTAGTCTTCTTGTGGGGTTAGTAGGGGGATTAGGGGTAGATTTTGGGTGATTAGGGCTTGATTAGGGGTAAAGGTTACATCTTTGTTGTTAGTCACATATTGGGCACTCTATGTGTTTGTTCATTTGCTTGTGTGAGTAGTAGTGGCCAATGCTTCTCATACTTGTGCTCATCTTCTCATTGTTTGTCTAGTATGTGATTATGTTGAGAATACTCATAGACACGAGAGTGCGGACTAGGGTTTAGACGCGAGAGCTCGAACCTACCTCGACATCGGCCTACGTAGCGAGAGCCCGGACCGACTCTAGCAACTAGGAGACACCTACACCCTTGATCACCCAATTACCCTTCTACACTTAAGAACCCGACCTACCCCACTTTCTTCCATATTTGATTTCTCTAGCTAGTTAGTCATCATTCCTCTAGTTGTTAGTTTCATTAATCCTAGTTATTTCAATTAGTTCATATTGCATCTTTTCATTGTTCTAGTCATTGTTAGCCTAGTTCATACCACTTCCCCCATCATAGTTTACCAATTCTCTTCATCTTTGTGTTATTTTGGTAGCCTAGTCTCGTTTTTAGGTGGACCTAGTCTAAACCTTACAATACCGTCTCCGTGGACACGACCCGACTTACCCTAGCTACCCACTAGGTATAGCCGGTTATTTATTGTTGGTTAGGACCCACGACAATCCCCACCATCATAAGATAATCCATACAAATAGTGAACAGGAGCGGGGAGAGTGGGTCACCTTGTCTAAGTCCTCGCTTACCCGGAAAAAAGCCAAAACAGTTCCCATTCAGGCTCAAGGTATATGTAGCTGTAGTGACACACTGCATGACTAAATCTCTGAACCGCTGCGGGAAATTTAGCTGTATCATCATCTGCTTCAGGAAGCTTCACTCAACCGTATCATAAGCTTTTTGTATGTCAATTTTGAACTTACATCGGGGCGAGACACTTTTCCCATTGTACTGTCTGATTAAGTCCTGGCAAATCAAGATGTTTTCAATAATGCTTCTACTCTTAATGAATCCTCCTTGAGCAGGAGAAATAATATCAGGGAGAATAGTAGATAATCTCGTACACATAATCTTAGATATCGCCTTATAGATCACATTGCAGCATGCTATCGGTCTAAACTGCGTCACTGACATAGGTCTATCAACCTTAGGAATGAGGATAACTGTAGTAGTGTTAAGCTGTTTAAGTAAACAACCCGAGTTGAAAACATCCTCAATCGCTGTTGTGACAAATCCGATGAGATGTTATGCAAACAGTATTTTACCTAAACATGTGAAGATTAGAATAAGTTGCTATGTCGATTTAATGCATCTAAATTAACGTCAAAGTTTTATTTAGCATGCGGGGTTCGTTCTAGTACAATAAAACAAACATATGAAAATAACAAGACAAAAGTAGAAACAAACGGGTTAGCAACGATAGTAACGGTTTGTAAATAATATGGAATGACGTAAACGACGTGATGCAAGGTTTTGGAAAGTAGTAGGTCACGTGATTGACTTGACACGTGTTGACCGAAGTCATAAAAGAATTTTATCGGGACATGGAAGGTATTGAAGGGCTCACGGATTTGCCGTGATAAAGGCCACTCGATCGAGTCATTGAGGGACTCGACCGAGTGGACCTCGGAAAAAACTTCAGCCCAAAATTTGAGGTGCCACTCGATCGAGTCATTAAGGGACTCGACCGAGTGGTCCTCAAAAAGACCTTCTGCCTCGGTTTTTGGGGTGCCACTCGATCGAGTGGGCTAGGCACTCGATCGAGTGCTGATGGTAGGGATTTGTCACGTCCCTAGCGAACAATAAAACACCGACTAACCTAGTGAGTAGCTAGGGTAAGTCGGGATCGTATCCACGAGGACAGTATATCAAGGTTTAGACTAGGTTGGCCTATGACGAGACTAGATTACCAACAAACACAAAGAAGCGATAAATGGAAAATTATGATGGAGGAGAAGTATGAACTAAACTAACACTAGAGACTAACTAAACGATAAAACTAACGGAAATGATGGCTAACTAAGAGGATTAACACAAATATGGAAAGAAGTGGGGTAGGTCGGGTTCATAGGAGTAGAGGGATAATTGGGGTGATCAAGGGTATAGGTGTCTCCTAATCGCTAGAGTCGGTCCGGGCTCTCGCAACTTAGACCGATGTCAAGGTGGGTCCGGGCTCTCGCAACTTAGACCCTAATCCGCGCTCTCGCGACTGAACTATTCTTGACATTTCCGCATCATAGACAAACAATGAGAAGATGAACACAAGCATGGGAAGCATGGCCACTACAACTCACACAAGCATATCAACAAACACATAGAGTGCCTACAATGTCACTAACAACAAAGATGTAACCTTTTCCCCTTAATCAACCCTAATCATCCATAATCTACCCCTAATCCCTCTACTAACCCCACAAGAAGACTACTCACTCATTATCATGAATAAAACAACCATAACAAGAGAAAATAATATCACTAAACAAACATCCATAATGATTAACAAGATCAATGTCAATAACAATATAACAAGATGCAAACAAGATTAAATAAACAAGATTAAGAGTAAGAAAGATTATACCAACACTAGGAAGATGAAAAGATGCAATCTTGTATAAATAAGAACCCAAATAAAACCCAAGGTTGTCAATCTTGGAGAATTCTTCAAGTATCCTCTTAATACAAGAACTAATTACAATGATTAACTAAGGATTAACTAAGATTAAGGGAAGATTAAAACTAATGAGTGAGAGTAAATCTAGGGTTTTGGAGGCTTAAGAGAGTCTAAACTAACATAAGATGTCTTAATATTACAAGAAGGGAGTATATATATGGGTACAAGAATGAAGGAGAAGAAAAGAAACAATGCGGGTGAGCTGTAGCCCATCCCGACCGGGACGGATCATCCCGATCGGAAAGGGTTCAGTCATCCCGATCGGGAAGGGCTCAACCCGACCAGGAAGGACCCACAGTGGCGCTTCTCAACGTGCATCCCTTCCCGATCGGGAAGGCAACTATCCAGACCGGGAAGGGTCTTGTATGCCTCCAATAAGAGCTCTAGGGTCCCTCCTTGTAACTCATCGGCTTCCCGTCGATTCTCGG
This sequence comes from Agrostemma githago, assembly GCA_958450325.1. NCBI lineage: Eukaryota > Viridiplantae > Streptophyta > Magnoliopsida > Caryophyllales > Caryophyllaceae > Agrostemma > Agrostemma githago. The sequence goes on along the minus strand of OY288254.1, from coordinate 23,910,469 downwards.
GACTCGGGATCGGGCCTCAAGGTCTCGGGGCCGATTCCAAGGCCTCGAGTCATCGTTCCTTTATCTCGTTGGCTCCAAAATGCGTATGCATTGAGTCGGAATCACTCCAACTCTTCCAAATCGGTCTCGGGAACCTGAAACGGACTAAAGGAAGCATAAGAAGCCATGAATCGCTCCCAAGGAGCGATTCCACAAGGAAATGGGACCAAAACATAGCAAAATAGGCATTACAAACTACACTTATCAACTCCCCCACACTTAACACTTACTCGCCCTCGAGTAAGCACATACTAATACTAAACTAACCGAGTGGGTATTAGCGCACCCTACGCCCCTTCAACTCACGCGAGTGCACTTAGAGGACAAGTGCACTCCGCAAGGCAAGTTGGGTCTTGCGACAAAACTGTGGATGCAACCGGACACAAAACACAAAAACAAACAAGCACATAAACAGACAAACAAACAAACAAACACAAGGTTGCACCCAAAACAAAAGAAATACCGCTTCCCTCTAAAAGCGGTGAATGAAACACCGGTTTAGGACTCGAGGTAAGTGACAACGTTCCCAAGCTAGCAATACAAACCAAGGTGGACTAAACCCTAATAGTATGACGATAAAGCAATAAAAACGTTGGTAACTTACCTAGGTCCTCCTAACTTTCTAAAAACGTACTACGGGACGATCGGCGGAGTGGAAAAATGAGGAACCACGGTGTTAGTCGACACTGTAGGTAAGTGAGACCCCGCCCCCTTTAGTGTGAGCCGAGAGAGTCGTCCCGTGTCCAAAACCGCCTAACTAGTCCAAGTAAAAAGGTGGAAAACATGCAAAATGAGGGAAGACCGACTAATGTCGCTATCATCCTTCCTCGGGACTCGGTCCTTTGGTAGGGTCTTCACGGCAAAAGTCGTAAAAAAGGCTTATTTTTGTGGGGATTTCTTTTTGTGAGACGGGTTTTCTTTTGGCATTTTCTTTCTTTTCGACATTTTGATTTGTTTATTGCCGTGCCATTTCTTTTTTTCTTCTTTTCTATTTTCTTTTTGGCTTTTGTGCCTTTTCTTTTTTTTCATTTCTTTTCTTTCTTTCTTTTTTTTTCTTTCTTTTCTTTTCTTTGCCCTTTTTGGCAAGATTTGGCTTTGTTGGCATTTTCATTGTAAAACAAGAAAGAGAGAATCAACAATTTGCATTTTATTTGTGTGGGTATGTGTAAGAGGTAGGGTAATGGGTGAGTCGGGACGGCGCCTTCCCTTCAAACCCACAAAAAGTGGAGAACTTGGACTAATCAAACAATCCTAAACACGGTCACCTAGGGGACGAGACTCGGTAACCAAGGCCTTTTCACACCGTGGGTGATCATAATGGTCAAAAGTGCAAATCCCGTAGTAAATTCCTAGTAAGCTAGGTGGACTCAAGGTAAAGGACCAACGAATTCATTGATTTAAGGTCATTCTACTAGACTAAAGCCCAAGACTCGATTTATACTACTAGGAAGGGAAAGTAAGCACTCACACACTAGCCTCTAAACCGGGTTTTCGAAAATGGTTTACACACATGACACAAATACAAACACAAAACAAAGACTCAACGAAAACGAACGAAAGGAAAAGAAACAAAAAGGCAACAAAATAAAACAAAACAAAACAAACAAATAACAAGCACCACCCCGATAATCTATACAAGTCACCAAATCCACCACAAGAATGTACAAGCTCCACCCGAGCACACCTCAACACAACCTTCACCAAACATCACGAGGAATAAAGAGGGAAAGAGGGTTAGAGGATGTTACCGGATGTCTTCAAAGCTTTCTAAACAACGGAGATTAGGCAACCTATACGGAAAAAGGGAGGCAAAACACGCACACAAGACAGAAATATGACATAACGACACAAAAGGAAAACACACAAAAGAAAATCTTTTTGATTTTTGTGAAATTTTTTCAAATTTTTAGGGTTTTTAAAGTTTTTTTCGAAAAAAGGGAAAATAAAACTAACTACGATAGAATATCGCTCCCCCACACTTAAATCGAGCAATGTCCTCATATGCTCAATCGTAGTGTGCGGAGAGACAAAAGAAAAGAAAATAAACTGCGAAAATAAAGCTAAAATTAAAAACAAAGTGGAGAAAAAGGTAGAAGGTGTCCGGCCGGAGTGTAGTCAAGTCACCATGGGCCGAGACGAGAAAAGATATGGATGGGGAAAGAAAAATAAAAAGAAAGAAATAAAAAGGAAATGGGAGGGGAGGGCTAGGTGTAATCAAGTCACCTAGCCCGGATTCCGTCCAAATCCGACTAACTCCTAAAAAGGGGTGAAAATCTTGTAAGATTGGATTTTTCGATTGACTCTCGACGCAATCACGTCGTCGAGAGTCGGGAGCAATCAACACCAAGGCCTTGAAGGCCACCATGACATCAAGACACAAAGGGAATAAACAAAGGAAAACAAGTAACAACAAAAACGGAAAAGAAAGGATAGTTGCCATACCATAGGTTAGCAACTCACTCTCTCCATCGTCTCATAGATCAATAAAGGCGCTTGCTTGTCTTCATCATTGCTTTTCCGCTTCATTCTCGATAACATCGCATGGTAGAGGTGTGAGGGGGGTGGGATTTGATGTGGATCTCGGTGGATGGGTCATATGATAGGAACAAGGAGGAGTAGGGAGGTTGGGAGGGGGCATAAAACGGTTGGGTGGACTTGATTTGCGAAGAAGAATCACAAAGGGGGAGCAGAGGACCATCCCGGTCGGGAAGACTGATCCCGATCGGGTTACCTCACCCGTCCCGATCGGGACGCCCTCATCACGGTCGGGAAGGTCTCACAGGAAGCTCGAAATATGGTGCACCCTTCCCGATCGGGAAGGCACCCTTCCCGACCAGGAAGCCTTACCCTTCCCGGTCGGGACGCCTCATCCCGATCGGGATGGGCCTTCTTCAACTTCCACAATCCCAAAAGCTCGCTCGAAGCTTCAAAAACCCGATCCTCGTGCCTACAACCCAAGGTATATCACAGTCAATCCTCTCTAGGAGCGTTCTTACTTCACCTATCAAGCAATACTCAAACACACATCAAACTCTCTCCCTCACAACGCTCATCAATCAATCCAAATAACAAGAATTCACAAAAATCCAACTAACTACAAGAAAGAGATATGTACAATGAGACGGTTCTTGTGGAACTCCGTCAAACCAAGGTGGTGCCTTCTTCAATCTTTTTCAACAACCAAAACTAGTTCCATCTTCATCAAGGGCACGTAAGAACAAGTCGAAGGCTCTAGCAAAGTCTTCAATTAGGCATGTCATATAACCAACCACATCCCAAGACTCTTCGTGGCCTTGCCTCGACGTTCCCGGGGCATCCCGATCTTCCAAGCTCAAAGGCTTGAACTTGTACTTTTGGTCTTTGGGGATATACCCAAACGTCCACCGGTCCTCATGCGGCTCCAAGGGAGGCTCATCCTTCTCCTTGCTTTTCAACTTGTCATCAAGCCCATGACATGGGCACTCATCTTCCTCACTCTCGGAGTCATCATCATCAAGTACATAAGAGTACTTCTTCAAGCTTTGTTCCGGTTCACCCCCTAGATCGATGTCTTTCTTGGCTTGGATCATATTGCATGATTCATCCTTAGTAGGCGTAGTGTTGCCTTGGAGGTCGAACACTATCTTTTCCTCGCCTAACTCAAATGTGATCCTACCGTTCTTCACATCGATCATGGCACCCGCGGTGTGTAGAAATGGACGCCCAAGAATAATGGGAGTGTTGGCATCCTCCGGCATGTCAAGCACAATGAAGTCGACCGGAATGAAGTACTTCCCCACTCGTACCGGTACGTCCTCTAACATTCCTAATGGTCGATTGAATGATTTATCGGCCATTTGGAGGGTGAGGGACGTACATTTCAACTCCTTCATTTCGAGTCGGCAACAAATAGAATAGGGAATGATGCTCACACTCGCGCCCAAGTCGCATAACGCATTTTTGATCAAGAAGTTGCCTATGGTGCAAGGGATCGAAAAACTACCCGGATCCTTCAACTTCGGAAGCGTGGAACCTTGGATAAGCTCGCTCACCACCCTCGTGAACGCTACGGTCTCTTCCTTGTCGACGGATCTCTTCCTAGCTAAGATTTCTCTCATAAATCTTCCATATGCCGGGATTTGGGCGAGTAATTCGGTGAACGGGACACTAACATCCAATTTCTTCACAATACTAAGGAACTTGTCGTAATGAGTGTCCACCTTAGTCTTCATTTGCCTCGATGGGTAAGGCAACTTGACTTGGTACTTGTTTTGATCAATCGGGGTGGACTCTTCAAAGGACACTTTCCTTTTTCCCTTGTCTTTCTCTTGAAGAGGGGGAGGGTTGTCTTCTTGGGGTTTCTCGGCCTCCCATAAGACTTGCTCCTCAATTAGAATGTCAAAGCTTGCATTATCTTGAGAGGGGGGTATGACTTCTTGTATTTGTTCTTGCTCACTAGGGGAAATAAGGGGTTCATAGGACGTACCACTCCTCGTAGTAATAGCATTTACATGCTCAAATTTCGGTGTTTCGCCTTGAGGAGGTAGTTGCCCCTTTTGTCTTGTAGAGATCTCCGAAGCAAGTTGAGATATTCGGGTTTCCATCGACTTCGCATGAGCATCTCTTGCTTGGTTGTCCCTTTGAATGTAAGCAAAGAACTCTTGTTGATTTCTTGCCATTTCTTGATTACTCCTATGCATATCCATCATATGCTTTTGTGCGTCGAAATCCCATGGTGGAGATGATGGATTATGTGGAGTATCAGTGAGGGCTAACGGAGTACCATAGTCATGGATAGGAGACCGACTCCTAGGCTTGCTTTGTTGTTGATGACTTTGATTTGCTTGTCGTTGATGGTTCCCTTGGAACCCATGAGAATTGCCTTGATTAAGGCCTTGATTGTGGTTTTGTTGATGTTGAAAGTTCCGGTTTCCTTGGAAATTTTGGTTTCCTTGGAAACCACCATGATTGAAGCTCCCTTTTTGGAACCCTTGCTTGTTGTTGAAGTTACCTTGGTTATTTTGCTTGAAGTTGTTGAAGGGTCTTTGGTTACCCACATAACCTTGGTAACTTTCATTGTTGTCCCGTAAAAGAGGTGGAACATAGGGACGATGTTGTTGTTGATGTTGTTGAGGGACTTGATTGGAAGCTTGGTATTGATTAGAGTAGGAGGCACCTTGCTTGAACGCTTGAAAGGCGTTCACTTGCTCAATACTCCCTCTACAATGCATAGGATCATGACCAACGATTCCACAAGTATCACACATCCCAAAATAAGGCAAAGGAGGTGCAAACTCCAAAGCATTTACATCATGTATCGAATGTTGGTTGGAGGAACTAGAGCTTTGAACTTGGTTGAGGTGGCTTTGGAGCTTTTTGTCAATGGTCTCCATGTGGGTTCTTAGTTGAGCCCCAAGATCAATGCTCAATTGTGTAATGGCATCAACCTCATGCCTACCTCCCCGATTTGCCTTCCTAGGCCTTGAGTATTGTGAATTATGCACCGCCATCTCTTCAATCCTTGATCAAGTTTGGTCATTCTCCACTTCGGTAAACCTACCGTTAGATCCCATGTTGAGTATGGCCCTCGAGTCTTCGTATAGCCGTTCCAAAATTGTTGTACGAGGAACCATTGTGATAAGCCATGGTGTGGACGAGAACGGATCAAGGCTTTGAATCTTTCCCACGATTCGTAGAGGCTTTCATCATCGCGTTGTTGGAAACCCGTGATAGAGGCTCTCAATAGATTTGTCTTCTCCGGGGGATAGAATTGTTGGTAGAAGGCTAAGGCTAGATTCTTCCAAGTGTCAATGCCAAGTCTTGCTTTGTCCAACCCCTTGAACCATTGCTTCGCTTTACCGATAAGAGAGAAAGGAAATAATACCCACCGGATTTGGTCTTGAGTTATTCCCGTTTGTGAAATAGCGTCACAATAGTCCGAAAAGGTTTCCATGTGTTGATGAGGATCTTCGGTTGGTAACCCACTAAATTGACTTCTCTCGACCAATTGGATAAATTGTGTTTTCGTCACAAAATTCCCGGTATATGCCTCCGGTAGAGTGGATGGACCCGGCAAAACGTCTTCCGTAAAGGTTGAGTGAGAAGAGAACTTAGGCATGATTGGATATAAAGGAGACGATGGTGGTGTAGACGGTGTTGATGTAGAAGAGGAGGGGGAACTAGGAGAAGAATCACCGAAGGGATTGATGAAGGTCCCTCCGGCCGTCTCTCGAGGTGAAATGTTCAAGTCGGCTCCTTGGGCTTGCCCTTGATGAGTATTGCTTGCACTCGGTTGAGAGATCTTAACCCGATTAATCGTCCGTTGGCGAAAGGCTCTAAAGAGTCTCTCTGGCTCTGGATTAAAGAGATAGAAGTCGCCTCCCCTCCTAGGCATACACTACACACTTAGAACAAATGTAAGAACGCCTAGTGCTTTATGGGCACTAGGTAACGACAATAAACAAACACAACTAGAGACAAAGAGAAAAAGAAGAAATAAAACTAAGGAAAGAAGAAAAATCTAGAGAATATTCACAAAAGAAGATGGGAGAACACAAAGAAGGGTAACTAAGTCTAGAAATAAGCAAACTAAGACTAAACAATGCACCGTCCCCGGCAACGGTGCCAAATTGATGGTAGGGATTTGTCACGTCCCTAGCCAACAATAAAACACCGACTAACCTAGTGAGTAGCTAGGGTAAGTCGGGATCGTATCCACGAGGACGGTATATCAAGTTTTAGACTAGGTTGGCCTACGACGAGACTAGATTACCAACAAACACAAAGAAGCGATAAATGGAAAATTATGATGGAGGAGAAGTATGAACTAAACTAACACTAGAGACTAACTAAATGATAAAACTAACGGAAATGATGGCTAACTAAGAGGATTAACACAAATATGGAAAGAAGTGGGGTAGGTCGGGTTCATAGGAGTAGAGGGATAATTGGGGTGATCAAGGGTATAGGTGTCTCCTAATCGCTAGAGTCGGTCCGGGCTCTCGCAACTTAGACCGATGTCAAGGTGGGTCCGGGCTCTCGCAACTTAGACCCTAATCCGCGCTCTCGCGACTGAACTATTCTTGACATTTCCGCATCATAGACAAACAATGAGAAGATGAACACAAGCATGGGAAGCATGGCCACTACAACTCACACAAGCATATCAACAAACACATAGAGTGCCTACAATGTCACTAACAACAAAGATGTAACCTTTTCCCCTTAATCAACCCTAATCATCCATAATCTACCCCTAATCCCTCTACTAACCCCACAAGAAGACTACTCACTCATTATCATGAATAAAACAACCATAACAAGAGAAAATAATATCACTAAACAAACATCCATAATGATTAACAAGATCAATGTCAATAACAATATAACAAGATGCAAACAAGATTAAATAAACAAGATTAAGAGTAAGAAAGATTATACCAACACTAGGAAGATGAAAAGATGCAATCTTGTATAAATAAGAACCCAAATAAAACCCAAGGTTGTCAATCTTGGAGAATTCTTCAAGTATCCTCTTAATACAAGAACTAATTACAATGATTAACTAAGGATTAACTAAGATTAAGGGAAGATTAAAACTAATGAGTGAGAGTAAATCTAGGGTTTTGGAGGCTTAAGAGAGTCTAAACTAACATAAGATGTCTTAATATTACAAGAAGGGAGTATATATATGGGTACAAGAATGAAGGAGAAGAAAAGAAACAATGCGGGTGAGCTGTAGCCCATCCCGACCGGGACGGATCATCCCGATCGGGAAGGGTTCAGTCATCCCGATCGGGAAGGGCTCAACCCGACCGGGAAGGACCCACAGTGGCGCTTCTCAACGTGCATCCCTTCCCGATCGGGAAGGCAACTATCCCGACCGGGAAGGGTCTTGTATGTCTCCAATAAGAGCTCTAGGGTCCCTCCTTGTAACTCATGGGCTTCCCTTCGATTCTCGGGACTCGGGATCGGGCCTCAAGGTCTCGGGGTCGATTCCAAGGCCTCGAGTCATCGTTCCTTTATCTTGTTGGCTCCAAAATGCGTATGCATTGAGTCGGAATCACTCCAACTCTTCCAAATCGGTCTCGGGAACCTGAAACGGACTAAAGGAAGCATAAGAAGCCCATGAATCGCTCCCAAGGAGCGATTCCACAAGGAAATGGGACCAAAACATAGCAAAATAAGCATTACAAACTACACTTATCAAGTGCCCCCTGTACGAACAAGGGTTCGTTTTGCAATTTGTCATGAATTTCGAAATTGCTTTTTAATGTTGCAAAATGATGATTTTGCTAAGTCGTGTAAAAATATGACATGATTCGTACTCGACTTGAATTTTCGATACTCGTCATATTCGATAGTTGATTATGGAATCAATATCAAATAATTAGAGTGAGTTTTAGAAAAGACGTTTATGAGTCGTTTTAAACTGAACTAAAACGAAATAGATTATCTCCGCGTTATAACATCGTAATTAGCCCTTTCGAACTATGTAACAATTATTTTAGCATCAACGAGTTCGTGCTAGTTTAATTTATTGACTAATTCGTTTAGACACGATATTCGACTATATAGAGTTGATATCGCGTCTTAAGAATAAATGTTTTATATGTTGGACTATATTGAAAATTGATTCCCTCCGCATCTCGACATCGTGATAAGTCCTTGCACATTATGTGATGTCAGATCCGCATCAACGGGTGTCACCCTAACATAATTAAACGTGCTTGATTTGAAATAGTTTTAGAAATCGACGAATATGCGATATTAATGATGATGACGATGGTGCGAATAATAAAACGTGACCAACGATGAGACAAAATAAAAAAAACGTTATTGTTGACATTGACTCGCTTCAACAATCAAATACTCGGGGTGTCGGGATAAGCGACCGACCACGTTGGGTGAAACACCCTTGTATTCGGATTTTCTTATTTTGTCATCCTTTGTATTCGACACGAATTAGCGAGTAATTTAATGCTTTGATACTAGTAATATTAGCGATATTAGAAATAATAAAAAAAACGAAAAAAGAAGAAAACGAGGAAGACGACGCGGGAAGAGAAGAGGAGAAGAAAGAAGAAATCGGGATTTTTGCACCCTCAACCTACATGTTTCTTATTCTCGGACGGGACTCGCTTAATTGTGGCTTGAGTACGGGAGTATCGAGATTTACGTAGATGGAGTTATGGTGGTTTTAGGGTTTGTAGGTTTGCTAGATACTAGGGTTGTATATAAAGTTGTGATGGATAAAATTAGGGTTTCGAAAAGTGTGTAAAAGTTGCATGCAAAGGGGTGTATATATAGGAATTCTCCCCCACCCCCGTCTAGGGGCACTCGATCGAGTGGCCCAACGCAAAGGTGACAGCGCGCCTGCTAGAGGCCCACTCGATCGAGTGGATGAGGCGGACGAAATCTTTTGAGGATTTTGTGCTTGGGTTGGATTCTTGATATTTTGCATGGCTGTTTTGTGTTTCGGAAATGGCTTTGACCAGGGTTTGACCCGGTCGCTAAAAGTCGGTTTTATTTTCGGGGTCGATTTTGGCCCAAATTAGTCTTATTTGATTGAAAACGACCCGCTGGGCCTGAATTTGAGGTCGGTTTTGTGAGATTTGTTCTCCGTAAAAAGCCCAAGCCAGAAACTAATGATTTTGAGCCCATATCCGAGCGCGTAGAAGCACGTTCGCATCCGATCATCATCGGGTGTTTTTTGGAAACTGCTATAGACACCTAGCAGCCAAATGTGGGTGTCTACAGATGTCTAAGAACAAATTGTTGCTCTTATTTAAATAAAATTTTATTACCTCATCATAATACTCGTGTAGGATTATTTTTTTCGTATACAAATTTCTATATAATTAAAATTTTGAATTTTTTAAATAATTTTGTACTCCGTAAAAAGCTCAAGCCAGAAACTAATGATTTTGAGCCCATATCCGAGCGCGTAGAAGAACGTTCGCATCCGATCATCATCGGGTGTTTTTTGGAAACTGCTATAGACACCTAGCAGCCAAATGTGGGTGTCTACAGATGTCTAAGAACAAATTGTTGCTCTTATTTAAATAAAATTTTATTACCTCATCATAATACTCGTGTAGGATTATTTTTTTCGTATACAAATTTCTATATATTCTTTATTTAAATTAAAAATATATTAAAGCTATAATAATTATTTAAAAAATTCAAAATTTTAATTATATGTTTTTTTAGGGTGAATAAATAAATATTAAAATAGTTATCAAACATAATTGACTAAGCATTTCACACTGTCGTTGTCCAATTTTTGTTGTCTTATGAGGTGATAATCATCGGTTTATATAGTGATAATATTTTGAGTCTTAAAATGGAGTAGGATTATTTTTTCCCTATATAATATATTTTTTTTATCTAAATTAAAAAAAATATCGAGTCTAAGTTGAAGTAGGATTTTTTTATATACAAATTTTCATATTCTTTATTTAACTTAAAAAATATATTAAAAAATTTGGACCAATCACATCGCTCGAAAAGTTCCTACTTTATTAATATATATTAATTTTCAACATAAATTATATCATTAAATCATTTATTTATATATAAACTCATTGTACATTGAATGATTATTATTATAAAAGCAATTAAATAATTTATTAACATAATTTTAGTTTTTTTTCAATATTTTCAATATAATTCATATTACTTTTACAAATATTCAAATTTATGTAATTAATTCAAGTAATTTTTTTTCCCAAAATACGTAAAAATTGCAGACATTTTATAAATATATAATTATTGTTTTATCGTATGTTGAGAAAAATGTATAAATAAATTGAGCTGTTGCTTTTAAGATGCAATTTTAATTGGAAAAAATCAGAAACTTTGATTGAATTTCACTTCTAGTCAAACTTATGTGGTCTAATTACTACAATTGAAAATTAAGTGAGTTGATCTCATGATTCACCATAGTATAGGGGGCTAATCGTCATTTTCGCGTTATTTAAAGTGTTGAAATATCTTATGTATGATTTGATTTGATGAATCAAATATTCGAATAATGTTACACTAGACCTGAAAGGCTGAAACCTTGGGCCATGACATTTTAGTTAATGAAATTAAGTGGATCACAAGGTTGGAAAGAATCAAGTCAGATATTTTTTTTTAACAAAAAAAATAATTCATTAATAGAACGTCAAACGGCATTTACAGCGAATACCTATAATCGCAAGCAAATTTATTAAAAGCCAAAGAATACAATTTCTCTTATAAACTAAGGATCTCGTATCGCAAGCAAATCTATGATTTGACAATTCGGCATGACCTCGTATCGCTATCTTCTTGCAACTTTTGATGAGGGAATCCTTCGTTTGATTCATAAGGGGAGAAAACTTACATTCGTTGACATAGATCGTTGACAAATTACTTGTATCCATTGAAGAGAAAAGCGACGAACCATCAACAAATTAATCTTGTCGAGTAACATGAAACTAAGTCCTATACTAATGTAAAGGACCGAAGCCTTGAAAATGAGGAGGGAAACCTTGAAATAAATGATGAAATTCTCATAAAAAGAGAGACATTTATTGAATAAGAGATTGAATTTCATACTAGGAATTGAAAATTGAACAATTTTTTGGGCTTACCATCGATTAATTATCGATGGAAGCCCGAAGTGAGAAGGAATGTAGGGTTTTTTTGGAGGAGGCGGGAGGCCAGGAGTGAGGTTTTAGGTTTTGGTACTTCTTCAAACTCTTAATTCTTAAATGACATAAAATGGTGAATCGAGTCAGATATTTGGTTTGATTTAATCCGCATAGTAAATAGTTATTTGACCTTATATTTGAAAAGACGAATGGAATCGAAATCAAATTTTTTTGAGCCGAACTTTACGGATGTGGTCAAATAGTTTGACTCACTCACAATCCCTAGAATCATGTTGTAAAAAGTACTCCCTCCGTCCCAATGAATTGTTTGCCTATTCCATATTGGGGCGTCTCAATGAATTGTTTGTCTTTCTATTTTAGGAATGCATTTTATATGTAATTTGACCATTTCATGAGTTTTGTTCCACATATCACTCCCTCATTGGATCTCTTGCCCTTGGTGTCAAAAGTAAAGACAAACAATTAATTAGAACGGAGGGAGTATTATGGAAATGGAATAAAATGTTAATAATTGAATATTGAAATTAAATTCATGAAGAAAAAAAAATCAAGTTGTACGTCAAACACTACTTTACGGAATTTCAAGGAGTACCATCAAAGTTTTGAATCAACACTATCAGCACCCCCAAAACCAGCATCAACCACCTATGCCTATCATCGACACTACAAACCACCTTCCACACCGAGGCCACCAGCAATCACGGTGTCCGTGAGCAAACAATGAAAAAAGTCACTTAGAGACGTAGGCAGTATGCCCTGACATTGGTGTTGGATATGATTGGAGGGAATGTTAAGTCTTTGAACAATCTCTCCCAAAAAAACCAGACAAATAAATCAGTTATCAAAGAGACGTGGGGTTTAAAAACCCACACGAAAACGAAAGAGTGAGTAAAACAGAAAACAGATGCATGCATGACCTGACTACATAAAGCTCAACTTCGTTACACATCTCCAATTTCCATGTTTTGATAAAAATAGTAGGTATTTTTGGTGATCATAAGCTGTGCCTGACTCCAACGTTGCTCCAAATAACGCATTGCCTTTCCCCTTGGATCACCTTTTGTTCCCTCTTCTATCATCTTCTATCGAATGCCACGCAACCGATATTTCAATAACTTGCCCACCTTTTCGGTCTGTTTGTTGTACCAGCAAGTAGCGAATTTGACAACCTGTGAACAGAAACAGCGATTTAATTGTTCATAGGACTATTATTTCATCATTCTATGATCTTACCATATCGCCTCCTTCATCGTGCCATCAATGCAATCAAGTGTTAATGGCTTTAAAAACCCTCTCACTTGAATTGGTGAATAACAAGTACTCCGTAGAACAATATATACTTCTCTCTTTTTATTAGGACACGTTTTTAATTTCTCTTCTCCTGATCACTATCCTTCCTGGTAGGAAAAGTGGATATAGTTTATTCACCCTTGTGCTAGAATACAGCAAGGCCATTTCCGGACAACTCAAGAGCTAAAGGTAAATTGTGTGTTATTGCACCAAATGACTACTTATATCACAATATATACGTACACACAAGAAAAATCAGTTTATAGAGTCATTTTGCTTTATTCCATCATCATCTAAAACAAAAATAACGAGTCGTTGGCTCAGATGATGAGCAAAACAAGCCAAAAAGAAGACACTTTCAGTGCACTTCAACCACAAAATTACAGAGAACTAGAGAAGTTTCAGTTACAATCAAGAGCTTATGAATATGATACTTATTGAAGATCATGAAACTATGGTGATCAGCCTTTCAAGTGATACTATGGTAAGGAGTATCAGATGCTGTCATTAAAAAAAACCTTGAAAGCAAATACAGATGTGTCTATTAGACGATATTAATATATTGTAAGTTAATGGTAGTAATTAGTAGAGTTCATTGACATTACGTCATGAGTATATGTATATCATTTAGTATATGTTATTCCCGAGACAAATTATTCGATATATCTCGTTGTAAGCCTTCGATATAAATACCGAGTTAGTTGAATGACGGAATGTCAAGGGAATCTGCTAATTACTACTATTAACTACAATATATTAATATCGTCTAATAGTGTCTATACTTAAAATCTTTATCAAGAATAATATATTCTCGCATAAATCAGCCCAGTGAGTTACTAATTCGATACCCCTCCCATTCAACTAGTTGCTCATGATGCTACTCTTTTGTGAGACTTATTTTAATCAAATTTAGACAATTAGTTGCATTACAATGCATCATTAGGCATTGGCTCCTTGACTGTAGTATACCCCTGTCAACCAAGAGCAAAATGGAGAAATTCACGGAAGTCGTGAAAAAAAAATAGGGGATTCGTTGAGAAAGATGGTATACCAAACTATGGACTTTTCTCCCTGTATACCGCTGCCCAAGGTGTAAAGAAAATTGTGTAAGATGGCAGATCCTAATCTTCTGACCAGACCTGCAAGGTTTTGCAGCAAGCGAGTAATATTATAACCTAAAAATACGAGGCTTCAAAAATATACTCGGACGTGAAGGTTCAAATATCCGCAATACAGAAACACCACCAATTTATCAAGGTTTTGCAAGAGTATAAGTGTATAACGACCACATTTGAAGTAATATCATCCACTTTCATAGCGATAAGGCCTAGATGAGGCTGCAATCACCAATTCTCGATTTTAGGTCTCAAATCCAGATTTAATAAATGCTTGTATCTACTAAGCAATTTCCCAAATCCAGATAGTTCTATGTATCATTCCATTATATTATGGTGTCCTTGAGCTAATTCTTTCTTCATTAATTGAGGTTTCACAAATTCCACTTTTGCATTGTGAAGTACAACTTGAGTTATGTTCTACTCTAAAAAAATAAAATAAGTCTTTTGTAAAGCTAGACTAAATTAAACTGTAAGGGCAATAATAATGGTTAAAGTTTCGTACTAAACTTTTTCATCGACACATCACATCAACCCAAATTATTAATTATAAAACTTTTTAAATCTCCTCAATGGTAAAAGTTCTTTATTTTTTCTTTGTGGTCCCCGCTTTTTCTCTCATTTCCCTACATGAAACCGATTTCTTACTTTAGAAATCGGTTTCATATAAGGAGCTCCTTATTGTCTGGAATAATGGGTAAAAGGTATGAAACCATTTACACAAATTCTTGTTTGTGACGGAAATCTGTCACAAACGTATGACGGGTGAAATAAATATCAAATAGGTGTGATAATACAAAAGTCAAGTTGGTGCGACCTAAATAAATAATAATTGTCTTTATCTCACTTACTTAACCCGTCTTAAGCTAGAGACGAACTGAACTTCTTATCCTACACCATTGCTATTACCGTAATAGTACTATTTTACACCTAAGATTCCCATGATGAATTAATTTCAATACCAAACCGCACGCACGCTTTAAAAGTAGAATTAAGGGATATTTCTCGCGTTACCCTCGAACTTTGACACATTGCACATGGTACCCTTCATTTTAAGTTTGTTCCTATGGTAACCTTGTGTTTTGCGTTTAGTGCCCATGGTACCCCTGATCAATTTTCCGTCATAACATCGTTAAAAGTTAGTTTAGTTAAAGTGGTTATTTTTAATTTTTTTGGTGAAATTAGTCAGAAAATTAATGAAATTCAAATTAAAATAGTTCAAAATTGAGGAAATGCCTATGGTACCTCTGTGTTTTCAATATTTTAACCATGATACCATTGTATTTTCAATTTTTTGTCCATGCTACCCTTGTGAATTCAATTATTTGTCCATGATACCCCTGAATGAATTGTAACCATAAGTGTACCATGGGCAAAGAATTTAAAATATAAGGGTACCATAGCTAAAACATTGAAAACACAGGATACCGTGGACATTCCCTCAATTTTCAATTATTTTAATTAGAAGTTCGTTAATTGTTCTAACTAATTTTTCCTCTGAAATAAATTAATCACTTTAACTAAACTAACTTTTAACGTCGTTATGACAGAAAATTGATCAGGGGTATCATGGGCACTAAACACAAAACATTACCATAGAAACAAACTTAAAATGAGGGGTACCATGTATAATGTGTCAAAATTCGAGGGTACCGTGGGAAATATCCGTAGAATTAATGAAACCTTAAGGCGCCAAAATGAAAAGCTCAAACATCAAGGCACGAAGGAGAGATTATACTATTTTTGAAACTCGTCATTTTTTTAATTAAACCTCATTTGTTAGCCATAGGACATAGCACTAGAGTCCGACACTCTGTTACCCTGCTCTTTAATTTACCTCGCATACTTGCGTTCGCCATGTAATCCCTTCATCCCAAAGAGATGTTCCCATTTCATATGGACACATAGGAATATAGTTATTTATTTTAGGTGGGTCCAAGTGTAAACAAAAGAAATAATTAAATAATATAGTTAGACCCAATATGATGGCACAATGGTAAATAATGAAAAGGGAAAGGGATAATATTGTAAAAGTTAATAGCCAAATATGGAAATAATCAAAATGGGAACAAGATAGTGGGAAATCCGTTTTAGGAAAGTGGGAACATTACAGTGAGATGGAGAGAGTAATACTACTTTGATATGACATTTCGATACTTATTTTAAGGCAAAAACCTAGGATCATTTTCATAAAATAGCCGAGTCTGAAATTTGAACTGAGCAAGTCGAATTAACGTAGCACTCAGTCTGACAGCAAATTCAATAAAGCTCCAAACAGAAATCTGGCCACTATTGACTTGTCATCATTTTGAATGATTTACACCTTTAGCTAACTTTGGATGGTTGGCTGGTTGCATTGCTTAAACTTATGCAAGTGATAAACAGTTACAAAAGAGAGCAAAGTTTTGACTATGTATGTACTTACACCAGCAAAACACTTGAAAGTTGTGGTCTATTACATTGCACTGAAACAACATACACGAACATGTGAAATGTAACACTCACAAAACAAGATAGTATATAGGAACCGCGCAAGTGTTAGAAAATCAGACACTCAAAATTCCTTGAGCTGAATATCTGTTTCGTTTAACATGGCATGTGGGCAGAATAAAATGAACTCCTCTGCGTATAGGTTGAATGGATTTTATGCTGAACACACATGATCAAAATCATTGTCACGGGTGAGAAGATCAGAAAAAATTATTAAATACAAGTAGTACGTTAATAGTAAAAATACACATAAAATTACTAAACGGCACAAATTTACTGAGTATTTTTCTAAACTAATACTCATGCTGTTTCTTAATGTTTGTCCCATTTCCTGTTATATGTAAGGATTACTTTATTAAAATGGTGTAAACATTAAAAAACGGAGGGAGTATGACACTACAAGAATGACAACATTTAGCAACCGGAAAAATCGGTCGGGAAGGCACAACATCGGTCGGTAAACACATTTACCGACCGCATTTTAAAAGTTTCCGACCGATAGTCTATAGTCGAAAACTATGGTCGGAAACAATAAGTACCGACCAAACGATCCAGTCGATGAATCACCGACCGAATTACGGTCGGTAAAGATTAAAAACGGTCGGCAATAAAACTTACCGACTGATTTTGTCGGTCGGTATATTAAGCATCACCGACCGACCAGTCGGTCGGAAATGGTATTACGCGGTCGGTAAATCGTATTTCCGACTGAAACTTGCGGTCGGTAAGTGTTGCCGACCAAGCCAAAGTCAGAACCTCCTGTAAAACGTTTGGTCGGAAAAAGGGGGACTCGGTCGGTAATGCGGTCGGTATTTACGGTTTTTACCGACCGCTCCTGTCGGTCGGTAATGCTTACCGACCGTAGATCGACAATATCTAAGTTGCTTATGGCGGTCGGTAAAGAAAGCCGGGCGGTCGGTAATTACGTGTGGGCGGTCGGTAAATATGTTTAGGTCGTGCTGGATCCAATTGTTTTGTTGTCCTCCAATTTGCAATATACAAACCTGCATTCAAACTACAACATACAAACTACAATTTGTTGTCATCGATATCGTATCATTCAAATCTTCCAACTCATTCAAACTACAATATCATTCACTTCAACCTTCATTCGTTAACTTCATCCAATTCATTCATAATCCAACATCTCCACAATTCATTCACATAATATGTTTAACTACTTAATTAAGCGAATACTAATGAAAGTGTAATTAAAGAGTCTAAACAACTTGGAAGAGAATTCAAAGTTTACACAACTTAAAAGAGTAATCAATTAAAAGTTCAAGCTACACTTGAAACCCGACCCCGGCTCCCCCAACTCCACCACCTCCCGAATTATCGTCATTCGGATTACGGAAGTTAGTGTTGTTGAACGGGTTACAGTTCTGAGTTTGTAATACCTTGTTAAGCGCTGACATGAGCTGCTGTTGTTGTTGCATGAGCTCCCGGGTCTCTTCTCTAAAGCGCCTGTTCTCTTCTTTCTCCTTCTCCAAGGCTTCCAAAATTTTGTTCTGAAATTCTTCTGCCCGTTTTTCTTGTTGTACAAGAATACCGGGATGATAGGAGCTCGAAGCATTACCCTTGTTCTGTTGAGGGGGGGTGAAGTACAATGGGCCGGCGGATCCCACTCCGTATACGTGGCCCTTCTTGAAGCCCTTGGCCGCTTCGAACCACAGTTCGTCGTCCTCTTTTCCTTTCTCCTCCTCCTCGTTCTTTTTCTTGAGCTCTTCAAATCGTTCCTATTAGCAAACAGAGGAAGGTAATGTTTAGGAACAAGTTATAACTAATTTATTAAGGAATTTTAAGATAATCTCTATGATTAACTAAATTAACACTTACAAATGTCTCCTTCGCCTTTTGACTGGTAAAAACTCTTTTACCGTCGACAACCTTAGAGTGCATGGCTTCCGCGAGCTCCGCCGCACTGGGCCTCCTACCACCCAGTTGCTCCATCTAAGAAGACAAATTATTACTACCATCTTAAAAAAAAATATGAATAAAAACATTATGGAATATTTTAATATATTTTGTCATTACCAGCCTTGATGCATGTTTCGTTGCCTTGATCGACCCCCCGTGATGACTAGGGCCAGGCTGTGCACAAGCTTTATTTGCGGCAGCTGTCTTTGATCTCTTCTGGAAAGCCTTCGACTTCCGTCGCTCCAACAAGTCCTTGTAGACTTGTGGCACCATCCACCCTGGGCAGGCCTTGTTCTTGCCATTCCGCAGTTCACATATGTCGTTAACGGTGTCCTTTAACCGTTTACGACATTCGTCATCGTACCTCTCCCTAACTCGCTCTTCATGCTCGGGCTCCCATGAACAGTACCCCTGACATTGTGACCGATCATAAATTAATAATTACGTATTAAGAAAAAATCTAAATAACAATTAAAAGTGCATATAACTATATATCTTTGAATGTAAGGAAAATAAAGTGAATGTATACCCTAAAATTGTCGAACCATTTATCTTTCACCGTCGTCGGGGTCTCCCGGTAGTTCATATGCGGTTCATGGTAGAAACCCTTGAACGACTTCGTTACTCGTCTTACCACACCGGAGTCGTCAAACCTTAATCAACACAAATGCCACATATTAGATTTTTGTATAAAAGAAAATTATATACTACATCTACTTCGATAATGATAGAATAAGCAATACCATCTCCCACTGGGCTTAATCGCAATTATTTCCAGATCTTCCTGCTGTTGTTGTTGTTGTTGTTGTTGTTGTTGTTGCTGCTCCTCCTCGTGCTCGTCGACTTGAACCTGTGGTCCACGTCCACGTCCACGTCCGCCGCGTCCACGTCCGCCTCGTCCAACCATCTTTCAGATACGATCTGTTGAATGACAAAACAAACAAACATATGCAAATAATACTTCCCAAATGCAAATCCTTGAAAATATTTAACAAATAATATCATCTTGCCTAAAACCAAACAAACATATACAAATAATAACTGCATTTATCCATGAGTGTTGATCGACCACTAATTCAATGACTAAGCAAATACAAGTTAGCAATCATCGTTCTCGTCATCATCGTCTTCTTCTTCTTCTTCTTCTTCTTCTTCTTCTTCTTCCTCTTCTTCTTCTTCATCCTCCTCCTCCTCCTCCTCCTCAAACTCATCTTCAAATTCCTCCTCCTCATCAATGTTATCATCTTCGACAATCACATCATCACCCATCTCGTTCATCTCTTCCATGTCCTCCCCTTCAACAAAACTTTCTAAGACGCCATCGGCAACAACACCAGATAATAATGAAGTACTACTCACATCTTCTTGAAATACCGTGACATCCACTGGTGCATTAAATTGTGACTTTGCCCGACCCTTAAAAACAGCCCACCAATGATCTCTATCCTTCTTTGGGTTTGGGTATGGAGCAAAATAAACATGACTAGCTTGATGGGCAAGTATAAAAGGATCATAGTTACCATACTTCCTCCTACTATTAACTTCTACTAGTTTATAAAGACCATGAACACTTGTACCGTTTGTGGAATTATCCATCCAGGAACACTTGAACACGATTGCATTATAAATTCTCTTCTCCCCACAATACCTCAACTCAATAATTTCCTCTAAAGTGCCATGGTAATCGTTTCCTTCGACATTACTTACGCAAACCCCGTAATTCATGGTAGCTCTGTTTTTCCCATATTTCTGTGTGTGGAAATTAAACCCATTAATCATATATCTTTGCCAAGTGTTTACTTCTTTAGAAGGACCAAATGCTAAGGCTTGAATCACATCATCTTTGACATTCATCTCAGTTACATATCCTTTAAACCATTTTGGGAACAACTTCTCATATGTAGTCCAAACTTCATCCATTTTAGCTCGTGGATGTTGCTCCATAATGAACTGTTCAAATAAGCTGTAATTATCCAATTTAGTCGTGACATTTACATCTTTTAATTTTAAAATAAATATGTAAGTTGTTACTATTTACGTACCGTTCATATTCTCCTAGTAGTTCACAATTTGATAATGCGTACAAATGTGCACGATCGAACTCTTGTTCGTCCAAGTACCTCTGTTTTGGTTTAGCAAGAGCTCTACCTTTGTGTTTTCGAAAGAGCTCGGGTAAAGATGAATCATTTTCGTCACCCGTGCCCACATCCAAATCCTTAGCCTTTGTGTCTACGTGGTCTTCAAAGTATAGAGAACAGAAATTTGATATTTCTTCAGTTAAGAAAGCATTGCAAATTGAACCTTCCACACGTGCTTTGTTACCCACTTTTTTTTTCAAATGATTAAGAAACCTACATTTTGATATAGTGTAGAGTATTTTCACAATTATGATGATATAATGATTAAGAAACAATAATAAGTTGAGTATTTTCACAATTATACCTCTCAAAAGGGTACATCCACCTATATTGTACTGGCCCACCAACCCTTGCTTCGTAAGGCAAATGTATTGGTAAGTGCTCCATTGAATTGAAGAACGATGGTGGAAACACTTTCTCAAGTTTGCAGAGGATCTCCGCAATATCGTTCTCCAGCCGCTGTACATTTTGGGTTGTATGGCTTGAGACACACAAATCACGAAAAAATTGGCTGATCTCGGTAATTGAATTCCACACATTAGTTGGCAGCAAGTGTTTCAAAGCAACGGATAATAGCCGTTCCATGAACACATGGCAATCGTGGCTCTTCATACCATGGAGTGTGAGACTGTGTAGGTCGACGCAGCGACCTAAATCCGATGCGTATCCATCTGGAAACCTCAAGTTGCATATCCACTCACAGAGTACCTTTTTTTGCAGTTTGTCAAGAGTGTAGGGAGCTTTTGGTTTGCGGCCGTCCTTGAGGTGTAGGTGACCTCTACTACATAATTTGGGCAAGTCCTTCCTTGTGTTATGGGTGTCAGCTGTTTTATTTTTATTATCCAATACTATATGAATTAATTGCTCAAAAAAGTTTTTTTCAATATGCATGACATCCAAATTGTGTCGAATCAACAAATGCTTCCAATAAGGTAGGTCCCAAAACAAGCTCTTTTTGAACCACCCTGTTTTCATGTTCTTAAGTTCTTTCAGTTCTTGATCAGTACCATCAATTATCGTCGGGTAGTCTGATATCGTCTCCCAGATTTCGCATCCTGACAATGTCGGAGGTGGTTCGTCATTCTCGCACTTACCCTTCCTAAAGGCAGTTCTGTTGTAACGGAATGTATGATCTAGGGGTAAGAACTGCCTGTGACAATCGAACCAACACATTTTACCTCCATGTGGAAGCCAAAACGCCTTGGTGTCTTTCATACAATGTGGACATGCAAGTTTGCCAGCAGTAGCCCACCCAGAGAGCATCCCATAAGCCGGAAAATCATTGATGGTCCATAGGATACATGCTTTCAGCCGAAAATTTTGTTTCCGGGACACATCATAGGTGAGCACTCCCGTGTCCCACAACTCTTTCAATTCATCAATAAGAGGTTGCATGTATACGTCCAAGTTTTTCTTAGGATTTTTGGGCCCGGGAACGATCAAAGATAGAAACATAAATTGTTTTTTCATGCATAATCCAAGGGGTAGATTATAAGGAGTGAGAATCACCGGCCAACAGGAGTACGACTTACCAAATTGACCGTATGGTGTAAAGCCATCTGTGCAGAGTCCAAGTCTGACATTACGAGGCTCACTAGCAAACTCCGGAAACATATAATCTAGATGCTTCCAAGCCTCACTGTCACTTGGATGAGCCATGGTCCCTGGTACACGTGGATTTTCTATATGCCATCTCATTTCTTTTGCGATGTTCTTGGTTGCATATAAACGTTGCAACCTTGGTGCTACAGGGAGATAGGTTAAGACTTTGAAAGGTATGTCTGCCCCACTAAAAGTTTTCTTCTTGTACCTATCTTTTCCACACTTCTTACATTTATCAAGCATGGAGTCTTCTTTCCAAAATAGCATGCATCCATCCGGACATGAATGGATCCTATGATGGGGCATTTGAAGGCCCCTAAGCAACCTTTTAGTATCGTAAAATGTGCGAGTCATCATATTATCTCGTGGAATGATATCCTCAATCAAAGCAGCTATCTTATCTAAACTTCTTTCCGGTAGGTTGTCCTCACATTTAATGTTAATCATCCTAGAAGCTACTTCTAGCAATGATGACTCACATCCACGATACAGAGGTGTCTCGGCGGCCTCTAACATTTCAAAAAATTCTTTCTGATCATGGTGGGGGCTTTCTTCTTCACCTAAAGGAGAATCCTCGACACGGTCGAACATTATGTCTCCAAATGCATCTACTATCATCTCCCGATAAGGTTGGTCGATGAAAGCATTAGTGTTTGTTGAAGTACTAGGATTACTAATAAAAGAAAAGGGTTCTCCATGGCACACCCAATTAGTATAACCAGGCGTAAACCCTTTGCTATAGAGATGCTCTTTCACCTGATACTCATTCAAGTACTTCAAATTTTCACACTTCACACATGGACATCTAAGAATCTGATGTGCCTTGTATTCTTCTTGTTCCTTAGCATATAGAATAAAATCATCCACCCCAAGTATAAACTCATACTTAACTTTGTTTCTATCGTCTACCCTTTCGTACATCCATTTTCTTTCGGTATTCGTCATTATTAGATTTTCTATAAGAGAAACGAAAACCTAATTAAATAACATATAAAAATGGAGTAAATAACACAGAAATAACCACGAGTTTACTCTCGTTATGTTAAAAAACAATAATCGAATATAACTAGATCAGGGGTTGATACGTTTATTTACTCTAATTAGACAATTTAAACTCCCATGATCTCATCTCATTCGTACCCCTTCATTATTTAATTAACTTTTCACATCTAACCTTAGTTTAATATATAAACTCAAATTGTTAGTATTCTAAGCTACAACTATATTAGGCTAAAGAATGTTAGTCCCTACATTGTTATTATTTGTTAAGTTGAGAATAAACAGTAGATGATGGCCATTTGTGTATACATTTGAGAGTAACATGAATATGCATATTTTAATGTTATAACAAGGAGTTGTCCGCAAGACTTTTAATTACGGAGCAACAACTAAACTATACCAAACTTCGAAGATAAAAAAAGGGGAAGAATAATAAAGGCAGGCGAGATGAGGTCGAGGAGATCAAATAGAACGGAGGAAGTATATATTATGCCCATGCATTCCTCAAATTTCATATACATCCAAATCCCATACATTTTCTAATGCAAACCATGATCTCAAGCAACTCTAACCTAAAACCAATCAACCTCAAATAATATAAAGTCGAAAAAAATTATAAAATAAATATTATGTTCATAATTTATCATAAATAATATGCATAATTGCATGCATGAGGCTTATCCTAGGAAATTTCTAACCCAAAATTCTAGTTAATGTAGAAATGTAAGTTAATTTAAATCATTGTTTGTCGATCAATCGGATTTTTTTAACTTTAAATAAATGAGTTTTAGGAACACGATCGTTTATAATATGTTTTAAATTAGTTTAAAATAATGGGTAAATGACAATGATGCCTTTCTCCTTTTAAAGGTCAACCATATTTTCAATTTGTTCTCTAAATGGAAATTGAACAATTCGCTTAATGTCGACCATATTTTCGTTTTAAGACTTACCAATCAACCTTACAAACCAAACAAGAATACTAATTGGGTAATCCAATCAACATTGAATATATTCTTAAGACTAATTATACTAAACAATTTTCCAATCAAAAATACTAATTGGGTAATCCAATCCAAAATTTTCCAAAGGGTAAGTACTATAGGGAGAGCTATACTAATTGAACCAATTTTTCATCTAAATACTATAGGGAGAGCTATACTAATCTAACTAAACTATACTAAACAATTTTTCATCAAATTTCACCCTAAATTAAATTAAATTTCAATTTCATCCTAATTATTTTTTCATCCCCTAATTAAATCTCTCAAACCCTAATTATTTTTTCTCTCAATCTCTCTATTTCCTAACTAACTAATTTCTCTCAATTTCTCAATTTCCTAACTAACTAAATCTCTCAAACCCTAATCAAAATCTCTCAATTTCAATTTCCTAACTAAATCGCTCAAACCCTAATTATTTTTTCATCCCCTACACTTAGTAGAAGCAACTCAACCAAAATTAATACTAATAAATCCAATAATGATAATAATAATCTTATGAGAAGTTTTTCATAATTTGGCTAAGGAACCTAATTACACTAACCTAATAAGTTTCACCCTAAATCTAAATTTAATCCTAAATTCATCAAACACTTGGATTAACAACAATAATAAACCAAATATAAATAAAATCAAACAAAAAAATTGAGTTAGAATTCATACCTAGGTTGAAATTGGGGATTTTGGGGAGGATGGGTATGGTAATCCGGCGAAGGGCGGATCGGGGCTGGTGCGGCGGTGGTGTGACGGCGGTGCGGGGGAGGTTCTCCGGCGAAGGGGGGTGGCGAAGGGGGGTGGGGATAGGGGGGTCGGGTTCGGAATTGGGGTTTGGGGATGGGTAAAGGGTTTTTTTTTAAGTTACTGCGAAGTGAGTAATGAAAGGAGCCGGGGTGATTTATGTTAACAACGTCACCGACCGACAAATCGGTCGGTAAATTAGAAAATCGGTCGGTAAAACAGCTCGGTACCGACCGATGTTCTTATTTACCGACTGATTAATCAGTCGTTATTTTACCGACCGAAAGTCCCATTTACCGACTGTTGTCGGTCGGTAAGCGTAATTACCGACTGTTTTCCATGCGGTCGGAAAATATCGGTTGCTAACCACGACTTTTCTTGTAGTGTGAAACATGGCTAAGTTGAGCAAGTTTTCTGACTTCATCTGCTATATAAATTTCTACGTCGTAGTTTTACCTGATATTGAGCGGAAGGCTACCTCTCGAGTCATCAGTTTTTCCCATACAATGGAAGACTGTCCAGTCCAGATGTAGTCAAGCACTAATAACGCCTCTGTAAGACAACGCAAACAAACAAAGGGCAAAAGTTGATTCCTTTGCTGCTTTGTGTTCGGGTCAAAAATTTGCACCTTCGAAATACGACGTGGCACATTACAAATGGTAGGTCAAAAAATCAAAGGTCAAAAGGTCAAAGGTCGGAAAGTCAAAGACGATAGTCAAAAACCGAGGGTCAAAGGTCAAAGTCAAGAGTCGAGGGTCAAAGGTCAAAAGTCAAAGGTCGAAGGACGAAAGTCAAAGGTCAAAGGACGAAAGTCGACGTTATTAGAGTCATTGGGACAGACGGAACCCGAAACAACAAAAGGCAATGGGCCAAACAAGGCAAAGAAACGTCTTGCAGCCCATTTGGAGAATGCAGCCCACCAGAGAAAAGGTCAAGGAATATTCTCTAAATGTATGGGATTTCTCCTCCTGACCAGGAGATGTAGAAGGAGAAGAATGTAACTGCTGAGGAGAGGATTAAATGCCTAGATATCAAGCAATAAAGGGATAAAATGCCAAAGATAGCAGACAATAAAGAGGATTAAAAGCCAAGATTCCCAAGAGGAGGGGAGGATAATGGCTAGCATTAGTATAAAAGGAAAGAGAGGAAGAAGGAAAAGGGTCATCTAAGAACACCGACTCCGAGCATACACTACATCAAAATACCAGCCATTAACCGTAGAAAAAATACTTGTATTTGTATTCCTTTCTTCATTTTTTCTCGTTCATAGTAGAATCTTGGCGGGATTCCGACTCCCCCCGCGGTTTTTCCCACATCGGATTTCCGCGTCACCAAAATTCCGTGTGTTGTTTATTTTTCCTTTCGTCGTTTCTCGCTCGTCCGATTCATGATTATTTCGTTAAAATTCGTTTATAGGCAGATCGCTTTAACTCGCAACCGAAATCATAAACCCGGTAAATTTTTACCAAAACAATTTGGCGCCCACCGTGGGGCAAAGTGATCATTTCCTATAAGCCAAACCCTACAGTGAAGGAATTCCGTATCGCCATGTCCGGATCTGGGCAAAGTCCCTCCAGCAATTAAGGAGCATCAACCCAGCCCGTCAGGGGAGAACCGTCCCTAGGATCAGCAGAGCCAATTCTCACGCCCCTCACCCTGGCAATTCCCACCAGCCTGACGGTGAAACCCACGCTATCAGCGTCTAGGCCCCTTCCGACGCCAAAAACTTCTGGGGTCACCAGCTCCTCCAAGGCCAGGAAGGAGAGCATACCAACCAGAACTACGACTCTAGAAGGATTTGTGGGAGAAGCTTCCAGTGGCGCGGGGTCACCAAACCTGATGCAGAGTATGCTCCAAGGAATCAATGCTCTGCGCCAGGCCGTAGAAACCCTGCAAAAGAACAACCAAGATATAAAGGCTCGGATCTCGGCAGCAGACAAGACTCCAGTTGCATCGCTCCAGATGTCACCAGAGATGCTGCCCCAGATGCCTAGGGGATAACCCAGCACCCGCAGGGAATCAGCAACTGGCAGGAAGACCACCAGAGAAGTCCCCTCAGAGTTGGTCACCAGACTGGAGCTAGGATTGGCTCCACCAGGCCCTGTTATTGAACCCCAAGGGTTGGGTTACCTAACCTATGGTCCCACACCCGACAGATCTCGTACCACAGGTAACCCTCTCTCCAGCATCGAAAGTCCGGGAATTAACTCATTACCTTGTGCAGGAACTCCCGTCCATCAGGCACCAGTATGCCAAATTGCAACCCCACCCGGGATGACCACCTTATCCAACCACCAGTCCTCTAGAGGAGTGTGGACAGCGCCTACCCCAAACCAGCAGACACTGGGATGGCAGCCACGAGCACCGGTGTACCTGGCGACCGCTGATAATAGCCCGTACGCTGGAGCAAACTGGCCACCCAGAGTCCCACTCCAGCAGGCGTCTGAATGGTAGCCCGGATCCGCGACAGCAGCAACACCTTTACTTCCTCCTCCTAGCAGTCAACGCGTGTAGACACCCAAATTTTGACTGCCAGGTGTCTAGCAATTTCCAAAAAACACCCGATGATGATCGGACACAAACGTGTTTCTACGCGCTCGGACATGGGCTCGAAACCATTAGTTGCTGGTTTGGGCCTCTACGGAGTATAAATCTCACAAAACCAACCTCAAATTCAGGCCCAGTGGGTCGTTTCCAATCAAATAAGACTAATTTGGGTCAAAACCGACATAGGAAATAAAACCGACTTTTAGCGATTGGGTCAACCCCAGTCAAAGCCGTTTCCGAGACACATAAAAACAGCCACATAAACATCAAAAGTCTAACCCAAATACAAAACCCACAAAA
Organism: Agrostemma githago; assembly: GCA_958450325.1. Taxonomy (NCBI): domain Eukaryota; kingdom Viridiplantae; phylum Streptophyta; class Magnoliopsida; order Caryophyllales; family Caryophyllaceae; genus Agrostemma; species Agrostemma githago. Next base: position 23,882,669 of record OY288254.1, on the reverse strand, counting down.
TACCCAACTCGAGGTCCAAAATACCGGACCCGCGCGCTCCAGCTGACCCACTCGATCGAGTGTCAGCCCCACTCGATCGAGTGGGCTCTCAAACGGGCCCAGTTGCGGTTCTTTGGGCTACTCGACCGAGTCAGAGGCATACTCGGTCGAGTAACCCTAGACGTGGGTGCATGACAATATCTATATAAACACCCTCTTGCATGCACAATTGAACACTTTGGCAACCCCACTTTTTCAGCTCTACAATACACTTTAGAAAACCCTAATCACACATTAGGAACCTTAATAAACCCTAGCAATTTACAAACCTTAAACCACCATAACATAACTTACATCTCGATACTCACGTGCAAGCCACAATTAACGAGTCCTGTCCGAGAACAAGAACATGTAGGTTGAGGGTGCAATATTCCCGACTCTTCTTCTCTCTTTCTCTTCCGCGCGTCGTCCGTGTCGTCGTCCGTCGTCGTTTTTTTTGTTTTATTCGTGTCTATAATATCGTTAATATCATTAGTATAAAACATTAAAATACGCGCTAATTCGTATCGAATATGAGGGATGACGGAATAAGAAAACACGAATGCAAGGGTGTTTCACCCGACGCGGCCGGTCGCTTATCCCGACACCTCGAATGTTTGATCGTTGAAGCGTGTCAACATCAACAAAATTGTTTTTATTTTCGTCGCGTCGTCATCATCAACATCACATACATCGATTTCTAAAACCTTTTTTTATTCACGTATTTTTATTCAAGTTGAGTCGAAACCTTTTGATGCGGATCCGACATCATACGATTCGCAAGGATTAATTATGATGTCGGAAGGCGGAGGGAAACAAGTCCAGTTTTTTTAGTCAAGTGTCAATCTATTAGATTCGATACCAATTCAATAATTGGATGTCGAATCTAAACGATTTAGTCAAAAGATTAAACTAATAAGATTTTCATTGATGCTAAAATAGTTGTCACCTAATTCGTTAGAATTAATTACGACACTATAAACGCGGAGAAAATTTATATCGTTCTTGTTTAATTTAAACGACTTACATTATTTTTTTCAAGTTTCGCTCTAATATTCCATACCGATTCAATAATCGAATATGGGATATGACGAGTATCAAAATTCGAATCGAGTATAAATCCCATAATATTTATGCCCGATTCAACAAAATCAACGATTTACCAAAATCGAAAAGCAATCTCGCAATAAATAATAAATTACGAGGCGAACCCTAGTTCGTACAGCGGGCACTCGATCGAGTGCCTAGTCCACTCGGTCGAGTGGCACCCTAAAAACCGAGACAGAAGGTTTTTCGACCACCACTCGGTCGAGTCTCGCAATGACTCGATCGAGTGGCAGCGTGCTCGGTCGAGTTCGTCAATAACTCGATCGAGTAGGGTCTAAAATACGGGACAGAAGCTTTTTTCGAGGACCACTCGGTCGAGTCTTTCAATGACTCGATCGAGTGGCCTTATCACGACAAATACCGTGAGTCCCACATCGCTTTTCTAGTCTCGATAATACTTTTTTATGACTTAGGTCAACACGTGTCAAATCTATCACGTGAAATATTACTTTTCAAAACCATGCATCTTCTCCTTTACATCATTCCATATCACTCTACATTTAGCAAACCGTTATTATCGTTATTCACCGTTACTAACAAGTTTGTTATTTTTCTTGTTGATTTATTTTCCTCGTTTATTTTATTGTACTAAAATAAACCTCGCATGCTAAATATAACTTTGACGTTAGTTTTAGTTGCATTAAATCGACGTAGCAACCCATTCAATTTTTCGCATGCTTAGGGAAAACAATGTTCGCATATCATTTCACCGTTCTACTAACGCACGTATTAGAAAGTGATTCGATATCTTAGTAGAGGCCGCTAATGTGCGGGCGGGGTTGGGTGTTCTTTGTGAACTTCCCAACACGTACCCTCACCCCTTACTCAGAACCTCGGTTTCCGGATGCCCGAAACCGTTGGCGTACGAGAGTCATTCAATACACGGTATCCGATAATGTCGGTATCGGTATCAAATGCAAAGGGACGAGCCCAATAAACTCTGACATCGGAAATGGGCCATACTTTGTGCATGGCCCACTACGACATAGAGTGGGTTCGAACGGGCCCGAACTCCCACAAAGTTCGGTGGCGACTCCACTTCGATTTAAATTTCAATTCGATCCATTCTCATATGGAGATTCATTCGCCTCCCCAAACCCTCGCGTGGCCGCGTCGGGGTGGACCTATGTCATGTTCACAACGCCTGGAGGACCTCATGCAGAGAGTACTCCTTTAAGTTTTTCTCCTCCTGTTTCTAACCCTCTTGCAGGAACAGTCAGCACAGCTGATCAACAATACCAAGATCTGAGGGAATTAAGAGACCTGATGAATAAAATTCATGGGATGCCACGCCCCCTGGAAAGATCATCTAGAGACAGCTACGCAGATTCACCCTTGATCGACGATTTAGCCTGTGTTGCTGTACACAAGGGCTTCGTGCCACCAGCCATGATGTTGTATGATGGCGCTGCAGACCCGTTAGATCACATCAACCAGTACACAACCAGAAGATGATGGTGGTGACCGCTACGGGGCCCCTGAAGGAAGCTTGCATGTGCAAGGGGTTTGGCTCCACTCTGTCAGGAGCAGCCCTCCATTGGTTCGTCGGTCTGCCTAACCGAAGCATCACCTCCTTCGCCGACCTGGTCAATCCCTTCAACCAGCAGTTCGCCAGCAGTAGAAAACCAGAGAAGCAGACTAGTGATTTGTATCGAGTGGTGCAGAAGTTCGAAGAATCCACACGCGACCTCCTCAATAGATTTAACAAGGAGAAAGTAACCATCCCCAGATGTGATGTACCTACCGCCATAGAAGACTTCCGCCAAGGGCTCCACCAGGACTCAGATCTATACAAGGATCTCACAAAGTACCCATGTGTCACATTTGACGATGTGCAGACCAAGGCAATGGCAGCCATCAGGCTGGAAGAAGATTCAGGCCCCAGAAGGGCTGCGTATGGTTCTGAGCACGTCACCAGAAAGGTGCCAACAGAAAAGAGAGGTTCGTCAATATGATGAATGCAGATTCTACCTACCAGAGGCTCGTCAATATGATGTTCAAGAGGCAAATTGGTGATACGATGGAAATATATATTGACGACATGGTCGTCAAGTCAAAGCAAGCTTCGCAACACACGACGCACCTGGAAGACACTTTCAATACACTGAGGGAGTATAAAATGAAGCTGAACCCTTCAAAGTGCACGTTTGGAGTATCATGGGGAAAGTTTCTGGGGTAGATGGTCACGCAAAGAGGAATTGAAGCCAGCACAGAGCAGATCAAAGCCATCCTCCAGCTGGAATCTCCGCAAAAACCTAAAGACGTGCAGCGCCTAACTGGAAGAATTGCCGCTTTAAGCAGATTCATATCCAGATCCTCAGACAGGTGCAGACTGTTCTATGATATACTGAAGAAGGCCCAAAGGTTTGATTGGACAGCAGAGCACGAAAAGGCGTTCAGCGAGTTAAAACACTACCTTAGCACTCCACCTCTGCTGGCAAAACCGGAGCCTGGAGAACCAGTCTTCCTGTATTTTTCAGTAACCGAGGTAGCAGTCAGCGCGGTGTAGTACGTGAGCACGAAGGAGCACAATGCCCAGTATATTATGTCAGTAAGTCTCTGCTTCCTGCAGAGGCCAGGTACACGTCTCTTGAAAAACTTATACTAGCACTTGTTACCGCTTCCTATAAACTGAGACCTTATTTCGAGTCACATGCTATTTCTGTAATAACAAACTATCCACTAAAAACTATTATGAGAAAACCTGAGTTATCAGGAAGGATGGCCAAGTGGTTCATACACCTAAGTGGCTTCGACCTGAAGTTTGTCCCCAGAACAGCAATAAAGTCCCAAGCGTTAGCAGACTTTATATCCGACTTTAGCCCAGCACTGCAGACTCAGGCAGAGAAACACATCCTCCTCCTGGAGGAAGACAAGGGCAAACAGGTGTGGAAACTAAATGTAGACGGCGCCTCCAACATGAGAGGATCTGGAGCAGGATTAGTTCTCAAGTCTCCTCAAGGGGATCTCATAGTCCAGGCAGTACGATGCGAGTTCCGGACAACAAACAATGAGGCAGAATATGAAGCTCTAATCTTAGGTCTCCAGCTGGCTCTAGACCTCAAAATAAAGCGCCTGGAGGCATACAACGATTCCCAACTGATAGTCAACCTTGTGAATGGTTCGTATGCAGCTAAGGACTCCAAGATGATGTCTTACCTTGAAGTGGTAAAGGGGCTCTCCCTTAGGTTCGTAGAGTTCTCAATCAACCAAATCTCGAGTGACCAGAATGCCGAAGCAGACGCCGTAGCTACCCTAGGGGAAACGTTCAAGCCTGGTGTAGTCTCCACCATACCCATCGTCCACGTAATGGAGCCAGTAGTTTGTAATGGTCCACAGGAACACAAGATGCCTGAGAAAAGGGAGAATTCACCAGACCAGGGGTTGCAGTGGCTGCATGAAGCAGGAGTCTACAGCACCTCAGCAGGACATGAAGGAATCCCAGACTGGAGAATACCCTACCAGGAATGGCTACAAAATGACATTCTGCCAGCAAATAGGAAAGAAGCCAGGAGTTTTAGAATGAAGGCATCTAGGTATACCCTCATTGATGGTGTTATGTTCAAACGATCAATTGCTGGACCATACCTGAGGTGCCTAGGTCACCAGAAGGCAGAAATTGTTATGCATGACCTCCACAGTGGTGAATGTGGAAATCATGCAGGGGGCAGGAGTCTATCCAACAAAGCACTCCGCCAGGGCTATTACTGGCCGACAATGCGTAAGGACGCCAGGGAATACGTTAAGAAGTGTGACGCCTGCCAAAGACATGCACCGGTCAACCACCAGCCAGCAGAACCACTACACCCAGTAATTTCTCCCTGGCCCTTCATAAAGTGGGGAATGGATATTGTTGGCAAGCTACCAAGAGCCCCAAGAAACAAAGTCTTTATGCTGGCCATGACAGACTACTCCAAATGGATAGAGGCAGAAGCATTCCCTCAGGTGACTGAGAAGCAGGTTATATCCTTCATAAAACGTAATATTATCTGCAGGTTTGGCATTCCTTCAGAAATCATCTGCGACAACAGGTCCCAGTTTATTGGCAACAAGATAGAGGCCTACTGCGTTAGGTGGAATATCGCACGAACCAAGTCTACCCCCAGAAATCCTCAGTCTAATGGGCAGACAGAGTCTAGTAACAAAATTGTGATAGACAACCTGAAGAGGACGTTGGACGAAGCAGGGGGCAGATGGGCAGAAGAACTCCCCTTGGTGCTATGGTCTGACAGAACCACACCCAAGATGGCTACAGGACAAACGCCTTTCAGCTTGGTCTTTGGTGCTGAGGCGGTCATCCCTTCAGAAGTGAAAGTGCCTACCCACAGATACGGCTGCATAACTGTAACACCCCCATTTACCCAGGAGCCTTATCAAGACATCCCGAGTAAATAAAGGTGTTACCATCTCGGTTTCCCGAGGTAGTAGCTCATTACAATACCATACGGAATGCCAAACCAGTCATATGATTTAAACATTACAACTCATTAACTATTACAGAGGAAGCTACACATTATATAAAAACGGGAATGCCTACACATTCACCTGTGCTACGTCTGAACTCAAGTCGCGTTCACCCGAACTCTGTACATGCATCCCAGCATCCAAACACATCACGATATACATAACCTGCATTATAGACTGCTCCCCAATCGATCAGAAATATCAATCGAATCATCACAGATACATCAAACATACACACTAGATCAGTTTACGATTACATTAAATAACATTAGTAACACAAACATCAAAATTCACAAACATCAATATCAGTATCATCATTCCTAATATCTATCGCGACCGCAGTCACGCCCCGTCAGTCCGAGTGTGCACACCCCTCCTAGGCTCTCCTAAGAGGAAACATCAGGGAAGGTCCCGAGATCAACCGGGCCTAGCTAGTCCTAGCTAGCTTCTCTCAATTGGCACACAGCCAAAATTTCAATAGGCACACAACCTCAATCTCAATTGGCACACAGCCTCAATCTCAATATCATCATTATACAATTATATATCATAGAACATGCATACATACAATGTAAACTGAGTAAGGATAACCTTACCTGATTAGCAGGTCACCACCGCATCGGTAGTACAATTCACCACGGAGATTCTACGAAGTCCGATCCTAATAAAATATTATATATTTTAATTAATATCGAACCTAACTTAACTAAATTATAAAAGAAATCAATAACGACCTAATTAATTCGTCATAACATGAAACCGACCCGACCTAACTAAATTTTGAAATAATACTGACGCGAACAATACCGCTAAGTAAGACGACGCTATTACCCCGACCGACACATGTATTACGAGCACCTTATTAACAGTAATCTATCACAATAGAATTACACCGACATACACAACAATAGTAGTAGTACAACGACAATACCCACCTCAACTATACCCTCAGCGACAGTAATAACATTATAACAAACAACCACCGATAACTCACTACGATAGCAACAATAATGCGATTACGACAACAATGACACACGACAATAACAGTAGCACGACAACTCTAAAACCCGTAGCAGCCTCGACCATACACACGCCCCATAAAGGATAACTCCTGACCCTGACCGACATACCCTACATCAAACAATCCACCGCCGACTCATACGAACAACCCTCACGCGTAAAAGAACTGTCACAAGCATTACGGAATATAAACGGATCAACAACGACCACTACAACGTGCAAGGATAAGGTACTTACAATAATGTAGTGGGAGAGGAAGGGTATTGATAATGGCGGTGGAGTTGTGGCAGCCATAGGACCGACTAGTTTGGGATGGGGAAGAAATTGAAAGGGGAAAAGAGGGGATCGGAGTGCGGCAGGCAAGGAAACGACATGAGGATGAGGGAGTGTGCAATATAGTTATAGACTATTAGGGTAAAAGTATATTATAATATAGGGTATGTGTGTGTAATATTATAATATTATGTATTATTTTTGTATTAAAAATACGACTATTAGAAATGTGATGCGGGTATAGCACTTATAAGAAATGGGTTAAGATAATTTGGTATTAAAGACGGGTTAAAAGAAACCGGTTATACAATAACTTACTATTACCCATTAAAGATACTCGAATTAAACAAGAAATATGAGTACTAAAACTCGGTTATTACAATAACAGAAGACAGGAACCAGTTGGAGATGACAAATAGCTTGGATACTATAGATGAGCTCAGGATTGATGCTCAAATCAGGATGGCCTCCTACAGGCAGACAGTCGCCAGAAGCTACAACAAGAATGTCAAAATCAGAGTCCTGTAGAAGGGAGACCTAGTTCTCAGAAAAGTTTTCCAGAACACCAGGAACCAGCGAGCAGGAAAGTTCGCCTACAATTGGGAAGGGCCCTACCAGGTAGAGAAAGTAGTTAGGAATGGAGCCTACCGACTTATGACCATGGAAGGAAAAATCATCTAGAAACCCTGGAACATCATACACCTAAAAAAATACTTCTTTTAAATGAGCCAATGTCGCCAGAAACAGGGGCCAACGTCGCCAGAAACATGGGCCACTGCCGCCAGAAACATGCCATCTATTCTGCCAGATGCACCTCCACCCGAACCCAGGTTTCATCTTATCAAACCTTGCAAACATATATTTCAACTTTCCCTTTTTTCTTCTACCTGTTTTGCTTTCTTTCCGCAAAATTTAAAACTTAGATGTTTCATCTTCAAGTATGCCTTTAGAGTTTGACTCTCTCCTTTCATGTCATCAAAATTTGATTTTCTTTTTGCATGTGTCATCAAAATTTGATTTTCTTTTGCATCAAAGTTTGATTTTCTTTTTGCATGTGTCATCAAAATTTGATTTTCTTTTGCATCAAAGTTTGATTTTCTTTTTGCATGTGTCATCAAAATTTGATTTTCTTTTGCATCAATGTTTGATTTTCTTTTTGCATACATCTTCGAAATTTGATTTTTCTTTCTTCATATGTTTTCGAAATTCGATTTTCTTCCGCATATGTCTTCAAATATTGCATCCCCATCTTTCCCAAATATCATTAGTTTTTTTCAACTAGAGCTGGTAACTAATCTGGTGGAGTGTATAAATTCTACAGAAGGCGTGTGTCTTGTGACTAAGTGCCTACAACCGGGACATTACAGTCTCCTGCGCCACTTAGCACCCACGCAAAGCGTGGCACCTCCGACTGAGTGGGCGAACTAAATCCCAAGCCACCACTATATCAAAGGTCGACAATAGAAACATATGGCATGCATACAATAGAAGGTAGTAAGACAAAACTACAACTAACGATTACAATCAAACGCAAACAATTACGATCAAAAGCAAACGATTACGATCAAAAGTTAAACATAAGAGTGCCACAGTATTCAACAGACACTTTGCTCCCCTGAGCAAAAACAAAGGTACTACAGAATTTTTGCAAACACTAATAGATCAGAAATTCATGCCACACAGGATTCACAAGCCGAAAACATAGTACAACAAAAGGGGAGTAACGTCACTCCAGCAGAACTTGGTCCGCAGCCTGGACCTCCTCCTCTGGTGGAAATGGAACCGTACTATAGCAGATCCTCCTGCAGGAACCTGGGTCTCTAGATAATTGAGATGAACAGCAGCAGGACCTCTCCCAGGATCATCAGCGGCGTCCTCTTGGTCCACAACCTCTTACCCATCAGCCTCCTGATCAGAAATAGGAGAATCAACAAACTCCTCCAGATCCTTCGCCTTTACGCTAGAGAGAGCATCCGAGTTAGGTGTCACAGGAAATTCCTCATACAGACGTTTTTTCTCTACAACCAGATTCGTCCGCCAGCAATCCGCGAACCAAATCCAACTCTTCCAGAAACTATTTTCTAGCACAGACCTGGGACCAGGAAGTAGCATCTGATCCAGAAAAGCAATGTTCTTGATAAGTGTAGTTTGTAGTGCCTATTTTTGCTATGTTTTGGTCCCGTTTCCTTGTGGAATCGCTCCTTGGGAGCGATTCATGGGCTTCTTATGCTTCCTTTAGCCCGTTTCAGGTTCCCGAGACCGATTTGGATGAGTTGGAGTGATTCCGACTCAATACATACACATTTTGGAGCCAACAAGATAAAGGAACGATGACTCGAGACCTTGGAATCGACCCCGAGACCTTGGGACCCAATCCCGAGCCTCCGAGACCCGATCCCGAGTCCCGAGAATCGACGGGAAGCCCATGAGATACAAGGAGGGACCCTAGAGCTCTTATTGGAGGCATACAAGACCCTTCTCGGTCGGGATAGTGGCCTTCCCGATCGGGAAGGGATGCACGTTTAGAAGCGTCACTGTGGGTCCTTCCCGGTCGGGTTGAGCTCTTCCCGATCGGGATGACAGAACCCTTCCTGATCGGGATGATCCGTTCCGGTCGGGATGGGACACAGCTCACCCGCATTTCTTCTTTTCTTCTCCTTCATTCTTGTACCCATATATATACTCCCTTCTTGTAATATTAAGACATCTTATGTTAGTTTAGACTCTCTTAAGCCTCCAAAACCCTAGATTTACTCTCACTCATTAGTTTTAATCTCTTGTTAATCTTTAGTTAATCTAGTGTAATTAGTTCTTGTATTAAGAAGTTCTTGAAGAATTCTCCAAGATTGACAACCTTGGGTTTTATTTGGGTTCTTATTTATACAAGATTGCATCTTTTCATCTTCCTAGTGTTGGTATAATCTTTCCTACTCTTAATCTTGTTTATTTAATCTTGTTTGCATCTTGTTATATTGCTATTGATATTGTTCTTGTTAATCATTATGGATGTTTGTTTAGTGATAATATTTTCTCTTGTTATGGTTGTTTTATTCATGATAATGAGTGAGTAGTCGTCTTGTGGGGTTAGTAGGGGGATTAGGGGTAGATTATGGATGATTAGGGTTGATTAAGGGGAAAAGATTTCATCTTTGTTGTTAGTCACATTGTAGGCACTCTATGTGTTTGTTGATATGCTTGTGTGAGTTGTAGTGGCCATGCTTCCCATACTTGTGTTCATCTTCTCATTGATTGTTTATTTTGTGGAAATGTCGAGAATAGTTTAGTCGCGAGAGCGCGGACTAGGGTCTAAGTTGCGAGAGCCCGGACCCACCTTGGCATCGGTCTAAGTTGCGAGAGCCCGGACCGACTCTAGTGATTAGGAGACACCTATGCCCTTGATCACCCCAATTATCCTTCTACTCCTATGAACCCGACCTACCCCACTTCTTTCCATATTTGTGTTAATCTTCTTAGTTAGACATCGTTTACTCTAGTTTATTTGTTAGTTCGATCATTAACATTGTTTAACATTGTTAATATAGTCATACTTCTCCTCCATCATTAGTTTTCCTTTTATCGCTTCTTCGTGTTTGTTTGGTAATCTAGTCTCGTTGTAGGTAGACTTAGTCTAAACCTTGATATATCGTCCTCGTGGATACGATTCCGACTTGCCCTAGCTACTCACTAGGTTAGTCGGTGTTTTATTGTTGGCTAGGGACGTGACAAATCCCTACCATCAGTTCTCTGCAGACTTGGACGTACCGAAGCCTTCAGGAAATTTGGGAACCACTCCAACAGGAACATCCTCAACGGATCTGGGGGCTGAATAAGAGTGAGACTCAGAAAGATTTACCACTAGGGGTTCACTTTCTGCAGAAGTAATTTCTGAGAGAGGGGACGAGTTACGCCTTCTCCCATAACCAGCAAAGCCAGCAGAAGCAGAAATAACTTTCCTCTTGGAGACCGCCCTAGCAACGACCCGCCTCCTAGCAGCTACTTGCTCTAGGGACACACGAGGCTTAGCTGATCATGAAAGGAGCGCGAGCAAAAATAAGTACTTTGGAAAGCCAAAGTCAGGCAAACTTAGCCCAGCATGGATGTATCCTACCCGAAGACATGTTCTCACCATATTCTTCATTTTTTCTTTTGGGGGAGGAGAGGAAGGGTCACCTGTGGAGGGATAGAACAAATTGCGAAAAGTCCCCTGCTCCGGATCTAGGACGAATAGTCGGGTCAAAGAATCGATCGTCACGCAAATCATCTACAATTTAAGCAAACGGAAATTCCCGCCTAAGATGAGCTTAGTCGGAAATTTGGGGGCATTTGTTCGGGTAAAAAATTTACACCTTCGGAATACGACGTGGCACATTACGAATGGTAGGTCAAAAAATCAAAGGTCAAAAGGTCAAAGGTCGGGAAGTCAAAGACGATAGTCAAAAACCGAAGGTCAAAGGTCAAAGGTCAAAGTTAAGAGCCGAGGGTCAAAGGTCAAAAGTCAAAGGTCGAAGGTCGAAATTCAAAGGTCAAAGGACGAAAGTCGACGTTATTAGAGTCATTGGGTCAGCCGGAACCCGAAACAACAAAAGGCAATGGGCCAAACAAGGCAAAGAAACGTCTTGCAGCCCATTTGGAGAATGCAGCCCACCAGAGAAAAGGTCAAGGAATATCCCCTAAATTTATGGGATTCCTCCTCCTCTCCAGGAGATAAAGGAAGAGGAGAATGTAACTGCTGAGGAGAGGGTTAAATGCCAAGATATCAAGAAATAAAGGGATAAAATGCCAAAGATATCAGGCAATAAAGAGGATTAAAAGCCAAGATTCCCAAGAGGAGGGGAGGATAACGGCTAGCATTAGTATAAAAGGAAAGAGAGGAAGAAGGAAAATGATCATCTAAGAACACCGACTCCGAGCATACACTACATCAAAATACCAGCCATTAACCGTAGAAAAATACTTTTATTTGTATTCCTTTCTTCACTTTTTCCCGTTCATAGTAGAATCTTGGCGGGATTCCGACTCCCCCCGCGGTTTTTCCCACATCGGGTTTCCGCGTCACCAAAATTCTGTGTGTTGTTTATTTTTTCCTTTCGTTGTTCCTCGCTCGTCCGATTCGTGATTATTTCGTTAAAATTCGTTTATAGGCCGATCGCTTTAATCCGCAACCGAAATCATAAACCCGGTAAATTTTTACCAAAACACTTTGCATAATCTTTGTATAACACAAATTTTAAGTACTATTTTCCACGCATTATCGCATTCAATAACTGGTAAGCTACTATAAAATCCGCTTCACTAAACATTTAATTCGGAGAACTCTAAAATAATGCAAATCCTCTGGTTAATATACTACATCATCACGTTCTCATGAACTTTTTTTGTAGATCTCATATATCAAATAGACTTGAGCTAAGAACATATACGGAGTAAAACATTATTAACCTTGGTCACATACTCACATCAGCAGGATAATTTGGTACTCCCTTCCATTCATTAGAAAGCTACCATTTCTAAAAGTGGTAAAAATAAACGCAAAAAAATCTTTTTTAATCTCATCATATCACCGTATCAACACATGAGTAAGAGAAAAAGGTATTTTGGTAAATATCTACTTCTCACCACTATTCTAAATAATGAGCCCATTTATAAATGGTAGGTTCCCATAAAATGGGAGGAAGTATTTATAAACTATCGCTTGCTTTATGGAGAAATGACAACTAGAATGTGAACAAGGCAAACGGACAAGTAGTGTTGTCATTAACCGAATGTTCAAGCAAATACTTATACTATTGTTCGGGCCAAAATTCGCATCCACGGAATACGACGTGGCACATTACGAGTGGAAGGTCAAAAGGTTAAAGGTCAAAGGGTCAAAGGTCAAAGGTCGGAAGGACAAAGACGGAAGTCAAAATAATGAAAAGACGTCAAGACAAACAAACCCGGAATAATATACGGTGATGGGTCGGACAAAACATGGAGTGAGTAAAACAATGGGCCACATAGCCAAACAGGTCCAGCAAACACAGCAAGAAATCTAGCCCATACAAGGAGGAAGAAGTCAAAGTTGTTCCTACATTCAAGGAAACCCTCCTGCAGACCAGGAGGAGAATCAGGAGGAGGTCAAAAGTAACAGTTGTAATGGCTAGGAGAAAATAAATGCTCCAGGCAATAAAGAGCAATAAAGGAGGAATTAAATGCAGAAATTTGAGGCATTAAAGGAGGAAAGATTCTGGCTACTGACACATATAAAAGGCAAGGGAGAAGGGAGGAAAAGGGGCATTCAACTCACCATTAACACTAATCAACCCCAAGCAATCACTATAGAAAAATACTTATAGTCAATTATAGTCCCGACATTTGTACTTGTACCCCTCCTTTCTCGTTTTTTTCTCGTTCTTTTCCTCGTCATAGTAGAACTTTGATGGGATTCCGACGCCCCCCGCGGTTTTTCCCACATCGGGTTTCCGCGTCACCAAAACTTTGTGTGTCATTCGTTTTCTTTCGTTGTTCTTTGTTTACTAGATCCATATCAATTTCGTCAACCCATAGCTATAGGTCGATCGCTTTAACCCGCAACCGAAATCGTAAATCCGGTAAATTTTTACCAAAACAATTTGGCGCCCACCGTGGGGCAAAGTGATCATTTCCTATAAGCCAAATCCTACAGTGAAGCAATTCTGTATCGTCATGTCCGGATCCGGTCGAAGTCCCTCCAGCAGTTAAGGAGCCTCAACTCAGCCCATTGGAGGAGCACCGTCCCCAGGATCAACGGGGCCAATTTTCACACCCCTCGCCAAGGCAGTCTCTACCAGCCTGGCAGCAGGACACGTGCCAGTAGCCTCAAGACCACCTCATGTGCCCAAGACATCGAAAGCGCCCAATCCAATCAAGACCAGCAGAGAAGGCGCTTCATCCAAAACAACGGTTCGAGGAGGGTCACTTGAAGACTTTTCCAGAATCTCAGCCTCACCGGACCCCCTGAAGGATTTGCTCCAAGGGATCAATGCTCTGTGAAAGGCGGTGGAAACTCCGGAGAAGGACAATCAACACATTAGGGCCCAGCTCTCAACATCATATAAATCTCCAGCTGCATCGGTCCCGCTGTCACCAGAGATACTATCCCTGGTACTTGGAGGAGAACCCAGCACCCGTAGGAAATCATCAACCGGCAGGAAGACCTCCAGAGAAGTCCCCTCAGAATTGGTCACCAGACTGGAGCAAGGATTGGCTCCCCCAGACCCAGTCGTTGAATCCCAAGGGTTGGGTTACCTGACCTACCGACCCACACCCGGCAGATCTCGTATCACATGTAACCTTCTCTCTAGCATCGAAAGCCAAGAAACTAACTTATTGTCTCTTGCAGGTACCCCTGTCCACCAGGCGCCAGGATGGCAATTTGTAACCCCACCAGAGATGACCACCTTGTCCAACAATCAGTCCTCTAGAGGAGTGTGGACAGCGCCTACCCCCAACCAGTAAACACCGGGATGGCAGCCAGGAGTCCCAGTCAACCTGGCGACCGCTGACAACAACCCGTACCCTGGAGCAATCTGGCCAGCTAGAACCTCGCTCCAGCAGACACTAGAATGGCAATCCGCAACTCAACTAGGAGTAGTCACCCCATCCAGCAGTCAGTTCTCTGGAGGAGGATGGTCAGCAGCCACTCTCACGCAGCAGATGTTAGGATGGCATCCAAGAGCTCTAACCAATATGACGGTTCAAGTCAGCAACCCGTATCCTGGAGGAGTATGGCCACCAGGAGTCCCATTCCAGCAAGCAACAGGGTGGCAATTTGAGTCCATAATCAACGTGACACCGCTGCCTGACCCTCCTAGCCACCAGTACACTGAAGGAGCATGGTCGGGAGGTACACCTTTCAGCTTTTTTCCTCCTGTTTTAAACCGTCTTGCAGGAACAGGTAGCGCCATGGATCAGCAGTATCAGGAACTGAGGGACCTGATCAACAGAATTCCAGGAATGCCACGTCCTCTGGAGAAAGCAGCAAGAGACAGTTACGCAGATTCGCCCTTCACTGACGACCTAACCTGCGTCGCTGTACCCAAGGGATTCGTGCCACCAGCCATGGCACTCTATGACGGTACCGCTGACCCGTTGGATCACATCAATCAGTATAAGCAGAAGATGATGGTGGTGACTGCAGCAGGACCCCTGAAGGAGGCATGCATGTGCAAGGGATTCGGCTCCACCTTGTCAGGAGCAGCTCTGCAGTGGTTCGTTCGTCTGCCCGGCATGCATGTGCAAGGGATTCGGCTCCATCTTGTCAGGAACAGCTCTGTAGTGGTTCGTTAGTCTGCCCAACCAGACTTGGTTAATGCTTTCAACCAGTAGTTTGCCAACAGCAGAAAACCGGAGAAGCAAACCAGCGATCTATACCGGGTGGTGCAGAAGTTCGAAGAATCCACGCGTGATTTCCCTAATAGATTCATTAAAGAGAAGGTGACAATCCCCAGATGTGACGTAGCAACCGTTATAGAGGCCTTCCGCCAGGACTCCACCAGGATTCAGATATGTACAAGGACCTCACCAAGTATCCATGCACCACATTTGAGGATGTGCAAACAAAAGCATTGGCAGTCATCAGGCTGGAGGAGGATTAAGGTCCTAGAAGAGCTACATAATGATCCAGCAGAGGCACTTATGAACTTGGAGGACCAGTCTTCCTGTATCTTTCAGTAACCGAGGTAGCATTCAGCGCGGTATTAGTACGTGAGCATGAAGGAGCACAACACCCAATATATTATGTCAGTAAGTCTCTGCTTCCTGCGGAGACCAGGTACACATCCCTTGAAAAACTCGTACTTGCACTTGTTACCGCTTCCTGTAAATTGCGACCTTATTTCGAATCACATACTATAACAAACTATCCACTAAAAACTATTATGAGAAAACCTGAGTTGTCAGGAAAGATGGCCAAGTGGTCCATGCACCTGAGTGGCTTCGACCTGTAGATTCGTCACCAGAACAGCAATCAATTCCCAGGCGCTAGCAAACTTTGTATCCGACTTCAGCCCAACACTGCAGTCCCAGGCGGAGAAAGACATCCACATCCTGGCGGAGGACAAGGGCGAACAGCCTTTTCAGTCTGCCAGATCTGTAGCCTTTTCAGTCAGTCAGATCCCAAGGAACCAGAATGCAGAAGCAGACGCCCTAGCCACCCTGGGGGCAACATTCAAGCCTGTTGTCCACGTCCTGGAGCCAGCAATCTAGAAGAATCAAGAAGCATCTGGAGTAGGCAAAGACAAGACCCGATGGCTGCAAGAGGCAGGAATATTCATCACCACAGCCAGCCGGGGAGAGACCCCAGATTGGAGGAAATCCTACCAGGACTGGCTACAGCACGACATGCTGCCATCAGACAAGAAGGAAATCAGAGGCTTCAAATTCACCCTCATTGATGGCATCCTATTAAGAAGATCACTTGCTGGACCATGCTTAAGGTGTCTGGGTCTGGAGGAAGCAGGAGGCAGAAGTTGTTTTGCATGACCGCACAATGGTGAATGTGGAAATCATGCAGGGGGCAGGGGTCTATCCAACAAGGCACTCCGCCAGGGCTACTACTGGCCAAACAACGCTCAGAGATGCTGTTGAGTACGTCAAGAAATGTGACGCCTGCCAGAGGCATACACCAGTCAACTACCAGCCTTCAGAACCACTACATCCGACTACTTCTCCAAGTGGATAGAAGCAGAAGCATTCCCTCAGGTGAGTGAGAAACATGTTATATCCTTCATAAAATGTAACATTATCTGCAGCTTTTGCATTCCCTCAGAAATTATCTGCGACAACAGATCTCAATTCAATGGCAACAAGATGGAGGCCTACTCTGCCCGGTGGAATATCACATTAAGCAAGTCTACTCCCAGAAATCCTTGGTCTAATGGACATGCAGAGTCTAGTAACAAAATTGTGATAGACAGCCTGAAGAGGATACTGGAGAAAGCAGGGGGCAGATGGGCAGAAGAATTCCCCTTGGTGCTATGGTCTGACAAAACCATACCCAAGGTGGCTGCAGGACAGACGCCTTTCAGCCTGGTCTTTGGTGCTGAGGCGGTCATTCATTCAGAAGTAAGAGTACCTACCCACAGATACGGTTGCATAACAGAGGAAAGGAATCAGGTGGAGATGACAAGCAGTCTGGACACCATAGACGAACTCAAAACTGATGCTCAAATCAGAATGGCCTCCTACAGGCAGACAGTCGACAAAAGCTACAACGAGAATGTCAAAATCAGAATCCTGCAGGAAGGAGACCTAGTTCTCAGAAAAGTCTTCCAGAACACCAGAAATCAGCAGGCAGGGAAGTTCGCCTACAATTGGGAAGGACTATACCAAGTGAAGAAGGTGGTTGGGAACGCAGCCTACCGACTTATGACCACGGAGGGGAAAATCATCCAAAAACCATGGAACATTATACACTTGAAAAAAATACTTCTTTTAAATGGGCCAACGTCGCCAGAAACATGGGCCACTGCCGCCAGAAACATGTCATCTATTCTGCCAGTTGCACCTCCACCAGAACCCAGGTTTAATCTTATCAAACCTTGCAAACATTTAAACTTTCCTTTTGTCCTTCTAACTGTTTTGCTTTCTTTGCGAAAAATTTGAAAATTAGACATTTTATCTTCAAGTATGCTTTCAAAATTTTACTTTCTTTTTTTATATCTTCGAAGTTTGATTTTCTTTGAATCATCAAAGTTTGTTTTTTCTTTTTTACATATGTCATCAAAGTTCGATTTTCTTTTTGCGTATGTCATCAAAATTTGATTTTCTTTTTTCATATGTTTTCGAAATTTGATTTTCTTCCGCATATGTCTTCAAATATCGCATCTCCCATTTTCGTCAAGTGTCGTCAGTTTTTTCAAAAATTCGGGAAGCTGGTAACTAATCTGGTGGAGTGTATAAATTCTACAGAAGGCGTGCGTCTGTGACTAAGTGCCTACAATCGAGACATTACAGTCTCCCGCGCCACTTAGCACCCACGCAAAGCATGGCACCTCCGACTGAGTAGGCGAACTAAATCCCAGGCCGTCACTATATCAAAGGTCGACCATACAAACATAAGGCATGCATACAACAGAAGGTAGTAAGACAAAACTACAACAAACGATTAAGATTAAAAGCAAACAATTACGATCAAATTCAGGCATGACATACAACCGCACATCGAAAAAATGACATTACGAAAGCTACTTCGATTTCACACAACAAAAGTTAAGGCACGAAGTGCCACAAAATACTAACACTGTAACACTTCGCTCCCCTGAGCAAAGGCAAAGTCATTACAAATTTTTTTCTTGCAAACACTAACAAATCAGAAGTTCATACCACGCAGGGTTCACAAGCCGAAAACAGAGTACAACAAAAGAGGAGTAACATCGCTCCAGCACAACTTGGTCCACAGCCTAGACATCCTCCTCTGGTGGAGGTGGAACTGTACTGTAGCAGATCCTCTTGCAAGAACCTGGGTCTCTAGATAATTGATATGAACAGCAGTGGGACCTCTCCCAAGATCATCAACGGCGTCCTCCTGGTCCACAACCTCTTGCCCGTCAGCCTCCTGGTCAGCAATAGGGGAACCAACAGACTCCTCCAAATCCTCCGCCTCCACGTCAGAGAGAGCATCCGAGTTAGGCGCCACAGGAAATTCCTCATACAGTCGCTTGTTCTCTACAACTAGGTCCCAATCTTTGTGCTTCTCCGCCAGATATTCCTTGCTCATCTCAACCTTGGTATACTGGTCCGACCAAGCAAGAGCATCCCTCAGAGTCTTCTTCACCTCAGCATTCTTCCTCTACAGGGAAGAATTGGCATCCAGGGCCTGGGCAAGCTCACTCCTTGCCTCCACCAGATCTGCACTAAGCTTTTGTCTTCTGCCAGATTCCTCCGCCAGCAATCCGCAAACCAAATCCAACTACTCCAGAGAACTGTTTTCTAGCACAGATTTGAGACCAGGAAATAGCATCTGATCCAAAAAAGCCATGTCCGTACAGATCTGCAGACTTGGACGTACCGAAGCCTTCAGGAAATTTGAGCACCACTCCAGCAGGAACACCCTCAATGAATCTGGGGGCAGAATAAGAGTGAGGCTCAGAAAGATCTACCACAGGGGGTTCACTTTCTGCAGGAGTAATTTCTGAGAGAAGGGATGAGTACGCCTTCTCCTAGAACCAGCAAAACTAGCAGAAGCAGAACCAACTTTCCACTTGAAGGTCACCCTAGTGGCAACGACCCGCCCTCTAGCAGCCACAACTTGCTCTAGGATCACACGAGGTTTAGCGGATCCTGAAGAAGGAAGCAAGCGAAAATGAGTACCATAAAAACCCGAGGTCAGGTAAACCTAGCCAAGCATGAACGTACCTTGCCTGAAGACATGTCCTCACCAGACTCTTCTCTTTTTGGGAAGGAGAGGAAGGATCACCTGTGGAAGGATAGAGCAAATTGCAAAATGTACTCTGCTCCGGGTCTAGGCCGAATAGTCGGATAAAAAAATCAACCGCTACTCCAACTGTCTACAACTGAAACAAACGGAAATTTCCGCCTAAGATGAGCTTAGTCGGAAATTTGGGGGCATTTGTTCGGGCCAAAATTCGCATCCACGGAATACGACGTGGCACATTACGAGTGGAAGGTCAAAAGTTCAAAGGTCAAAGGTCAAAGGTCAAAAGGTCAAAGGTCAAAGGGTCAAAGGTCAAAGGCCGGAAGGACAAAGACGGAAGTCAAAATAATGAAAAGACGTCAAGACAAACAAACCCGGAATAATATACGGTGATGGGTTGGACAAAACATAGAGTGAGTAAAACAATGGGCCACATAGCGAAACAGGTCCAGCAAACACAGCAAGAAATCTAGCCCATACAAGGAGGAAGAAGTCAAAGTTGTTCCTACATTCAAGGAAACCCTCCTGCAGACCAGGAGGAGAATCAGGAGGAGGTCAAAAGTAACAGTTGTAACGGCTAGGAGAAAATAAATGCTCCAGGCAATAAATGGCAATAAAGGAGGAATTAAATGCAAAAATTTGAGGCATTAAAGGAGGAAAGATTCTGGCTACTGACACATATAAAAGGCAAGGGAGAAGGGAGGAAAAGAGGCATTCAACTCACCATCAACACATAATCAACCCCAAGCAATCACTATAGAAAAATACTTATAGTCAATTATAGTCCCGACATTTGTACTTGTACCCCTCCTTTCTCGTTTTTTTCTCGTTCTTTTCCTCGTCATAGTAGAACTTTGGTGGGATTCCGACTCCCCCGCGATTTTTCCCACATCGGGTTTCCGCGTCACCAAAACTTTGTGTGTCATTCGTTCTCTTTCGTTGTTCTTTGTTTACTAGATCCGTCTCAATTTCGTCAATCCATAGCTATAGGTCGATCGCTTTAACCCGCAACCAAAATCGTAAACCCGGTAAATTTTTACCAAAATAACTATGAATACAAATACTAATACTATGAATTATTCCTATCTAAGGAACATAGAAAATAAACACGATAACAAAATACTCATTATGTTTTTCCCATTAATCTCATGATTTCATGGACTATAGTTACAGATTAAGTCTACAATTCATACATCTTAGAAGTCTACATGGCAGTAAAACTTCCTGTCAGTCTGTCACAATAAGCTTAGTGAACGAAGTAACTGCAAAACCTTAGGTTATGTACACTTCATAAGTACGCACATGAAAAGATTTCCAAGAAGAATTGAGATTCGGCCATCCTAAAATTTTAACCAATAGTAATAAATCGATCCTGCCCGATGCATTTCTTCAATGGTGGTAAAGAAGGGTTTTTGGAATTATGCAATGATTTACACAGATTAGTATAAAAGCTATTATTTACTGATCCGACAATGTATCTCCCACACAGTCATGCAAATAGTTGTCTCCAATACACCTCTTCTAAGTACTTGCATAGATTCAAAAACTCTTTCAGGAGATTGGCATTTTTTCCTGAATTTGCCTACCATACCAAATTGTTTTACTTGTTTGGAATGAATTCAATACAAAAACATCGATATCGCCTAACATTGTCTCATGTATATTTAAGCCAAGGAAGTGGGATGAATCCCTCACGTTCTAACAAAACAGAAGACGCATTAGCTAGAAAGAAGTAAATTAAAAGAACTTGAAAATATCTAAATGCCCACAGCTAAGACTCTCGCGGATGTCTTCGGCATCCTGGGTATAGCTTCTAACTTATTTGCTTGGCTTTCTGCATAGATACCCTCTACTTCTCCTTCTCCCTTGATCTCCCTCTCCCTCTTCCATGATGTATATATTTCCCTTCTATTTTATAATTGTCATTACTTGCATTTGATACACAGGAAATGTTGTCGCAGTTGGGGTGTTCCTCTCACCGGTGTAAGCCTTTTTATTGAGACCATTGTTCTAACAATAGGCACCATCAAAAGAGAGCAGATGAAAATTAAAAATCTTTGGTCTTTCTAACTCTGTGATTCTATCTTCCAGGCCAACCTTCTACAGGATATATAAAAAGAAATCATCGGAAGGATACAATTCGCTTCCCTATACTGTTGCACTATTCAGTGCGATGATGTTGCTATACTATGGTTCTCTTAAGCCAGATGGAATTTTGCTCATCACCATTAACAGCTTTGGGTGCTTTATAGAAGTTATTTATCTCACAATATTTGTAGTTTATTTGCCAAAAGAGACAAAGGTATAACTTCTCACCTTAGCAATCTAGATAGCACACATCTGAGCTACATAGGTCAAAAAGCTGCTTTCAGTTACTCGTAGTATTCCTTTTCCTTGATAGATAACCCGCAGAGGATTCAGTAAACAGAACAATGATTCAAGGATTTCAAGCCACATTATACATACGTAACTGCATCATATAGTCATATGCAAATTAATTACCGTACACTGTACACTTGTACAGGCATTGCAGCAATGATTTAAAAGCTCAAGCTAATTTCCACAAAACAAAAGCAGTAGAGAAAATACAAAATAAAAAATAAAAAAGCTTCAGAATATCAGAATCGTTCAAGTTCTTGAGTTTAACTCAAAATTTTCCCTGACTGACTTATAATTTTATTTTCAAAGCCGAAAACCCAACCTTCTTTGATTCAAATCAAGTTAAATGATTCGATGCCCTAGTCAGTCAGGGATATGAAACTTCTTATCATACACCATTGCTATTGCCCTTAGTCACCCAATAGTAAAAAATAGCCTCTCTCAGTGTGTTATCACAGGGGTATGCCTATACATCGGACTCCTTTACCCAACCATTGGCGTGATCCCCAGCGCCACTTGGGTAATGTCATTGTGCTAATTTAATTGTTCAGTTTGACGCCTTATGCAGAAGACAGTATTGAAGGTGATGCTTCTATTTAACTTGGGAGCATTCAGCTTGATTTTGCTGCTCACATGCTTGCTAACTAAAGGACCCAAAAGAACTGATGTCGTTGGCTGGATAAATGCTGTTATCAATATATGTGTGTTCGCTGCCCCATTGAGTGCCATGGTAAGCACCAAGATGAAATTAGTCAACTTTATTAACGACTACTACAAATGGTAGATGTCAAAAGTTTATATGAATTGTCAATGAAATGTGAGACCAGCACTTTTTCCTATCTTATAGAGACAAGTAATTAGAACAAAGAGTGTGGAATTCATGCCAATTACCCTCACCCTAGCTCTCAATCTCAATGCTACTATGTGGTTCTTCTATGGGTATTTCAACAGAGACTATTTCATTGCGGTAAGTGTTTCGACATTGGGCTACCATCTTTCAATTCTATGGTTTTCTTTAGGTGCAGCATAAGACCTAATGAGTGATGATCGTGATGAAAAGGTACCCAACATTTTGGGATTTTTACTTGGACTGGCTCAGACGATCCTATACACTATCTACAAATGTTGCCTCAAGAAAGTTGAGCAAGATTCTACTGAACAAGAGCCCGCCAAAGAGACAAAGTTCCAATCGACAAACGACATCATCAAGGACCAACAGCAAATAGAAATTCAGATTGTATAAAGGAGTGTGATTTGAACATAATTGACCAGGATGACCTCTTCACCAAAACTATCCGCGGGTTATGAATAGTTAGTAATACCTAGGAGTTAGGTTTACTATTGTAGATAATAATTTAGAACCGGTTAAGAAAAAAACAATTATCGTGTCAAACTAAATGCATCAGAACCGGCAATAGTACCTACTACCTAGAGGTGCAATGCTTGGATATATGAGGCACATAGAATGGAAAAGAGATTGTACTTCGTTTCAAATAGCATCGAGTTTATTATTTTTTTTTTTTACAAATTTCACTTGCTCTCACATTATGATTTATGATACATAACTTCCCTCTTAAACAAAAAAACAGTGTAACGACAGTTGCAGGCGGTGAGCCTACTTGTAACTCGACTTTCTTTCCTAAATCTCATACAGTTTTAGGCGAAGAAAAATAGGTGGTGGAGGAAAAATAACACGAAAAAACAAAAACATGGAGAATGTTCTCATTGTGTTACATTTCAGGTGCATTCAGGAGTACCAATATGAAAATGAATGGGAATATAAAAGGTATGCATTGATAGAAAGCTGCATTTTAGAGATAAGATTTGTCCTTAGCCACGGCTGGAATGTACCAAAGATCATCATTTTGAAAATGAAGAAAGGAACTAGAAGATACAACATACAGATAATCTATTGAAGATAAAGATCTTACTCCCTCCCCCCACTAAGATCTTCCCACTTTCCTTAAAAAGAAACTCCACTAAGATTTTTCCACTTCAAAACTTTCCTTATTCATCCATTATACTCTCTTCTTATTGGTTACTTTTTGTGATTTGACATCTTGAACCCCACCAAACAATTTACCACATTTCATTATCCATTTCTTAATCCATGTGCCAAGTCAAAGTGGGAGTAGTTATTACTTTTCTTATCTTTTCCTTGTAGATACTAGTATCGCTTGTTTGTTGTTTAGGTAATTACATATATTGTAATCTTTGTATAACTAGGAAGTTATAGATAGATCTTGTAGATACTATTAGAGATATTAATATAATATCTCTAGAATATATTATTATATTGTTTACAGGGGTGAATCCAGGATTTATCCGTAGGGGGGCATTTGAAAAAATTTACGGTTTGTATTTTGAATTTTTTTTATAAGTGAATTTATTCCGTAAAAGTAATTGGTGGAAAACCAAGTCTTGTTTTATAAATTGATGTTTGTTTTGATTTTTTTTGATTCGTTTAAGAAAACTTACAAAAAAATACTTCGTTTTAAATGTGGACAATGGGATTCGACCCCCTTACCTCAGAAGGGAATGAGAAGCATCACAACCACTGAGCTACAACCACCATTATGATTAGGAAAGTTAAACATACTTAATTATTTCTGGAATTTGGGTGAGGGCATTCGCCCACCCATGTCCTCACCCAGATCCGCCCCTAATTGTTTAGATAGATCTTGTAGATACTTGTAGATAGGTAATTTGTATCTCTTAGAATATCCTAGTGATATTATACTTGTACCCCATTGTAATCCTATAAATAGGACACTTGTACCTCAATATTAATCATACTCTTTCATATTTCTAACATGGTATCAGAGCCTAGATCTATATAATCAGCATGTACCTTCCCGTCTTCCGCTGTCCTTCCCGTCGAATTGCTGCAAAAAATTTTCCCTTCTCCTTCACCCATAAATTTCTTTCGCCATCACTAAATCTAATCTTTTACCTCTTAAACCCGGTTTAATCTTCTCCAATTTAATCCAATCGTGATTAAGTTTTCTTCCCTCTCTCAAATTCTATTTGACCATAAATTTTTTGGTCCCTTCCAAATTACCGGCGAGTTTACACACCATAGACTGACGAGTTACACACCTCATCCTAGACTGGCGAGTTTACGCACCTGATATTCGATACATACAAATTGCTTATAAACAATTTGATTTTCTCCGGTCAAATATTTTGCCGATTATTTTCGGACAATAATGTCCCGACACCCTAGACTGGCGAGTTACGCACCCTGATGATATGTTCCGACACCCTAGACTGGTGAATTACGCACCCTCGCCCGAGACTGGCGAGTTACGCACCCGAGACTGACCCGGGATTGACGATTTTACGCACCCGATATTCGTTTCTCTTAATTTTCAAGATTGTACTTTCGCTCCGCCCCGTACATCTTGCGGGAGCATATTAGAGATATCGTAGATATGTTCCGTACATCTTGCGGGAGCATATTAGAGATATCATAGATATGTTATGATATTATTTTCTCATATTATTGATTGGGATATAATTTAGTTTAGGAAATTTAAATCTTTTAAAATCTTCTAGTTTTTGTATACTACCCTGTTACCATGTAATCCTATAAATAGGACCCTTGTTCATTAATAAAACTCATGCAATTCACTAATAATTATTCACCTTTCTCTCAATCATCTATTCTTTCATAATTCTAACATGGTATCAGAGCCTAGATCTATATAATCAGCCTGCACCTACCCGTCTTCCGTTGCCCTACCGTCGAATTGCATCAAAATATTTCTCCCTTCTCCCTCACCCCATAAACTTTCCTTCACCCTCACTAAATCTAATCTTTTACCCCTCAAACCCGATTTTGTAGTTTCATCTTTCCTCTTCATCAAATCTGTGATTAAATTTTCTACCCTCTCTCAAATTCAATTTGACCATAAATTTCTTGGTCCCTTCCAAATTACTGACGAGTTTACGCACCCTAGACTGACGAGTTTACGCACCCTAGACTGGCGAGTTACGCATCATCACCCTAGACTGGCGAGTTACGCATCATCACCCGAGACTGGCGAGTTACGCACCTGCACTCGAGATTGGCGAATCACGCACCCGAGACTGGCGAGTTTACGCGATATGTTTCGATACCCTAGACTGGCGAGTTACGCACCCTCACCCGACACTAGCGAGTTTACGCGATATGTTTCGATACCCTAGACTGGCGAGTTACGCACCCTCACCCGACACTGGCGAGTTTACACACCCGATATTCGTTCCTCTTATTTTCTCCAAGATTGGACTTTCCGTTCCGCCGTCCATCTTGCGGGAGCATATTAGAGATATTAATGTAATATCTCTACAATATATTATTGTATTGTGATATAATTTAGTTTAGTTAATTATATCTCTTAAAATCTTTAGTTTAGGTAATCTGTATCTCTTAGAATATCCTAGTGATATTATACTTGTACCCCATTGTAATCCTATAAATAGGACACTTGTACCTCAATATTAATCATACTCTTTCATATTTCTAACATAGTATCAGAGCCTAGATCTATATAATCAGCCTGTACCTTCCCGTCTTCCGCTGTCCTTCCCGTCGAATTGCTGCAAAAATTTTTCCCTTCTCCTTCACCCATAAATTTCTTTCGCCATCACTAAATCTAATCTTTTACCTCTTAAACCCGGTTTAATCTTCTCCAATTTAATCCAATCGTGATTAAGTTTTCTTCCCTCTCTCAAATTCTATTTGACCATAAATTTTTTGGTCCCTTCCAAATTACCGGCGAGTTTACACACCATAGACTGACGAGTTACACACCTCATCCTAGACTGGCGAGTTTACGCACCTGATATTCGATACATACAAATTGCTTATAAACAATTTGATTTTCTCCGGTCAAATATTTTGCCGATTATTTTCGGACAATAATGTCCCGACACCCTAGACTGGCGAGTTACGCACCCTGATGATATGTTCCGACACCCTAGACTGGTGAATTACGCACCCTCGCCCGAGACTGGCGAGTTACGCACCCGAGACTGACCCGGGATTGACGATTTTACGCACCCGATATTCGTTTCTCTTAATTTTCAAGATTGTACTTTCGCTCCGCCCCGTACATCTTGCGGGAGCATATTAGAGATATCGTAGATATGTTCCGTACATCTTGCGGGAGCATATTAGAGATATCATAGATATGTTATGATATTATTTTCTCATATTATTGATTGGGATATAATTTAGTTTAGGAAATTTATATCTTTTAAAATCTTCTAGTTTTTGTATACTACCCTGTTACCATGTAATCCTATAAATAGGACCCTTGTTCATTAATAAAACTCATGCAATTCACTAATAATTATTCACCTTTCTCTCAATCATCTATTCTTTCATAATTCTAACATGGTATCAGAGCCTAGATCTATATAATCAGCCTGCACCTACCCGTCTTCCGTTGCCCTACCGTCGAATTGCATCAAAATATTTCTCCCTTCTCCCTCACCCCATAAACTTTCCTTCACCCTCACTAAATCTAATCTTTTACCCCTCAAACCCGATTTTGTAGTTTCATCTTTCCTCTTTAATCAAATCTGTGATTAAATTTTCTACCCTCTCTCAAATTCAATTTGACCATAAATTTCTTGGTCCCTTCCAAATTACTGACGAGTTTACGCACCCTAGACTGACGAGTTTACGCACCCTAGACTGGCGACTTACGCATCATCACCCTAGACTGGCGAGTTACGCATCATCACCCGAGACTGGCGAGTTACGCACCTGCACTCGAGATTGGCGAATCACGCACCCGAGACTGGCGAGTTTACGCGATATGTTTCGATACCCTAGACTGGCGAGTTACGCACCCTCACCCGACACTAGCGAGTTTTCGCGATATGTTTCGATACCCTAGACTGGCGAGTTACGCACCCTCACCCGACACTGGCGAGTTTACACACCCGATATTCGTTCCTCTTATTTTCTCCAAGATTGGACTTTCCGTTCCGCCGTCCATCTTGCGGGAGCATATTAGAGATATTAATGTAATATCTCTACAATATATTATTGTATTGTGATATAATTTAGTTTAGTTAATTATATCTCTTAGAATCTTTAGTTTAGGTAATCTGTATCTCTTAGAATATCCTAGTGATATTATACTTGTACCCCATTGTAATCCTATAAATAGGACACTTGTACCTCAATATTAATCATACTCTTTCATATTTCTAACATGGTATCAGAGCCTAGATCTATATAATCAGCCTGTACCTTCCCGTCTTCCGCTGTCCTTCCCGTCGAATTGCTGCAAAAATTTTTCCCTTCTCCTTCACCCATAAATTTCTTTCGCCATCACTAAATCTAATCTTTTACCTCTTAAACCCGGTTTAATCTTCTCCAATTTAATCCAATCGTGATTAAGTTTTCTTCCCTCTCTCAAATTCTATTTGACCATAAATTTTTTGGTCCCTTCCAAATTACCGGCGAGTTTACACACCATAGACTGACGAGTTACACACCTCATCCTAGACTGGCGAGTTTACGCACCTGATATTCGATACATACAAATTGCTTATAAACAATTTGATTTTCTCCGGTCAAATATTTTGCCGATTATTTTCGGACAATAATGTCCCGACACCCTAGACTGGCGAGTTACGCACCCTGATGATATGTTCCGACACCCTAGACTGGTGAATTACGCACCCTCGCCCGAGACTGGCGAGTTACGCACCCGAGACTGACCCGGGATTGACGATTTTACGCACCCGATATTCGTTTCTCTTAATTTTCAAGATTGTACTTTCGCTCCGCCCCGTACATCTTGCGGGAGCATATTAGAGATATCGTAGATATGTTCCGTACATCTTGCGGGAGCATATTAGAGATATCATAGATATGTTATGATATTATTTTCTCATATTATTGATTGGGATATAATTTAGTTTAGGAAATTTATATCTTTTAAAATCTTCTAGTTTTTGTATACTACCCTGTTACCATGTAATCCTATAAATAGGACCCTTGTTCATTAATAAAACTCATGCAATTCACTAATAATTATTCACCTTTCTCTCAATCATTTATTCTTTCATAATTCTAACATGGTATCAGAGCCTAGATCTATATAATCAGCCTGCACCTACCCGTCTTCCGTTGCCCTACCGTCGAATTGCATCAAAATATTTCTCCCTTCTCCCTCACCCCATAAACTTTCCTTCACCCTCACTAAATCTAATCTTTTACCCCTCAAACCCGATTTTGTAGTTTCATCTTTCCTCTTCAATCAAATCTGTGATTAAATTTTCTACCCTCTCTCAAATTCAATTTGACCATAAATTTCTTGGTCCCTTCCAAATTACTGACGAGTTTACGCACCCTAGACTGACGAGTTTACGCACCCTAGACTGGCGAGTTACGCATCATCACCCTAGACTGGCGAGTTACGCATCATCACCCGAGACTGGCGAGTTACGCACCTGCACTCGAGATTAGCGAATCACGCACCCGAGACTGGCGAGTTTACGCGATATGTTTCGATACCCTAGACTGGCGAGTTACGCACCCTCACCCGACACTAGCGAGTTTACGCGATATGTTTCGATACCCTAGACTGGCGAGTTACGCACCCTCACCCGACACTGGCGAGTTTACGCACCCGATATTCGTTCCTCTTATTTTCTCCAAGATTGGACTTTCCGTTCCGCCGTCCATCTTGCGGGAGCATATTAGAGATATTAATGTAATATCTCTACAATATATTATTGTATTGTGATATAATTTAGTTTAGTTGATTATATCTCTTAGAATCTTTAGTTTAGGTAATCTGTATCTTTTAGAATATCCTAGTGATATTATACTTGTACCCCATTGTAATCCTATAAATAGGACCCTTGTACATCAATATTAATCATGCAATTCATAATCAACCTTTCGAATTTCTAACAGATACTAGGTTACGGCTAGCTAGTCTCGGTCTTATGTGAATAGTCTTGTATAAATACTTGTTTCTTCATTCAATATAATTTATCAATTCAAGTTAATACTCTTCATGAGTTCATGGTATCAGAGCATAACCGCTACACCACCGAAACCTAAAATATGTCCTCACGCTACATCCCAAATTGCCACCATGCCTGGTTCGGCCACCATATTTGCCAACCCTCACGCCAAGTCAACCCTGTTTGTAACAACCCGGATTTATAAAGACTAAATAATAATATCAATAGTATAAATAATAGGGTCAAAGGTGGCGGAAACACCCGACCAAATCCGAATCGTCACTGTTCCGGTCAAGGAAACAATTAACCCGACTTCGGATTCGGGTCGTGTATTTGGAATGTCAATGAGTTGCGGATCGTCCGATTTCCTTTAGCCTCTCCTTTCTCCCACTTCTATGATCAGACCTTCCCGGCGAAGCGGGCCTGCTCCCTGCACAATGAACGCACAGGGCCTCGGAGGTTGTCCGAGGGAACCCTCTCCGATGCCTAAGTCAGCCTGTGAAATGCCTTAATGAACCTAGTTCGTGAGGAGCTAGGTGACATTTTTAGGAGTGAGAGTCTAGAGAGAGAAAATCCAACCCCTCTCAAGTGGGAAATGGGTGGGTATTTATACCTTCCCATAAGAGAGAGAGGAGGAGAGGGAAAAGAGCGGGAGAATGGGTGGATGGCAAAGTGACACGTGGACCCATTTTGTCCACCCATTCTCTCTTACCTTAGGCGTAATGACGGAGGGGCCCCTGGTAACCCCTGCCCTGCTTGGGGGAGAGGTCGCCTGGGGACAGGCGAGCAGGAGGCCTTTGAAGGCCCTCCCTGGTTGGTCGCCTTGCCCCGCTGGGCAGGCGGCCTACCTGAAGCTATTCCCTTGAGGGAATCCTGTTGTCTTGTCCTGGCAGCCTGCTGGGCAGGCTCTTTGATTCATCGGGTTGGGTCGTTATGGGGCGTGCTAGGCGGGCGACCCGGCGCAGGCTCTCGACCCTCATCAATTGGCCCTCACCGGCTGGGGGAAGTAAGGCTTCTCCTTAGCAGGTGAACTCTTGATGGTGGGGAGTTGACTTGTGGCTTCACCACTGCATTTAATGCGTTTGCGTATTCACGAGGGAGGAGACTCTACTGTATTGGGCATGCCAAGAGTTTAGTTGTCTTTTGGTCATGATTGCTTTTTACACTCAGTGGATTTTTGGGCAGCGTGCTGGTTTGCTGATTGGATGTGCCCCCTGTCAAGGTGGTTGGAGCGCCATTTAATGCCCTGGCCTCCCTTTTTGTATAAATTGCGGCCCTTTCTACCATTCTGCTACTATACCTTCGCTTTCCTTCTTGTTCATATTTTTCAAAGAACCATGTCTTGGGTTAAGAAGACAGTTATTCGCAATGGAATTCGCACTGTGAGCTTCCTCTTCAAGGGGTTCTGGAGGCTAATGTATGCTAGGGCAGCCCTTCTGGCCCTGCGCCGAAGCCGGCGTTCGCACCCTCGCCCTCGCCAGAATACTAGGAGGGTTTCTGCCAGGGCAGGCAAACGTCCCATCAAATCCTCGCCTTCAGTTGGCTCCCGGTTCAAGCGTTGCCTCCAAGGCGGGGGCTATTACGACAGGGGATGCCACGAGTGCTTTCCTTGGCTCCATCCGGAACAATTCGACCCCAACTGTCCTGAGCTGAACTCTTCTTCGGAGTCAAGCCCCTCTTCTCCTCTGGCGAGGAGAGTGGGCTGTGGCTCTTGTGATGACAATCAGATAGTCCCTTATGGAAGGGACTGAGATATCAGCAGCCGAGACTCTGGGGATAGCGAAGGCATGGGCTACTCCTCTAACAGGGACGAGGACGGGCTTCCAGACGATCCTTTCAAGGATTCCAGTGACTGGGATTGGGGGTCTGACGTAGGAGGACAGGATAGCTCTAAGGATTATTCCCCGGACATAGATGATGACTAGGCCTGCTCACAGGGTGCAGGCGCGGTGAGCCGGAAATTTGGGCTCCTTTTGTACTTTTTGTCTGTCAAGTATGGGATGTAACTTGCCCGTTTTTCGAGTTTTCTCCAAATTAATGAAAAATCAGGCAGTTTGTTTATGTGTGGCATTTTTATTATTTGTTATTATTTATTTTATTTGTTTTTATTATTATTTGAATGAAGGGAGGACGTCACAGGGCGATTAATCCTCTGACACCCTTTTGTCTTCTCGAGGCTACCCTTGGGAAGCTACAAGGGGCTGACTTTCGAGAGCACGACACGTGGAAAGTAGTCCTTGGGCGGGTTTCTGAGGGTTGGCGACCCTTCGTCTGCCTTCCCTTCTATAAAAGAAATTTGTCATTCATACTTCTTCTTTTTTCAAATTCTTTTCCTTTTCTTCTGCAAATCTTTGAGAGAAAATTCGATCTTTTTCTCGCACCTTCATATTTCTGGGAAACTTACTTGGGCTCTTCTTCTCAAGTTTTCGTCTAGTCAGCAGTCAATCTTAGGTTAGATTTCTAATCTCAAGTTCTTGCTCCCTTCCTTTCGATTTCTTGCTTTTTTGTTCTTCCTAGATTACTATGTCTAGAACTCGCGCTCGCATCCTGCCGTTTACCGATCCGTTGGTTGAGGGGACGAAGGATGGGGAGGAGAGTAGGGAAAATCTTGCCTCCTCATCTAGGGAAGTTGGCCCTAGGATAGTTGAGGAGGGACACTCGGGGGACAGTGGAGGTGGCAACTCTCCTGAACCTGCCCCCTATGACGTCGTTGACTCGGACGACGAGGCGCTGGAGATTGATCCCTCCAGGACTTCCGGTCCTCTTATTCCCCGGGAAAAGGGTAGAACTTATTATCTAGACAAGGCCAAATACCACGTTCCCCTAGGGACCTATCCTGAACCTAAAAACCGGGATTTGATTCTTGCGAAAAATGCTGCCAGCGCGATTGAACGGTTTTACAATTTTGGGGATGGGTATACAATTGTCGTCCCCGGTGAAAAAGACACCGTATGTTGCCCTCCTGATGGCTGCATAGCGGTTTACCACAAGTGCCTTGAATTTAGCCTGCGTTTTCCCCTTCATCCTTTCCTGGAAGTGGCCTTCAGGCGGATGAATGTAGCCATAGCTCAACTGACTGCCATGGCCGTTCGGTCGCTGATATCGTATGTTTGGACCTGCATGTTTCACTGTGCTGAGCCCTCCATTGATGCTTTGAGGTTTATGGCCGGCTTGCACATGGTTCCCTCCGGGAGCGAGGGTTCCCCTGGGTATTGGTCTCTCCTGAGACAGAAAGGCCATACCCTGGTGTGGCCACCTATGGACAGCCTGAAGGATTGGAAGAACAACTTTCTTTACGTGCACAGTGCCGACGGGTGGAAAATTCCTCGGCATTTTAGGAATCACGTCCACACCAGGCTGGAGACCCGCCAGGAGTACTATCATGGCGTTGGGGCGAAAGCTTTAGAGGTGAAGCTGAGCAAGAAAGATGATGACTTCGTCAAAAAATTCGCGGCTCACACTGATAAATCAGGGGTTTATTGTCCCAGTTTTTGGCTTCCTCATGCGGAGCTTATTGCTACTGATAAATATCTGACCCGAGTGGGTTTGAACCCTGGCCTAGATAAAGGTAGTTCAGGGGCGTCGCTGGTTTCTCTTTATCCCCTTCCCCCTTTCTCGATGGTTTTCTAACTGGTCATTTCTTTTCCCTGCAGACCTTGCTACCTGCCTCTGGACGAAGAGGGAGGTAAGGCGTTTGGGTTTAAATGAAGAACTTGTTGTTGTCCAGAAGCGGCCTTATCTTCCTCCTGATTTTAAGAGAGGTGAGAAGAACCTGATGAAGCACTTAAAGGGCCTCTCGTTCAGCAGGCCTAGGCTTCCTGCTCCCCCCAAATCGACGACTGCGAAACCGGCGGCCTCTGAGGCTACCTCTCCTGTTGTGGAAAAGGTGGCTGCCTCTGAGACCACCCCTCCCCCTGTCGGTAGGCAGGGGGGGTTCCTCTGCAGGGGTCCAGACTCCTTTGGGACCGCAGCCTCTCATTTCTGAGGAGACTGGGGAAAGTACTCCTCGGGAGCTGGTCAGGAAGAGGAGCAGGGAACCTTTAACTGCTGATCAAGTGGTAGATCTGGAGGCTGACACGCCTGACCCGAAACGTTTTGCTCGGGGGGTCCCAGGTACCCTCTTCTCTGAGGAAAATACTGAGTTTCATTATACCGCCGGTGACAGCCAGGATGTTTCTGCCTTACTTTCTGATTCCGGGGCCGTTCTAGCGGATCACCTTATCAAGACTGCCAACTCTGCCACCCATCAGGTGACTCAATACATTCAGCGTACCGCCAGAGTTATCCAGGCTTCTGCTGAGCTAGCGGCCCTTAGTCGTTTGAGCGATGAGGAGTTGACCAATTCTGACCGCTTGGCTATAGTTGAAAGGGATGTTACTCTTATTGCTGGTCTGAAGGATCAGCTGTCGAAGAAACAGAATGAACTGGAGGAAGCCAGGAATCAGGCGACCCACTGGAAATCCCAGGGTGAGAGGGCAGTCAGGGAGGTGTCTCGCATGGAAGGGGAGTCGAAGAGAGCTAAGCAGGCCTTTGTGGAGCTGGAGCAGGCTATAAAGGCTTTAGCCGAGTTGGATCATGCCAAGAGGAAGGCTGCTGACCTAGAGGAGCGTCTTTCTAAGGCGGACACGGACGTTCAGGCGGCTCTTAGTGACTTGGCGGTGAAAACTGGGGAGTGGTAGAGGGAAAAGGATGAAATAATCCAGGAGGCTGAAGCTGCAGTGACGACAGACTTTGAGAACGGTGCAAACTCTTGTCTGGGGGTGGTTAAGGAGGTCTTTAGGGAGATGTAACCTGGCATTGATGAGGAGGCCTTTCGAGCTCTTTATGCTGCTAATGATGATGCCCAGATACGCAGGATGGCTGAAGAGGCTGCTGTTCCTGACCCAGAAGTTCCTCCTGCGTAACATGCAGGGCAATCATCCTCAAAGGGCTCTTGTCCATCCCCTGCCGCGCTTATGCTGACGCGTTAACTTTTTTATTTTTTCTTTTGCGCGCCGAGCCCTTTTGTGGCCAGCTGCCTTGCCTGATGTAATGGCCTTTTATTTGTAAAAAACCTTTGTTCTATGTACCCCTACTGTTATCTTTTTTTATCAAGACACTTCCTTCGTTCGTTTATATTTATTTCTGTTTGGGAGGTCTGGCCTGGCCCTGGCTCTTCGCTCGGAGTCCAGGGGGTCTGCCCCCTGCCTGCCCAGAGGCAGGCAGGGAGGCCATTTGTGTTTTTTATACAAGGTTGGGGAGCTTGCCCCCAGTCCTTGTTCATTCGGCGGGTAGGGCCTGGCCTGGTCCTGGCTTTTGATCAAAGTCCAGGGGGCCTGCCCCCTGCCTGCCCAGAGGCAGGCAGGGAGGCTTTTGTGTTTTTTATACAAGATTGGGGAGCTTGCCCCCAGTCCTTGTTCATTCGGCGCGTGGGGCCTGGCCTGACCCTGGCTTTTGATCAAAGTCCAGGGGGCCAGCCCCCTGCCTGCCCAGAGGCAGGCAGGGAGGCTTCTTGTGTTTTTTATACAAGGCTGGGGAGCCTGCCCCCAGTCCCTGTTCGTTCGGCGCGTGGGGCTTGGCCTGACCCTGGCCTTTGACCAAAGTCCAGGGGGCCTGCCCCCTGCCTGCCCGGAGGTAGGCAGGAGGACTTTTGGATTTTTGTTGGGGGGGTCATTTTCCTCGGTTCTGGCAACAGGGGGGCCTCCCCCTATTGCCCCCTGCTCGTTTGTGTGTGAAAATGCAAGTTTGAACAGGCAACGAGTATAGACTTGAAGTTCCTTTCATTTCTTTGTAAAAAACTTAGCACAAGTGTGGTCGGAGCCGTCGACATTCTTGACCGTTCTCCGCCAATCTTTTCAGGAAACGAAAACTATTTTAAGATCTTGCTAGACATAGTACTTTTTAAGAGTGTCTGCATTCCAGTGCGCACTCAACTCTTGGCCTTCAATATTGGCGATCCTGTATGTGTCTGGCCCTAAGATTTGAGTCACTTGGTATGGACCTTCCCAGTTAGCACTTAGTTTGCCGGGCTCTCTTGATTTTCCCACAGCCTGCGTTTTTCTGAGAACCAGGTCCCGTATCTGAAAATTTCTTTCGTGTACTCTCTTGTTGTATGCCTTCCTCATCCGTTGCTGGTAGGCGGCGATGTTGGCACTGGCCTCCTCCCTTACTTCACTGACCAGATCTAGGGCCTCAGTCATTGCCACCTCGTTTTCTGCCTGGTCATATTGCAGGGATCGCAGAGTGGGAATTCTGGCCTCGATGGGTAGAAGGGCTTCTGCCCCGTATACCAGGCCAAACGGAGTCTGACCCGTGGACTCTTTCCGAGTGGTCCTGATTGACCAGAGTATGCTGGGTAGCTCGTCGGCCCATCTGCCCTTAAGGTCGTCTACCATCTTCCTGAGACCATTTAGGATTTGCTTGTTGGCTGCCTCTGCCTGTCCGTTGGTTTGAGGGTGGCAGACGGCAGAGTAGGCGACTGCAACGCCGTGGCCTTCCAACCAGATCCTCAGAGGGTCGTTATCAAACTGCCTCCCATGATCAAATACTAACATCTTTGGTAGGCCGAATCTGGTGATGATATTCCTCCATATCTCCTTCATGACTGCAGGCTCAGTGATGTTGGGCACTGCCTCAGCCTCTACCCATTTGGTGAAATAGTCTATCGCCACAATCAAGAATTTTATGCCCCCGGTCGCCACTGCAAAGGGACCTAGTATGTCCATCCCCCATTGAGCGAAGGGGATGGGGAATAGGATTGGTCTGAGTTCTTGGGCCGGGGTATGGATGGATGGGGCAAAGAGTTGGCATTTCCTGCATTTCTGAGTCAAGTCTTTTGCGTCGGCCAGCAGTGTCGGCCAGTAGTATCCCGCCCTTAAGGCCTTGCGTGCCAACGACTTTCCTCCTATGTGATGACCTCATATTCCTGAATGGATCTCATCCAATACCTTCGCCGCCTGCTATGCCCCCAGACATTTGAGCAGGGGAGACGAGAACGATTTTTTGTATAAATCTTCCCCGATTAATATGAACCATGCAGCTCTTGTCGGCATCTTTCTCTTTTGCACGGGGTCAGACGGTAAAATTCCGTGTTTCTTGAACAAGATGATGGGGGTCATCCAATCCTCAGACCCTGTCTCCTCTACAGCGCCGACTGTTTGGCAGGGATGGTAGATTTTTCTTGGATGACGTCTACCCATACTGACCTCCTTATATCCTGCAGGCTGGAACTAGCCAGTTTTGACAGGGCATCTGCCCGATTATTCTGGGACCGAGGAATCTGCCTGATTTCATACGACTTTAGGCCTGACAACTCTCTCTTCACCATTTCCAGGTATGCGACCATCGTTTGATCCGTGGCCTCATATTCTCCATTGATTTGGTTGGCGATGAGTTGGGAGTCTGTCGCCAGGACAATCCGCTCTGCGCCTGCTGCTTTGGCTAAGTTAACGCCTGCGAGCACTGCTTCGTATTCCGCTTCGTTGTTTGACGCGGGGAAGACGAATCTAAGGGCTTGCTCCAAGCCAGTCCCTTCTGGGCTGGTTAACACGACTCCGGCCCCTGCACCATTAACCGTGGAGGACCCGTCGGTGTATACCACCCATTCGCCGGCAGTCGGGCTATCTTCCTCGAAATGGGAGCATTCTGCTAAGAAGTCGGCCAGGGCCTGGGCTTTGATGGCTGTTCTGGATTGGTATGTTATCCCCTGTCCGCTCAGCCCGATGGCCCATTTTAGCAGCCTGCCTGACTTTTCGAATTTCTCTAGTACTTTTTCTAAGGGTTGGTCTGTCAGCACCACGATAGGGTGTGCGTCGAAGTATGGCCTTAGCTTCCTGGCTGCTATGACAACTGCGTAGGCTGCTTTTTCGACCATAGGATAATTCTTTTCTGCTGCCCCCAGGGCATGGCTCACAAAGTATATAGACTACTGAGCGCCTGCTTCTTCTCTTAAGATGACTACGCTTACTGTCACATTAGTTACAGCGATGTAGAGGAAGAGTTTTTCCCCTGCTACTGGCCTTGCCAGGGTAGGGAGCTTCTTCAAATGTTCCTTCAATTGTTCAAAGGCCTCCTTTTGCTCACCCTCCCATTTAAATTGCTTGTTGCCCTTCAGTATTTTGAAGAAAATGGGGTCGACTTGTCTGTTGACCTGGCAATGAAGCGTGCCAGGGCGGCCATGCGGCCTGTCAGACGTTGGATGTCCCTTATGGTTCTGGGTTCAGGAAGGTCCAGAACAGCCTGAACCTTCTCAGGGTTATCGTCTATCCCTCGAGAGCTGACCAGAAAACCCAAGAACTTGCCAGAGCGAACCCCGAACGTGCACTTCTTTGGATTGAGTTTCATCTTGTAGGCGCGCAGGGAGGAGAAGGTCTCCTGCAGATCTGTCAAGTGTTCATTGTCTCCTTTGCTTTT
Organism: Agrostemma githago; assembly: GCA_958450325.1. NCBI lineage: Eukaryota > Viridiplantae > Streptophyta > Magnoliopsida > Caryophyllales > Caryophyllaceae > Agrostemma > Agrostemma githago. Next base: position 23,844,643 of record OY288254.1, on the reverse strand, counting down.
TATGATGGCGTCATCGACATAGGCTTCTATGTTTCTGCCTTTTTGACTCTCGAACACCTTGTCGACCAGGCGCTGGTATGTGGCCACTGCGTTTTTAAGCCCAATTGGCATCATTTTGTACATGTAGGTGCCTGAACTGGTGATGAAGGCACATTTCACCCTGTCCGGCTGCCATAAGTACACTTGATGATATCCTGAGAAGGCGTCCAGGAAGCTCAGCATGGAATATCCACTGGTAGCGTCTACCAGTTGGTCAATCCTGGGGAGTGGGTAGCAGTCTTTCGGGCAGGCCTTGTTAAGGTTTGTAAAGTCCACGCACATTCTCCATGCGCCTGATGATTTCTTAACCATGACTACATTCGCTAACCATTCCGGGTAGTCGCAAACCTCAATAAAGTTTGCCTTCAGGAGTTTTTCAATTTCTTCCTTAATTGCCACGTCCTTCTCTGCGGACATATTTCGCTTTTTCTGTTTTACAGGGCGGGCGTCCGCGTTTACGTTCAGCCTGTGAACGATACATGCTGGATCAACCCCTGGCATTTCGTCCGCCGAGTAGGCAAATACGTCTTTGTTGTCTTTTAGTAACTTGATCAGTTTAGCCTGGTAGGACTTCTCCAGGTCAGCTCCTATAAGGACCTATCTCCTTGGCTCCAGGTCCACCAACATGCTCTCTCCCCCAGGTTCCAGGTGGTCGGATGTCTGATTACCGGCTGGAATCTCGCCTTCCCTGCTGGGGGAACTGTCAGCTTTTCTCTTTCCTTTTCTTTCATTTTCATGGGTTTGCAGGGCCACGGAGTAGCACTGCCTGGCTGACTCCTGGTCTCCATGCACTTTACCTTCAAGGCCAAAGTCTGTAACATAGGCTATAGTGAGAGCCCTGATTGATATGGCTGCTTCAATCTCGTCCAGGGTGGCCCTGCCGATTAGGGCGTTGTAAGCAGACCTTGCATCTGCTACAACGAACGATGCCCTGACATTTCTGGCAGTGGCCCCCTCCCCGAATGTTACAGGCAGGTCTATGATTCCCATGGGCAGTATGCCTGCCCCGCTGAAGCCGTACAACGATCCAGGGGCAGGTCATAGGTGCCTTTTTTCCAGGCCCATTTTATCGAAGGCATCTTTGTACAGCAGGTTCGTGTATGCACCGGTATCCACCATGCATCTCCGCACAATGTGATTGCTGATTTCTAGGGATAGCACCAAGGGATCGCTATGAGGATACACCACCCGCCCTGCATCCTCAGGGGTGATGCTTAGCGTCATTCCCTTCGGGCACCCTGCCCTTTCGGCATAAAAGATATGGTTTCTCAGTTCACGAATCTGCATCTTCTGACCTCTTCTGCTGGTCTGGCCCTCTGCATCCCCTGATATCACATGGATTATCAGGCGGTTCTGCACTGAACCTTCAGACTTCTCTGGTGTCTCCTTCTGTGTTTTATTCCTTGCTGCGTAGTTGGCCAGCCAGCCATTCCTGATTAGTTTCTCGATTTCATCTTTCAGGTGGCGGCACTCCTCGGTGGTATGGCCTACGCAATCATGGAAGGTACAGAACTTCTTGGGGTCCCCCTTTGGGCTGCGTGGTTTTCTCGGGCGGTTCCACTTAGCAGTCTTCTTTTCCAGTTCGAAAATCTCTGCCCTGGATTTGTTAAGGGCCGTGTAGCTGTCGAACCTGGGCTGGTAGACTGTGCGCTCTTTCTTGGGGGTGTCCCCCTCTTCGGTTCTCTGTTTTCCGGATTCATTTCTGCCACGTCCACCCTGCGGTCCCCCCTGTTGCCTGGTAGGGCCTGCGGGGGTATCCGGCAGGCTGTGGAACTCCTCTTGCAGCATAAACTCTTCTGCGATTTTCCTGGCCTTGGCCAGAGTTTCCGGCTGGGTCCTGATCAGTTGGTTCTTCTTTTCTCCGGGGAGTAGGGAGTTAGTCAGTGCGTACGTCCCCGTTGTATCGTCTATCTCTTTGACCTGTTGGAAAGACAAGTCAAACCTCTTTAGGTACTCCCTGACAGACTCGCCCTTCTTCTGTCTGAGGGTCATCAGGTCGAACCGAGTAAGGCGTCGCCTCTTGTTTCCCGCATATTGGTCGAAGAAGGCCTCAGCCAACTCGATGAAGAAACATATTGATTCATGAGGCAAATCTCTAAACTAACCCTGGGCTAGACCCACCAAGGTGGTTGGGAAAATTTTGCACCACACCGCGTCGTCGGCGCCATACATGCCCATATGACTCTCGTACGTCGCCAAGTGATCCTCTGGGTCAGTCGTGCCGTCAAACTTAACAGAGGGCATCTTAATTTTTGGAATAGGATATCCTTGCACCTCAGGGTGGAGCGGGGTCTTGGTTGGCCTGCCCACCATTCTCGACCTGCTCGTGCCCGAGTAGTGACCGTTGTCGTCCCTTCTGTCAGGGGTCGGTCTCCTACTTTCAGGGAGCGGTACCTTGGTGGGCGCCTGCTTATCGCTTCGTCGTCCCTGGGAGGGGAGTGATACCGTGAGCGCTTCTTTTGAGCAGGTTCAAGGTTATCGCCTTGACGGTGCCTTGACTTCAGAGGCCGACCATTGTTAAGTCTGGACTGCAGGCTCTGGGACAGTCCTGGTGCAGGCTGCAACACCTCAACTGGTGTCAGCCTGGAGAACACATCTCCCTGTTTCTCCCCCAGGCGCTTGGACAATGGCTCCTTGTGCCTCATGCGACTTCTCAGGTCTTGAGATAAGCCCCTTCTTTCGCGAGCAGCCGTGGACTCTGTAGTATGAATGAAGAATGCCTCTTCAGGGCCAGCAGCCTCTTGCTGCGCAGGCGGCTCCTGACGGGCTTCTGTGACCCGCCTTTGCACCTGTGCATACGCCTGAGCTGTCTTCCTGGCCTTTCTCTGAATGCTTCTGACGGCGGTCCGCTTTGAGCCCCCGGTTCCTTCTCCACTTTCAAAGTGGAGCAACCTGGGGGTCGTGGTGACCCTGCCTACCAGATCATTCGGAGTGAACTCCTGATTCAACATTGCTGAGAAGAACGCCGCAGTCTGCGCCATCTGGGCAGGGGTGAGGTTTAGAGTTTGCCTCGGATGTGCCCCCTGCCCTGCCATGGCAGCTACCCCTTGACCCGGTGCTCCCTGGAGACTGGCTCGCCCCACGCCTGGAATCGTGGCGGCGGGTGTTACCTCCAGCGGCATGCCATATCGGGGAGCATTGGGTGGATTTGCCATAGAGCTAGTGTCAAAAATTTCAGGCATGTTTAATTGTAATTAGCTAATTTTTGAGTTTGAGAAAGGTTGATTTTGTGAGTAATTTCGTGGGTACAACAGTACTATCCCCACAGACGGCGCCAAATTGTTCCGGTCAAGGAAACAATTAACCCGACTTCGGATTCGGGTCGTGTATTTGGAATGTCAATGAGTTGTCGATCGTCCGATTTCCTTTAGCCTCTTATTTCTCCCACTTCTATGATCAGACCTTCCCGGCGAAGCGGGCCTTCTCCCTGCACAATGAACGCACAGGGCCTCGGAGGTTGTCCGAGGGAACCCTCTCCGATGCCTAAGTCAGCCTGTGAAATGCCTTAATGAACCTAGTTCGTGAGGAGCTAGGTGACGTTTTTAGGAGTGAGAGTCTAGAGAGAGAAAATCCAACCCCTCTCAAGTGGGAAATGGGTGGGTATTTATACCTTCCCATAAGAGAGAGAGGAGGAGAGGGAAAAGAGCGGGAGAATGGGTGGATGGCAAAGTGACACGTGGACCCATTTAGTCCACCCATTCTCTCTTACCTTAGGCGTAATGACGGAGGGGCCCATGGTAACCCCTGCCCTGCTTGGGGGAGAGGTCGCCTGGGGACAGGCGAGCAGGGGGCCTTTGAAGGCCCTCCTTGGTTGGTCGCCTCGCCCCGCTGGGCAGGCGGCCTACCTGAAGCTATCCCCTTGGGGGAATCCTGTTGTCTTGTCCTGGCAGCCTGCTGGGCAGGCTCTTTGATTCCTCGGGTTGGGTTGTTATGGGGCCTGCTAGGCGGGCGACCCGGCGCAGGCTCTCGACCCTCATCAGTCACTATCTCGACATTCAAACTAATACATTATTCAAAAGTGTTCAAAATGAAAATCAAAAGAAACTTAAGTAAAGGTCTCTCTCCACAGGTCTTCCCCAACACCATCACATTCAACATCATCTCGAAGACCTGAAAGGGGGGGTCCACAGTCAGTGGGGAGCAACTAGATGTTCTCCCAGTCATGGTTATAACAAGTTGAACATGAATAGCAATAATAATGAGAGATAACATAATCAAACGACATGTGAAGATATCAATACACATGACCAACATGTTGTTAGACACGGTCATATAATTTATTGCAATCCATAAATAATCATAACGATCGAGATAGATACTACGTATCCATCCATATAAGTCGGAGTAAGTAACAACAGACTTCATACAGAGATGTATAGGACATAGAATGAACACCGGCTAGAGTATGTAACTGATACTCTAACTAGTCAGAGCGTGTAACTGACCCTCCGACACGGAGCGTGTAACTGACCCTCCGTTTTGTGAAGTATGTAACTGATACTCCACGGTACTATGTATAGCGTGTAACTGACGACTATATGTCTAAGACCTGGCCAGAGCTCTTGACGCAGTAACTGTACGTCGAACGACACACGGGAATCCAGAACGTGTAACTGACGAATCTGGACCCACCGACCATTGACCAATTAAACCTCTTGCGAGCAGTATTGGTTCATTCCGATAGTATGTAACTGATATTACCGTCATCTATATCACTAACCATCATGTACGTTGCACAGTGTAACTGACTGCCAACTGCGTGAGCAACCTCACGACTTCTACGTAGTACAGTGTAACTGACTGCACTATGTAGTAATCAAACCTAGTATGGTGTTACTGACTATACCAGGGAAAATCAGGCCCTAAATAGTGTAACAGACTATACCAAGTATTAATCATTCGTGATAAACATCACGACTCAAACGTAGAACAATGTAACTGATTGTTCTAAAGGAACGAGTATAGAAGTAATCAAACAACGATAACATAATGAAGCTATAGCACAACCGACTATAACCTTCAAATAGTAATAGGGTTAAGGTCTAACGGACTATAACCCTGAACATCTAACGTGTATTATTATTCAAGGTCAAGGTAAGGCTACTTTAACCTTGTCTACTAAACTGAAGTTATGTATATAACGTCAACCCGAAGGTGGTGTCATAGTATAACTACTATAACGTCAACTTCAAGTTAAGATTACATTAACCTCGACTATAACCTTGTGAGGTTACCTTAACCTCAGTGAGATTATAGCTTCGTAAAGGTGTTACGTAATCCTCAAGTGAAGGGTATCGTAACTTCCCATTGAAGTTACTTGACTTCAAGTAAGGTTACATTAACCTTGTTATAACCTCGTGAGGTTACGTTAACATCCGTGAGATTATAACTCGCAATAAGGTTACTTTAACCTCGTGTGAAGTTGTATAGTAACTTTCCAATAAAGTTACGTAAACCTCAACTCGGGTTACCTTAACCTTGATCATAACCTCGTGGAGTCACTTAATTGATCCTCATCGAGAGTATAACCCCGCATTGAAGTTACCTTAACCTTAAGTGAAGTTGTATAGTAACTTTCCAATAAAGTTACATGATCTTCAATCAAGGTTAGATTAACCTCAACCCTAACCTCAACATCGGGTGATGATAGGACGAGTCATCTAACATTTAGGGTTGGAACCCTAAAGCCATCGATGAAACAACCCTAGAATCTCCAAATGGAGAGGCCAAGCGGCTCACGTACGAATTTTAGATGTTACAACGGATTAGATCTAACAATTCTAATATAAGCGTAAACGACAACTATATATCTAACGATAATAATAAATATTCAATTAACGTGCTAATTAATTGGACTCTTTAAATCATGAATAAAGACACAACACAAATCAATTAAATCATGTTACAAATCATTAAAATCACACAACACATTCAAGATGCTTAAACACGAAAAGAATCACATCTAGTTACCTTGAAGCGTGCTAATTCTCGATCTCGTCTTCTATGACGTAGATGTCTTCACCCGGACCCGTCTCCACGCCTAGTCCATCATCAATCACGTGCCAAACATAAAAAGGAAACCCTAATCAAAAACTACTAAAAGAACTACGAAAAACTAGCGCGAAAAGAAGCAAAACTTACGAAGCAATGCAAAGGATTGCGCTAGGATCGATTAGGATTCGAAAGGGATGAAGATCAACTCTTTAATGAAGAGGAGGAGACACGAAATTAAGGAGAAGGAGGAGGGTGTACCGTGGCTAGGAGGAGGAGAAGAAAGAAGAGGGTGAAAACCTAGAATTAGGGTTTGCAAATGAGAATAAGAGGTGGAAATCTCCACCCTAATCACCTATATATAGGAAAAAGTCATGGGTAAAGCTAACTTGGGCCCAAATCCCAATGCTCCCTCAAAAAACCTCACATGGGAAGCAAGGATGTGTTAGTCTTGGCCCAAAATCCAAGCTAAACCGACAAAAGGTTACAAGGATGTGGTTTTCGGACAATTAAACCGGAAAAGGAAATATCCGAATAGAAAAAAAATTAGAGGAATTGAATTAAATAAATAATTTCGGATATTAAAATATATCAAATGGAATAAAATAATTATGTCCGAAAATTCGGGGTGTTACAATCCAACCCCCTAAAAAGAAGTTTCGTCCTTGAAACTGGAAAGATGATTACCTCAATCAAAGAGATGCAGATGCTTCTCCCGCATAGACGCCTCGGTCTCCCAAGTTTCCTCTTCGAACCTCTGGTTCCTCCAGAGAACTCGTACCAAGGGAACCACCTTATTCCTCAGAATCTTATCTTTCCTATCCAAGATACGGACTGGACGTTCCTCATACGTCAAATTCGGCTCAAGCTCAATCACATCTGCTTCTAATACATGGGAAGGATCACTGCGATAACGTCTCAACTGAGACACATGAAACACATCATGAACCTTCGACAGATTCGGAGGTAGGGCCAACCTATAGGCCACCTCGCTAACTCTCTCAAGTACCTCGTAGGGGCCAATGTACTTAGGGCTTAGCTTGCCCTTGAGTCCAAATCTCTTAACGCCCTTCATTGGAGATACCTTAAGAAGAACCTTATCCCCAACTTCGAATTCGATTGGTCTACGTCGTAAATCTGCATACGACTTCTGACGATCCTGGGCAGCCTGCAATTTCTCACGAATCAACCTCACTTGCTCCATTGATTCCTGTAACATTTCTTGACCGAGCACAACTGCCTCGCTACTGTCATCCCAACACATCGGGCTACGACACTTTCTCCCATACAGAGCCTCAAAGGGAGCCATCTGGATACTGGCATGATAACTGTTATTGTAGGAGAACTCCAAAGGTAAACTCTTCTCCCAACTTACCTGGAACTCCAAGGCACATGCTCACAACATATCCTCAAGTGTCTGGATCGTCCTTTCAGTTTGACCATCAGTAGCTGCATGAAATGTTGTACTCATCTTCAACTCACTTCCTAAAGCTTCTTGTAGCTTCTTCCAAAATTGAGAACAGAATCTCGGGTCACGATCTGAGATGATGTCTTTAGGAATTCCATGAAAACGAATGATCTCTCTCTGATAGGCATTTGCAAGCTCATCGAGACTCCAAGTCTCCTTCATTGGGATGAAGTGGGCAACCTTTGTCAACCGATCCACAACAACCCAAATAGCATTCATACCCCTCTGCGATCTCGGTAATCCCATCACAAAGTCCATTGAAATAGAATCCCATTTCCAGGCGAGGATCTCAAGAGGTTGCAACAAACCTCCGGGTCTCCGATGTTCGAACTTCACCTTTTAGCATACCAGGCAACGACTGACGAACTCGGCGATCTCCTTCTTCATACCTGGCCACCAAAATCGTAGCTTCAAGTCCTTGTACATCTTGTCACTTCCAGGATGTACGTAATACGGAGTACTATGAGCTTCCTTGAGAATCTTACCCTTCAGGATTTCACAGCTTGGGATACACCATCTTCCGTGGAACTTCAAACCACCATCGGTTCCAACCTCGAAACCTTCAGCTCGAGCCTCACCCAAGGCAACCCGAATTTCTTCAAGGAAGTCATCTTCTCGTTGCTTAGCTCGGATCTCATGGAAGAACTCAGGCTCAGCAACCATCTCGCCCAATTTTAAGGAACCTGGCAAAACTACTTCAAGGTTCAACTTCTGGAACTCTCGAACTAGATCATCCAGTAACACCCTCATAGCATGACAAGTCTTGCGACTCAAAGCATCAGCGACCACATTTGCCTTACCCTCATGATACAGAAGCTCAGCTTTATAGTCATTAATCAGCTCTATCCATCGCCTTTGCCTCGTGTTGAGATCTTTCTGTGTGAAGATATACTTTAAGCTCTTATGGTCGGTGTAAATGTTGCAAGAAATACCATACAAGTAGTGTCTCCACAACTTTAGCGCGAATACTACAGCAACTAACTCTAGATCGTGAGTTGGATAGTTCACCTCGTGAACATTCAGCTGTCTCGAAGCATAGGCAACCACTTTGCCCTTCTGCATCAGAACACAACCCAATCCAGACTTCGATGCATCGCAATACACATCGAATCCAATACCTTCCTCGGGAAGTGTAAGCACTGGAGCAGTATTTAACCGCTTCTTCAACTCCTGGAAAGCAGCCTCACAAGCTTCCGTCCAAAGGAACTTGAACTTCTTCTTCATCAACTGAGTTAATGGCCTTGCTATCCTTGAGAAATCATTGACAAAGCGGCGATAATATCCAGCGAGACCAAGGAAACTGCGGATCTCGTTGACATTCTTCGGACTCTGCCAATCAACCACGGCTTGAATATTAGTCGGATCGACCATAACTCCTTCACCAGAAATCACATGGCCTAATAAGGTCACTTCTCTTAGCCAAAACTCACACTTCGAGAACTTGGCGTACCATTTCTGCTTTCGGAGAGTCTCCAAGATGATGCGGAGGTGACTCTCATGTTCTTGATTATCCCTTGAGTAAATGAGTATATCGTCTATGAACACCACCACGCACTTATCCAAATACTCACTAAAAGTGCGGTTCATCTGATCCATGAACATTGCAGGTACATTCGTCAAACCAAATGGCATAACCACAAATTCATAGTGACCATACCTCGAACGAAAAGCGGTTTTTGGAATGGCATCCTTTCTCACTGGAATCTGATGATACCCTGACCTCAGGTCGATCTTAGAGAACATACTAGCTCCTCGAAGTTGATCAAAGAAATCTTCAATCCTCGGCAGTGGGTACTTGTTCTTGATTGTAACCTTGTTCAATTCTCGGTAGTCAATGCACAACCTCATGCTACCATCTTTCTTACGAACGAACAAGACTGGGGCACCCCAAGGAGACGCACTCGGTGATAAGTGTAGTTTGTAGTGCCTATTTTGTAGGGTTTTGGTCCCATTTTCCTTGTGGAATCGCTCCTGGGGAGCGGTTTATGGGCTTCTTATGCTTCCTTTAGTTCGTTTCAGGTTCCCGAGACCGATTTGGAAGAGTTGGAGCGATTCCGACTCCATACATACAAATTTTGGAGCCAACTGAGTAAAGGAACGATGATTCGATGCCTTGGAGTCGACCCCGAGACCTTGGGACCCAATCCCGAGCCTCCGAGACCCGATCCTGAGTCCCGAGAATCGATGGGAAGCCCATGAGAAACAAGGAGAGACCAAAAAGTTCATATTGGAGGACTACAAGACTCATCCCCGACGGGTATGGCCTCAACCGGTCCCGGTTGAGGTGCACAAACAAGGAGGCTACTGTCCAGGGCCCATCCTGACCGGGAGCATGGCTTCCCGACCGGGACCGACCCCGTCCCGAACGGGACCACCCCTTCCCGCCGGGATGGGCGTGCTGCTACCCCGCGCTTGTTTCTTTCCTCCCCTTTCCATTTGTAACCCTATATATACTCTTCCCTTGTTATGTAAGCTTATGTTCTTCACTTCCCCATAAACCCTAGACTACTTTAGGTTAGATTAGCTTAGATTAGTGTAGATTAGTCGGTAATTAGTCCTTAATCTTAGTTTAATCTTGTATTAAGAGATTTCTTGAAGAATCTATCAAGCTTGACAACCTTGGTGGAATTATTTGGGTTTTCTTCTATACAAGTGTTCTCCTTTTCATCCTTTGTAGTTGGTATAATCTTTCCTTTCTCTTTTCCCTTAATCTTTCATGTTTAATCTTCCAAGTTTTAATCTTTAGTTCATAGTTCATAGTTTTCACTAGATTGTTTATGTATGTTTTGATGTTTGTGTTGATTCATCTTGTTATTGTTGGTTTTTCGTTTAGATATGATTGAGTAGATCCTTGCTAGGGTTAGTAGGGTGATTAGGGTGTTTGATGGATGATTAAGGGATTGTTGGAGATGTTGGTGGAAGATTTAGGTTTCCTCTTGGTTTTATGCATATCACATGTTTGTTGAAATGCTTGAATGACTAGTAGTTGCAAATACTTGTTTTTCTTGCCTTTCTCTTGTGGGTGATAGTTTGTTTGTGGGTTTGGTTCCCTCACTATGTAGCGAGAGCCCGGTGGGGACGACCCCTAGGTCCGGTCTACGTAGCGAGAGCCCGGACTTGACCTAGGCCACTATAGCGTGCTAGTAACCCCGTTTGTCATGTGTGTCGCCGAGGTGGGTTTTAGGTGAAACCTCTAGGTCGGTCTACGTAGCGAGAGCCCGGACCTCACCTAGATTACCCTACTACTCCCTTCACTCTAGTTCTTCCTTGACCATTCCATTACCCCTTTGACCCCGACCTAATCCTAGCCCGTTTTCTGATTTGTTTCCCTTAGTCATAGTCTAGATTTCTCCCCTTCTTATCATTGTTTAGTTTAGCTTAGTTCGTTGACTTAGTCTCGTTTTTAGGTCGACCTAGTCTAGACGCCTCTTACCGTCCCCGTGGATTCGACCCGACTTACCCTAGCTACCCACTAGGTCTAGCCGGTTATATTATTGACGGTTGGGACGTGACAAATCCCTATCATCAATTTGGCGCCGTTGCCGGGGACGGTGCTAGTTTAGACTTTGTTTTCCTACTTGCTTGACTTTGTCTTTTGTGTTTGTGTTTTTCTTTTTTCTTTTTGTTCCTTTGCTTCTTGTGTGTGTGAAGTTTATTTCTCTCTTGTCTAGTGCCCAAAAAGCACGAGACTTCTCACGTTTGTTCTTAGTTTACAGTTTATGCTTAGAGGTGGTGACTATCTTCTTCTTGCAACTTAGAGCCGCTTTAACGGACGGTTTCTAGGGTGAGAGGTTTCCAACCGGGTATGGACCACGATTTTCGAGCAAGCATTGGGTTTGATCTAAACTCCACACACTCGGGAGCCGATATGAGCTACTCCTCTTCTTCCATGAACCAAGGGTATGACATGACGTCCCCCTACCACTATCAAGCTTCTTGGGGTAATCAAGACGGGTATGATCTTCAAGATTATGGAAATGGCTACCAACAAGTGAATGACTATCACTCCTACGATCATGGTGGCTATTACTCAAGCTATGATTGTGAACCCACCATGTTCAATCAAGATTCACCTTATGGAAGCCGATACCCCCAAAACTCACCATATTACCCTCCACCCCAACCACAATATGAACCCCATGACCCACAATACTACCAATCACCCCAACCTTGCTACCAACAATATGATGCCCCACCCCTTGGGCATCATCAAGATTTTCAAGGAGCCTTACAAGACCCCAATGATCACCAATTGCCCGACATGGAGGTGTTTCAATCTATTCTTCAAATGCAAAGGAGCACCCAAGAAATGGCCATCCAAATGCAAAGAGAACAAAATGAATTGATGGCCCAAATTCTAAGGGAAAACGAGGCGAGGAATGCTCGATTAGACGCGTTAGCGGCTAAAACCGCAATGCTTTTATCCCGAGCGTCACAATTAGATGAAGGATGCCCACTTGAGAGAGGGGAGCAACCTAATCACGAAGCCGCCGATGTAGTTCCCTTTGATAGAGAAACTTGCTTTGAAGAACCTCAATCGTCTACCCAAAAAGAGACGAATGAGGATATGACCTTTGGTGAAGGCAACATTGGTGAGGAATTGGAGGAGGATAGTGAGTTGGATGGTTTGGTGGAGTTTGTGAAGTTGTTGGGTGAATTTGACAAGCCCAAGTTGCCCATGTCCGAGAATGAGGATGAGCATCAAGATCCCCTTGCTAGTACATCGAGAGATGATGTGGGGAAAAGTGATGAAGATGGGGAACCACAACTTGAGGAAAGTGTGGGGGTGTGCAACGAGGAAATGAGGCCAAAACCGCTTTTTGTGCCTCGTTTCTTAGAGATGAAGCTTGCTTGTGATTGGAGACGATGCTTAGGGAGGAAGAAGTCGGTAAAGCTCGTAGGATGGATAGACCCCGGAGACGATTTGAAAGATGATTTTGGGTCTTGGGATTCCTACTTCTTGCCTCCACCTTGGAGGCCGTGGAGGATAGCTAGGCTCGAGCGCTCCTTGGACCGTCTCTATGATGTCGGTAGTGCGTTCGACTTGCTCCTCCATGCCCTTGAGGGCTATGGTTGAAGAAGAAGAGTCCACCATCCTAGGTTTGACGGAGTTCCTAAAGAACCGTCATGTTGTATATTCCCCATTCCTCTTCTTTAGAGTACTTGTGCTTGTATTTGTGATTTTTGTTTCTAGGACTCTTTTGTTTTGTGATATTCTTGTTATTTGGATTTTTGATGAGCGATGTGAAGGAGCGAATTTGATGTGTATATGAGCTTTGTTTGATAGGTGAAGTGAAGATGATTCCTAGAGAGGAAAGGCTATGATAGAGCTTGGATAGTAAGCACGAGGATCGGGTTTTTGAAGCTTGGAGTAAGCTTTTGGGAGTGTGGAAGGTCAAGAAGACCCATCCCGACCGGGAAGAGGCTTCCCGACCGGGACGGGTGTGTCATCCCGACCGGGAAGGAGCCGTCCTGATCGGGATGGAGGTACATATTTTCGAGCTTCCTGGAGTGCCATCCCGATCGGGATGAGAGCGTCCCGACCGGGATGAGTTAGGCATCCCGACCGGGACCACCCATCCCGACCGGGATGGTCGCCTGCTCTCCCTTTGTGCCTCTTCTTCGACATTTGAGTCCACCCAACCATTATATACCCCTTCCCAACCTCCCTAACTATCCTTGCCTTATCATATGCCCCCACTTCATTTTCTATCCACTTTACACCGACTCCTACATCAAATCTCACATCCTCACACCATTGTTAGCTTACTACCTCTACCGTGAGTTCTTCTAAAGTTTGAAGCGGGATGGCAACGAAGAAGACAAGCAACGTGCCTACATTGATCTATGAGACGATGGAGCGAGTGAGTTACTAGCCGATTGGTTTTGGTAACTATCCTTACTTTTCCGTCTTTTGTCGCTTGTTTTCTATTGTTTGTCCCCATCCCCTTGAGTCATGGTATCTTGGTGGCCTTCGAGGCCTTAGTATGGTTGCTCCCAACTCTCGATGATGTGACTACGTCAAGAGTCAATCGATTAATCCAAATATACAAGATTTTCACCCTTTTTTAGGAATTAGTCGGATTTGGGCGGAATCCGGGCTAGGTGACTTGATTACACCTAGCCCTCCCCTCCCATTTCCTTTTATTTCTTTCTTTTTATTTTCTTCCCCCATTCATATCTTTTTCTCGTCTCGGCCCATGGTGACTTGACTACACCCCGACCGGACACCTTCTACCCTTTTCTCCACTTTATTTTTGATTTTTAGCTTTATTTTCGTAGTTTCTTTTCTTTTTCTTTTGTCTCTCCGCACACTACGATCGAGCATGAGGACATTGCTCGGTTTAAGTGTGGGGGAGCGATATTCTAGCGTAGTTTGCTTTATTTTTCTTAGTTTTTCGAAAAATCATTAAAAATTCCCTAAAAATTTGAAAATTTTCATAAAAATCAAAAAGATTTTCTTTTGTGTGTTATCCCTTTGTGTCTTTGTGTCGTGTATTTGTTGTATTGTGTGTGTTTTGCCTCCCTTTTCCTTATAGGTTGCTTAATCACCGTTAATTTTGGAAAGCTTTGAAGACACCCGGTAACATCTTCTATCGCTCTTCCCCTCTTTATTTCTTGTGAAGTTGGAGAAGGTTGTGTTGAGGTGTGCTCGGGTGGAGCTTGTACATAGTTGTGGTTGATTTGGTGGCTTGTTTGGATGATCGGGGTGGTGTCCGTGTTGTCTATGTGTTCGTTTTGTTTTCTTGCTTTTGCTTCTTTTTCTTTCGTTCGTTTTCGTCGTGTCTTTGTTTTATGTTGTGTTGTGTGTCTTGTGCGTAAACCGTTTTCGAAAACCCGGTTTAGAGGCTAGTGTGTGAGTGCTTACTTTCCCTTCCTAGTAATGTAAATCGAGTCTTGGACTTTAGTCTAGTAGAATGACCCTAAATCAATGAATTCGTTGGTCCTTTACCTTGAGTCCACCTAGCTTACTAGGGATTTACTACGGGATTTGCATTTTGACCATTATGACCACCCACGGTGTGAAAAGGCCTTGGTTGCCGAGTCCCGTCCCCTAGGTGACCGTGTTTGGGATTGTTTGATTAGTCCAAGTTCTCCACTTTTTGTGGGCTTGAGAGGGGATGCGCACCCCCGACATACCCATTCCCCTACCTCCTACACACATCCACAAAATAATTTGCGATTTGTTGAAGTCTCTCTTTCTTGTTACACAAAGAAATGCCAAAAAGCCAAATCAAGCCAAAAGGGCAAGGAAAAGAAAAAGAAAATGAAAATGAAAGAAAGAAAAAGAAAAGGCATAAAAGCCAAAAAGAAAATAGAAAAGAAGAAAAAAAGAATGGCATGGCAAAACAAGGCATAAATGCGAAAGAAAAGAGAAAATGCCAAAAGAAAACCCGACTCACAAAAATAACCCCTACCTCTCAAAATAAGCCTTTTTCTGACTCTTGCCGTGAAGAGCCTACCAAAGGACCGAGTCCCTAGGAAGGATGATAGCGGCATTAGTCGGTCTTCCCTCATTTTGCATTTATTTCCACCTTTTTACTTGGACTAGTTAGGCGGTTTCGGACATGGGACGACCCTCTTGGCTCTTTGCTAAAGGGGGCGGGGTCTCACTTACCTACAGTGTCGACTAACACCGTGGTTCATCCCTTTTCCACCCCGCCGATTGTCCCGTAGTACGTTTTTAGAAAGTTAGGAGGAATCGAGGTAAGTTACCAACGCTTTTGTTGCTTTATCGTCATACTATTAGGGTTTAGTTCACCTTGGTTTGTATTGCTAGCTTGGGAACGTTGCCACTTGCCTTGAATCCTAAACCGGTGTCTTTTCACCGCTTTGTTGAGGGAAGCGGTATTTTTTTTATTTTGGGTGCAACCGATTATGTGTTTGTTTGTGTGTTTGTTTGTTTGTGTGTTTTGTGTCCGGTTGCATCCACAGTTTTGTCGCAAGACCCGACTTTCCTTGCGGAGTGCACTTTTCCTCTAAGTGTACTCGCGTGAGTTGAAAGGGCGTAGGGTGCGCTAATACCCGCTCGGATAGTTTAGTAGTTAGTATGTGCTTACTCGAGGGCGAGTAAGGGTTAAGTGTGGGGGAGTTGATAAGTGTAGTTTGTAGTGCCTATTTTGTAGGGTTTTGGTCCCATTTTCCTTGTGGAATCGCTCCTGGGGAGCGGTTTATGGGCTTCTTATGCTTTCTTTAGTTCGTTTCAGGTTCCCGAGACCGATTTGGAAGAGTTGGAGCGATTCCGACTCTATACATACACATTTTGGAGCCAACGAAGTAAAGGAACGATGATTCGATGCCTTGGAGTCGACCCCGAGACCTTGGGACCCAATCCCGAGCCTCTGAGACCCGATCCCGAGTCCCGAGAATCGATGGGAAGCCCATGAGAAACAAGGAGAGACCAAAAAGTTCATATTGGAGGACTACAAGACTCATCCCCGACGGGTATGGCCTCAACTGGTCCCGGTTTACGTGCACAAACAAGGAGGCTAATGTCCAGGGCCCATCCCGACCGGGAGCATGGCTTCCCGACCGGGACCGACCCCGTCCCGACCGGGACCACCCCTTCCCGGCCGGGATGGGCGTGCTGCTACCCCGCGCTTGTTTCTTTCCTCCCCTTTCCATTTGTAACCCTATATATACTCTTCCCTTGTTATGTAAGCTTATGTTCTTCACTTTCCCTTAAACCCTAGACTACTTTAGGTTAGATTAGCTTAGATTAGTGTAGATTAGTCGGTAATTAGTCCTTAATCTTAATTTAATCTTGTATTAAGAGATTTCTTGAAGAATCTACCAAGCTTGACAACCTTGGTGGAATTATTTGGGTTTTCTTCTATACAAGTGTTCTCCTTTTCATCCTTTGTAGTTGGTATAATCTTTCCTTTCTCTTTTCCCTTAATCTTTCATGATTAATCTTCCAAGTTTTAATCTTTAGTTCATAGTTCATAGTTTTCACTAGATTGTTTAGGTATGTTTTGATTCTTGTGTTGATTCATCTTGTTATTGTTGGTTTTTCCTTTAGATATGATTGAGTAGATCCTTTCTAGGGTTAGTAGGGTGATTAGGGTGTTTGATGGATGATTAAGGGATTGTTGGAGATGTTGGTGGAAGATTTAGGTTTCCTCTTGGTTTTATGCATATCACATGTTTGTTGAAATGCTTGAATGACTAGTAGTTGCAAATACTTGTTTTTCTTGCCTTTCTCTTGTGGGTGATAGTTTGTTTGTGGGTTTGGTTCCCTCACTACGTAGCGAGAGCTCGGTGAGGACGACCCCTAGGTCCGGTCTACGTAGCGAGAGCCCGGACTTGACCTAGGCCACTATAGCGTGCTAGTAACCCCGTTTGTCATGTGTGTCGCCGAGGTGGGTTTTAGGTGAAACCTCTAGGTCGGTCTACGTAGCGAGAGCCCGGACCTCACCTAGATTACCCTACTACTCCCTTCACTCTATTTCTTCCTCGACCATTCCATTACCCCTTTGACCCCGACCTAATCCTAGCCCGTTTTCTTATTTGTTTCCCTTAGTCATAGTCTAGCTTTCTCCCCTTCTTATCATTGTTTAGTTTAGCTTAGTTCGTTGACTTAGTCTCGTTTTTAGGTCGACCTAGTCTAGACGCCTCTTACCGTCCCCGTGGATTCGACCCGACTTACCCTAGCTACCTACTAGGTCTAGCCGGTTATATTATTGACGGTTGGGACGTGACGAATCCCTACCATCACTCGGCCTTATAAAGCCCTTTTTGATCATCTCCTCAAGTTGCTTCTTTAGCTCTTGCAACTCAGCTGGTGCCATACGATAGGGAGCCTTAGAAATTGGACCTGTACCAGGCAACAGATCGATAGAGAACTCAACGTCTCGCTCGGGTGGGATACCTGGAAGGTCTTCTGGGAAGACATCAGCATACTCCCTGACCACAGGAATATCCTCCAACTTCAGCTCTTTAGACACATCACGGATACTACACAAGTAAATCTGATGGCCTTTCCTACCCATGTTGACCATCTTCAATGCAGACACCCAACGAATAGTTGGTCTAGTCTTGACACCCTCATACGATAGCCTTGCACCGTCCGGACTCTTGAACACGATCTTATGGTCACGACACTGAAATCTTACATCATAACGAGCCAACCAATCCATGCTCAAAATGATGTCAAAATCAGCTAGCTGGAAGCTGATCAAATCAGCCGGAAAGGATACCCCCATAATGGAGATCGGGATGTCCTTGAAAAGGATATTACAAGGAACTGTCTCACCCGTGGGAGTGGACATAAGAGTATTCACGGATGAAGATGAAACAAGTCCAGCTCGGACGGAAAAAGATTCAGACACGAACGACATCGACGCACCCGTATCAAAAAGAACAAAAGCAGGGAAAGAGTGAACTAGAAAGGTACCCGTAATCACATCTGGATTAGCCTCTGCCTCTAACAACCCGGATTTATAAAGACAAAATAATAATATCAATAGTGTAAATAATAGGGTCAAAGGTGGCGGAAACACCCGACCAAATCCGAATCGTCACTATCTCGACATTCAAACTAATACATTATTCAAAAGTGTTCAAAATGAAAATCAAAAGAAACTTAAGTAAAGGTCTCTCTCCACAGGTCTTCGCCAACACCATCACATTCAACATCATCTCGAAGACCTGAAAGGGGGGGTCCACAGTCAGTGGGGAGCAACTAGATGTTCTCCCAGTCATGGTTATAACAAGTTGAACATGAATAGCAATAATAATGAGAGATAACGTAATCAAACGACATGTGAAGATATCAATACACATGACCATTGTTATTAGACACGGTCATATAATTTATTGCAATCCATAAATAATCATAACGATCGAGATAGATACTACGTATCCATCCATACAAGTCGGAGTAAGTAACAACAGACTTCATACAAAGATGTATAGGACATAGAATGAACACCGGATAGAGTATGTAACTGATACTCTAACTAGTCGGAGCGTGTAACTGACCCTCCGACACGGAGCGTGTAACTGACCCTCCGTTTTGTGAAGTATGTAACTGATACTCCACGGTACTATGTATAGCGTGTAACTGACGACTATATGTCTAAGACCTGGCCAGAGCTCTCGACGCAGTAACTGTACGTCGAACGACACACGGAAATCCAGAACGTGTAACTGACGAATCTGAACCCACCGAACATAGACCAATTAAACCTCTTGCGAGCAGTATTGGTTCATTCCGATAGTATGTAACTGATACTACCGTCATCTATATCACTAACCATCATGTACGTTGCACAGTGTAACTGACTGCCAACTGCGTGAGCAACCTTACGACTTCTACGTAGTACAGTGTAACTGACTGCACTATGTAGTAATCAAACCTAGTATGGTGTCACTGACTATACCAGGGAAAATCAGGCCCTAGATAGTGTAACAGACTATACCAAGTATTAATCATTCGTGATAAACATCACGACTCAAACGTAGAACAATGTAACTGATTGTTCTAAAGGAACAAGTATAGAAGTAATCATACAACGATAACATAATGAAGCTATAGCACAACCGACTATAACCTTCAAATAGTAATAGGGTTAAGGTCTAACGGACTATAACCCTGAACATCTAACGTGTATTAGTATTCAAGGTCAAGGTAAGGCTACATTAACCTTGTCTACTAAACTGAAGTTATGTATATAACGTCAACCCGAAGGTGGTGTCATAGTATAACTACTATAACGTCAACTTCAAGTTAAGATTACATTAACCTCGACTATAACCTTGTGAGGTTACCTTAACCTCAGTGAGATTATAGCTTCGTAACGGTGTTACGTAATCCTCAAGTGAAGGGTATCGTAACTTCCCATTGAAGTTACTTGACTTCAAGTAAGGTTACATTAACCTTGTTATAACCTCGTGAGGTTACGTTATCCTCCGTGAGATTATAACTCGCAATAAGGTTACTTTAACCTCGTGTGAAGTTGTATAGTAACTTTCCAATAAAGTTACGTAAACCTCAACTCGGGTTACCTTAACCTTGATCATAACCTCGTGGAGTCACTTAATTGATCCTCATCGAGAGTATAACCCCGCATTGAAGTTACCTTAACCTTAAGTGAAGTTGTATAGTAAATTTCCAATAAAGTTACATGATCTTCAATCAAGGTTAGATTAACCTCAACCCTAACCTCAACATCGGGTGATGATAGGACGAGTCATCTAACATTTAGGGTTGGAACCTTAAAGCCATCGATGAAACAACCCTAGCATCTCCAAAGGGAGAGGCCAAGCGGCTCACGTACGAAGTTTAGATGTTACAACGGATTAGATCTAACAATTCTAATATAAGCGTAAACGACAATTATAGATCTAACGATAATAATAAATATTCAATTAACATGCTAATTAATTAGACTTTTTAAATCATGAATAAAGACACAACATAAATCAATTAAATCATGTTACAAATCATTAAAATCACACAACACATTCAAGATGCATAAACACGAAAAGAATCACATCTAGTTACCTTGAAGCGTGCTAATTCTCGATCTCGTCTTCTATGACGTAGATGTCTTCACCCGGACCCGTCTCCACGCCTAGTCCATCATCAATCACGTGCCAAACATAAAAGGGAAACCCTAATCAAAAACTACTAAAAGAACTACGAAAAACTAGCGCGAAAAGAAGCAAAACTTACGAAGCAATGCAAAGGACTGCGCTAGGATCGATTAGGATTCGAAAGGGATGATGATCAACTCTTTAATGAAGAGGAGGAGGCACGAAATTAAGGAGAAGGAGGAGGGTGTGCCGTGGCTAGGAGGAGGAGAAGAAAGGAGAGGGTGAAAACCTAGAATTAGGGTTTGCAAATGAGAATAAGAGGTGGAAATCTCCACCCTAATCACCTATATATTGGAAAAAGTCATGGGTAAAGCTAACTTGGGCCCAAATCCCAATGCTCCCTCAACAAACCTCACATGAGAAGCAAGGATGGGTTAGTCTTGGCCCAAAATCCAAGCTAAACTGACAAAAGGTTACAAGGATGCGGTTTTCGGACAATTAAACCGGAAAATGAAATATCCGAATAGAAAAAAAAATTAGTGGAATTGAATTAAATAAATATTTTTGGATATTAAAATATATGAAATGGAATAAAATAATTATGTCCGAAAATTCGGGGTGTTACACTGTTCATTGTTGTTGAACTAGGTGACCTCACCAAATTAATCTCCTTGACGTATCAAGGATGGTCAGGCCAAATCTCTGATCTTCTTTTCGGTTTCGACCTCATCAAGTATCTCGATGGGTCTTATCCGTGCCCTCCAAAAACCGTTACTGCTTTCGACAAAGACGAGAAATCCGTCACCTCTCCAAATCCGGAGTACCATCTGGATGCGCCAGGACTCCTTGAAGGTTGTGCTTCGTCGCACAGTCAGTGACTCCATTGTCCCGTTTCTCAACTTCTGTGCTACCTCTGGGGAAATATGGACTACTCTCCGCACCATTTATGCTAACACCTTCTCGTTGGCATATTATGCAAATTAAAGATCATCTTAATTCTATTGCTAAAAATGATCTCAACGTTAGTGAATATATGCAGGCTATTCGTACCAGTGTAGATGAATTAGACAACCTTGGAAAGCCCATGGATGATGAAGATGTCGTTGCCAAGGTCCTCCATGGATTAGAGTACGCTAAATATCACTCGCATATTGAAGCTGTTAAGATCGGGACATTTCCATATCCTTTGACGCTTTTCACAAATGTCTCATTCAATTTGACCTATCCCTTAAACACACTTCTCATAACACAACCTCCCTTGCCCTCGCCTCTGCTCACACAGTGTACCAAAATTGGACCCCGTAACCTCAATCCTCTCGTACACCTCAACCCGCCCTTCTACCCTCACCCACTGACACCAATCTCCCTCCCTTTAAGGGTAAGTGTCAATGGTGCCATGCCTCGGGTCATTTCCTCCGCAATTGTCAAATTTTTAAGTCTCTCTACCCCAACTTAGTCGTCCCACTACGCAATACCCAACCTCGTGCCAACCTTGTAGCCCCACCGAATCGTCATCCCACTGGTTCATTGATAGTGGTGTCACCCACCACATAACCAATGACCATCACAACCTTGCACTTCTGTGGACATGACATAGGTCCACCCCGACGCGGCCACGCGTGGGTTTGGGCGGCGAAATGTTTCCCATGTGAGATAGTTCTCGGGTTGAAATTTAAGTCGAAGTTGGAGTCGCCACCGAACTTTGTGGGAGTTCGGGCCCATTGGAACCCGCAATGGCGAAGATGTATGCCTTTGGATTTTATATTTGGCTAGCCAGGTAGCGGCTTCGGCTTGGAAATGTGTCCCGTGATCACTGATGAACTCCTGTGGGACCCCGTACCTGCATATAATCTTGTTTTGGATGAACTTGGCGACATGCTTAGCGTTCAAAATTCGATATGACTTGGCTTCGACCCATTTGGTGAAATAGTCGATAGCCACCAAGATGAAGCAGTGACCTCTCGTCCCGGAAGGGTTTACTTTCCCGATTATATCGATCCCCCATGTCGAAAATGGCCATGGTGATGTCATGGTGTATAATAGGGATGACGGCATATGCTGAACATTGGCGAAAATCTGACAGTTATGGCAGTGTTTGACATACAACTGACAGTCGGTTTCCATACTATTCCAATAATACCCGAGCCTCATAATTTTTCGGGCTAGCATATGGGCGTTCATACGCGGGCCATTTTCACCATCGTGTATCTCAACCATCACCTTTTCGGCCTGCGTTTTGTCGACACATAAGAGTAGAGCCCCCTGTGCCGTCTTCTTGTATAGCTGACCATCGTCGTACGAATGAATTGGGTTGCCAATCTCCGCAGGGCCTTCTTGGCTCAGTTTTCAGTTCCTGGGGAATATTCTCCCGTCGTTAAATAGGTTAGAACAACCTGGTACCAAGGTTCCAGATCAGTTATTTCGATATCTTGAATGGCGTGAATATATGCCGGCTCGGACCGTCTTTCGACGCAAATCGGCATGCTGGTCATGTGATCCGGGATATTCAGTAAGGAGGCCAACTTGGAGAGCGCATCTGCAAACTGGTTTTCCTCCCGGGTAGATAAATGTATTCTACCTTTTGGAATTGTTTCTCGAGAACCCTTACTCGCGCTTGGTAAACCACATGATTGGCCTTCCGAGTTTTCCATTTTTGGAGAGCTTGATTGATGACTAGAGATGAGTCACCGTGGACTCGAAGGTTCGTTACTCCTAAATCAGCGGCGGCTTGCAACCCGTGAATGCATGCTTCATATTCGACCGCATTATTAGTCACGTCAAAATCCAGTTTAATTGATAACGGCGTATGCTCCCCTTTTGGCGATATTAGGAGAATGCCGACCCCGAACCCTCGAAAATTGGATGCCCCGTCGAAATATAAATCCCATGTTTCCGTGTCAGTATGGAATATATCCTCGTCTGGGAAGGACAAAGTATCGGTGTGCCCTTCTTCGGTTATGGGGCTATCGGCGAGAAATTCGGCTACCACCCGGCCTTTGATAGCTTTTAGTGGCACAAACTTGAGGTCGAACTCTGCTAACATCAAAGTCCATCTAGACATTCTGCTGTTAAGGATGAGCTTCTCAAATAGGTACTTGATCGGATCCATTTTGGATAAGACATGTACCTCGTGGCTAAGCATATAGTGTCGGAGCTTTTTGGTGGCCCAAACTAAAGATAGGCACGTCTTTTCGAGCATTGTATATTTGCACTCGTATTCCAGGAACTTCTTAATGATGTAGTAAATAGCCCGTTCTTCTGAATCGACTGTGTGGGCCAGCATAGCCCCCATGGCTGTCTCGGTCGTTGTTAGATATAATGACAAAGGCAAGCCGGGTTGAGGTGGCATTAATACCGGCGGTGCAGACAGAATCTCCTTGATTTTATCGAAAGCCGTTTGACACTTATCGTCCCACAGTATTCGTTCTCCTATCTTCAGTTTCTTGAAAATGGGCTCGCATACCATGGTTAGCTTTGAAATGAACCGGCTGATGTATTGGACTTTCCCGAGAAACCCCTTTATTTATTTTTCGGTTTTGGGTGGCTACATCTCGGTAATGGCTTTGATTTTAGCTGGGTCGACCTCGATGCCGCGTTGGCTAACAATATGGCCCAGCAATTTGCCAGATGTTACCCCGAAACTACACTTTTGAGGGTTTAGCCTCATGTTATATTGGCGCAGTCGGGTGAAAAATTTTCTTAGGGCAGCACCGTCTCGGCTTTTAGACTTGACGATCATGTCATCCACATAAACCTCCACTTCCTTATGCATTATGTCATGTAATAAGGTCGTGGCTGTTTGTTGATAAGCGGCCCCGACGTTGATGAGACCGAACTGCATGACACTATAACAGTAAGTACCCCAAGGTGTAGTGAAGATGGTCTTACTCATATCTTCTTTTGCCATCTTGATTTGATTGTACCCGGCATACCCGTCCATAAATGATAGAAGGGCATGATCGGCCGTGTTGTCCACCAGTATGTCGATGTGTGGCAATGGAAAGTCATCTTTTGGGATGGCCTTAATAAGGTCCCGAAAGTCTACACATACCCGCACCTTACCGTCCTTTTTAGGTACTGGCACGATGTTCGCAACCCAGTCTGGATATTCAGACACCTGTATGAAGACGACTTTGAACTGTTTGTCGACCTCTTCTTTGACCTTGATAGACCACTCGGGTCTCATTATGCGGAGCTTCTGTTTTACCGGCTTACACCTATCTTTGATGGGTATACGGTGTTCAGCTATTTACCGGTCTATCCCCGGCATGTCCTTGTAGGACCATGCGAAGACATCTTTGAATTCTTGGAGGAGGTTTGTGAATTGTTGTCTCTCCTCGGGGTCTAAGGATAACCCTAACTTAAGCATCTGGGGCTCTAAGGTTGTTCCCACATTGATGGACTCTGTTTCCTCAAGTACCGGGTCTCGGGATTCCCTCTGTTCTAGCTGCTTGATCAGATGCGGAGGTAAGGATACCTTTTCGTCGGGTTTCTCAATGTCTGATGGTAGGGATTTGTCGCGGAATCCCAACCGTCAATAATATAACCGGCTATTCCTATGGTAGATAGGGCAAGTCGGGTCGAATCCACGGGGACGGTAATGTATAGCCTAGACTAGGTCGCCCAAATACTAGACTAAGTCAACGAGCTAAGCTAAACTAGGAATGGTAGAGAGGGGAGAAGACTAGACTAAGACTATGGCTAAGGACAACTAGCAAACAAAGGAGAACGGGCTAGGATTAGGACGGGGTCAAAGGGGTAACGGAATGGTCGAGGGAGAACTAGAGCGAAGGAGGTAGTAGGGTGATCTAGGTATGGTCCGGGCTCTCGCAACTTAGACCTACCTAGAGGTTCCACCTAGAACCCATCTCGGCGACACACATGACAAACGGGGTTCTAGCGCGCTATGGTGGCCTAGGTCGCATCCAGGCTCTCGCTACTTAGACCGGCCTAGGGGTCGTCCTCACCGGGCTCTCGCAACTCAGTGAGGGAACCGAACCCACAACAAACTAACATCCACAAGATAAAGGCAAGAAGAACAAGCATTCTCAACTACTTAGTCATTCAAACATTTCAACAAACATGTGATGTGTATCAAACAAGAGGAAACCCAAATCTTCCACCAACATCTCCAACAATCCCACAATCATTCAATTAACACCCTAATCACCCTACTAACCCTAGCAAGAATACTACTCTAACATAATCAAACTATAACTACAAGAACAAGATGAATCAACATAGGAAAACAAAACAAACATAAACAAACTAGAGAAAATAATGAACAACAATCAAAGATTAAAACTTGGAAGATTAGACATGAAAGATTAAAGGAAAAGAGAAAGGAAAGATTATACCAACTACAAAGGATGAAAAGGAGAACACTTGTCAAGAAAACCCAAATAATTCCACCAAGGTTGTCAAGCTTGATAGATTCTTCAAGAATTCCTTAATACAAGAGCTAATCTATGATTAACTACTAATTACCGACTAATCTACACTAATCTAATCTAATATAACCTAAAGTAGTCTAGGGTTTTAAGGATATAACATGAGATAACATAGGATAGTGTCTTAATACAAGAGGGGGGGTATATATAGGGTTACAAGTGGAAAGGAGAAGAAAGAAACAAAGCGGAGCTGCAGCAGGCCCGTCCCGGCCGAGACGGGGTGGTCCCGGTCGGGACGGGGACGGTCCCGGTCGGGAAGCCATGCTCTTGATGGGGATGGGCCCTGGTCAGTGGCCTCCTTGTTTGTGCACCTCATCCCGAACGGGATGAGGCCACCCCGAACGGGATGAGCCTTGTAGGCCTCCATTATGATCTTTTTGGTCCCTCCTTGGTCCTCATGGGCTTCTCGTCGATTCTCGGGACTCGGGATCGGGTCTCGGAGGCTCGGGATTGGGCCTCAAGGTCTCGGGGTCGACTCCAAGGCATCGAGTCATCGTTCCTTAGTTTCGTTGGCTCCAAAATGTGTATGTATTGAGTTGGAATTGCTCCAACTCTTCCAAATCGGTCTCGGGAACCTGAAACGAACTAAAGGAAGCATAAGAAGTCCCTAAACCGCTCCCAAGGAGCGATTCTACAAGGAAAAAGGGACCAAAACACTACAAAATAGGCACTACAAATCACACTTATCAACTCCCCCACACTTAACCCTTACTCGCCCTCGAGTAAGCACATACTAATACTAAAATAACCGAGTGGGTATTAGCGCACCCTACGCCCCTTCAACTCACGCGAGTGCACTTAGAGGACAAGTGCACTCCGCAAGGCAAGTTGGGTCTTGCGACAAAACTTTGGATGCAACCGGACACAAAACACATAAACAAACAAACACACAAACAAACACATAGACGGTTGCACCCAAAACAAAAGAAATACCGCTTCCCTCTAAAAGCGGTGAACGAAACACCGGTTTAAGACTTGAGGTAAGTGACAACGTTCCCAAGCTAGCAATACAAACCAAGGTGAACTAAACCCTAATAGTATGACGATAAAGCAACAAAAACGTTGGTAACTTACCTAGGTCCTCCTAACTTTCTAAAAACGTACTACGTGACGATCGGCGGAGTGGAAAGTGAAGAACCACGGTGTTAGTCGACACTGTAGGTAAGTGAGACCCCGCCCCCTTTAGCGTGAGCCGAGAGGGTCGTCCCATGTCCAAAACCGCCTAACTAGTCCAAGTAAAAAGATGGAAATATGCAAAATGAGGGAAGACGGACTAATGCCGCTATCATCCTTCCTCGGGACTCGGTCCTTTGGTAGTCTCTTCACGGAAAAAGTCGGAAAAAGGCTTATTTTTTTGTGTGGATTTCTTTTTGTGAGACGGGTTTTCTTTTGGCATTTTCTTTCTTTTCGACGTTTTGATTTGTTTGTTGCCATGCCATTTCTTTTTCTTCTTTTCTATTTTCTTTTTGGCTTTTGTGCCTTTTCTTTTTCTTTATTTCTTTCCTTTCTTTCATTTTTTTTTCTTTTCTTTTCTTTGCCCTTTTTGGCAAGATTTGGCTTTTTCGTATTTCTTGACAATTAAGAAAGAGAGAATCAACAAATTGCAATTTATTGTGTGATATGTGTAGGAGGTAGGGAAATGAATGAATCGGGAGCGCGCTTTCCCTTCAAACCCACAAAAAGTGGAGAACTTGGACTAATCAAAGAATCCTAAACACGGTCACCTAAGGGACGAGACTCGGTAACCAAGGCTTTTTCACATCGTGGGTGGTCATAATGGTCAAAATGCAAATCCCGCAGTAAATCCCTAGTAAGCTAGGTGGACTCAAGGTAAAGGACCAACGAAATCATTGATTTAGGGTCATTCTACTAGATTAAAGTCCAAAACTCGATTTATACAACTAGGAAGGGAAAGTAGACACTCACACTTTAGCCTCTAAACCGGGTTTTCGAGAACGGTTTACACACAAGACACACAACACAACACAAAATGAAGACATGACGAAAACAAAAGGAAAAGAAACAAAGGCAACAAAAATAAAACAAGGTAAAACAAAACACATAGACAAAACAAACACCACCCCTATCATCCAAACAAGTCTCCAAATCAACCTCAAACTTGTACAAGCTCCACCCGAGCACACCACATCACAATCTCCTCCAAACTCCGCAAGAGACAAAGAAGGAAAAGGGACAGAAGATATTACCGGACATCATGAAAGCTCTCCAAAGTTAGCGGTGATTCAAGCAACCTATAAAGAAAAGAGGGCAAACACACAATAAAACAAACAACACGACACAAAGACACAAAGGGAAAACACACAAAAGGAAAATCTTTTTGCTTTTTGTGAAATTTTTTCAAATTTTTAGGGATTTTTAAGATTTTTTCCGAAAAACTAAGAAAATAAAACTAACTACGATAGAATATCGCTCCCCCACACTTAAACCGAGCAATGTCCTCATATGCTCAATCATAGTGTGCGGAGAGACAAAAGAAAAAGAAAAGAAACCAAGAAAATAAAGCTAAAAATCAAAAATAAAGTGAAGAAAAGGTAGAAGGTGTCCGGCCGGGGTGTAGTCAAGTCACCATGGGCCGAGACGAGAAAAGATATGGAAGGGGGAAGAAAATAAAAAGAAGGAAATAAAAGGAAATGGGAGGGGAGGGCTAGGTGTAATCAAGTCACCTAGCCCGGATTCTGCCTAAATCCGACTAAATCCTCAAAAAAGAAAGTGAAAATCTTGTAAAATTTGGATTTTTCGATTGACTCTCGACGTAATCACATCGTCGGGAGTCGGGAGCAACCACTACCGAGGCCTCGAAGGCCACCATGACATCAAGATACATAAGTGTACAAGGGGAAGGGGATAAACAAGGGAAAACAAGCAACAACAAAAACGGAAAAGAAATGATAGTTGCCGTACCATAGGTTAGCAACTCACTCTCTCCATCGTCTCATAGATCAATATATGCACTTGCTTGTCTTCATCATTGCTATCCCGCTTCAAGCTTGATAAAACCGCACGGTTGAGGTAGTAATGGTGTGAGGAGGTGGGGTTTGATGTGGATCTCGGTGTAAAGTGAGGTGTACGGGTCATATGATAGGAACAAGGAGGAGTAGGGAGGTTGGGAGGGGGTATACAATGGATGGGTGGACTCAAACATCAAAGAAGAGGCCAAAAGAGGAGAAAGGGACCATCCCGGTCGGGATGGATGGTCCCGGTCGGGATGCCCAAACCGTCCCGGTCGGGATGGACCTCCAGCAAGCACGAAAAGGTGCACCTCCATCCCGATCGGGATGGCTCCTTCCCGGTCGGGATGCCGCACCCTTCCCGGTCGGGAAACCTCTTCCCGGTCGGGATGGGTCTTCTTGACCTTCCACAAACCCAAAAGCTTACTCCAAGCTTCAAAAACCGACTCCCTAACTCACAATCCAAGCTCTATCATCAACCATTCCTCTCTAGGAGTCACTTTCACTTCACCTATCACAATAAACTCAAACAAAACATCAAATTTTCTCCCTCACAACGCTCATCAACAATCCAATATTACAAGAATATCACAAAACTAACAAAATTAAGAGATAAAACGCACAAATACAAGCAGAAGTACTCTAAAGAGGAGAGGAGGGGAATATACAACATGACGGTTCTTTTAGGAACTCCGTCAAACCTAGGATGGTTGACTCTTCTTCAACCGTAGCCCTCAAGGGCATGGAGGAGCAACTCGAACGCGCTACCGACATCGTAGTGAAGGCCCAAGAAGCGCTCGAGCTTAACCGACCTCCACGGCCTCCAAGGAGGAGGCAAGAAGTAGGAATCCCACGACCCAAAATCATCTTCAAAGTTGTCTCCGGGGTCTATCCATCCTACGAGCTTAACCGACCTCTTCCTCCCTAAGCATTGCCTCCAATCACAAGCAAGCTTCATCTCTAAGAAATAAGGCACAAAAAGCGGCTTTAGCCTCAAATCCTCGTTGCACACCCCCACACTTTCCTCAAGTTGTGGTTCCCCATCTTCATTTTTCGGCCCCACATCATCATGGAGGAGAGAATCGAAACTTCTACCGGCGGTTTCAATCTCTTCCATACCATCTCTCGGTGTACTAGCAAGGGGCTCTTGATGCTTGTCCAAATTATCGCACAAGGGCAACTCGAGGCTAACAATTTTACCCAAAAACTTCACAAACTCCACCAAATCATCCAACTCACCATCCTCTTCCAATTCCTCACCAATGTTGCCTTCACCAAGGGTCATCTCCTCATTCGTCTCTTTTTGGGTAGACGATTGAGGTTCTTCAAAGCAAACTTCTCCTCCAAAGGGAACTACATCGGCGGCTTCGCGATTAGGTTGCTCCTCTCTCTCAAGTGGGCACCCTCCATCTAAATATGATGCTCGGGATAAAGACATTACGGCTTGAACCGATAATGCATTTAATTGAGCATTCCTCGCCTCGTTTGCCCTTCGCATTTGGACCATTAATTCCTCTTGTTCTTTTCGCAATTGAATGGCCGTTTCTTGGATGCTCCTTTGCATTTGAAGCATCGATTGATGAAACTCCGTGTCGGGTAATTGGTGATCATTGGGGTCTTTTAAAGCTCCTTGAAAATCTTGATGATGCCGAAAGGGTGGGGCATCATATTGTTGGTAGTGGGGTTGAGGTGATTGGTAGTATTGTGGGTCATAGGCTTCATATTGCGGTTGGGGTGTAGGGTAATATGGTGGGTTTTGGGGAAATTGGCTTCCATACGGTGAATCTTGATTGTACATGGTGGGTTCACAATCATAGCTTGAGTAATAGCCACCATGATCGTAGGAGTGATAGTCATTCACTTGTTGGTAGCCACTTCCATAATCTTGAAGATCATACCCGTCTTGATTACCCCAAGAAGCTTGATTATGGTAGGGGGACGTCATGTCATAGCTTTGGTTCAAAGAAGAAGAGTGGTAGCTCATATCGGCTCCCCAGTGTGTGGAGTTTAGATCAAACCCCATGCTTGCTCGAAAATCGTAGTCCATACCCGGTTGGAAACCACTCATTATGGCAACCGTCTGTTTAAGCGGCTCTGAGTTGCAAGAAGAAGATAATCACCACCTCTAAGCACAAACTGTAGACTAAGAACAAACGTGAGAAGCCTAGTGCTTTTTGGGCACTAGACAAGAAAGAAATAAACTTCACACACACAAGAAGCAAGGTAACAAAAAGAAAAAAGAAAACACAAACACAAAGACAAAGTCAAGCAACTAGGAAAACAAAGTCCAAACTAGCACCGTCCCCGGCAACGGCGCCAAATTGATGGTAGGGATTTGTCGCGGAATCCCAACCGTCAATAATATAACCGGCTATTCCTACGGTAGATAGGGCAAGTCGGGTCGAATCCATGGGAACGGTAATGTATAGCCTAGACTAGGTCGCCCAGATACTAGACTAAGTCAACGAGCTAAGCTAAACTAGGAATGGTAGAGAGGGGAGAAGACTAGACTAAGACTATGGCTAAGGACAACTAGCAAACAAAGGAGAACGGGCTAAGATTAGGTCTGGGTCAAAGGGGTAACGGAATGGTCGAGGGAGAACTAGAGCGAAGGAGGTAGTAGGGTGATCTAGGTATGGTCCGGGCTCTCGCAACTTAGACCTACCTAGAGGTTCCACCTAGAACCCATCTCGGCGACACACATGACAAACGGGGTTCTAGCGCGCTATGGTGGCCTAGGTCGCATCCAGGCTCTCGCTACTTAGACCGGCCTAGGGGTCGTCCTCACCGGGCTCTCGCAACTTAGTGAGGGAACCGAACCCACAACAAACTAACACCCACAAGAGAAAGGCAAGAAGAACAAGCATTCTCAACTACTTAGTCATTCAAGCATTTCAACAAACATGTGATGTGTATCAAACAAGAGGAAACCCAAATCTTCCACCAACATCTCCAACAATCCCATAATCATTCAATTAACACCCTAATCACCCTACTAACCCTAGCAAGAACACTACTTTAACATAATCAAACTATAACTACAAGAACAAGATGAATCAACATAGGAAAACAAAACAAACATAATCAAACTAGAGAAAATAATGAACAACAATGAAAGATTAAAACTTGGAAGATTAAACATGAAAGATTAAAGGAAAAGAGAAAGGAAAGATTATACCAACTACAAAGGATGAAAAGGAGAACACTTGTATAGAAGAAAACCCAAATAATTCCACCAAGGTTGTCAAGCTTGATAGATTCTTCAAGAATTCCTTAATACAAGAGCTAATCTATGATTAACTACTAATTACCGACTAATCTACACTAATCTAATCTAATCTAACCTAAAGTAGTCTAGGGTTTTAAGGATATAACATGAGATAACATAGGATAGTGTCTTAATACAAGAGGGGGGTATACATAGGGTTACAAGTGGAAAGGAGAAGAAAGAAACAAAGCGGAGCTGCAGCAGGCCGGTCCCGGCCGAGACGGGGTGGTCCCGGTCGGGACGGGGTCGGTCCCGGTCGGGAAGCCATGCTCCCGATCGGGATGGGCCCTGGTCAGTGGCCTCCTTGTTTGTGCACCTCATCCCGAACGGGATGAGGCCATCCCGAACGGGATGAGCCTTGTAGGCCTCCATTATGATCTTTTTGGTCCCTCCTTGGTTCTCATGGGCTTCTCGTCGATTCTCGGGACTCGGGATCGGGTCTCGGAGGCTCGGGATTGGGTCCCAAGGTCTCGGGGTCGACTCCAAGGCATCGAGTCATCGTCCCTTAGTTTCGTTGGCTCCAAAATGTGTATGTATTGAGTCGGAATTGCTCCAACTCTTCCAAATCGGTCTCGGGAACCTGAAACGAACTAAAGGAAGCATAAGAAGCCCCTAAACCGCTCCCTAGGAGCGATTCTACAAGGAAAAAGGGACCAAAACACTACAAAATAGGCACTACAAATCACACTTATCAATGTCATTGCATAAAATATTTTCGAAATTGAAAGCATTTTGAAAATAAGACAAGTCGTAAGCAGAACCATTATTATTATTATTGATAGCAAATTTGGAAAACAGCTCAAAGAGAGCGACCATCTGATCATTGGTCAGAGGCGGAATTGGGATTGCCTTCGGGACAGACCCCAAGGCTCCAATGGAAGTGACTACAGGAAGAGAGGTTACAGTTTGGACTCTAGCACCAGATCCCCTAGACTCGAATTCAGACTTAGACTCAGACTCGGAATCGGTGTCCGGCATGTCTCCTTCACCGGTGGTGAGCTTGTAGACTCGACCCTGGCTGTCGGTCATCTTGATGGTCTTCCTCCATGCCCTTTTCCCGGCATCAGCACCGACTTGTGAGATCAACTTTGAATTATCGAACCTGTTGCTTCGAAGGATCAGGTTCACCGAGTCTTCTTTAGGGGTCGGGACAGCCTTGTCCTCCCCAAA
Organism: Agrostemma githago; assembly: GCA_958450325.1. Classification (NCBI taxonomy): domain Eukaryota; kingdom Viridiplantae; phylum Streptophyta; class Magnoliopsida; order Caryophyllales; family Caryophyllaceae; genus Agrostemma; species Agrostemma githago. The sequence continues at coordinate 23,811,748 of OY288254.1, read as the reverse complement.
TAGGCGCCCTAGCACGGGCTCGACATTGCCAGCACCCTCCTTTGATTCAAATTAGATGAGGACAAATATGTCCTCTGGGATATAGTTGCATTCCCGAGCTAATTTAGTCTCGGGATATGCGATAGTTGGTTAGTACAGACCAACTTGAACATCCCCGAATACCGGTGTGACAAAATAGTCATCAACCTTGGCCTATAAGGGCCCAAGTAGGCACCCTTGGTGATGTTGCATGCCTTTTCAATACCTGCCCGGACTACATTTCCCGGGGTCATAGCATACCCTAAGCCGAAGCGAGATTCTCCGTCATTTAGGACTTCAATTATCTTCCCAGCTGGAAGATATGGCCTCAGAGTAGCTCCCGGAAAATACCACAGATTTTGCAGCATCGTGTCGATGCTAGTGGTGAAATAGGGCCTAAAAAGGTACCCCTCCTCAATCATTCCCACAAAATCGAACCCCCAAAGGTCCGTGCGGTCTGTGGCATTGCAGCTAGCCATAGTCATAGGGGTTGCCTCCAAAGTAATAATACTGTCTTGGAGGGGCATTTTGACCTTTCAGTGAAGAGTGGAGGACACCGCCTTAACGGCCTTCCGAGAAGCAGGTTGAAAGAGGAGGTGACATCGATCACCTGGAACTCTAGCTCCTTTTCAATTGGGCCCGTTACAATTGCCAGCTTAACGGCCCCAGCAACCGGCTTCGGGCTTCCATCAAAAGTTTGGATGGTTTGAGCAGTCGGTATATAATTAGCCTCGGAGATAAGGACTTTGCAGTCCTTAGAGGGAGGACATTCACAGCAGACCCATCATCAATTAGGGCAAATCACCGTGATGTACAGGGCCAGATTATGAGAGGCCTCGAACGGTGGTAGGTCGGACTCCGATAAGGTGATTAATGGGCCTTCTCGTTTGGACTTTCCCTTGAGATAGGGCATGATAGTGGCTACCATTTTAGTAGGGTAACCTGGGAGTCGACCTTGATTTGATCGAGAGCCTTAGTAAGTGCCTCTCGATGTTCTTGTGAGCTAACCAAGAGTTGCCATATGGTGAGGTCAGCCCGAGCCCTCTTCAGTTGTTTGACAAGAGTCGTATCAGTGTTTGGCTCTTCAATGGTCTCTTCCGTCCTGGCATGTTCAGTGACGGTTGCCGGGATAGGGGCGTCCTTAGAGCTAGTAGCTTGATAAGGACGGCCGGCATTGGCGAGGTGGTTACTGGCTAAGACCTTGGACTTCGCTTTTTCGGATTTCCTCGGGGGTGATAGGGACAGTTTCTCCCTTAGCAAGGTGCACATCATCCTCATCGTCGAACCAGATCCCATTCACTTGTGGGATGAAAGGAGAAATGAGGTGAGAACAGTCAATCACTTCCCCGGTAAAGACAGCATGAGAGCTGAAGGGGTTGTCCTTGTTGCTTGGTTTGTCCCCGAGCATTGGTATTTTCCCACTCTCGATCAGATCCTGAATCAGATGTTTCAACTTCCAACATTTCTCAGTATCGTGCCCGTTATCCCGATGATATTGGCAATAGGCTTGGACATTGTAGCTTTTGGAACGTGTCTCAACTGGGACTTCAGGAGTTAGGCCTATCGGTTGGACCAGGCCCTTGGAAGATAGCCTTTGTAAGGCATATGTATAGGTGGTGCCTATATCAGTGAATACCCTAGGAGGGGTATTCTTTTTGGACGGGGTATTTAGTAGATTAACCGCGTCAAAGATACTTCGGGTTGCAGCCGGGGGCTTATCAGTGGACGAAGAAGCCCCTTGGTACCCCTTTCTAGAGGCCTTAGTAAGGCTCTCTAGTCTCAGATCGTCTTCAATTCTCATACCCATTTCAGTAAGGGTGGTGAAATTAGGTATGACAGCGTACCGGAGGTGGACCCGGTAAGAGGGGAGGAGGTTCTTGACAAAGGCCTCCACTAAAGTCTTCTCACAGGGCTTATCGACCAGTTTCACACTCTCGGCCCTTCAGCGTTGAAGGTATTTGGTGAAATCTTCCTTGGCTCTTGGGCCATAACCTGTAGAGACCGCATTGTGGTCTGGATCTCGGTATTATCAACATAGTTCCGAGCAAATTCCGTAGCCACATCATCCCAAGTCGGGAACTTCTTGGGGTCTAGCCTGTAGTACCAGACCTTTGGGTGTTTCTCAAGTGAAGCAGCGAAAAAATTTTTGAACATGCTTGAGTCAACCCCCTTAATTGCCATAAACTCCTTGAAGGCCCGCACATGTAGCAACGTGTAGACACCCTTTGGACATGACATAGGTCCACCCCGACGCGGCCACGCGCGGGTTTTTGGGAGGCGAATGAATCTCCATATAAGAATGGATCGAATTGAAATTTAAATCGAAGTGGAGTCGCCACTGAACTTTGAGGGAGTCCGGGCCTTCGAACCCACTCTATGTCGTAGGGGCCATGCACAAAGTATGGCATATTTCCGATGTCAGAGTTTATTGGGCTCGTCCCTTTGCATTTGATATCGATACCGACATTATCGGATACCGTGTATTGTATGACTCTCGTGCGCCAACGGTTTCGGGCATCCGGAAACCGAGGTTCTGAGTAAAGGGTGAGGGTACGTGTTGGGAAGTTCACAAAGAACACCCAACCACGCCCGTACTTAGCGGCCTCTACTAAGATATCGTTTGATTTTTGAATACGCACGTTAGTAGTTCGGTTAAATGATATGCAAACGTTGTTTTCCCTAAGAATGTGAGAAATTGAACGAGTTTCTAGGTCGATTTAATGCAACTAATTCTAACGTCAAAGTTAAATTTAGCATGCGAGTCCATTTTAGTACAATAAAATAAACAACGGAAATAAAATCGACAAAGATGGAACAAACGCGTTAGTAACGGTATAACGATAATAACGGCTTGTGAATAATAATATAATATGGAATGACGTAAATAGGATGATGCATGGTTTTGAAAAGTAATGTTTCACGTGATAGGTTTGACACGTGTTGACCTAAGTCATTAAAAAGTATTAACGAGCCTCGAATGACATCATAGGACTCACGGTTTGACGTGATAGAGGGGCCACTCGACCGGATTTGGCGACGTCACTCGATCGAGTTATGAGGAAACTCGACCGAGTGCACGACCACTCGATCGAGTCATTGCGGGACTCTACCGAGTGGTTGTCAAAATAGCATTCTGTCTCGTTTTTTGGGGTGTCACTCGACCGAGTGGACTAGGCACTCGATCGAGTGCCCCCTGTACGAACTAGGGTTCGCCTCGTAATTTATTATTGATTGCGAGATTTCTTTTCGATTTTAGTAAATCGTTGATTTTGTTGAATCGGGCATAAATATTATGGGATTTATACTCGATTCTAATTTTGATACTCGTCATATCCAATATTCGATTATTAAATCGATATGGAATATTAGAGCGAAAAACTTGAAGAAAATAATATAAGTCTTTTAAATTAACTAAGACGATATAGATTTTCTCCGCGTTTATAGTGTCGTAACTAATTCTAACGAATTAGATGACAACTATTTTAGCATCAACGAAAATCGTGTTAGTTAAATTATTTGACTAAATCGTTAGATTCGACATCCAATTATTGAATTGGTGTCGAATCTAATAGATCGACACTTGAATTAAAAAAACTCGACTTGATTCCCTCCGCATCCCGACATCATAATTAATTCTTGCGAATTGTTTGATGTCGGATCTGCATCAAAAGGTTTCGAGTCAACTTGAATAAAAAAAACGCGAATTAAAAAAAAGGTTTTAGAAATCGATGTATGCGATGTTGATGACGACGCGACGAAAATAAAAACGATTTTTTTACGTTTGACTCGCTTCAACAATCAAATATTTGGGGTGTCGGGATAAGCGACCGGCCTTGTCGGGTGAAACACCCTTGCATTCGTGTTTTCTTATCCCGTCATCCCTCGTATTCGACATGAATTAGCGAGTATTTTAGTGTCTTAATATTTATTATACTAACGATATTAGAATGCGATGATAACGATAAAATAAAAGATAATAAAATACGGGACGATGACAACGACACGGACGACACGCGAGGAAGAGAAGAGAGAAATATGGAGTTTTGCACCCTCAACCTACATGTTTCTTAGTCTCGGATAGATCTCGTTAATTGTGGCTTTAGCACGGGAGAATCGAGGTTAATGTAAGTTAAGTTATGGTGGTTTAGGGTTCCTAGATGATGCTAGGGTTAGGGTTTTTGAAAGTGTGAGATTAGGGTTGATTAGGGTTTTTTTTTATGTGGGAAAAAGTTGTGTCAATTTGCATGCAAGGGGGTGTTTATATAGACATTGCCATGCAACCCCGTCTAGGGTTACTCGACCGAGTATGCCCCTGACTCGATCAAGTGGCCCAAAGCAAACGCAGCCGGGCCTATTTGAGAGCCCACTCGATCGAGTGGGGCTGACACTCGATCGAGTGGGTCAGCTGGAGCGTATGGGTCCGGTATTTTGGGCCTCGAGTTGGGTATTTTGTGGGTTTTGTATTTGGGTTAGACTTTTGATGTTTATGTGGCTGCTTTTATGTGTCTCGGAAACGACTTTGACCGGGGTTGACCCAATCGCTAAAAGTCGGTTTTATTTCCGGTGTCAGTTTTGACCCAAATTAGTCTTATTTGATTGGAGACGACCCACTGGGCCTGGATTTGAGGTTGGTTTTACGAGATTTGTACTCCATAAATGCCTAAGACAGCAACTAATGGTTTCGAGCCCATATCCGAGCGTGTAGAAAAAACACGTTAGCGTCCGATCATCATCGGGTGTTTTTTGGAAACTGCTATAGACACCTGGCGGTCAAAATGTGAGTGTCTACAGAGCCCCCACTTTGACTGAGGCTTGGACAAGGCGAATGTCAGAGTAGCTACCAGGCCAATCGAGGATTAAGACCTGGCAGACTTCCGGTCGGGTCGTTTATAGCCCATTAGACTCGCGTGAAGGGCTCGCCAGCCATAGGACAGAAATCGTACCTGAGTCGATGATGATACCTCCGTGGGGAAATTGGACTTGTCTCCTAAGTCCTGGGTGTGCATATATGTGGGCCCATCCATAAAAAATGTTGCCTTGGGCTTTCCGCTGGGGAGATATGTGAGCTATGTGGTCTTGAGTCGTACCTGTATAAGTTACATAAAATTTTGCATGCAACACGTAGGTGGAAATATGACTCGTGCTGGGGAATAAAAATGATTTTTGCTTAGTTTTGAAATCGAAGTCCTGAAAGCAACTCACGTGCTAGGAAATAGGTTTTCAAAACTGAAATGGGTAGAAAAGAAATTTGCAATTTATATAGACCGAAATTTGACCTTGTTGAAAAGGATTTTCTCAAATGGCTAAGTTTTGCAGATTTTAAAATGAGAATTTGAAGAGAGAGGTATACCAACAGACTCGACTCTGGACGTGACCGGACGAGTTGACAGACACGACTGGAATCTCGAGGAGTTGGACCGTGACTCGACTCTTAAGTTGCGCTATTTCGTAGCCTAGGCGAGTGGCAACATGGTCGAATCCTCGGAATGGGATAGATATGCTATAGTCTGTAATGAGACTGTTGTAGTCTAGTGCTCTTCTGGATTTTTCATTTCGAGGTATATTCCCAAGGTGGGTATTGCTTCGAGTCCTGACAGATTCTTGTGTTCGACTAAGCCGAGTACTAGGACATACTACAGAAAGGAGGCTATGTTTTGAAAGTATTTGGATTATGTGAATGGATGGAGAACTTCTGTCTAGAAGAAGCCCCCAGGACAACAAAGCTAGCTGTTGAGAACATGATGGTGTCGTGACCGGAATGATGGCGCTTTTTGAATGTGTGTCAATGTGGGTGGTTGTGCCTCTGTTGAAAGGCTGCCTACGTATTCACGTGTAGTGAAATCAAACCAAGCCGTAGCTTAGTGGATTGGAAGATATATTATGGTGCCTAGTCTAATAGGACTTTGTGTGTAACTAGCCATTACAATGGTGCAGGCTAGGCGCATTCCCAATGATGTCTGGATCAAAGGGCTAGAATGGTTAGGATATTGATCCTGTGACTGTGAGCGTTCTCCGGGATAGCCCCCAGAGGTGGTGTGAACTATTTGGGCATGTTCTATGCCGACTGCAAGTTGAGTTCCCGTGTTGGGGGTTGGTAACTGGTTTGGATGAGAAGAATTGGGATGGGATTTGACGAGTTTTGGTCTCGGAATTGTGTATGATTAGGTAAGGGATTTGACGAGTTTTGTTCTCGGGATTGTGTATGATTAGGTAAAGGATTTGACGAGTTTTTCTCTCGGGTCTTTGATGAGTTTTGATCTCGGGTTTTTGACGAGTTCTGATCTCGGGTCTTTGATGAGTTTTGATCTCGGGTCTTTGATGAGTTTTGATCTCGGGTCTTTGATGAGTTTTGATCTCGGGTCTTTGATGAGTTTTGATCTCGGGTCTTTGTATGGTGATTGTGAATTTTGTTATGTCGTGTTGTGTTGTAGTTGTTGTGCAAGGGGGAAGTCGAGTAAAAATGGCTCGAACTTCGAACGAGGTAGGTTTGATAATGCGGGATCTGGTTTCCATGTCTGGACCTAATGGTTAGGGGTATCCAATGGAGCTTGAATCCATAAAATTCTGGGCTGTCTCTATCCTAGGTCTCGAGAAGGTCTTGAGGGTTGCAATGTGGGAAGGCTAGATGTGGTGTTAGCTGACCAACTTGATTATCTCTCCCTTATTTGATGGTATGAATTTTGACCGTACCCTGGTCATGGAACTTTCAATTTGAATTGACCGTTGATCATGGTCATGGGTTTTTAGAAGTTCTTTTTGATCATGGCCAGCTCTTTTGTTTTGGGCTTTTTGCTTCTTTTTTTTGGCCTTTTAGTCCCGGTCATGTGTGCTTCTTTTGCCTGCTTTTTATTTCGGCTTTTGCTTTTTCTTGGACCTTTGTTTTTTTTTGTCCAGTTTTTTTTTTGGTTAGTCAGACTAACACCTAAGGTAGGGATGGTCAGTCTTATTTGAGGGGTGTTTATTGTGGGAAATGGGCTTGCCTCCCGTCTTGAACCTAAACTAGGAGACTACCTAGATTCGTCATAGGATTCGATACCGCTCCTGCTAAGTGTAGTTTTGTGGCTTTCTATGTCAGACATGGAACATGTAAAGGGAAAACACGGGTCTCAATATCCTGCAGTCATTATAGATGTGCCTATAATAGTCACGTGCATGTGCTCACAGTGTATGATGGTGTTCATCATGTTCTCGGAAACACATAAGGAAAGTATATATGAGAAATAGAAAAGCTGATTTTATTGAATTTTGAATAGGAGGACAGAATACAATTGACTCTGACTCTGACATTGAAATTGAAATAAATAGTATATCCTAGACTCAGACTCAGATTTGGACTTAAATCAAATCCGGATTCTTGGATGCATGAGAGGTAGATTGGATGCTTTGGTCATCGGGCCCTGTATAGTCCATGAGGGGCTTTGCAAGTGACAATGTTTCCAAAACGTGAGTCTTCCCGGCATCGAGGAAGTCTTGAATGAGGTGTTTCAACTTCCAGCACTGTTCTGTATCGTGTCCCCTCCCTTTGTGGAATTTGCAATAATGCTCGACGTTCCATGCTTTGGAGCGTTTTTCCAAAGGTGGGTCAACTGTTGGGCCTATAGGTAGTATTAGGCCCTTCGGAACCAACCTCTGGAAAGCGACGGTGTAGGACATATCCAAGTGGGTAAATATCCTTTCCTTTGACAGGTTCTTGATTTTTGGAGAGGTGACTTGAGGGTTACCTCTCTCGGTCTTGCCATCTTGAGGGTACCGGACAGTTTCGTAAAAGTGTTCACCCTTCAAATGGCTCATTTGGGTGATAGGCTGTCTTACCCGCTCTAGTTGTGTTAGACGGGATCGGGTTCTTACAAGGTCTTCTTCGATGGTGGTCACCCTGGCATTTACGTTATCTAGGGCGGTATTGATTTTTGAAAAGATATTGTTAATGGAGCAAGACACCATAAGCATACTCCCCTGGATATCCCCTTTCTCGACGGCGCGGGTTTTGTTGTGTTTTGGTAGTGTCTCGTTCATAGGGTCCCTGATTGGAAGAGACGACAGGTGTTAGAACTTGCCTAAGCTCGGTTTTGCGCAAATGCAAGAGAGAGAGTCAAAATAGGCATGGTCCGGGGGGCGGGAATGACTATAATTCTTAGATTGGGATACCCGAACGTTGACTTCGACAAAGTAACGACCGTGGATTACACTCGAGCTGCAGAAGGGTGAGTCCGAAAATGGGGCGACCGTGTTTGACTGCGTCGCGTGCTCGGACCAACCATGGTGGCCTAACCCTTGGTGACTCGAGTGTTGGATGAGTGACCCTTGACGCAAGGATCACGAACCTTTTGTTATAGGGCTATGCCTTGTAAAAGGTTGACTCGGCCTCGAGGAAAGGCAAACGGGGTACGAGAAGAAACTTGCGATGTAAGATCGGCAGAGTTTTGACGCTAGAGACCCTCGACTCGACTCGAATAAGGATGTCCCTATAATTAAGGTAGACCCTTAAGTTAAAGGACTTTCGGATCGGGATGACTCGACTAACGGATTGAAAGACGGGCGAAATTCCCTTAGGAAAGGTCGTGGGACCGTCCTGTTAGAGGGAAAGGTCGCGGGAGACTTTCTAGTTTGGACTCGAGGGTGTAAACGGGCCTTCCTTTGTAGGAGTATGTCCTACGTAGGTGGGCCATGCCTTAGTCAAATAAGGCGGGCTGGGATAGGGAAGAAACTCGTGATGTAAGATCGACGGAGTTTCGACGCTAAAGACCTTCGACGACTTATGACAAGACCCGACACTGCTAAATACGGGAAGTCCTAAGAAGAGGAAAGTTTTGAAAAGGAAAATCTTTTTTTAATAAAAATCCGAAAAAAAGATGGTGGAGGGGCCCGATTTTTCGAAAGAACATCGGAAAACATTCGGGCCACGGTTTTGAAAGTTCGAAAATATTTTTGAGTTTTGAAATGGGCAGAATACCGGCTAGAAATAGGCTATTTTGAGTAAAATCATAAGTCCTAGATTCGGTATACGTCCCGGGTTTTGAAATGAGCAGAATACCGGCTAGAAATAGGCTATTTTGAGTAAAATCATAAGTCCTAAATTTCGGCAGCTTTTCGAGTTTTGGATATATTTTGAGAAGATGCATTTTTGGAATTTCGGAATTTTGAATATCAAAAATGAATTTCCGAAAATTTGAAAATCGAAAGCAGGATCCCGACTTTTAAAATCGGCGAAAATGCCGTCAGGTCCGAATCTTTTTGAAAAGTTGGAAAATTTTGATTTTTTTTTAAATGGATAGAATACCGGCTAAAAATAGGCTACTTTGAGTCAAATCGTAAGTCCTAATTTCGGTAGCATCCGACTTTTTGAAAATTTGAATATTTTGGGAAAGATGCACTTTTTGAAATGATGGTTTTTGAAAACGACACGGAAACCAAGTAGCACGTAGTCACGCAAGCATTATGACGACACCATGTATGCTCTATACTAAGTCTCGGTCGGTCTATAAAGGGTCTATACCAGTGCAAATATCCTAGACGTGATTCGGGACGGACTCTCTAAGTCGAGTTGAGCTTAGAACATGCCGCGAAACCCATACGAATCTGCTATGGACACCTTTGACATATCCATATTGGAGTACATCACGGTATAGTGGGACGTCGGTCGCGAGTACCGGCCCGGGAAAATAGGGTTATGCATGAACCGTAAAACTAAAATGCTTATTGTACTAGTCAAATGATTTCTATTCAAGTCTCACCCTGAAGATGCCGATGGTAAGTTACGCATCAGTTAATCCCAGCGGAGTCGCCAAATTGTGGACATGACATAGGTCCACCCCGACGCGGCCACGCGCGGGTTTGGTGAGGCGAATGAATCTCCATATGAGAATGGATCGAATTGAAATTTAAATCGAAGTGGAGTCGCCACCGAACTTTGTGGGAGTTCGGGCCCATTCGAACCCACTCTATGTCGTAGTGGGCCATGCACAAAGTATGGCCCATTTCCGATGTCAGAGTTTATTGGGCTCGTCCCTTTGCATTTGATACCGATACCGACATTATCGGATACCGTGTATTGAATGACTCTCGTGCGCCAACGGTTTCGGGCATCCGGAAACCAAGGTTCTGAGTAAGGAGTGAGGGTACGTGTTGGGAAGTTCACAAAGAACACCCAACCCCGCCCGCACAATTCGTTTGATTTTTGAATACGCGCGTTAGTAGTTCGGCTAAATGATATGCAAACGTTGTTTTCCCTAAGCATGTGAGAAATTGAACGGGTTTCTAGGTCGATTTAATGCAACTAATTCTAACGTCAAAGTTAAATTTAGCATGCGAGTCCATTTTAGTACAATAAAATAAACAACGGAAATAAAATCGACAAAGATGGAAGAAACGCGTTAGTAACGGTATAACGATAATAACGGCTTGCGAATAATAATATAATATGGAATGACGTAAATAGGATGATGCATGGTTTTGAAAAGTGATGTTTCACGTGATAGGTTTGACACGTGTTGACCTAAGTCATAAAAAAGTATTAACGAGACTCGAATGACATTATAGGACTCACGGTTTGACGTGATAGAGGGGCCACTCGACCGGATTTCGCGACGTCACTCGATCGAGTAATGAGGAAACTCGACCGAGTGCACGGCCACTCGATCGAGTCATTGCGGGACTCGACCGAGTGGTTGTCAAAATAGCATTCTGTCTCGTTTTTTTGGGGTGTCACTCGACCGAGTGGACTAGGCACTCGATCGAGTGCCCCCTGTACGAACTAGGGTTCGCCTCGTAATTTATTATTGATTGCGAGATTTCTTTTCGATTTTAGTAAATCGTTGATTTTGTTGAATTTGGCATAAATATTATGGGATTTATACTCGATTCTAATTTTGATACTCGTCATATCCCATATTCGATTATTGAATCGATATGGAATATTAGAGCGAAAACTTGAAGAAAATAATATAAGTCGTTTAAATTAACTAAGACGATATAGATTTTCTCCGCGTTTATAGTGTCGTAACTAATTCTAACGAATTAGATGACAACTATTTTAGCATCAACGAAAATCGTGTTAGTTAAATTATTTGACTAAATCGTTAGATTCGACATCCAATTATTGAATTGGTGTCGAATCTAATAGATCGACACTTGAATTAAAAAAACTCGACTTGATTCCCTCCGCATCCCGACATCATAATTAATTCTTGCGAATTGTTTGATGTCGGATCCGCATCAAAAGGTTTCGACTCAACTTGAATAAAAAAAACGCGAATTAAAAAAAAGGTTTTAGAAATCGATGTATGCGATGTTGATGACGACGCGACGAAAATAAAAACGAATTTTTTACGTTTGACTCGCTTCAACAATCAAATATTCGGGGTGTCGGGATAAGCGACCGGCCGCGTCGAGTGAAACACCCTTGCATTCGTGTTTTCTTATCCCGTCATCCCTCGTATTTGACACGAATTAGCGAGTATTTTAGTGTCTTAATATTTATTATACTAACGATATTAGAATGCGATGATAACGATAAAATAAAAGATAATAAAAAAGGGGATGATGACAACGACATGGACGACACGCGTGGAAGAGAAGAGAGAAATATGGGGTTTTGCACCCTCAACCTACATGTTTCTTAGTCTCAGATAGATCTCGTTAATTGTGCCTTTAGCACGGGAGAATCGAGGTTAATGTAAGTTAAGTTATGGTGGTTTAGGGTTCCTAGATGATGCTAGGGTTAGGGTTTTTGAAAGTGTGAGATTAGGGTTGATTAGGGTTTTTTTATGTGGGATAAAGTTGTGTCAATTTGCATGCAAGGGGGTGTTTATATTGACATTGCCATGCAACCCCGTCTAGGGTTACTCGACCGAGTATGCCCCTGACTCGATCGAGTGGCCCAAAGCGAACGCAGCCGAGCCTATTTGAGAGCCCACTCGATCGAGTGGGGCTGACACTCGATCGAGTGGGTCAGCTGGAGCGTATGGGTCCGGTATTTTGGGCCTCGAGTTGGGTATTTTGTGGGTTTTGTATTTGGGTTAGACTTTTGATGTTTATGTGGCTGTTTTTATGTGTCTCGAAAACAACTTTGACCGGGGTTGACCCAATCGCTAAAAGTCGGTTTTATTTCCGGTGTCAGTTTTGACCCAAATTAGTCTTATTTGATTGGAGACGACCCAATGAGCCTGGATTTGAGGTTGGTTTTACGAGATTTGTACTCCGTAAATGCCTAAGCCAGCAACTAATGGTTTGGAGCCCATATCCGAGCGTGTAGAAAAAACACGTTAGCGTCCGATCATCATCGGGTGTTTTTTGGAAACTGCTATAGAGACCTGGCGGTCAAAATGTGAGTGTCTACACACCCAGATTTGGACCTGGTGGTTGCAGAAGTGCCAAACAAACACCCGACGACGATAGGACTGCAACGCGACGCGGGTTCGCGGTGCTCCAGATAGTTTTTCTATAGAACAGATCAAATAAATTATTCGGGCAAATTAAACTAACATGATGGCAGCCTTAGTCGCGTCGTTACGATCGCGTCGACACTAATTAGAGTCAATTCTGACACCGGGACCCCGAGTCGGTCCCGAAACTCAAACCGAATCAACACCGCGCTAAGCGAACCTCGAGATGAACACCCGAGGCCCACTAAACCCACGGCGCTAGGTCAAGCCACGGGAATCCTTAAGCCCTAAGCTATGTATCACACTCCCGTCTCTCGGTTTTGGAAAGTATCAAAATCGTATCTTTAAAAATCCAACCGCCCCACCTCACGCGTCTCTGTCTTCCCACGCCTGAGCTCAGGCGCCTGAGTCTTGGTGCGCCCTAACTCAGGCGCCTATATGGGCGACAAGGGCCGAAAACACCTATAAATACCCCCCTTCACGCCCTCATTTCGACACACAATTCACAACTTCTCTTCCCCCTCTAAAACTCTTGCTAAGGGCTCGCACTCCGACACCCGAGGCAAACGATCCACTCGATCGTAGTTCCGATAATAAAACGACATCGACGCTACTCCTCACCTTCGAGTACTCCACTTGATACCGAGGTGCCTGTGATCGACTAGCTCAAAACTAGTACCCAGGTTCTGCCGGATTAGCCGCAGAACTAGTCCTTAGCAACGAAACTCTGCCGGAGTAGCCGCAGGAAGGTCAGACGGTAACGGAAATCTGCCGGAAAAATTGGTCAAGCTAGGAGGATCCGCCTGTCGAAGTCATATCGTCACTAGGTTGCCATCTAAATAAAACTTTCCATACTCGCATTTTCTATTATTATGCCTTACGATAACACTAGATGTGGGCTCTAGGCCCACAAACATCTACTGAAATACGTAACGTCCCAATTTCAACCGCAAATACTAAGACACACTAAATAGACCCGAGTAATTCCGATATCCGTTCTCAAAACTATCTATGCATCGAGTCCCGTTTAGTGTATACTCCGAGGGTGCAACTCCTCACTATGTGATTTACTTACATTCGCATTTACAGTTTTTCGTATGATTTATTGATTTTATGACCTTATAATCGCATGCTAAATCACCTAACATGGAATTCAAAACGTAAAACAAATAAAACTGAACAAAGTGATGGTCGGGTTCCGTATTAGTCCCCGTGCTCGCCTTATTAGGTTCGACGCATCTCTATTAATATCGAGCTGACGCATCTTAAGCAGAACCAGGTAAGGTATACCACGAGAATGACTAATATCCGTATTATCGCGTTAAAACTGATTCTCTAATACGTATAATACTAGTACTCTCTATTTTCCTACGTGCATCTTTTCATGGTCTGCTTGTCACATGAAATCACATGCAAAGAATGTAAACACAACTACTTCGACGATAAAACTTACTTGTCTTTAAACAACCGACATAACAAAAGGTTTAGGGTTAAAACAACGGATGTTACAGTACTTCCACCACAACAAACGAACTAGGATATAAGCCCACCGATTGATTAGTAGAGGCCGTTATAGTGCGGGCGGGATTGGGCATTGACATCTATCGGATGTTGGCTTCCCAATACGTACCCACACCCCTTACTCAGAATCGACGGTTTCCGGATGTCCGAAACCATTGGCAATGAGAGTCATTCCAGGCATGGAGTGCTTAAGGGTACAAGTCTTTATCTTTAGGTCCCGAGCCACTCAACTTTGAGCCGGCAAGGGATCAAAGTTTAGCTTGAACGGTTTCTGAGTCCCCATAATTGACTCGGTGGCGACTCCACAAATCGGCAACAACTTCAGTTCACTAAAAAGGTCGCCTTACCAAACAAAATGGCCTTTAAACATTTACAACCACGACTCGATCGATTCCCAAACGGAAACACGGGTGCCCACACCCGTCTAGTACAAGTCCGGATCGTCATCCAGATCGAGGTCCGCCACTTTGCCCCGTACGCGAGATCGGACCGGCCCCCGGCAGGGAGGGGACCGCGTGGGTGGCCGCCGCCACATGTTGAAAACCGGGTAGGTCCCACGCGGGCACGCGCGGGGCGCTGGGCGGTGCGGACGGACGTCCACAGTTTGGCGACTCCGCTGGGGATTTGGAAACAAGTTTCCAGCGGTGGTGTAACTTGAACGAGGTTGGTGAAGTTCATCTCTTAGTTCCTAGTTGTGGTCACTACAGGTTTTGGTCCTAAAAAGCCCACCCTAACCGATATCAGGACCAGTCGACCTCTTCGCGGTAAGATCTTTAGGGACACGCGGAGAGATCCTCGGTTGAGGCTCCGGCCGCCTAACGCATACCCCGCGGGATTAATAAGCGGAAAGTTCCGAGCGGATGGCATGACACTCGCCTTCCCAGACCATTGTCAATGCCTAAGTAAAGACTGTAACACCCGCTATATTTCCTAGCATTCTTATCCTTTCCGTTATGACTCTGTCATAACTCTGTCACATTTCGGCCTTGCGTTTCATCTCTTTCCAAGCTTTATATTCATTTTTAGTTTAATGATATTTATTTTATATTTTAAAGACTTTAATTCTTTTAAATCTATTTATTTGATTTGCTTCGTAAACTATTTATTTTTCCGCGAGGAACGAATTAACGTATTTAAGCTCGGATTTAAGTTATTCATTCTTCTACAAATGTCTAAATATATTTTTATAACTTTTTCAACGAGTAAATATTTTTATTTACAAAGGTTTAACCATTAGTGATTTTATTACGAAGTTTCGTAAATAATTATTTTCTTACGCGAGGTTTACTCGAATTATTTTGAAATGCCTTTAACTATTTTACGATTATACTTTTTATCAACTTACAATTATTTGAGACCTTTTCCTCATATTTTGGACCGACAAAGCTCCTTGTCACAATTTTACTACGTTTTATTAATACGATTCATTTTATTACGTAAACCGAAAAGATATGATTATTTCCCTTCTCATTTAATTGTTGCATTATTGCTTAAACTCTTCACACTCCCTCTTAACCTCATTGGATTCCTCATTGGATTCCACATTGATGATACCACATTGGATTCTTCATCCATTTTAATTCCATTAATGCTTAAAACCAATCCTCTCTCCTTTACATTCATTTGTACATTAAAAAAAATTTGTTACAACATCATCTTTCCTTTCCCTTGGCCGAATACATTCATTCTCCTTTCCTTGGCTGGTTCTTGCTTAATTCAAGTCCTAATCGTCTCATCTTTATCGTCGAATTAATCCTCTTTCCGAGCCTATCGTTAAGGTAATAATCGATTATGTTTTCGATCATTATTCACCTTGATTTTCTTCGTTTTTCTCATGGTATTTTTCTACCATGAATTTCGTGTGATGTAGATTTTGTGGACGATCCCGAGGTCGACGAGTATATTATCGATTCTGATTTGGATTAGAGGTAACGTCGATGTTACTCGGTATTTCGTGATTTTAATTGTGTAATTGCATGTATATTTTTATATTTCATTTTGACAATATATATATGTCATATAATCTGGAAAATTTTTGAAAGTTAAAAATTTGCATGTTTCGATATTTTTATCGCTTTTACGAGATTAACGATTAAATTGTTGTATTAATTTGTAAAATCGTAATATTCGGCCTAAACTTGTAATATATGATTATATTTTGTAAAAAATGAAGTTTTTAATGATTTTTAATAATTTGGTATTTTTCTGATATTTTTGATATCGATTATTGAATTTTTACCGTTTACGAACAAAAACGATTAAAAACCGATTTTTTTTTCTAGCACTTGAACATTTTATTTTAATCTGAAATTTGACGTGGATAATCTTTCTGATGAAAAATCATTTTCCGAATTTTTTCATAATTTTTCGGGATTATTAAGTGGGTGAATTAATTAATCACTTTAAATCATCGTTTATCGTTAAAACCGTGTGTGTCGTTTAAATTCTCGATTTCTGGTCTTTTGTTTAAATTTTGGAAAAAAAAATATATTAGTTTCTGGAAAATCATTATTTTTAAGTTTAATAATAATTTTTGGATATTAATATTTAAATCGTTTTGTAATTACTATTTTTATTAATCGTTATTGTTGAGATTAGACGATTAACGAGAAAACCCTTTAAAAACCGAGTTTAAGGATTCTGGAAAATTCTCTTTTCTGGAATGAATGACCAAAAACATATTTTAGCTATTTTACGTGATTTTTGTACTATTTATTAAAGTCTTTAAATAATAGTAATGATTTTTGGACAAAATTTCGATTTATCGTTAAAATGCTCCGTCTTACCTAAAAGAATTATTTTTCCAGCAATTTTGAAAATATTTAAATCTGAAAATTTGATATTTAAATCACCTCTTATCATATTCTAAATTTTTTTAATGGTTTAATTAAATAAAACACGTTCAAAGATTTATTTTTACATTTGCCGTAAAATCCTATTTATGTTCGTACTGTCGAAACTAATAATAATTGGGGAATTTTAATTTTATAAATATTGGAAACACCCTAATTAGTAGTATTAAATGTTTAAGACATTTTTAATCATTTCATAAACACTTGTATGATATTTTAATAATTTCATGAACTCAAATGTTTTCACTTTAACAATTAATATCGTTAAGGCCGAAAGTATTAGTTTTATAAATCTACATCTTTTACTAAAAACGTTTTATTAGTATGAACTAATATTTTCGCTATTTTGATATGATGCTATTTTTGTAAAGTTTCTAAATATAAAAGTTTCCTAAAATAGAAAGTTTCCTCTTTTGGAAGGCGATCCGTTTTCCCTTTTGTTCTCTTATTATTTACAATGATTATATCCTTTTCAATATCGATAATGGCTTTGTTTTGGAGTTATGGAATAAGGAAAAGAGTGGGTTAGAGTAATATAGTCTGGGTGTACGTTTTGCCATCAACTATAAAGCTGATGTGTCTATGTTGAGACACATTGGTCGTTGAACTGAGCATGGTTTGTGTTCAGGAGGGTGTATGTTTACCTTAAACTTAGATATCGCATCGTGTAAGTCGCGTCGAGTTGAACTGGATATGGTTTGTATCTAGGAGGGGCGTGCACTACTTAAACCAGGACCTCGCTGCACGCAGTCCTGTTATAGTTGAGTTGCCTAGTTAGAGATCAAAGTCTGATTTGTTTTGACTAAGTTCTCGAAACTAGATTTTAGTATTGTCCTAGTGAAAGTCTAGATTCTACATTAATCATATCCATAACGCCATTTTGATTACTTTATTATTATCGATATAATTTTGATTTGAAGGTTGGCAAATGTTTTATGTTTTCTTCGGAAAACTCATTTTTATTATATTGTTTCATTACGTGAAGTTTTTCACTGAAAGCTTATTTTCCTTATAATCTTTTAATGATTTTTATTTTTACTATTTTCATATAGTAGTAATTACAGTTTTAAAATCATGTTATACGGCTGGGAGAACGTTGACGTTGCTCCCCACTGATTGTGGCTGTTATGTATTTAACATGGCAGGTATATGTGTTTTTCTTCGGGTGGGCTAGCGAGCAGTTATGGATCCTGCTTATTTATTTTAATAATTATGTCTTATGGATTGTTCAAACCCCCTTTTGTAGATTGTTTTGATTTTGGCCATTTTATTTAAGGCCTATTGTTTGATTTTACCATTTTAATTTTACTAAGACATAGTTTTCAGCGTGTTTTAATCCCGATTCTACAGTGTTTCCGCCACTGTATCGCGTTAGAATTTCTAGGGGATTACAAAGACTATTCGTGGGCAGTAGCCTACCCTAAACCTACCCGAGTCTGCATCCTGCATGTGTGTATGCATTCCTAGTTATGTGTAGCGTGTTTGAACAATCCAACCTAAAGAAAACACTAAAATCAGGATTCAACCACGCCAACATATTCAACTGCACCCAACTCCGTTTCCGAAAATATCTCATCCTTCCGAAACAAGTTCTTAAACACCGATATTCCGGTCAAAAACATGATTTCTAAAAAAGGAAAAGAACGTTTCCAAATGCCATTGTCATGGCCAATTTTACACTCGACATTTTAAAAACAAAGCACGTTTTCAAAACACCGTCTCACGGCTAAAAGTAAAATCCGTCAAACAACAAGCACCGTTAATACTACCAAGACTCCCAATTAATGGGACAAAGGCACACCAAACGGTTACATTTTATTTTCAAAAAAAAGGAAGTTTTTTACACACACCGTTGACACAACCAAAGCTTCCATTAATGAAGTCAAGGAACTCAAAACGGTTACATTCTCGAAACTATTTTTACAACACACCACCATCCACTATCAAATGCTAGTTACAGCAACCAACAAACGTGGATCACCCGTTTAAAAAAAACTACTTTTCTAAAAACACTATTCACTACCTAAACACTTGACAAAGATTTAGTCACACTTTCAAAAGCATCAGACACATTTGACATCGAACTAGCTAATTAATAGTAGTCTCGATGAAGAAAAAATCACATCCTCACATTTTAAAGCAGGGCCGTGTTCTTTTAAAAAAAAACATTTACACTTTTGCTATCATCGGATTCCCGACACATACATAGCAACGCACGTTTCGCATCACCAACAATGTTACCACACCATCGTCACCGTAATTTTACAAAATCATTTTTTTTCAAAAAAAAAGAGAAAAAACCTTCCACTACGAGTATCGGTTGTTTTCAAAAATGTCAAAATTCTTTGATCCTGAGCCGGGATCGCGATCAAGTCCTTACGTCGAGTAACCGTGTGATTGACTGTCTGTGTTAGTTGCTAGGATCGCCTCTACTCAAGGTTTTACATTTTGGGTCGTCTCGTTTCGAGAAGTCCTCTTTAAGCCTCACCTCCGAGGCTTGTGTCAAATCGTCTCGTCACAGAGATTTTAAAATTCATTAGGCGTCTCACCGAATACACCAAGAGTCTAAAGCACTTAAGTCCCTAAACCAGTGACCGTATACACACGCGAGTCAAGGGTCTTATTTCCGTGTCGCTCAATTACGGGCATTCCACGAGTCTTTAAGCCGTCTGGTAGATCCATTCTCATTAATACCACCTCTTCCAGTCATGTCAGGAGATTCAAGCACAGACGCAAGTAACCATAGCGGAAACATCGCCATACAATCTGGGGATAACACCGCAGAAACCCTAACTAACCTAATTCGGGATTTACAAGCCACCGTTATCACGGTGAACGCATCCGTAAACAGCATAGACTCTCGCCTAGGCCATTTGGAAGATATAGGGCCTCGGATGAACACCACAACCGGGTCCTAAACGAGGTCCTTTTAAATTCCACCCCGCTAGGTGGGGCACCCGTCGGCATCACCCCTAATGACCCCATCACACCACCTCAGGATGACATTCTACAGTCTGCCATGAACCGCATAGACTTCCTTGAAAACCAAATGCGCCTAAACCAAGGCAACAATGTCCACCTCGAAAACCATAGGAAGTTTGAAATGGTGAACGATCAGCTACTAGAAAACTTTTTCTTAGCCGACATACCAAAATTCAAAGGAACGGAGGATCCCCTCAACCACATCCGGGCCTTTAAGGATTACAAGGCCATTAAGGGGGTCAAGCCCAACCTTTTCGCTAGGATATTCCTATCCTCTTTAGGGGACACACCCCGATCTTGGTTTTATTCGCTCGATCCCAAAACGATATCCACCTGGGACGGTATTTCCATAGAATTCGCAAAACAATATGCGGATAATTCCGAAACGCAAGCCACCATTAGAAGCCTCGAAGTACTTTCCCAAAACGAGAAGGAAGGCTTCTCCGAATTTCTGACTAGGTGGAGAAAGGTCAGCACCCAATTAGTGAACCGCCCTGATGAGGCCACCTTAGTAGAGAAATTTGTCGATAACTTTAGACCCCCTTACGCCTCTCACCTTAGGTACCAAAACATCCATACCTTTAAGGAACTATCCACCCTTGGAATACGCCTAGAGGACGTTATAATTCTCCAAGATAATGGGGGAAAGGCTATCAGGGACCAACCACTTCCACGAGAACTCGGCCTTATGGAACATCCGGTAATAACAAAGCCGAGGAAGTACACCTTCTTGAACCAACCACTACAGGGAAGACAAATTCCACCCCTAGAATATTTTCCAAGCTAGGCATCACATACGCCGAAGCCTTAAAAAGGCTAACTGAGCAAGAAAAGCTCGAGCTAATAGGTCCTACTACAGACCCACCCGCAAACAAGAGGAAAAGGGCATGGGATGCTAATGAATATTGCCATTTCCATCGTGGCAATGACCGTAATACTGACTTGTTTTCGGCTCAAGCATACCATACAAGATATGATAGAAAACGGGACGATTCCTCTCCCTCCACCCGAGAAACCAAACAATACCACAAACCCCTTTAGTGTACATACCATCTTTGACGATGCCATTGATTGTTCCCACATCAACCCTATAGAGGAGAATGTTCAGAATATCAAGGAAAACCCCGGCTACCTGCGGGCACCCGCAAAGACTAGTAAAATCTGTGTCCGAGTCAGAGTCTAGTTCGTCTTAAGGCCTAGACCTAATAGTATAACAATTGTCTTTTGTTTTTACTCCGAGTCAAGACGTGCGAGGGGATCTGTCCTCCATCTCCCCGAAAACAATATCTCAAACACATAGCCCGCTTATTACTATCAATTAAAAGAAATAAACTTTTCTTCCTTTAGAATGCGCCTCGACAATCGCTCGATTTAATAATGCACTTTCTCGCTTACAACTCGGTACTATGCCATTTATCGATAACAACCAAACATACCTCGAAACAACAAGAAAGTACAAGAACTGAGATCCTGTGTTCTTTTTTTTACCTATTCCACGTCTGGTGTAGAAAGCCACATAACCATCCCTTAGAACGAGCGTTACTAAGTCCTATGACAAACATAAATAGTCTCTTAGCTTGTGATTAACGACGGAAGGCAAACCCATTTCCCACAATAAATATCCCTCAAATAAAGGCAACCCTTCTTCGGGAACAGCCAACCAAATAACAAAATTGATTACTCGATTCACATGCAAACCGGAACCTTTCTCCATGCTCCGGTTAACGAGCGATTCCAGTGACGAAGCACAAAAGACGAGCCGAGGACGAAGTGAAAACCCGAAAGGGCGGTCCGGGCAAAATGAAGAAACGAGTTGCGAGTCGTCGTAAAAAAAATATATATATATTAAAAAAAAAAAGAAAACAAAAAAAAACAAAAGGTGAGCCGAGGACGGAGTGAAAACCCGAAAGGATGCTCCGGGCAAAATGAAGAATCGAGTTGCGAGCCACCACAAAAATAATAAATAACAAAAAATGTGCTTCTCATTAATGCAACGTCAATTGAATCAAGCCTTTGTCGAGGCCCTTTACATCGAGCATCTAATATCCGGCCACCCCGAAAAATGACAACATGTCAAGCGAAACCCTACAAAAAGTTAGTACTAATACGCCACATAATATCAATTAATAAAACATAGTACTAAACGGTTGGGCTCTACCGGTCAAACTTTTCCTTTCCCTCGCCATTCGGGTGTGCTTGCTCGGGTCTCTCACCGTCGACCCCTCCAACGCAAGCTTCCACCTCCCTAGTGATGCGCGGGCGTCGCGACCCGTACAATCAAACAATATTTTTAACACCGACTAACCTAACTAATGTAGTAGTGGTAGGTCGGGATCGATCCACAGGGAGATGGGTTAAGCGATATTGGTCAAGTCTAGAGTTTAATCGTGAATGGGATTTGAGATGGGGGTTTTGGGTTGAGAGAGGAGTCGAACTATTGCTAGCGAACTACACTACTAAGGCTAGGGACAATAATAGGAAAAGGTGTTGGGGAGAGTCGGGATTTGGAGATGGGGTCTTAGAGTCTCTGGATCTAGTTTTTGTTACAATGGTAAAAAGGGAAAATGCCACCTTTCGGTTTCTTCACCCAACCTACCTAAACTCGCTTTCGCAACGAAAGGGTAAGTCTCAAATCAAGGCAATTTCTACCCCGAGTTTCCCCATATTGGTAGAAATGAGTCAAGGTCGGCCTAGTCGCGATTCTAAGTCAACAAAGACACAAAAACCTTAAAATTGATAATTAACAAGTAAACAACCCACCAACATCCCTTACACCAAATAATCCAAATCCTCCTCCCTAATTCCCCAACAAAGAAATCTACTCACTAGTCATGATAAATAACAATAAATCACTAACTAAAGAGAAATTAATTAAAGCATGCATAATAACTACACTAACAATTAACACTAAGGAGAGAAATTAACTAACACACAATCTAAAAAAAAACTAACAAAGGAGAGAAAATCATAAACTAATGGAGAAGAGGGAGAGGAAAGAATTTACCAACTATGGAGAAACCTAAGGAGAAAGATGAAGATAAACAGAAAGATTGAATCTTGGGAGAAATATACAAGAATTTGTCACTAATCCATGCATAAATCTTCAATCTTCAATAAAAGAAATAAGAATCTTCAAGAAATAAAACATGAGTCTTTGTCACATAAACCCTTGCAAAACCCTTGAATCTTCAACATAAAACACAATCTTCAATAAAGATGGAGACTTGACTACTAATTATAGAAGAATTATACTAATACTAAGTAGATCTACTAATTGTTTGTAGAGAATTTTACTACAATCTACTACTACTACTACTACTACTACTACTACTACTACTACTACTACTACTAAGAATCCTCTAAACTACTCTAGAAAACCTCTACACTACTCCTACTCCTAAAGGCTCACTCAAGGCACAAGAGTGGCACTAAACCCTAGGAGGAGTATTTATACTATTCTTAATGGGTTGCACAAACTTCTAGGCCCAAATCCAATTCCTCTTCATTTAAGCTCGGACACGTTTTCGATCGAAATTCCTATCAAAATAGACAGAAAACTACCCGAGTCTGCATCCTGCATGTGTGTATGCATTCCTAGTTATGTGTAGCGTGTTTGAACAATCCAACCCTAATAAAACACTAAAATCCGGATTCAACCACGCCAACATATTCAACTGCACCCAACTCTGTTTCCGAAAATATCTCACCCTTCCGAAACAACTTCTTAAACACCGATACTCCGGTCAAAAACATGATTTCTAAAAAAGGAAAAGAACGTTTCCAAATGCCATTGTCATGGCCAATTTTACACTCGACATTTTCAAAACAAAGCACGTTTTCAAAACGCCGTCTCACGGCTAAAAGTAAAATCCGTCAAACAACAAACACCGTTAATACTACCAAGACTCCCAATTAGTGGGACCAAGGCACACCAAACGGTTACATTTTATTTTCAAAAAAAAGGAAGTTTTTTACACACACCATTGACACAACCAAAGCTTCCATTAATGAAGTCAAGGAACTCAAAACGGTTACATTCTCGAAACACTTTTTACAACACACCACCATCCACTATCAAATGCTAGTTACAGCAACCAACAAACGTGGATCACCCGTTTAAAAAAAACTACTTTTCTAAAAACACTATTCACTACCTAAACCCTTGACAAAGATTTAGTCACACCTTCAAAAGCATCACACACATCTGACATCAAACTAGCTAATTAATAGTAGTCCCGATGAAGAGAAAATCACATCCTCACATTTTAAAGCAGGGCCGTGTTCCTTTAAAAAAAACATTTACACTTTTGCTATCATCGGATTCCCGACACATACATAGCAACGCACGTTTCGCATCACCAACAATGTTACCACACCATCAACACCGTAATTTTGCAAAATCGCTTTTTTTCAAAAAAAAAAAAAGAGAAAAAACTTTCCCTTACGAGCATCGGTTGTTTTCAAAAATGTCAAAATTCTTTGATCCTGAGCCGGGATCGCGATCAACTCCTTACGTCGTGTAACCGTGTGATTGACTGTCTGTGTTAGTTGCTAGGATCTCCTCTACTCGAGGTTTTACATTTGGGGTCGTCTCGTTTCGAGAAGTCCTCTTTAAGCCTCACCTCCGAGGCTTGTGTCAAATCGTCTCGTCACAGAGATTTAAAAATTCATTAGGCGTCTCACCGAATACACCAAGAGTCTAAAGCACTTAAGTCCCTAAACCAGTGACCGTATACACACGCGAGTCAAGGGTCTTATTTCCGTGTCGCTCAATTATGGGCATTCCACGAGTCTTTAAGTCGTCTGGTAGATCCATTCTCATTAATAACACCTCTTCCAGTCATGTCAGAAGATTCAAGCACAGACGCAAGTAACCATAGCGGAAACAGCGCCATACAATCTGGGGATAACACCGTAGAAACCCTAACTAACCTGATTCGGGATTTACAAGCCACCGTTATCACGGTGAACGAATCCGTAAACAGCATAGACTCTCGCCTAGGCCATTTGGAAGATAGGGCCTCAGATGAACACCACAACCGGGTCCTCAACGAGGTCCTTTTAAATTCCACCCCGCTAGGTGGGGCACCCGTCGGCATCACCCCTAATAACCCCATCACACCACCTCAGGATGACATTCTACAGTCTGCCATGAACCGCATAAACTTCCTTGAAAACCAAATGCGCCTAAACCAAGGCAACAATGTCCACATCGAAAACCATAGGAAGTTTGAAATGGTGAATGATCAGTTACCAGAAAACTTTTCCTTAGCCGACATACCGAAATTCAAAGGAACGGAGGACCCTCTCAACCACATTCGGGCCTTTAAGGATTACATTGCCATTAAGGTGGTCAAGCCCAACCTTTTCGCTAGGATATTCCCATCCTCTTTAGGGGACACACCGAGATTTTGATTTTAGTCGCTCGATCCCAAAACGATATCTACCTGGGACGATATTTTCATAGAATTCGCAAAACAATATGCGGATAATTCCGAAACGCAAGCCACCATTAGAAGCCTCGAAGTACTTTCCCAAAACGAGAAGGAAGGCTTCTCCGAATTTCTGACTAGGTGGAGAAAGGTCAGCACCCAATTAGTGAACCACCCTGACGAGGCCACCTTAGTAGAGAAATTTGTCGATAACCTTAGACCCCCTTACGCCTCTCACCTTAGGTACCAAAACATCCATACCTTTAAGGAACTATCCACCCTTGGAATACTCCTAGTGGACGATATAAAAAAGGGAGTATACTCCAAGATAATGGGGAAAGGCTATCAGGGACCAACCACTTCCACGAGAACTCGGCCTTATGGAACATCCGGAAATAACAAAGCCGAGGAAGTACACCTTCTTGAACCAACCACTACAGGGAAGACGAATTCCACCCCTAAATTATTTTCCAAGTTAGGCATCACATACGCCGAAGCCTTAAAAAGGCTAACTGAGCAAGGAAAGCTCGAGCTAATAGGTCCTACTACAGACCCACCCGCAAACAAGAGGAAAAGGGCATGGGATGCTAATGAATATTGCCATTTCCATCGTGGCAATGGCCATAATACTGAATCTTGTTTTCGGCTCAAGCATACCATACAAGATATGATAGAAAACGAGACGATTCCTCTCCCTCCACCCGAGAAACCACACAATACCACAAACCCCTTTAGTGTCCATGACATCTTTGACGACACCATCGATTGTTCCCACCTCGACCCTATAGAGGAAAATGTTCTGAATATCGAGGAAAACCCCGGCTACCTGCGGGCACCCGCAAAGACTAGTAAAATATGTGTCCGAGTCAGAGTCTAGTTCGTCTTAAGGCCTAGACCTAATAGTATAACAATTGTCTTTTGTTTTTACTCCGAGTCAAGACGTGCGAGGGGATTTGTCCTCCATCTCCCCGAAAACAATATATCAGACACATAGCCCGCTTATTACTATCAATTAAAAGAAATAAACTTTTCTTCCTTTATAATGCGCCTCGACAATCGCTTGACTTAATAATGCACTTTCTCGCTTACAACTCGGTACTATGCCATTTATCGATAACAACAACACATACCTCGAAACAACAAGGAAGTACAAGAAATGACATCCCGTGTTCTTTTCTTTTACCTATTCCACGTCTGGTGTAGAAAGCCACATAACCATCCGTTAGAACGAGCGTTACTGAGTCCTATGACAAACCTAGATAGTCTCTTAGCTTGTGATTAAAGACAGAAGGCGAACCCATTTCCCACAATAAATATCCCTCAAATAAAGACCGACCAATTCCTACCATAAGTGCTAGTCTGACAAAAAAGAAAAAGAAGTCTGGAATGGCCAAAAGGAGCCCAAAGAAAAAATGAAACCAAGGCCACACTAAACCGGCCCAATTCTATGATCAAAACCAAACTCAACGATCAAAACAAAACCCCCAATTATTCAACTCGACTTCAAATGCATGGTCCGAACAAAAAAGCAAAAAAAAAGAGGAAAAATGAACAGACTAGTCAACTAGCACCCAAATACTAGCCTCCCTACATTACAACTTGCCTTAAGACCTTCCCGAGGTACTTGTTGGGAGACAGTCTGGAATTTTGAGGATTCAAGCTCAATAGGATAACCCCAACCGTTAGGGCCAGACATGGAAATCAGATCCCACGTAATTCACAACCCACCCGATTGAAGTTTGAGTCATTTTTACTCAGCTTCCCCTTTTCTACCACATTACGAAACCTTAGCCCATAGCCCTAACTCCACAAAAATCAAAGCTCCAGATTTTGATCTATCGAAACCACTTACTACCTAGCTCCACATTCCAAAACCATCCAAGCCAGTCACCCTGACCCGAAAACGGTATCTCGGTAATTGTCACTTTCAAGAGGTCACACCCAATCACTCCACCTTAGTTCTTTAACTAGGGTGAATACACTCTAAACATCTCACATCGATAATTGGCATAACGAGTCTAAAGCAAAATCACTCACATCTGTAAACGAACTACGAACATGGTTTGATTTCGTTTAAACACGGATACGTAGGCAACCCTTCTTTGGGTACAACCAACCAAATAACAAAATTGATTACTCGATTCACATGCAAACCGGAACCTTTGTCCACGCTCCGGTTAACGAGTGATTCCAAGGACGAAGCACAAACGACGAGCCGAGGACGGAGTGAAAACCCGAAAGGGCGCTCCGGGCAAAATGAAGAAACGAGTTGCGAGTCGTCGTAAAATAAAAAAATATATATATTAAAAAAAAGAAAAAAAAACAAAAGGTGAGTCGAGGACGGAGTGAAAACCAGAAAGGATGCTCCGGGCAAATGAAGAATCGAGTTGCGAGCCACCACAAAAATAATAAATAACAAAAAATGTGCTTCTCATTAATGCAACATCAATTGAATCAATCCTTTGTCGAGGCCCTTTACATCGAGCATCTAATATCCGGCCACCCCGGAAAATGACAACATGTCAAGCGAAACCCTACAAAAAGTTAGTACTAATACGCCACATAATATCAATTAAGAAAACATAGTACTAAACGGTTGGGCTCTACCGGTCAAACTTTTCCTTTCCCTCGCCATTCGGGTGTGCTTGCTCGGGTCTCTCACCGTTGACCCCTCCAACGCAAGCTTCCACCTCCCTAGTGATGCGCGGGCGTCGCGACCCGTACAATCAAACAATATTTTTAACACCGACTAACCTAACTAATGTAGTAGTGGTAGGTCGGGATCGATCCACAGGGACAATAATAGGAAAAGGTGTTGGGGAGAGTCGGGATTCAGAGATGGGGTCTTAGAGTCTCTGGATCGAGTTTTTGTTACAACGGTAAAAAGGGAAAATGCCACCTTTCGGTTTCTTCACCCAACCTACCTAAACTCGCTTTCGCAACGAAAGGGTAAGTCTCAAATCAAGGCAATTTCTACCCCGAGTTTCCCCATATTGGTAGAAATGAGTCAAGGTCGGCCTAGTCGCGATTCTAAGTCAACAAAGACACAAAAACCTTAAAATTGATAATTAACAAGTAAACAACCCACCAACATCCCTTACATCAAATAATCCAAATCCTCCTCCCTAATTCTCCAACAAAGAAATCTACTCACTAGTCATGATAAATAACAATAAATCACTAACTAAAGAGAAATTAATTAAAGCATGCATAATAACTACACTAACAATTAACACTAAGGAGAGAAATTAACTAACACACAATCGAAAGAAAAACTAACAAAGGAGAGAAAATCATAAACTAATGGAGAAGAGGGAGAGGAAAGAATTTACCAACTATGGAGAAACCTAAGGAGAAAGATGAAGATAAACAGAAAGATTGAATCTTGGGAGAAATATACAAGAATTTGTCACTAATCCATGCATAAATCTTCAATCTTCAATAAAAGAAATAAGAATCTTCAAGAAATAAAACAAGAGTCTTTGTCACATAAACCCTTGCAAAACCCTTGAATCTTCAACATAAAACACAATCTTCAATAAAGATGGAGACTTGACTACTAATTATAAAAGAATTATACTAATACTAAGTAGATCTACTAATTGTTTGTAGAGAATTTTACTAGAAAGCTTACTACAATCTACTACTACTACTACTACTACTAAGAATCCTCTAAACTACTCTAGAAAACCTCTAAACTACTCCTACTCCTAAAGGCTCGCTCAAGGCACAAGAGTGGCACTAAACCCGAGGAGGAGTATTTATACTATTCTTAATGGGTTGCACAAACTTCAAGGCCCAAATCCAATTCCTCTTCATATAAGCTCGGACACGTTTTCGGTCGAAATTCCTATCAAAATAGACAGAAAACTACCAAAAACACGTAAAATGCAAAAGAGAGACACTAATGCGAGAATTACGCAAAATACGGCGATAATCGCACTCAAGTCTCGCAAAACAGAGGAAAAACGGGTCTAAATGGGAGGAAAAACGGTCCAAATTTGGCACACAACAATTCCCCCACACTAAACCGTTGTTCGTCCTCGAGCAAAGACCCAAAAAAAAATTAACTACTACTACTACTAAGCTAGATTATGCTAAGCCGATACGAGGCAATTAACGGGCCCGCTCCGTCCCTTCAACTCACATCGAGATACCTATGAGGCAAAGTACCAGAATGCAAGGCAAGTTGGGTCTTGCTCAAAATTGGGGTTGCAACTAACACACACACAAACACAAATCAAGGAAGACACACGCAAAGAGATAGTCGCAACCAAAGAAAAAATAAATCACCGAATCCCTCATCGAAACGGCGGAGAAAGCACCGATTCGAGCTTAAGACAAGCGAGAACACTACTAAGCTAGTAACACAAATTGACATGGCCAAGATCCTAATAGGATGACAATCAAACAATAAAAACATTGAAAATTTACCAAGGTCCTTCTAATTCCACTAAAGATGCCTAACGGGACGATAAATGGAGTGGATAAGTGAGAACCATGGAGTTAGTAAGCACTATAGGTAAGTGTTATGCCATCTTCTAAGCTAAGCCTAGAGGGTCGTTCCAAACTCGAGAAAGCCAATTAGACCAAAAAGATGAACAAGTGTTTGCAAAATGGTAAGGATTGCCAAATTACCGCTATTTTCCATCCTCGGGACTCGGTCCTCTAGTAGGCATTTCACGGCAATAAGACAACCAAGGGATTATTTGGGTTTGGGAACGATTTTTTTTTAGATTTTGATTTTATTTTCGGTTTTTCTTCCTTTCCGGATTATTTCGATGGAGGGTTTTTTTTTTTTTTTTTATTTCTTCAATGCCCTTTCTTCTTCATTTTTCCCTTTTTCTTTTGGATAGCCCATTTTTGGCTAGATGATTCATTTGAGGAACAAGGTAAAGCACATTCTTGCAATCTTATTTATGGAAATGGGTGAATGGTAGAGAAATAGGCTAGTTGGGTGTGCACCCCCTTCAAACCCATAAAAGGATGAGAATTTTGGACTAAAAGTGGCTTCTCAAGTAAGGTCACCTAAGAGAACGGAGAACGGTAACCAAGGCCTTATCACTCCATGGGTGGTCAAGGTGGTCAAATGCAAATCTCGATGTAGACTCCTAGTAGAAAAGATGGACTCATGGTAAAAATCCAATGCAAAAATTGGTTCAAGGTCATTCTACTAGAAGTATGTCCAAAAATAAAAAAGGGTCACTAACAAGGGAGTAATAAACACTCGGCTTAAACTCAAAATCGGGTTTTCAAACTTTACCTAGACAAACTATACACAAAAATAAAAAGAACACAAAAAGGGACAAAAACACGAAAAGAGCAAGACAAAATAAAATGCACAAGTATAGCGAAGCACTCCATACTCCATTAAGTCAACACAATCCACAACCACCAATTCCAAAATGTTCACCAAGTGAACCTCCAAATAGCATATATGCCAAAAATCCATGCATAAGAGAAAAGGATAAAACGAAGGTAGAAAGTATTACCGCGCGGTTTTCATTTCATTTCCGCTACCTTACATATCCATGCTTAATGGTTGGCGGTGTACCTACAAGAAGGAGAATGCAAGATAGTACAAGTGACACAAAAACGAAAATAAAAGAAAGAAAACTAAAAAGAGACAAAAAAAATGATTTTTTTTTGGATTTTCGGTTTTTTGGTTTTTTAAAGGAAAAATGAAAAAAGAAAATGAAGAAAAGGATAGTAGATCCCTCCCCCACACTAAAACTGAGCATTGTCCCCAATGCACAAATAGGAGAAGAATCGAAAAAGAAAAAGAGAAAAAGAACGGAAAATATTTTTGGATTTTTATGATTTTTCAAATGTTTTTGGATTTTTGATGATTTTTCAAATGTTTTTGGATTTTTGAAAAATTAAGGGAATAAAAAAAATTAAAACGGAGAACAAGAAAATATAAAAGATAAAATAAAGAAAATGAAATGGTGGACCTAGGTGTAATCACGTCACCTAGACCCTAGCCAAAGAGAAAAATCGAAAAAAATAAGAAAATAAAATAAAGTGAAAAATGAAAAGGAAAAAGAAGAAAAATCGATAAATGGAGAAAGGGCGTAGGTGTAATCACGTCACCTCGCCCAGATTCCGCACAAATCGGGAAAATTGAAAGAAAAAGAAAACTTTGGATATTTCAATTGGTCTTGGTGCGATCAAGTCACCGAAGACCGGGAGCAACAATCAGGTCCTTCTTCTCTAAGGTACCTGCAATAAACCTCACATTTGTAACGACCCAAGTAGGGTCACGGAGGGGCTTACAATTCCTCAAACCAACAAAATAACTCATTACAAATCAACCATTTTTCCGGCCGGTGATTTGTGGGCCGCGTCGACAGTTGGGGGCCCCGGGATGGCGGGGTCGTATGGATCTAGGAGAACGAACGGAGGGGTGGTGTCCTCCGGAGTAGCGAGTCCGATAAAGTTTGAGCAAGGTGGCACCGGCATGTCGGTGGCCTCGTTGGATGGGTTGCAAGGGATTGAGTCTTGATCGTTGTCCCGATTGGGTATGCGGTACGTCCTACGTAACGTCCGGAAAACCGATCTTTCGGTTCTACGACATAATCATCAAATGCCAAATATTGGCGCTGCAAGGACAGATAGTGATCAAGATTACTGAGACAAGAGAACAGATTACTGACGACCGATGGCTAACACCCCCACACTAACACTAACGACACTCGACCACGCACATAGAACTTGAGGGACGAGGCGGTGGGTAGTAAGACCCGGGCGGAGGCATACCGAAAAATCTATCAAAATAGTGTTGTTGCTGTTACAACATCCTTTCTCCTCTGCCGCCAACCTCGCTGCTTGGGCATCCCTAGCAGCCTCCCTAGCCATCTCAAAACTGGTCCGGGCGTACTCAAAACCTTCCCTAGAGTACGAGTACAGACTATGCGCAGTATCGCGCGCATCCCGGGCCACATTGTAGGCGTCCTGGGCCAGGTTTAGTGAGGTGGTCGAGTTCTCCCAAGTCTGACGTGTACGATCATAGACTTCCCTCCATTGGTTGTAAAAGTCCTCCGATCCGAAGAACGAGGAGTGTCGTGGAGGACTCATGTTGACGTCCTCCTGAAAACCAAGGGTAGACTGGGTGAATGTAGAGTGTCTATGTGGTTCAAAGTCTGAAAAGTTAGGGGTGAAAAATTGCGAGGTCTGGGGTTCGGGTTGGCGGGAGGAAGAGGGTTCGTGTGATGATGACGGTAATATTCTTTGGCCCTCATCCCGAGAGGTTTCAACCTCTGGTTCCTCCTCCGACACGTCTACGACCTCTATATCATCGTCGCCAAAGTCTAAAGGTCCCTCGGGGTATTCAATCTGAGAGAACTTACCTCGGGTGCCACCCCGAACGTAGTCCCCGGACCTCTTCGGCATGCCGAAGTTCTCTTCAATATCTAGCCTAACCCAATTGGGGTTAGGCATGGCAATGGCACGCAGCTCAGTTATCTCATACAAAAACAAACTGTTATAATCCTCTTTCTGGGGCCACACAAGAAAAGGACAATAGACTTCATCAATGAAAATTCCCGCCCCTGCTACTGGTGTCAAATCGCTAAAATCGACTTCTAAGGCTTTAGCTAACATCGTTATAACACCGCCACAAGAAATTTTCTTGCGGCCGCCCTTCGCAATCTGGGCGAAGTGAGTAGCTAAGGCCTCGGACATATCGATCGACGGGCCTCTTTCCAAAACTGCATCTTCTAAAAGCTGAACAGCTAAAGCACTACAGTTGTGGTGCGTATCATAGCTCGACAAGAATGAATTAGCTATAATACGCGCCACATACCGGAGGATGGGGTTTCGGATAGAGAAAGAACACATTTTCCCTCCCTCAAAGGTCTTTTGGCGGGCAATTTTAGACCAGAATCGATCTCGGCCGAACTTGTCGTCCCGAGTCTGCCCCGCCCTAAGCCTTCCAAGGACAGAAGAAGGTAAACCAAGCAGTGCACCAAAATCCCTCAAGTTGAGGACGTATAGAGTTTCTCGTAACTGAAAAGAGATAGTGGTATTATCGTCACCACTCATCTCAAAAGTTGCGAAAAACTCACACGTCAACTTTTGAAAGGTATCCTCCTCGGAGGCATAAAATTTGATGAGACCAAGGTTTTGGCACATTGCTTGCACCTGCGTTTCTATACCCATTCGAACAAGTACATCTCGAGCCGCCCAACGAGTTGGCTCGAGACGACAGACCCATAATTTTTTACATCTATCAACATGGGCTTTCTTAGCGAAATAGAGACCAGACAGAGGTTCACGGAAATTACGAAGGATTTTCGGGTAACATACCTCAAGCGGAACAGGTTGTTCGCGCGGTATAGAGCATTGCGTTTGAACGGGCATCGGGATAGATTCATCCCGAGCCTCGGCCGGCGGCTCCTCGGACCGTGAGGATGATGTTGAACCCGAACTTCGATTAAGCATTGAAGATATCCTTTTCCTTGCCATTTGTTTTACCCTCCTCATCCTTGATGCTTGAATTCGACGATTATGTGTTGACGGTCTCGATTCGGGGTTTGTCGGAATCGGAATAATTTCTCGAAACAAACTCCAAGAAGATGTTAGGAATGTGGTAAGGATGAGAAATATATAATTTGATTGAATTTTAGTGAAGGAATGGAGGGATTAGAGGTGGTTTAAGGTGGAGGATTTGGGGTTTGTTTGGGGTTTTTGGGGTTTGGTTGATGAGAGAGAGAGGAAAAGGTAAGTTATGAAGATGGGAAAGGGGGGGTTTGGCTGGTATAGGTGTCGCGGGGAGATTTTTCGCCCTGTGGTGACCATCGGGCGAAATTTTGCCCGTCGGTTTCCGGGTCATTTCTCGACATTTCCGCACTGTTTCACCACCGGGCGAACTTTCGCCCGGTCAGATTCCACCGGGCGAAATTTCGCCCGGTCGGATTTCCGTCAAATTCCAAGTCACAAAATATTTTCACCGCAGGGTGAAATTTCGCCCGGTGAGATTCCACCGGGTGAAGTTTTGCCCTTCGGATTTTCCGTCAATTCCTTAAGTTCGAGCAAAGTCGCCACCATGTGAAATTTCACCCGGTAAAATAATTCACTTCAAAACGGGACCTTGCTACGAAAATTTTCTTTGACTTGGCCCAAAACCTTCCTTAACTTCTTCAAATAAACCAATCTTCTCAATCCGAATCGTTCATAATCGTTCATAGCGCAACCCCAAAAATTCCGAAAGAAATCTTCACGATTCCTGCAGGTCCAAAACAAGCAAGCTCCAAATAGAAAATTCCAAAAGCTATTGTTCAAAGAAAATAAAAAGAGACGAGAATATATAAATATTTACAAAGGTGGTTATTATGGACACCACCAAACCGAATTGAATGTTTGAGTTTAATCGGGGTTGCTTGAAAAGCCACCCGGAGGGTCTTGATCATTAGCTTCAATTTCCACATTACCGATCTTGAGCTTTTCTCTAAACTCCGGCATATTCATAAGTTGTGCTACCTCGGGAAGCATTGAAAATTCTTCGGCAATATCTTCGTCGGAGGTAGAACCAAGTATGAATAGGGCACCATCGTCTTCTTCATCATCGTAGACAAGATCTTCGGTAGAAGGTTCTTCGTTTGATGGGAATTCTACCATTTGGTTCCAAAACTCCATATTAGGAGAATCTTCGGGAAGGAATGCGGGAAGCACAAATTGAACCATCTCGTTGGCAACATTGAAGGATAAACGTCCTCGCTTCACATGGATAATCACCCCACCGGTAGCTAGGAAAGGCCGTCCCAAGAGGATAGGATTCCGTTCCTCGATTGGCATATCCAAAATGACGAAGTCAGTGGGGATATACAAGTTCCCCACATTAACCATGAGGTTACGGGCCAATCCGTAGGGCTCCTTAGTGGTTCCATCGGCCATTTGCACATTCGCAGGGAAGTACTCCAAATCCTTAATATAAATAGTACGAGCGATGTCCAAGGGCATCAAGCTAATGTTGGCACCAAGGTCACATAGAGCTCGATCTATCAAGACATGGTCGATGGAGCATGGAATGGCAAAACTACTCGGATCTCCTAGTTTGATGGGGATTGTGACTCTAGGGTTAGTCCTTGGAGAAATGGGAGTTTCTTCCTTCTCAGCGGGTTTCAAAATGATGTCTCGGATGTAATCGGACGGGGTAGGCATAGATGTTCTTGTGACAATGTCCTCAATAAGGTCAGGGAACGTTATCATTCCCAAAGCTTGATCATTGAAGGGGATTGGTGGCTTGTCATTCAAAGGAGGTACTTCAATCCTAGAGACTAGATTTGTGTCCTCTATTGGAATTTGTTCAATGACAAATGCAAGGTCTCCTACAAGATACTTTGATGGATCTCTTCTTGGTTTTTCGGTTACATCCTTGACCACTTTCTCATCGAGTTCATTGATTGAGGGATGAGATGTAAGAGTTTGTGGGTTAAGGGGTTTCACCGGTTTCTCTTTACTAATCACCTTAATGGCCTTCACGGATGCTTGGTTGAAAGAATCGGTCGGCTCTTGAGGAGATCGAGCTTGGGACGCGGCTCGTGCCTTTGAAGCTTCAAGTCTAGCTCGGTTCGACGCATTTTCTTTCAACAAGAACTTGATCATTTCTTGAATGTCATAGAAGCGTTGAGAGTTACCTTGAAAGTTCCTCGGATGACCTTGATTAGGTGGTGGATAAGTTCCAAAAGAAGGACCATGATTTGGTCGAGGTGGTCCTTGAGGATAGAAATAGCCTTGATTGAATTGATTTGTGTGAGGAGGTCTCGGTTGATAGTGGGGTCCATATGAATTGGGGTAAACCCTTTGATTGGGGGCTCTTGGAAAAGGATATGATCCTTTAGTTGGCATGGAATAGAATCCGGTCCCCAAGTTAGGGTTATGCATGTAAGATTCTTCATATGTTCCTTGAGTGTAAGCTTGATTAACGCTCCCCTTTTTCACACAAAAGTTGGAGTCGTGATTATATTCTCCACAATGATGACAAGGGATATCTCCCTATATGGCTTTGGAGGCGAGATGGACGTTCGCCTAGGTGGTATGATTCTTCTTGGTGGAGTAACTCTTCTTGGCGGGGTGACTCTTCTTGGTGGAGTGACTCTTCTTGGTGGGGTCTCATTTCGGGTCGGAAAGTGTCCTTAGCTACCATAGCTTCAAATCTCTCAACTAGTTGAGCGATTTGTACTTCAAGAGTGGCCTCCATGTCTTTTAACGATTTTAAGTCTCCACTAGATTCACCCTCTTGCATTTCCTTAGCACACATGCCACTTTTGGCTATCTTCTCAAGAAGCTCATGGGATTCATCCTCGTTAAGTAAGAAAAAGTCGTCCTTTGCGGTTGCGTTAAGAATGTCCCTTGCATCGGCGGATAAGGAATGGAAAAAATGTTTGGAGCAAAAGCCAATGAGGGATACCATGATGTGGGCACTTCCTTTGTAGAGTTTGGAATCAATCCCAAGCTTCACTTATGCTTTCATTATCACCTTGTCGGAAAGTTTGAATCTCCATTCGATATTGACTGGTCTTGGAAGGAGGATAGGATTTTTCTAGAAATGCATTGGCTAATTGATTCCAAGTTTGGAAGGTATCATCGTGGTGGCTTTGTAGCCATCTCCTAGCATCATCACGAAGGGTTTTGGGGAACAAAAGTCTATGGAATTGACATGAAGTAAGTTCATTTAACTTCATTCCAACTAGCTTCTCTTTAAACGTTGCTATGTGTTCTAGAGCATCTTCTTGTGGAAGCCCATGATAAGTGTCTTGTTGGACTATGGCAATTGAAGAAATTTGAGCTCGAAATTATCGGGTATGGTTCCATATGCGACGGGAGAAGAAGTTTGTTCATGGGTGGGTTGGGAGTGAGATCTGAAAGTAGGCATGTTTGTTTGTAGAGGTGATTTTTGAAGAGGGAGGAGGGAAAAGGAATTTTGTAGAAGTTTTGAGAATGTTGGATGGGTGAAAAATTGATGTAAGATACTAGTATAGACCCCGTGCATATGCACGGTACATATGCAAATTTATTTTATAGGTATTCTAAAATTTACATATTAATTTTTATGTTACACAACTTTGTAATTTAGATTTAAGAGAATAATTAGAATTTGTTAAGTAATTAAGATAAATTAGTAAGTCAATACATGTATATTTTAATAAAGCTATTATATATATTCTCCTCCGATTAAGGAGAGAGTATTATATTAATAAAAGATGAAAGGTGGAATGAAAAAGTAAGAGAGAAAAATATTATATTAATTAAATGAGAAAAAGTGATGTGGAAAAATAGGAGAGAGAAATATTATGGAGTACGGAGTATTAATTAATGAGAAGTGAAAAAATTTCCTTAAATGGAAAGAGGAAAGAAAATCAAACTCACCCCAATAAGGAAAGTGGGAAGAAAATAAGCAATCAGATGAAGTATACAGTATTTTTTTTATTACATGGAGTATATGTTATTCTCATACTTTCAAAGTCTCAATTTTCTACTTAAAATATACATATGAGTTAATATTAACAAATGATTACTCATATGAGTAATATAATCTTAAATTGATATATGGATTGTTGATAAAATTTATGGGATAATATATGGAAAATAATATAAATGTACGTTATAAGGAATTTATGCACTATATATGGAATTTATGCATTACACGATGTGATATTATATAATTATTATGCCATAAATTCCATCATGTAATCATATTATATCACGTTCACAACCGTCTTAATTACAAACAATTAAATGACCACCGCCTTAATTAGATAACGCGATATAACATTTGTTATTTATAATAAAAATAGAATAGCTCATAAAGATAAGTCAACCAATAAAAAAACGTGATATGACCCAATTAAGAGGAGCCCAATAAGTGGCCCAACAAAGTAGGCAGGAAAACTTATTAGTTTTGTTATTTGGTTAGTGAAAAGAGATCATGGATAATATCCTAAGAATGAGTTGGGTGAGTAATTGTATAGAAATTTATGGCACGGTACATATATTTCGGAGAATAAATATTTGCATATTCTAATCAATCAACCAATCATAGAAATCTACTAATCAACGGTATAATTGTATAAAAATTTGCATATTCTAATCAATCAACCAATCAATTATATTCTAATCAATCAACATTATATTTTCTACGAATATTCCGTCTCGAATATGATCAGAAAGATATATAATAATAATCATAACTATTTGGAGATCTACTAATCAACGGTATAATTGTATAAAAATTTGCATATTCTAATCAATCAACCAATCAATTATATTCTAATCAATCAATCAATTATATTTTATACAAATATTCCGTCTCGAATATGATCAGAAAGATATACAATAATAATCATAACTATTTTATATTCTATGTAAAATATTGTACGGGATAGTGCAATCTCCTATTAACAAAAATAATGCAACTATTTGGTCAAAACGGAATACAATATGTTTTTACTTTTTTCAAAAAATTTGATCATACATTACATATTAAATATTGTATGTGATGTATTCTAATCAATCAATCAATTATATTTTCTACAAATATTCCGTCTCGAATATGATTAGAAAGATATACAATAATAATCATAACTATTTTATATTCTATGTAAAATATTGTACGGGATAGTGCAATCTTCTATTAACAAAAATAATGCAACTATTTGGTTAAAACGGAATACAATATGTTTATACTTTTTTAAAAAAAAATTGATCATACATTCCATATTAAATATTGTATGTGATATATTCCATTTAAAACATGTGATTTTCGTAATCAATGTAATCAATCAGATTTCCTTAAGTACATACTTTCTGTGGTGTATAGCTTTATGTGTGATGTAGTGATATTCAAATAAGTAAGATGTTAGAGTGTAGTTGGAGAGGAGAAGGGTCATATACATGAGGTCAAGGGTTCGATTTGCACCTAGCTCATTTGGTCTATTTTTTTTTATTTTTGTTGTGGATAACTTTAGGCGGGAAAATATATGAGTTTTTTTATTTGGTTAGTGGAAAGGGGGATGGATGAGGTTTCACTTTGGTTGATTTGAAGTCCGAAATAATAATATCGCCTCGCTTGCACCGGTATGAAATAAGCAATGCCAAATATGATTGTTCCTGAACACAACTCAATTCAAAGATGAGATTCCTAGCACCGAGCGGTACTAGGTAGAAGAAGAGGAAACAATTATCCAAACACAATAAAACAAAGACTTAATCAATTAATTAATCACCGTCTCCCCGGCAACGGCACCATTTTGATGCGCGGGCGTCGCGACCCGTACAATCAAACAGTATTTTTAACACCGACTAACCTAACTAATGTAGTAGTGGTAGGTCGGGATCGATCCACAGGGAAATGGGTTAAGCGATATTGGTCAAGTCTATAGTTTAATCGTGAATGGGATTTGAGATGGGGGTTTTGGGTTGAGAGAGGAGTCGAACTATTGCTAGCGAACTACACTACTAAGGCTAGGGACAATAATATGAAAAGGTTTTGGGGAGAGTCGGGATTCGGAGATGGGGTCTTAGAGTCTCGGGATCGAGTTTTTGTTACAACGTTAAAAAGGGAGAATGCCACCTTTCGGTTTCTTCACCCAACCTACCTAAACCCGCTTTCGCGACGAAAGGGTAAGTCTCAATCAAGGTAATTTCTACCCCGTGTTTCCCCATCTTGGTAGAAATGAGTCAAGGTCGGCCTAGTCGCGATTCTAAGTCAACAAAGACACAAAAACCTTAAAATTGATAATTAACAAGTAAACAACCCACCAACATCCCTTACATCAAATAATCCAAATCCTCCTCCCTAATTCCCCAACAAAGAAATCTACTCACTAGTCATGATAAATAACAATAAATCACTAACTAAAGAGAAATTAACTAAAGCATGCATAAGAACTACACTAACAATTAACACTAAGGAGAGAAATTAACTAACACACAATCTATGAACTGACGAATACTAGGATCGGTAACGTCGTCTTCGGTCGGGCG
Source organism: Agrostemma githago (assembly GCA_958450325.1). NCBI lineage: Eukaryota > Viridiplantae > Streptophyta > Magnoliopsida > Caryophyllales > Caryophyllaceae > Agrostemma > Agrostemma githago. Next base: position 23,771,578 of record OY288254.1, on the reverse strand, counting down.
CTTAGCGACATTAGCCCACACAACTTCCTAATCGTGTAGTACAATCATCTTCACAATCCTTAACCTTTTTCTCACACTCGACAACCCCGGACATCAGGAATAACATCCTGAAGTAACTAAACCCCTTTCCAAAAGTCGAAATGCCCGCACAAGAATGACAGGTCCACACGGACGGTACATTTCGTCCATCGGATCCAATAGACTTAGATGTCTTTTCATTTTTTTTCTTTTAGGGGGATAAGCTGCCCCACCTAGGTGTGTTGTAGCCTTTAACGGTTGTTGTTAAGTCGCGTCCGTAAGCCCAGTACGGCATTGTCTTGAATATACAAACAAGTGGTCTAACTTTTTTTTCAAAGGTAGCCTTGATTTTGGCTTCGGCCTCATTATGAATGTCGAAACAACTACATTTGCATTCTAGTACACTCGATCATAGCACGTTGACCTCTTACATTTCGTCCGTCTCGAGTGAAAATGTTTTAATCGACGTACTACCTGTTCCAACTCCCGGCTCAAACTAACGCATTTCAAAAACTCGAAAAACCGCTTTCGTACTCTCATGCAACCCCAACGCATTTTAAAACGTCCTAAACTACGATGAAATCACGAATAAAACCGCCATGAAGTGATTACTTGTCAATTTAGGTCAGCATTTCACAAAGCAAAAACACAAAGACTAAACTAAAACAACTCAAATACTAAAAAGTTAAATCGAGTTCACAAACCAGGGAGGACCCCTAGAAGCTGCGCCTATGGCTATCACAAGCCCACCAATGTTGTCGTCCAAACCTAGATCCTCTAAATTCAGGAGAGGAGAACCACTACCGTCCATTCCCGACAACATATCTAGAGTAGCTGTCTCGGGAACCCCTCCAACATCCTCAGTAGCACCCGTAGCACGACTCATAACCTCAGCCTCAGCCTCTCTCCCTCTCGACCCGATGCCTAGCCTCACCCTGCGAGGAGATCTCGCCCTGAGACCGAGCCAGCCGCTCCTTAAGTTGAGCAATCTCGTTGGCCCGAGATTGCAGGAGCTGTCGCGCCTCAGCCGCTTCTGCCTCAAGCTCGGTCACCCGAGTCTCCAGCTGTCCCACCATATCGGGAATGTCCTGCAAACATAACTCGCACTTGAGGAAAACACAAAAACAATCTAAGAACCAAACCTAGGTACATGCACTTACCGATCAAGGTCCCGAAGTGTCACGGGAGACCCTCGAGGCATAGACCCTGAAGCAGTTTGCGGCCTGCCACAACCGCTGTTGGCAAGCCGACGAAACATGAAAGGTGAAACCACGCAAGTTAGCCAAACAAAACCTAACCCTTAGAATCCAAAACAGAAACCGAAACTTACCCGGTATACCCGGTCACGCTACTCCATCTCAGCCTCCATCTCCTCAGTAGAACACGGGAAAAGAGGCTATGTAAAGGCTAGCCAAGCCACATCGACCCTGAGCAGTGTCAAGGGGAAGTCTGGGGGCTGAACAGCATCAGCCGAATCGGCCAGCTAAAAGAAAAGCGAACCAAACACTAGACCATAAGACAAAACAAGCGGTAAAAAAAAAACCAACACTTCAATAATCCTAAACCTTGGGGGCTACTAAAACAAACTATAAGAAAGAAACTTACATCTGCAAGGCACAACTAGTTCACCAGCACATTCTTCGACGAGTAGTGACTCATCGTGCTCTTAGCCCGAGCCAACCTCCACTCAATCCCCGTCGGAAACCTAACCGGACAAGCACGCACCGTCTTAGATGCCAATCGAGGGAGTTAGGAGTATATTCCAACTCATAAAGCAAGCCTTAAAACCCCCTCTAGTCAAAATCGACCCCCCAAACAATAAACGAACACGAGAACCACGATTAACAAGAATGCTCGCGCTTGACCGCGTGATAAAACGAACAAAACAAATCTACAATAAGATTAATAAGAATGCTCGCGCTTGACCGCGTGATAAGGCGAACAAAACAAATCGATCTACAACCCCAAAGCACTCGAAGCAATTTGTTGTCCTAGCAAGTCCCTAAGCACACTCAATTCACATCCCAGGGGAATTATTATTCCCGGAATAATTCACTAAGCAAATGCAAGCCCAAGAACTAATGCAAAGAGCTTACACATCAACACTAGTATTTTAAAGGCAAAACAATCACTAAATCTAAGGTAGCCACCCGAGAGGGATAAATCTAGCGTAGCCATCCGAGAGAGATAAATCTAAGGTAGCACCCGAGAGGGATAAATCTAGCGTAGCCACCCGAGAGGGATAAATCTAAGGTAGCCACCCGAGAGGGATAAATCTAACGTAGCCACCCAAGAGGGATAAATCTAAGGTAGCCACCCGAGAGGGATAAATCTAACGTAGCCACCCGAGAGGGATAAATAAAACGTAGCCACCCGAGAGGGATAAATCTAACGTAGCCACCCGAGAGGGATAAATCTAGTGTAGCCACCCGAGAGGGATAAATCTAAGGTACCCACCCGAGGGGGATAAATCTAACGTAGCCACCCGAGGGGAATAAATCTAGCGTAGCCACCCAAGAGGGATAAATCTAAGGTAGCCACCCGAGAGGGATAAATCTAGCGTAGCGACCCGAGAGGGATAAATCTAAGGTAGCCACCCGAGAGGGATAAATCTAACGTAGCCACCCGAGAGGGATAAATCTAGCGGAGCCACCCGAGAGGGACAAATCTACTTAACGCAGCCACCCGGGAGGGATAAATCTAACTTAATGCAACCACCCACGAGGGATCAAATCAAAACTAAGGCACCAATAAATACATAAGCAAAAGGTTCGAAACTACTAAAACAACAAGAACAAACCCGAACAAAATAAGACAAATCCACAAAAAAAAACCAACATTTTACTAAAATAAATAAACAACAGCAATTTGCCTGAGGGGTCTTGAGTTATCCCGGAGGCACAGCAAATTGTCAGAGGGGTCTGAGTTACCCCGGAGGCACAACAATTTGCCCGAGAGGTCTGAGTTATCCCGGAGGCACAACAATTTGCCCAAGGGGTCTGAGTTATCCCGGAGGCACAACAATTTGCCCGAGGGGTCTGAGTTATCCTGGAGGCACAGAAATTTGGCCGAGGGGTCTGAGTTACCCCGGAGGCACACCAATTTGGCCGAGGGGTCTGAGTTATCCCGGAGGCACAACAATTTGCCCGAGGGGTCTGAGTTATCCCGAAGGCACAACAATTTTGTCCTAGAGGTCAGAGGCATCTCGAAAGACAGCTGCTCGAGTGGAGACTGACGCCCTCGAGGATTTTTGCCCAAGGGATCTTAGTGATCCCGGAGGCACAGCAACAACAATTTTGTCCTAGGGGTCAGAGGCATCCCAAAGGGCAGCTATTCGAGTGGAGACTGACGCCCTCGAATAGTTTTACGTCACTTTATTCTTGTCCTAGGGGTCATAAGAATCTCAAAGACGATCACTCGAGTGGAGACTAATGCCCTCGAACGCTTTATGTAATCAAGGGTTCATAAGCATCCCAAGTAAAAGCAAATACATTTACACCTAACACATAAAAGCGCTTAAAATTAAAACCTTAAATAAAATCGAAGAAGACAAAGCGCACGTGCAAAGAATCAAGAACAAGACAACAAGCAACGGTCCGGGACCAAGCAAGCAACCACAAGCGAAGATATCAGGTATGACTCCTAAACCGTGGCTGGCGAGCCCCAACGCACAGTCTAACGGACATAAACCGACCGGACCGGACAGCCACCAGGTCGTAATCTTCGATTGACCTGAGCGCCTATATTTTGACTTTCGCCTTGTCTAAGCCTCAGTCAAAGTGGGGGCTTCTGTAGACACCCAGATTTGGACCTGGTGGCTGCAGAAGTGCCCAACAAACACCCGATGACGATAGGACTGCAACGCAACGCGGGTTCGCGGTGTTCTAGATAGTTTTTCTATAGAACGGATCAAATAAATTATTCGGGCAAATTATGATGGCAGCCTTAGTCGCGTCGTTACGATCGCGTAGACGCTAATTAGAGTCAATTCTGACACCGGGACCCCGAGTCTGTCCCGAAACTCGAACCGAGTCAACACCGCGCTAAGCGAACCTCGAGATGAACACCCGAGGCCCACTAAACCCTTGGCGCTAGGTCAAGCCACGGGAATCCGTAAGCCCTAAGCTATGTATCACACTCCCGTCTCTCGGTTTTGGAAAGTATCAAAATCGTATCTTCAAAACTCCAACCGCCCCACCTCACGCGTCTTGGTCTTCCCACGCTTGAGCCCAGGCGCCTGAGTCTTGGTGCGCCCCAGCTCAGGCGCCTATATGGGCGACAAGGGCCAAAAACACCTATAAATACCCCCCTTCACGCCCTCATTTCGACACACAATTCACAACTTCTCTTCCCCCTCTAAACCTCTCGCTAAGGGCTCGCACTCCGACACCCGAGGTAAACGATCCACTCGATCGTAGTTCCGATAATAAAGCGACATCGACGCTACTCCTCACCTTCGAGCACTCCACTCGATACCGAGGTGCCTGTGATCGACTAGCTCAAAACTAGTACCCAGGTTCTGCCGGATTAGCCGCAGAACTAGTCCTTAGCAATGAAACTCTGCCGGAGTAGCCGCGGGAAGGTCAGACGGTAACGGAACTCTGTCGGAATAATTGGTCAAGCTAGGAGGATCCGCCTGTCGAAGTCATATCGTCACTAGGTTGCCATCTAAACAAAACTTTCCATACTCGCACGTTCTATTATTATGCATTACGATAACACTAGATGTGGACACTAGGCCCACAAACATCTACTAAAATACGTAACGTCCTAATTTTAACCGAAAATACTAAGACACACTAAATAGACCCGAGTAATTCCGAGATCCGTTCTCGAAACTATCTATGCATTGAGTCCCGTTTAGTGTATCTTCCGAGGGTGCAACTCCTCACTATGTGATTTACTTACATTCGCATTTACAGTTTTTCGTATGATTTATTGCTTTTATGACCTTATAATCGCATGCTAAGTCACCTAACATGCAATTCAAAACGTAAAACAACTAAAACTGAACAAAGTGATGGTCGGGTTCCGTATTAGTCCCGGTGCTCGCCTTATTAGGTTCGACGCATCTCTATTAATATCGAGCAGACGCATCTTAAGCAGAATACCAGGTAAGGTATACCATGAGAATGACTAATATCCGTATTATCGTGTTAAAACTGATTTGCTAATACGTATAATACTATTACTCTCAACTCTCCTACGTGCATCTTTTCATGGCCTGCTTGTCACGTGAAATCGCATGAAAAGAATGTAAACACAACTACTTCGACGACAAAACTTACTTGTCTTTAAACAACCGACATAGGAAAAGGTTTAGGGTTAAAACAACGGATGTTACAGTACTTCCACCACAACAAAAGAACTAGGATATCAGCCCACCGATTGATTAGTAGAGGCCGCTATAGTGCTGGCGGGATTGGGCGTTGACATCTATAGGATGTTGGCTTCCCAATACGTACCCTCACCCCTTACTCAGTATCGACGGTTTCCGGATGTCCGAAACCATTGGCAATGAGAGTCATTCCAGGCATGGAGTGCTTAAGGGTACAAGTCTTTTTCTTTAGGTCCCGTGCCACTCAACTTTGAGCCGGCAAGGGATCAAATTTTACTTCAACGGTTTCTGAGTCCCCATAATTGACTCGGTGGCGACTTCACAAATCGGCAACAACTTCAGTTCACTAAAAAGGTCGCCTTACCAAACAAAACGGCCTTTAAACATTTACAACCACGACTCGATCGATTCCCAAACGGAAACACGGGTGCCCACACCCGTCTAGTACATGGGTCGCCGGGCGGTGCGGACGGACGTCCACACAACGGGTCTTCGGTTCCCTCGAACATGGGCAAACCTGTGAGGTTTAGGTTTACGGGAAGCTTGTCGTTCACCGAGGAGTAGTCTCGGGAATTTCCCGATGGATGTTGTTTTCCCCTGGTAGGTGGACTTGTTCTTCTAGTCGGCGCACCGCGCTAACCAGTTCATCTATGGGCCCAGTATTTCTCGGCCCAGTGGCAGGAGTTCCCTGCTTCATGACAGTCACACGCGCAACAACTGCTGCTTGCTCGTCTCTTATGGTAGCCAATTGCGTCTCGATTTGGGTCTGTTTGGCGACCACAACATCCATCGAGGCCTTCAAATTGTTCAAGGTAGCCTCCATTTTGTTTTTGTGTCTGGTTGACGATGGCCTGTCTATAAGAACACCGCGTAATCAGAAACCAAACCCGGACCTCGGAATCAAAATAGTACATCCCGAGCAAGGAAAAGACTAAAAAGGAAATGAAACGACTCGAAAAACACACCTAGATGGGTGACTCATGAATGGTGTGCCTTCCTTAGGATTCGGCTATGTGGGTCGAATTTTGTTCGAAGGAAGGTCCACGTGAGGTTTCCCCAGACTTTGGACTCGAAGGTGTAAATGGGCCTTCCCTTGTAGGAGTACGTCCTACGTGGGTTAGCCATACCTTAGACAAATAAGGCGGACCGGGATAGGGAGGAAACTCGTGATATAAGATCGACGGAGTTTCAACACTAAAAAATTTCGACGACTTACAAAAGACTCGACACTAATAAATGTGGGGAGTCCTAAGAAGAGGAAAGTTTTGGAAGGGAAAATTTGGATTCCGGGAAAACCGGAGGACGATCCCATCTTTTTAAAATTGGCGCAAATGTCGTCGGGGCCGATTTTTGAAAAGTCGAAAATATTTTTTGAATTTTGAAATGGATAGCATACCGGCTAAAAATAGGCTATTTTGAGTCAAATCGTAAGTCCTAATTTCGGTAGCATTCCGGATTTGAAATTTGAATATTTTTGGAAAAGATGCATTTTTGAAATGACGGTTTTTGAAAATGACACGGAAACCAAGCAACACATAGTCACGCAAGCATTATAACGACACCATGTATGCTTTACACTAAATCTTGGTCGGTCGAAATAGGGTCTATACCAGTGCACATAGCCTATCCGAGAATCAGGATGGACTACCTAAGTCGAGTTGAGCTTAGAACATGCCGCGAAACCCATACGAATCGAGTATGAACACCTTTGAAATATCCATGTCGAACTACATCACGGTATAGTGGGACGTCAGTCACCAGTACCGGCCCGGGTAAAAATGGGGTTATGCATGAACCGTAAAACAAAAGCGCGTATTGTACTAATCGAACGATTTCTCCTCGAGTCTCACCTTTAGGGTCCCGATGGTAAGGCACACATCACTAAACTCCCCAGCGGAGTCGCCAAATTGTGGACATGACTTAGGTCAACCCCGACGCGGCCGCGCGCGGGTTTGGGCGGCGAAATGTTTCCCATGTGAGATAGTTCTCGGGTTGAAATTTAAGTCGAAGTTGGAGTCGCCACCGAACTTTGTGGGAGTTCGGGCCCATTCGAACCCACTCTATATCGTTATGGACCGTACACAAAGTATGGCCCATTTTGATTTCAGAGTTTATGGGGCTCGTCCCTTTGCATTGCGATACCGATACCATCACTACCGGTTATCGTGTATTGAATGACTCTCGTGCGCCAACGGTTTCGGACATCCAGAAACCGAGGTTTTGAGTAAGGGGTGAGGGTACATGTTGGGAAGCCCACTAAGGACACCCAACCCCGCCCGCACTTAGCGGCCTCTACTAAGACATCGTTCGAGTTTATAATACGCGCGCTAGTAATCCGGTAAAATGTTATGCAAACAACGTTTTACAAGATATAAATATCGACTGGGTTACTACGTCATTTTAATGCATCTCGGTTCACGTCAAAGTGATTTAGGATGTGATGTTCATTTTTAAACGGTAAAACACAAACAAATAAAAGCAACATGAAATAAATCGGTTACAAGCTAGACGGGCGGAAATACAACCCGGCCAAAACAAAAATAACGAACAACACGGAGTAATGATATATTAACGTTAATAACAATATGGATAACAGATGATGATGAAAATGCAATGCATGGTTTTGGAAAAGGTGTAGGCACGTGATAGTCTTTACACGTGTCGATCGAAGTCGTAAAATATTTTACGAGGCAAAAACGATGTTATATGGGTTGTCGTTCTAGCATGCATTGGACTACTCGACCGAGTCATAGGCGGAACTCGGTCGAGTGACCTCATGCAGACCCTTCTGCCTCGTTTTTTGGACGCTACTCGATCGAGTGGCTATGGCACTCGATCGAGTGCTCCCTGTTTGAGCGGCTGCTCAATTTCGTACTCATAATGCGCATATAAATATGAAATTCAACTCGGTTTTAAAATTGTTATACGAAATTCAAAATTGTTTTAAAATCGAAAATCAACCGAATCACACATAAATATAACATGAGATTTATATTCAACTCGGTTTTCGGTACTCATAATGCGCATGTTATGATTACGAGACCGTTATCGGAGATTTTTATAAAAAGGGGATATAAAATCGTTTTGAATCGGATTGGGACGAAATCAATTCCCTCCGCATTACGACATCTATAATAATCCTTGCGGATTATGTGATGCACGGTTTAGCGTCAACGGGTTTCATACCAATCCTTGAAAATGGTATCGGACGCGTTCAACTACGTACTATCACGATCGCGTTACGCCCTTGAATGCTTAGGGCGGTGCTCCTCGAAAGGGCGCCACCACTGTCGCGACTCGTAAAGGGATTAAACGGACTTGAAGCAATAGTCATAGTTAAACGTGTTCAATCCGAATATGTTTTATATATTTATATATACACGGTATTAGTATTATGACGAAATAAATAAATTTATAATGTTAGTGGTTAAATGCGATAAATAAAAAAAGATTGAAATGCGAAAAATAAAATGTTAGTGTTAGTAGTAGTGTCGTTATTATCGACTAATTATGATACGCATACTTAAATATAAATAAAAAAAACGAAAAAAGAAGGGAGAAAGAGATGTCGGTGTTGAATGTCACACCCTCAACCTACATGCTCTTGCTTCTCGGAATACGGCTCGTCAAATGGCGGCAAAGGCGCGGGAGCGTCGAGATACGTAGGAGGAGTTGTGGTGTGTGTATATAGTTTTGTAGGGATGGATTTTACGATTTTTTGCTCTCGAGATGTATGCGAATGTGAGTGTGTGTGATGATGTTGCTTAAAGGTTGAAGTTATGGCTGAAATGTGAGGGTTTTTGAAGGTGAGAGTTGGCTGAAAAAAGTTGGGCAAATGGCTTGGGATGACGGGGTATTTATAGAAAATGTCCCATAACCTAGGGTCACTCGATCGAGTGGCCCTAACGTACTCGATTGAGTGCCCTTAAAAAGAGGGTCTGCTCGGTTTTTGTGGCTCCACTCGATCGAGTGAGGTCAATCCAATCCACTCGATCGAGTGGATCAGGCGGCTGAGCCTTTTTAGGAAGGAGTTGACCTTTTTGAATTTTTGAAAAAGGGTGATTGGGCGCAAGTTTCTAGAAGCTCACCTGGCTGACTTTTGAGGACGGATTCGTCTTTGACCGGGTTTTGACCCGGTCGCCAAAAGACGGTTTTATTTCCGGTGTTGATTTTGACCCAAATTAGTCTCATTTTATTGGAACGGCCCACTGGGCCTGAATTTGAGGTCAGTTTTATGAGATTTGTACTCCGCTAAAAGCCCATGCCAGACATTACTGGTTCCGAGCCCATATTCGAGCGCGTTAGAGCATGTTTGCGTCCGATCATCATCTGGTGTTAAGGATTAGATAATAAATTAATCATCTCGAGAATCCTAGCACGGCTCTCACAAACAAGGGTTCCTGATTACCATTAAATAATACTAGGTCGAATATTAGGCATTGGGTTGTCCAACTCAGTCTTACAACGTCCAAAAATATCAACTGTTGCAACCTCCAATAAAAGGTCTTGCATTATTCAATTGTTCAAGCGACACAATACTAATCCACAAATGCTTTAAATTCTAAACTCATTAGTTAAGATTCCTAAACTGTTGATCTATAAGTCTCCTAAATTCAAAGCTCATAAGGTCTGAACTCGAAGTATACTCCAAATTTCTCGAGTAAGGAACACTAAACACGGTTGACCAATTTAACAATGCTCGGGTATGAAATCCTCAAAAATGATCACTACATATTTAAAATGCCACAAGTACAGAAGTTGGGAAAGTACAACAAATCCTCAAACACGCTCAAACCTATAGGTAATGGCGCGAACACTCACATCTTCAAACACGTTAATCAAATAAGGTTTCTGAGAAGTCTATCAAATGTCTAATTACAACAAGGCAACCATAATATGTTTAAGAACTCAACGAAGTCACAATCTCGCTGGTCAAAGAGTTACCAAAATTTCTAACGACATTAATGAAAACCTTTAATGGTACCACAACAAATGATCCCAAATATTCACGATGTATACTAGTATTGGGTCTCTTCATCAGGATCCAAAGTGATTTCACATTTGAGTCTGTTGCACCATCACGGAACTGGAATCTACTCTTGATCATCTGGCCTATAGCTTAAGCAAACTGAACCGGGGCTGAAAAGTCACCATCAACATCTTTCTTGGAGCACCAAGTTGTCCACTCGAGTCAGCAGGCGTTGAGAGTTCTAAGAAGATTTTGTCCAATCTAGAGCAGCATCATAATAGCATCTTGTTCATTTATCTTCGTCTTGAAAAATAAACAAATATTCAATGCTAATCATTGAGTTACAAAAACATGTAAGCCTAACAGTTAAGTCCTTACTTTGTTTCTACCCATCTCTCATTAATATTTCTTTAATGTTCAAATCATTTACGGGTGTTTTCCTAAAATCAGGTGTAAGCGTCGGGAGCAACAATGCTCCGATACCAACTGTAATCCCCTAGAAATTCTAACGCAATACAGTGGCGGAAACACTATAGAGGTGAGATTAAAACACACTGACAAACTATATCTCAGAGCAATCCTTCGAGAAGACATATTAGGTGTAGCTTTCCCACCTTTAGTTATTAGTTAATTTTTGGGGCTTCACCCTCTTGTGTACGAAAAAAAAAAACAAACTATATCTTATTAAAAGGAATGGTAAGTCAATATAAAGGCCACTTTTTACAAAAGCGCTAAAAAAACAATTCCTTTAAAAGGTATATACGAATCCAGAAATAACAGAAAAGTAAGAGTAGGATCCACGCTACTCGCTAGCTCACACCCATAACCTAGCAGGAACATGACCAAACAACATGACGCATCGCAGTGGCGACAACGACAGAACGCACTCAAGCATCGACCGAGAACAAAGGGAGGAAAGCAGAAACACGCAGCAGAAGACGAAATAGCAGCAACAGCGAGCAACAAACACAACATAGAAGGAGATTGATGATGATTGTGCGTGAGGGTAATAAAAAAAAGAGGATACCAGGGGAGGAGAACTCTGACTTAAAGGGGATGAATGATGAGGGGTCCAAGAATTGAAGCGGTGGAACGAAGAGGTTGACAGGGGGGTGCTACATCATCAGTAAAGCGGGAAAGGGGTTTCAATTCCACACCAAATAAAAGTGAGGTAGGTAGTACGGATTTAGTAGAGTAGGTGTAGTACAAGATGGTTTCCAAGACAATAAGTTGACTGACCCAAGAAATCGAATTAATAAAAATAATTGGACTGACTAATAAAATTACTAAAATAAACGTTTCTCGAGATATAAATAATTATTCGAGACGAAAATGAAGTTTATAGATGTAAATAATTAGACGATGCAATAGTATTTCCCGATAAATAATAAATCTTCGATAAAGTGAATTAAATTGATTTCTCGAGGAACGGTAATAGATATTTTGACGAAACTTAAACTAAATGAGCTTCGAGCCAAAAATAGAAATTCGAGCTTAAATATAAATAAATAAAAAGAATTTAGAATTTAAATCGCCGAAGTAGACTTTTGGTAAGAATTAAATTAAATGTATAAAATAAACCGAAACAGAAATAAAAATATGTTTTGAATATAAGAAGAGTTTTCGAGACAAACAGAATTTTAGGAGTTTGAAAAGATTAAACGATAAATTCGTTTTTGTGGACATGACATAGGTCCACCCCGACGCGGCGAATTGAATGGATCGAATTGAAATTTAGGTCTATGTGGAGTCGCCACCGAATTTTGTGGTTATTCAGAACCATTCGAGCCCACTCTATGTCGTAGTGGGCCGTATACAAAATACGGCCCATTTCCGATGTCAGAGTTTATTTGGCCCGTCCCTTTGCATTTGATACCGACACCAACATTATCGGATATCGTGTATTGAATGACTCTCGTGCGTCATCGGTTTCGGGCATCCGGAAACCGAGGTTCTGAGTAAGGGGTGAGGGTACGTGTTGGGAAGCCCACAAAGGACACCCAACCCCGCCCGCACTTAGCGGCCTCTACTAAGAATTCGAGTGACTTTCTAATACGCGCGTTAGTTGAACGGGAAAATGATATGCAAAGATTTATTTTCCCTAAGCATGTGAATGGAATTAAAAAGGGTTTCTAAGTCAATTTAATGCAATTAATTCTAACGTCGAAGTTGAATTTTAGCATGTGGGTTCATTTTAGTAAAATAAAACAAACGACAAAAATTGACAAAAGAAACAACAAACGGTTAGTGATATAATGAATAATAACGGTTTGTGCAAATATTGAATTGTATAGAATGACGAGAATGAATTAATGCATGGTTTTGAAAAGATGTTCCACGTGATTAATTAGGCACGTGTTGACCTAAGCCACGCGAAGATGAGACTCGAATAACTTGTAGGACTCGCGGTTTGACGCGATAAAGAGGCCACTCGACCGAGTCATTGAGGGACTCGACCGAGTGGACCGCTGAAAAAGGTTCTGTCCGGATTTCGTGACCCTACTCGACCAAGTTATGGACCAACTCGGCCGAGTACGTTGCCACTCGATCAAGTCATTGCGAGACTCGACCGAGTGTAGGTCGGAAAACGTATTCTGCTCGGTTTTTGTGATGTCACTCGATCGAGTGGCACCTGTACGAACTAAGTTCGTTTGCAATTTTATTATTGACCTTGAAATTGCTTTTGATTTTTGATGGTTCGACGATTCTACCAAATCGGACATAAATATTGCACAATTTATGCTCGACTCGGATTTTATAAATCGTCGATTTTGTTGAATCGAATATAAATATTGCGGGATTTATATTCGATTCTAATTTTGAATACTCGTAGTATCCCATATTCGATTATTGAATCGATATGGAATACTAGAGTGAAAATAAAAAAAATAAATTAATTTTAGTCGTCTTAAATTAATTATCGCAATATGGATAAATCGCGTTAATTAATTTATGTGACTAGATCGCTAGATTAGACATCCAATTAGGGAATTGGTATCGAATCTAATGGATCGACCCTTATTAAATAGAATACTTGTTTTTTGAAAATCGACGTAAATATGCGACTCGAATAATGATGAAAACGAAATAAAATGGATTACTGTTTAAGTTAACTTGTTTCAATAATCAAACGATCGGGGTGATGGGATAAGCGACCGTCAACGGTGTGTGCAGTACACTTGTATGTTCGGTTTTCCTTATCCCACCATCACTCACGTTCGGCACAAATCGACAAGTATTTCAATGTTTTATACTAATTATATTATCGATATTATGATGCGATGAACAAAATAAATAAAAAAACGAAAAAAAACTTGAGAAAAAAAAAAGGAAGACGACGGGAGGAAGAGAAGAAGGAAAGAAGCGGGTTTTGGCACCCTCAACCTACATGTTCTTGTCTCGAAATAAGGCTCGTAGTTGTGGCTTTAACACGGGAGCTTCGAGATTTTATGGAGGTTGAGTTATGGTGGTTATGGTTCGATTCCTAAAACTAGGTTTAGGGTTTGCTAGTGTAGAATTAGGGTTGAGATTAGGGTTGTAAGGGTGCAAAAAAAGTTGTTTGAATGTGTGTTGCATGGGGTGTATTTATAGGCTAAGCTAGGGCACCCGGTTAGGGTTACTCGACCGAGTAGGCAGCTAACTCGGCCGAGTGGCCCGTTATGCCTGCAGTCGGGCTCGAAACAGGCCCACTCGATCGAGTGGGTAGGTCACTCGATCGAGTGGCTCAGCTGGGTCGCGTGGGTCAATCTTTTGGACCTTGACTTTGGATGTTTGATGGGTTTTGTGTTTGACTTGGACTTTTGATAATGTGAGGGGTTGTTTTGTGTGTCTCGGAAACGACTTTGACTGGGGTTGACCCAATCGCTAAAAGTCGGTATTAATTCTGGTGTCGGTTTTGGCCCAAATTAGTCTTGTTTGACTCGGAATGATCCACTGGGCCTGGATTCGAGGTTGATTTTATGAGATTTGTAATCCGTAAGTGCGTTAGCCAGCAACTAATGGATTTGAGCCCGTATCCGAGCGCGTAGAAACACGTTAGCGTCCGATCATCATCGGGTGTTTTTTGGAAACTGCCATAGACACCTGGCAGTCAAAATGCGGGTGTCTACAGAGCCCCCACTCTGACTGAGGCTTGGGCAGGGGGAAAGTCAGAGTAGCTACCAAGCCCGTTAAGACCTGGTAGACTTCCGTTCGGGTCGTTTATAATCCATTAGACTCGTGTGAAGGGCTCGCCAGCCATAAGATAGAAATCATACCTGTGCTGATGATAATACTCCGTGGGGCATTTGGACTTGTCGCGTAAATCCTCGGTGCGCCTGTGTGTAGGCCCATCCCGTGAAAATGCTGGGGAGATTTAGAGGGTTGCATGTCCCTGTTTGAGTCATACCTATATAAGTCACATAAAAATGCATGTAACACGTAGGTAGTAAAATGACTCGTGCTGGGGAAAAATGATTTTTGAAAGCTTGAATTTTCGAAATTCTTGAAATTTCTTGAAATTTTTGAAATTTTGAAATTTTTGAAATTTTGAAATTTTTGAGAAAAGATTGACTCCTAAAGAAATTAGGAATGTTCGGGATGAATATTTCCGTGCTAGTATCGGGACTAGGCTTGTGGGTTGATTATGATTAGAATTAGGAAACTTTTCCTAAAAGTGATATGGAAAGAGGTTTGCAAGGCTAATGCTATATATAGCCCTTCTTTGCCCTTGGTTTCTTCATAATCCCATCACAAATCAATCTTCTTAAAAGAAAATCTCTTTATTTCCCTCAAGGCAAAAAAAAGAAAGTCTTTCTGCATGCTCCATGTTTACGCCTTCGAGGGTCACATGGACTTATTATCATGTATGGGTCATATCCGTCTATTAACTGTGGTTGACTTAATGGAGACGGAGCATAGCCCGGCTTGGTTGATCACGGGTGAAATAATCCAAGGCTTGGACAACCGCAAGAGGGATTTGTCCGTTCGCCTCACCGGAAGTACCCGTTTGCTGCAAGTATGTCGGATTTTTTATTTTTCTTGATTTCTTGAATTTTTTTTTTGATTTTTTTTCGAGAATTTGGCTACTGCAGTGGGCACTTGATCGAGTGCCTTCGTGAAAAGCCCCCTGTTCGCTCCTAGGGATGCCACTCGATCGAGTCACCCTGGCACTCGATCGAGTATCATCAGGCGGACGCCTGCTTCGTCTCGGGATCTCATGCTTTTTTTTTCTTTCTCAGATTTGGCTTTATGAGAGGCTATCAGTGATAGATCCTCCCCTTGATGCGAGCAACTATCGTCATAACCAGGTGATGACGAGGAGGCGGGCCATTGACTTTTCCCGTCAGATTACGCAGAAGTATTGGGACGAGGTGCTATCAATCCATGGTGAGCGGCTAATTCGATGGGTCGTGCCGTGGTGGTCCATCTACGTTTGGACCGGCTTGGACCCAAGGGACAGAGCTCGTTACCAAGTAATCTTGTCCTTCAGGCAAACAGTTCATCTCTACCCGGATCGCATGCTAAGGCAGTACGGACGGGCTCAACGGATACCAGAAATTGAGGCAGTTGTGAGTGACCCTACCCAACTGACTGATGTGATGTGCGATACTTGGGCGCAAAGATGGTATACCCGGTCACACTTGGCCCGTTTCCAAATCTCGTCACACGATCTGGGTTTCAGACTCATACGTGAAGTGGACCAAAGCAGGTGATGCCAAGACCCGAGCTGCTTTGAAGGTTGACGAAGCCTTCGACCTGCTGAGAAGGGAGCAAGCTAAAGACAACAGGGGGTTTTTTGATGAGGGAGACACTTCGGCTACCCTAGTTCGTCTAATGTCTGGTCAGAAGAAGAAGACTAAGACTCAGGCTAGAGGGTCTAGTGCTAAAGGTGCTTGGGGGAAGGTGGGCCCCCAGACTGACTTGGAAAAGAGACTGGGCTCCAGATTAGCCGTGCAGGACCGACTTGGCCCACGGGATAGGCTACCCGAGCATGTGCGAGCCCGACTTGGGCCGAAGACTGTGATTGAAGACCCTTCGTCAAAGAAGCGGGTTCGTGCTAAAGAGGTTCCCCTTGTGATTAGGGAACGCTCATCCCCACCTCGGCGACCTCGGGCTCCACGTGACCCGAAGGACAAGGGAAAGGGGAAGATGCCCGGATATTAGTCTCCTTATTTTATTATTTGAATATTACTATTATTTTTTGGTGTGATTTTTTTGTATTTTGCCGTTTTGGTGTGAATTTTTTGTATTTTGCCGTTTTGGCGTTTTTTTTTAATTCTCGAGTTTATCGAGATATTAATAAAAGACGTATTATTTGAAAACCGTTCCCGTCTTTTCGTTATTGCAGTGGTTGTACCCTTTTGAGGGGTTGCCTACGTATCCACAATTAGCGGAATCAAACCAAATGTAGTTCAAAATTTGATTTGATTGATTTTTGCAATTTTCGAAATACATCAAGACTATTAATTCGAGATGTGCGACGGTAGAATAATTAATTCTAACTCATTGACTTGTCTAAAATTTTGAAAATTTATAAAAAGACAGATTTTTATAAACTTTTGCAAATGACATTGAGATAAGGGTTTATGGGTAATAGCGTTTCAGCTGGTCCAAGTTGGTCGGGTTGACGAACTCGTTCCCGTCCAAGTCTGTCAGCATCACCGCTCCTCCTGATAGGACCTTCTTGACTAAGTATGGCCCAGCCCAATTGGGTTTAAATTTTCCTCTTGGGTCAACCGACAGTAGGGCACGAACCAATTTAGGATCAAATCCCCTTCCTTGATGTTCCTGGGCCTAACCCGTTTGTTGAAAGCCCTTTGAATCCTTTTTTGATATATTTGGATATTGTTGAGGGCCCGGGATCGCCGTTCGTCTAAAAGGACTAGCGAATCGTATCGGGCTTGGACCCAATCCGCTTCAGGTACCTGGCTTTCAAGCAAAATCCTTAGGCATGGTACTTCTAGCTCGACCGGTTGGACTGCTTCAATTCCATATGTCAGGTAATATGGAGTTGCTCCGGTTGCAGTGCGGATCGATGTTCGATACCCCCATAAGGCAAAGGGTATTTTGTCGGGCCAATCCCGATAATTCTCAGCCATCTTTTTAAGTATGGTGACAATTGTTTTATTGGCCGCTTCTACCGCTCCGTTTGTTTGGGGTCGGTAGGGTGAAGATGTATGCCTTTGGATTTTATATTTTGCCAGCAATGCGGCAGTTTCGGCTTGGAAGTGGGTCCCGTGATCACTAATAAATTCGTGAGGGATCCCATACCGGCATATGATCTTGTTTTGGATGAATTTGGCCACGTGCTTGGCGTTCAAGACACGGTATGACTCGGCTTCAACCCATTTGGTGAAGTAGTCGATGGCCACTAAAATGAAGCAATGACCTCCCGTCCCGGAACGATGCACCTTCCCAATTATGTCAATACCCCATGTCGAAAATGGCCATGGTGATGTCATGGTATATAATAGGGAAGACGGCATATGCTATACATTGCCAAAGATCTGACAGTTATGGCAGTGTTTGACATATAACTGGCAGTCTGTTTCCATGGTGTTCCAGTAATACCCGAGCCTCATGATTTTACGGGATAGCATATGGGCATTCATATGCGGACCGTTTTCACCATCGTGGACCTCAGCCACGACCTTTTCGGCCTGCATTTTGTCGATACACAGGAGGAGAGCCCCATGTGCCGTATTTTTGTATAATTGCCCGTCGTCTGTACGGACAAATTGGGTTGCGAACCTTCGCAAAGCCTTCTTGGCCCGGTATTCAGCTTCCGGGGGATATTCTCCCGTTGTTAGGTAGGTTAGGACTGCTTGATACCAAGGTTCTGTGTCAGTTATCTCGATATCTTGAATGGCATGGATGTAGGCTGGCTCGGACCGTCTTTCGACACAGATCGGCATGCTGGTCAGGTGATCCGGGATGTTCAGTAAAGATGCTAATTTGGAAAGTGCATCTGCAAACTGATTTTCCTCCAGGGGGGGTAGATATATTCTACCTTCTGGAACTGCTTCTCTAGAACCCTTACCCGTGCTTGGTAAGCCACGAGGTTGGCGTTCCGAGTTTTCCATTTTTGAAGTGCTTGATTGATGACCAGTGATGAGTCACCGTGGACCCGGAGGTTTGTTACTCCTAAATCAGCGGCGGCTTGTAACCCGTGAATGCATGCTTCGTATTCGGCTGCGTTGTTGGTCACGTCGAAGTCCAACTTGATGAATAAGGGAGTGTGTTCCCCTCGGGGTGAGATTAACAGAATTCCGACCCCAAATCCTTGGAAGTTGGATGCTCCATCAAAATACAAATCCCATGTCTCGGTATCGGTATGGAATATGTCTTCATCAGGAAAGGCCCAAGTATCAGTGTGGCCTTCTTCGGATATCGGGCTGTCAGCGAGGAACTCGGCTACTACCCGGCCTTTTATGGCTTTTAATGGTACAAACTTGAGGTCGAACTCAGATAACATTAAAGTCCATCTTGACATCCTGCCGTTGAGGATGGGCTTCTCGAATAGGTACTTGATAGAATCCATTTTGGATAAAATATGTACCTCGTGGCTAAGCATGTAGTGTCGGAGCTTTTTAGTGGCCCAAACCAATGCTAGGCACGTCTTCTCGAGCATTGTGTACTTGCATTCAAACTCGAGGAACTTTTTACTGATGTAGTAAATAGCCCGTTCTTCTGATTCAACCGTCTAGGCCAGCATAGCCCCAATGGTTGTCTCGATCGTCGTTAGGTATAATGACAAAGGTGAACCGTGTTGAGGTGGCATTAGTACTGGCGGGGCAGACAGAATCTCCTTGATTTTATCGAAAGCTGCTTGACATTTGTCGTCCCATAGCACCCGTTCCCCGATCTTCAGTTTCTTGAAAATGGGCTCACATACCATGGTTAATTTCGAAATGAACCGGCTGATGTATTGGACTTTTCCGAGAAACCCCCTTATTTCTTTTTCGGTCTTGGGAGGTTGCATCTCGGTGATGGCTTTGATTTTAGCTGGGTCGACCTCGATGCCGCGTTGGATAACGATATGGCCCAGTAATTTGCCCGACGTTACCCCAAAACTGCATTTTTGTGGGTTCAGTCTCATGTTGTATTTACGTAGCCGGATAAAGAACTTCCTTAGGGCCGAGATGTGGCCGCTTCGGTCTTTAGACTTAACGATCATATCGTCCACATAGACCTCACCTTCCTTATGCATCATGTCGTGCAATAAGGTGGTGGCGGTTCGTTGATAAGTGGCTCCAGCATTGATAAGCCCAAATGGCATGACGGTGTAACAGTAAGTCCCCCAAGGTGTAATGAAGGTGGTCTTACTCATATCCTCTTTTGCCATTTTGATTTGATTGTATCCGGCATACCCGTCCATGAATGATAGAAGGGCATGATCGGCCGTATTATCCACCAATATGTCAATGAGTGGTAACGGAAAATCGTCTTTTGGACTGGCCTTGTTTAGGTCCCGAAAGTCCACGCATACTCGCACCTTGCCGTCCTTCTTGGGTACCGACACGATGTTCGCAACCCAGTCTGGATATTCAGACACTTGTATAAAACCCGCTTTGAATTGTTTATCGACCTCTTCCTTGACTTTAAGAGACCATTCGAGCTTCATTCATCGGAGCTTCTGCTTTACCGGCTTGCACCCATCTTTGATGGGTATTCGGTGCTCAGCTATTTCTTGGTCTATACCCGGCATGTCCTTGTAGGACCATGCGAAGACGTCTTTAAATTCTTGGAGGAGGTCTGTGAGTTGTTTTCTCTCCTCGGGATCTAATGATAGGCCCAACTTAAGCATCTGGGGCTCTAAAGTGGTTCCCACATTGATGGACTCAGTTTCTTCGATTATCGGATCTCGGGACTCCCTTTGTTCGATCTGCTCGATCAGATGCGGAGACAGAGGTACCTGTTCGTCGGGTTTCTCAATGTCATTGCATATAAAATTTCTGAAATTGAGAAAATTTTGGAAATAAGACAAGTCGTAAGCAAAACGGTTTTCGATATTATTATTAATGATAAATTTGGAAAATAGCTCGAATAGAGCTGCCATCTGATCATTCGTCAGTGGCGGGATAGGGAGAGGTCTTGGGACAGGCCCCGAGAGCTCCGTGGCTAAGGGAAGAGGGGTTACAGACTCGACTCCATCACCAGACCATCTAAACCTGGACTCAGACTCAGACTCCGACTCTGACTCAGACTCGGACTCAGTATCCGGCATGTCTCCCTCGCCGGTGGTCAGCTTGTAGATCCGTCCCTGGCTATCGGTCCATTTGACAGTCTTTCTCCAGGCCCTTGTTCCTGGCTTCTCATCGATTCTCGGTGCTCGGGCTCGAGTCTAAGGGGCTCGCGAATGGGTCCCAAGGTCTCGGGATCGAGTCTAAGCCACCGAGTGATCGTCGCTTCTCTTCGATGCCTCGAAATGTATCGAAAACGAGTCGGAATCGTTCCATTTCTCCAATATTGGTCTTAGGAACCTAAAACAAACTAGAAGAAGCGTAAGTAGCCTCGAAAGCGCTCCCAAAGAGCGATTCCACAAGAGAAACCGGGACCAAACACAAGAAATAGGCACTACAAACTACACTTATCAGCCCTCCACTTGATCATCCTCCAAATTCTCTTCATCGTGTCTGTCATCCTCCTCAGGAATCTCCGGAACATCCCTAACCATGTAATCTTCTTCTCCATCATCGTCATCATCCTCAAAATCTTCCTCTGCCCCTTCATTCTGATCATCTTCGGAGAATATGGTCTCTTCACTAGGAGATAAGCGTGTACCACTTGAAGCCGCATCTTCCTGGAACAGAGAACTGTCTATTTGCCCCTGTGGTTTAGTCGTAAAGACTGCCCACCATTGACTCTGATTTCTGTCATTTTTCGCGTAAGGAAAAGAAGCAAAGTAGACTTGCTTCGCCTGATGCGCAATTATGAACGGATCGTACGTAGGATATTTCCTGGTGTGGTTAACTTCCACAATCTTGTAGCGTTCATGCACTCGGGTCCCGTTCACGGAGCTGTCTTTCCACTCACATTTGAATATCACATCTCTATACCCCTGTTCTCTGCCAGCATAACACAACTCAAAAATATCCTCCAAAATACCATAGTAATCATCACCATCAAGAGATGACACACTCACACCAAAATTGCATCTAGCCTTGTTCTTCCCGTAGTTGAATGTGTGAAAATTGAACCCATTCACCGAGTACCGGTTCCAATATTTAACCGCTCTCACTGGACCGTATGCCAAACTTCTAACCAAATCATCACGTATGTCTAAGGCAACTACGTGATCCTTGAGCCACTTAGGAAAGTGTTCGTCATGCTTACTCCAAACGTCATCGGGGTTCACGTCAGTGTTTGCAGCGACATATTCAATTACAAATTGCTTCTCATAAGGCTCTAAGATCTCACAATTAGAGAGTAGGTAAAGGTGCACTCGGTTATACTCTTTCTCATCTAGCATCCTAGAACCCTCAACGGATGAAGTTCCTTCATCGTCCTTCTTTTGAAAAAACTCGGGTATAGTAGGATCAATGGACACCGAATGTTCTAGGTTCAGGTTCTTGGTTTTTGTTTGGACATCTTTCTCGAAGTAGAGGGAGCAGAAGTTTGCAATCTCTTCTGTCAAATATGCATTACAAATAGAAGCCTCTACCCTAGCCTTGTTACCAATTTTCTTCTTCAAATGATTGAGGAACCTAAATAAACAAGTTATGTATTTCAATCAATAAAAATTTGCTATGTTTAAATTAAATTTGTAAATGAAGTTACTAAAATTTATGTACCTTTCATATGGGTACATCCATCTATACAGGACAGGTCCTCCAACCTTAGCCTCATAGGGCAAGTGGACAGGTAGATGGTCCATGGAATTAAAGAACGACAGTGGGAAGATCATCTCAAGTTTGCATAGTATCTGTGGAATTTGATCCTCCAGCCGAGTCATGTCCTCAATTGATACTGTAGAAGAACACAAGTCTCGGAAAAATTGAGATATCTCAGTTATAGAATTTCACACCGTCGGTGGCAGAAGTTCCTTAAGTGCAACCGGAAGGAACCTCTCCATGAAGACATGACAGTCATGACTCTTTAACCCTTGCAGCTTTAGGTTCTTAAGATCAACACAACGTTTGAAGTCGGAGGCGTACCGTCGGGGAACTTCAACTTCTCCACCCACTCCAACAACGCCTTCCTCTGAGCTTTGTCAAGGGTGAACAAGGCTCTCGGTTTGGATCCATCCCTTTTTATGTGCAGTTGAGGACGGTCACAAAAATGCTTTACATCTCGCCGGGAGCCTGTAGTGTCACAACTCTTCCCCTCCACATCCATGACAGTGTGAATCAACTGCTCGAAGAAGTTCTTCTCTATGTGCATCACATCTAAATTGTGACGAAGTAACAAAGTCCTCCAATATGGTAGGTCAAAAAATATGCTACGTTTAAACCAACCATTTTTCAACTTTTTGAGGTCTTTGAACTCCTGTTCGGTTCCGTCGACAGTGGACGGGTAATCGGAAATCAACTCCCATATTTCATCTCCTGGGAGTCGATCAGGTGCGTCGCCAAGCACAACCTCACCCTTCTTGAACGCCATCTTATTCTTTCTATATGGGTGACCTTCTGGTATGAACTGCCTATGACAGTCGAACAAACTTATTTTACTAGAATTTGGAAGATAAAAAGCTTTGCTCTCATCCATACAACACGGACATGCTTTCTGACCCACAGTAGACCACCCTGAGAGCATTTTGTACGCGGGAAAGTCGTTTATAGTCCACAAAAGAGCTGCTTTCAACTGGAAGTTTTGTCTCAGGGAGACATCATAAGTTTTCACCCCTACCTCCCAAAATTGTTTTAATTCCTCAATAACAGGTTGCAAGTAAACATCCAAATGATTTTTCGTGTTTTTGGGTCCAGGCACAATAAGTGATAGGAAGATGAAAGGCTGCTTCAAACACAACCAAGGAGGTAAGTTATAAGGTGTGATCATCACAGGCCAGCAAGAGTACGACTTCCCAAATTGGCCGAAAGGTGCAAATCCATCAGTACACAACCCAAGCCTTACATTTCGGGGTTATAACGCAAAGTGGGGATGTAGTCTATCGAAACGCTTCCACTCCTCACCGTCACTCGGATGACACATCTTCCCTGGTACCCTAGTGTCCTCCTTGTGCCACCTCATTTGCACCGCTATGGTTTTTGTGGCATACAATTTTTGAAGCCTAGGAGCAATAGGGAAGTACGTAAGCTGACTTATTGGGATCGGTTTCTTACCCCTAACACCACTTTTCCCTTTTCTACCCCTCAAAACAATGTCCCCCTCAACCGTCTTATACCTACCCTTACCACATCTCCTACATTCATCAAGCATCGCATCGTCCTTATAAAATAACATGTATCCATCTGGACAAGCATCAATCTTTTCATGCGGGAGTTGAAGGCCCTTCACAACCTTTTTGGTTGTGTAGAAAGTTCGGGTCATGATATTGTCTTTTGGGATAACTCTCTTCAGCAAGGCAGCAATACCATCGACACAAACAAAGGGTAGGTTGAACTCACATTTAAGGCTAACTACCTTAGATGCGACTTCTAACAAAGTCACATCGCACCCTCCATATAACTGTTTCTCCGAAGCGTTCAACATGTCAAAAAATGCCTTTGCTCGTGGGTTAGGCTCTTGTGGGTTAGGTGAGTCTTGTGGGTAGGGTGAGTCTCGTGGGTTCTCGTTGTTAAACAACTTGCACTCCACAACGTCAACTATCATACCTCTCAACCCCCCCTCATTTTGATGGTTTTCGGACTGAGATGGCTCACCATGACAAATCCAATTATAATAATCGGGTGAGAAACCATTATAGATGACATGTTCCTTAACGGTAAGGACATCAAAAAATTTTAGGTTCTTGCATTTAGTACACGGACACCTGACTTCTCCCCTCGATGCATAGTTTACTGACTTTTTAGCGACCTCGACAAATGACTCAACACCCCTCAAAAATTCGACGGTGGGACGTCTCTTGTTATCAAGTCTTCCCTCATACATCCATTTCCGTTCAATTCTCTTCATTTTCTATGTTCAAAAAATATGTATAACAAATTAAAGTTTACTTTTCCAAACTCAATTTAGAACTTACTAAACGCAATGTAATCGCCATTTAACTTAAACTTAATTTCTCTAACTTAATTTCCATAACTGAGTTTCCTCAATTTAATAACTACTACGTCAAAGTAAACCCAAATGCCTTATTAATTTTGAATTGACCTTACGAAAATTAGTCAGCGAATTTAATCACAAATGTAATCACAATTTAATCCCAATTTACAAAAATCCTACGTAATTTATCAATTTAATCCCAATTTAACCGAACAAAACACAAAAATTCATGGCTTAGGTCACACAGAAACAGCTTAAACAGGTCAAATAAGGTCAAATTTTTGGATACAGATATCAAAACTCCGAAAGCACCGATAACACCTATTCACCACCCCGATCAGAATAGAAGTGGTTTCGGGAAAATCCGGCATTATTACGACACCTTTTGGTCCGTCCTAAGTCACACAAAACCTCACGGATGGCCCTAGAGGTCATTCTAGCTCAATTCAACCAAATTCACCAAATCCTAATCAAAATTGTGATGGGCAAAACTAATCTACCTAATCAAATTTGGGCTAAACTAATCAACCTAATCGAAATTTAGACCTAAAAAATATTAACTACCAAACTATCAATAAATAACGATAACAATCAAAAATAAGAACTAATTATAATGAATAAGAACTAAGTAAAGTAAGAAAACATACCACAAATTAAGAAAAAGTATGAAAAATGGAAGAGAGTAAGGGAGAATGGGATCGGCGAGGAGAGGAAGAGAGGGTTTAGAGAGTGTTTTTTTTTTAGAAAGTGAAGGGGGAGAGGGGGGTGGGCGGGTATTTGACGCCACATCCAACCAGGCGGGCGTCCACTATCAGACGCCACATCCAGCCAAACTGGCGTCCGACTGTGGACGCCATATCTCCCTAGATGGCGTCTGACAGTGGACGCCATTTAGGGAATATGGCGTCCGCTCCGCTTGTGGACGCCCGTCCAGCCTGAATTTCGTCCCCCAAAGTTCAGTCGGACGCCAATTTTGGCGTCTGACAGGGGACGCCCGTTTGTATTTTCAGACGCCATATAGGCGTCCATATTCTCAGGACGCCCGCCAAGTGGACGCCCGGGACTGTTTTTCTTGTAGTCGGAGGCAGCTGAGGGATATCGGTCTGAGCAAGGATTTTGTACCTTTTAATAATCGTCCTCCCTTCCCCCTCTGGCCTTAAGAAGCAGACCCTCATGGGACATGTGAAGAGTATCTCGGCTAGCAGGATAAGGCTTCCTCCCCCTCCCCCTAAGCCAGTTTCTAAGCGTCCTGAGGCTTTAACCCCTGCCCCCAGAACGGCAGAGGGTGGGGCTGCTTCAGAGACTACTCCCTCTCCGGCTGGCAAGCGCGGAGGTGCTTCTCCTGGAACTCGTCCCTCTGCGGGGGCGAAACCTTCTGCCTCTGAGGAGACTGGGGAGAGTAACCCCCTGGTCGGCAGGAATAGGATGAACAAAGAGCCGGTGAACGCTGACCAGGTGGTTGACCTGGAAGCAGATGTCAGCACACCCCAGGCGAAACGCCCTGCCCCTGACCTTCCAGAGACTTTGTTCACGGAGGGGAATGTTGAGTTCAAATTTGTTGTTGGTGAGAGCGTTGATGTCTTTGCCTTGTTTTCAGACTCCAACTCTTCATCGATGGACCAGATTGCTAAGTCTCTGACCTATTCTAGCAACCAGGCGGCTCAGTTTATCCATCGCTGCTCCAGGATCTTCCGGGCTTCTACAGAGCTGGCGGCCCTCAACCACCTGAGTGATGAGGAGCTGAACATCACCCCTGGGTCCTCTCTTCCTGAGCACATAGCGATGGTTGAGAGAGATGTTGCTCTCATTGCCAACTTAAAGCTTCAGCTGTCCAAGTGTGAAGGCGAGCTTGAGGAAGCCAGAGGTGAGGCCGATCGTTCGAAGGACCAGGGTGAGAAGGCTGTAAAAGAGGCAGCGATCTTGGAGGCTGAACTGGGGCAGGTTAGGAAGGAGGCTGCCGAGCTGAAGCAGGTTAAAAAGAAGGCTGCTGAGCAGGAGGACCGCCTTGGGGAGTATGCTACCCGTCTGACCAAGACTGATTCAGATCTTCAGGAGGCACGGGGTGAGCTGAAGGTTTAGGGCGAAAAGTGGCTCAAGGAGAAGGAAGAGATCATCCAAGAAGCCAACTCGGAGGTAGATAAGGCCTTTAATTCAGGAGCTTCGTCTTCTTCAGAGTTTATTATGGAGGTCATCAGGGAGATGCTTCCGGATTTTGATGAGGACGCCTTCCAGACCCTTTACATAGCGAAGAACGAGGCCAAGGCCAACAATTCGCCTGAGGAAGCCCCTGGTCCTGACCAGGATGCCCCCGCCGCGTAACATGCAAGGCAATCGTCTTCTGAGGGTCCCTGCCCATACCCTCTTGCGCCTCTACTTCCTCGTTGATTTCTCTATCTTTTGCGTGCCGGGCCCTGATGTGGCCGCCTGCCGGCTTATGTAATCTAAATATTCCTGTAACCAGATTTTATCGGTTGTCTTGTAAACTCTTATGATTCTCTGTTATCTTCATGAATACTTCTTCATTTTTATTATTTCTATCGTTTTGACTTCAAGATTTGGCCTGACCCTGACTCTTGATCAGGAGTTAGAGGGCCTGCCCCCTGCCTGCCCAGAGGCACGTGGGAGGCTTAGCGTTTTTTATACAAGGTTAAGGGTGCCTCAATCCTTGTTCATTCGACGCATGGGGCCCGGCCTGACCCTGACTCCTGATCTGGAGTCAGAGGGTCTGCCCCCTGCTGCCCAGAGGCAGGTGGGGGACTTAGCATTTTTTATACAAGGTTGAGGGTGCTTCAGTCCTTGTTCATTCGGCGTATGGGGCTCGGCCTGACCCAGACTCCTGATCTGGAGTCAGAAGGCATGCCCCCTACCTGCCCAGAGGCAGGTGGGGGACTTAGCGTTTTCTATACAAGGTTGAGGGTGCCTCAGTCCTTGTTCATTCGGCGCATGGGGCCCGGCCTGAACCTGACTCCTGATCCGAAGTTAGAGGGCCTGCCCCCTGCCTTCCCAGAGGCAGGTGGGGGACATAGCGATTTTTGTTGGGGGTCTATTTTCCCTGGGTTTTGCAACAGGGGGCCCTCCCTCTATTGCCCCCTACTCGTTTGTGTGTGAAGTGCTTATCTGAACAGACAACGATTATGAATCTGAGAATCTTTTTCATTCCTTAAAATAAGAACTTTGACTTTTTGGTCGGAGCCGTCGACATTTTAATTCTGACCGTCCTCCGCCGACGCCTTTAGGGAAGGGAAAAACAACTAAACTCTTAACCTAGACATAGTATTTTTTTTCAGGGTGTCTGCGTTCCAGTGAACTGCTAGCTCCTGGCCTTCTAAGTTGGCGATTCTGTACGTTCCTGGTCCCATGACCTGGGTGACCTGATAAGGACCTTCCCAATTAGCGCTCAACTTTCCATGTTCTTTTGATCTTCCCACCGCCTGGGTTTTTCTTAGGACCAGGTCGCCTGTCTGGCAGTTTCTTATGTTCACCTTCTTGTTGTAAACCTTCCTCATTCTTTGCTGATAGGCGGCGATGTTGACGCAGGCCTCTTGTCTTACCTCACCGACCAGATCAAGAGCCTCGGTCATTGCAGCTAGGGGTGTTCACCGGTCCAAACCCGGACCGGACCGACCCGGTTTGGACCGCAGACCGGCGGATGGGAGAAAGAGAGACCGGCGGCCGGACCTGGGGTGGTGAAAACAGGACCGGACCGACTCGGCTAGGCCGGTCCAAAAACCGGACCGACCCGCATAGACCGGTAGATCTATTCTGTGTGGGCTTTTTGTAGCTTTGTCCGAGGGCTTGTACTTATTTTATGGCATTGGGCTATTAACTGTACAACTTCCAAGTTGCAAGACTTACGACTAAAACTAATCTATATGACTACAATATATAAATGCGTCGAAATAAGTAAATATCAAGTAATATATCGTCTTGAAAAAAGTAATATAGCGTCTTTAACTAAATAATCAATAGAAAGTCCAAATCCTAACAATGACTTATTGTCTTAAAGCAAACATACAACGAATAAAAGTTCGGTACATCCGAATATCCGATATTAATACTGTTAATGAAATATTGTCAATGAGTAGTGACATGGGGACGATCTTCATCGATTATCATTGTATTCTCCACCTCTGAAAATAAGAATAAAAAATAAATTTAATACCCTAACTCGAAGACCATATTAAAATTTTAGTATGTACGAGTGTACGACAGTCAACAATTGGTTATACCTTCTTCAAGTTGTTCCAATTCTTCCAATTTCTCCTCTACGTCAAGTCCACTATCTTTTCTTGGTCGAATCCAATCTTGAGCACATAGAAGCCCTTCCACTAACTTTAATTTAAATCATTTAATCAAATTAACCTTACAAAATAACATTATGTAATACAAAATAATTTATATCATGTAGTAAGGATTGAATAAAAAAATTAGAGACTACCTTGGGAGTCAAAGAACTTCTAAACGGAGTAATATGACGTCGACCGGCACTGAATGTAGACTCCGAGGCTACTGTGGAAATAGGCATTCCTAGAACATCACGAGCCAAATGTGCTAAAATTGGATATCTATGACTGTTCAATTTCCACCTTGCCAACACATCAATACCTAGCTAATGTTCGCTAAGCTTCTCGTTCAAATACCTTTCAAATTCCGAGCTTGCATAAACACCATCACCTCTTCGCATCCGCACTTGCATCTCAATAGATTTTTTAAAATCTAAAGAGTCTAATTGTCCCACACTAGATCTCAAATTAGTTGTAGAATCATCATTTTGAGAAGTAGAGGAGCCGTACAATCATCTATACTCATCAAATAGATATTTTGCTTTATTATACACTTGCTCTTTCAACTCTTCATTTTTAGGTGCCCAATAAATACGAGTAAAAGAAATTTTTAATCCTACTAACTTCAACTTGGGATCAAGGATAGCACCCATATACATCAACACATTCATTTTCTCTACATCCCTCCAGTACTTATCAAATTTCTGCTTCATAGCCAATGCCATAGCTCTAAATTCATTATCGGTGCTTCTAAGCCACGTATTCAATTGTTCAAGCACACGAGCAATGTAAAAGAAACTAGAATTGCTAGTAACATACAACGAACCAGAAACTTGCTCAGTCAAGACTTTAAAATCTCTCAAGAACGACACCATTGATTCTACAACAAGCCAATCATTCTCGCTAGTAGCTCCAGAATTTTCAATTTCACCAACAATTAGATTGCCATATTCATCTACAAACTCAATATTCGAATCAACCTCATCTCCTTGGGGGTTCAATGGAACATCAATATCACCGAATGCATCCTTATATTTTAAAGCAGTTTCCAACATAGTAAATGTAGAATTCCATCGAGTAGGACAATCAAGTGATAACGATAACTTACATTGTGTATACTTGAGAGCACATGTTTTGATGTATTGTTGCCTATTTGGAGAACTTTTAGCAAACTTGACTGCATACCTAACCTTACTTATAGACTTCTTATTTCTTTTCAGTCCATCCCAAACAATAAGGTTAATAATGTGGGCAACACATCTCACATGCATATAATTACCCCTAGGCACCAAATTTTGCTTCTTTTGAAGGAGTTTTTTCAATTCTACACAAGCTGTGTCATTAGAAGTGGCATTGTCCACTGTCACGGTAAACACTTTATCCTCCAAACCCCATAACTTAAAGTATTTATCAAGAATATTAGCAATATCTTTACCCTTGTGACTATAGATTGGACAAAAGACAATAATTTTCTTATGCAAGTTCCAATCATTATCAACAAAAAGGGCAGTAATACACATATAATTTATCTTTTGAATGCTTGTCCATGTGTTGGTAGTGAATGACATTCTTTGTGATGACAATAGAAAGAGCTCTTTAAGTTTGACCTTCTCACCCAAGTAAAGTTTATAGACATCTCGAGCTATGGTAATGCGGGAAGAAATAGGAAATGAAGGGACACTCACAGACATAAGACGCCGAAAGCCAATTTTTTCAACAAATCTAAAAGGCAATTCATCAATTACTATCATGAAAACTAAGGCTTCCCTAACCTCATTCAAATCCAAGGTCCAACTCTTTAATTGACCTTCTCCATCATTACCAACCCTATCAAACACAAGCTCAGTTTGTTTGCTTTTAGATTTATTTTTTGGGGCATCAGAATTAGCTGGACAAGTTTTCCAATGATAATTTACGTTTTTCGAGCCATTCTTATTACCATCTGATGCAAAGGTCTTATTTACACAATAAATACACTCCCACCTTCTCTTACCATCTTCGTCGTCATAGTCACGAAAATGAATCCAGTACCCCGCTTTCCTGTTAACTGTGACATAGTTACGCCCTTCAACTGGTGGTCGAGGAGGCAACAATGTCGTAACACCGATTTCATCTACAGATTCGTTATCTTCTTCTAAATCGATGTCGAGTCTGTCTTTTACCTCTAGAGCTTGTCATCTGAAAATTATTCACTAACTATTATTACAAACATTTTCACGAAAAATACTTTTATGCTCGAGAGCGATGATCAGGAATCAAGATACATATAAGATATAATGATACAAACAATAAATACTAGATTAAGAGACATTAAAAAAACGAGAGGAGTTTATTTTGAAGCCTACACTCCTACAGTAAAAACAGCAGAGTCAGGCAGTCAGCAGTCGTGCAGGCGTGCAGCAGAACATTAAATATGGAATGACATTTATTTGTTCAGAAAGTCAAAAACTACAGTAAAAACATTAAAAATATGGAACAACTACAGTAAAAACAGAAGTGCACTCGCCAGTCGTGCAGAACAGCAGAAGAGCAGAACAACTAAAGTAAAAAAAATAGAGGAAGCCAACGGATACAGGCATACAGCAGGTCAGCAGACAGCAACAGCCCCAACACTGTGTTACTGGCTTACTGCAATGTCCTCGTTACCCACTTACCCAAGGTCCAACAGTACATCACAAAATATATGCAGCTATAAACTCGTGGAAAAATAAGATTACCTATACGGTTATGCAGAATTTAGCTATGAATTTTTCGATGTGAATTTTGAAGCCCGTGAATATTACTCTGTAAAGTCTGTATTTGTGAATTGTGATTGTGAACAGAGAAGATGCAAAAAGAGGATATTAACGTAATAACTTGTTTATGTAAAGTTAATGAATCGAGAATTCAAGATAAGTAAATATATGAGTAATGATATATTGATATATTTGATTCCTTAATGTTAGGGAGTAGTTTATGAGATTGTTTTTTATCATTCAAATTAAGGTAGTTGATTTATAATTCAAAATTTGAAATATTTCATAACAAAATCTTTCCAAATCTCGCCTTATTTTCCTGGTTTTAAGTATCTTGATTCAAAATTTGTCAAGATTCTTGAGTAGTTGAGTATAGGTTGATTTGCCAGCCGGTCTACGCCGGGAAGTACCGGGTCACCCGCGGGTCTGGACCAGTTAAGACCGGTGACCGCAGACCCCCAGTCTTCAACCCGGCGACCGGACCTAAGGGTTTCCGGTCCGGTCCGGTCTGCCCCTCACCGGTCCGGACAGGTCCGGTTTACCGGTCCGGGTAGTATACTGAACAGCCCTAATTGCAGCCTCATTGCTGGCCTTGTCGAATTGCTGAGACCGGAGGCTAGGGATGTGTGCTTCTATGGGCAGCAGGGCCTCGGCTCCGTAGACCATGTCAAAAGGAGTTTGCCCTCTGAACTCCTTCCTGGTGGTCCTGATTGACCACAATACGCTCGGAAGCTCATATGCCCATCTCTCTTTCAGCTCGTCCACCATTTTTTTCAGTCCATTAAGTATTTGTTTGTTTGCTGCCTCAGCCTGCCCGTTGGTCTGTGGGTGGCAGACGGCTGAATAGGCACCGGTTATGCCGTGGCCTTCCAACCAGGCTCTCAAGGGGTCAGCTTCCTACCATGATCAAAGACCAGTACTTTCGGTAGGCCGTATCTCGTTATTATATTTCTCCAAATCACCTTCCTGACCGCCAGCTCTGTTATATTTGGGACAGCTTCAGCCTCAATCCACTTGGTAAAGTAGTCAATTCCTACTATCAAGAATTTCCTGCCCCTAGTCGCCACAGTGAACGAACCCAGGATGTCCATTCCCCATTGAGCGAAAGGGATGGGGGATAAGATGGGTCCTAGGTCTTGAGCTGGGGCATGTATCACAAGGGCGAAGAGCTGGCATTTTCTGCATTTTTGGGTCAAATCTCTGGCATCTGCGAGCATGGTAGGCCAATAATACCCTTCCCTCAGGGCTTTGTGTGCCAGGGTTCGTCCTCCTACGTGATGACTGCAGATCCCGGAGTGTATGTCGTTCCAGTACCTCTGCCGCCTGTCCTGCCCCCAGACATTTAAGTAGGGGGCGGAAAATGACTTGCGGTATAATGCTTCCCCAATCATTATAAACCATGCAGCTTTGGCAGGCATTCTCTTCCTTTGATCTGGGTCTTGTGAGAGGAGTCCATGTCTCTTGAACTGGATGATTGGGGTCATCCAGCTTTCAGGCTCTTCCCCTTCAATGGCATTGATCAGCTGGCAAGGTGCTGTAGACTTTTCTTGTAATACATCTACCAATACTGACCTCCTTATATCTTGCAGGCTGGAGCTGGCTAATTTAGACAGGGCATCTGCCCGGTTGTTCTGTGACCGGGAGACTTGCCTAATTTCATAAGATTTTAACCCCGACAGCTCTTGTTTTACCTTCTCCAGGTATGAGGCCATGGCCTGGTCCCTGGCTTCGTATTCTCCATTAATCTGATTTGCGATGAGTTGGGAATCTATGGCCAGGACGAGCCTCTCTGCCCCTGCAGCCTTGGCTAGGTTGATGCCTGCCAATACAACATCGTACTCAGTTTCATTGATGCTAGGAAGGTGAATCTGAACACATGCTCAAAGTCTGCCTCTTCAGGGCTGGTAAGCATGATCCCTGCCCCCGCACCATTAGTTGTGGATGATCCGTTGATGTATATTATCCACTCGCCGGCAGGGGGATCGTCTTCTTCTGAGTGGGAACATTCCGCCAGGAAGTCCGCCAAGGCCTGCGCCTTGATGGCGGTCCTGGACTGGTAAGAAATACCCAATCCGCTCAGCTATATAGCCCACTTCAGCAGTTTTCCAGACTTCTCAAATTTTTCCAACACCTTTTCCAGGGGCTGGTCAGTTAATACAACGACTGGGTGGGCATCGAAATACGGTCTGAGCTTCCTGGCTGCTATAACTACTGCGTAGGCTGCTTTTTCGACAACCGGGTAGTTTTTCTCTGCTGCTCCCAGGGCATGGCTTACAAAGTAAATTGGTTGTCTGGAGCCTGCTTCCTCCCTTAAGATTACTGCGCTTACAGTCGCATTCGTCACAGTTATGTAGAGAAAAAGCTTTTCTCCTGCCACTGGCCTTGCCATGGTTGGCAACTTTTTCAGATGTTCCTTTAACTGTTCAAAGGTTTCCTTCTGCTCTGCCTCCCACTTGAATTGCTTGTTTTCTTTCAGCACTTTAAAGAAGGGCGTCGATTTGTCGGCTGACCTGGCGATGAATCCTGCCAGGGCAGCCATCCTGCCAGTTAAACGCTGGATATCCCTAATTGTTTTCGGTTCTGAGAGGTCCAGGACAGCTTGTACTTTCTCCGGGTTTGCGTCAATCCCCCTGGCGCTGACCAGGAAACCTAATAACTTTCCGGAGCGGACCCCGAAGGTGCACTTTTTAGGGTTCAGCTTCATTCGGTAGGTACGCGGGGAGGAGAAGGTCTCCTGCAAGTCTCTTAGGTGTTCTTTTTTTTTTGGTAAATGGTAAGTATATCAATAACTCAAAAAATCATGTACAATGTTCTATGATTCTAGTTACATAAGTAGTGTCCCTCTTGCTCATTTTCCCAACTCTCAAGTTACGAAAATAAATTTGCAACTCTTTAATTAATACAATGCTTAAGTAGTTCGGTCTAAGTAGCATTCCTTCTATTCGGCTCTTGTTCCGTTGCTGCCATATATAGTAAATCACTGCATTAATAACTCCATTTGTTAGTGCTCTTTTCATTTTTGACCCTCGAATCGATATCCTCCACTGATTTGGTATGTCCTCCTTCAACTCACAGCCGATCCATGTTTCGAGGCTCTTTAGTACTCTGCTACTATATGGACAGCAGCAGAAAACGTGCTGCAACTCCTCCGAATGCTGCTCGCAAATGCAACAGCGATCATCACTGACGATATTCAGCCTGCATAGTCTGTCCTTTGTGTTCATAGCACCCCTTTGATGCAGCCACGCTATAACCCGATGCTTAGGAAGCTCTTAGGTGTTCTTCATCCCCCTTACTCTTCACAATTGAATCGTCTACATATGCCTCCAGGTTCCTGCCGAGGACTTTTTCACCATGACTACGTTAGCCAGCCACTCAGGATAATCGCAACTTTCTATAAAGTCTGTCTTCAGGAGCTTTTCGATCTCCTCTTTGATGGCCTGATCTTATTCTGTGGACATGTTCCTTTTATTTTGTTTCACAGGGCGGGCCTCTGGACTTACGTTCATCTTGTGAACGAAGTGGGCCAGATCGACCCCTGGCATTTCGTCTGCCGAGTAGGCGAAAACATCCATGTTGTCTTGCAAGACCTTAATCAACTTCTCCTAGTAGGCTTTCTCCAGGTCGGCTCCTATCAAGATCGGTCTGCCTGGCTCTAGTTCCACCAACATACTCTCTCCCCCAGGTTCAGGGTGGTCTGCTGCCTGTTGATCAGTTGGAATTTCACCTTCCCTGCTGGAGGAACTGTTCGCCTTCCGTTTGCCTTTCCTCTCTGTTTCATGAGTACACAGGGCCACGAATTAGCATTGCTTGGCCGACTCCTGGTCCCCGTGTACCTTTCCTTCCATACCAAAGTCCGTTGTGTAGGTTACAGTCAATGCCCTAATGGATATCGCAGCTTCAATCTCATCTAGGGTGGCCCTGCCTATCAGGGTGTTGTACGCAGACTTTGCATCCACGACTACGAATGAGGCCCGAATGTTTCTGGCCGACGCCCCCTCTCCGAATGTCACCAGTAGCTCAATGACTCCCATTGGGAGGATTCCTGCACCGCTGAACCCATACAACGATCCAGGGGCAGGTTTGAGGTGCCTTTTCTCGAGGTTCATTTTGTCGAAGGCGTCTTTGTACAACAGATTGGTGTTGGCGCCTGTGTCTACCATACACCTTCTCACTATGTGATTGCTGATAGTAAGAACAGAACTAGGGGGTTGCTATGAGGGTAAATGACCCGTCCTGCATCCTGGGGAGTGATGCTCAGGGTCAGGCCTGCTGAGCTCCCTGCTTTTTAGGCGTAGCAGATTTGATTTCGGAGTTCTCGGATCTGCCTCTTCTGGCCCCTCCGGCTTGTATGGCCCTCAGCGTCTCCTGACACCACATGAATTATCATGCGGCCCTGTGCTGAGCCCTCAGGCTTGTCTATTGCAGCTTTCTGACTTTTGTTCCTTGCGGCATAGTTACTCGCAGAGCCATTCCTGATGAGCTTCTCTATCTCATCCTTCAGGTGGCGGCACTCTTCATTTGTATGTCCTATGCAGTCATGGAATGTGCAGAATTTTTTGGGGTCGCTCTTTGGGCTGCGTGACTTACTCGAGCGGTTCCATTTGGCTGTCTCCTTCTCTAGCTCAAATATCTCAGCTCTTTATTTATTAAGGGTTGTATAGCTGTCAAACCTTGGCTGGTATGTCGCGTGTTCCCTTTTCGGGGTGTCGCCTTCTTCGGCTCCTTGTCTCCTTGCCGTTTCGCCCCTGTTGCGTCCACCCTGCGGTCCCCCTGTGGCCTGGAAGGTTCTGTGAGGGTATCCGGCAGGCTGTGGAACTCTTCCTACAGCTTGAAGCCTTCGGCTATCTTCCGAGCTATCGCCAGGGTTTTTGGTTGAGCTCCGATCATCTGGTTTTTTAATGTCCTCAGGGAGTAACGAACTGGTTAAAGCATACGCTGATGTCGGGTCATTAATTTCCTTGACTTGCTGGAAGGCCAGGTCAAACCTCTTTAGGTATTCTCTGATAGTCTCCCCCTTCTTCTGCTTTAGAGTCATCAGGTCGAAGCGACTCAGCCTGCGCCTCTTGTTCCCTGCATACTGGTTCACGAAGGCTTCGGCCAGCTCTATAAAGTAGCAAATTGATCCCTGCGGCAGGTCTCTGAACCATCCCTGAGCCAGGCCTACCAAGGTGGTAGGGAAGATTTTGCACCAGACTGCGTCGTCAGCGTCGTACATCCTCATATGGCTTTCGTAGGCCGCCAGGTGGTCTTCGGGATCTGTGGTCCCGTCGAATTTGACAGAGGGGATCTTAATTTTTGGGATGGGGCACTCCTGAACTTCAGGGTGAAGTGGAGTTCTGGTAGGCCTGCCCATCATTTTTGACCGACTCCCAGCTGAGTGGTAACCGTAGTCATCCCATTTGCCAGGGGTCGGTTTTCCAAAACTAGGGGAGCGATGCCTGGGCGTATGTCTGCTCACTGCCTTATCGTCTCTGGCGGAGGAGCGGTGTTGGGGTCGTTTCCTCTGAGGAGGCTCGAGGATATCGCCCTGACGGTGCCTTGGCTCCATTGGCTATCCTTGGTTGAGCCTTGACTGCATGCTTCTGGACAGCCTTGGAGCCTGCTGTGGCTCTGCAGCAGGTGTTAATCTGGAAAACACTCCGCTCTGCTTTACCCCCAGGCGCTTTGAGACAGGTTCCCTTGGTCTCATCCGCTCCTGTAGCTCCTGGGATAAACCCTTTTTTTCAGCAGCTGCTGTGGAATCGGTGGTGTGTACAGACACCCCTTGCTGTTGGGTAGGTGGCCCATGGGCGTCGACTGCGATGCGCCTTTTAGCCTGCACATACCCACGAGCAGTTTTCTTCGCCTTCCTTTGGACATTTCTGGCGGCGGTTCGCTTCGAGCCTCCAACCTTTTCAGCACTCTCGAAATGTAGTTGTCTAGGGGTCGTCGCGATCCTGCCTACCAGGTCCTCAGGTGCGATTTCTTGATTTAGCATGCTAGAGAAAAAGACTGCAGCCTGCGCAGCTTGAGCAGGGGTGAGGCTAAGGCTAGGCCTTTGGTGATCCCCTTGCCCAGCTGCGGCTGTAGCCTCCTTGTTAGGTACTTCGTAGAGGGTAGCCCGTCCTGCCCCTCGGATCGTGACGGCGGACGTCACCTTCCTTGCTGTCAGGGGCATTCCGTACAGGGGGTTCACTGGTTGTCCCGTCGGATCTGCCCCCGAATTGGTTTCAACAACCTCGGGCATCTTCTAACGGCTTTCGGTTCTTTTTTGAGAAATCTCAACTAGAAATCCCCACAGACGGCGCCAAATTATTCCGGTATGGAAACAATTGACCCAAACGAATTTGGATCTTTAGGTTTACGTCACTTTGAAAGAAGTTGCCTTGCTTTTCTAGCCTCTCTTTCCTCCCACTCCAATGGTCGGACCTTCCCAGCGGAAACGGCTTTCCACCTGCACACAGAGAGTGTACAGGGCCTCGGAGGTGTCCGAGGGAACCCTCTCTAATACCTAAGTCAGTCCGTGAAATGCACTTGACGAACCTTACTCGTGAGGAGTAAGGTGGCATTTTTAGAGTGAGATTATAGAGAGAGAAAATTTTACCTCTCTCTTGTGGGAAATACATGGATATTTATAGGTTCTCAAAAGAGAGGGGAAAAGAGAAAGGGAGAGAGAAAAAAAGGAAAGAATGAGAGGGTGACATGTGGGTTCACCTTGCCCACTCATTCTCCCTTACCTTAGGCATGGGCAGAAGGGTTTCCACCTTCCCCCCTGAGCCTGTCAGGGACAAACGTCCTGACGCCAGGCTGGCAGGGGGAAACTTCTTCCCTTTCGACCGCATTGTCCGCGGCCTGACCCTGACGGACAGGGAGGGTTTTCTCCTTGCTTGGAGCTCGGCACGGCTCTCCAAAGTTCGCCCTTTGGATCAGTCGACGAGGTCCTGCTGGCTGGCCTGCCAGGCAGGCCCCTATAATGATTTGGGTCGAGCTGCTCCGGGACTCACATGGTGGGTCGACCCATGGCAAGCAACCGACCCTCATCAGACTCTTTCAAAATTAACTTGAACAGTTTCCGAACACTCCATAATTGTTTGATGGCGAATCCAACATCGCATCGTGAACTCGATTCACTAAAAGGTCGCCAGACCAAGTGAGCCAGACCAACACGGATGCTCCTGTACATCTGTCTAATACAACCACAAATTGTCAAGCAAATCGAGTCCAACCCATCGCCCCGAATGTGGGATCAGACCGGCCCATCTAGAGGGTCGTGTGTGAGCGACGCCCGCAGAAGGCGCGGGAGCAATAGTCAATCCAGGTGCAAGAACCGTGGCGCCTCAGAATTGAGGCGCGCGGCCTTCTATGCCTAAGGACAAGAACGCCTCATGGCGTGCGCTTCTGTCGTTGGTTTTATATTGCGATCACATAATCAATTATTGTATGTTTTCGACACATTACTTCTTTCTTCTCCTTAAACATTCGATATCAATACCGTAATTTAAAGTTGGATATTAGGAATTATCAAAATACGACTTTGAACGAATACTTCTTAATGCTAAATCGAGTATCGTAGACTATCATTAGTCAAACGACGGTATCGACATGCGGAAAGACTAACATTCGTACGGACAATTCGGGACGAAACACTTCGAGGCCTAGGGATCAATCTAGCATCACGGTTGGGTCATGTACGCCTTACATTCAGAACGTCTGTCCCCACACCTGAGTTCTGGAACGCATGGCCTTCTGCGCCTGAGATCTAGGGCACAAGGGACCATTGCCCTAAACTCTGTCCTCTAATCAATGCAATGCGTAACTGATCAGAGCCTATCCAATCATTTGACTTATGGTTTCTATTTATGTTTCTATTTACGAGTTCTCTTATAGTTTGCGTTTACCGTTTCTAGTTTGATATTTCAATTGTTTGTCATATTGTGAAATCTGGGTTGTAGTCCGCCCGTGTAATTTGTAATCTACTTTCAAGTTATTTATTTTCATTTCTTGGCAGTTACTGTTTTCAAATGAACATTGCATGCTAAAATAACTTCAACGATACAAATAGAGAGATGTATTAAACAATGTAGTGAACATATAATTCACATGCCTAGTTTAAAACAATGTTTGTCATAATATTCCACCATCTTACAAACGCACGTACTTAAACACCAATCGATATCTTAGTAGAGACCGCTATGTGTGGGCAGGGTTGGGTGTCCTTCGGGGGCTTCCCAACACGTACTTTCACCCCTTACTCAGAATCTACGGTTTCCGGATGCCAGAAACCATTAATCACAAGAGTCATTCGATACACGATATTCGATATATTCGACGTTGGTATCGTGATGTGAAGGTACGAACCCCACAAACTCTAGCACTAAGGCAAACCGTGCTTGGTGCGCGGTACGTCTGTAACAACCCAGATTTTTAAAAACTTTAAATAATATAAATAGTATAAATAATAGGGTCAAAGGTGGCGGAAACACCCGACCGAATCCGAATCATTACTATCTCAACGGTCAAACTACTACATTATTCAAAAGTGTTCAACCTAAACATTTAAAGACTTAAATAAAGGGTCTCTCTCACAGGTCTGCCCCAACATCAAAGCAATCTACAGCATCCTGAAAGACCTGAAAGGGGGGGTCCACAGTCAGTGTGGAGCAACTAGATGTTCTCCCAGTCATGGTTATAACAAGTTGAACATGAATAGCAATAATAATGAAAGATAACATAATTAAACGACATGTGAAGACATCAGTACACATAACCAACATGTTATTCGACACGATCATATAATTTATTACAATCTACAATCAACGCATGACTTAACGGACACGACATATTCATATCAAATCATCCATGATGTTATTATTAAGCATAACGATCAAGATAGATACTACGTATCCACCCATACATGTCGGAGTAAGCAACAACAGACTCCATACAAAGACGTATAGCATATAGAATGAACATTGGCTAAAGTATGTAGCTGATACTAACTAGTCAGAGCGTATAACTAACCCTCTAACACGGAGCGTGTAACTGACCCTCCGTTTTGTGAAGTATGTAACTGATACTCCACGGTACTATGTATAGCGTATAACTGGCGACTATATGTCTAAGATCTGGCCAGAACTCTCGATGTAGTAACTGTACATCGAACGACACACGGGAATTCAGAACATGTAACTGACGACTCTGGACCCACCGAATATAGACCAATTAAACCTCTTGTGAGCAGTATTGGTTCATTCTGATAGTATGTAACTGATACTACTGTCATCTATATCACTAACCATCATGTACGTTGCATAGTGTAACTGATTGCAACCTACGTGAGCAACCCCACGACTTCTACGTTGTACAGTGTAGCTGACTGCACTATGTAGTAATCAGACCTAGTATAATGTCACTCACTATACCAGGGAAATCAAGCCCAGGATAGTGTAACTGACTATACCAAGTATTAATCATTCGTGATAAACATCACGACTTAAACGTAGAACAATGTAACTGATTGTTCTAAAGGAATGAGTATAGAAGTAATCAAAAAACGATAATGATAAGCTAGTCGTATACCTATCAAAGATAACCAACTTAGGTCTAACTAAAAATATAGCTAGAGAAGTCGGGATCGAATTCACAGGGAGACAGATAAATCCTACTTGTAATCAAAGTCTATCTAAGTAACACTCGGGGGTGTTTATGTTTTGTTTTTATCTAACTAAAGTATTGAAGGAAAGAGAATTAAAAGAGAAGAAATAACTAAAATAAAATAAGACGAATAAAGATGAATAAATATATGGAGAGAAAACTAGGATTGTCGGTTCACTACGGATCTCATATGGTCACGGTCTAAATCACAGGTCTGTCGCAGATGTTGGTCTAAGGGGTATTGAAAAGGTCCTTCCGGTCCGCTATTCACCCTAGCATGCGTCTAAAGGCTTCCGATCTTATTAAGGCAAACTAATGTGTTGTAGCAGGTCTAACTTTTACCAGGCTTCCGATCTTAGGTTCAAGTTTACCGAATTCAATTAATCAATTACGTCGACTTAATCAATTAATCTCAATTAAATGCTACAATTGACAACTCAGACACAATATTATTGACAGATCTATAAATTATTTAGCGACCACATTCAATTCGCAGATCCCCTAAATCCTAGCGAGGGAAATTAGCTACTCATGATTATTTCAATGACAACAAGATTAATAAAAGAATTTAATAGATTAAACATCACGAATAATAATAAATTTACGACGAATATAAAACAATAATTAAGTATGAAGGAAAAGAATCAATCAAGAACAAAGAAGAAGGAAGAAAGATTAATAAAATTACCAAAGGAATGAAGGCGATTCGAATCCAAAAGTTCTTACAATAACCGAGTTTTGGGAAGAAATTAAACTAGAGAGAATAATGAAAGAGATGAAGGTCTCAAGTGTAAAAGTAGAGAAGAAGTCTAAAAGAAATCTAAGAAGAAGTAGTTGTTGTAGTTTTTGTGGCTGAAAAGCCTATTTATACAACTTAGGATAGGTTAAAAACTGATTAGGAAATAACTTGCTGAATAGGAAATCTGTCCGCAGCCCAGGAAATAGTCGGCCGACTATTGTAATAGTCGGTCGACTATTGATTCATTAACTTGATCTCTGCAGCTCCAGAATAGTCGGCCGACTATAGTAATAGTCGGTCGACTATCGTCATGGTCGGCCGACTATCTTAATAGTCGGTCGACTATTCTCCAGTTCAGCGAACATCTCCTTCCAGCTTCGCTTTGGCCCGTTTTTGGTTCGTTTTAGCTCCTTTGTCTTCCGTTTCTGCAAAAGGACAATACACACCACAAAGTAGCCAATTCGGGGCAAAATAATAGTTTTCACTATTCTATAAACACGAGAATGCGCGTAATAAGAGCATAAAAAGTGTATAAAAAGTACGCGCATCAAATCTCCCCAAACCAAACTCTTACTTGTCCTCAAGCAAGCACAAAACGATAACTCAATCCTAATGGAATGTATATAGCTCATAGCGGAGTATGCTCCAAAGTTACCTAACCAATGCGCAACGATTAAATAAATGTAAACAACCACATACAACAAGCTTGACCAATGACAACAGTACTGAACCTTCAACCTTGCAAGACTCGTCTATATCGGACTCTCACGGATCGCTCATCACACAAATCGGGTGATATTGTGAGTTTATGTAAAAATGGAAAAACAAAGCACTCACCTAAACTGCGACCTACAAGAACATGCATGCAATCTAACATGAAATCAATCTCCAATAACCGTACATACGCATTCTATCGGGAAAAGACACGTGCCAAGGACTTACATATGGTATAAAGTGAGGTTAATCGGGTAAGAAGGGGCAAAACGATATGGATATGTGGAGGTAAAAGCCAAGCTAGTACAACTACAATCAACATAAAATTCATTCCGTTTTCACCAAACTCTAGTCGAAGAAATTAGGCATAATAACAAGCGCCTTATAAAAATCGATTCTCACCAATAACTATGAAATTAGAGAGATCAATTCTTTTCTCATAGCAAAAACACATTCTTCTTCTAGTTTCACTTCTTTTTTTTTCTTTTCTTCTTTTTTTTTTCATTCAAGATTTTTTTTTCTCATTGATTTTTTTCTTTTCAACTTTTTTCCAATTCCCCTTTTTTTTCAATCATCACGGTACCGCAATCAACCCGAAAAAAAACAATTTCGTTCAACTAATCTACTAGCTTGACTAGGGTAGGCAATATATGGCATGTAGTTGAAAAATGGGTCAAACAGGTCAATTTGGCTATGTGAGGCTCATGGGAATTAATTAAAAGAAAGGATTTGCCTTTTTCGCACATGTCAAAACCACGAGTCAAAAACGTACAGGTACCTAAGAGACGAATGTCATGCTTATGCAGTTTGATATTACATGTCTCATAAGGAGTACTACTCTCAACCTAAATGAAACTGATCATGAATGTCATCAGTTTAAAGGCTCTAATTCCTTACAAATCTGAGTAGTTTGCCAACAATAAGTCAAGTTTATTCGTTCAGTACTGTTAACCAAAGATGCAAGAATGCCGCATGTGATTAAATATAAAAACTCTAACGGCGCACTAGCATAAGCAACTAAATAAAGACATAAAAGCAATATCATCATCGCTACATAGCATTCCGACTCGATTAAATGCAAAAACATATTTTTGTGATTTTTTTTATTTTTTAAAATGCATGCGAAAATGCAAG
The DNA here is from genome assembly GCA_958450325.1 of Agrostemma githago. Taxonomy (NCBI): domain Eukaryota; kingdom Viridiplantae; phylum Streptophyta; class Magnoliopsida; order Caryophyllales; family Caryophyllaceae; genus Agrostemma; species Agrostemma githago. The sequence goes on along the minus strand of OY288254.1, from coordinate 23,727,870 downwards.
AAATATGCAGATGGATGAAAACAGACAGATGCATACCCACCCCAAACCAAATCGCACAATGCCCTCATTGTGTACAGTAAACAATAAGAGGCAATAATAAATACGGGGAAGGAATGCAAAACGATGGAAGTGCAAAAAGAAAAAGAAGAACTACTTACAAGATATATACAAACGGAGACCTCCCCAAACCGTCCTAATCGGAGCTCTCGTTACCGCTCTCCTCTTGATCACCACTTCCACTATCGTCATCTCCATCATCGTCATCTCCCTCCTCGTCATCTCTCTGCTCATTCCCGACATTGTTACCATAGCCTTCCTCGGGGTAGGTGTAGTAAGTCGGGTGCCAACCCGTAGGAGAGATCAGGCCGATCTGCACTCCATTGTTGAAACATGGAAAGTCGGCAAGTGCCTGATTTAGCTGTACCGTTGCTATCCGGTGGCACAACTCATTAAGCGTTCCTGGAACCGCCGCTTGGTCGAGGTCCGTAGGTGTAACATATGGCGGAGGAGTCACAAAGTGGGCAGGATATGCAGGCACATTAGAATAATCAGTATATGGATATGCATAAGGAGGCCGTGGTGGGACCGAAGGTCCAGCCGCAAAAGATGGTGTATGTGATGCATGGCTAGTCGACCGGCCACCCCCTCGAGATTGTCGAGGAGGTCGAGACGGCCCACCCGTCTCCGGTGCGAAGTGTGTGGGGGTCTGAAGATCCCTCCTAAGTGGTAGCAAATAGGAGGGACGGTGGAGGGTCCCTATCAAAACCAAAGGGGAGATGGGGGTAGGGGATAAGAGGTGGTAGATTGTAAGGGAGGATAACCGATTCGTCCTTTGCTATGCGCAACCGCAAATCAGGACCTAGCCAAAGACTCCTAAGGACAGACAAGTTCAAAAGACGACTCTCGAGTCGCGCGGCAGATGGAAGATCATGTCCTATAGGTTCCTCCCCGTACGGGAAGTCCGGAAATAGCCTACGACCGATGTGGGAAACGAGACCCCCACAATGAATGACAGCTATAAGCCCATTTCCGATATGTTGGAAATGGTGGGCAACAAGGGCGGCCACATTCATGACATATGGCCGCTCGCTATCGATGTTAAGATAGCCTGCTAGACTCTCTAATTCATCGGCATTAACATTGTTCGGCTCAGTACGTCCGTAAATGGTGCACCCTATCAGACGAAGCCAGTATCGGATGGTCGCGTGATGGACTTCGTTGCCCCGCTTACGACCCGTATTACGATCAGTAATGCAAGACCAGATATCATTGGCTAGACGGCGAGGCGGATGAATTGAGTCCCCTTCGCTAGTGACACCTAAAAGATGAACGAACTCGCGAACGGTCCTAGAAAAACTCGTGTTAAAGAGTCTGAAAAATATGCATGGTGTGTCCCAGTTCCTGTCACTAAAGAAATTGAAACTACTAAAAAACTCAAGAGTAAGACCCTTATACGTGAATTCAAGCATATAAATTAGTCCACTCATACCAGTGCCATTAAGTAAGTCAACAACAGGCTGATAAATGCCTAACCTACCCAAGAGCTCACGGTCTAGGAACCGTGTCGGGGTTACCTTAAGAGCTGCCAACTGGACAAAGCGCTCCCTCTGATCAGCCGAGGCAAACTGAATGTTTGGGTATTCCGGTATGCTCTCCTCGGGAAATGGAACGAGGTCCTGAGTCGGCGCTGACTCCCGGCTAATGTCGACCCGACGCCTTGTGCTTCCCCGACGTTGTCTTTTTGCATCCATTTTGACCTGAAATAGCAAAAATCAGACTACTGTACTACTCACACAAAAACCCCCCAAATCAATTGAAATCAAAACCCTAATTTCATAGCTGAAATTGGGGTAAAAACACTATAATGTGGATGAAATCAACAAATTTGGGTAAACAAAATGAGTAATAGCATAAATCTAACGCAAACTAAGTCGATATTCCGAAATCAGATGCTGAAAACAACCCTAGAGAAATCGCGACAGAACCCAGGAAGCAGCGAAAAATCTCCCGACAAAGACAATAGTCGCCCGACTATCGCAATAGTCGTCCGACTATTAGAATAGTCGCCCAACTATTCCGATAGTCGGTAACTCTAGCGACCAGGAGAGAACGTACAGCGCAGCAGATAGACGGGAAAAAAAATGAAAATCAACACAAGAAAACTTACTTGAATGGCTGGAAAGTAGTTACAGTTTCAATAGAGACAAGAAAATAGCAAGGATGAAGAGATTAAAGGAGATAGTGATGGGGAGAAGAAGATGGGTAGAGGTTGAAGATGAAGATTTGAATGAAGAGGGTGAAGGTAAGGATGGAGGTAGGTGGGAGGAGTAAGAAAATAGGGTTTAGGAGTTAGTAATGTTTTCAAAATAACAAACTGAAGTAGAAGAGTAAAGAGAAAATATGACTTATGCCACGGAAATATTCAGCCAAGGTACGCAAATTTGCCAGAATTGTCGACCGACTAAAGTAATAGTCGATCGACAATAAAAATAGTCGGCCGACTATTGAAAATAGTCGGTCGACTATTGCTGTCCAGTTCCAGTTTTCTGTCAGCAGCCTGTTTTCTGCAAAACTCGATTCAAACTTTCGGACCCTCGTTCTCACATTCACAAAATCTACAATGCAGTAAATTAAATATGCTCTAACTACCTAAATGCAGGTACAAATGTTTTACAACTCGGGTTGCCTCCCGGTCAGCGCTGGTTTAAGGTCCCGCACGACCGTAGTCACCTTGCTCAGTTGGTGACTGTATCGAGGTGCAAAACCTCGACTCCTCCTCCTTTCTCATCCTTAATATGGTGATATTGGTCATTCACCTTGATACGATTCCTCGTGGTGGACTTCTTCTTGTCTACCTTATTACTTATGATGACAGGACAAGACTTAGAATCGTCTCGAAATACATGGTCCGGTATATAGTGTGTAGATCCTAGCATATCCCACACAGCATCATCATTAAGCTCATCACCTGCACAAGTGTCTAAACACATCAAAGCCTCGAGTGGGTCCCTACTCAGGGAACCCATACAAACATCAAAAACAGCATCATCAATGATATCGAGAGCATAGCATGTGTCTTCTATCATAGGCTTAGCTAATGTGTTTGCTAAATTAAAGGTCACCTTATCGTCCCCCACCTCTAGAGTCAAGCGTCCGTGCTTGACATCTATAAGGGCCCCCGCAGTATGTAGAAACGGCCTACCCAAAATTATAAGAATTTGAGTATCCTCAACCATATCTAGGACAATAAAATCGACAGGTATAAAGAATTTACCTATCCTGACGGGGACATCCTCTAAGATTCCTAGGGGACGTTTGACTGACCTGTCAGTCATCTGAAGAGTCACACTTGTGACTTTAAGCTGGCCCATATTCAGTTTCTCGCAAACTGAATAGGGCATGACACTGACACTTGCACCCAAATCACATAAAGCTTTATCGATTACATGGGTGCCTATGGTGCATGGTATGGAAAAACTACCCAGGTCTTTCAGTTTGGGTGGAGACTTATTTTGAATTAGGGCACTACACTTAGTAGTAAAAGCAATAGTCTCATGTTCATTAAAGTTCCTCTTACGGGTTAGAATATCATTCATAAATTTTGCGTAAGAGGGTACCTGGGTAATTAATTCCATGAAGGGAACGGTTACCTGGAGATTTTTAACGACCTCCATAAACTTAGTGAAATGGTTCTCGACCTTCTTATTCTTCAACCGGCTAGGAAAAGGAACTTCAATTTTAACTTGTTCAGCAGCTTAATCTTGTAGAACACCCGTTTCCACTTCAGCATCAGACGGCTTATCAGCATCAACCGTCTCGGATCTGGATCCTGCCTCTGGAATAGTTGGCCGACTAGCAGGGATAGTCGGTCGACTATTAGTAATAGTCGGTCGACTATCAGGGATAGTCGATCGACTATTTTCCTCCATACCTGCAGTTTTTGTTAATCTGTCAATGATAGTCGGCCGACTATCTGAAATAGTCGGTCGACTATTATTGACCAGTTCGTCATTCACAGCAGTTTCAGCAGTTTTTAACAATACATCATCATCTATTACATCCTCAATTACATCATCCACAATAACAGAATTATGGTAACTAGGCATCTTGGGCTCGTCATAAGTAAGGCCGCTACGAAGCTGAATCGCGTTGACCGTATCGTGCGATTTTTCTGGCTGTGACGGTAGTGTGCCCGGTTGCCTAGCAGACTGATTTGTGGCAAGCTGCGCCACCTGCGTCTCCAACATATTTATCTGTGCATCTTTGGATTGCTCACTTTTCTGCATCTGAATCATAAGAGATTGCATCATACACTTCAATTCCTGATATTCGCTAGGAACTGGGGTCGGAGTCACGGGTGGTGGAGGAAGAATAGCAAGAGGTTGAGTTGGCGGTGGAAGAACTAGAGGCTTTTGGAAGCCTTGTTGTTGTCCGCGATAAGGCGGAACATAAGCTTGTTGCTTCGGCTAAGGAACTGGGTTCAACACATTCTGACTCGTCCAACTGAAGTTTGGATGCTCCCTAGTCCTCTCATTGTAGTAATTAGAATAGGGATTACCTTGCTTTAAGTGTTGAAAAGCTAGAACTTGTTCCATCCCGGTCATACATTCCCCCGTGTTATTGCCTTCGGTACCACATCGCTCACACATTGCCTCTTGTTTGATCATGGCTTGGACAGTTTTCTGATTCGACTCGTTTCTATGAGGCGGATTCTGAATTTTATTGAGACGGGCATGAAGATGATCAAATTGAGCCATAATCTCACTGGTTTCCGCTGCGGCTACCCGAACACTTCCCCTCGGATTTCCATATTCGGCTCGATGCGTGGCCATCTCCTCGATCAATTTCCAACCTTTGTCATCATCAACATTGTTTTGGAAACGTCCGTTAGCTGCACCATCAAGAATAGCACGATTATCATTAAATAAACCGTTATAAAATTGATTACATAAGAACCAAGGCTCGAATCCGTGGTAAGGAATAGAACGGACTAGATCCTTAAATCTAGTCCATGTTTCGTTAAGATCTTCCAATGGTCCTTGCTTAAAACTGGTTATCTGACTCCGTATCTGATTGGTGCGCTGAGGAGGGTAGTAATGCTTATAAAAAGCAAGCGTCAATGAGTTCCAGTCATTAATATTGGCTGCTGCTTTATCCAAGTCTCGATACCATCTACGGGCTGGACCTGCAAGAGAAAATGGAAATAAGGCCTCCATTACTTGTTCTTGTGTTACCCCGGGAGCAATTGGAATCGAACAACAATAATCAGTGAATATTTCCATATGCTGTCCGGGGTCTTCGTTTTTATTGCGCGAGAAGGTATTTCGCTCCACTAAGTTGATATAAGCGGGACGAATCTCGAAAGAGCCAGTGGTAGGAGTAGGTAGCTTCCATCCATTCGGAATGTTAGCCTGAGTTGGCTCGGAGTGAGTAGAAAGTTTCGGCGGCATGATCGTAATTGAGATATCTGACTCCGCGTCTGATTTGGTATTTGAGTCGTCCTCTTCGTGAGACGAATATTCCCCTTCTAGGTTAGTGGAAACTGGATCAAGTGAATTAGATTTCTCCGCTTGACGTATTTCCCTCCAAAAACTCCGTCTAGCTCGTAAAGTCTTCTCGGGTTCGGGATCAAAAGGATGAATCTCGGACCTATTAGACCTGGGCATACACAGAACTAAGAAGGAAAATATGAGAACCATCTCAAGGAACGAAAGTTCCCTGAGACAAAAGATAAACTAAAAAGACAAGTAAAATTAACCGTCTCCCCGGCAACGGCGCCAAAATTTGATAAGCTAGTCGTATACCTATCAAAGATAACCAACTTAGGTCTAATTAAAAATATAGCTAGGGAAGTCGGGATCGAATTCACAGGGAGACAGATAAATCCTACTTGTAATCAAAGTCTATCTAAGTAACACTCGGGGGTTTTTATGTTTTGTTTTTATCTAACTAAAGTATTGAAGGAAAGAGAATTAAAAGAGAAGAAATAACTAAAATAAAATAAGACGAATAAAGATGAATAAATATATGGAGAGAAAACTAGGATTGTCGGTTCACTACGGATATCATATGGTCACGGTCTAAATCACAGGTCTGTCGCAGATATTAGTCTAAGGGGTATTGAAAAGGTCCTTCCGATCCGCTATTAACCCTAGCATGCGTCTAAAGGCTTTCGATCTTATTAGGGCAAACTAATGTGTTGTAGCAGGTCTAACTTTTACCAGGCTTCCGATCTTAGGTTCAAGTTTACCGAATTCAATTAATCAATTACGTCGACTTAATCAATTAATCTCAATTAAATGCTACAATTGACAACTCAGAGACAATATTATTGACAGATCTATAAATTATTTAGCGACCACATTCAATTCGCAGATCCCCTAAATCCTAGCGAGGGAAATTAGCTACTCATGATTATTTCAATGACAACAAGATTAATAAAAGAATTTAATAGATTAAACATCACGAATAATAATAAATTTACGACAAATATAAAACAATAATTAAGTATGAAGGAAAAGAATCAATCAAGAACAAAGAAGAAGGAAGAAAGATTAATAAAATTACCAAAGGAATGAAGGCGATTCGAATCCAAAAGTTCTTACAATAACCGAGTTTTGGGAAGAAATTAAACTAGAGAGAATAATGAAAGAGATGAAGGTCTCAAGTGTAAAAGTAGAGAAGAAGTCTAAAAGAAATCTAAGAAGAAGTAGTTGTTGTAGTTTTTGTGGCTGAAAAGCCTATTTATACAACTTAGGATAGGTTAAAAACTGATTAGGAAATAACTTGCTGAATAGGAAATCTGTCCGCAGCCCAGGAAATAGTCGGCCGACTATTGTAATAGTCGGTCGACTATTGATTCATTAACTTGATCTCTGCAGCTCCAGAATAGTCGGCCGACTATAGTAATAGTCGGTCGACTATCGTCATGGTCGGCCGACTATCTTAATAGTCGGTCGACTATTCTCCAGTTCAGCGAACATCTCCTTCCAGCTTCGCTTTGGCCCGTTTTTGGTTCGTTTTAGCTCCTTTGTCTTCCGTTTCTGCAAAAGGACAATACACACCACAAAGTAGCCAATTCGGGGCAAAATAATAGTTTTCACTATTCTATAAACACGAGAATGCGCGTAATACGAGCATAAAAAGTGTATAAAAAGTACGCGCATCAGATAACATAGTGAGGTTATAGCACAACCGACTATAATCTTCAAATAGCGATAGGGTTAAGGTCTAACAGACTATAACCCTGAACATCTAACGTGTATTAGTATTCAAGGTTAAGTTAAGGTTACATTAACCTTGTCTAATAAAGTGAAGTTATGTATATAACGTCAACCCGAAGGTGGTGTCATAGTATAACTACTATAACGTCAAGTTCAAGTTAAGATTACATTAACCTCGACTATAACCTTGTGAGGTTACATTAACCTCAGAGAGATTATAGCTTCGTAACGGTGTTACGTAATCCTCAAGTTAAGGGTATCATAACTTCCCATTGAAGTTACGTTGGCTTCATGTAGGTTACATTAACCTTGTCATAACCTCGCGAGGTTACATTAACCTCCGAGAGATTATAACACATGATAAGGGTTGCATTAACCTCAAGTGAAGTTGTACAGCAACTTTACAATAAAGTTACGTAAACCTCAACCAAGGTTATATTAACCTTGATCATAACCACGTGGAGTCAATTAAATTGAGCCCTAACGAGACTATAACCCCGCGTTGAAGTTACCTTAACCTTAAGTGAAGTTGTATAGTAACTTTCCAATAAAGTTACATGATCTTCAATCAAGGTTAGATTAACCTCAACCCTAACCTCAACATAGGGTGATGATAAGACCAGTCATCTAATACTTAGGATTGGATCCCTAAAGCCATCGATGAAACAACCCTAGCATCTCCAAACGGAGAGGCCAAGCGGCTCACGTATGAATTTTAGATGTTACAACGGATTAGATCTAACAATTCTAATATAAGCGCAAACGACAATTATAGATCTAACGATAATAATAAATCATTCAATTAATAAACTAATTAATTAAACTCTTTAAATCATGAATAAAGACACAACACAAATCAATTAAATCATGTTAAAAATCATTAAAATCACACAACACATTCAATACGCATAAACACGAAAAGAATCACATCTAGTTACCAATTTTCGATTTAATGAACGATTTTTTCTTCAAGGATATAAACGTCTTCCCCAGGGCACATATCCTCGTCTATACAATCATCAATCACGTGCCAACACCAAATAAAACCCTAATTAAACACTACTAAACAATTACGAAAAACTAGCGCGAAAGGGAGTGAAACTTACGAAACAATGCGAACAATTGCGCTAGGATTGAATAGGCTTGAAGAGGATGATTAATAATGCATAATAGTGATGATGGAAGCATGAAAATATAGGTATGGAGGGAGTATAGGCGTGGCTAAGAGGAGAGGAAGAGAGGAGGGAAAGAAAACCTAATTCTAGGGTTTGCAAATGAAGAAAAGAGATGGAACTCTCACCCTAATGACATATATATATATATATATATATATATATATATATATAGGCAAGATCATATGCAAACCTTAATTGAGCCCAATTCCCAATGCATTCTCATCAATCCACATGTGGGAAGCAATGAGAGGTTAGCCTTGACCCAACATTCAAGCTAAACCGACAATAGATTACAAGGATACAATTTTCGGACAATTAAACAGGAAAAGGGAATATCCGAATAGAAAAATGATAGGAATTAAATTAGATAAATAATTTCGTATATTAGAATATATGAAATGGAATAAATAATTATGTCTGAAAATTCGGGGTGTTACAACGTCTAAGTACAGAGTGAGTTTAAACGGGTCCAAACTCCCATAAAGTTCGATGGCGACTCCATTATGATTTAAATTTCAATTCGAGATCAATCTCACATGAGAACATTCGCCAACCAAAACCCGTGCCGCGCGTGGACCTAAGTCATGTCTACCGTTGCATGCCAGATTTTTAAAAGATAACAAAAATATTTCCTAAAAAGTATTTTTGTAAAATATCTTCTTTATATTTTATGGAAATGATATTCTATTTACTTTTGGAAAATATTTTATTGTGTTTTATTTTGGGTCAAAATCTTTCCTAAATAAAACTCTTGTTTACGGAAATTATCTTCTTTGATTTGTTAAAGAGTTTTGGTTACTTGGAGTACAAGATTATACAAGCTGATTAGAAAACAAATTCCTAAGTCACACGAGACATTTTAGCTATCTAATTGATTAGGAGTTAAATCTCTATTTACATATATTCCATATTATTTTATACTCCATCCGAGTATGACTTATGTTCCCTCTTTCTCAGCCATTCATTTATCTCTCTTCCTCCATTTTTGTGCCACACATTCCCACATCCTTATTTTCCCCCCAAAAATCCTAGGGGAATATATCTTAGAGTCGGAGGGATTAGTAGATTTACTTCCTTATCTCTAAAAGTATATGATTCTTCCTTAAACCTTTTAGGGCACGATTTGCTGGCTAATTAAGCTCTAATCGATTTTATTCTAAGTATGTATTCTTTTCATTGAGTCTTATTGTTTAAAAGCAAAATCGTTTAAAATTTAAATTCATTTTTGCTATCTTTCTTAAGGTTAGGGTTTGTCACGGAAAACTTCCTTGCAATCAATCCTTTTGCTTATTGTTCTAAGTACTTGTCGATTGAATATTAAAGCTCCTACATTTTCCTTGAGAAGAAGACACTTCATAGAAGAATTATAGCTAAACCTTTTCATATCAAATCGGTTTAGGAGTTGTTAGAATAGCTAGGTGTTATTTTAGTGAACGACTAGAGTTAGTCGTTGGGTATTTATTACAATAGTATTTTGTAATCTTGGTTATCGGTACTAAAATATTAATAAGAGAATAATGGACATTGGCCTCGGAGTGTGAGGCTGAACCATTTCAAAAATCTACTGTGCGTATTTTATTTATTACCGCTAACTTTAAATACCCTCAACCGACTTAGTTTAAATTTAGAAAGAAAAAAACGTAAAAATCATTATACTCAATCCCCCCCTCCCCTCTGGACTATAGTTAGACCGGTATCGACTCTTTCAAAATCCCCTTTCCACTAACCAAATAACAAAACTCATATATTTTCCCGCCTAAAGTTATCCACAACAAAAATATAAAAAACAAACCAAATGAGCTAGGTGCGAATTGAACCCTTGACCTCATGTATGTGACCCTTCTCCTTTCCAACTACACTCTAACATCTTACTAATTTAAATATCACTACATCACACATAAAGCTATACACCACAGAAAGTATGTAATTAAGGAAATCTGATTGATTACATTGATTACGAAAATCACATGTTTTAAATGGAATATATCACATACAATATTTAATATGAAATGTATGATCAAATTTTTTAAAAAAAGTATAAACATATTGTATTCCGTTTTAACCAAATAGTTGCATTATTTTTGTTAATAGGAGATTGCATTATCCCGTACAATATTTTACATAGAATATAAAAGAGTAAATTAAAAATTACTCCCTTCTAAGATACAAATTTTAAAATTTACTCCCTTATGAAATTTTTGTTAAAAATAACTCCCAAAATCTATCAAAAGTTCAAAAATTGCTCCCAAATTTATTTTTAGGACGAAAATGCCCTTTATTAGAGGATGAGGTGAAGTAATATGGCATAAAAAAGTTAGGGGCATTTTTGTCCAAAAATTATATTTTGGAGCAATTTTTGAACTTTTGATAGATTTTGGGAGTTATTTTTTACAAAAATTTCAAAAGAGAGTAAATTTTAAAATTGGTAACTTAAAAGGGAGTAATTTTTAATTTACTCAATATAAAATAGTTATGATTATTATTGTATATCTTTCTGATCATATTCGAGACGGAATATTTGTAGAAAATATAATTGATTGATTAGAATATATCACATACAATATTTAATATGGAATGTATGATCAAATTTTTTAAAAAAAGTATAAACATATTGAAATAGACTAAGATTAATATAAACATATTGGAAAAGTATCAATATATCACATACTAAGATTAATTTTCATTATTATCATGACTATAATAAATTACAGATTTCATCTTAAAATAAGACAATATTAAGTCATACTTATTGAAATTAAGATATAAAATTAGTATATAGGATTGTAATTAGAGTCTATGTTACAGATATATACGAGATTGTAGTATATATATCCCTAATATAATTTGAGATGGTAACAATAATATTGATAGAAAGTAATATTTAAATAATTGAATCCAATGGAATATCCCTACAAGCATGTTCATCCATGAATGAATTTTTCATTCTTGGGTGGGACCTATTCATTCCACTTCATCATTTTTTTCTCAATTTTTTCATCTTAAAAAAGCTCCTTCATCCAAGAATGAATTTATTATTCTCTAATTAGTTCCAAAACTCATACCCAATCCACATGACATTTAATTATCGGTAGAAAAAAAATTAAAAGAAAAAAAATGTTGTGTGCAAATAGCAACTTGGTCCACAATTCTCATTCTCTCTTCCATATGAGTGAAAGGATGATTTTGGCTTCTCCTTTGCCAAGAATATTTCATTCTTGGATGGAGGATCAAAATTTCTCCATCTCCCATCAAGAATGAAGAAAAAACAATGGATGGGGATGTTTATATTACTGAGATTTCGGCGCCAAAAGGGGTCGTCCTCAGAATGTAATAAACAATATAATATTGAAAATATATCCCTAATATACGAGATTGTAGGGGATTGAAAATAATATTTCGTATTAATCCTTTTGATTCTGTATTTCTGTGCAAATGTGCAATATAACAAATTCAGTACAATCCCCTTAATTACTACGGAGTAATAGATTAACTCCCTATAATTTTCCCTTCTATTCATATTGGACTCATATTTGAGCCTTTGATGCTTTGGTTATGTACTACTGAAATTTAGTTAACTTAACATGACCAGATCCACTAATTATTAACTAAAATAATCCCACTATATATTAATCATTAGTACAAATTAGAATATTTTATTATAAATGAAAGACAAACATAATTTAGGAATTATTGACTAAATTAACGTGCAAATTGGAATATTTAATTATAAATGAAAGACAATCATAATTTAGGAATGATACATGCACGAAAATGACTAAATTAACGTCTAAATGTAGCCTCATGACTGATATGGCAAATATATTTTACGATATCTATGATTTGTGTCAGTGTATACTAAATATCGAGAGTGTATATATATACCAACGGAAATACATTTTTATATTTTTAATAATCATGACTAATATAATATTGTAATTAAATATTATAATTGTAATCCCCTATTAGCTAAAAGAATAAAAAATTTCAAAACTTTTCTTGCCTAAATTTTAATCTCTCAATTTGGACGAAATAAATATAACAAATAAGAAAAGAATCACACTCAATTATCAATCATATCATATAAAGAATAAATATTTAAAAACTAATAATGGGTGTATCGATTAAAATAAATTGTAGAAATATACTCCTTCCGTCCCTAAAAGATTGTCCCATTTTCCAATTATATGTGATGAGTATTTTAATGAAACAAGACAATCTGAGTGAGTAGTAGTTGCTTAAATTTCTAACAACAATTATGAACTATTTTTATGAACAAGTGATATATACTGAAATTATAGAGAATAAGTACATCTAAACATCAAGAGTATAAATTATACTCTATTTGAAAATAAATTTAAAGTGAATATACATTTCACAATTTACAAAAATTATTCTTACATTAAAAAAATATTTAAAAGAGAAATGATCGTCTCGAGAAATATGAATGACAAATAAAACACAGAGGTAGTAATTTTTTGGACTACGTATTTCAGTATATTAGTTGAGATCGTTATCTTGATTAATTATTTAATTTCAAATTATTTTATTATATCTAAATACATTGATAAAAATCATGAAAAATTATTGGGTTTCTAATTAAAATATATTTTGTATAAATAATTAACTAAAATAAATAAATTTTTATAAATACCGTGCATACATGCACGGGGTCTATACTAGTTAACTTGAACAGTTTCTGAACATCCCATAATTGTTCGATTGTGACTCTAATATCGCATCGTGAAATCAGTTCACTAAACGGTCTCCAGACCAAATGATCCAGGCCAACACAGATACGCCGGCATGTACATCTATCTAATATAACCACAAATTGTCAACCAAATCAAGGTCCAACCCATCGCCCCAAATGCGCGATCGGACCGATCCATCGAGCGGGCCGTGTGTGGGTGGCGGCCGCAGAAGATGCGGGTGGCAGCGTCTACACAATCTTAGGCCCACAACATAAGATGATTCCAGCTAATTCTATTTCAGTAATTAGTGAAAAGTAATGATCTGACCATTATATATAGCTTATTGATGTTAGAAATTACCTACCAATCTCTTTTATCTGAAATTCTCTCCACTATCGTAAGCTTGAATCCAAGTCCTCTTTTAAGGACCTTATATTTCGATAGATTGAACAGCTCTTCAGCGAAATTTACACCTATTTGTATCCATATTGTATCACATCAATTGTCTCCTATTTCTTTGATGCATATTTAACTGATCTTATCTATTCATGCTATGTAATCTCCCCGTTCAAATCCAACATTCCCTTTTGTTTGTTCACATTTATCAATACGAATTTTGCGTCATTAATATTATTCGTAACATATTAGTAAAAATTATGGAAATTGGATATTAATAATGTACTTTTAAGACCAATCAAACAAGATCCCAGGTGGATATATTTTCTCTAATAGATTGTAAATATTGTCAAAAAAATAAAGGGGAAGGTTGGACTTGAACGGAGGAAGAACTTATTTTCATTGTACAGAGTATTTCTCTTACTGTCACTCATAGATGTATTCTCTAACTATCTGTTGTAGAAGTTGTAACAAGATAGAACAGAGAATAGTTACCAACTACTCTTTCCATCTCATTCATTTGTTGCTCTTTGATTAAAATATTCTTCACAATAATATAAAAGTATAATAAATGATCGAGACGGAGGGAGCATATGCAGGGCTCTCATTTTCTCTAGTCAAAATAATAATAATAAATGATGACATTTACCTCACTGGATAGGTGAAAAATGAAACAAAAAAGTCAACAGCAATGGCGCAACCATTAGCCAATAGTCAGGCGACCTCATACGTAACATTCCAAGTGTGGACCGCCGTTTTGGGAACACAATTTACTAAACTAGTTTTACAACCCGTGAAGATTCACGGGCTGTTTACTATAATTGTGTTATATATTAAGATGATATATAGGTCGGGTAAGAATACGGGTCGAATCGAGTATGAGTCAGGCTATGCGGGTCACGGGTCGGGTTAGAGTCAGAATATGGGTCCAAAATATTTTTTCACACCCATTTTTTTACCGGCTTTTTAAGTCCAAACATATATTTTTAATATTAAATTATCTCTCCCGAAAGTAGATAGAATAAATAAAAAATCGAGCCCTTTTTAGGTCATCATGAACTATCTTTTTTTATCCGCAACCCGTTTGACCAGAACTCAAAATGACCCGTTAATTTAGGGTAAAAACACGATCCGACCTGTACGAACAACAAAAATTTAAAAATTAATAAAATATTTATATTTAAATATTATATTTGGATTTATAATTTAAATTTTAATATAAACAAAATTAAAAATATTCAATTTAATACAACTTTTTTTATCACTTGATACTAAAATAGTTTTAAAAATTGAATTTAATATTTTTTAAAATATAAACATTTATTAAAGAGTATAATAATAATACTATTAAAATAAATAAAAAATGTAATATTAAAAATAATTTTATTCGATTTAGAAGGTTAGTAAAAAAAATATAGGCGTTCCAAACTATTTATGACCTTAACTCAACCTGTGACCCGTATAATCTGAATTATATATTTGTACCGACCCGTATTTGAACTCAGCCCGTATGACCCCACCTACTTTTAAGTCCAAAAAGTAAATTTTTAATATTAAATTATTACTCCCAAAATTTAGATAAAAGAAAAAAAAATGATTCCCTTTTTAAGGTCATGAACTCATTTTTTGACCAGCAACCCGTTTGACCCGAACCCAAAATTAGGATCAAAACCCAACCCGACCTGTTCGGTCAATAAGAATTATTAAAATTAATAAAAATTTTATATTTAAGTATTATATTTCGATTTATAATTAAGATTTTAATATTTTAAATTACAAATATTCAATTTAATACAACTTTTTTTATCATCTAATACTGAAATAATTTTAAAATTTGGATTTAATATTTTTTTAAAAATATAAACATTATTATTAGAGATTATAATTAATAATAATAATAATAATAAATAAATAATAATAATAATACTATTAAAATAAATAAAAATGTAATATTAAAAATATTTTTGTTGGATTTAAAAAATTGGTAAAAAATAAAGGCGTTCGAAACTATTTCTAACCCTAACCCGACCCGCGATCCGTATAATTCGATATATAACTTACCCGGCCCGTATTTGGACCCAGTTCGATGACCCGACCCATGACCCGACTCGTTGGACCCGTTTGATAGATTTACATATTACGATCCAACTTTATTTGTTGAGGGGTTAAAACACGATAACTAATGTTAATTTTCAGACACTTTACCGTGATGTTAATGAGTTCAGTTAAATAACGTTAATTGACGGTATTGATCTTACCATTAAATCATTTTTGATAAGTCTATATTTCTTAGTTATTTTTCTTTCTTTTTAATGTAGGTAACATACTATTTTTACTGCAACTATGATATGGGATATTTTTATCCTAATTTCGCATATTTAAAATATTTTTCAATTTAAACTCTTTATAAGACCGAATATATACATGATTGATAAGGATATTTGCAAATTTCAGTATTATTATAAATAAGTAAGCATTGGAATATTATGGTTGAACGGTTCATAATCTTGATTTCAGATAAATATCATGAATATCCTGAATGAAATTGACTTCACTGCTATGATAGCAATCACGCTAGTTTTGGGTTAGGTCGAATCAATTCGGATTATAGATCAAACTCGAGTCTTCAGTGCGAGGTCGTTTCATATGATACCATACATTTGCTTTTAGCACAAAAATTTAGGTGGTGTTGGAAAGATGTACTCTATTTTTTTTGTTGAAGCTACTATTTTACCCTTGAACTACTTTTGCTTCCACCAAATTTCCTCACTCCAAATATTGGGTAAAGTTGTCATTTACTAACCAAATGGATGACCAAATAAGGAAATGTATAGAATTAAATGGAACGGATGTAAAAGAAAAACGTATGGAATCAAATGGAACGGAGGGAGTACTATTAAGCCTCATAAATGTTATAAAAATATATAAATGGTGAGTCAATTAATCTAAATAAGCATAATTATAAAAAAAAAAATCTTTACGTTCGAAATGTACTTCATTTTTATCTAATCGAATAAACTATATAATATTTTATGTATTTTGTATAGAGTAAGAATATTAAGTGGCCAAGTGGGAATATTATCTGTGCTAAATAATATATCGATGCTTCAAAATATTACTTTTTACGATCTTCAATATATTAATATTAATATATTTAATATTAAATATTTATCAAACAAAATATTAATATTATGTTTTTTTAAATATATTTAATATTTCTAATAATGTGAAGTTTGAAATGTTAAAATTAACACTGATACTTTAACGTAATGTTGGAGTATATATTATACGAATAATAAAAGTAAATAAATGATGTAAATGTTACATAAAATGGATTAAGTTGAAAACGTATATATGTAGAATGATTAACAATTACCAATTATGTTTTTTAGTAATATAGATTACGGAATTTTAATATGTTAAATAGGATGTTAAATTAATAATAATTTATCATAAATTTTATATTTTATATGAATAATTATATAATTATACTCGTATGAGTACTCGTATAATATAAATACAGATTATGCATATAAATACTCGTATGGATGGTATCTATATATTATAGTAGGATGTTTTAAATACTATAGTACAATTTTCTTTCCATATATAATATATGCATGTAAAGCCGCCATGTCAGCGAAGAGATGCATCCACGCTGTCATGTCATCAGTGGATGCATTCAATTGATATATATATAGATTGTTCCAAATTATATATTTGATGTGTCACATTAGAGTTTATGTCACTAAATAAATGTACATATGTTTGAACATATGTGGTTATATGTTAATGTATAAAATTATATAATTTAAATGGAACTAAATATTAAATAGATAAAGTATATATTAAATATTAAATATGCTAAATACGAAATACCAAGAAATTTAAAAAAAGACCGACAGTATACGGGAAGGGAATATACTGTATACGAAATGTATACGGGTAAAGATGATATATACTGTATACGAAATGTATTTAGTATTTATATACGAAAAATATACACATGAGAGAATGACTGTTTTGCCCTGAATTAAAGAAGAGATGGAGAGTCGATTAAGTGATTGGACGATTTTGTCCAATTTACGTGAGAGCTCAGAGGGCTGTTTTGTGCGATTCTAGCAATGCCACATAAGCTGTGCGGCTGCCTTCTTTAAGGTAATTAAGATGATCTGCTAGAATCACAGGTACACATTTTTCTCCTAGGAAATTATTTTATACGCTCATTGTGTCATCCTGGAGGACCTTTGTCCTACCAGGCCATGACGACATGATTATCTCATGTTGAGCATGGTCATTCTCTAATGAAATCCCGGAAAAGGCTTGTCAAAGTTTTCAATTACAAAGTAGACTTTATGTTTAGACAGAAAAAATTACTATAAAAGTCAATTCAATCAAAGTTATCCAATCTTAGTCCTAAACAAGTTTATTATAAGACTTAGGCCCGGTTTTTTTCAGCTTATTTTCAGCCTGTTTCAAAACATCTCAGCTTCTATCAGCTTAGCTCAGTTCTTATCAGCTCAGTTCTTATCAGCTCAGCTCAGCTCCTATAAGCTCAGCTCAGCTCAGCTCAGTCACAAAAAATGACCCAACTTTTTGCCCCATCACAGAAATTTCCAAAAAACTCCGCAAAAAATTTACCCGAAAAATGGTGAAGATAAGTCACAAAAGTGGGTATCAAATGAGCTCAATGTTTGTAACTTGACAGAGACATGGCCCAGCCGACCTACGGCTCGGCCAAGATGCTGCCCTGCCGATTTAGGGC
Source organism: Agrostemma githago (assembly GCA_958450325.1). NCBI lineage: Eukaryota > Viridiplantae > Streptophyta > Magnoliopsida > Caryophyllales > Caryophyllaceae > Agrostemma > Agrostemma githago. Next base: position 23,709,620 of record OY288254.1, on the reverse strand, counting down.
TCGGTCCTACCGACTTACGGCTCTGCCAAGATGCTGCCCTGCCGATTTACGGTTTGGCCCTGCCGACTTACGGCTCGGCCCTACCGACTTACGACTCGGCCAAGATGTTGCCCTGCCGATTTACGGTTCGGCCCTGCCGATTTACGGCTCGATCCTACCGACTTACGGCTCGGCCAAGATGCTGCCCTGCCGATTTACGTCTCGGCCCTGCTGACTTACGACTTGGCCATACCAACTTACGGCTCAGCCAAGATCAAGTCCAGCCGATTTACGGCTCAACCTCGACGCCTGGAGACACCACCTAGGTCCGCCAACCACCATGCCTTGTACAGAGCATGAGTCCCTCTGCCTACCTCTGGGCAGGCAGGGAGCAGGCACCCTGGACTTCGACCAGAAGCTAGGGTCAGGCCGGGCCCCACGTGCCGAACCATGAGTCTCTCTGCCTACCTCTGGGCAGGCAGGGGGCAGGCCCCCTGGACTTAGATCAGAAGTCAGGGTCAGGCCGCCCTATGAGCCGAACCCTAAGTCCCTCTGCCTACCTCTTGGCAGGCAGGGGGCAGGCCCCCTAGACTTCGACCAGAAGCCAGGGTCAGGTCGGGCCCCATGCGCCGAACCATGAGTCCCTCTGCCTACCTCTGGGCAGACAAGGGGCAGGCACCCTGACTTCGACCAGAAGCCAGGGTCAGGCCGGGCCCCACGTGCCGAACCATGAGTCTCTCTGCCTACCTCTGGGCAGGCAGGGGGCAGGCCCCCTGGACTTCGACCAGAAGTCAGGGTCAGGCCGCCCTATGAGCCGAACCCTAAGTCCCTCTGCCTACCTCTGGGCAGGCAGTGGGCAGGCCCCCTGGACTTCGGCAAGAAGCCATGGTCAGGCCGAGCCCCACGTGCCGAACCATAAGTCCTCTGCCTACCTCTGGGCAGGCAGGGAGCAGGCACCCTGGACTTCGACTAGAACACAAGGTCAGGCCGAGCCCCACGTGCCAAACCATGAGTCTCTCTGCCTACCTCTAGGCAGGTTGGGGGCAGGCCCCCTAGACTTCGATCAGAAGTCAAGGTCAGGCCGCCCTATGACCCGAACCCTAAGTCCTTCTGCCTACCTCTTGGCAGGCAGGGGGAAGGCCCCCTAGACTTCGACCAGAAGCCAGGGTCAGGTCGGGCCCCATGCGCCGAACCATGAGTCCCTCTGCCTACCTCTGGGCAGGCAGGGGGCAGGCACTCTGACTTCGACCAGAAGCCAGAGTCAGGCCGGGCCCCACGTGCCGAACCATGAGTCTCTCTGCCTACCTCGGGGCAGGCAGGGGGCAGGCCCCATGGACTTCGACCAGAAGCCAGGGTCAGGCCGGGCCCTAAGAGCCAAACCCTAAGTCCCTCTGCCTACCTCTGGGCAGGCAGGGGGGCAGGCCCCCTGGACTTCGGCAAGAAGCCAAGGTCAGGCCGAGCCCCACGTGCCGAACCATAAGTCCTCTGCCTACCTCTGGGCAGGCAGGGGGCAGGCACCCTTGACTTCGACCAGAAGCCAGGGTCAGGCCGGGCCCCACGTGCCGAACCATGAGTCTCTCTGCCTACCTCTGGGCAGGCAGGGGGCAGGCCCCCTGGACTTCGACCAGATGTTAGGGTCAGGCCGCTCTATGAGCCGAACCCTAAGTCACTCTGCCTACCTCTTGGCAGGCAGGGGGCAGGCCCCCTAGACTTCGACCAGAAGCCAGGGTCAGGTGTGGCCCCATGCGCCGGACCATGAGTCCTTCTGCCTACCTCTAGGCAGGCAGGGGGCAGGCACCCTGGACTTCGACCAGAAGCCAGGGTCAGGCCGGGCCCCACGTGCCGAACCATGAGTCTCTCTGCCTACCTCTGGGCAGGCAGGGGGCAGGCCCCCTGGACTTCGACCAGAAGTCAGGGTCAGGCCGCTCTATGAGCCGAACCCTAAGTCCCTCTGCCTACCTCTTGGCAGGCAGGGGGCAGGCCCCCTAGACTTCGACCAGAAGCCAGGGTCAGGTATGGCCCCATGCGCCGAACCATGAGTCCCTCTGCCTACCTCTCGGCAGGCAGGGGGCAGGCACCCTGGACTTCGACCAGAAGCCAAGGTCAGGCCGGGCCCCACGTGCCGAACCATGAGTCTCTCTGCCTACCTCTGGGCAGGCAGGGGGCAGGCCCTCTGGACTTCGACCAGAAGTCAGGGTCTGGCCGCCCTATGAGCCGAACCCTAAGGCCCTCTGCCTACCTCTTGGCAGGCACCCTGGACTTCGACCAGAAGCCAGGGTCAGGCCGGGCCCCACGTGCCGAACCATGAGTCTCTCTGCCTACCTCTGGCAGGCAGGGGGCAGGCCCCCTGGACTTCGACCAGAAGTCAGGGTCAAGCCGCTCTATGAGCCGAACCCTAAGTCCCTCTGCCTACCTCTTGGTAGGCAGGGGGCAGGCCCCCTAGACTTCGACCAGAAACCAGGGTCAAGTGTGGCCCCATGAGCCGAACCATGAGTCCCTCTGCCTACCTCTGGGCAGGCAGGGGGCAGGCACCCTGACTTCGACCAGAAGCCTGGGTCAGGTTGGGTCCCACGTGCCGAACCATGAGTCTCTCTGCCTACCTCTGGGCAGGCAGGGGGCAGGCCCCCTGGACTTCGACCAGAAGCCAGGGTCAGGCCGGGCCCTAAGAGCCAAACCATAAGTCCCTCTGCCTACCTCTGGGCAGGCAGTGGGCAGGCCCCCTGGACTTCGGCAAGAAGCCATGGTCAGGCCGAGCCCCACGTGCCGAACCATAAGTCCTCTGCCTACCTCTGGGCAGGCAGGGAGCAGGCACCCTGGACTTCGACTAGAAGACAGGGTCAGGCCGAGCCCCACGTGCCGAACCATGAGTCTCTCTGCCTACCTCTAGGCAGGTTGGGCAGGCCCCCTAGACTTCGATCAGAAGTCAAGGTCAGGCCGCCCTATGACCCGAACCCTAAGTCCTTCTGCCTACCTCTTGGCAGGCAGGGGGAAGGCCCCCTAGACTTCGACCAGAAGCCAGGGTCAGGTCGGGCCCCATGCGCCGAACCATGAGTCCCTCTGCCTACCTCTGGGCAGGCAGGGGGCAGGCACTCTGACTTCGACCAGAAGCCAGAGTCAGGCCGGGCCCCACGTGCCGAACGATGAGTCTCTCTGCCTACCTCGGGGCAGGAAGGGGGCAGGCCCCATGGACTTCGACCAGAAGCCAGGGTCAGGCCGGGCCCTAAGAGCCAAACCCAAAGTCCCTCTGCCTACCTCTGGGCAGGTAGGGGGCAGGCCCCCTGGACTTCGGCAAGAAGCCAAGGTCAGGTCGAGCCCCACGTGCCGAACCATAAGTCCTCTGCCTACCTCTGGGCAGGCAGGGGGCTAGCACCCTGTACTTCGACCAGAAGCCAGGGTCAGGCCGGGCCCCACGTGCCGAACCATGAGTCTCTCTGCCTACCTCTGGGCAGGCAGGGGGCAGGCCCCCTGGACTTCGACCAGATGTCAGGGTCAGGCCGCTCTATGAGCCGAACCCTAAGTCTCTCTGCCTACCTCTTGGCAGGTAGGGGGCAGGCCCCCTAGACTTCGACCAGAAGCCAGGGTCAGGTGTGGCCCCATGCGCCGGACCATGAGTCCTTCTGCCTACCTCTAGGCAGGCAGGGGCAGGCACCCTGGACTTCGACCAGAAGCCAGGGTCAGGCCGAGCCCCACGTGCCGAACCATGAGTCTCTCTGCCTACCTCTGGGCAGGCAGGGGGCAGGCCCCCTGGACTTCGACCAGAAGTCAGGGTCAGGCCGCTCTATGAGCCGAACCCTAAGTCCCTCTGCCTACCTCTTGGCAGGCAGGGGGCAGGCCCCCTAGACTTCGACCAGAAGCCAGGGTCAGGTATGGCCCCATGCGCCGAACCATGAGTCCCTCTGCCTACCTCTCGGCAGGCAGGGGGCAGGCACCCTGGACTTCGACCAGAAGCCAGGGTCAGGCCGGGCCCCACGTGCCGAACCATGAGTCTCTCTGCCTACCTCTAGGCAGGCAGGGGGAAGGCCCCCTGGACTTCGATCAGAAGTCAGGGTCACGCCGCCCTATGAGCCGAACCCTAAGTCCCTCTGCCTACCTCTTGGCAGGCAGGGGGCAGGCCCCCTAGACTTCGACCAGAAGCCAGGGTCAGGTCGGGCCCCATGCGCCGAACCATGAGTCCTCTGCCTACCTCTGGGCAGACAAGGGGCAGGCACCCTGACTTCGACCAGAAGCCAGGGTCAGGCCGGGCCCCACGTGCCGAACCATAAGTCTCTCTGCCTACCTCTGGGCAGGCAGGGGGCAGGCCCCCTGGACTTCGACTAGAAGCCAGGGTCAGGCCGGGCCCTAAGAGCCAAACCATAAGTCCCTCTGCCTACCTCTGGGCAGGCAGTGGGCAGGCCCCCTGGACTTCGGCAAGAAGCCATGGTCAGGCCGAGCCCCACGTGCCGAACCATAAGTCCTCTGCCTACCTCTGGGCAGGCAGGGAGCAGGCACCCTGGACTTCGACTAGAAGACAGGGTCAGGCCGAGCCCCACGTGCCGAACCATGAGTCTCTCTGCCTACCTCTAGGCAGGTTGGGGGCAGGCCCCCTAGACTTCGATCAGAAGTCAAGGTCAGGCCGCCCTATGACCCGAACCCTAAGTCCTTCTGCCTACCTCTTGGTAGGCAGGGGGCAGGCCCCCTAGACTTCGACCAGAAACCAGGGTCAGGTGTGGCCCCATGCGCCGAACCATGAGTCCCTCTGCCTACCTCTGGGCAGGCAGGGGGCAGGCACCCTGACTTCGACCAGAAGCCTGGGTCAGGTTGGGTCCCACGTGCCGAACCATGAGTCTCTCTGCCTACCTCTGGGCAGGCAGGGGGCAGGCCCCCTGGAATTCGACCAGATGTCAGGGTCAGGCCGCTCTATGAGCCGAACCCTAAGTCACTCTGCCTACCTCTTGGCAGGCAGGGGGCAGGCCCCCTAGACTTCGACCAGAAGCCAGGGTCAGGTGTGGCCCCATGCGCCGGACCATGAGTCCTTCTGCCTACCTCTAGGCAGGCAGGGGGCAGGCACCCTGGACTTCGACCAGAAGCCAGGGTCAGGCCGGGCCCCACGTGCCGAACCATGAGTCTCTCTGCCTACCTCTGGGCAGGCAGGGGGCAGGCCCCCTGGACTTCGACCAGAAGTCAGGGTCAGGCCGCTCTATGAGCCGAACCCTAAGTCCCTCTGCCTACCTCTTGGCAGGCAGGGGGCAGGCCCCCTAGACTTCGACCAGAAGCCAGGGTCAGGTATGGCCCCATGCGCCGAACCATGAGTCCCTCTGCCTACCTCTCGGCAGGCAGGGGGCAGGCACCCTGGACTTCGACCAGAAGCCAGGGTCAGGCCGGGCCCCACGTGCCGAACCATGAGTCTCTCTGCCTACCTCTGGGCAGGCAGGGGGCAGGCCCTCTGGACTTCGACCAGAAGTCAGGGTCTGGCCGCCCTATGAGCCGAACCCTAAGGCCCTCTGCCTACCTCTTGGCAGGCACCCTGGACTTCGACCAGAAGCCAGGGTCAGGCCGGGCCCCACGTGCCGAACCATGAGTCTCTCTGCCTACCTCTGGCAGGCAGGGGGCAGGCCCCCTGGACTTCGACCAGAAGTCAGGGTCAAGCCGCTCTATGAGCCGAACCCTAAGTCCCTCTGCCTACCTCTTGGTAGGCAGGGGGCAGGCCCCCTAGACTTCGACCAGAAACCAGGGTCAAGTGTGGCCCCATGAGCCGAACCATGAGTCCCTCTGCCTACCTCTGGGCAGGCAGGGGGCAGGCACCCTGACTTCGACCAGAAGCCTGGGTCAGGTTGGGTCCCACGTGCCGAACCATGAGTCTCTCTGCCTACCTCTGGGCAGGCAGGGGGCAGGCCCCCTGGACTTCGACCAGAAGCCAGGGTCAGGCCGGGCCCTAAGAGCCAAACCCTAAGTCCCTCTGCCTACCGCTGGCCAGGCAGGGGCCAAGCCCCCTGGACTTCGACAAGAAGCCAAGGTCAGACCGATCCCCACGTGCCGAACCATAAGTCCTCTGCCTACCTCTGGGTAGGCAGGGGGCAGGCCCCCTGGACTTTGATGGTAGGTGAATTGTCGTGGGTCCCCACCGTTAAAAAAAGAGTCCAACTAATCCTAACGGGTAGCTAGGGTAAGTCGGGTCGTATCCACAGGGACGGCAATAGGTGTCTAGACTAGGTCTTCTTAAAAACTAGGCTAAGTCACACAAACAACACAAAGAGAAATGAATTGACTAAGTATGATGGTAGCAATGAACTATGTATGACAAGAACTAAGAGAAGCAACTAAAGTTCAAAGAAACTAACAAACTAGAGAAATGATGACTAAAGAGATGGAGAATTCAAATATGGGGAAGAGTAGGGTTAGGTTGGGTTCATAAGTGTAGTAGGATAATTGGGAGGTCAAGGTTGTAGGTTTGTCCTTGTCACTAAGGTCGGTTTGTGCTCTCGTGCCAAAGCTTAAGTCCGCACTCTCGTGTCTAAGACTAGACCCGATTACTCATGCAAATTATTACCCAAAATATAAGCATTCAACCACAAATCGATTACAAGATGAGAAGATGAAAACAAGTATGAGAAGCATGGCCACTACAACTCAAACAAGCAATTCAACAAACACATAGAGTGCTCGGTGTTGAATGTTGATTTTGTCCTAGTGAGGAAGGACGACGGGAGACTTCGTGCGGCTACTGTGACACTATGGTCCGGGCACCCGCGTCGGGCTCTCCGGCGATCACTAACGTTACTAGGCGCAAGAACAAGAATGGAAGACGGGAGACAGATTCGGGGAAGGGTTTGAATGATGAAACTGAGAGGAGGATGCCTGACTTGGATGCACCCATGAGAGAAAAGTCCTTACAAGAGATCATGGGGATTCCACCATACGCTCTTGGGGATGATGAGGATTTCCCTTTGGTAGTCAGACCGAATCCTGCGGGGAGGAATTCACAGGAGGATATGGAACCTCAGGAGGGTGACGAGGAAGAAAATGGGCCATGGCTCCACATCAAAGGTGGGAAGATAGTTGATGATAGTAAGACACATGTTGAACTACTGCAACTTTCTGATGAGGACGTCAAAGAGAAAATCGAATACTGGGAAACCGCGGTCTATGGTTTTATTGTAGGTGCGAATCCACCTTGACAGGTCCTAGAAGGTTTTTTGAGGAGAATTTGGAAGAACCATGTTATTGATAAGGTATCGTTCATGCCGAATGGTGTTTTTCTCGTACGATTTCAAACAATGGCTATGAGAGATATAGTATTACAAGCAGGATACTTTATGTTTGATAACAAGCCACTGGTGTTGAAGGCATGGCGACCTGACATTGATCTTGAAAAGGAGGATGTTAAGGTGTTGCCAATCTGGGCGAGGCTTAATAATCTACCCTTGAAGTTTTGGGGGACGAGTTTACCAAAAATTGCTGGCATACTTGGGAAATATCTTTAAAAGGACGAGGCTACTGCTCAAAAATCTCGTCTTGGCTATGCTAGGATCCTAATTGAGGTGACTGTAGGCCAGGAGTTTCCAAGGAACGTAACATTCAAGGATGAGAAGGGCATAGTGGTGAGCATCAAAGTGGATTATGACTGGTTACCTGTGCAGTGCCTACACTGTAAAAGAATGGGGCATGGAAAAGCTGAATGTAGAGGAAGACAGGTGACGAAGGAGGGAGGTCAGAAGAAGGAGTAGAGGCCTGTTCAAAAACAGGCTACCATGATGCATAGTGAACCTCCGGTGTCAAATATTGAACCACAGGCAAAGATCATTAATTATGTGCAGTATGAGGACCAGAAGCAGACTGCAAACAATGATGCAGAAAAGGAAGTCACTGCAGTTCATAATACACCAAGGTCTGAGGACAATAATGTGCTAATGGTAGAATTGGCAGGGGATAGTCCGAAGGTTAGGGAGGTTAGGAGCCCTACTTTTAAGGATAAACTTACTGGCAGACCTTCTATTGGGTCGGGTCAGGCAGGTACCTCCATACTCAAATTACGTAAATGAATTTCAGGTTTTGGAATGTAAGGGGGATGAACAGGGGGCGGAAGCAGGAGGAAATTTCTAAATTTTTAGCAAGTAATAATGTAGGTCTTTTTGGTTTGCTTGAGACTAAAATAAAGCCTTGTAATCAAAGGAAGGCAATAAACAGTAGGTTTAATAGATGGTGTTTGACAACTAATAGCCATATTCATCCGGGTGGAAGGGTGTGGGTATTTTGGGATCCAAATCAATGTGAGGTCCTTATAAAGAAGTACACGGATCAGCTTATACACTGTTCGGTGGAGGAGTTGCAAAGTGGAAGGAAGTATGAGGTAACTTTTGTATATGCCTTTAATAAGATTGGGGAAAGGGAGCCTTTGTGGAGAGATTTGATACAACTGCATAAACAGATTAAGGGTGTTTGGTGGGTTGGGGGGGGGGGGGACTTTAACTGTGTCCTCAACCCGGGAGAGAGACTTGGAGGAGGTTTTAACATCAATGAAGCTCGACCCTTTCAGCTTTGCATTGACTCTATGGCTTTAGTGGATTGTCCGGCAGATGGAGCGTTCTTTACTTGGTCTAACAAACAACCCCCTGAGACTAGGGTATATAGTAGACTGGATAGGGCAATGGCGAATCAGGAATGGTTAGATATGTTCGATGATTATAGAGCGAATTTTTTACCGGAAGGATTATTTGACCATAACCCTTGTTTGATGTTGGGAATGCAAAGAAAGAAATCTGGTAATAGGAGCTTTAAGTACTACAATATGTGGAGTCAAGCACCGAGTTTTGGAGATATTATCGATAAGTCTTGGCGCCAACCAGTGGAAGGCACGAAGATGTTCATGTTGACTACTAAGCTTCGTAGACTTAAGGGTCCCCTTAAACAACTGAACAGATGTCATTTTCAGGAAATTGAACGCCAGGCAGATATTGCACAGGTACATCTTATTGAAATTCAGAAACTACTGTGTGCAAGGCCTGAAGACGCTGAGTTGGTGCAAGCTGAATGCAGTGCTGCAGCGAAGTACAGGGAATTAGATGAAGCCAGGAGTACATTCCTCAGACAGAAAGCGAAGATGCACTGGTTGAAGGAAGGTGATAGCAATACAGCGTTCTTTCATGGAACGTTGAAGGCTAGACGGATATCTAATACAGTTACCCAGGTGGTGGACAGAAATGGGGCGATGAGAAACTCTCCTGAATCTGTTCAAGAGGCTTTTCTCGATTATTATAAAACCCTTCTTGGAGACAGGAAGGATACAGTTCGAGTCCACCATAGCATCATGGAATTGGGAGCGAGGTGTACAAATGCACATCATGATATCTTGCTGGAACCGATTACAAATGAGGAGATTAAACAGGTGATTTTTAGCATTCGGAATGATAAGGCACCTGGTCCGGATGGGTACTCAAGCAAGTTCTTTAAGGATACTTGGACGATTATTGAGGAGGATGTTTGCGAGGCAGTTAAGGACTTCTTCAAAACTGGTAAGATGCTAAAGCAACTTAATACGACCATGATCACGCTCATTCCCAAAGTTGATCGGCCTACATCCGTCTTACAATTTCGACCTATTGCTTGTTGTAACATAATTTACAAATGCATCTCGAAGCTGTTGTGTAATAGATTGGCAAAGGTATTACCTGACATTATATCTCCGGTCCAAGGAGGATTTATACGAGGGCGGAGTATTGTGGAAAACATTTTAGTATGTCAAGGTTTGGTCAGGCTGTACTCTAGAAGTGCGGTTTCCGCAAGATGCTTGATCAAGATGGATATGCAGAAGGCGTATGATACGATTGAGTGGGAATTTTTGAATCAAATGCTAGAGCATCTCCAATTCCCGGATTTGTTCCGTCAACTGGTAATGCAATGTGTTACAACGGCATCCTTCTCATTGAACTTAAATGGCGAGAATTTTGGCTTCTTCCCCGGGAAAAGGGGACTGAGACAGGGTGACCCGATTTCTCCGCTGCTATTCACTATTGTATGGAGTACTTGACGAGGTTACTGATGCACACTACTGAGAATGAGGATTTCTCCTTTCATCCTATGTGCAAGCAATTAAAGCTTTCGAGCCTTATGTTCGCTGATGATCTGTTGCTGTTTAGTAAAGGGGACGTGAGTTCCATGATGGTACTACTCCGCACGTTCTCTACGTTTTCGGCTGCATCAGACTTAACGATGAGTCGAGGGAAATCGAACATGTACTTTAATGGGGTTAAACCTGAGGTTAAGAGGAACATTCTTGCTGTCTCGGGATGCGCTGAAGGTCATCTCCCGTTCAGATACCTTGGCGTCCCCATAAAAAGCTCGAGATTGACGGTCCTGGACTGTCAACCCCTAATCAACGCTGTTACGGAGAGAATAAGGAAGCTTGGGCCAGAAAATTGTCGTATGCCGGAAGAATTGTGATGGTAAAATCGGTGCTTAGCACCTTACATAATTACTGGGCTACCATTTTTCTAATCCCGACGGGTGTTATTAAACAGATTGACTCGATTTGTCGGAATTTCTTATGGGAAGGAGGGACTGGGTATACTAGAACCCCATTGGTAGCTTGGGATAAGGTATGTGTTCCTTATGATGAAGGAGGTCTTAATTTAAGTCAGAGTAGTAACTGGAATAAGGCAGCTATCGGAAAGTTGGCATGGTGGGTTGCTGCACATCCGGCCAAACTATGGGTAAAGTGGATTAATTCAGTTTATCTGAAAGGAACGACTTGGTTGAGTTACAACCCGACAAGTAATACTAGCTGGGGATGGCGTAAGATCTGCAGGGCAAGAGACGTATTTAAGTCAGGATTAGAGAATGGCGAATGGTCTGAGGCTAATCCGTACACTATAGCGAAAGGATACGAATGGTGCAGGTGGAAGAATGAGAAGAATAACTGGTACAGGCTGATTTGGAGTAAGTGGACGCTTCCTAAGCATCCGGTTATAGCGTGGCTGCATCAAAGGGGTGCTATGAACACAAAGGACAGACTGTACAGGCTGAATATCGTCAATGATGACCGCTGTTGCATTTGCGAGCAACATACGGAGGTGTTGCAGCACGTTTTCTGCTGCTGTCCATACAGTAGCAGAGTACTAAAGAGCCTCGAAACATGGATGGGCTGTGAGTTGAAGGAGGACATACCAAATCAGTGGAGGATATCGATTCGAGGGTCAAAACTGAAAAGAGTGCTAACAAATGGAGTTATTAATGCAGTGATTTACTATATATGGCAGCAACGGAACAAGAGCCGAATAGAAGGAATGGTACTTAGACCGAACTACTTAAGCATTGTATTAATTAAAGAGTTGCAAATTTATTTTCGTAACTTGAGAGTTGGGAAAATGAGCAAGAGGGACACTACTTATGTAACTAGAATCATAGAACATTGTACATGATTTTTTGAGTTATTAATATACTTACCATTTACCAAAAAAAAATACATAGAGTGCTCAACTAGTGACTAGCAATAAAGATTCCACCTTTTCCCTTAATCAAACCCTAATTACCCATAATCCACACTTAATCCCCCTACTAACCCCACAAAGAGTCTACTCACACATAATCAATCTAATACTAACAATGATAAGAGAAATCAACATAAACAACAAAACATTCATCATGAACAAACAAGAACAATAAACAATATGTAAAGATTAAAACTTGAAAGATTAACAAAGAATAAGAGAAAGGAGATTATACCAACTAACAAGGAGATAAAAAGATGAGAACTTGCATTAATAAGAAAAACCCAAATAATCTCCCAAGGTTTTCAAGCTTGGATGAGTCTTCAAGAATCTCCTTAATACAAGACTAATTAACTAGATTAAACTAAGATTAACAAAAGATTAATATGAAACTAAACTATAGATGAAGAGAGTCTAATTAGGGTTTTGAATGTTGTAGAGAGGTCTAAAATAATCTAGGGTAATGTAATGTGCTTAAACAATACAAGGGAGGAGTATTTACAAGGTTACAAGAGTGAAGGAGGAGAAAAGAAAGTCACGCGGCTACAGCACTTCTTCCCGGTCGGGAAGGAATGGTCCTGGTCGGGATGGGCCATCCTTCCCGGTCGAGAAGCTCTCTTCCCGGTCGGGATCAAGCATAACACCGGGCTGTGTTATCCATAACACCAGGCGGTGTTATTGCTCTTCCCGGTCGGGACGGCCAGATCAGTAGCCTCTTCATTCATGCACTCCTTCCCAACCGGGAAGGGTCTTCTAGGCCTCTTTCGTGATCATTAAGGTCCCTCCTTGCTTCTCATGGGCTTCCCATCAATTCTCGATGCTTGGGATCGAGTCTACGGGGCTCGGGAACGGGTCCCAAGGTCTCGGGATCGAATCTAAGGCACCGAGTGATCGTTCCTTCTCTTCGTTGGTTCCAAAACTGTATGAAACGAGTCGGAATCGTTCCAATTCACCATGAATGGTCTTGGGAACCTAAAACGAACTAGAAGAAGCATGAGTAGCCCAGAAACCGCTCCAAAGAGCGATTTCACAAGGGAAAACGGGACCAAACACAGCAAATTAGGCACTACAAACTACACTTATCAGACTTCGACCAGAAGCCAGGATCAGGCCGGACCCCATGAGCCGAACCATGAGTTCCTCTGCCTACCTCTAGGCAGGCAGAGGGCAGGCCCTCTGGACTTCGGCAAGAGGCCAGGGTCAGGCCGGGCCCCACGTGCCGAACCATAAGTCCCTCTGCCTACCTCTGGGCAGGCAGGGGGCAGGCCCCCTGGACTACGACCAGAAGCCAGGGTCAGGTCGGGCCCCATGCGCCAAACCATAAGTCCCCCTGCCTACCTCTGGGCAGGCATGAGGCAGACCCCCTGGACTTCGACCAAAAGCCATGGTCAGGCCAGGCGGCAAAGTTGAACCAGCAAGGCCTGAGGCAACTCAGCCTTGTATAAAAACATATATAAGCCCCTCTGCCCACCTGCAGTCAGGTAAGGGGCAGGCCCCCTGGACTTCGACTAGAAGCCAGGGACAGGCCAGACGTCATAGCCGAGCCAGCAAGGCCTGAGGCACACTCAACTTTGTATAAAACATAAGTCCTTCTGTGTGCGTCAAACATGCAGGGGCATGGCTATCGAACTTCGGCCAGGTTCAGTGATCGGTCGAGGTAGGTCATTCGATTAACAAGGTCTAATGAATACTTGGCCTTGTAAAAAAATATATAAGTCATACTGCCTACATCAGAGCAGGCAGGGGGCACGTTTCTCGCGCTTCGACCAAAGCTCATAAATTGGCCGAGCCAAGATCGCCGACCGATAAGGCGTAAAAATTAAATACTCGGGCTTGTATTTAAGCATAAGTCCTTATGTCTGCCTCAAAACAGGCAAGGGGCACGGCCCCCAAGACCTAGACAAGGTCCATAAACTACCCTGGCAGGCCTTTGGCACCCTGACACATCCGTATGAGATATATCAGGGGATGAGCGTTGATCACAGGGCTTAGTGATTTCCTAGTCATGTATAGAATGATAAAACCCCATGTACACCTCCGAGTACACAAAAGGCACGACATCTGACGCCCTGAAAGAGTCCAGATGACGCTAAGGCAGACGCGCCAACAAGGCCCAATGAATACCTGGCTTCGCATAAAAAACAAAGTCCGCCATTCAATTTGTCGGTCCAACCATGCTTGACACCAGACCCGCATACTCAGTATCCGACTCCGCTGAGGGCAAGTTGATGGGGGATAAAACCCCCAAACACATAGGCCCGACTCCCGGGACTGAGAAGGCCCAAATGGGTCCTAGCTGACCCTAGAGGCCGAACCCCCTATCAGACGACCCCCCTTACGGGTAGTCATTAACTGACTCAGAGAGACTTCTCTACTGATCACCATGCTGATGTCATGGGTGACATCACCCTACTACATCCTTTCCCCTATAAATACCCCACTTAGGGTGAGGGGAAAAGAGGAATTGATTCACACATATTCCTCCCTATTTTCTCTCTACCTCTCTTATCTCCCTAAAAATCTATATTCAGTCATATATTTTACTAACTTGGGCGTCGGAGGCTCCGCCCCGAGGGTTCCCCCGGGCCTGGAGTTCACCTTGCAGGATCACCGTTGGCACACATCCGGAGCCGAGAAGAACCGCGAAGCCCGAGGTCAGGGACCCGTTTCCATACCGAAACAGGTGTTATATGTTGTTTTTCATTTTGTAAAATATTATTAGATAATTTATATAAGTAGTTATTAGTTTCAGCTTCTTTTAGTTCAGCTCAGCTTCTATCAGTCCAGCTCAGCTCTTATCAGACCAGCTCAACTCAGCTCAGCCCTGTTTCAGCCAAAAAGAACAGGGCCTTAATCTGATCGTATCTGGTAAAGAATATAGTACGGAGTATTATTTAGTTACTTATTAGTAAAATAAAATTACTCATGTACAATTGACATGTTCCGTCCAAAAATGTTTGTTCCATTTTGCACAATATATATTCTTGATGGAGGTGTTTTTGGTGAAGAATTGGGCGAGGATAGTGGGAATTTGAAGAGTTTCATTGATGAAAACACAGATATAATAGAGGGAATTCAAGAGTCTACCCCCTTTATGCTTGTTGAACCTTCAATCCCCTCCGCTTGCCCTCCTCTTGAGCTTCATGCCGCTTCTTATGAGCCTATTGTTGAGGATGTTGAACTTTAGGATGAGTTGAGTGAGGTGATAAGAGTTGTGAAGTCATGGGATATGAATGATGAAATCAAGTCGCCCATTTGTGAGAATCCAATAAAGTATTATGAACCCCTTGTGTGTAATTAGGATCTTGGTTTAGAAGAGGTTGAAACCGCTTGTATGAGCTTTAAATCTCTTCTTATTGATGATGTGGGCGAGAACGATGTTTTAGGATTGGGAGATATTGGGCTGGAACTTGTTGATGACTTGGGTTTGCTTGATGAAAAGAAGAGGGTTAAACTCCCTTTTGACCCTTGTGTTATAAATTCAAGCCTTGGTTGTGCTAGGAGATGGTGCTTAGGGAGGAACAGGTCGGTAAAGCTTGTAGGATGGATAGACCCCAGAGACAACATGAAAGATGATAATGGGTTTTTGGGTGACTACTTCTTGCTTTCGACTTGGAGGCTATGGAGGATAGCTTGGCTCGTTAGCTTGAGCCCTCATTATGATGTGGCTTGTGCGTTTTACTTGCTCCTCCGAGCCCTTGATGGCTATGGATAAGAAGGAGGAATCCACCATTCTCGGTTTGACAGAGTTCCTAAAGAACCGTCATGTTGTATATTCCCCTTTCCCTCTTCTTTTGAGCTTTTGTGATTGTAATTGTGTTATTTGTGTATTTATTTCTAGGATTTGTGTGTTTCGTGGAACTCTGGTAATTTGGAATTTTCTTGAGCGATGTGAGGGAGGAATTTTGATGGTGTTTATTCAGTTCATTTGATAGGTCTTAGTGAAGATGAAATTTGAGAGGAGTTGTTGATGATAGAAGTTTGGATCTTAGGCAAGGAAGTCGGTTTTTAAAGCTTTTGGCAAGCTTTTTGGGACGGGATTCGAGATCCCGGCGTGTTAGTTGCCTTGTGGGTGAAGTTATCAAGAGGATTGAAGTGCTAGAAGAGTCATCCCGACCGGGAAGGATGTCATCTCGACCGGGATGAAGTTGGCTTGGAAACTGCAGCTTCTGGAGGTCCATCCCGACTGAGAAGAGGACCATCTCGACCGGGAAGGGACCATCCCGACCGAGAAGGGACCATCTCGGCCGGGATGGGTTCCAGCCTCCCCTTTTTGCCTTCTCTTCGTCATTTGAGCCCACCCAACCATTTTATACCCCCTCCCAACCTCCCTACCTACCCTTGCAACTATCATGTGACCACTACACTTCATGTATACACCTTCATCTCTTCTTCACTTCACTATACACCGAGTTTCCCCTCAAATCTCACCCTCATTATACCATTGCAAGCTTAGTACTTCAACCATGCGATCTTATCAAGAAAGAAGAGGAATAACAATGAAGAAGACAAGCAAAGTGCCATTATCGAACATTGAGACGATGGAGACTTATGAGTTGCTAACCGTTTGGTAAAGCGACTCTCATTTCTTTTCCGTCTTTTATTGCTTGTCTCCCTTTGTATGTTCCCCCTCCTTTATCCTTATCATTTGTGTCATGGTGGCCCTCGGGGCCTTGGTACTCTTTCATTTGTGTCATGCTCCCGACTCTCGATGACGTGACTACATCGAGAGTCATTTCAAAAATCCAAATTTACAAGCCTTTTCACTTTTTCTTCATTTTTCACTTTTTACGATTTAGTCGGATTTAGGCGGAATCCGGGCTAGGTGACTTGATTACACCTAATCCTCCCCTCCCATTTCCTTTTATTTCCTTCTTTTTGTTTCTTCCCCCATCCATATCTTTTCTCGTCTCGGCCCACGGTGACTTGATTACACCCCGGCCGGACACATTCTACCTTTTCTCCGCTTTTCTTTTTGTTTTTTAGCTTTATTTTCGTAGTTTCTTTTCTTTTAAGTGTCTCCACACACTACCGATCAAGCATGAGGACATTGCTCGGTTTAAGTGTGGGGGGGCGATAGCCTAGTGTAGTTTAGTTTTATTTTCGTAGTTTTTTCGAAAAATCTTAAAAATCCCTAAAAATTTGAAAATTTTCATAAAAATCAAAAAGATTTTGTTTTGTGCCTCTTTCTTTTGTGTCGTATTTTTGTTGTATTGTGCGTTTTGCCTCCCCATTTCCTTATAGGTTCCTTGATCGCCGTAATTTTCGGAAAGCTCAAGACATCCGGTAACGTCGTTCTATCTGTTTTCCTCTTTGTCTCTTGTGGAGTGGAGGAGATTTGTGATGATGTGTGCTCGGGTGGAGCTTGTTGAAGGTTGTGGTTGTTTTGGTTGCTTATGTGGATGTTTCGGGGTGGTGTTTGTTGTGTTTGTATGTTTGTTTTCTTTTCTCTTGTTTTGTTTTGTTTTGTTTTGTTGTGTGTGTCTCATTTTCTTTCAACCTTGTTGTGTTTTGTTTAGTTTGTGTCTTGTGTAATAAAATGTTTTCGAAAACCCGGTTTTGAGGCTAGTGTGCAATTGTTTACTTTCCCTTTCTAGTAATATGAGTCGAGTCTTGGACTTTAGTCTAGTAAAATGACCCTAAATCAATAGTTTCGTTGATCCTTTACCTTGAGTCCACCTAGCTTACTAGGGATTTACTACGGGATTTACATTTTGACCCCTATGACCACCCACGGAATGAAAAGGCCTTGGTTGCCGAGTCCCGTCTCTTAGGTGACCGTGTTCGAAATTGTTTGATTAGTCCAAGTTTCTCCTCTTTTGTGGGTTCGAAGGGAAGGGCCCGTCCCAACTTACCCATTTCCCTACCTCATACACATTTCCACAAATAATTTGCAAAATTGTTGAAATTCTTACTTGGTTACAAGAAATGCCTACAAAACAAAATCATTCAAAAGGCAAGCCAAGTCAAAAAAAAGAAAAAGGAGAAAAAGAAAGAAAGAAAAGAAAAAAGAAAAAGAAAAGGCACAACAAATGAAAAACAAAATACAAAAGAAGAAAAAGAAATGGCATAGAAGCTCAAAAGCCAAATGCAAAAGAAAAATGCCAAAGAAAATCATCTCACAAAAAGAATTCTCACCCCCTCAAAAATAAGCCTTTACCGACTGTTATCGTGAAGAGCCTACCAAAGGACCGAGTCCCTAGGAAGGATGATAGCAGTAATAGTCGGTCTCTTCCCTCATTTTGCAATCATATTCCACCTTTTTACTTGGACTAGTTGGGCGATTTTGAGCATGGGACGACCCTCTTGGCTTATCGCTAAAGGGGGCGGGGTCTCACTTACCTACAGTGTCGACTAACACCGTGGTTCATCACTTTTCCATCCCGCCTATCGTCCCGTAGTACGTTCTTAGAAGGATAGGAGTACCTAGGTAAGTTACCAACGTTTTTATTGCTTTGTTGTCATACTATTAGGGTTTTGTTCATTTCGATTTGTGTTATTAGCTTGCGAACGTTGTCACTTACCTTGAGTCCTAAACCGGTGTTTCTTTCACCGCTTTGTTGAGGGAAGCGGTATTTATTTTTTTTCTTGGATGCAACCGATTGTTTGTTTGTTTGTATGTTGTGTGTTTATGTGTTTTCGTGTCCGGTTGCATCCACAGTTTTGTCGCAAGACCTCACTTGCCTTGCGGAGAGCACTTTTCCTCTAAGTGTTCTCGCATGAGTTGAAAGGGCGTAGGGTGCGCTAATACCCGCTCGGTTAGTAGTCTAGTTTCTTTTAGTTTTTAGTTAGTTGGTGCTTACTCGAGGGCGAGTAAGGGTTAAGTGTGGGGGAGTTGATAAGTGTGTTTTGTAGTGCTTATTTGTTATGTTTGGTCCCGGTTTCTCTTGTGAAATCGCTCTTTGGAGCGGTTTCTGGGCTACTTATGCTTCTTCTAGTTCGTTTTAGGTTTCCAAGACCAATCATGGAGAATTGGAACGATTCTGACTCGTTTCCTACACGTTTGGAGCCAACGAAGAGAAAGAACGATCACTCGGTGTCTTAGATTCGATCCCGAGACCTTGGGACCCATTCCCGAGCCCCTTAGACACGATTCCGAGCACCGAGAATTGATGAAAAACCCATGAGAAGCAAGGAGGAACCCTTGAGATCGTAATTGAGGCCTACAAGACCCATCCCGGTCGAGATGATGACCATCTCGGTAGGGATGAAGAGTACAAGCAAAGACAGGCCTCTAATGGCCCATCCCGGTCGGGATCATCACCCTTCCCGGCCGGGAAGGTGCACCTGAAGCCCCGCGTCAATTCTTCTCTTCTCCTTTGCTCATGAACCCTTATAAATACCCTTCCTTTGTATTGTTGAAGGATGTTCTTCATTACCCACTAAACCCTAGACTACTTTAGCCTAGATTAGGCTAGATTAGTGTAGATTAGTCTTTAGTTAATCGTTAATCTTAGTTTAATCCTTGTATGAAGGAAATTATTGAAGAATTCAACCAAGATTGACAACCTTGGTTGATGTATTTGGGTTTTCTTATTATTACAAGTTTTCAATCTTTCCTCCTTACTAGTTTGGTATAATTTCTCTTCTCCTTTCCTTTAATCTTTGTGTTATCATTCAAGTTTTAATCTTTGTTCATTGTTTTGTTCATTGTTCATTGTCTTTACTAGTTTCATTATGAATGTTTTGTTGCTTGTGTTGTTTTCCCTTCTTTGTGTTAGTATTAGTTTGAACATGTGTGAGTAGACTTTTTGTGGGGTTAGTAGGGGTATTAAGTTTTGATTATGGATGATTAGGGTTTGATTGTGGGTAAAGGTGGATTCTTTGTTACTAGTCACATGTTATGCACACTATGTGTTTGTTGAATTGCTTGTTAGACTAGTAGTTGCAAATACTTCTCTTGCGTGTCTTCCTCTTCTCATTGTGTGATTGATTTGTGGTTGAATCCTTGTATTTTGGGTAACATCTTGCATAAGTATTTGGGTTTTGTCTTTGACACGAGAGTGCGGACATTGGCTTTGACGCGAGAGCGCGGACCAACCTTAGTAACTAGGTGAACCTTGAACCATCGATCTCCCAACTATCCTACTACACTTATGAACCCGACCTAACCCTATTCTTTCCTTGTTTCATTTCTTCATCATCTTAGTCATTGTTCCCTTAGTTAGTTGAATTCTTTAGCCTTAGTTGTTGTCCGTAGCTTAGTCCTAGTCATAGTGTTATCCCCCTTCTTATCGTTCTAGATTAGCTTAGCCTTGAGACCTAGTCTAGTCTTTAGGTGAAACTTAGTCGAAACCCTCTTTACCGTCCCCGTGGACTCGACCCGACTTACCCTATCTACGTGTTAGGATTAGTTTGTTTTTATTTGTTGGTAGGGACCCACGGCAAATCCTTACCATCAACGTTCAAGATTCCACGTTCGTCAAATCCCTACTTCCGAACCTCGACGATTTTCAGGTATTTGTTTTTATCTTTTTAGAGCATCTTTAAAATAATTAATCATCTTCATCCTAATGCTTGTTTTATTTTTCATTCCTTTTTTTTTTTGGTATTTATAATATTATTTATCTTCATTATTCACAAAAAAAAATGAAGGTTGAATATGAATGAATGAAGGTTGAATATTTAATGAATGTTTAAATAATTTGTTCTGAATCGTATGTATAATCATCTTTCTAATTATGAATGTGACTTTGCTAATGATGATTGAAGAATAATTGACTGTATGGCTTTTATTTTCCATTTTACGATTTCAGTTTTGTAGTCACACACTTTAGGTTGTACAGTCAAACAGTTGATGTTGTATAGTCACACTCATTATATTGTAGAATCACACAAATTCCTGCATTTATTAGTGTATGTAATCATCTTTGCTAATGATGATTGAAGTATAAATAAGTACGAGTATAATTTAGTTGTATAGTCACAGAGATTATGTTGTATAGTCACACAGTTGAAGTTGTATAGTCATACTCGTTATGTTGTAGGATCACAGTCATTATGTTGTAGGATCACACCGTTTATGTTGTATAGTCACACAGTTAAAGTTGTATAGTCACACTCATTATGTTGTACAATCATGCAGTTGTACAGTCATTGTAGTCACATATTCAGTTGTATGTGTGATTTAGATTGATTGTGTGTTTTGTTGCAGCGAAATGATTGGTGGAAAGAGGAATGTTGGTAAAAGGGGCGGTGGGAAGAAGAAGGTCGTGGAAGATACAGCGACCGACCACGTAATTGGACAATGTATTGTTGCGCACGTAACGGAGACCATCGTTAAACTCTTGAGTATTTATATGGGATAAAATGTTTACTTTAGGATGAACGTACTATATGTAAAGGATGTTTGGTGGGTTAGAATGTTTTTATGTTTGACGTACTATAGGTAAAGGATGGACTTTTTCTAATGTAAATATATTTTCATCGCTATTTTCTAGTTTCATAATTAATCTGGTCTATAGCAAAATCACTTATCCTTTCACCTTTAATACCACCCAGCTGTGCACCAATTGGTTTGTAGCCAAAAGTGGTCGTATTTGTATAGTCACATTCGCTTTGTTGTATAGTCACACTCGCTATGTTGTATAGTCACACTGCTAATATTGTATAATCGGGACAGATTTTGGTTTTTCATTTTGTATAGTCACACTCGCCATGCAGTAGAATCACACTCATTATGTTGTAGAATCACACTCATCTTGTGCTTAATGTCAAACGTCAACATAATGAGTGTGACTATATAGCATAATGAGTGTGACTATACAACTGAAAGTGTGTCACCTTGCAATTATTCTTCTTTTTTTGTTGTATGAATTGAAGTCGCTCATTTTACGTCTAACGATCACCTGTTGTAATATTTGTGATGGGAGAGTAGAACGTTTCAGTAATTTTCCGAATTTTTAAATGCGTTTTAAAAACATGAAATCAATTGTAAAAGAAACCAACATGAATGGAGGTTGAATATTTAATGAATGTTTAAATATTTTTGTATGTGATTAATACTTTCGTTTTTTTAGAATGTCGTTACTGAAGAAAGTCATAGTTGTCCATTCACCCATATTCAACTTTCATTTTTTTTTTGATAATGAAGATGAATAATTTTATAAATATAAAAAAAAAGGTATGAAAAATAAAACAAGCATGAAGATGAAGATGAAGATGATTAAACGAATGATACCTTAATCCCAAGATATTCTAAAGTTGCGTGATTCTACAACTTAGCGAGTGTGACTATACAACATAATAAGTGTGACTATACAACTGAATATGTGACTACAATGAGTGTACAGCTGCGTGATTCTACAACATAATGAGTGTGACTATACAATATAATGAGTGTGACTATACAACTGAAAGTGTGCGACCTTGCAATTCTGCAAAAATATTACGCATGATGAAGATGATGATAGGATGAAGATGAAGAAGTTCATCAAACTTCCGTATTCATCAAGCTTGAAGATGAAGATGCTCTTATTTTTTGTTGGATAAATGAAGCTTGAAAATGAAGAAACTTTTTTTGTTGAATGAATTAATTTTGAAGATGAGGATGTTTTTTTTGTTTAATGAATGAATTGATCTTGAAGATGATGATGCTTTTTTTTTTGTTGGATAGATGAAGATGAAGATGAGAGAATATCAAGTGGTAAGGAGTGAGACTAGTGGTAAGAAGTGAGAGTTTGATTGAGGGAATGGTTGCTTTTTGCTTTTCTCCTTTTCTCTCTCCACTACTGCTGACATCTACTTTTTTTTTTAACATCATTCATCTACGTCATCCATCCAACCCAAATCAATGGCCAACAACACAACTTCCCAACTTCCCAATCCACACCAAACTCTCCTGAACTCATTTCTATATATATATATATGTGTGTGTGTGTGTGTGTGTGTGTGTGTGTGTGTGTGTGTGTGTGTGTGTGTGTGTGTGTGTGTGTGTGTTATAGACCTGAGGTGATAGTAAAAGAAGTAAGCAGTCGTAACAATAGAAATCATGGAAGAAAATAGGCCAATATTTGAAAATCCCAACTAAAGACGCGAGAAAAAAACTAAGAAAGATCAAAGTCATAATTCAATATGATTACGTTCTCCAATAAAAGAAAAAAATGAATTATTAGTTATTATGCATTAAGTCTTATAGCGTTATATCTTATTTTCGTCAATAATCACTCACTTGTGTTATGATTTCACCACTTTCAGTCCACCCTATTTTTTCTGTCATTCATTTAACATACATGTCATATATATATCCGTAACTTGGATCATTAAATCTTCCTAAGCTCTGTCTGGTTCATGCCAAAGTAAATAAACTTACAAAGAAATGAAATCAAAACAAAAAAAATGAACAAATATAAAATAAATATTGGACAGTGAGGCAAAAAGACAGAACTGCAATTTATAAAGGCCATAAAGCAATATAGTCCCGTGCGGTGCACGGGTATGGCGACTAGTTAAAAGTTAAACACGAATCTACCAATTGATTGCATTTAATAGTTTAATACCATAGAAAATTGTGTTAATTATTATGTATTATTCCCTCCGACTCAGCCATTTTGTTTAAAAAAAAGTAGACAAGTGACAATGAAATAAAGAGTATTGGTATGAAATATACTCCCACCATCCTACCATGATTGTCCCTTTTCATTAAAATACTCTTCATATATAATGAGAAAATGAGACGATTTTTTTGTTACAAAGATAGTATATAAGCAAATGAACCGAGAAAACATCATGAAATGATTATCACCGTGAATGATATTCTTACCCCCACTGGATAACCTAACAATCGAGTCAACCAATTAATTACGAAAAGGCTAGACTTACACGCGGTGTATGGAATTTTCATACACAACCAACTATATCGCGCCACGTGGCAAACCAAAGGTGATTAGTCTAGGGTTAGTTTAGTAATTTTGCATCTTCGGTTAATTGTTGAAACTTTTTTATTTTGCATTTTTGATTAATTTAAAATATACCATTATATAATATGATTACATTTTTGTGTTTTTTTAAAATTTTGATCTATTATTATTATTATTATTATTATTATTATTAGTAGTATTAGTATTTTTTTTTGCAAAGAGTTATCATTTCATTTCGATGAGAAAGAAATTACAAGATGCAAAAATAATACCACACTAAGCCAAAGTGATAAACTCAAGCCAACTGCTCTAGAATCCTAGCATACTTAGGATTATCCTTCCTATATAGAAATCTAGTTTGAACTAAAAATTTGACCTGAGCCAAGATAGCATCAATTGAGGACTCTTTACCCGCGAAAAGACGCTTATTACGTTCCTTCCACAAGCCATAAACCAGAGCAGCAGTACTAATTCTAAGCCAGAGGTTCTTCCAATGTCTTCTATTCTTCGCATGAACCATCCATTTAATGGCAGCAACTAAATCAAGTTCCACCTTGCTAACTCCAACCCACTGAAGAACCCTCAACCAGATCTGCTTCGAGAAGGCACACTTGAAAAACAAATGAGAAGAACTTTCTTCATCTTAGCAACACAAACAGCATCTGTTAGCGAGGAGGAATCCTTTCTTCTGATACATATCTGTGGTAGCTAGTTGCTGCTGCAGAGCCAAGGAAGTTACCACTTTGTGGCTTGGAAGAAACACAGTAGAGGAAAGAAAAAGATGCCATCTTTTCCTCACTGGATTTCTAAGACATATATACAACTTTTGAACCTGAAAGTGTGAACCGGATACACAATCCTGCAGGAGAGCTTGGGCCTCTGTCACAGAACCACAATGCTGCACCAATCTATCACGAACTGTAAGAGCATTCTTAATACCAGAAGGGAAGAACTCTTTGGGAGCTATAGTCCAAATAGAATTAGCACCAAAAATATAAGTTCTACACCAAGTAGTCCAAATGCTAGACGGAGCTTGAGAGTAAATCCAAACCCATTTCGATAGCAAAGAAACATTCCAATCTTGCACATCCTTAATGTTGAACCCACCAGAATCCCAAGGAAAGCAGATTTCCCTCCATTTCTTAAAAACCAAACGCCTTTCATCACCCTTAATACCCCAAAAGAAGTTTTTGCAAAGTCTATTCAGAACTTTAGCAATTCCCTTAGGTAATAGCATACTTGAACACCAAAAATTTTCTACGCCAAAGATTACTGAATTAATCAATTGTGCCTTCCCTGCATAGGACAAAAATTGAGTAGACCAATGGCCAATAGAATGTTGTATCTTCAATAGAAGGGAGCTAAACATATTTATGCTGACTCTTGCATCAGACAAAGGTATGCCAAGATACCTAAACGGGAAAGAACCCTCAACAAAACCTGTCTGCAACAAAATAGCATGTTTCACTTCCGGAGCAACACCACCAAAATATATACAAGTTTTGTGCACATTTGCCTCCAATCCTGACATCAACCCAAAAGTATCCAAAGCACCTATTATTATTATTATTATTATTATTATTATTATTATTATTATTATTATGCTTCTTATAAATAAGCGAATTTTATTGAAGAATCAAAATACAGCTTTTAAAAAAGAAAAAATGAAAATATATATAACGTAAATATATTATTATTATACATAACGTAAATATATTAAAATAAATAATTAATAGTTAAAAATTTTGAAAAAAAAAATATTGAAATTTTCGAAAATAAAAATATATTAAAATTTTCTTTGAAAAAAAAATGTTGAAATTTTCGAAAATAAAAGTATATTAAAATTTTTGAAAAAAAAAATATTGAAATTTTCGAAAATAAAAGTATATTAAAATTTTCGAAAAAAAAATATTGAAATTTTCGAAAATAGAAGTATATTAAAATTTTCGAAAAAAAAAATATGTTGAAATTTTCGAAAAAAAAAGTATATTAAAATTTTCGAATATAAAAAAAAAATTACTAAACATATATAAATATTATAATATATTAATATCTTTCACAAATAGGTAAATATATAGAAAGTTAACTAATTAAATTAATTGCAATGTTAACAAATAAGAAATATTTTCAATTAATATTTTATTTCATCCCTTCTATATTTGTATAGATCTTTAAATATTTTCGTGTAATCTTTTTATAATGGAACATATATTTATAATTAATATTTTTTTAGATATGTAAAAAATCATGAATATAACCCAAAAATTAATTAAAATTTTCATAAGAAATTGAGCTTATTAATAATCGAACCCTGGACCAATTGACAATGATTTTATGACTTCATGTATCAGCCATTACACCACTGTACCTTTACTGATAACAAAAATGTCATTCAACTTAGTTATCATGTTGATCTCGTATTTTTGGATACGTAACAATCCACTACGATCATTGCTTAAGCACGATATTTTACATAAAATATTTATCAATTTACTTCGATCACTGCTTAAGCACAATATTTTATTATAAATATGTATCAACTGACATCGATCGTATAGAACATACGTTTTTACGCTGTCGATCATTGATGAAATACGCATGTTTCATGTAAAATACGTAACAATATTTCTCTGGGCAGTGCTTAACCGCGATGTTTTATGAGAAATACGTATCAACTTACACCGATCTTATAAAATATACATTTTCGCGTACGAAGTTGGGCCGATCATTGATGAAATACGAGGTTTCACGTAAAATTCGTTTGAATTTACATTGATCACTCTTTGAGCTCAATATTTCATGTAAAATACGTAACAATGTTATACCGATCACAACTTATAGTCAATATTTCATATAAAATACCAACAAATTTAAACGGATCATGTAATATAACATAACTGGTTGATGTACGAAAGTAATTATTGGCTTATTGCTACCCCAAAGTCTACCAAGTAATCGTAGTTAATTACTCATTTAATGCTCAAATGAATCATAAGATTTGAAGTTGTGCAATGGTTAGCACTGGTGGCCATTGCATTGTCGGTCCTGGTTTGATTCCTGGTCACGGCGAATTAAATATTTGTTTTTTCGTAGGCATATTTTGTTTCTATTATTGTTTCATCATCGATTGTACACCATTTTCTACCTCCTTACAAGATTTAGAATTAAGAATAGAATAAAATATCAACTGAGAATATTTCTTATATTATGTTGACAATGAATATATTGGAGTATATTATTTTAATTTATAAATTTAGATAGTGTAAATATATTGTAGGTTAATTTGGAGGGGAAATTGTTTTATTGGAGGGAAAATCGAGATATGGAGGGAAAATCAATATTTTTTTTTTAATTAATTGAAATGTTTGAAGTATATAAACACACTACAAGCATCATATATACAATTAATTATAACTTTATTTGTCTTACATTGTTTTAAAAATCTTTTACCAACATCGTAGTGAAAATGGCTGATAATACAACATTATTGGCAATGACAACGCAAGCTTTGGTAGAGGAAAAAAAATGCTTTGAATCTTATGGAAGCTAGGTTTTTCATCCAAAATTTTTTAAAAGAGGTTGGCCCTGAAACGGTTGAGAAGGTATTGGACCATATACCTCGCAATACGCAAAATAGTCTAAGGTACGTATATGAAGAAGAATATAATCATTTCTTATTTCATTATGTACATGACGAACAATTAAGATGGTGTCAGGTCGGTGATTACAAATATCTCCCGATGCCAATAGTGGACCCCTCAATTGTTGTTAGGATCGAAGGACAAACATACCGTGAAACACCTACACCTCCTCCTCCTACGAATGATCGATGGAGGAAGCGACGTCGATATCGCTATGGTAACGCACAATATTGAATTTTGATGAATTATGTCATTTTTTCACTTATTAAATTACTTTCATTTTTTATGATAATATTATCAATTCGACTCTTATTTTTCATGTATTTCAAATTGCTTCGTTATTAAAAATAAATTTTTTTTTATTTGTGTGCAATTTACTTATTATTTCATATTAATTTAGGCCTTATTAATTTCATACGTAACTAGTTCATTTATTGTTTCGTAGGTGCTAGTCGAATCCCTGACTTCGTAACCAATCTACAAGGACCTGTCAATATACATGGAACTAACGAGAACAGTAGTGCTTTCAAACTCGCTTCTTACAACGATTTAGTGTCATTCCACATATTCACTCGGGATGGCGTAAGACTCATCATCTTGCAACGCCAGCCTATAGATGTAGTCATTTTTTAATGTCAATGCAAGTGATCGCTGAAGTCGGCCGGACTCATCAGGGGTGTAGTACCCTACACGAAGATGCTCGTAACCCCGAACCAAATCTTTTCGCCAACGACTTAAAATATACTTCTCGGGAATATATTGAATTTTCTTCAACAATATTACACGAATAATATGCCTGCACAATATTCCTTTAAATTCAAAAAGTTTACAAGTACAAGAAAACTCACCAATAGCAATGTCAATGTTGACATTGTACTTTTTTTCTCGTCGAACCCAAGACGGTTGTGTGACCTTTTCTGTTGCAACAAACGAAGTGAAACTCCCAATGTTCAATTCCGTCTCGACATTGGTGAATAGTAGGCCTTGTACCTCCTCCTTCACGGCCGTGAACATATTATTCGTGTAAACCCTATGAAAAACTTCCTCGACTAGAATACTCTTGTCATACTGACATGGTCTATCAAGACAAACAAAGTTCAACTTTAATTCTTCCTCCACCTTGGTTTTTAGGGCATTTTCATAATTCTCAAGGAAAACAAACAACGTTGTCTCAGGATTGACGTACCCCTTGAAAAATCTGTTTGTTTGTTCACTTCTTTGCGTGGATGACATACTTGCACAGAAATTGTCCCTCCAATACAATGGAACCCATGATTCTCGTTTGACATATGAGTCTTTGATCCAACTATTGTCTTGAATATGATATTCATAAACAAAATCGAACCACGCCTTCTCAAATTCATCCGGATCTAAACATTCATGAACGGCTTTCCTCAGAGCAATGTCAATGTTTTTCCACTCAGTATGAGCCCCCAAATTCTTTGACGCGTTTCTTAGCATGTGCCAAAGACACAGACGGTGAGGAGTACCAGGAAATATGTCACTAACAGCCTTACCAATACCCTTGCACTGATCGATGATTATAACTGACGGAGGTCTGCCCATACAATCTAACCATTTCCTAAATACCCAAGTAAAGCTTACCGCATCTTCATGTGAAATCAAAGCGACAGCAAATACAATAGTACTACCGTGATGATTGACACCAACAAATGGCGTAAAGGGCATTTTGTACCTGTAACCGGAAATTGAAAAAATATTCATCTTTAATAATAATAATAATAATAATAATAATAATAATAACAAGCTGCTTTCGTCAAAGGGAAGTCTTTTTGAGAATACACTATTATCCCAAACCTTGATTAAAGGATATACTAGGAAATGTATCACTCCTAGATGCATGATTAAGGTAGATATCAGAAAAGCATTCGATTCCCTGCAATGGAGCTTTCTGCAAGATCTTCTTACTATGCTCAGTTTCCCCCCTTTATTTGTTAAATGGGTTATGGGTTTTATATCTAATCCTTGGTATTCTTTCAAATTGAATGGGGGTGTGTATGAATTTTTTGAAGGGAAAAGTGGAATCAGACAAGGGGATCCTTTATCCCCTTATCTTTTTGTTCTTAGCATGGAAGTTCTCTCAAGAGCTCAAAGAGAAATTGGAGGTTTGGAGCAAGTTTCATATCATCCTAAATGTTGCCGAATTAATCTAACTCACTTAATATTTGCGGATGACCTTATGATATTCTCAAGGGGGTATGTTCCTTCAGTACAGGCTATTAAATCGGAGCTTGATTCATTTGGGAATATGTCTGGATTAAATGCAAATCTTGAGAAAACATGCATTTATTTTGGTGGAACAAAGCCTGATGTTCGGCTCAGTATTCTGAAATGTACTGGTTATACATCCGGTACTTTTCCATTCCGATATCTTGGTATTCCACTAAATGATGCAACTATAAAAGTATCGATGTTTGATCCTCTTATCCTCAAGATCCAGAAAACTATAAGACATTGGACAGCTAGTCTTCTTTCCTATGCGGGTAAAGTTCAGCTAATTAACTCGGTAGTGTTTGGATTACATAACTTTTGGTGTTCGAGCATCCTTCTCCCTAAGACAGTTATTAAATCAATTGACAAATTATGCAAGGATTTCTTTTGGGGTATTAGGCCTGGTGAAAGACGGCTTACATTCAAAAAATGGGCGGATATTTGCCAGCCTTGGTATGCAGGTGGATTCAATGTCAAGCTGCTAAGTGCCTAGAATAAGGCTCTTCTTACGAAGTGGTTATGGCAGCTCTTAGAGGATAAAGGAAGCATCTGGATTCGATGGTGTAAAAGCTATATACTTTGTGATAACTCTATTTGGTTGATTAGATCAAAAGAATACTTTTCTTCGGGGCTGAAGAATGTACTGGCAGTAAGGGATGAGTACATTAGCAGGTGCGGCTCTATAGCTGCTGCTACTGCTACTGTAAATAATTGTGTAATTGGTGGCAAGTTTCGAGTATCTAGAGCTTATGCTTTCCTTCATAATCCTGTTCCTTTGGCTTGGAGTAAGTCCTTGATCTCCCCTATCTTGGTTCCTAGGCATAGAATTATTCTCTCACTAGCAGCTCAAGATAAACTGGCAACGGTACAGAAATTGCAGCAGAAAGGTTTTCATCTCGCTAACAGATGTGTTTTATGCGAGAAAGAGGAGGAATCTACTCGGCATTTATTCTTTAAGTGCTGATTTTCTAAGGCTGTTTGGCATCAAATGCAAAATTGGATTGACATTGTCATCCCTCATCTTGATCTTACTCATTCATTAAAATGGATCTCACAGGCTTGTAATAAGAAGCATTGGAAATCGGACTGGGTTCGCACTAGTATTGCCGCTGCTGTATACCTCATTTGGAAAGAAAGAAATTCTAGATTGTTTAGTCTAGCTTCCATGGATGTAACCACATTATTCTCACACTTAAAATTTGTAGTTTCAGCTAGATTTTCTTTGTATAAAGCTACTCCCAAGTATAGAAGGGTTATAGACATGATGTCTACTAGGTAGTGGCATATGCTAGTGTGTTAGCTCTTTTGCAAATTTTGTAATTTCATAACCATATCACTACAAAAAAAAATAGTCATAGCAAGGGGAATTTGCAAGGGAAAATCATTCCCTTGTAAAGTAAATATTTGCAAGGGACTTGCAACGGAATATGAAAACTTGCAACGGATTTGCAACGGATCAAGAAATTTGCAACGGTTTCATAGGCGCCAAAAATTTTCCCCCTTTGCGCGTAAGGTTGCAACGGAAATTCATTATTTGCAACGGAAAAGTCCCTTGCAAATTCACATTTGCAACGGATTATCCCTTGCAAGTCCGTTGCAAATTCTTAAAAACAAAACCCATCGCTACCCTTTGTTCAATTCATTTGTCGACCCCCAATTTCCCAACCCCATTACTCGACCCCGACCCTAAACCCTAACCTCACTCCCTCCCCTCCCCTCTCCGGCTCCGGCTCCGGCTGCCACCACCTCCTGCTGGCGACACCGACGCCTCCCTCCTCTGCCGGCGCTTCCCTCCTCTGCGACGAGTCTCCCTCGCCGGTTCTCCTCCTCACTCTCCTTCGTCTTTTTTATTTTTCTACTTTTGTTTGTGGTGATTCACCAGTAACCATTGTCACCCTCCTCCCTTTCCGGCATCCTTGCCTTTCTTCTATCCATACCGGCGACTCACCCTGCCGGCGCTTCCTCTCCTTGCCGGTGCTTCCCCTCTCTTCTATTTCTTTTATTTTCGTTTTTGTTTGTAGGGTTCCGTCCTACCTCCTGCATTTCTTTCCTAACTTCAGCCCTAATTCACTCCTCAATAACCAGATTGAGTATTTTGATTCTTAGTTTCTTATTAACTTTTTGGTCTGGTAGGACCTTTGCTCGGAGTTGCAAGCATTGATTCCGGAACAACAAGTAAGACTACTTAATCTAGCTCTTTTGTAATTTTATTATTTCTCAATCCTTCAATGTGTGCTCAGTGAAGTTTGTTGTTATCCTCATATGAGATAGATTCCTTAGGATTAGAGCTATAGAGTTTGAATGGATTGCAATTTGTAAATAATCACTTAGCTACTGTTTTCAACTTCATGCTTGCATTTTTGTATGTGTATGTGTATGTTATACTCTCAATTTATCTTTGTCAGCCTCATTCGTATTCTCAGAAAATAGTAGGGGCCACGTCCGAACTAGTGACTTAAGTGTGTCAATGGCAGAACTAGAAGGTCGTGTGTTGGTTGGTGATGTTGTCGGGGTTCTTTGAGCAACAACTTCGGTTCAAGTTTAGACAAATAGTTAAACTTTCTACATTCTATCTTGTTTTGATTAGTTAAATTTGTTGTCTCTTCTTACTTTCGACATGGTCTTATTGTTACCTCTTCATGTGTATCTCCCCTTCATACCTAATTTATTTATTTTTAAATTCTAAAAACCTCAATTTTTGTCTTTGAATTTATGATTACCGAGTCTGTCTTACTAATCTCTTACCATGTTCATATTTTTCAAGATGGATTGCCATAATTATTATATGTCCCATTAATATCTAATTCTCATGGACGCGTTTAAGTCCATTAACATGTGTTGACAACAATTCAAGGATTGAAGAATGGATATATTTATCCACTACTTCTCTTGTATTCCTTAATTTCTATTACGGAGTATAAATTAATTCTTCTTATTAAACCTTGTACGAAGGTATCTTTGAATTAGTTTCATATTTCCAATTGTTTCACTAATCCAGCCTCATTCTTAATTCTTATGCTATAGGAATCAACGGAGCTAAATAATGCACACATAAAATAGTACAAAAGATGTGTTATACTTGCGATGTATGTTATTTTTCTCTTTTATATAGTACATATAGTATTTCTAACTAGCGTGATCGAGGTATAATAGTTGTTGGTTCAAGGCTTTGAGCAATGTGGTCCAAAAAAAATTATGCTTATATATTGGAGTTAGGATGTAAAGATAATTTTCCAACATTTGCCATTATTTCCATGTTATTTCTATCGTCAGTATGTATCAATCTTAAATCTCTATTGTTCATTCCTATTTACAGATCACCGAAGAAGATCAATGTCATTTTTGGAACGTCGTTGCATCAATGAAGTGGATATTTAAATTAATTTGTATTTTTTTTTTTTGGAAACATAATATTTTAGGAGATATTGATGTTATAATGCATTATTGTACGTTACCAATGTAATTTTCCGTCCAATGTGAATTTGTATACATTTTGGCATTAATATATATATATAAATATATTTATGATATGTTGTTTGTTGTATTTGAGTATTTGTGGAATTGTAAACATATGTTGTTTGTTGCATGTTTTTATGAAATTTTGGCAATTTGGGGAGCCAAAAACGGGCAATGAATTCACCAATATAACACATTTGCAAGGGACATACCCTTGCAAATCTGTTGCAAGCTTTGTCTTTTGCAACGGATTTGCAACGGACTTTATTGCCATGCAATCGACTTTATTTCCGTTGCAAGTCCGTTGCAATAGCAGTTTGCAAGGGATTTGCAACGGAATTAGTCATTTTTGCAACCACTATTTGCGAGGACACAAATCCGTTGCAAAATGGCCTTTTGCAACGGAATTTGAGCCTTTTGCAACGGATTTGTCCCTTGCTATGGCTATTTTTTTTTTTGTAGTGTATATGAAATGATACCTTTTTTGCAAAAATAAAATAAAATAATAATAATAATAAATGTAACTGTTTCAGGCGTTAATTTGACGTTCCATTATTGCACACGTGATTGTTCTTGGGGCGGGTCCACATATGTTAATTAACAAAAAAAAATTACGCTATTATTTTTCTATAACATTAATAATTTGAAAATAAGTCTCATAAATAAATTTCGGTCCAAAATGCAGCCCACAAAAAAATTACTTAGATATATTTATAAAAAAGGAACCAAAATTGTACGGAGAAATTAATGAATTTTTTAAAAACATTCACAATTTTTTTACCACGAAATTTTTGATATCGTTTCAATTATTGTTTATCAAAATAATATATTTTCATTTTTGGAACAATTTATTGTGAATTACAATCTACCAGATTTTTTTAAGTGAATAAATGTACAATAAAACAATTTTTATTTGACAAATGCTTCGTAGATGAATTATTTTTCGTCCAAATTATCACAATTTTTTCACGTGAAATTATTTTTTCATTATTTTTGTTTGTCACTATTCAATATTTCACGGTTACTTACTACGTATATAATTTGCTACTGATTTACAAAATGAGAAAAAAGTGAAAACAATCGATGAAATTAAAATACCTATTACAAAGGAACGTAGCATCATATGATACGGCGTCACCAAATGACTTGGTCATTCCTCTACAACGTCCATCGACCCAAAATACGTTCATTAGCTTGCCTTCAACATCTGACTCGATTGCATAGTAAAATTCAGGATCAATTTCTTTAAGCTTTAGGAATCTTTCTTCCAATGCAACTGCATCACCATCAATTCGACTCCGTCTTCGTTCAAGATTAACCATGTTCCCGATATCACGATCATTGAAAGGCAAATTCGCATGCCCACCAACTTCTCTAACCAAAGTGTGGAAGTTTTTAGATATGGGAATACCAGCGGAGTTGTTCAACAAAGCCCGTCTTTTGAAATATTCACCAAATAATCTGTAACCGACCATGTGACGACTATTTGCAGGATCTATCTTATGATTGTGCTCCAATCTACACTGACTGATGACGATGAAATCATCTTTCAAATATGCTTCTATGACGACCTTGCATAGTTCACTGTTGTCATTGTTTTGATTTCCTTTTTCTATCCTATGTTCTGCCCCCATCGTGCAACACAATCTAATTCGTTTCATCATGTAAAAACGAGGCTCCTTCTTCCCAATAGCATTCTGTTTCACACCTTTATTCTTGTATTGAGTCATTAACACATTAGCCCTAATAAAAAATTGAAACACCAACTTATAAGCATACATGTAGCACAATGCAGCAAATTCATCTCCATTCACAAAAGCCATTCCTATAGTTGGAGGAGTAACTTCAATAGAATCGATGCAACCCTCGTTTAACATGCTAACCACTTTCTCAACAAACCCGCCTTTGATAATTGGAAGAGCATCCTCGTCGACATCGTCGTTACTAACTTCATTATTAGGAGTCTCGTTGTTGACGTCGCCAATGACATCATTTTCTTCACTATAATCAACCAATTCGTCTTCCCAGTCCTTATTAAGATCAAAATCGAAAGTATTCACCATTTTCACCAAGCTTTTTTTATTAGTCAACAATGGTGTAGGTTAGAATTTCATATACGTTCTTTTAGGTCTTATTGATTTTCAAAAATAACAAAAAAAAAAAGATTTTCGGAATATTTTGAAAAAATGATATATTCATTCTGTAATCCAATAGTATCTTAGATTGGGGTTATAATTATGGATATATTTAAATGCCTTTTATAATGTTTTTGATTTGAAAAATAATGTTTCTTTTATTTTACAAAAAATTTTACTTGTTGAATAATTACTTTAAAATTACGTAAATACCATGAATTAATTTCAAATTTTCGAAAATTAATTAATATTTCTTAATATAGTCACGTTTTTAAGAAATATAAAAAATAAAGATTATAGTTATATGTTCACATAGTAAAAGATTATAAGGAAATATTTAGGAAAAATATAGAATGGAATGAAAAAAATTATTAATTCAGAATATTCCTTCTACTTTTAAAATATGATAGTACTCCTGCCGTGACCAGGAATCGAACCATGACCAACAATGCAATGGCCACCGGTGCTAACCACTGCACCACTTCAAGTCTTATGATTCATTTGAGCATTAAATGAGTAATTAACTATGATTACTTGGTAGACTTTGGGTAGCAATAAGCCAATAATTAATTTCGTACATCAACCAGTTATGTTATATTACGTGATCTGTTTAAATTTGTTCGTATTTTAAATGAAATATTGACTAGAAGTTGTGATCGGTGTAACATTGTTACGTATTTTACATGAAATATTGAGCTCAAAGAGTGATCGGTGTAAATTCAAACGAATTTTACGTGAAACCTCGTATTTCATCAATGATCGGCCCAACTTCGTAAGCGAAAATGTATGTTTTATTAGATCGGTGTAAGTTGATACGTATTTCTCATAAAAGATCACGCTTAAGCAATGCCCAGAGAAATATTGTTACGTATTTTACATGAAACATGCGTATTTCATCAATGATCGACAGCGTAAAAACGTATGTTCTATACGATCGATGTCAGTTGATACATATTTATAATAAAATATTGTGCTTAAGCAGTGATCGAAGTACATTGATAAATATTTTATGTAAAATATCGTGCTTAAGCAATGATCGTAGTGGATTGTTACGTATCCAAAAATACGAGATCAACATGATAACTAAGTTGAATGACATTTTTTATCAGTAAAGGTACAGTGGTGTAATGGCTGATACATGAAGTCATAAAATCATTGTCAATTGGTCCAGGGTCCAGGGTTTGATTCTTAATAAGCTCAGTTTCTTATGAAAATTTTAATTAATTTTTGGGTTATATTCATGTTTTTTTACATATATCTAAGATTACACGAAAATATATAAAGATCTATATAAATATAAAAGGGAATGAAATAAAATATTAATTGAGAATATTCCTTATTTGTTAACATTGCAATTAATTTAATTAGTTAACTTTCTATATATTTACCTATTTGTGAAAGATATTAATATATTACAATATTTATATATGTTTAGTAATTATATATTTTTTTTTTCGAAAATTTTAATATACTTTTTTTTTCGAAAATTTCAATATATTTTTTTTTCGAAAATTTTAATATACTTTTATTTTCGAAAAATTCAATATTTTTTTTTCGAAAATTTTAATATACTTTTATTTTCGAAAATTTCAATATTTTTTTTTCGAAATTTTTTATATACTTTTATTTTCGAAAATTTCAACATTTTTTTTTCAAAGAAAATTTTAATATACTTTTATTTTCGAAAAATCAATATTTTTTTTTGAAATTTTTAACTATTACTTATTTATTTTAATATATTTACGTTATAAATAATAATAATAATAATAATATATTTACGTTATATATATTTTCTTTTTTTCTTTTTTAAAAACTGTATTTTGATTCTTCAATAAAATTCGCTTATTTATTATAAGCATAATAATAATAATAATAATAATAATAATAATAATAATAATAACATCAGGCACGCTGCACGACCATTGGGTATGGTTTCCTTCCTTTCTCCTTCTCCTCTCTCGGCGAGCTCGACACGGAGGCTGTTTCTCTGCTCCAGCGGATTCGTAAATTCGCTATGTCACAGGATGCTAGAGCGCGTGCCGCAGTTCATATTTTCACTAAAAAAAATTAGTTTTGCAATTGCTAAGGGAGTGGGAGCCCAGATAGTATCTAGGCTCCCCTCTAACTTCTTGTAATTTGTTTTGTTTTTAATGCAAGCTCCGGTTTATAATAAAATAATAATAATAATAATAATAATAATAATAATAATAATAATAATAATAATAATAATAATAATAGATCAAAATTTTAAAAAAAACACAAAAATGTAATCATATTATATAATGGTATATTTTAAATTAATCAAAAATATATTAACTGTTATAATATGGATGTTATTATCCTTCCAAGTGATACATCTCTCCGCGAAGAGACGTGTCCTTTATGTTTCGATATCTATAAATATCGATCAACACATGTATTGTAATACACACATCAAGATAATCTCATTCCGATTTCCGGTTTACGATATTGTTCTACAATATATTTATAACACGTTATCAGCATGATCGTCTTTTAAGATTAACAATCGTTTATGGAAATATCTTTCATCATTGAATTCGGGGTTGATCGCAAAGGACCGCCAGAATTTATTCTTATCTAATTCTTATCTTTCAAAGTCCAATTTTTTGATCGCAAATTAGTCGGGAGTTACCCTTATTTTCTTATCGAATCGCGTCGTATCATTGGAAATCAAATTGGTATGTTTTCTAACTATTCCCATCGCTTTTAATGAATGACTGAATAATCATGATTCATGAATGTTGTTTATAAATAATGTCCCCATAATTTTTTTTACTTAAAGATCGACAATTGTTTAAGGGGAAGATAATCATCTTATTGGTATTGAATTATTGGATTTGATTTTCTTATATTTGTTTCTTCTTGAATACATCCTAAAAAATTTGACCGGTAAATCATTCTATCTATTTTTATCTTTGACGTTAATAGTCATCATGTATTGCCATATTTTATACAGTATTGCAAATAACGTGAGCATTGTATGCGCTGACATCGTTGTATGAATTTACGTTACTCGCACTAATCGTTGTTGGGCATTTCAATTGCTAACATGTATGATAATGTGTCATCAGTGAAACTTATTTGAATAATCACTCCATCAATTAATTAATGTAATAATTGCCTATGTTTCTCATCCTAATGCATGATACATTAACTGTATACGGTTAGTAATTTGGGAGTAATCATTAAAACACTACTAGATATTCATATTCCCTTATATTTAAAAATTCAAATTATATATTGACCAAGGACACGGTAATCACCTTCTCATATCTTCAACATTGAATTCAAATATGATTGTGGTGCACTAAAAGGATACAAGACGTATAATTGTTGCATTAATCATCTCATAGTTATTTGTTGTTTACTATGATTCTTCATTTAATAATTTGTTTGATGTGATTGAATTATGCACTGTTGTTTTGTTGATTGATGTGAAGAGGGTTGAATGCAGTATTATACCCCGTAGTTTTTTAAATTTTTTTTTAAAAACTCCATATATTACCAATTTATCAGCATCATAATATTCCTAGCATCATGGTTCTTAATCTAGATTGGCCTAAATATCAATAAATTTGTTAAAATTATCATATTATTAGAATGAATCATTGTTGTTAATTTATTGTCTTAATAATTCACATGTATAACAGACTAAAAAAAACCATTGAATTTGCTACATTACGTAAATTGTATCATACTAATATATATCATCATATATACGTGCCAATTGCTTGTAATGGTTAACACTTATGTGGACTATGTTAATATCACTTATGTGATGGTAAAATTTATACCCTTGCCCTTGAGTGGAAAAATATTGTCCTGAAGGCAATATACGGTGAAAAACGTTGCATTTGAGATTTGAGATTTGAGAAATATCCATTCTCAAATAATTTGTTATATAGTATTACTAAATTACAAATAAAAGAACGAACATGTGTATGTAATATAAACTAGAAGTTTACTACCCATACTTTAATCGTCAATGAATAAATGTTCGCTTAAAACATTCTCCTGATTTTAATAATTTAATTTTAGTTTATCAATTTTCAACCCGAAGTTTGAAATATTA
This sequence comes from Agrostemma githago, assembly GCA_958450325.1. Classification (NCBI taxonomy): domain Eukaryota; kingdom Viridiplantae; phylum Streptophyta; class Magnoliopsida; order Caryophyllales; family Caryophyllaceae; genus Agrostemma; species Agrostemma githago. The sequence goes on along the minus strand of OY288254.1, from coordinate 23,670,764 downwards.
TTACTAAATTCGGGAAGAATGACGTAGAATATACTCAATAAATTCGTAACATGTTACGTTGTTTCAAATACTCAAAGAAAGAGTAATATAGTCATATTCCCGGAAGAACATTGACGGGTCTTGCCTATGTAAATGAGACACCAGTTGTGTCATGTCACATCTATCATTTTTGTTTTGGCCATATGATAAAATACAATTACTGTGCACATAGTCACATACTATATGTAGCTAACCAAAAGTTTAGCATGATGAAATTCAGTTAACTGAAAATACGGCGTAAGATAAATAGATTTATCGAGATATAGCCAAATGTATAAGAAAAGTTTCAATGAATTAAAGCCAAAGTCGACAAGAAAATGTTAAAGATGTGACAAATTGAGGCCATCCGGGTTCTTGTTACACCCGTTTTTGATAAACCCGTAGTTTATCTTGAAAGAAATGTAATAAAGTGTTGAACTTCCCTCGTGTATCAATGAAATAATATTTGAGGCAAGACAAATACACTGAGATGAAAATTATGTTGGAGATTTGAATACTACTCGTAATTGGACGATGAAAATGAACATTTATGTATGGTTTGATTATGTGACTTGTAGTCACACAGAATTTTACGAGTAGTTCATGTAATTATAGTTCACAATTTGAGTATTATGTGAACATTTTTTTTTGGTAAAGTGTAAATATATTGATATGTGAACTAATTTGAAGGGGAAAAATCCCTCAATTACATAAGAGTTTGTCAATCAGCGTTTTGTCCCTCACCGAGGCAACACAAACATCCGAAAAAGCTAGACTAAAATCCTTCTTTATAGTAGCTATAATGAACTCCGGCTTCATTACTCTTTGCTCCACTCTTGCCTTGTTTCTAAGGTTCCAAATATTGTATATCATAGCATTCAAGAGTCCATTAACCACATCTCTTCGTACGGTCGAGCCTCTTCTTGCTCCCCTCCAAGTGTCGATGTTGTCGTGAGGAAAATTAATGCCAGTCCAAGCACTCATCAGCTGCACCACCCGCCTGCTATAGCAGCACTCAAAGAATAGATGATTCTTTGTTTCTGACGCGTCATCACAAATGCAGCAGGAATCTGCTGTAATCGCTCCAACTCGGACCAATCTCGCCCGAGTATTCAGCCCGTCATGCTGATACATCCAGCTAATAAACTGATGTTTCGGAATCGTCCAAGAGTTCCAAACATGCGATTACCAGCTCACCGCAGGAGCCGGAGTACGCAGAAATTCATACCCCTTTTTAATAGTGTACATCTGGTGCGGTTCATTCAACCAAAGCTTATTCACGAATGCATCTCTAAAGCGCTCTTTGGTCTTGCATATTTTTCTCCAGGTCCACGTCACGTCGGCAGGAGGGTCATACGTCTCCCAAGTGGTATCTTTCAGATATATGTGATTGACCCATTGAACCGAAAGAGAATCGGCCTTAATAAACACCCACCAAGCAAGTTTGCCGATGGCAGCACGGTTCCAGACAGCCTCAATTCTGATTCCTAAACCCCCTTCCTGTTTAGGCCGGCAAATCTTCTCTCATCCAACATTTGGAGCTCTTTTATATTCAGTTCCTCCATCCCATAAAAAATTTCTGCAAAGGCTTTCAATATTCTTTATAACCGAGGAGGGCAAGATGAATATGGTCGCCCAGTAAGTGTGCAACGACTTCAGTACCGCCTTCACGAGGACTAAACGACCAGCATATGATAATTTCCTGGTGCCTAGTGCTCTAATTCTGTTCATAATTTTATCAATCAAAGGCCGACAATCCTTAGCATTCAATTTTGTGGACTTAACAGGAACACCAAGGTATTTGAAAGGGAGGGTTCCTTCAATACACCCCGAAATTTGGGCAATGTCCTTTTTAGTGGCTTCATCAACTCCATTGAAATAGACGTTCGACTTACCAGGACTCATCTTAAGACCGGAAGCAGCAGAAAAGGTGGCGAAAGTCCTTAGAAGAACCATAATAGACGGAATATCACCTTTACTGAACATCAAGAGATCGTCCGCAAACATAAGGCTACTAAGCTTAAATGGAGAACAAAGAGGATGATATTTGAATCCCATATTAGTAGTAGTGTGAGCTAGTAACCTCGTCAAGTATTCCATGCATATTGTGAATAATAAAGGGGTAAGGGGTCACCTTGACGCAAGCCTCTTTTGCCCTTGAAAAACCCGAAACACTCCCCATTCAGCGAAATGGAGTAAGAAGCAGTAGAAACGCACTCCATAATGCATTTAGTGAAGAATGAAGGAAAATTCAGGGCCTCAAGCATTTGTTCCAGGAAAGCCCATTCAACTGAGTCATAAGCTTTCTGAAGATCAATTTTGAATAGGCATCTAGGAGAAACTGACTTCCTTCCATAGAGCTTGATTAGATCCTGACAAATCAGGATGTTTTCTACAATACTCCTCCCTTGTATGAAGCCGCCTTGAGTGGGAGAAATGATACCTGGGAGCACCTTGGCTAACCTACTGCAAAGGATCTTAGAAATGATTTTATAAACCAAATTACAGCAGGCTATTGGGCGGAATTGTTGTATAGTCTGAGGGTTCGGGATCTTGGGAATCAAACTAATGGTAGTGCTATTCAATTGTTTAAGTAGCCTGCCATTTCTGAAGAATTCATGAACAGCCTCACAAACATCATAACCGATGATATCCCAACTAGATTTGAAGAACAGGCTGGAATAACCATCCGGACCTGGAGCTTTATCATTTGGTATACTAAACACCGTATCTTTGATCTCCTCATTCGTCACGGGAGCAAGCAGGAAATTGTGATGCTCATCATTACATATCGCTTCGTGTTGGACAATTTGAGCATTGACAGAAGTCGTATTATGCGAAGACACTAGAAGAGTCTGATAAAAGTCCAAAAAACCCTGTCGAATACCTTCAGGATCAGTCTGCAGGCTTCCGTGATGATCACGAATTTGATGGACAGCATTCATTGCCCTCCTAGCTCTAATGACACCATGGAAATAAGGCCCTGTTCTTTTCAGCTTATTTTTAGCCCGTTTCAGACCAGCTCAGCTTCTATCAGCTCAGCCCAGCTCGTATCAGCTCAGCCCTAATATTTTCAGCCCAGCTCCAATATTTTCAGCTCCTAAAATAATACTTCAATAATAATAGTATTATTATTATTATTATTATTATTATTATTATTATTATTATTATTATTTATTTATTTATTTAAAACGGAAGTTGCATTAAGATCGAAACAAATTACAATAAGTTATTATTATTGTTGTTGTTGTTTTTGTTGTTGTTGTTATTGCATTTCGATATTAATGCAAGTTTCTTTTCATAATAATAATAATAATAATAATAATAATAATAATAATAATAATAATAATAATAATAATAATAATATCTAGGAAGTGGGGGCCCAGATAGTATCTAGGCTCCCCTCTAACTTCTTGTAATTTATTCTGGTTTCAATGGAAGATCCGTTTTATTAAAAAAAAAAAAAAATAATAATAATAATAATAATAATAATAATAATAATATTGTTGATGTTGTTGTTATTTTTATTACTTGTATCTCTTAATGTTACTTTTATTATCATCATCATTGTCGTTATCGTCATCATCATCGTCATTGTAATTATTATCGTTATTATTATTTTCTACTTTTTTGTCATCATTGTTATTATAATAATTATTAATATTATTATACACTCCATAATATTTTGAGTTCTTGAAATAGATGTTACATTCAAATATTTACAACTTTGTCTCAATGTCATTACGACTAATTTACATTTTTTTTACACTATATTTGAGTGAATAAAATATCTAATATAATTATATATACACACAGTACAATATATAGCATATGAGTATTATTTGTATTGTATTAAGATTTAAGAATATCAAAATTTAAAATTTTGTATATTACATAATCAAAGATATATACATAATATTTTCTATTGTCAAGTACTAAAAAAATAAAAGTAAAAATCAAATGAATTGGAGTGAGTACTATGTTGTTGTTGTTGTTATTATTATCATTACTATTATAATTAATTAATTAATATTATTATTATTATTACTATTATTATTATTATTATTATTATTATTATTATTATTATTATTATTATTTAGTGTTATAAGTTTTTTTTTCATTTTTTAAAATATTATTAGATAATTTATATAAGTAGTTATTAGTTTCAGCTTCTTTTAATTCAGCTCAGCTTCTATCTGTCCAGCTCAGCTTCTATCAGACCAGCTCAGCTCTTATCAGACCAGCTCAGCTCAGCTCAGCCCTGTTTCAGCCGAAAAGAACAGGGCCTAAGTCGTGTTAGCGTCGCCTTCTCTCATCCAATGTGCCTTTGCCTTCTGTTGGAGATAAATAAAGTGAAGTTTTTCCAACTCACTGCACTTCACATGAGCCTCGTGTTCTAGATTAATGAGGTTGACATTGCCAGGGTCGGATATCAGAGCTTGCTGGTAAGCCAAAAGCTGAACTCTCGCCAACTTAGCCTTGGTTTCCACATCCGAGAAACATCTCTTATTGAGGGTCTTAAGATGAGGCTTAAGGGATTTAAGTTTATGAGCAAGGGTGAACATCCTCGTTCCCTCAACCAGCTGCGCCCAGTGCGTCTGAACCAGATTCTCGTACGATTGATGGGTAGGCCACATATTGGAAAATTTAAACGATCTCTTATTACTCGGCCTAACCTGTACTGACTGGATTAAACATGGAGTATTATGTGAACATTATAATCTCCTGAATGGGCAATTTTAAGTCAGCACGTGGAAAACCAATTGCGTTATATCTAGCTCCCCAATATATTATCCGATTGAAAATAAACAATTGTTAAAAGTTTATGAAATATGAAATAATTTCTAGCTAAGGTGGATATAATTGCCCTTTAAATCTATCAGGTAATGATAGTTTTACCACCTTAGGGGGGAGATTGATAAGGATAAGCTGGTAAAAAGAACAAGTAATAAATGATCCCCAACTGAACTCGAAGTCCAGTGACTTGTTAAAATATGAATATATCAATCTGAGAGTCAAGAACTACTCCGTATGAATGATGATTTACATCACTTGGATATGATAACGATGATATATCAGCACCTTATCATACAAAGATATAATATTTAGAAGCTTGCCAAAATCATGAATTAATCACACATGATGTGTCATATTCGGTTCATATATTATAAGTAAGAAATTGGCAAAGTATGTGTGCAGTTGGTATTAAAGTTTGGAGAAAAATGTCCCAGATGTGAAATAGATATCTGAAAGAAAATAGATGGCCTACATGAAATATGCGAATTCAAATATCAAGCAGTACTGATAATATAAGAAATTATATCGATATAAATACTTTTTAGAACCGAATACAATTTACGCGCAGTAAAAAATAATGGACACTAGTGGGGATCTTATATGAAAGTCCATATAGATTGTCGACATATAATTTATGGATAAATTGAGCTCATGGACACGAAGTCCACGTATTGACCCGAAGTCGATCGAATTATGTAATTTGCATTTGGCCTCATGTGCAAGTATATAGAATTACATCTTTTTCATATTTGTATCATTTATCATTATTATTAGCTTAGGACATGTATCATAAAACATTGTTTATATTATGTATTACATGCATGCACACTATTATTGTTATTAAATGTTTTATTGCAGGATAAATACATAGAATTATACTCGTAAATGTTGCCATGATCTATGACTCCCTGAAGGAGCTTGTGTTTGAATGATCATGAAATTGAGAGTAATTAGTGGATTGATTATTGTATAATTATGTATGTATACTTCTTCATTATGATGTGAAGTTACCCAGAGTTAAAAGAGAATATTAATACTCCTGAAGAGTTCATTTGAGTAATCCAATATCGTTTGAACCAAAAAACTAATTGTAATATTATCTTGACCAGAAGTATGAGCATATGAAAAGTAATAGAAGAATGAATATCTTGCAAAGTATATGAAATAATTTGTGGTCTAGAACAAAATACCATAAAGATTGAAAATCATGACAACTTATTTGATGATCGGAATTGATTCTCCTGAAGAGATCAAAATGGATAGATAATTTCTACACTCTTTTTCCCTTCGACTAGGGTTTTATCCCACTGGGTTTTACCTAGCAAGGTTTTTAACGAGGTAGATGTGTGTCTTTTATGTTGTTAACATGATAATTATCGTGAACAAGTTATGTCGCGAACATACCACAAAACAGTATATAATAATATCACGTAGTTTTGAAGTTTTTTTTAACGAGGTAGCTGTGCTCATGTTGTTCATATTGAGAATGATTGAAGTGGTTTTAAACGAATGAAATGGATCGTTAGTGAATTATTCATATATGATGAGTTCTGAAGAACATGAAGCTTACAAGTATCACGAAGTTTTATTAATTGAAGATATCAAGTTTATTAGCTACAATGGAATCTACATCAAAGATCAAGAGTTATCCGAAGATTAAGTTATGTAATGATGAGGGGGAGTAATGCGAGCTGTACTCTTTTTCCTTAACCATGGTTTTTTCCCACTGGGTTTTCCTGGTAAGGTTTTAATGAGGCAGCGGTTCATTCGCATCATAGAATGTCATTTTTTTGGATAATAAACATCCAAGGGGGAGTGTTATAATATGGATGTTATTATCCTTCCAAGCGATACGTCTCTCCGCGAAGAGACGTGTCCTTTATGTTTCGATATCTATAAATATATATATCGATCAACACATGTATTCGATATCTATAAATATCGATCAACACATGTATTGTAATACACACATCAAGATAATCTCATTCCGATTTCCGGTTTACGATATTGTTCTACAATATATTTATAACATTAACAATATTATATAAATATTTCAAGAAAATGAAAAATGCAAAATAAAAATAAAAATAAAAAAGTTTCCAAAATCAGGTTAACTACACTTAGGTTAACAATTAACCGAAAATGTAAAATTACTAAACTAACCCTAGACTAATCACCTTTGGTTTGCCACGTGGCGCGATATAGTTGGTTGTGTATGAAAATCTCATACACCGCGTGTAAGTGTATTATCTTCCAATTAATTACATTGAGCATCAGAAATTAAAAATGTGCAAACCTAACATTTCATTACCTTATATAAAAAGGGAGAGAATGACCCAAGAAGTTTGCCTAATTTCTACTTGGACAATTTTGCCCCCAGCTCTTATATTGTGAGTACTACTTTCCTTGTTTATCGTATATTTGTCTATTACCTATTGATACAATTGCCTTCCTTGTTTTATAAGATTAATACTGAGTATATTAAGCAGTACTCGATACAATAAATTTAGTAACGAGGTCTCACAGTAAATTTTACAATAAATTTTCGATGGGACGGCCATAATTTTTTACTGTAGACCTCTCACACATACGTGAATACAAATTTAGTAACGAGGTCCCATAGTAAATTATTGTGAGAGTGTGAGATCGTCTCATATGAGTTTACGTACATTTTATACATGTATCTCATAATTTGTTTTTTCCACTTATCATTGAAATTTCTCGAGTATCATCTTAATTAAAGTATTAAACATTTATTATGTGAGAATGAAATTTATTTCCTGAGAGTTTATCTAATCTTCATCTATTTCAACTTTACCGTCAGTTTGTCATTAAGTATTTTTTGTCTTTATTAATTATTTTAATTTCTTATTTGTATGTATTATTATACTCCGTATTAAGAACTTTGATTGATAAGTAGATTTGTCAAACAGGTCACATCGATTACACTAGAGACGAGTTATAGAAATCACAGGTTGTATTAATGTCAGAATACGGGTCTAGGATAATTTCTTCCGCCTTCTATTTATTATCTTGTAAGTTGTGAATTACGTAGTATATATTTGAAATATTAGATGATATTTATACTCTCTTATTATTATAATTTTTTTTAATAATTATTATATTATTATACTCACTCCGTCTCGTTAATTTGTTTGCCTTTAATTAAAAATATTTCTCACAATAAATATAAAAGACAAACAAAAGAATAAAACGGAAGGAGTACTCATTAATTATCATAAATATACTTGAGTAGATCGAGAATCGGTATTAGAATTCAACCTTAAATTAATGAGTACTAATAGAATGGAGGCCTTTAAAATATGTTAGTAGAATTGTAGAAGAGTTCAAAAATTAAAGATTAACGAATTAATAAATACTCCGTAGTATAATAGTGTGAAAAAATTAGCGTAAAGAATCAAATAGACGGGAGGAGTATCATAATATAGGGCATATGTTGTAAATTAATTGAGATATGAATCATATGATCAATTAGATATAGGGCATATCAATAGTTTATGTACAATAATCAATATTTGTAAAAATGTAATCATAATAGTTTTTGTAATTGGATATTATTTGTAGAATAATCTGTTTGGTCTAATGAATTAGATGTCTACGAATCAACTCTACCTTCATTTTAAAGGGAAGTGCGGTCTTTTGCCAAGGTAATATACTCCTCCTTTACATGTCCGAAAACTTTATACTTCGTAGTAGAATTAGTATTATGGTACAACGATTATACACTTCTACTCTATAATTTATGTTTGTTTAGTAGGTCTCCCTTAAACGGGTTATCTATCTTATATTTATAACAGGTTAAATAACAGTCTACTTGCAGTTATAAGACACCTTTTACTCCTCCCTAAGTCTTTTCTTTTTATGTTTATTCCAAGGACATACCACCGACAACATTAGAAGACGCTAATCTTGAAAAAATTTGTTTCTAAAAAACTTAAACGTTGATGCTGGGCCAAAAAACTAGTTATATCAAAAAGCTAATACAATGAACTCCATCCCGTTTATATAAATCAAGCATGTTAATTTTCTCCTCTCTTTCTTACTAGCTTGTATGCCCCCCTTAGCTAACCTCTCTCTCTCTCTCTCTCTCTCTCTCTCTCTCTCTCTCTCTCTCCATACACTGCCACTATATCCTCCTGGCCTGCTCTTATTTTCTCCTCTATTCCTTCAATAAAACTCCTCCCCTACTTGAACATCATTTCTTCCTTCACCTCTCCTAATCTCCTATATATATCATCATGGATGTGACTCATCATGTAAGCTCCATTCCTCTCTTCCTATTATTTCCTTCCTATACAATTGATGATATTATCTCCTACTGTACTACACTACACTACACTATTTTTTAGGATCAGTTTGGGTAAGACGGTTTCACTAGTTGTGTATAAGTCGTAATTGTCGTCTTATCCAACACCTACTTTAACCAATTCTTGTTTTGTAAGAACTACTCACACTCAGTGCTATTTTAAGATGGTCTTATATTACATTACATACAAACCCTAAATGTAACTAGGCATTTCGATAATTGTGAGACCATCTCACTCACAAACCAATCTCATGTGAGGAAATTTAATTTTATTTATGTGAATAATAATGTTATAGAAGGAAATGAAGAAAAGAGGGGGTCAAATACCGGGATTCGGGAATTGGGATGACGTGAACGAGTTACCAATAACTCAGTACTTTGAATGCGCAAGACAAGCTGGGCTAGGCCGTTATACTTACTCTGGAGAATGTGAGGCTTATAGCAATAAAACGACTACTACTGCTTCAGGAGAGTATAAGAAGAAACCTCGTAGTACTTTTCCGCCTTCCAAACAGGTTCTCTAATTCCTTCCATTATGCTGTTTCTTTGCATTCTGTTACTTAATCTGTGAGCTAGCATACAAAATTTTGCAGAGGCCTAACATCATACGACTACATCTTACTTTATTAATTTGAAGTGATTGTTTGTGTCAACCAACGACATAAAAGGGGGGTGGTTTGAAGTCATGGGTTTCGTTGTTTTTGCATGTCTTAGACTTTTGGGGCAGCTAGCTAGCTAGCTTATTAGTACGTCCGTCGGTGGAAATGTTGGAAGGGAAATAAGAACATGTGATTTATCCTGACTCCTGACCCCAATCACTTCAATGATGCCAAGGTTGTAACTTGTAAGGATGTGTACATGATGCATGGTCTTAGTAAAATGTGTCTGCAGAATAGTACGCATACCCGACGAACAAGGCCCTGAAGAACCTCATTTAGGATTATAGGATTCTAATACGGAGTATTTTCCTCACGTTATATAGGCGAAAATATCACAAGGAAAGCAGACGCAAGGGAGGGAGGGAACTAGGAAACAAGGCCCGCGGAAGGTGTTTGACGTGATGGCAACGGAGCAGCCCCATAATACAGTCAACAAGAAGAAGCAGCAACAATTGCAATACAGACCACCTTCCAAACCTGTTGATGAAGATCTCTACAAAATTTCTCCGCGCCTCCTTCACAGGGTGGGTATCATATCCTCACTAGCCTAATTTTTTTTTCGAAATACATAAATCACAATTTAAATTATTTATCCAAGTTAAAAGAGAACAATATATACTCACATCTTTGTGATTTCGTTGTGACTAGGGATGTAAACGAGCCGAGCCGAGCACGAGCTTGGCCTTGCTCGACTCGTGCTCGTTAAGCGAAATTCGAACTCGAGCCGATCTCGAACTTACTCGAGCTTGAAAAAATTGAGCTTACAAGCTAAAATGCGAGTTCGAGCCTAATTCGAGCCTATATATAATTATTAAAAATTTTGCTTTTTTGCACCGATGTGTTTTATTAAATTGGGATCCAGAAAACGTATACAAACGTAGTAGGCAAATCAATAAAAACATTTTATATGGTGAAAAAATTATGTAACTTTTATTACTCCCTTCATTCATTACCAATTGTCACTATTCACTTTTGCACTAATTTTAAGAAGGTAATAAAAAATGAATAAAAGGACAAGAGTGTGGACCAACACACCACACTTGTCCTAATAGTAGTGGACCAAAATGAAGTATGTGGGTCATAGTAGTGGTATATGGTGTAAATAAAATAAGATAGTGAGGGCAAATTTGCCATAATAATTGCCAAAAAAAGGAAAGGTGATAAGTGGATCTGAATGGACCAAAAAGGAATAAGTGAAGAGTGGAGTTGAATGGAGGGAGGAGTATTTTTTTTTAAATAAGGGCAAAATATTACCTAATCACGTCAAATCGAGCTGTTCGCGAGCTTTTCGAGCCGAGCCACGCCTTGCTCAGCTCAACTCGTTAAGTCGTTGAGCTAAGCCCGAGTCCGAGTCGAATTCAAGCTACGAGTTGTCTCGTCTCATTAACACCCCCAGCTGTGACAAAGACTGTGTAGGCGAATGGATTGAATCTACACTTGTATCTTTATCTAACAATTTACGGATTGTTGATGTGAATATGTAATGCAGAAAAGAAGGCTGGGATTCTTTTCAAGATGCTTGAAGCCCCCATGTGCAGTGTAACGCCATAAGCCAACAAACACCAATTATTTGATTAAATTTCTAGTTGTTATAGTGCTCTACTACTATTCATAGTCTCATCTCTTTGACCTTTATTTCATGCTGTTTATGAAATGAAATGAAATGGTCAGCCCTAGATACACCTACTAGTTTTATAGTCCCTGATAAATGTCAAGTGTTTTAGTACATGAAGCAATACATTGTCATCTGTCAAATATGTCTACGTTGTTTATACGGAGTATATTCTTCTCTATTTTGGGTAGCTTACCATGGACTTTATTCATTAAACTAACAATGACGTCAATCTATACAAATCCCATGAAAGAGCAGATGTCAACTAACATAGTTAATAAAGTCGTGAGAGATGATACTTGTTCAAACCCCGCCAACATCATAATCACCCCCGTGGCTCTTCTTAAACCAAAAAACAATAAAAAAAATCCCGTTGAACAAATACAACTCTAAAGATCATCTTAAATCAGATAGTCAGATAACAATTTCACAAACCAATTTAAAGCCCGGAAACATGAACTGATAGATCATAGAACTCACATTTACAAACCAGATTACAAAATTTCTCAAGCTGGAGTAAAAGGGAAGGATACAAAACCCCGAGTGCTAAGAGCGACTACAGTCATTATCACCTTCCATATCTGCAAAAAACGGGAAGGGATAAAAGAAAATCTCAAATAACTGTGAATACAACTTAGAATTAGCAGCATTTGCAAATAACATTACCCCAATGTCACGAGGGTCGTGTAAACGCAAAAGATAAGGGGTTCAATTTGGCGGAAACTTACCCTCTAAGAAGGAATGTCAAATGACTCCATGAAAATTGCATTGAATGAATTGACTGTGTATCCATAAACAAGAAATATAACCTGATCAGATCAGTAATCCATTTCATTCCTTCTACCAAAATGCAGAACTAAAGCATACAGAACTAAAGAATAGCGCTAGTCTTTGGTTCCACAAAAAGGGAACAGAAAATGTAACATGATTTGAAACAACATAACGGTTAGGCTACACACGCACGGATCACATTACAATAAAACCCTCAGTTAAATACATTGATAACCAGGCTGAGTAAAAAAGTTCCCTCGAGTCCTTGACAACTGGTTCCATGTTTTTAGTCAAAACGTAAGTTTGCACATAAGCACGGCCCACGGGGCATCTAAAAGACTAGCCCCCAAAATCCCCCAGGCCCCCAACCTCCCAACAGAAAATGCTGTGACAACCTGCAAACAAATAATCCTAAAACGGCATGCAGAATAGTTCCTGCATAAACGCAAGACAAAGTCCAAAAGCCTTAACCCCAACAGCATAAAAGACTAAAATGTTGGTACTTCATCTGTTCTGATATTGAAAGAAAAAACAACCCGTCTCATAATTTGCACTCACAATTGGACTCATGAGCATATGAACATTCATTTCATTATAACAATAGTATGAAACCGTCATAAATGAGGCTTTGTGGTTTGCTTATGATTTACTCTCAACCGGTGCAAGAAGGCACGTGTCACTAAGGAAACTTAAGGCTATGCCTCTACGAACGAAAACTTATGTCTACCCTTTGGCAGAAAACCCACATGTTTCAAACACCTACCAGCGCCACAATGGCCCGCCCAACTGTAAATACTAAGAATCTAGAAGGTAAATGTATCAAACCCAGGCTTTAGCAGATAAATTACACTTCCTGAACCCATGGTACAAAAACTTGCCCACTAGCCACTGTGGCCAACAACAAAATATTCAAGCCCACTTTCATATAACCTCCAAAGTTGTTGGCCTATAGACTAAAGTAGTAGAATACAATGAGTCAATATTTGAATCGCATTAGGCTCAACGCCAAAATTTAGTGTTATAATTTCAAGGTAAAATACTAAGATATATATCAAATTTGAACTGCTCACAAGCTTTGTGTGCCAAGCTGGGTGTTTGCTAGCTCATTAAACTCTCAAATGGAGGTCGCTAGCTAGCTTAGCTCCCTATCAATCCAAACCTAGAGTGTCATCTAACTGAATAAAAAACATGAAATATGGATCATAAACTCGTAAATAGAAACAGGCACAAACTCCTGAAAATGAAAATTCACCAACAATATGCTGAGTATAAATGCTCTAAAATAAGGATGAAATAAACTTGAAAAAATGCATAAATTGCTAAAGGATACATAAAAAGGATATGAAGAAAAGTTTCTGAAGCCTGAAGCACTTCCTACATCATAGGTGAGTCAGTAAGCTGAATCAACAAAATCAATGAGCAAATCATAATAAGCAACATATCAAATGTTCCATCACCGAGTTCACTTACCTGATGAAATAACTGCAGAATCTAGCGTGCAACAAACCACATTCTTAACCAAGCAGCAAAACATTAGAATCCCATGGATATATGTATTAAGATGTCAGGCTTGTATATTTGCTGCTATCGAGCTGGTCATCATAGGTATGACTAGTTTCTGAAGGATCATATCTGTCATTGATTTCAACGCTTTCAAATGAATCCAATTCACCATAGTTGTGGGTATTCCATCTCTGCCTATCGTGGGATTGTAATCTCCTTTTATCTTTACGACCAGAAGAGATCTTCAGACTTTTTGATGATGATTTCTGTTTTTTATAATCGTCTTGGCTGGATCTATTAGAAGAGTAGTTACTTTTCAAACGCTCATTTTCATCAATAACTTGGCTCCTACTCTGACTTCTACGCTCTCTTGACCGGTAATGGCTTCGATCTTTACTTGGGCTCTTAGAGACTCTTGACCGGTTGTGTCTTTGACCTTTACTTGGGCTCCAATGGTCTCTTGACCGGCTATGTTTTCTATCAATACTTGGGCTCCTTGAAGAATATTCCCTATTACTTCTATCGCCACTAGTAGTTCTTCGAACATCAGAATTTTTACGACTGTAAGACTCCTTATGTCTCTCAAGTCTTTTAGAAGTATGAATAGGCTTTGTGTCACCATAGTAGTAGTCATCATCCAACAATGGTAGGTAATCATCTTGCGTATCAGTTTCTGAGATATGCTTTAACTTAGGGCTCGTTGCAGTCAAAGCAGAAGTATTTATAGATGAAAACACCGATACTTCAGGGTCTCCCTTTGCAGGACCTTCAATGCCTCCTGCATGCTTAATAGCTTCCATGTAGTCCTCAATGATGTCCCTCATAACCTTAAGATAGGCAGAAAACATATTATTGGAAATAGCTCTAAGAAGTGAAAATCTTATAAGATATGTAGGCATGGAATTAAATTTGAGCTAGACATTTAATAAAAAAAAACACATGCATCAAAAAATGATGTTGGTTGATACTAGACCGTTTGGGTTGGGTCAGTTGGTCGGCTCCGGGTTCGTTCATTTCAGGTTCGGGTAAATATGGGTCGCGTGTATTTTGGGTTTAAAAAATACTGATTTTATACGAGTTGGGTTCATACTAGTTTCGGGTTTCGGGTCGGATTCCAGGCCGGGTCATATTAACGCCTTTTGCAAACGGTTTTCTTTATTTTTTTTTATTATTATAAATAAAAAAATTCTTAATTATTTTTAAGCTTTAGTTTAATACGGACTCCATTTTTTTATGTTTGCCCCATTTCCTCAATATATGTGAGAAACATTTTTTAAAACGGGGCAAAAATTTAAAAATGGAGGGAATATAAAATATTAGTAAGAATTTATTTAATACGGAGTATTTTGTTTAATATATTAGATATTGTACTCCCTCCGTCTTACCCAATAGCTATTTATTACTTTTAGATCAAAGTTCAAGTAAAGAATAAAGGGTGAATTAGGACCACACAAAACGCATTTTTACAAAATACCCATAACAAAAACTTACCAAAAATGGAAATAGATAACTAGTGAATAATACACCCAAAAAGGAAAATAGATAACTATTGAACGGGACGGAGGGAGTATATCTATACGAAAGACAGATAAGTTGTTACTTGAAACTTGTTACACGTATATAACAAACATTGAATAGATTTATTTCATTTGTTGATGATATTAATAATCGTGAGACAAAAATATGAGTATAATTTAAAACATATATAAGCATTGTGAAATTAAATAAATATTTCTTACTTGCTATGTTTTTAAGAAATTTTAGCTTATACTCACTCAGATTTTTTTGTTTCTTTACGTTTACTTTGTGGCACTGTTCATGGGTAGAAAGAATCTCTAATATAACTTCGAGTGTATAACTTAAAACATAGTCATGTGGGATCATGTTTTAATCGTCTTAATGAGTACATTAAGAATATCAAACTTGTACGATTTTTAATAATGTGTAAATAACGATATAAACAAACAAAACGTGCATTGGCAAGTATGATAAAGCAAACGTAAAGAATCAAATGAATCGGAGGGAGTAATATTTAGTACTCCCTCTGTTTCATTGATATCTTCCACATTTCCTTTTTCAACCATTTCTTTGATTTCTTCCGCTTTCTTTTTTGCTATAAAATTTCTTTCTTAACTAGGTGGCCCAATTACTTTACCCCTCATCTACTTTTACATAGTATTATATTATTTTTCTTAAAGAAATGGGTCACTTTTAAGGTGGAAGAAATACATGAAACGATGGAGTATATTTTAATCAATTCTTTTGTTTATTATTATTTAGCTAAGATAATCTCCAAGTTTAGATTGTTTTTATCATTTTTATATTAATTGTATATGCTTAAATACAATTTTTAAATAAATTTACTTGTTTTTGGGTCGGTTCACGGGTTGGGCGGACTCTAAACCTTAAATATTTAGGGTATTATCGGGTCGGGTCACTTTCGGGTTAGAGTCATTTCCGGGCGGGTTATTTTCGGGAGGGTGTCGGATCGGGTCATTTTTGCCACGTCTGGTTGATACAGTGATACCATGTGGTTATTACAACCCCAAAAATGTGGTTTGTATAATCTATGACTTTCAATATGTAAGTCAGTAAAACAAAAATATGTGCATGAGCCTTAATGCCAAAACTAGAACGGATGCAATTTTCAAATTCTCATGCCTTAGCTATAGTCACACAGTCGTGAATAACTATCAGGTTTAGAGAAGTTAAAAACAGAAAGAATAGTGAAATCAATGAGCTCCAGGTGATTTACAATTTTACATTAGAAAAAAAATAAAGATCCCGCATAGTCTCACCTACCAACTTTGGAAGATGAGACAGGGGCAGTCAAAATGTGATCAATAATGTACATCAGACATAGCTACAAGAGATATCGAAGTTAGGGTTCCATTAACGACGTCGGTGTGGACAGCCTAGAACATGTACAGCTGGCAAAACCGACTCGGCCCGAATGACCCGACCAGTCCATCTGAACCCGACCCGACACTAGAACAGAAGACCCAAGTTTGACCCATAACCCGAATTGACCCGGCTTGACCGGACATTATTATAGAAAACAAGTCGATATCCCTAAAAAATGTGAAAATAACAAACCTGAAAATGACCCGAACCCGAAAACGACACGCCCCGTCCCGAAGTCAACCCAATTTTAATAACCCGAAAGTGACCCGACCCGACCCGGACCCGGACCCGACCCGTTCACCAGTTAAGAACATGTACCCTTGGACCTTAGTTAAGCTTAAGCAAAGCTGAAGACTCAAGGGTGAAGGTTTAAGTTTAAAGGCAGAAACACAATAAAGCATTAAAAAAGTCAGACATGTTGTGCCAAACTGCCGACTCAATAATTTTATGAAACAAACTAAATAGAGTACCATTGTACATTTGTACTCCTTACCTCTTTTGCCGAACGCTTCAACTTTTTACCACGATAAGACATTCTCCGGCGTTTATAGTCCCTTTCCTCAGCCAACAACTCTTCTCTTGTCTTCGGCTTACTGTCTCCCTGTTGTTCTTCAGGAAGGTTGGAAGGAGTCAAAAAAAGGACACAGAGGGCAAATGCTAACTAGAGAAAAGCAGAATGACCACAGCCATGAAGGTGCGAAGAAAATAACTTTATTCAGATCCAAGAAAGTTCATCACCATTAACCAGAATTTCAACTTTTGTTGTGGATGCAACAGCTATATACGCATTTTGATAACTATGAATTGAGTCATGTATAAGATACAATAAATTAATAAATTAATAACTATAAGTCCATATTAAAGAGCCATATTAGCACTTTAATCCTACAGCAGTTACGGTGGTCAAAAATAATATCCGAGAGGAATCATGAGCTTCCTTCAAACCTCACATAATGTCAAACTTCCAACTTGGGTCAAATGGGAGAAGGTTCAAGGACCATCCTCAAATAGTTTTAGTTAAACTAATGAATGAGAAGCGACAACTAAGTAGTCAGAAGCATTGCTTTAACATTTAGTAACAAGTGCCTTCTACATTATCTAGTCCCGGCCAATCAAAAAAATTACTTTTCAACACTACATTTACGCGATTAAGCCTTCAGAATAACAAAGGTACCTCTATGTATAAAAATAAATTTTCTCAAACATGTATATTGATAAACACTTTAAACAAAATGATTCACAATGATTCAAGCTGTGAGCACATGCCTGATCACGTTGTCTCTGATTAAAAAGACCATCGTGCTCAATAAGTGGCCTGTAATCCGAACGTTTTTGTCGTTCTTCATTGGCCTTTTTCGAAAAATGGGAATGCTCAGCGAATCTGGTTATAGAAAGAATCCAAACAAGATACGGAATGTCAACAAATAACTGTAATATGAGAATATTTGCTGCTACAAAAGGGTGTCGATGCACTTTGACCTCTGTGAAAAGACACTAACCGTTGATAAGGAGTAAGATGAGTAGGATGTCGCAATGCTCTGATTCTTTCCTCAAGTAATGATCTCTCACGCAATGCAGCTATAGCTGCTGCAATTTGGTAAACAAAAATAGGTCTTATAAAGATTGTTTCATATGTACCATCATTTCCCTCATTCTCAGTCACTTTTCGAGAGGACTGAACCCTAGGTATGTCAGTTTCCTGTTCATTGCCATAGGCCTGGTCCAATTTCTTGTCTAGGGGAAAGAGTGATGCGTCGGATGCAGCCTTAGACACCAAGTGCCTAACCATGGCAATAACAAGAGACCACGAATTCATTCCACCAAACAAGATAGACAGTTGTGATGTCAACCACCTCAAAACTTCATCTAAAACAGGACAATTAAAACTCAAGGACCTCGGATTATAATCCTGACTATCATCATTCATACAACTTTTTAACAGAGACCGATAAGAACATGTTGCCTCCCTCGCCAATGCTTTCAAGCAAAGTCTAAACAGTACACACAAATGATCTCTCATAGGAGAGTCAACAACAATTCCAAAACGAGGTGAATTTTCAATAATCCATTCTGATAAATCACACTCTTTAACACAATTTACACACAGCATTGCCCTACAAACACTCAACGAATACCCGTTCGGGTAATCATTCCATTGTTCAACTTCGCGCCTAATAAACCATATCGTAGAAGGGAGAACCTTAACACTATTTCCACGAAACAGAACACTTCCTTCATCACCACAACCGACAAAATTAGCACATTCAACAGATAAAACACCAGGAAGACTAAACATTCTATTACAAGCATCACTATTCATCGAGCTAACAACGCCAGGACAGTCCTTATAAAAGAAATTAGTATCAAAGTCAACGTAATCATCAATCGAAAAACATAATTCTGAGGTCGGGTCATCAAGAGGCTGAACAAATTTATTACCCTGCATCAAATTTTGATCTTTTTTTTGGGTATTTGGGTACTGAAGGTTTTCAAGGAGAGGGCCGATTTCAAGAGGGGAAGGACAAGTGAGAGAATGTAGGAAGAGTGAAGTTGAAGGAAGCCAATGATTAGGGTTTGAGGGGCATTGAATTAGGGATTTTGGAGGTGAAGAAACTGAAGGAAGGATTGAGGATAGAGATTGGAGAGTTGCATCTGATGATTGAATTAGGGTTTTGAGGGAAGAAAACGAATTTGGTAGATCAGGAATAGGATTTTGAGGTGGTGGTGGTGGTGGTGGTGGAAATTGAGGTGGAAAATTGAATTGGGGATTAGGGTTCAAGGGATTGGGGGGAAAAGGAGGAGTGGGAAGTGGGTATTGAGGATTCATGGAAGAAATTAAAACGAGAAATAATGCAGAGTAGAGTAATTAAGTAGATAAGAGTGGTCGGAGAAAAATGTTGCGATTGCGAACTGTACTATTGAATTCTGGGGTTTGAGCAGTAGAATAGCAATCGCTTTTCCATGTCTGAGGAAGATCAAAAGTTTGGAGAAGCTACAAGGAGAAGATGGTATCTGGTTTTAGAACCTAACTAGTGTTGTACCCGTAAAAAAAATTTAAAGATCGTCCATTTTTATTGATACGTACTAGTTTTATCATCAGTGAGATTCACGGGCCAATAATATCATACTAGTGTGATACCCGTGAAAATTTTTACGGGTTGTGTTTCCTAAATTGTTAATAGAAATTATATAAGAAAGATTTATGACCCGACTACGTATTGTTGGTTATGTTAACTATTGGTCGAACTAATAAAAAATCGTACAATTTGTCGTGGATTGTTAACGAGGTTAAAGAATGAATTATAAAAAAATGTATAATAGTGGCCTTGTCAGGATACGATATTGCATTATTTTACATTGACAAAGGATAAGTGTTCGATATTAGTGAACTAGTCGCCATACCCGTGCACCGCACGGGAATATATTGTTTTATGGCCTTTGTAAATCGCAATTCTGTCTTTTTGCTTCATAGTCCAATATTTATTTTATTATTAATTTATGCATTTTTTTTGATTTCATGTCTTTGTAATTTTAGTTACTTCCACAAACATTCCTAAATTCTGAATAAGACGGGGGTTAGAAAGATTGAACGATTCAAGTTACAGAAATATATATGACATGTATGTTAAATGAATGGTGGGGAAAAAGGAGGAGTAAAAGTGTCGAAACATCCATCAAACATGTCACCACAAGTGTGTGTAGCAAGGTGAATTAGATTGAAAATGTGTTTGTAAAAACGTAAGCAAGTGAATATAGGCGAAAATGAGATATAACGCTATAAGATGTAATGCGTAACTAATAATTCGTTTTTTAACTTTTATTGGAGAACGTAATCCTCTTGAATTATGGTTTTGATCTTTCTTAGTTTTTTCTCGCGTCTTTAGTTGAGATTTTCAAATCTAATCTTGGTCTCTTTTCTTCTATGGTTTCTATTGTTACGGATGCTTCTTTTACTAGCACTTCAGACTTATAACACATTAGGTGTGTTAGTTTTGTTCTTAAAATATAAGCAATGTATTATGAAGTGCTCGTAGTTGATGTACATAATAATTGTTTGCTTACCTCTTGTCTAGCCTTCTCTTCTTCTTTTTAATTGGTGTGTTTACCGCGAAACTCTAATTCTATTTAGGTGGTACACTGAGGTTCATATTGAGGTGTTGTAGGTCTAATCGGGTCGCTTTGGTTGTACACTTGGGTGACATATTGAGGTTCATGCTCTATAATAACTTTTGTATCCATTATTGTAGGTGATAATACAGTTATGAACTATAGAAGGGGAAGATGAATGGAAGAGGGTGATGAAGCGAGGTGGAGTTGATAAGTTTTTCCTCTTTTCTCTCTTCTTTCTTAATTGATTGAGTTTTTTTTAATTAAAAATTTTGTTAAATGATTGTCTTTGTTTTTTAACAGACTTCATCGTTTCTTAATTTTATTTGTTGGTTGGTTTAGTTGTTTGGCCCAAACAAAGCAGAACACGTGACTTTATTACTCCCTCCTTTCGCTATCTTTTGCCCCGTTTCGTTAAAATACCCTCACAAGTAATGATGAAATAGGGCAAAAGATTATGAACAAAGGGAGTATAAGATAGTATTAGGGCAATAGCAATGATAACATATAAGGAGTTTCATGTCATTGAGTTAGAGAATAAAGTTCCTTATATGAAATCGGTTTCTAAAGTAAGGAATCAATTTCATACATGTAAAATGAGAGAAAAAAGGGGATCTACAATAAATATATGAAACTTTTACCATTGGTCGGTGAAATAGAAAGTTTCAAACATTGTTAGATGTACCTTGATGACAATGAAAATATGGTATATGGAACTACAACTATTGTTGCTATTGTCCTTAGATAAATGATGGATGATGATGGTTTGTTTGAATTTTAATAAATTAATAAATAGATAAGATAGTGCTCTAACATCCCCCCTCTCTCTCTCTACATTTTTCTTTTCTCCTATTTTATATTTTTTGCTTTCTCAACTTTTGCACGTGATTTTTTTTGTATCTGAAATTATACAAATAGTGAGATATCGTATTTTAATGTTCGATTTTGTGCTAGTTTCTCCTTTGTTTTTTCTCGTCTACATTGTTGAGTTTGTTGTTCTTGCCCTTTTTTTTGGTAAAATGTGAGGTATTATTATATCATAGACAAAAGGTGACATATACGTGGGATAACAGTTTTAGCGCTTTAATACATAATACCACTATATAGCAAGCTGGAAACAAAGTCCAACACACTTAACAATCTATTATTGCTCTTGCCCTTTGTTGTGCTTGTTTCTAATTTTGATGTTTCACATCTGTTGTTGTCTGTGTCAGTGTTTTTCTATTATTTTCCATTATTAGTTGTGTATTAGATTATGATTGATGTAGAGATGCCTCTAAATCTATGATCGACGTGTTGATATGATACTACATCAACTCATCGATCAACTTATTATTACAATAATAATACTATGTCAATTATGTGAGAATAAGGTTGTATCGATTGACTCCTACTAATAATGAGTAGCATTAAGATGAGTCTAATGCAAGCATGAACCCAATGAAGCAGGAACGAATTGATAGCCACGCACATACCGAGTTAGTATGGGCGGTGGAAAAAATCGGGGTCGTCTGCGTCCAACGGCAACAGTAAGATGACGTTTGGCGGCGGGAATCAACTCGATTTCGTTGTACACTTGGATAATGTAATGGGAAAAGTAAGCACCCATTGTTATAGGTGGTGGATTATAAGGGAGGAAGATGAAAAGGATGTGAGGTGGTTGAAATTTATTGCTTCACTTTGGATTTTACATAACCAATGAAAAAGAAGTTAATGGGTTTTTCACTTTGGATTCTACATAATCAATGAGGAAGAAGTTGATGGGTTCTTCACTTTGGATTTTACATAATCAATGAGGAAGAAGTTGAAGGGTTCTAATGAGGAAGAAGTTGATGAGTTATTCACTTTGGATTCTACACAATCAATGAAGAAGAAGTTAAAGGATTCTAACTAATAATAACCGACTTTGGCATTGATTATGTATTCAACTCCCTCCTTTTTAATTTCTACCAAATCACATCACGTCAAGTGTGTTACCTTAGAATTGAGTATTGCAAGCATCCATTGTTATATGTGGTGAATTATAAGGGAGGAAGACGAAGAGGATGGGAGGTGGCTGAAATTTATTGCTTCACCTAGGATTCTACATCATCAATGAGGAAGAAGTTAAAGAGCTTACATTTTAATAATAACCGACTTTGATTGCTTTACCTAGGATTCTAATTCATCAATGAGGAAGAATTTGATGAGTTTCTCACCTTGGATTCTACCTAATGAATGAGAAAGAAGTTGAAAGAGCTTAAATTTCACCATATTAGCTAATGAATGAGAAAGAAGTTGAAAGGTTGTAAGTAATAATAACCGACTTTGATTGCTTTACATAGGATTCTACATCATCAATGAGAAAGAAATTGATGAGTTCCTCACCTTGGATTTTACCTAATGAATGAGAAAGAAGTTGAATGGTCCTAACTAATAATAACCGACTTTATGTATTCAACTCCCGTCTTTTCAATTCCTACCCAATCGCATCGCGCCAAGTGTCCTACCTTAGAATTGAGCATTTGTTGAATAGAGCATGGAGAGTGCTTTGTTTTCTATTATTAGACACACCAAAAACATGACAAATAAAATAATCAATGTTAAAATAATCAGTGTGCTCGGGGCAGGATAGGGCTGGGCTTCCGGGGCAACAATGTTGTTTCTTTTTTGTGAGATAATCAAGCCCCTCCTAAGGCGGCAGAGGCTGGCTTTATAGCTTCGTAGGCTTACTACACCCGAGTATCGTTGATGTGGGAGGCGTATCAAATAGAACATAGGTGGGTGGAGGTTGTTTCCGATGGTTGTCTCGACGACTACACATCTTCGGATCAGGCGATTTAATTTCTCAACAGTAATAGGGTGGGAATTGATCATGGTATCTCACTCAGTTGAATACCACAATGTAGGCATGGAAAATATTTATAGGGTGATCAGAATTTATTGCTTAACCTAGGATTCTAAGTAATAATTGAGGAAGAAGTTGAAGGGGTTGATAACTCATGCATTTAGTAGGTAACCTAGGATTCTAAGTAGTAATTGAGGAAGAAGTTGAAGGGTTAACCTAGGATTCTAAGTAATAATTGAGGAAGAAGTTGAAGGGTTGATAACTCATGCATTTAGTAGGTAACCTAGGATTCTAAGTAGTAATTGAGGAAGAAGTTGAAGGGTTGATAACTAATGCACTTAATAGGTAACCTAGGATTCTAAGTAATCAATGAGAAAGTAGTGTAACTTATGCATTTAACTACCTTTTCTTCACTTTGGATCTAAGTAGTAAATGAGAAAGAAGTTGAAGGGTTGTCTAATAAGATCATGCCAAGTGTGTGCCTTAAGAAGTGAGGATTGGAAGAATGAAACATGGGGGTTGCTTTGCTTCTCTTTTAATAGAATATATAGATTGGTTGATTAGAAGGTTAATATCAAAATAAGTAGGTGACAAAGGTATTCTAAATATCGTACCAACAGATCAGCGTTATACGGTACAACGTATCCGTTGTGCATGCTCACACCTCCTGTTTCCACTGTGACACCACTGCTACGTCTCATGTACATACATAGGGTACCCATCTCCGTCGATAGTTGTACGATCAGAAAAAGCCTTCAGGAATCTCTTGGTGCATACACCATCAACCATGTAAGGGGATCTCGGGTTTGCGTGTCCACACGGACCGTGAACCATTAAATCCTTCACCGCCCTATATAGTGTTGGTTCATCTACAGGGTCAGGAATTTATGTTGATATGATGCTCTCAACATCACTGACCTCGGAATATTTGTCGTCCCTTTCGAGGAACAAAAATAATGTGTGTGAGGAAGTTTGCGCTTCTGTCATACATTAGGAAGGTGATACCCGTGAAAAATTTCACGGGTTGTTGTTCTTTCATTGATATTCTCTAATGAAGTAAGGCAGGATTGATCTTCAATTGAGAAGTACTTGGTAATGTGTTCGAAAATATTCATAAAAAACACCCGTGATATGCCCGTGAATATCCAATGCAATACCCTCTCATATATATGGAATAGTACTTATACGTTCCTTTCTCGATTTTATTGTCAACTTCGTCACTTGTAAACCAAATTAGAACAATTGTGGGTATTTGGTCAATTGTAACTACTGAGTATCATTTTATTCAAATGAAAAAAGGTATTTGGTCAAAATTACTCCGTACAGAGTATTTCTTTTAGCTTTTGGATCAAATGCTTAATCGGATTAGTATAACAACTTACGACTATTCTACCAAACAATTTACACGAAGAATACCAAACACCCTAACGGCCAACACGGTACAAATCGAAAGTTAACATCGAGAATAACTACCTGGAATCCCGCAAACCAACCCGAGTTTCTCAATCAGATTAGTCTAATACCCGTGACACGTCACGGGTTTGCGAATATTTTTTAAAAATAATAGGAAGTTTGTGGACATGACGTAGGTCCACCCCGACGCGGCGAAGCGCGGGTTTGGGTAGGCGAATGAATCTCGTGGTAAGATTGTTCTCGGGTTCGAAATTTAAGTCAAAATGGAGTCGCCACCGAATTTTGTGGTTATTCGGAACCATACGAGCCCACTCTATGTCATCATGGGCTATACACAAAGTAAGCCCACTCCGATTTCAGAGTTTATGGGGCTCGTCCCTTTGCATTGCGATACCGATACCATCTATACCGGTAATCGTGTAAAGAATGACTCTCGTGCGCCAAGGGTTTCGGACATCCGGAAACCAAAGGTTCTGAGTAAGGGGTGAGGGTACGTGTTGGGAAGCCCACTAAGGACACCCAACCCCGCCCGCACATGGCGGCCTCTACTAAGACATCGTTCGTGTTCATGATACGCGCGCTAGTAAAATAATTAAATGATATGCAAACAGCATTTTCGGGCTAAGCATGTGAATTATTGATTTGCTACGTCATTTAATGCATCTTGATTCACGTCAAAGTGATTTAGCATGCGAGGTTCATTTATAAAGCGTAAAAGCAATTAAATAAACAAAGCTCGAAAATAAATAGAAATAACGTACAAATTACACGGGCGGAAATACAACCCGGAATTCACAATACGGCAATACGTGTAAATGATAAACGAAATGAAAATAACGCGATATAACGAAAGGGACGGACCCGTATGTAAATTAGACCGCGAAATATGTAGATGGACTAACCCCGATTAAATACGCATTATGTCGCATATTAAACGAAGGACGGAAATATGAGACTGCGGCATATTGCTAGCCTAATCTCACATCCCGTAGTCTTGTCCCGACTTATCACGTCAAAGTGGTCAAAGTCGTTCTACGTGTCGTGATGTGTATAGTTTTGAAAGATAGGAAGGTCGGATGATGGTCTAAAGTCGATAAAGAACGGGGCTCGAAATATGTGTCCAAGCCCTCGGGTTTCTGAGTTGCCGGACCCACTCGACCGAGTCATTGATTGACTCGACCGAGTGCGCCATTAACATGGCTACTGCCCATATTTTAGGGGGTTACTCGATCGAGTGCCTTATGGCACTCGGTCGAGTGTGTCATTAATGGGGCTACTGCCCTGTTTTTGGGGTGCAACTCGATCGAGTGGCCTATGGCACTCGGTCGAGTGCCCCCTGTACGAGTAGTGATTTGCTCGATTTTATGACTTGAAATCGATGATCGGCCAAGTCAAATACAAATATCGCACGATTTGTATTCGACTCGGCCTCCGGTACTATAATCGTGTATGAACGATTATAATACCGTCACCGGAGTTTTTATGAAAACGTTTGTGTTAGATTATGAAACTTTGAATTAGTAGCGAGATGCATCCCTCTACGTCACGACATCGAAACTAAACCTTTCGGGTTACGTGATGTCGGTATTCGTGTCAACGGGTCTCGAACCAATTTTGGAAATGGAGTTAAATATGTTCAACTACGACGAATCACGATCACGTCACGCCCTTGAGTACATTGGGGCGGGGCTCCTCGAAAGGGCTCCACCTCC
Source organism: Agrostemma githago (assembly GCA_958450325.1). NCBI lineage: Eukaryota > Viridiplantae > Streptophyta > Magnoliopsida > Caryophyllales > Caryophyllaceae > Agrostemma > Agrostemma githago. Next base: position 23,644,114 of record OY288254.1, on the reverse strand, counting down.
GTCGTTGCTCGTAAAGGGATTAGACGGATCGAATGTGATCATCGTAGTTCAATATTTCAAAACCGACTTTTGATATTAGTATTATATACGCGGTATTATTAGAGTTAGTAACGATATAAAAATGATGCAAAATTAGAAATGCGAAAAGATGAAAAAGTTAGTGTATGTGTTAGTGTTACTACGATGCAATAATGCAAAAATGTACATAAAAAAGATATAGAAAAGAGATAGAAAAAGGGTTTAGGACACCCTCAACATACATGCTAGTATAGACCTCGGAAATGGACTCGTAAAATAGCGGCAAGGCTTGGGAGTATCGAGGATGTATGCGAGTTATGGTGTGTATGGATGTGTGTGTGTATTACGTCGGTTTTTCGAGGGACGAAGGACTCGGTTTTTGTGTGTGTTGCTTAGGGTTGCTAAGGCTTGATGTGTAGGTATGTAGGTTAGATTGTGGCTGAAAAATGTAGGGCAAAGTATGTGTATCCAAGGTTGAAATGCATGGGATTGAGTCGGTATTTATAGACGTTTCCCACGACCTAGGGGGCACTCGATCGAGTGGCCCTAGTGCACTCGATCGAGTGCTTTAGAAAATGGGCCAAGCCCAGCTCGAAGCGCTCCACTCGACCGAGTGGGCAACCCACTCGATCGAGTGGATCAAACAAAATCGAGATATTTGGGGAAGGTTTGACTTGTTTGTTTTGGTAGCTTTTTTGAATTTGATTTGTGCGCCAAAGTGATCTCAGCTGGTTTATAAGACGGTTTCGTCTTTGACCGGGTTTTGACCCGGTCGCCAAAAGACGGGAATTATTTTTGGTGTCGGTTTTGGCCTAAATTAGTCTCATTTGACTCGGAACGACCCACTGGGCCTAAATTTGAGGTCTGTTTTGTGAGATTTTTACTCCGCTAAAAGTCCATGTCGGATATTATGAATTCCGAGCCCAAATCCGAGTATACTAAGTCACGTTGACGTCCAATCATCATCGGGTGTTTTTCGGAGACTACCATAGACACGTGGCAGTCAAAATGCGGGTGTCTACAGAGCCCCCACTCTGACTAAGGCTTGGACAAGGCGAAAGTCAGAGTAGCTACCAAGCCCGTTAAGACCTGGTAGACTTCCGGTCGGGTCGTTTATAGTCCAGCGGACTCACGTGAAGGGCTCGCCAGCCATAAGCAAAGGGTCATACCTGTCCTGTCGATGATAGCTTCGCGGGGAGTCAGACTTGTTGCATAAGTCCTGGGCGCGCCTATGTGTGGGCCCATCCCGTATTGTTTCGGGATAAATGCCGCCTCGGGCGTTCCGCTGGGGAAGTATATGAGCTGTTCGGGCTTGCTTCTGAAGCCTTGAGTCGTACTTGAGCTAATGGCAATGCTCCGTGGGGAGTAAAGCTTGCCTCCTGTGGGGAGTAGGTGTACCCGTATGCCGACACATCGCACTTTGGATGTAGTACTTCGGGGAAAAGCTAACTCCGTTGGGGGAATTAAATAGTTTCGCGGGGACTTGCTTCTGAAGTCTGGGGTGTACCTATATGCTGACACATAACAACTTGTATGTAACACATAAGTAAAATGTTGACTCTCGCTGGGGAGAAAAGTAGCTGCGCGGGGACTTGCTTCTGAAGTCTTGGGTGTACCCGTATGCCGACACATCACATCTTGGATGTAGCATTCCAGGAGAAACATCGTCTTTGTTGTTCCGTTGGGAAGCAATGCTGGTACCTGAAATGTTAGATACATAGGCAGAAATAGCAGGCATAGTATATAGCAAGATAGCACATAGGAAATGCGGTTAGTATCTATAGACTGGCTTGCGCTGGGAAAATGATTTTTGCTTTAAATTGAAGTCCTGAAAGCAACTCACGTGCTAGGAGATAGGTTTTTCAAAATTGAAAGGGGTAGAAAAGAATTTTGCAGTTTAAATAGACCGAAATTTGACCTTGTCGAAAAGGATTTTATCAAATGACTAAGTTTTGCAAATTTTAAAATGAGAATTTTGAAGAGAGACATACCGACAGACTCGACTCTGGACATGACCGGACGAGTTGACAGACACGACTGAACTCTCGAGGGGTTGGACCGTGACTCGGTAGGGGGGAGGGCCACCTAATATGACAAGACTCTTAAGCTGCGCTAATCCATAGCCTAGGCGAGTGGCAACACGGTCGAACATCGAAATGGGAAGGATGTGATATATATAGGGTAATTGCAGTAGCCTGTAATGAGACTGTTTCTGTAGGACAAGGCTTAGCAGTAGCAATGCTGTAGACTGATGTTCTTTTGGATCTTTGGTTTTGGGTACAATCCCTGGTGTCGCTTCGAATCCCTGACGGATTCTCGTCTTCGACTGAGCCGAGTACTAGGACACACTAAAGAAAGGAGGCTAGTTTTTTTTTGAAAGTCATTTGGATTATGTGAGTGGATGAAGGTCTTCTGTCTGAGAGAAGCCCCCAGGACGACAAAGCTAGCTGCTGAGAACATGACAGTGTCGTGACCGGAATGATGGTGCCTTTTTTATTTGTGTGAATGTGGGTGGTTGTGCCTTTGTTGAAAGGCTGCCTACGTATTCACGTGTAGTGAAATCAAACCAAGCCGTAGTTCAGTGGATTGGAAGATATGTTATGGTGCCTAGTTTATTAGGGCTTTGTGTGTAACTAGCCATTGCGATGGTGTAGGCTAGGTGCATTCCCAGTGATGTCTTGATCAAAGGGCTAGAACAGTTAGGATGTTGATCCTGTGACTGTGAGCGTTCTCCGGGGTAGCCCCCAGAGGTGGTGTGAACTATTTGGGCATGTTCTATGCCGACCGCAGGTTGAGTTCCCGTGTTTGGGGCTGGTAACTGGTCTGGATGTTTTTGGAAATGTGGAGCTAGGTCGTAAGTGGCCTGGATGCTTCGAAATCTGGAGCTCAGTTTTGTGGAGCTAAGGTTTCGAGGGTAAGGTATTGCAATGTGGTAGGAAAGGGGAGAAGTCGAGTAAAAATGACTCGGACTTCGATCGGGGTAGGTTTGATAATGCGGGATCTGATTTCCATGTCTGGCCCTAATGGTTAGGGTGTATCCTATGGAGCTTGAATCCTCAAAAATTTGGGCTGTCTCTTAGCCTAGGTCTCGGGAAGGTCTTGAGGGTTGTAATATGGGGAGGCTAAATGTGGTGTTAGCTAACCAGCTTGATTGTCTCTCCCTTATTTGATGGTATGGGCATCAATAATTTTTGAATTGACCGTACCCCGGTCAAGGGACTTTGAGTTGTGTTGACCATTGACCACGGTCATGGCTATTTGAATTTTTTGTTTTTTTTTGTTGACCTCTTGGCCCCGGTCGTGGGATTGACCGTATCTGGTCGGGGGCTGCTGAGAGTTCTTTTTTTGATGGCCAGCTCTTTTGTTTTGGGCCTTTTGCTTTTTCCTTGGACTTTTGATTTTTTTGTCCATTTTTTTTCACGGCTATCTCTCCCTTTGAAGTTGTGGGTGGATATGGGGGTGGGCCCATCGATTGGATTAGGCTTGTGGAGCTAAACCCTTGTAAGGTGTGAGCCTAGTTGGTGTTTGTGTGAGTGCAACTCGCGGTGGAGTACTCTATGGTAAGCATGGTGGTTTGGATCTCGCTATTGTCATCATAATTCCGAGCAGGCTTAGTGGGAGCATCGTCCCGAGTTGGGTATTTTTGGCATCAAGTCAGACTAACGCCTAAGATAGGGATTGGTTAGTCTTATTGGAGGGTGTTTATTGTGGGAAATGGGCTTGCCTCCCGTCTTAAACCCAAACTAGGAGACTTCCTAGATTTATCATAGGATTCGATACCGCTCCTACTAAGGGTAGTTATGTGGCTGTCTATGCCAGACATGGAACAGGTAAGGGAAAACACGGGCCTCAGTTCCTGCAGTCATTATAGATGTGCCTATAATAGTCACGTGCATGTGCTCACAGTGTATGATGGTGTTCATCATGTTCTCGGAAACACATAAGGAAAGCATATATGAGAGACTGAAAAAAAAGCTGATTTTATTGGATTGAAAAAGAGGACAGAATACAGTTGACTCTGACTCTGACTTTGAAATTGAAAGAGATAGAACATCCTAGACTCGGACTCAGACTCGGACCCAAATCAAATCTGGACTCTTGGATGAGGTTGTCAGTAGTCTTCGGCTTCTAAGGACTCAAGTGGATGTCCAGTGTAGCCTTTGGTAGAAACTTCACCCAAATCTTCGTTATGTCGAAGATCGTCTTCAATCCTAGTGCCCATTTCGGTAAGCACAGCAAAGTTTGAGATGCCGGCATACCTAAGATGGACGCGATAGGAGGGTAGGAGGTTTTTGATGATGCATCTACAATGTCTTCTCGCTGGGCTTGTCTACCAGCTTAACACTCTCAGCCCGCCAACGTTGAAGGTATTTGGTGAAACCCTCTGTCGGATCTTGGGCCATGACTTCTAAAGTCCGCATGGTAGTCTGAAGTTCGGTATTATCAGAATAGTTTTTAGCGAACTCGGTAGCCACATCCTCCCAAGTGGGGAATCCTTTTGTATTAAGCCTATAGAACCAGGCTTTTGGATATTTCCCGAGGGATGCGCCGAACAGATTGATGAACATGTCGGCTTTGACCCCCTTGATCACCATAAATGCTTTGAAGGCTCGGAGGTGTAGTAATGGATCCTCCGTCCCTTCGAATATGGGTAACCCCTCTAAGTTGAGATCTGTTGGTAGTTTCTCACTGATGGGTGTATAGTCTCGGGAGTTTTCAATATAAATGTTGTTCCCTCGGGAGGCATGGAACTGTTGTTCGAGCTCACGCACCGTGCTGATCAATTTGGCAAATGGCCCAGTATTGACCGATCCAGAGTCGAGGTCTTGCTGTTCGATGACAGTTAAACGAGCATTCATGGCCTCTTGGTTGGTTTTCAGGAACCCTATATGGGTTTCGGTTATGGCCTGCCTACTAACCATTGTTTCCAGCGAAGCCTTTATTTCATTGATGGCGTTTTCCATGTCCCTATTCCCGGTTGTGGGTGCCATACTCTGCGAGAATACCCACGTAATCAGAAATGTTGCTTCGGAACTTGAATACGCCAAGGCATAGGAAATAGCGCGGGAGGAAAGACAACTCGGGTTTGACTCGGGTTAGACTCTCCTAAAAAGGTGTAAGGTGCGATTCTCGAAGCGACTGTGGTTAATCGCCCCGTCGGAGAATAGCCCCCAAGTGAGATTAAGGACTCTTATAGGACTCAGACGATGTGGCATCTAAGTGACTCAAAAGTGGGGTACGTGAGACAACACGTGTAAGACATGACCCTCAGAGCAACCGTGATTGATCGCTCTGCTAAAGGGTAGCCCCCGAGTGAGATTGTAAGTTTTGCTAAGACTCGAGTGTTGGACGAGTGACCCTTAGATGTAAGGATCACGAACCTTTAGCCACAGGGCTATGCCTTGTAAAAGGTTGACTTGGCCTCGAGAAAAAGGCAGACAGGGTAAGGGAAGAAACTTGCGATGTAAGATCGGCAGAGTTTCGACGCTAGAGACCCTTGACTTGACTTGAATAAGGATGACCCTGTGATTAGGGTAGACCCTTAAGTTAAAGGATTTTTGAATTGGGATGACTCGACTAACGGATTGAAAGATGGGCGAAATTCCCTTAGGAAAGGTCGTGGGGACCGTCCTGTCGAAGGGAAAATTGCGTGTGACTTTCTAGTTAGGACTCGAGTGTTTACGAACCTTCCATTTACGAGTGTATGACTCGTGTTGGTTGGTTATGCCTTTAGAAAAAGGCGGACTAGGATGGGGAAGAAACCCGTGATGTAGGATCGACGGAGTTTCGACGCTAACGACCTTCGACAAATCATGAAAAGACCCGACACACGGATTACGGTAGGTCCTATAATAAGGAAGGTTTTTGAAAGATGATTGAATTTTTGAAAATTGAGAGGACGGTCCAGAAATTGGTAGTGGGCCAATAGGACCAGGCATTTTGAAATGTTTGAATGGTTGCGAGTAAATTCGCGTTTTGAAAAATTGGGAGACGGTCCCGTTTTTTGAAATTGGCAGCATGCCGACAGGATCGGTTTTATGAAAAGTTGAATTTTTGAAAATTTGAAAATTTGAATATTGAAAATAAATTTCCGAAAATTTGAAAATTGAAAATGAGATCCGGAAGATTTGAAAATCGAAAACGACATCTCGGAGATTTGAAAATCGAGAATGGAATCTCGAGGAATTGAAAATCGCAAATGGCATCACGAAGATTTGAAAATTGAATTTGAATTTTGAAAATTCGAAAATCGAATGGTGGATCGGAAATTCGAATTGAAATGGATAGCATGCCGGCTAAAAATAAGCTATTTTGAGTCAAATCGTAAGTCTAATTTTCGGCAGCATTCTGAGTTTTTGAATATTGGATATTTTGAAAAGACGGGTCCCGAAACGGACAGCATTTCGGGTTTTTCAAAATTTGGTATTTTGGAAAGATGCAATTTTGAAATGACGGTTTTTTGAAAATTGACACGGAAACCAAGTAGCATGTAGTCAAACAAGCATTATAACGACGCTCATGTATGCTTTACACTAAGTCTCGGTCGGTCAAAATAGGGTCTATACCAACAACGATGGCTTTCTCGTGTGATGGACGGACTCCCTAAGCCGAGTTGGTCTTAGGACATGCCGCGAAACCGAGACGAGTTCCACCATCGATGTCTTTAGCGCACCTATGTAGGAATGCACCGTGGTATAGTGGGACGTCGGTCACAAGTAACCGGCCCGGGCAAAATTTGGGTTATGCATGAATCATTAAACTAATGCGCGCACACTAATCTACGAACGATTTCTCTTCGAGTATCACCCTAGGAACCCCGATGACATGTGGTACATCAGGTATCCCCAGCGGAGTCGCCAAATTGTGGACATGACGTAGGTCCACCCCGACGCGGCGAAGCGCGGGTTTGGGTAGGCGAATGAATCTCGTGGTAAGATTGTTCTCGGGTTCGAAATTTAAGTCAAAATGGAGTCGCCACCGAATTTTGTGGTTATTCGGAACCATACGAGCCCACTCTATGTCGTCATGGGCTATACACAAAGTAAGCCCACTCCGATTTCAGAGTTTATGGGGCTCGTCCCTTTGCATTGCGATACCGATACCATCTATACCGGTAATCGTGTAAAGAATGACTCTCGTGCGCCAAGGGTTTCGGACATCCGGAAACCAAAGGTTCTGAGTAAGGGGTGAGGGTACGTGTTGGGAAGCCCACTAAGGACACCCAACCCCGCCCGCACATGGCGGCCTCTACTAAGACATCGTTCGTGTTCATGATACGCGCGCTAGTAAAATAATTAAATGATATGCAAACAGCATTTTCGGGCTAAGCATGTGAATTATTGATTTGCTACGTCATTTAATGCATCTTGATTCACGTCAAAGTGATTTAGCATGCGAGGTTCATTTATAAAGCGTAAAAACAATTAAATAAACAAAGCTCGAAAATAAATAGAAATAACGTACAAATTACACGGGCGGAAATACAACCCGGAATTCACAATACGGCAATACGTGTAAATGATAAACGAAATGAAAATAACGCGATATAACGAAAGGGACGGACCCGTATGTAAATTAGACCGCGAAATATGTAGATGGACTAACCCCGATTAAATACGCATTATGTCGCATATTAAACGAAGGACGGAAATATGAGACTGCGGCATATTGCTAGCCTAATCAATGAGAAAGTAGTGTAACTTATGCATTTAACTACCTTTTCTTCACTTTGGATCTAAGTAGTAAATGAGAAAGAAGTTGAAGGGTTGTCTAATAAGATCATGCCAAGTGTGTGCCTTAAGAAGTGAGGATTGGAAGAATGAAGCATGGGGGTTGCTTTGCTTCTCTTTTAATAGAATATATAGATTGGTTGATTAGAAGGTTAATATGAAAATAAGTAGGTGACAAAGGTATTCTAAATATCGTACCAACAGATCAGCGTTATACGGTACAACGTATCCGTTGTGCACGCTCACACCTCCTGTTTCCACTGTGACACCACTGCTACGTCTCATGTACATACATAGGGTACCCATCTCCGTCGATAGTTGTACGATCAGAAAAAGCCTTCAGGAATCTCTTGGTGCATACACCATCAACCATGTAAGGGGATCTCGGGTTTGCGTGTCCACACGGACCGTGAACCATTAAATCCTTCACCGCCCTATATAGTGTTGGTTCATCTACAGGGTCAAGAATTTATGTTGATATGATGCTCTCAACATCACTGACCTCGGAATATTTGTCGTCCCTTTCGAGGAACAAAAATAATGTGTGTGAGGAAGTTTGCGCTTCTGTCATACATTAGGAAGGTGATACCCGTGAAAAATTTCACGGGTTGTTGTTCTTTCATTGATATTCTCTAATGAAGTAAGGCAGGATTGATCTTCAATTGAGAAGTACTTGGTAATGTGTTCGAAAATATTCATAAAAAACACCCGTGATATGCCCGTGAATATCCAATGCAATACCCTCTCATATATATGGAATAGTACTTATACGTTCCTTTCTCGATTTTATTGTCAACTTCGTCACTTGTAAACCAAATTAGAACAATTGTGGGTATTTGGTCAATTGTAACTACTGAGTATCATTTTATTCAAATGAAAAAAGGTATTTGGTCAAAATTACTCCGTACAGAGTATTTCTTTTAGCTTTTGGATCAAATGCTTAATCGGATTAGTATAACAACTTACGACTATTCTACCAAACAATTTACACGAAGAATACCAAACACCCTAACGGCCAACACGGTACAAATCGAAAGTTAACATCGAGAATAACTACCTGGAATCCCGCAAACCAACCCGAGTTTCTCAATCAGATTAGTCTAATACCCGTGACACGTCACGGGTTTGCGAATATTTTTTAAAAATAATAGGAAGTTTGTGGACATGACGTAGGTCCACCCCGACGCGGCGAAGCGCGGGTTTGGGTAGGCGAATGAATCTCGTGGTAAGATTGTTCTCGGGTTCGAAATTTAAGTCAAAATGGAGTCGCCACCGAATTTTGTGGTTATTCGGAACCATACGAGCCCACTCTATGTCATCATGGGCTATACACAAAGTAAGCCCACTCCGATTTCAGAGTTTATGGGGCTCGTCCCTTTGCATTGCGATACCGATACCATCTATACCGGTAATCGTGTAAAGAATGACTCTCGTGCGCCAAGGGTTTCGGACATCCGGAAACCAAAGGTTCTGAGTAAGGGGTGAGGGTACGTGTTGGGAAGCCCACTAAGGACACCCAACCCCGCCCGCACATGGCGGCCTCTACTAAGACATCGTTCGTGTTCATGATACGCGCGCTAGTAAAATAATTAAATGATATGCAAACAGCATTTTCGGGCTAAGCATGTGAATTATTGATTTGCTACGTCATTTAATGCATCTTGATTCACGTCAAAGTGATTTAGCATGCGAGGTTCATTTATAAAGCGTAAAAGCAATTAAATAAACAAAGCTCGAAAATAAATAGAAATAACGTACAAATTACACGGGCGGAAATACAACCCGGAATTCACAATACGGCAATACGTGTAAATGATAAACGAAATGAAAATAACGCGATATAACGAAAGGGACGGACCCGTATGTAAATTAGACCGCGAAATATGTAGATGGACTAACCCCGATTAAATACGCATTATGTCGCATATTAAACGAAGGACGGAAATATGAGACTGCGGCATATTGCTAGCCTAATCTCACATCCCGTAGTCTTGTCCCGACTTATCACGTCAAAGTGGTCAAAGTCGTTCTACGTGTCGTGATGTGTATAGTTTTGAAAGATAGGAAGGTCGGATGATGGTCTAAAGTCGATAAAGAACGGGGCTCGAAATATGTGTCCAAGCCCTCGGGTTTCTGAGTTGCCGGACCCACTCGACCGAGTCATTGATTGACTCGACCGAGTGCGCCATTAACATGGCTACTGCCCATATTTTAGGGGGTTACTCGATCGAGTGCCTTATGGCACTCGGTCGAGTGTGTCATTAATGGGGCTACTGCCCTGTTTTTGGGGTGCAACTCGATCGAGTGGCCTATGGCACTCGGTCGAGTGCCCCCTGTACGAGTAGTGATTTGCTCGATTTTATGACTTGAAATCGATGATCGGCCAAGTCAAATACAAATATCGCACGATTTGTATTCGACTCGGCCTCCGGTACTATAATCGTGTATGAACGATTATAATACCGTCACCGGAGTTTTTATGAAAACGTTTGTGTTAGATTATGAAACTTTGAATTAGTAGCGAGATGCATCCCTCTACGTCACGACATCGAAACTAAACCTTTCGGGTTACGTGATGTCGGTATTCGTGTCAACGGGTCTCGAACCAATTTTGGAAATGGAGTTAAATATGTTCAACTACGACGAATCACGATCACGTCACGCCCTTGAGTACATTGGGGCGGGGCTCCTCGAAAGGGCTCCACCTCCGTCGTTGCTCGTAAAGGGATTAGACGGATCGAATGTGATCATCGTAGTTCAATATTTCAAAACCGACTTTTGATATTAGTATTATATACGCGGTATTATTAGAGTTAGTAACGATATAAAAATGATGCAAAATTAGAAATGCGAAAAGATGAAAAAGTTAGTGTATGTGTTAGTGTTACTACGATGCAATAATGCAAAAATGTACATAAAAAAGATATAGAAAAGAGATAGAAAAAGGGTTTAGGACACCCTCAACATACATGCTAGTATAGACCTCGGAAATGGACTCGTAAAATAGCGGCAAGGCTTGGGAGTATCGAGGATGTATGCGAGTTATGGTGTGTATGGATGTGTGTGTGTATTACGTCGGTTTTTCGAGGGACGAAGGACTCGGTTTTTGTGTGTGTTGCTTAGGGTTGCTAAGGCTTGATGTGTAGGTATGTAGGTTAGATTGTGGCTGAAAAATGTAGGGCAAAGTATGTGTATCCAAGGTTGAAATGCATGGGAATGAGTCGGTATTTATAGACGTTTCCCACGACCTAGGGGGCACTCGATCGAGTGGCCCTAGTGCACTCGATCGAGTGCTTTAGAAAATGGGACAAGCCTAGCTCGAAGCGCTCCACTCGACCGAGTGGGCAACCCACTCGATCGAGTGGATCAAACAAAATCGAGATATTTGGGGAAGGTTTGACTTGTTTGTTTTGGTAGCTGTTTTGAATTTGATTTGTGCGCCAAAGTGAACTCAGCTGGTTTATGAGACGGTTTCGTCTTTGACCGGGTTTTGACCCGGTCGCCAAAAGACGGGAATTATTTTTGGTGTCGGTTTTGGCCCAAATTAGTCTCATTTGACTCGGAGCGACCCACTGGGCCTAAATTTGAGGTCTGTTTTGTGAGATTTTTACTCCGCTAAAAGTCCATGTCGGATATTATGAATTCCGAGCCCAAATCCGAGTATACTAAGTCACGTTGACGTCCAATCATCATCGGGTGTTTTTCGGAGACTACCATAGACACGTGGCAGTCAAAATGCGGGTGTCTACAAAGTTAGAAATAAAGCGTACTACCCGTGAAAATTCACGGGGTTGAAGCGTACGACTGTCCTACCAAACAATTTATGCGAAGAATACTAAACACCCTAACGGCAAACACGTTAGAAACCGAAAGTTAATCTCGAGAATACCTCGTCAGGTTGTATACAAACCCGTAATCTCACAGACCAAAATTCAGGTCCTTTTGAACAACTTCAATGGGCTAGTCCATCATTAAGTCCAATAATAAAAAAATTAACCCAACACGGGTTTAAGCAATTAAGCCGCAGGGTTTTAGTTGGAATCCGTCAATGTGCGAACTTGCTATTACTCGAGAAATCAATTTGGGGGAAAACTCAAAATGGGATGGAAAGCTGCCCAGAAACTCATAAAAAATTGGAAGATTGTTAGAGTGATAGTGTAAGTCCCAGCTATTAATTTCAGTCTCTAATCCCCCTTATAAAATTGTCGCTTTTTGTTAGGGTTTTGGTTGATGTATGCGTTGGATTTTGTGTGTAGGTGATGATAATTAGGAGAAAAGATATAGGTGAAACTAGACTTATCAAATGTGTTATTCGATCACAGAATCGCGTCATTGTCGAGGGCAAAATTATTGTATGAAATCTCTCTCTCTATCTCTATACTGTGATTTTGTAATTGGGGGATTGGGTTCGATGTCGTTTCCGATTTAGGGTTTCGTAGTGGGTCATTTAGAATCGGGTCCTTTCCCGATTTAATCATCATTTAGAATCGGGTCATTTAGAATCGGGCCAATTAGGGTTTCGTATTGGGTCCTTTCCCGATTTAATTGTCGATGACTTTTGTGACTAATCCTTCATAATAATAATGAGTCGTGTTGTGTAACAGTGCAAAATCAGAGAACCTAGGATGCTCATTACAGAAGAGGAGAATATGAATATGTCTTCCTAGAAACGTGTTGTCGAGCAATAAACCTGGCGATTTCCATAATGATGACCAATACTCCTCAATTTTCTACCCTTTTCTCTTGGTCCATGTCAAGCTGCTACATCTATGTCCCTCATGTCACCATTTGTCAAGGTAATTATATACTCCGTATTAAGTTGTACTCCTTAATTGTATAAATATTTTCCTTTTCCATACCTCTTTCGTTTTACCTTCACTAAAATTTTGGAGAGAATAGTTAGTACCATAAAACTTGAAGACATGATATGAAAATATTTCTGTGATAACGCACAACCGTTAACATACTCAACAGAAAAAATTGCAAAAGGTATCATAGATGATACTACTAATGCATACATTATATTTCGAGAAGTAGAAAGTATTGTATGTTTGACGTATACTACTAATGCATAGATGATCAACTTTGTGGACGTCCAATGGATATCTCGACTGTGTTGACTGTTGAACTCTTTGTTATCTTGTTCCTCCAACTGTGCTTTCGTAAAGTGCCCATGCTTTTTATTGTGGGAAATTGATGGATTCAGTACTTTTATAGGAGTTTGAGAAAGAATGCTTATTTTCAGGAAAAGGGAAGAAAAAAAATGACTTTACACGTTCATTTAACCCCAAATATAAAATTATTCGTCTAAAAAAAGATATAATATTCTCATAGGGATTATGCTGTTCAAGTCTTACTTTTGTAATCCTAATTAAGAAGTGAAAACTTGAAAGCGGAATCCTAACAAAACGAAGAAACTTACAATCTACCCATAGAGAATATTCCTCTTAGTATCCCACTATTGCGACCCAAAACTAGAAGCAATGCAGACAGTAGCCTCACGGCACAATCCTGAAATTACTAAAAAAATTATGAACTGACCAAGAGGGGTGATGGGTGTTTGTATATAATAAAAGACTACTTCTCCGCAAACTATTACCTACAAAATAAGTGTACCGATTGCAACTTGGCCGTGAAGAGCATTGTTATAATTTCTTTCAGCCAAAAACTTCACAACCTACTGAAGAATCAAACAATGAAATCGGTGAAAGTTCAAGTTAGACCCACGAAAAAACGATTCTGACTACAAAAAGGTCATTAGAAAATAGACATACCACTGTTGTTGATGACATCGATAAAAAGGACCCCACAAACACTCCTACTGACAATTTTCCTCCACAACTCTGGAAAATAAAAAGGGTAAGCTTGCTTGCTTGACACACTCAGTGCAGTTTGAAGCTTAAGCCTTGAAAAGCATAGTCTTTATTGAAACTAAATATGCTCACCACAACCATTATGCCACACAAGAACATGAAAATGATGATTTGAAGCATCCCCCAAGAACGGCTACATGACCTACTGCTCGAAGCTGCATTGAGTATAGTTAAAACAACATTCAAAATTTAGAAACAGAAAATTTAAAGTGCGGACAATTACTCGTCTAAATATGATTATAGGTTCTACGTATAAGTGGGGAGCGAAAAGAAGGATATATAGGTCTATTGCAAACCCGACTTACAGAAATTATGTTCCTTATCTCATCATTATAGGGATCATCATCAATATCACTTGGAGTTGTATCAATAATCTGCAAAATTGATGGGGAATGGGAAGACATGCTCAACATAAAAAATTACAAAAGGTATGCATCAAGTAGCTAACTTAAAGATATAAAAAATTTAGAAATAATATTCTCATTGTGAAAAATGAAATTACCTGTCCTCAAATGAATTAACCTTGCATCGATGAATAGGAATTCCATAGCATCTAACTTTGTCTTGTTCCTCAGGTTGGGCCTTCCACTTGTGAATGACTCTGATATTGATTTGAGATACCATAATACCTTCCTCCAAATTAAACCAGCAACTGATACAACTTTGGACGATGACATCGCGATGAATATTGTGGAAAATTGAAAAAATTGACGAAGCAAGATAATAAAAAGGTTTACTATTGATGAAGATGATGCACCTAGCATGATCAAGTGAACTATTTAAACAATCAAATATGGGAAAATATAATTATAGAAAAACGAAAAGTTGTAGATGTAGTAGTTTCAATGTAATTGTAATTGTAAATTGTGTTAATCTGCATTGTAATCTCACGGGTTGATTAAATAGACTTGTTTACTTCAATCCTCATTTGTCGTGCATCATTAATACATTTGTTTACTGCCATCCTTATTTGTCGTGCATCATTAATAACCCTAATGAGGATAATTTTAATTTACTATTAATTTATGTTTTTACCCAAGCATCCTCATAACTCCACTTCATTTTCTAATTTTCGAGACAAATTTAATACAGTAGAAAACTTGTTGCATTAGTAATAGTTAGTAATTACGATGGAGTAATTAATGCAGTAAACAAAAATGCATTCACATCTAATCTACTATGTTATTTGCACTAATTGCACTTGAAACAACAAAATGCAAAAAAACAGTCCTATTCTCAAATGGAGAGTAATGGAGGGTGCCACATAAGGGTTTTTGGTGCTTGCATTTATATAAAGAAGATTGCGATATATACTCGTATATAATATCTGAAGTAGTTAGTTGTTAGGCAACGTTGTTAAAGTTAGTTGTTTTCTCAGGTTAAGAAAAAAGATGACCCATAAGTCTTAGACCTGTCAAAACTCGAACCGATCCGCAAACCCAACCCGTTTTTTTTACCCGAGACCCGTTTGACCCGAATCCAAAATTTCCCGTTAATTTAGTGTCAAAACCCGACTTGACCTGTTAATATAAAAAAAAACTCCCCCTCTCTATAATCTTCTACTGTACATTGCTTTTGTCGAGGAAATTGAAACTAAAGGAAAATGTGGGGTCACAAAAAATGAGAATCACGAATCATATACCGAAAAAAAATGTGGAAGAACTTAGAGCAATCAAAGGAAAATGCTAGAGTTACACTTGGTGTATGAGGCATTTCATACACCACCACTCCCAGCTTGCCAAGTATCATTTTTGTGGAATCGTTTTTTTGAATTCTTTGCTTGATTCTACCTAACTTCCCACCTACCCCAACTCCCACCTACTTCTTTCTTTGTTTATTTTTTTTTACTTTTCATTTTTCCAACACTTTTTTTTATTTTTCAGCTTTTTTGCTTTTTATGACTAATACATTTTGTATATTTTTGTACCTCACTTCCCATATACGGCGTATGTATATAGTATGTATTTGCACTATATATGTATACGGTTCGTATTTATGCCGTATTTTTTTTTGATTTTTTTGCTTCTTTAATTATTTTCTAGTTAACTGTTCTATACGATTTACGTATTTATACGGTGTCCTTTTTTTTTTAATAATTTTTTTTAATATTTTCCTGTTTATTTAATTATATTGTTTTTAATTGTTTGATACGGTACATATTTGTACGATATACTATTTATTTTTTAAAAAAAAATCATGTTTGATTAATTATTTATACGGTATTTTTTTGTACAGTTTCACCATTTTTTATTTTTATTTTTAATATTTTACTGTTTCTTTAATAATGTTGTTTTTAATTGTTTAATATGCTATACATATTTATACGATATACTGTATTTTTTTTAAAAAAAAATCATGTTTGTTTAATTATTTTTTGTTTTTGATTACTTATACGATATTTAATTTTTTGGAATTTTTTTAAAAATTATTTTCTTTATTTTTCGTCAACGTAATTATTTTCAATGCGCTTATTCTTGTATTTATGTTTTCTTCGTGTTTTGAATTAATTTATGTTTTATTCTTGTATATTTTGATATTTTTTTATAAAAAAAAAACATATTTTATCTTATTTTAAATGTAAGAATCATACTTTCATCACGAAAATAACACTATACTTCCTCTTCAGTTAACAAATATAATCAGTTGTCGGTTGTAACTCGGTTGGTTGTTCAATGTTTGTTAAGTTCACTCTTTGCTCCGTAGGTTCTGTGTTCGAGCTGTATATTAAATTAAAGGAAGAAAAGAAAGTAGTTGTTCGTTGTTGCTTGGTGGCGTCAGTACTTGTATGTTGCTTGGTCGCGTGTTCGAGCCTGCACTTTGTAATTTTTTTTCTAACTTACTCATCCATACTTTGTTATTTTTACACTCTTTTACCTATTCATCCATACTTAACTATTTTGACACTCTTTCACTTCGTCCATACTTAACAATTTTGACACTAATTTACTTATTCATCGATACTTAACTTTTGTCACACTCTTTTACCTACTCATCCATAATTAGCTACTTTCACTCTTTTAGTTGTTCATCCATATTTAGCTATTTCTTTCACTTGTTCATCCATACATGGCTACTTCGTATAATGACTTCTCATTATTCACTCACGTTGACGCAATGATAATACTTTATTCTTTGTTTGTATTTAAATCAGTTTGTCGAAATTACAAAGTACATAATCATAATTCTACCACGCTACCATTTTCATCCTAACCTAGTGTAGTGGTTGTACATAGAGTTGGAGTATTGCGACCTATACTGTTGAGAGTCCGAGTACTATGAAGTTGTGTAGTGGGGGGCTGGGTTCCAATATTGGTTTGACTGGCTTATCGTCGGAGTTATCTCGTATGTTCAGAAGATTCGACAGATGTCCGTCGGCGTAGTGCCACTGAAACCGCTCATGAGGGACGAAGCATCACCGTTCGGGGCTTGGTTTATCGGGACCTTATTCCTTGGGAGCACATTCCCTGCCGCGTCGACGACTCTGGGGTTCGCCCTCCGCTTTTTCTGCTTCACGTTACTTCTTCTTCCAATAACTCGCCTGTTAAGGGGATCCTCAATATCACCTGCCCGTCGGGTTCCGTTAGGCTTAGGGTGCCTGGCTGCTTGCACCGTACTCTATTACGACCCCACACCCTCAACGACACGCCACCCTCCGCAAATGAGTCCACAGCCTCTATCCCAGCAAGAGCCTCCAGTTGCTTGACTAGTACGTCCGTATGACTGTTGTATACGTCGGAGGCCTCATCGGAGAGCATCGCCAACCTCTTGACGTAGTCATTTTTCATGCTGATCTGGACGGACTTCCTGTTGCGTTCATTCTTCTCCGGATCGTAATGACCGACACGGATGTTCTCGTATCCCCTTACCAAATCCTTACGCCACCGATCGAGGATGTATTTATCTGGGATACTCTTCACGTTCAGCACGTCAAGGCATTTCATGATATGGCGACACAGGATCCCTCAGAATTCAAACATCTTGCAATCGCAGACGTACTCACCGTTCTTGCTGTCAATCCGCACTTCGAATGTCCTCCGATCTTTCCTCCAAATTAGTTCCGTCACCTTCGAGGTGGCCCGAAACACTGTCCCACCGTCGCTGGGGCTTGGAAGTGTCTCGACGTTCGTGTTACTACAACCGTACACCTCGTCCTTGATCTCTTGAAATTTGCTGTTCGTGTACACCTCGCTGTAGACATCCTCGAACAGTAAGTTGGGATCCCATCTCAGTGGACTCTTGATGTCCTTCGCGTTGAGAACTTTCTCGTCCTCCACTTTCTTGTAGATGACATGGTCGAACTGCTCAAGGAACTGCAGCAACCCAGTTTCAACGCTCACATGGCCTTTGATAAGTCTGTTAGTCTGCTTGCTCCTCTGGGTTGAAGACATACCCGCAGAGAAGGTGTCGTTCCAGTAAACCGGCATCCACTTCTTTCTGTTCTTCCCCGTCTCTAACCAGTTTTTCTCGTGCAAGTTGTACTTGTCCAGAAACTGGCCACATAGCACATGCAGCTCATCCACCGTCACACTTTCGTGCATAATCGTCCGTATATCTTTGTCGATGGCATCAAACTGAGGGTGGTGTCTGAAGTGATGATCAAAGTCATGGAGGATATGCCACAGGCATAACCTGTGGTCGGTGTTCGTGAATACCTTCTTGATAGCCCCCAGAATCTTCCCACACTGATCGGTCAACAGTACGGTCGGAGCTCTGCCCATGCATGTCACCCAGTTCTTGAACACCCAGGTAAATGTGATCGTCTCTTCAATTCGTGGGAGATTAAGGCCGCTATGTATATCACCGTACTGCCGTGGTGGCCGGTTCACACCTACAAAAGGGCAGAACCGCATAGCGTACTTGTTGCTTAGGAAGGTGCTGTCGAACGATACCGGGTCGCCGAATGCCTTGTACATGGTACGACACCGTGCGTCGGCCCAAAATATGTTCAGCAGCTTATTGTTGACGTCCCTCTGAACATCGTAGTAGAAATCCGGATTCTGAACCTGTACCTTCTCGAAGTAATCTACGATCGCCTGAGCGTCGCCATGAAATACGCTCTTGAGGCGTTCAGTATTGACCAGATTTTTGGCGCCCACCCCGATGAAGGGAAGATTCTCAAGTCCCCCGACCACCCTTGCCAAAGCGTCGAAGTTGCGGGTGATGGAGATGCCTGCCCTGTCATTCATCACACAACCTCTGCTTGAAATATTCGCTTATATGCCGGTAGTGGACGAGGTGCCTGCTCAGATCAGGATGTACTTCGTGTTGTGTTCCAGATTACAAGTTCGTATGACAAACTTTCCGGTCTCCTCATCGATCTGACCGAAGAAGAACGTTTTGCAGAGCTCCGAACTTTTATTTTTCTTGGTTGTATTAGCCTCCGAAAAAATGAGCCTAATCCTCATCATCATGTGGAACCTTGGCTCTTCCACTCCGGTACTGTTTCGTCGCACGCCCTGCGCCTTGAAAGACGGCATGATGGTGCTACTGCGGACATATATTTCGAATCCCGTCTTGTAAGCGTACGTGTGTAGAGACCCACATTTGGCTGCTAGGTGTCTATAGTAGTTTCCAACAAACACCCGATGATGATCGGACGCGAACGTACTTTAACGCGCTCGGATATGGGCTCAAAATCGTTAGTATTTGGCTTGGGCTTTTTACGGAGTACAAATCTAACAAAACTAACCTCAAATTTAGGCCCAGTGGGTCATTTTCAATCAAATAAGACTAATTTGGGTCAAAACCGACACCGGGAAAAAAACCCGTCTTTTGGCGACCGGGTCAAAACCCGGTCAAAGGCAAAACCGGCACAAAAATATCGGCTACGAAGAGAACTCAAGCTGCTAAACCTCTTCAATTAGAGATAAAACTTAATCTCTAAAACCCTATACTCCGTCCAGACCCACTCGATCGAGTGGATCAGCCCACTCCGTCGAGTAGGCTCGCAAAACTGGCCGAACCGGTGTCAGACCGGGCACTCGATCGAGTGCACACGCACCACTTGATCGAGTGGCCTTTTTCTATCCTAAACCGGGTACTTTTCTTATAAATACCCCACCCCCTCAACACAATTAACAACTTTTTTCACCCATCACAATTCACATCTCTTCCAACCTTCTTCTACCTCGAGAACCTCCATATTCCAACCCTTAAATCACCATCATCTCAACATCCTTACATACAAAAATTCGAGATCAAAACTCGTTAGAGACCCGAGAGCAAAACTCGTCAAATCCCTTCCCAATTATACACACCATAACTCTCCTATATACATCTAGACGCTCCCGTGCCTAAGCCACTACTATACGAGTCGATCTCCGAGACAAAAGCATGTAGGTTGAGGGTGTAAAACTCAATCCCGACTTCTCCTTTCCTCTCTTCTCTTCTCTCCGTCTTTTCCGTCTTTCGTCGTTTTTTATTTTATTTTCTTCTTTCGTTTCTAATATCGTTATTATTATTATTATTATTATTACTATCGAATTAAAACATCGCGCATACATCTGTGGACATTTGTCCGCACCGTCCGGTGCCCCGCGCGCGCCTGCGCGGGATTGACCCGGTTTTTCAACGTGTGGCGGCGGCTACCCACGCGGCTCCCTCCCGTTCGGGGGCTGGTACGATCTCACGTACGGGGCGATGTGTCAGACCTCGATTCGGATGACGATCCGGACTTGTACTTGACGGGTGCGGGCACCCGTGTTTTCGTTTGGAATCGATCGAGTCGTGGTTGTAAATGTTTACAGGCCGTTATGTTTGGTAGGGCAACCTTTTTAGTGAACTGAATTTGTTGCCGATTTGTGGAGTCGCCACCGAGTCAATTATGGGGACTCGGAAACCGTTCAAGTCAACTTTGATCCTTAGCCGGCTCAAAGCTGAGTGGCACGGGACCTAAAGATAAAGAGTTGTACCCTTAAGCACTACATGCCTGGAATGACTCTCATTGCCAATGGTTTCGGACATCCGGAAACCGTCGATTCTGAGTAAGGGGTGAGGGTACGTATTGGGAAGCCAACATCCAATAGACATCGACATCCAATCCCGCCCGCACTATAGCGGCCTCTACTAATCAATCGGTTGGCTGATAACTTCGTTCTTTTGTTGTGGCGGAAATAGTGTAACATCCGTTATTTTCACCCTATACCTTTTGCTACGTCGGTTGTTTAAGGACAAGTAAGTTTTGTCGTCGAAGTAGTTGTGTTTACATTATTTGCATGCAATTTTACGTGACAAGCAGGCCATGAAAAGATGCACGTAAGAGGGTAGAGAGTACTCATATTATATGTATTAGCAAATCAGTTTTAACGCGATAATACGAATATTAGTCATTCTCGTGGTATACCTTACCCGGTATTCTGCTTAAGATACGTCGATTTGGTATTAATGCGGATGCATCGAGCCATACTTGGCGAGCACCGGGACTAATACGGAACCCGATCATCGTTTTAGTCAATTTTAGCTGATTTTCGTTTTGAATTCCGTGTTAAGTGATTTAGCATGCGATTATAAGGACATAAAACCAATAAATCATACGAAAAACTGTAAATGCGAATGTAAGTAAATCACGTTGTGAGAAGTTGCACCCTCGGAGTATACACTAAACGGGACACGATGCATAGATAGTTGAGAACAGATATCGGAATTACTCGGGTCTATTTAGTGTATTTTAGTGTTTGTGGTTGAAGTTGGGACGTTACGTATTTTAGTATGTGTAGTGGACCTAGTGTCCACGTTTGACATTATCGTAATGCATAATAAAGGTAAAAAAATGTAGTGTTTTGTTTAGATGACAACCTAGTGACGACTCGACTTCCACAGGCGGATCCTCCTAGCTTGCCCGGTGATTTCGGCAGAGTTCCATTACCATCGACCTTTCCTGCGGCTATTCCGGCAGAGCTCCGCTACTACTGGCTGATACTGCGGCTGATTCGGCAGAGTTTCGTTACTAGACTATAGCTAGTCGAACACAGGCACCTCGGGATCGAGTGGAGTGCTCGAAGGTGAGGAGTAGCATCGATGTCGCTTTATCGGAACTACGATCGAGTGGATCGTTTGCCTCGGGTGTCGGAGTGCGAGCCCTTAGCGAGAAACTCTTTACGAGTGAAGAGGGAAGGGAGAATGAATTGTGTCGAATGAATGAGGTGAGGGGGTATTTAAAGGTGTTTTCGGTCCTCGTCACCCATATGGACGCCCGGGGTCAAGCGACTCGGTCTTCAGACGCGTGGTGTGAGGCAGTTCAGTATTCAGTCTTCAGGCGCCAGAGCCCAGGCTGTTGAAGTTTTGAAGATCCGATATCAAAACATTCCAATACGGAGAAGATGCATATCTTAGGTTATTATCTTGGAGGTTAAGTGTGGACATGACATAGGTCCACCCCGACGTGGCCACGCGCGGGTTTGGGTAGGCGAATGAATCTCCATATGAGAATGGATCGAATTGAAATTTAGGTCGAAGTGGAGTCGCCACCGAATTTTGTGGTTATTCGGAACCATTCGAGCCCACTCTATGTCGTAGTGGGCCGTATACAAAATACGGCCCATTTCCGATGTCAGAGTTTATTGGGCTCGTCCCTTTGCATTTGATACCGATACCGACATTATCGGATACCGTGTATTGAATGACTCTCGTATGCCAATGGATTCAGATATCCGGAAACCATGGTTCTGAGTAAGGGGTGAGGGTATGTGTTGGGAAGCCCACAAAGGACACCCAACCCCGCCCGCACTTAGCGGCCTCTACTAAGATCTCGAATGACTTTCTAATACGCGCATTAGTTGAACGGGAAAATGATATGCAAAGATTATTTTCCCTAAGCATGTGAGGAATTGAAAAAGGTTTCTACGTCAATTTAATGCAATTAATTCTACGTCGAAGTTGAATTTTAGCATGCGGGTTCATTTTAGTAAGATAAAATAAACAAGCAAAATTGACAAAAGAAACAACAAACTGTTAGTAACGATATAACGAATAATAACGGTTTGTGTAAATATTGAATTGTATAGAATGATGCAAATGAGTTAATGCATGGTTTTGAAAAGATGTTTCACGTGATTAATTAGGCAGGTGTTGACCTAAGTCACAAGAAAACGGTTAATGAGACTCGAATGCTATTGTAGGACTCACGGTTTGATGTGATAAAGGGCCACTCGACCGAGTCATTGAGGGACTCGACCGCGTGGATCCTTAAAAAGTGTTCTGTCCCGGATTTCATAACCTTACTCGACCGAGTTATTGGCCAACTCGGCCGAGTACGTCGCTACTCGATCGAGTCACTATGAGACTCGACCGAGGAGAGCTCGAAAGAGCACTCTGCTCGGTAAATTATGATGTCACTCGATCGAGTGACCGAGGAACTCGGTCGAGTGACACCTGTACGAACCAGGTTCGCTTGCAATTCTATTATTGATTTTAAAATTGCTTTTGATTTTTGATGATTCGATGATTCTTCCGAATCGGTCATAAATATTGTACAATTTATGCTCGACTCGAATTTTATAAATCATTGATTTTGTTGAATCGGGCATAAATATTATTGAATTTATAGCCGATTCTAATTTTGAATACTCGTTGTATCCCATATTCGATTATTGAATCGATATGGAAAACTAGAGTGAAAAATAAAGAAAATTGATTTAAGTCGTTTTAAGTCAATCAAAACGATATGAATTTCTCTCCGCGTTTGTAGTGCCATAATTGTAACGTGACATCTACGTTAGCATCAACGAGAAAATCGAATTGATCGAATTATTTGACTAGATCGTTAGATTCGACATCCAATTAAGGAATTGGTATCGAATCTAAAAGATCGACGCTTTAATTGAATAAAGACTTGATTTTGAAAATAAATTTTAGGATTGATTAATATGCGATAACGATGATAAAATAAGAAAATTACGGTTGATGTTAATTCGTCTCAACAATCAAGCAATCGGGGTGATGGAATAAGCGACCGGCAACGCTATGTGCAGTACACTTGTATATTCGGTTTTCCTTATCCCACCATCATTCATGCTCGACACGAATCGACGAATATTTTAATGTTTTATACTATTTATATTATTGATATTAGTATGCGAACAAAATAAAAATAAATAAAAAAAAGACGATTACGACGACATGGACGACACGTGACGCGAGAGAGAAGGAGAAGGGAAAGAAAAGGGGTTTTGCACCCTCAACCTACATGTTCTTGACTCGGATAAGGCTCGTAGTTGTGGCTTTAACGCGGGAGCTTCGAGGTTTATGGAGGTTGAGTTATGGTGGTTAGGGTTTCGATTCCTAAAGCTAGGTTTAGGGTTTGCTAGTATAGTGCTTAGGGCTTGATTAGAGTTGTAGTAATTAGGGTTTTGCAAGGTGTAAAGGATCGATTAGGGTTGTGAAAGGATGTCTTGAATGTGTGTTGCATGGGGTGCTTATATAGGCAAAGCCTAGGTCACCCGGCTAGGGTTACTCGACCGAGTAACCAGCTGACTCGGTCGAGTGGCCCGTTGTGCCTGCAGTCGGGCCTGAAATATGCCCACTCGATCGAGTGGATAGGGCACTCAATCGAGTGGATGGGCTGGGTCGTGCGAGTCTCTTGTTTTGGACCGTGACCATGGATATTTGATGGGTTTTGTGTTTGAATTGGACTTTGGATGTTTGAATGGCTGTTTTGTATGTCTCAGAAATGACTTTGACCAGGATTGACCCAATCGCTAAAAGTCGGTTTTATTTCCGGTGTCAGTTTCGGCCCAAATTAGCCTTATTTGATTGGAAACAGCCCACTAGACCTGGATTCGAGGTCAGTTTTGTAAGATTTGTACTTCGTAAGTGCGTTAGCTAGCAACTAATGGATTTGAGCCCGTATCCGAGCGCGTAGAAACACGTTAGCGTCCGATCATCATCGGGTGTTTTTTGGAAACTGCCATAGACACCTGCCAGTCAAAATGCGGGTGTCTACATTAAGGCTTCCCCATAATCCTAGCGTTTCAAGCGCCGGGTGAGCTTCGGGTTCGCGTTCCGAGGTTCGCTCGGCCCGACGCGTTGACTCGGGTTTGACTTTGCATATTTCGGGACCGATTCGGGGCCCCGTTGTCGGAATCGACTCTAATTAGTGTCGACGCGACCATAATGACACAAATAAGCCTGCCTTGATGTTAATTTAATCTTTCCGAGTAATTATTTGATCCATTCTATAGAAAAAATATCTAAAACATCGTGAATCCGCATCGCGTTACAGTCCGATCGTCATCGGGTGTCTACAGAAGCCCCCACTTTGACTGAGGCTTGGACCTGGTAGCTGTCCGGTCGGGCCGTTTTAAGTCCGTTTGACTATGTATTTGAGGCTCGTCAGCCAAGGCTTAGAAATCATACCTGACATCCTCGCCTGCGGTTGCTTATCGGAGCTCGGGTCCAGTTTTGCTAGCTTGTCTTGGGTTTGTTGCTTTGGTAGTTTTGGTTTTTTGACACGGGCCTTTTGCTTGATTCTTCATTGGTGTCTTAGTTCTGGTTTGATATCCTTGGCGGATGGTTGTATTGATTTTGATTCTGCTTTAGGTATTCCTTAGGGGGGTGTGAATTACTGAATTGAACGCTTAGGGACTCGTTTCGGGTTGATTTGATTGTTCTGAGTGCTACCAAGGACTCATTTAAAATTGAATTGAATTGAGCGCTACTAGGGGCTTCTTTACTTGAATTAAATTGACTTGAATTGAAATTGGATTGAGTGCTACCAAGGACTCCTCCAAAATCGGATTTTGAGCGCTACTAATGGCTCGCTGAATTAAACTGAGTGCTACTAGGGACTCATTTAAAATCAGATTTTGACCGCTACCAAGGGCTCGTTGAATTAAACTGAGTGCTACTAGGGACTCATTTAAAATTGACTCGAGTGCTACCAGGGACTCGTCCAAAATTGGTTTTGAGCGCTACAAGGGGCTCGTTTAAATTAAATTGAGTGCTACTAGGGACTCGTTTAAAACTGTTTTGATTAAATTGAGTGCTACTAGGGACTCGTTTAAAATTGTTTTGAGCGCTACAAGGGGCTCTTTTAAAACGGTTTTGAGCTCTACAAGGGGCTTGTTTAAAATGGTTTTGAGCGCTACAAGGGGCTCGTTTAAAACGGTCTTGAGCGCTACAAGGGGCTCGTGTAAAATTGTTTTGAGCGCTACAAGGGGCTCGTTTAAAACGGTATTGAGCGCTACAAGGGGCTCGTGTAACATTGTTTTTAGCGCTACAAAGGGCTCGTTTAAAATGGTTTTTAATTCTAAGTGATACCAGGGACTCATTGATTTTGAATTGACTTGAATTACTTTTAGAATGCTTTGGGATTCAATTAAGTTTGTAGGTTTAAAATTTACTTGGGATTCGTTAGGTTCGTGGGTCTTGAATTTGTTTTTCGAATGCTTCAGGATTCGTTTGAATTTGCTTTGTTCAGATTTGTTTTTTTTGAATGGTTCATGATTTAATCGAATTTGCTTTGGTCAGATTCATTGCTTGGGTTGTTATGTGTTTTGGTATGAGTGGTCTTGTTAGCTAGTGGTTCTCGTGTTCGCTTATTGCTGGGGTCGATCTCGACTAGAGGAGGTTTTAAGGCTTGCTTTACGAGTTTGAATTTACTCCTAATTCCCTCGATTGGTATCTAAGACGGTGCGGGCTCGTTCGGTTAGGTTTCCGGCGGGGATTGAATGGAGGTTAGCTCAGGCTAAGAGCACGATGAGTCACTACTCGTCGGAGAATGTGCTGGTGAACCAGCTGCGCATCGAGGATGTAAGTTTCCTTCTTACGGCTTGTTTTTACTTAGTAGCCCCCAGGATCAGGGTTGTTGAAATGTCGGTTTTGGTTTTATTATTTGTTTTGTCCTGTGGTTTAGTGTTTACTTTCATTTTGAACGATTCGCTTTTCTTTTAGTTGGCCAATTCGGCCGATGCTGTTCAGCCCCCAGACTTCCCTTTGACACTGCTCAGGGTCGATGTGGCTGGGGTAGCCTTTACAGAGCCTCTTTCCCCGTGTTTCGCTGAGGAGATGGAGGCTGGGATGGAGTGGCGTGACCGGGTATACCGGGTAAGTTTCGGGGTTTGCCTTGAGCTCGGCTCTCGAGGGTTAGGTTTTGTGTGACTAGTTTGCTCGGTTTTGTTTTTCAGGTTTCTCGGTTTCTTATCAGCGGTTCGGGCAGGCTGCCAACTGCTTCCGGGCCTATGCGACTGTTGTGTGCTAAATTTAGACCGTTTTCCCTCCCTTTTAGACCCATTTTCCCCTCGTTTTGCGAGTCTAGAGTGCGATTATCGTCATATTTTGAGTATTTCTCGCATTAGCGTCCCTCTTGTGCGTTTTATGTGTTTTTGGTAGTTTTTCTATCAATTTGATAGGATTTGGTACCGAAATCACGATCGAGCTTCCACGAGCACAAGAGAAGGGAATACCGTCCAAAGAGCAAAGCACACAACTTAAAGTTTAAAGCCATCCAATCATAAGATGAAGAATGAGACAAGAAAAGAGGCCAGAAAGATGACCGGGTGAAACTTCACCCGGTGAGACACCACCGGGCGAAGTTTCGCCCGACGATAAATTTGGCTCCCCGAAGATTTTCCGAGACTTCTTCACCGGGCGAAAATGATAGGGCAAAATTTCGCCCGATGGAGAAAAGCCCCAAAAATCGTAAATTGAGAAGAAAATCTCACCGTGCGAAATTTTACCCGGTGGTGCTAACTCGTCAACCGCAGGGTGAAGTTTTTGCCCCATGAAGATGCAAAGGGTGATTGTCTCACTAATGGAGCAAAAAGTTGGATTTGGGCTTTAGGTTAAAAACCCATTAAGGCATTACTATATATATATCTACTCTAGTTTGTTGCCCAAGGCATCCACTATCATCATCCTCATATCCCACCATTAGTGTAGTTACACCATCCATTAGTAGTGTAATTTAGTAGTATTCTTAGTAATTATCTATAATTCTAGTAGTAATCTAGTAGTAGATTACATAGTTTTCATCAACAATTCTCTAATTTTACATTCAAGTTTGTAGAAGATTATTATTTCAAGTTTTATTTAGAAGATTTGTGGGGTTTATTGAAGAATTAATGACAAGTTCTTCATTCTCTTCATCAAATATTCAATCTTTATTTATGCAATCTTCTTATTTCTTGTAGATCTTCAAAGTTGGTATATTTCTCTTCCACTCTCTAATCTCTAGTTTAGATTTAATGTTGTTCTCTTATTATTGTCTTGTTTAGATCATCTTAGTGTTGTTAGTTTCTTTAGCTTTTATTCATGTTGTTTTAGATTATTCTCTAGTTTATTTTGTTGGATCTTATTTCTTCCATAGTTTAGTGGGTAATTGTTAGATCATAGTTTTCTTATTGTTTTGTTGTTAGTTTCTTTAGATTTAGTTATTATGCATGTTGTAGTTATTTTCTCTTTAGTTAATGTTTTGTTGTTTTCCATAATGATTAGTGAGTAGATTTCTTGTTGGGGGTTCAGGGATGAGGACTTGGATTATTTGAATTAAGGGATGTTGGTGGGTTGCTTGCTTGTTGGTTTATCTTGTTTAGGGTTGTTGTGTCATTGTTGTTTTAGTCCGGCCAACTAGACCGACCATGACTCGTTTCTATCAATATGGGGAAACTCGGGGTAGAAATTACCATAACTAGAGACTTACCCTTTTTCGCCGCGAAAGTGGGTTTTTAGGTGGGTTGGGTGAAGAAACCGAAAGGTGGCATTCTCCCTTTAGCAATGTTGCGACAAAAACTCGATTCCGACCTTCTTAGACTCCAAGTTCCGAATCCCGACTTCCCCCTAACACCTTTCCCTTAGCTATTCTCATAGTCATTTCTCTAGTATAGACTCGACCCTTAGAAACCCCCCTCTAGACACCAAACACGTCACTTTTAACTCGCTACTACTAGGTTCCGTTCCATGTGGACCGACCTCGACTTACCATGATTACTCTAGTAGTTTTTGTGTTATTTCGAGTCTATAAATATTGTTTGACCCCCCCGTCCTTCGCTAAACGACCGATCCGATTGGGGTGCCCGTCAAAATGGCGCCGTTGCCGGGGAGCGGCTAGTAGTTATTGTGTTTGGTTCTTTTCTCTTCTCCCTCTTCCCTAGTACCATTAGGTGCTAGGAGTCTCACCGTTTAATTGAGTTTTATGCCCAGGAACACGTCATCGCCCTTGTGGTTCGATCCGGAGCCGGAAAGGACTTATAGAGCATTGCGTTTTCAGGGAAATAACTCAACCACCATCATTCCACATTATTCATTATCACCTCCTAACCTTAATCCCATCCTACCACATACACCTTCTACATCACACAACCCCATTCCAAATAATCCTTCCATACCTTCCACTTCACAAAATTCACCACCTACACCACCATCACCAAATTCAAATCCATTCCCTCCAAATTCACCAAATTCAAATCCACCATCACCACCAATCCAACTAATGGCGACCCAAGGCTCTCATTCCCAATTAACACACGAAGAAACACCTTCTCCCGTCGATTTCGGAAAGATTCCCGAGAATATGAATTGAAAGCCTCTTTGACAAACGCGGTTCAACAAGATATTTTTCACGGTTTTTCTCAAGAAGATGCCCAAGAGCACATCGCTTCATTTAAAGAAAAATTAGTAGGAGCCCGTCTCAATGGATTAACTTCATGCCAATTGCATCGTTTATTATTTCCAAAGACCTTGAGAGATGAAGCTCGTAGATGGCTTCAAGGCCATCCCGCTAATACATTCACAACATGGGCTCAACTATCTAATGCCTTCTTGGAGAAATATTTTCCGCCGTCAAAGACTAATCAATATTGCATGGAGATACAAACCTTCAAGCAAGATGAATTTGAAAACCTAAGTGAGGCTTGGGAAAGATTTAGAGATTTGTTGTGCAAATGTACACACCATGGAATACTCGATTGGCTAACCACCCAAACGTTTTATAACACCCTTTCATCGAGAACCAAGGAAAACCTCAATTCAGCCGCCGGAGGAGACTTCTCTTCTCTCACCGATGAGGCATCTAAGAATCTTATTGAGAAGATGGCAATGAGTGATTCTAGAATGGGTCAATCGAGGGATTCTAGAAAGAAAGTTAAAGTGAACTCATCTAAGAGTTCTAATGAATTGAAACTTCAAGCGGAAGTTGAAGAATTGAAAAAGAGAATGGATGCAATGATTTCTAAGCCTACTCCTAGAGGTATGTACCAAATTCAAGGGAGTGTTCCACCAAGGCAACCATCACCTCCAAAGCAATTAACGTGGGAAGTTCAATGCGATCATTGTAGCAATTATGGCGATGATTCTAGCTCTTGTATTCCTAATGAAGAAACTTATATCGAAGAGCCAAATGAAGTCCAAGCTATACAAATATATGGGCAAAGACCTCAATTTGATCCCTTTTCCAATACTTAAAATGCCGGCACATGGTTTCATCCTAACTTTTCTTATGGAAATCAGAATGTTCAAAATCCGATGCTACGTGCCCAAGGGAATCAACCGAGGCCATTTAATCAAAGTCAACAAAGGCCCTTTAACCAAGGTCCTCCAAAGATGCCCCCATATATGTCTCTTCATCAAAGGAGCAACTTCAATCAACAAGGTAGCAACTTCCATGTTCCCAACAATTACAACAATTACCAAAATCAACATGGTAATCATTTCAATCATGGATACAATCAAGGGTTCCAAGGCAATTTTCAAGGAAATCAAGGTTACAATCAACAACCATTCAATCAACCCTCTCAATCTTATGGCCAATCAAGCAATTTTCAATTTGGTCAAGGAGGAGTTCCATGGGATAACATCAATGATTTACAAAGAACCGTTGGGCAACTATGGAATGAGCATCAAGATACCAAGGCAAGGCTAAAGGTTTAGGAATCACAAGAAGCAACAAAAGCCTTAGCCGCCCCAATCCATCCACCCCATGGTTTGCCCGGCCAACTCCAAAACCCAAGAGACCCTTCACACCAAGCAAATGCCGTCATTTTGAGAGATGGCAAGGAACTTGAGGACCTATATAAGAATTTGAACTTGAATACCACGACCACCCCATCCAAAGTGAATCAACCAAGTGCACCACAAGAATCATCTCCCCCTTCCCCCAAACAAAACCGGGGAATACAAGCGGAGTTTGATATCCTCCAAAATGCGGAGAATGAACAAAGAGAACAAAGAAAGAAGAAAGAGCAAATAGAATCGGAAGAAGCAAAAAGAAAAGAGGCGGAGCGATTAGCCGTAGAAGAAGAAGAATCCAATGTTCCACCGCCTCCCGTTTTTGTCCCTCCATTGCCTTTTCCCGAACGAGCTAAGCCACATAAGAAGAATGCTCAATTTAGCCGTTTTGTGGATATGTTGAATGATAAGTGTCATTTGTAGTGCCTATTTTGTAGTGTTTTTGTCCCGTTTTCCTTGTAGAATCGCTCCTTGGGAGCGGTTTAGGAGCTTCTTATGCTTCCTTTAGTTCGTTTCAGGTTCTCGAGACCGATTTGGAAGAGTTAGAGCAATTCCGACTCAATACACTACACATTTTGGAGCCAACGAAACTAAGGAACGATGACTAGATGCCTTGGAGTCGACCCCGAGACCTTGGGACCCAATCCCGAGCCTCCGAGACCCGATCCCGAGTCCCGAGAATCGGTGGGAAGCCCATGAGAGGCAAGGAGGGACCAAAAAGATCATAATGGAGGCCTACAAGGCTCATCCCGTTCGGGATAAGCTCATCCCGTTCGGGATAAGCTCATCCCGTTCGGGATGAGGTGCACAAACAAGAAGGCTCCTGACCTGGGCCCATCCCGATCGGGATCAAGGCTTCCTGACCGGGACAGACCCCGTCCCGACCGGCACCACCTCATCCCGGCCGGGATGGGCTACAGCTCACCCGCGCTTGCTTTGTTTCTTCTCCCTTCCATTTGTAACCCTATTTATACCCCCCTCTTGTATGAAGACACTATCTTATGTTATCTTATGTTATATCCTTAAAACTCTAGACTACTTTAGGTTAGATTAGATTAGATTAGTGTAGATTAGTCGATAATTAGTAGTTAATCCTAGATTAGTACTTGTATTAAGGGAATTCTTCAAGATCTTCTCCAAGATTGACAACCTTGGGTGTTTGTTTTGGGTTTTCTTCATTAATACAAGTTTTGTTCTTTCTTCTTCCTCTAGTTTGGTACAATCCTCTCCCTCTTTCTCTTAATCTTATTTATGTTATTCAAGTTTCAATCTTTGATTGTAGTTAATAGTTTTCACTAGTTTGTAGATGTTTGTGTTATTTCTTTTGTTAACCCATCTTGTTAGTGTTAGTTGTAGTTTGATTATGTTAGAGTAGTGTTCTTGCTAGGGTTAGTAAGGTGATTAGGGTGTTAATTGGGTGATTAAGGTTTGGTTAGAGATGTTGGTGGAAGATTTGGATTTCCTCTTGTTTGATGCACATCACTTGTTTGTTGAATTGCTTGAATGACTAAGTATGTACGAATGCTTGTTTTCTTGCCTTTCTTTCGTGGGTGTTAGTTTGTTTGTGGGTTCGGTCCCCTCTTTAAGTTGCGAGAGCCCGGTGAGGACGACCCCTAGGTCCGTCTAAGTTGCGAGAGCCCGGATGCGACCTAGGCCTATAGCGTGCTAGAACCCCGTTTGTGTTGTGTATCGCCGAGATGGGTTTTAGGTGGAACCTCTAGGTGAGTCTAAGTTGCGAGAGCCCGGACCAACCTAGATTACCCTACTACCTCCTTCACTCTAGTCCTCCCTTGACCATTCCGTTACCCCTTTGACCCCGACCTAATCCTAGCCCGTTTCCTTAGTTGTTCTCCTTAGTCTTAGTCTAGCTTTCTTTCATCTCTACCATTCTTAGCTTAGCTCGTTGACTTAGTCTAGTATTTAGGCCGACCTAGTCTAGACGCCTCTTACCGTCCCTGTGGATTCGACCCGACTTACCCTATCTACCCTAGTTAGGATTAGCTGGTTTATTATTGACGGTTGGGATTCACAACTTGAGGTAAGTGTGGGGGTGTGCACTGAAGAGATGAGGCCAAAACCGCTTTTTGTGCCTTGTTTCTTGGAGATGAAGCTTGCTAATGATTGGAGGCAATGCCTAGGGAGGAAGAGATCGGTTGAGCTCGTAGGATGGAGAGACCCCGGAGACTACTTTGAAGATGAATTGGGGTCTTGGGAATCCTACTTCTTGCCTCCTCCTTGGAGGCCATGGAGGTCGGTTAAGCTCGAGCGCTTCTTGGGCCTTCACTACGATGTCGGTAACGCGTTCGACTTGCTCCTCCATGCCCTTGAGGGCTACGGTTGAAGAATGGAGTCCACCATCCTAGGTTTGACGGAGTTTCTAAAAGAACCGTCATGTTGTATATTCCCCTCTGTTCTTCTTTAGAGTACTTGTGCTTGTATTTGTGTTTTATCTCTTGATTTTGGTAGTTTTGTGTAATTCTTGTAATATTGGATTTTTGATGAGCGTTGTGAGGGAGCGAATTTGATGTGTACTTTGAGTTTATTATGATAGGTGAAGTGAAGGTGACTCCTAGAAAGGAGTAGTTGATGATGGAGTTTGGTTTGTGAGCGAGGAAGTCGGTTTTTGAAGCTTTGATAAGCTTTTGGGCTTTGGGAAGCAAAGAAGACTCATCCCGACTGGGAAGAGGGCTTCCCGGCCGGGAAGGATGAGGAATCCCGACCGGGAAGGAGCCATCCCGATCGGGATGATGGTGCAAAAATTCGGATTCATTGGAGTGCATTCCCGACCGGGACGTGAGCTTCCCGATCGGGACCATCCATCCCGACCGGGATGGTCCCCTCTCCCCCTTTTGAGCCTTTTGACTCCACCCATCCATTATGCCTCCTCCCAGCCTCCCTACTCCTCCTTACTCCTATCATATGACCCGTACACCTCACCTTACACCGAAATCCACATCAATTTCCACCCCCTCGCACCATTACTACCTCTACCATGCGGTTCTATCAAGCTTGAAGCGGGATAGCAATGATGAAGACTAGCAAGTGCCTATATCGATCTATGAGACGATGGAGAGAGTAAGTTGCTAACCTATGGTACGACAACTATCCTTTCTTTTCCGTTTTTGTTGTTGCTTGTTTTCCTTTGTTTATTCCCTTCCCCTTGTACACTTTTGTGTCTTGATGTCGTGGTGGCCTTCGAGGCCTCGGTAGTTGTTGCTCCCGACTCTCGATGATGTGACTACATCGAGAGTCATTTCAAAATCCAAATTTTACAAGATTTTCACTTTCTTTTTGAGGATTTAGTCAGATTTAGGCGGAATCCGGGCTAGGTGACTTGATTACACCTAGCCCTCCCCTCAAATTTCCTTTTATATCCTTCTTTTTATTTTCTTTCCCCTTCCATATCTTTTTCTCGTCTCGGCCCATGGTGACTTGACTACACCCCGGCCGGACACCTTCTACCATTTTCTTCACTTTATTTTTGATTTTTAGCTTTATTTTCTTAGTTTATTTTCTTTTTCTTTTGTCTCTCCGCACCCTACGATCGAGCATGAGGACATGGCTCGATTTAAGTGTGGGGGAGCGATATTCTAGTATAGCTTAGTTTATTTTCTTATTTTTTCGAAAAAAATCTTGAAAAAACCATAAAAATTTGAAATTTTTTCACAAAAATCAAAAAGATTTTTCTTTTGTGTGTTTTCATTTTGTGTCTTTGTGTCGTGTATTTGTTTTGTGTGCTGGTTTTGCCTCCCTTCTTCCTTATAGGTTGCTTAATCACCGATAGCTTTGGAGAGCTTTCAAGACTTCCGGTAACATCTCTTCACCCTTTTTTTTTCCTCTTTGTTCCTTGTGGAGTTTGGAGGAGTTGTGTGTTGTGGTGTGCTCGGGTGGAGCTTTGTAAAGTTTGAGGTTGATTTGGAGACTTGTTTGGAAGATCGGGGTGGTGTTTGTGTTGTGTATGTGTTCGTTTTGTATTGTTTGTGTTTTGTTTCTTTTGCTTCTTTTTCTTTCGTTTTCGTTGAGTCTTTGTTTGTGTGTGTAATTGTGTCTTGTGTGTAAACCGTTTTCGAAAACCCGGTTTAGAAGCTAGTGTGTGAGTGTGTACTTTCCCTTCCTAGTAGTGCAAATCGAGTCTTGGACTTTAATCTAGTAGAATGACCCTAAATCAATGATTTCGTTGGTCCTTTACCTTGAGTCCACCTAGCTTACTAGGGATTTACTACGGGATTTGCATTTTGACCATTATGACCACCCACGGTGTGAAAAGACCTTGGTTACCGAGTCTCGTCCCTTAGGTGACCGTGTTTAGGATTGTTTGATTAGTCCAAGTTCTCCACTTTTTGTGGGTTTGAAAGGGAATGCGCAACCCCGACTTACCCATTCACCTACCTCCTACACATTCCACACAAATAAAATTGATTTCTCTCTTTCTCAATTGTCAAAGAAATGCCAAAAATGCCAAATCATGCCAAAAGGGCAAAGAAAAGAAAAAGAAAGAAAAATGAAAGAAAGAAAAGAAATGAAGAAAAAGAAAAGGCACAAAAGCCAAAAAGAAAATAGAAAAGAAGAAAAAGAATGGCATGGCAAAACAAAGCAAAAATGCAAAAGAAAAGAGAAAATGCCAAAAGAAAACCCGTCTCACAAAAAGAAATCCCCACAAAAATAAGCCTTTTTCCGATTTTTGCCGTGAAGAGCCTACCAAAGGACCGAGTCCCGAGGAAGGATGATAGCGGCATTAGTCGGTCTTCCCTCATTTTGCATGCTTTCCACCTTTTTACTTGGACTAGTTAGGCGGTTTTGGACACGGGACGACCCTCTTGGCTCACGCTAAAGGGGGCGGTCTCACTTACCTACAGTGTCGACTAACACCGTGGTTTTTCACTTTCCACTCCGCTGATCGTCCCGTAGTGCGTTTTTAGAAAGTTAGGAGGACCTAGGTAAGTTACCAACGTTTTTGTTGCTTTATCGTCATACTATTAGGGTTTAGTTCACCTTGGTTTGTATTGCTAGCTTGGGAACGTTGTCACTTACCTCAAGTCCTAAACCGGTGCTTCTTTCACCGCTTTTAGAGGAAAGCGGTATTTCTTTTGTTTTGGGTGCAACCGATTATGTGTTTGTTTGTGTGTTTGTTTGTTTATGTGTTTTGTGTCCGGTTGCATCCACAGTTTTGTCGCAAGACCCAACTTGCCTTGCGGAGTGCACTTGTCCTCTAAGTGCACTCGCGTGAGTTGAAGGGGCGTAGGGTGCGCTAATACCCACTCGGATAGTTTAAAAAGTAGTATGTGCTTACTCGAGGGCGAGTAAGGGTTAAGTGTGGGGGAGTTGATAAGTGTCATTTGTAGTGCCTATTTTGTAGTGTTTTGGTCCCGTTTTCCTTGTAGAATCGCTCCTTGGGAGCGGTTTAGGGGCTTCTTATGCTTCCTTTAGTTCGTTTCAGGTTCCCGAGACCGATTTGGAAGAGTTGGAGCAATTCCGACTCAATACATACACATTTTGGAGCCAACGAAACTAAGGAACGATGACTCGATGCCTTGGAGTCGACCCCGAGACCTTGGAACCCAATCCGGAGCCTCCGAGACCCGATCCCGAGTCCCGAGAATCGGTGGGAAGCCCATGAGAGGCAAGGAGGGACCAAAAAGATCATAATGGAGGCCTACAAGGCTCATCCCGTTCGGGATAAGCTCATCCCGTTTGGGATGAGGTGCACAAACAAGAAGGCTCCTGACCTGGGCCTATCCCGATCGGGATCAAGGCTTCCCGACCGGGACCGACCCCGTCTCGACCGGGACCACCTCATCCCGGCCGGGATGGGCTACAGCTCACCCGCGCTTGCTTTGTTCTTCTCCCTTCCATTTGTAACTCTATTTATACCCCCCTCTTGTATGAAGACACTATCTTATGTTATCTTATGTTATATCCTTAAAACCCTAGACTACTTTAGGTTAGATTAGATTAGATTTGTGTATATTAGTCGATAATTAGTAGTTAATCTTAGATTAGTACTTGTATTAAGGGAATTCTTCAAGATCTTCTTCAAGATTGACAACCTTGGGAGTTTGTTTTGGGTTTTCTTCATTAATACAAGTTTTGCTCTTTCTTCTTCCTCTAGTTTGGTACAATCCTCTCCCTCTTTCTCTTAATCTTATTTATGTTATTCAAGTTTCAATCTTTGATTGTAGTTAATAGTTTTCACTAGTTTGTAGATGTTTGTGTTATTTCTTTTGTTAACCCATCTTGTTAGTGTTAGTTGTAGTTTGATTATGTTAGAGTAGTGTTCTTGCTAGGGTTAGTAAGGTGATTAGGGTGTTAATTGGGTGATTAAGGGTTGGTTAGAGATGTTGGTGGAAGATTTGGGTTTCCTCTTGTTTGATGCACATCACATGTTTGTTGAATTGCTTGAATGACTAAGTATGTACGAATGCTTGTTTTCTTGCCTTTCTTTCGTGGGTGTTAGTTTGTTTGTGGGTTCGGTCCCCTCATTAAATTGCGAGAGCCCGGTGAGGACGACCCCTAGGTCGGTCTAAGTTGCGAGAGCCCGGATGCGACCTAGGCCTATAGCGTGCTAGAACCCCGTTTGTGTTGTGTATCGCCGAGATGGGTTTTAGGTGGAACCTCTAGGTGAGTCTAAGTTGCGAGAGCCCGGACCAACCTAGATTACCCTACTACCTCCTTCACTCTAGTCCTCCCTTGACCATTCCGTTACCCCTTTGACCCCGACCTAATCCTAGCCCGTTTCCTTAGTTGTTCTCCTTAGTCTTAGTCTAGCTTTCTTCCCTCTCTACCATTCTTAGCTTAGCTCGTTGACTTAGTCTAGTATTTGGGCCGACCTAGTCTAGATGCCTCTTACCGTCCCCGTGGATTCGACCCGACTTACCCTATCTACCCTAGTTAGGATTAGCCGGTTTATTATTGACGGTTGGGATTCCACGACAAATCCCTCCCATCATTGAAGAAAGTGGAGGTAGCTTTACCCCTTCACCGAGGTAATTTCTCAAATGCCCCTCTGTTCTATGTTTTTGAAAGAAGTCTTGACTAAAAAGAGAACAATAGAGGATAAAGAATGTGTCTCTCTCACGACACAATGTAGTGCCATTCTTATGAATCAAATGCCATAGAAACTAGAGGATCCCGGTAGTTTTTCCATCCCTTGTCGGGTAGGAAATGTTGTTGTTAATCAAGCTTTATGTGACCTAGGGGCTAGTATTAGTTTGTTACCTTATTCCATTGCCAAGAGACTTAGTGTGGGGGAGATGAGATCCACTAGCATGTCGATTCAACTCGCGGATAGGTCCGTCAAGTACCCACTTGGGGTACTTGAGGATGTACCCGTGCAAGTTGGTAAGTTCTTCATCCCCTCCGACTTTGTTGTCATGGATATGCCCGAAGACACTATTACCCCCATTATTTTAGGTCGACCTTTTATGGCTACCGGTGGTACTATAGTTGATGTTAAGAATGGAAAGTTTTCATTTAACATAGGGAACGAGTCGGTAGAGTTTTCCCTTTCTCAAGCTCTTAAACAACCAATGATTGAATAAATGCATTCCATTGAAGTTATTGATAGTTTGGTTGAGTATAGCTTGATAGATGATGATAAGCAAGAAGAGGAACCATTTGACTCTCCACCTCTTGAAGAAGAATGTTTGCATGATGAAAAGGTAGAACCACTACCGGTGGGTAAGAGTATGGTATCTTCTCCGATTGATGGTAGGGATTCGTCACGTTCCTAGCCGATCAATAAAACACCGACTAACCTAGTGGGTAGCTAGGGCAAGTCGGGATCGTATCCACGAGGACGGTATATCAAGGTTTAGACTAGGTTAGCCTACAACGAGACTAGATTACCAAACAAACACAAAGAAGATGAAAAGGAAAACTATGATGGAGGAAAAGAGATATGACTAAACTAATGATCGAACTAATAAATAAACTAAAAGAACGATGGCTAACTAAGGAGATGAACTCAAATATGGAAAGAAGTGAGGTAGGTCGGGTTCATAGGAGTAGAAGTATAATTGGGGTGATCAAGGGTATAGGTGTCTCCTAATCGCTAGAGTCGGTTAGGGCTCTCGCAACATAAACCGATGTCAAGGTGGGTCCGGGCTCTCGCAACTTAGACCCTAGTCCGCGCTCTCGCGACTAAACTATTCTCAACATTTCCACATCATAGACAAACAATGAGAAGATGAACACAAGTATGGGAAGCATGGCCACTACAACTCACACAAGCATATCAACAAACACATAGAGTGCCCACAATGTGACTAACAACAAAGATGTAACCCTTTTCCCTTAATCAACCCTAATCAACCATAATCTACCCCTAATCCCCCTACTAACCCCACAAAGAAACTACTCACTCATTATCATGAATAAACTAACATTCACAAGAGAAACTAGAACAAACATCCAAACATTCATCATAAACAAACAATAACAATATCTAAAGGATGAAACTTGATTGAATAACTAAGAACAAGGGTAAAGAAAGATTATACCAATACTAGATGAAGAAAAATACAATCTTGTATTAATGAGAAACCCAAATACAATCCCAAGGTTGTCAATCTTGGAACAATCTTCAAGAATCCCCTTAATCCAAGAACTAATTACAATAATTAACTAAGGATTAAATAGATGATTAAACTAATGAGAGTAGCAATAATCTAGGGTTTTGAATGTTAATGGAGGCTTAAACTAGTCTAGGGTAAGATAAGATGTCTTAATATTACAAGAAGGGAGTATATATATGGGTACAAGAATGAAGGAGAAGAAAAGAAAAGAGTCGCGCTGCCCCTGTAGCTTCCCGACAGGGACGGACCATCCCGATCGGGACGGCCCTGTCATCCCGACCGAGACGAGTTGGTCCCGACCGGGATGGGCTCACAGCAGCCATCTCAATGTTGCACCCCATCCCGAACGGGATGGGTCTTGTATTCCTTCCTTAAGCGCTCTTTGGTCCTTCCTTGCCTCTCATGGGCTTCCCACCGATTCTTGGGACTCGGGATCGGGTCTCGGAGGCTCGGGATCGGGTCCCAAGGTCTCGGGGTCGATTCCAAGGCATCGAGTCATCGTTCCTTCACTCCGTTGGCTCCAAAATGTGTATGTATAGAGTCGGAATCGCTCCAACTCTTCCAAATCGGTCTCGGGAACCTGAAACGAACTAAAGGAAGCATAAGAAGCCCATAAATCGCTCCCAAGGAGCGATTCCACGAGGAAAATGGGACCAAAACACATGTAAATAAGCACTACAAACTACACTTATCACCGATCCTCCTAATCTTGAACTTAAACCACTCCCCTCTTCCCTCAAATATGCTTTTTTTGAAGGAACTAATTATCCCGTTATTGTCAATGCCACACTTGATGGGCCTCAATTGGAAAAAATTTTGATTATTTTGAGAAAGCACTAAAAGGCCATCGGGTATAGCATTGCCGACCTCCAAGGCATAAGCCCAAATGTTTGTATGCATAGGATCATCCTTGATGATGACCACCGTCCTTCGGTTGAGGGTCAACGTAGATTGAACCCCACCATGAAAGAGGTTGTCATGAAGGAAGTCCTCAAGTTGTATGAGGCTAACATTATATACCCAATAACCGGAAGTAAATGGGTTAGCCCCGTACAAGTTGTGCCGAAAAAAGGAGGAATGACGGTTGTAAAAGGAGAAAAGGGTGAGTCAATTTAAACTAGGACCATTACCGGTTGGCGCATGTGTATAGATTATCGCAAATTGAACACGGCCATCATAAAAGATCATTTCCCCCTTACTTTTATTGATCAAATGCTTGAAAGATTGGCGTATCATTCTTATTTTTGTTTCCTTGATGGTCATTCCAGATTTCTTCAAATTCCCATTCACCCCGATGACCAAGAGAAGACCACTTTTACTTGTCCCTATGGCACCTATGCTTATAGAAGGATGCCATTTGGATTGTGTAATGCGCCGAGAATGTTTCAAAGATGTATGATGGCTATTTTTTCCGATTTTATTGAAAAATCCATGGAAGTCTTTATGGATGAATTTAGTGTCCATGGTACATCTTTTTATTCTTGCCTTGAAAATCTTGATCAAGTGTTGGCTCGATGTGAAGAGTATAGACTTGTTTTAAACAGGGAGAAGCGTCGTTTTATGGTTGAACAAGGTGTTGTCCTAGGTCATATTATTTCTAATAGAGGAGTTGAAGTTGATAAGGCCAAAGTCTCCGTGATTGAGAACTTGCCACCACCTACAAATGTCAAAGGGGTGAGGAGTTTTCTAGGTCACGCCGGTTTTAATAAACGATTTATTAAAGACTTTTCTAAGATTGCCAAGCCTTTGAGTTCTTTGCTTATGAAAGATGCACCTTTTGTTTTTGATGACTCGTGTCTTGAGGCCTTT
The DNA here is from genome assembly GCA_958450325.1 of Agrostemma githago. Lineage (NCBI taxonomy): Eukaryota > Viridiplantae > Streptophyta > Magnoliopsida > Caryophyllales > Caryophyllaceae > Agrostemma > Agrostemma githago. The sequence continues at coordinate 23,603,173 of OY288254.1, read as the reverse complement.
TGCAGGATAAAGACCGCTCTCACTACCACTTCAATTATCAAAGCTCCCGATTGGAATCTTTCGTTTGAGATCATGTGCGATGCATCCGATTTTGCCGTTGGTGCTGTTCTAGGACAACGGGTTGATAAGAAGCTACATGTGATTTATTATGCAAGCAAAACACTAGATGAAGCCCAATCTAGGTACACCACAACCGAAAAAGAGATGCTTGCCGTTGTCTATGCCATGGAGAAATTCTGAAATTATGTTACCGGTTCCAAAGTCATTATTCATACCGATCATGCGACGATTCGTTATATCATGTCCAAAAAGGAGACAAAGTTCCGACTCTTTCGGTGGGTGCTCCTTTTACAAGAATTTGACATTGAGATTAAAGACAGAGCCGGATCGGAGAACTTGGTAGCGGATCATCTTAGTAGACTAACGGTTGGTAAAGAAAGCAATGAAGAAGATGGTATTCCCATCAATGTAGCAATGAGAAATGAGGCCTTGATGGCCATTGAAACTATTACACCTTGGTATGCCGATATCGTCAATTTCTTATTGTCTCATTATATTCCGGACGATTATTCCAAGCAAGAGAGGAAGAAACTACGTTATGAAGCCCGACGCTATTATTGGGACGGGCCTTATTTATTCCGCCGTTGTGTAGATGGAATTTACCGACGATGTGTTACGGCCGAAGAAGGATATAATATTGTGAAGCACCTTCACTCGACATCTTATGGTGGACACTTGGCCAACCAAAAGACAGTTGCCAAGGTTCTCCAAAGTGGGTTTTGGTGGCCTTCCATGTTCAAGGATATTCGAGCTTTCATTCTCACATGCGATGCATGCCAAAGAAGTGTCAATATTACAAGAAGAAATGAGATGCCCCTTCAACCTATCTTAGAGATTGAATTGTTTGATGTTTGGGGCATTGATTTCATGGGTCCGTTCACATCCTCTTTTGGTAAAAAATTGTAGACACTCACATTTTAACCGCCAGGTGTCTATAGCAGTTTCCAAAAAACACCCGATGATGATCGGACGCAAACGTGTTTCTACGCGCTCGGATATGGGCTCAAAACCATTAGCTGTTGGCTTAAGCACTTACGGAGTACAAATCTCACAATACCGACCTCAAATTCAGGCCCAGTGGGTCGTTTCCAATCGAATAAGGCTAATTTGGGCCAAAACCGACACCGGAAAAAAAACCGACTTTTTGCGATTGGGTCAAACCCCGGTCAAAGCCATTTCCGAGACACATAACAACAGCCGCATAGACATCAAAAATTCCAACCAAATACAAAACTCACAAAATACCCAACTCAAGGTCCAAAAACCGGACCATTGCGATCTAGCTGACCCACTCGATCGACTGTCAGCTCCACTCGATCGAGTGGATCCGTAAACAGGCCCGACTGCAGGTGCACTGGGCCACTCGACCGAGTCATCCAGTTACTCGGTCGAGTAACCCTAGATGGGGTACATGACCATGTCTATATAAACACCCCCATGCAACACACATTCAACATCTTTTTCGAACCCTAATCCACCCTAATCTATACTACACTCAAACCCTAACCCTAGCATCTAGGATCCAAACCCTAATCACCATAACTTGGCTACATGTCGATACTCCCTTGCTAGCCACAACTACGAGTCCCGTCCGAGAACAAGAACATGTAGGTTGAGGGTGCAAAAAAACCTCTTTTCTTCTCCTTTTTCTTCTTCCTCGCGTCGTCCGTCGTCGTTGTCATCGTTCTTTTTTTTTTTTTAATTTTTGTTCACGTCCATAATATCGCTAATAATTACTAGTATTAAAAGAGTATTAAAATACTTGTGGATTTGTGTCGAATACGAAGGATGTCGGAATAAGAAAACCCGAATATACAAGGGTATTGCACCCAGCGTTGCCGGTCGCTTATCCCGACACCCCTAGCGTTTGATTATTGAAGCAAGTCAACTTAAACAATAACTTCTTTTACTTTTGTTCGCATCATCATCCATCACATATTTTATCAATTCAAAAACCTTTTTTTTTTTTTTTTTAAAACGATTGTTCATTTATTTATTTAAGGGTCGAAACCTTTTGATGCGGATCCGACATCAAACAATTCGCGAGAATTAATTATGATGTCGGGATGCGGAGGGAATCAAGTCTAGTTCATTTAATTCAAGTGTCGATCTTTTAGATTCGATCGATACCAATTCCATAATTGGATGTCGAATCTAACGATCTAGTCAAATAATCCTAATTAACATGATGTTCGTTGATGCTAAAGTAGTAGTCACCTAACTCAATCGAGTTAATACGACACTCTAACGCGGAGATCATTCATAACATGTTAGTACGATTTAATTCGACTTACAAAATCATATTCTCAAAAATCACTCTAAATATTCGGTATCGGTCTTATAATCAAACACCGGACGCAAGGAGTAGACGAAATCGGGACCGAGAACATGCAGTCCGCCACGCGAGTCGCATGAGTCGTGTGCGAGTCGCGTGGTGGTGCGAGTCGCGCGGATCCCTGAAATTCGTGACATAAAATCGATTACTTTACCATAACTCATTTAACAGTGATTTCTTCAAAATCTTTTTCTTATTTCGAATATTTGATTTCGATTCCATAATCGAATATCGAATATAACGAATATCGCTTTTCTAGGTCAAGTATAGATTATGCCATATTTGTACATGACTAAGCTACAAATTTTCCAAAAAGGCAATTTCGAAATCAATAAACAAATCGCAAGCGAACCCTAGTTCGTACAGGGGGCGCTCGACCGGGTGCATTGGATTCTTCATCCATTTTAATTCCATTTATGCTTAAAACCAATCCTCTCTCCTTTACATTCATTTGTACATTAAAAAAAATTGTTACAACATCATCTTTCCTTTCCCTTGGCCGAATACATTCATTCTCCTTTCCTTGGCTGGTTCTTGCTTAATTCAAGTCCTAATCGTCTCATCTTTATCGTCGAATTAATCCTCTTTCCGAGCCTATCGTTAAGGTAATAATCGATTATGTTTTCGATCATTATTCACCTTGATTTTCTTAATTTTTCTCATGGTATTTTTCTACCATGAATTTCGTGTGATGTAGATTTTGTGTACGATCCCGAGGTCGACGAGTATATTATCGATTCTGATTTGGATTAGAGGTAACGTCGACGTTACTCGGTATTTCGTGATTTTAATTATGTAATTGCATGTATATTTTTATATTTCATTTTTGAGAATATATGTATGTCATATAATCTGGAAAATTTTTAAAAGTTAAAAATTTGCATGTTTCGATATTTTTATCGCTTTTACGAGATTAACGATTAAATTGTTGTACTAATTGGTAAAATCGTAATATTCGGCCTAAACTTGTAATATATGATTATATTCTGTAAAAATGAAGTTTTTAATGATTTTTAATAATTTGGTATTTTTCTGATATTTTTGATATCGATTATTGAATTTTTACCCTTTACGAACAAAAACGATTAAAAACCAATTTTTATTTATAGCACTTAAACATTTTATTTTAATCCGAAATTTGACGTGACTAATATTTTTGATGAAAAATCATTTTATGAATTTTTTTATAATTTTTCGGGATTATTAAGTGGGTGAATTAATTAATCACTTTAAATCATCGTTTATCGTTAAAACCGTGTGTGTCGTTTAAATTCTCGATTTCTGGTCTTTTGTTTAAATTTTAGGAAAAAAAAATATTAGTTTCTGAAAAATAATTATTTTTAAGTTTAATAATAATTTTTGGATATTAATACTTAAATCGTTTTGTAATTACTATTTTTATTAATCGTTATTGTTGAGATTAGACGATTAACGAGAAAACCCTTTAAAAACCGAGTTTAAGGATTCTGGAAAATTCTCTTTTCTGGACAGAATGTCCAAAAATATATTTTAGCTCATTTACGTAATTTTTGTACTATTTATTAGAGTCTTTAAATAATAGTAATGATTTTTGGACAAAATTTCAATTTATCGTTAAAATGCTTCGTCTTACCTAAAAGAATTATTTTTCCAGCAATTTTGAAAATATTTAAATCTGAAACTTTGATAGTTAAATCACCCCTTATCATATTCTAATTGTTTTTAATGGTTTAATTAAATAAAACACGTTAAAAGATTTATTTTTACATTTGCCGTAAAATCCTATTTATGTTCGTATTGTCGAAACTAATAATAATTGGGGAATTTTAATTTTATAAATTTTGGAAACACCCTAATTAGTAGTATTAAAATGTTTAAGACATTTTTAATCATTTCATAAACACTTGTATGATATTTTAATAATTTCATGAACTCAAATGTTTTCACTTTAACAATTAATATCGTTAAGGCCGAAAGTATTAGTTTTATAAATCTACATCTTTTACTAAAAACGTTTTATTAGTATGAACTAATATTTTCGCTATTTTGATATGATGCTATTTTTGTAAAGTTTCTAAATATAAAAGTTTCCTAAAATAGAAAGTTTCCTCTTTTGGAAGGCGATCCGTTTTCCCTTTTGTTCTCTTATTATTTACAATGATTATATCCTTTTGAATATCGATAATGGCTTTGTTTTGGAGTTATGGAATAAGGAAAAGTGTGGGTTTAGAGTAATATAGTCTGGGTGTACGTTTTGCCATCAACTATAAAGCTGGTGTGTCTATGTTGAGACACATTGGTCGTTGAACTGAGCATGGTTTGTGTTCAGGAGGGTGTATGTTTACCTTAAACTTAGATATCGCATCGTGTAAGTCGCGTCGAGTTGCACTGCATGTGGTTTGTATCCAGGAGGGGTGTGCACTACTTAAACCAGGACCTCGCTGCACGCAGTCCTGTTATAGTTGAGTTGCCTAGTTAGAGATCAAAGTCTGATTTGTTTTGACTAAGTTCTCGAAACTAGATTTTAGTATTGTCCTAGTGAAAGTCTAGATTCTACATTAATCCTATCCATAACGCCATTTTGATTACTTTTATTATTATCGATATAATTTTGATTTGAAGGTTGGCAAATGTTTTATGTTTTCTTCGGAAAACTCATTTTTATTATATTGTTTCATTACGTGAAGTTTTTCACTGAAAGCTTATTTTCCTTATAATCTTTTAATGATTTTTATTTTTACTATTTTCATATAATAGTAATTACAGTTTTAAAATCATGTTATACGGCTGGGAGAACGTTGACGTTGCTTCCCACTGATTGTGGCTGTTATGTTTTTAACATGTCTGGTATATGTGTTTTTCTTCGGGTGGGCTAGCGAGCAGTTATGGATCCTGCTTATTTATTTTAATAATTATGTCTTATGGATTGTTCAAACCCCATTTTGTGGATTGTTTTAATTTTGGCCATTTTATTTAAGGCCTATTGTTTGACTTTACCATTTTAATTTTACTAAGACATAGTTTTCATCGTGTTTTAATCCCGACTCTACAGTGTTTCCGCCACTGTATCGCGTTAGAATTTCTAGGGGATTACAGTTGGTATTAGAGCATCACTGCTCCCAACGCTTACACCTGAAATTAGGGAAAATATCAGTAAATTATTTAAACAGTAAACAAAAATATTATTAGAGATGGGTATAAACAAGTAAGTACTTATTTGTTAAGCTTTCCTGTTCCTGAAACTCAATGGTTAGCATTGAATATTTGTTTTATTTGTACAAGAAGAAGATAAGTGGACAAGAGGTTGACATGATGCTGCTCCAGATCGGGACAAGACCTTCTTAGAACTCTCAACGTCTGCTGACTCGAGTGGATAACTTGGTGCTCCAAGAAAGATGCCGATGGTGACTCTTCAGCTCCGGTTTAGTTCGCTTAAGCCACTGGCCAGATGATCAAGAGTAGATTCTAGTTCCGTGACGGTACAACAAACTCAGATGTGAAATCACTTTGGATCCGGATGGAGAGACCCAATTCTACTATGCTCATATCTCTACGAGATGATGAAGATATCCCGCGATTTCCTTTGTGGAACCTTAGAGGTCCGAACATTTCCGTCTCATTTTAGATCTTAGTTATCTAGGATCATTATTCTTTTCCTTCTTCCTCCACTTCTTTCAACTCTTCTTTTATAAATTCTTGCCTTTGTTCTTGAGGCAAATCTTCGACTAATTATCTTACTTTACCATCTTTCCTCTTGAGATTCTTGGTTTGACCAAATTCCGTCTCAGTGGACCCCGTGAAAAGTCATAGATGTTTGAGGTTTAGTACACCCTTGTTACATGGTTTGAGGATTGTGAGTATATGTGGACATGACATAGGTCCACCCCGACGCGGCCACGCGCGGGTTTGGGGAGGCGAATGAATCTCCATATGAGATGGTCAAATTGAAATTTAAATCGAAGTTGGAGTCGCCACCGAATTTTGTGGTTATTCGGAACCATTCGAGCCCACTCTATGTCGTAGTGGGCCGTATACAAAATACGGCCCATTTCCGATGTCAGAGTTTATTGGGCTCGTCCCTTTGCATTACGATACCGATACCGACGTTATCGGATGTCGTGTATTGAATGACTCTCGTTGCCAATGGATTCGAACATCCGGAAACCATGGTTCTGAGTAAGGGGTGAGGGTACGTGTTGGGAAGTTCACTAAGAACACCCAACCCCGCCCGCACTTAGCGGCCTTTACTAAGATATCGTTCGTTTTTGGTGTACACGGGTTAGTTCGACGGTTGAATGATATGCAAAGATTATTTTCCCTAGACATGTGAGAGAAAAATAAATGGGTTGCTAAGTCGTTTAATGCATGTTAAACTAATAACGTCAAAGTTATTTTTAGCATGTGAAGTTCGTTTTAGTCTAATAAAACGATAAAAAACAAAATAAAATAAAATTGCTACAAACACGAGAAAACGAGTTAGTAACGGTGAATAAATTAAATAAAGACATGAATAAATAATATGCATGATTTTAGAAAAGATTTATGACACGTGATGGATTAACACGTGTTGACCGAGGTCGAAAAAAGTATTTATTGAAATATGTCGCAAAAGTCGCTTTTTAATGTAAGGTTCGAAAAGAATAAAAAATAGAAAAGCGAAGAAACGAAAAAAAAAGGACTCGGCGAACCAGGCTGTTGCGCGAGTCGCCTGACAGGCGCGCGACTCGCGTGGCAGCCTGTTCGGGTTTTTTTTTATTTGTCGAAAATCGTTAATTTTTATAAATCGCGTACAAATATGGATTAATTTATACTCGATTCATATTTTCGATATTCGTCGTATTTGATATTCGATTATGAAATCGATATCTAATAGTCGGAATGACTTTAGAAAAAGTTTTGAAAAAAAGTTTGTTTTGAACGAAAAGTAAAAAAAGAATTTTGAATGAAAAATATGTTAATTCTCTCCGCGTTAAAATCGTTGTATTTTGTTTAAAAAGATGTAATGATTTTATTAGCATCAACGAGAATTAATTAATTTAGTTCTTGTGGATACTATATTCGATTAGAGAATCGGTATCGTATTTTAAGAACGTTATATGAAAAATAGTTTTATAGTATCGATTATTAGAAATAAAAAATATGTGACGAACGACCCATATTAATAAACGAAATGACCGACGACCCGTAAAAAAAAGTGACGGACGAAAAAAAGGAAAAAAGACGTGAGAGAGATAGAGAGGAGAAGAATCGAGTTTGATTTACACCCTCAACCTACATGCTTTACTTTCTCGGTATAGAGCTCGTCGGACGGTGGCTTAGGCACGGGAGCGTCGAGATGATGCGGGATGAGTTAAGGTGTCGGTTTGGTGCGTTTTTTTTATGTGTGAGGTGACGGTGGGTTCGGCCGGATGACGGGGTTGGTTTCGTCGGTATTACGAGACTACTTCGAGATTACATCGGGAATTCTTACTAGATGTTAAGGATATGCGAATGGTAGATTTATGATGTGTAATTGTTGTGTAGAATCGTTGTTGTGAAAATCGTTAGTTCATGTGTTTTTTGTGTTGAATATGAGGTCCTATTTATAGGAGTCGAGGTAGTCTTGCTTGTGTGACAAGAAATACCGGTTTGGATAGGAAACGCGAGAGTTCGAAAGGGAACGAAAGTCTCGTTTCTTGGTGGAGAAGCCAAGTATTCGGCTAGTTGGGGAGTGTTGGCCGAGTATTCGGCTGTCTTGGCTGAGTATTTGGAGCTCGGTCGGTATCTGATTCGGTTTCCGGATAGAATTCCTACTTGAGATCGAATTCTATCCTTAAACGGATTTGTTTAATATTATTTGAAAGCTGATTTTTGTGGTGCTCGAGTCCGAACTGGACGTGTAGTGTCACGGCCAGCTCGTGTGACTCGGGAAAAAAATATCTTTGACCGGGTTTGACTCGGTCGCTAAAAGACGGTTTTACCCCTGGTGTCGGAATCGACCCAAATTAGTCTCATTTGACTCGAAACGACCCACTGGGTCTGGATTTTAGGTTGGTTTTGTAATATTTGTACTCCGTAATAAGCCTAAACCAAATGTCCATGATTTCGAGCCCATATCCGAGTCATTAAAGCACGTTTGCGTCCGATCATCATCGGGTGTTTGGCGGGACCTACTATAGACACCTGGCGGTCAAAATGTGGGTGTCTACAGAGCCCCCACTCTGACTGAGGCTTGGACAAGGCGAAAGTCAGAGTTGCTACCAGGCCAATCGAGGATTAAGACCTGGCAGACTTCCGATCGGGTCGTTTAGAGTCCATTAGACTTGCGTGAAGGGCTCGCCAGCCATAAGATAGAAATCATACCTGGATAGACGTTAATAATGTTGCGGGGACTTTTCTTAAAAAGTCTTGGGTATGTCTGTTTACAGACACATCCATCTTGGAATGGCGCGGGAGCCTCCATTGTAAGCTGTGGGTATACCGCTTACTAATAATCCCACCTCGAAATAGCACGGGAGCCTCCATTGGAAGCTGCGGGTGTACGCTTACTGATACATCCCGTCTTAGAATTGCGCGGGAGCCTCCATTGGAAGCTGTGGGTATACCGCTTACTGATAATCCCACCTCGGAATAGCACGGGAGCCTTCATTAGAGGCTGCGGATGTACCGCTTACTGATACATCCGATTCTTCAGTAAAAATGTTGCTTGAATTTTCACTGGGAATTTTCTTTTGAGAATTCTCCGGGAGTCTTGGGATACCTGTCTGTTTTGCATGCAACATTCAGATAAAACATTGACTCACGCTGGGGAAGAAAATGTTTTTTTTTTATTTGATTTTTGGAAAGAAAATGCTGAAAATTTTTGAAATTTTTTTTGGAAACGCTGAAATTTTTTGATTTTTTTTGGAAATTAGAATGCTTGGAATGACTTGATTCCCGATCAGATTCTGACACGGACTTCTAAAATCTTCTGGTTAGGCCTGTATGCCTAGATGAAGTATGATAAAAATTCCTATTCCCGTGGTGACTAGGAAAGGGATTTTCTCAAATGGCTAAGTTTTGCAAATTTTAAAATAAGAATTTGGAGAGAGACATGCCGACAGACTCGACTCTGGACGTGACCGGACGAGTTGGCAGACAGGACTGGACTCTCTAAAGGTTGGACCGTGACTCGGTAGGGGATGGGCCACCTAAGATGACAAGACTCTTAAGTTGCGCTATTCCGTAGCCTAGGCGAGTGGCAACATGGTCGAATCCTCAGAGTGAGATTGTTTCCGTATGACAGGGCTTTGTGGTAGCAATGTCGTAGGCTGGTGTTCTTTTGATTTTTTTTGGTTTCGGGGCGTGTTTCCAAAGTAGGTGTTGTCTCGAGTCTCTGACAGATTCTTGTCTTCGACTGGGCCGAGTACTAGGACACACTATAGAAAGGAGGCTAGTTTTTTAAAGTCTTTGGATTATGTGAGTGGATGGAGAACTTCTGCCTAAGAGAAGCCCCCAGGACAACAAAGCTAGCTGTTGAGAACATGACAGTGTCGTGACCGGAATGATGGTGCTTTTTTGAATTCGTGTCAATGTGGGTGGTTGTGCCTCTGTTGAAAGGCTGCCTACGTATTCACGTGTAGTGAAATCAAACCAAGCCGTAGTTCAGTGTTGAAAGATATATTATGGTGCCTAGGTTTATTAGGGCTTGGTGTGTAACTAGCCATAGCGATGGTTGGGCTAGGTGTGCTCCCAATGATGCCTTGATCAAAGGGCTAGAATATTTAGGATATTGATCCTGAGACTGTGAGTGTTCTCCGGGGTAGCCCCCAGAGGTGGTGTGAGCTATTTGGGCATGTTCTATGCCGACTGCAAGTTGAGTTCCCGTGTTTGGGGTTGGTAACTGGTCTGGATGTAAAGAATTGGGATAGGATTTTAGCGAGTTTTGCTCTCGGGGATTTTAACGAGTTTTGCTCTCAGGGATTTTAACGAGTTTTGCTCTCAGGGATTTTAACGAGTTTTGCTCTTAGGGATTTTAACGAGTTTTGCTCTCAGGGATTTTAACGAGTTTTGCTCTTGGGGCTTTGTATGGTAATTGTGAATTTTGTTATGTAAAGGGGAAGTCGAGTAAAATGACTCGAACTTTGATCGGGGTAGGTTTGATAATGCGGGATCTGATTTCCATGTCTGGCCCTAATGGTTAGGGGTATCCTATGGAGCTTGAATCCTCAAAAATCCGAGCTGTCTCTAGCCTAGGTCTCGGGAAGGTCTTGAGGGTTGTAATGTGGGAAGGCTAGATGTGGTGCTAGCTGACCAGCTTGACTGTTTCTCCCCTATTTGATGGTATGGGTTTTGATAATTTTGAATTGTTTGAATTGACCATTTTTACTACGGTCACGGGTATGATGGCCTGTTTTTTTTTTTGTTTTTGGCCTTTTGCTTCTTTTCTGGACTTTTGATTTCTTTTCGTCCAGTTTTCCTTTTATTTCTTGGACTTTTGATTTTTTCGTCCAGTTTTTTTTTGTCAAACTAACACCTGAGGTAAGGATTGGTTGATCTTGTGGGATGGGTGTTTATTGTGGGAAATGGGCTTGCCTCCCGTCTTGAACCCAAACTAGGAGACTACCTAGATTTGTCATAGGATTCGATACCGCTCCTACTAAGGGTAGTTATGTGGCTTTTCTATACCGGACATGGAATAGGTAAAAGGAAAACACGGGCTCGGTTTCCTGCAGTCGTTATAGATGGGCCTATAATAGTCACGTGCATGTGCTCACAGTGTATGACGGTATTCATCATGTTCTCGGAAACACATAAGGAAAGTATATATGAGAAATAGAAAAATTGATTTTATTGAATTTTGAAAAGAGGACAGAATCCAACAGACTCTGACTCTGATTTGGAAATGAGGATTTAGGGTATCCTAGACTCGAACTCAGACTTAGACTCGAATCAAATCCGGACTCGGATGCTCGGTTGGTTGTTTTTTTTTTGGGTAAGGTCTTCGACAGGTGCCACGACTCGCCTAAACTCGGCTTTGCGCAAATGCAAGAGAGGGAGTCAAACTAGACATGGCCCGGGGTGACGGGAATGACTAAGACTCTTGGACTGGGGTACTCGAACGTTGACCTAGACAAAGTAACGATCGTGACTTGGACTCGAGATGCGAAAGGGTGAGTCCGAAAATGGGGGCGACCGTGTTTGACCGTGTCGCGTGCTTGGACCAACCGTGGTGACCTAACCCTAGATGACTCGAGTGTTCGTAGCATAGGTTCGACTCGGAGAAGGCATCATAAGGACGTCGGTGTAGGATGGACGTAAAGTACTACCCCTTAAGCTGACCGTGGTCGACTGCTCGGGTGAAGGACAGCCCCCGAGTGAGACTAAAGGCTTAGATGGTGTGACATCTAAGTGACTCAAAAGTGGGGTACGTGAGAAAACAAGTGTAAGACATGAACCTTAGAGCAACCGTGATTGACCGCTCTGATGAAGGGTAGCCCCCGAGCGAGGAAAAGCCCGAAAAGGAAATGAGTCAGAAAGGACACCTAGACGGGTGACTCGTGGATGGTGGGCCTTCCTTAGAATTTGGCAAAGTGGGCCTAGTCCCGTGTGAAGAAAGACCTACGTGTGAGCTATTCCCCAGACTTTGGACCCTAAAGTGTAAATGGGCTTCCCTTTGTAGGGGTTTGTCCTACGTAGGTGGGCCGTGCCTTGATAAATAAGACGGACTGGGATGGAGTAGAAACCCGTGATATAAGATCGACGGAGTTTCGACGCTATGGACTCTAACAACTTATGACAAGACCCGACACTGCTAAATACGGGAAGTCCTAAGAAGAAAGCCTTGAAAAGAGGATTTGGATTTGAAAACCGAGCAAAGTCGGATAGGATGGCCCGTTTTTTTGAAAATCAGAAAAAAGGTTTATCGGGCCGATTTTTTGAAAATTTTGGACAGCATACCGGCTAGAAAATAGGCTATTTTGAGTAAAAATCATAAGTCCTAAATTCGGTAGCTTTCCGGGTTTGAAAAATGGATAGTTTTCGAAAAAGATGCAAGTTTTTGAAAACGACGGTTTTTTGAAAAGATGAGACACGGACCAGGCAGCATGTAGTCACGGAAACAGTATAACGACACCATGTATGCTCTTAGTCTAAGTCTCGGTCGGTCTAATAGGGTCTATACCAACGCGATAGCTTTCTCGCAAATCAGGACGGTCTTCCTAAGCCGAGTTGGTCTTAGAACCTGCCGTAAAACCCATGCGAGTTCCGCCATCGAAGTCTTTAGTGGGTCCAAGTAGGAACGCACCGTGGTATAGTGGGACGTCGGTCACAAGTAACCGGCCCGGGAAAGATTGGGTTATGCATGACCCATTGAACTAAAACGTGTACATTACTATTCGAACGATTTCTTTTCGAGTCTCACCCTGAGGATGCCGATGGTAAGTGACTCATCAGTTGATTCCCAGCGGAGTCGTCAAATTGTGGACATGTCATAGGTCCACCCCGACGCGGCCACGCGCGAGTTTGGGGAGGCGAATGAATCTCCATATGAGATGGTCAAATTGAAATTTAAATCGAAGTAGGAGTCGCCACCGAATTTTGTGGTTATTCGGAACCATTCGAGCCCACTCTATGTCGTAGTGGGCCGTATACAAAATACGGCCCATTTCCGATGTCAGAGTTTATTGGGCTCGTCCCTTTACATTACGATACCGATACCGACGTTATCGGATGTCGTGTATTGAATGACTCTCGTTGCCAATGGATTCGGACATCTGGAAACCATGGTTCTGAGTAAGGGGTGAGGGTACGTGATGGGAAGTTCACTAAGAACACCCAACCCCGCCCGCACTTAGCGGCCTTTACTAAGATATCGTTCGTTTTTGGTGTACACGGGTTAGTTCGACGGTTGAATGATATGCAAAGATTATTTTCCCTAGACATGTGAGAGAAAAATAAATGGGTTGCTAAGTCGTTTAATGCATGTTAAACTAATAACGTCAAAGTTATTTTTAGCATGTGAAGTTCGTTTTAGTCTAATAAAACGATAAAAAACAAAATAAAATAAAATTGCTACAAACACGAGAAAACGAGTTAGTAACGGTGAATAAATTGAATAAAGACATGAATAAATAATATGCATGATTTTAGAAAAGATTTATGACACGTGATGGATTAACACGTGTTGACCGAGGTCGAAAAAAGTATTTATTGAAATATGTCGCGAAAGTCGCTTTTTAATGTAAGGTTCGAAAAGAATAAAAAATAGAAAAGCGAAGAAACGAAAAAAAAAGGACTCGGCGAACCAGGCTGTTGCGCGAGTCGCCTGACAGGCGCGCGACTCGCGTGGCAGCCTGTTCGGGTTTTTTTTTATTTGTCGAAAATCGTTAATTTTTATAAATCGCGTACAAATATGGATTAATTTATACTCGATTCATATTTTCGATATTCGTCGTATTTGATATTCGATTATGAAATCGATATCTAATAGTCGGAATGACTTTAGAAAAAGTTTTGAAAAAAAGTTTGTTTTTAACGAAAAGTAAAAAAAGAATTTTGAATGAAAAAGATGTTAATTCTCTCCGCGTTAAAATCGCTGTATTTTGTTTAAAAAGATGTAATGATTTTATTAGCATCAACGAGAATTAATTAATTTAGTTCTTGTGGATACGATATTCGATTAGAGAATCGGTATCGTATTTTAAGAACGTTATATGAAAAATAGTTCTATAGTATCGATTATTAGAAATAAAAAATATGTGACGAACGACCCATATTAATAATACGAAACGACCGACGACCCGTAAAAAAAAGTGACGGACGAAAAAAAGGAAAAAAGACGTGAGAGAGAGAGAGAGGAGAAGAATCGGGTTTGATTTACACCCTCAACATACATGCTTTACTTTCTCGGTATAGAGCTCGTCGGACGGTGGCTTAGGCACAGGAGCGTCGAGATGATGCGGGATGAGTTAAGGTGTCGGTTTGGTGCATTTTTTTATGTGTGAGGTGACGGTGGGTTCGGCCGGATGACGGGGTTGGTTTCGTCCGTATTACGAGACTACTTCGGGATTACGTCGGGAATTCTTACTAGATGTTAAGGATATGTGAATGGTAGATTTATGATGTGTAATTGTTGTGTAGAATCGTTGTTGTGAAAATCGTTAGTTCATGTGTTTTTTGTGTTGAATATGAGGTCCTATTTATAGGAGTCGAGGTAGTCTTGCTTGTGTGACAAGAAATACCGGTTTGGATAGGAAACGCGAGAGTTCGAAAGGGAACGAAAGTCTCGTTTCTTGGTGGAGAAGCCAAGTATTCGGCTGGTTGGGGAGTGTTGGCCGAGTATTCGGCTGACTTGGCCGAGTATTTAGAGCTCGGTCAGTATCTGATTCGGTTTCCGGATAGAATTCCTACTTGAGATCGAATTCTATCCTTAAACGGATTTGTTTAATATTATTTGAAAGCTGATTTTTGTGGTGTTCGAGTCCGAACTGGACGTGTAGTGTCATGGCCAGCTCGTGTGACTCGGGAAAAAAAATATCTTTGACCGGGTTTGACTCGGTCGCTAAAAGACGGTTTTACCCCTGGTGTTGGAATTCGACCCAAATTAGTCTCATTTGACTCGAAATGACCCACTGGGTCTGGATTTGAGGTTGGTTTTGTAAGATTTGTACTCCGTAATAAGCCTAAACCAAATGTCCATGATTTCGAGCCCATATCCGAGTCATTAAAGCACGTTTGCGTCCAATCAACATCGGGTGTTTGGCGGGACCTACTATAGACACCTGGCGGTCAAAATGTGGGTGTCTACAGTATACTGTGTTATCTATCTTAGTAAGCTTTTGAGGATCGATTTGAATGATAAATTGTCGATTAATGGAATTAGGTTGGTACTTCAGACACTGAACCTTGGGTTATAGGTTACTTTGATTACTTTGGAGTACTTAGAGCTGAATATATTTTGGAGTAGTAAGAGTATGTCATATTTGATGTATACCTTGTACCTAACCTAGAACCGAACTAAGTGTAACTGATAATATCACTTTGGGATTCTTACCTAATGCATATTTGGTGGATGCATCGTGAATATTTGGGATCTTAGAGTATCGATGTTAGCCTAAGTGTTGTGGTACCATTTCAAGTCCTCGTTAGTGTTTAGTAAATTTTGGGTTGATATAGATTAAACCTTGTTTCTTATGGAATAGATTGTTGATCGTTGATGTAAGGTTGTAGCCTACGAACTTTGGAGTTGAATGACCTAAATTTTGGGATAGATCATTGTTAACCTTGAAGAAGAGAAACATATTACACAATTAGTGGTTGAATTTATTGTGTTGTTTTGAGGAATACTATAATACAGATCATCTTATTGGGACTTTCAGGTGAGAACTCTTTGACCAGCGAGATTGTGCCTTCGTTGAGTTATTAAATATATTGTGGTTGCACCGTGGTGATTTAAAATTTGATGGGCTCCTAGAAATATTAGTCGAATGACATATTTGAAGCAGTGAGTGTCCGCTATTACCTATAGATTTGAGCGTGTTTAAAGATTTGTTATACGTTCCTAACTCCTATACTTGCGGCATTATAAATATGTTGATGATCATTTTTGAGGATTTCGTACCCGAGCCTTGTTAAATTGGTGGACCTTATTAGTGTTCCTTACTCGAGAAATTTGGAGTATACTTCGAGTTCAAACCTTATGAGCTTCGAGTTTAGAAACCTTATCGATTGCGAGTTTGGGTGTGTTTTGATAACCGTTGGAATCTTAATTAATGGATTAGTCTAAATCATTTGTGGATTCTTACCATACCAATTGAAAGATTATTATAAGTATGTAAGACTCAATTTTGGAGGTTGTAGATTGAGTAGGCTCACCCTGTACCGATATTGGACTTAGCGTTAGTTGATGGGCCAATTAGGAACCCATGTTTGTAGGTGTCATGCTAGGAATCTCGAGATGGTTAATTTCTTCTATAATCCTTGAGAGCTCTTTTTGATTCTCAACTCCGTCTTCCTTTCCGCTTCTCTTGAATTCTGTTACCCCAAATGCTGCCAACCCCTTTGACATTTATCGATTTTGAAAACTTTTGTTTTAATTTATTTTATCCTTGTTCTATTTACCCGTTAACCATTTTTTTATTTGAACTTCCTATTTTATAAAAAGTTTGACTAACTAAAACTTTTCAGATATCGTGAAATTTAACATTTTTGAATTTTAATTTAAGAACTTTATACTTCACTCTTGTTTTATCTTTGGTTGATAATTTATATTTAGATCTGTTTCAAAATGCTTTAATAATTTATCTTAAATTATTTCGAAATTATTTCAATTTTTAATTTTCAAGCGATCGGAATTTTATGAAGAATTTCATATTTCCAAATACTTCATTTTCTATAGGATTATTATGTAAAAAGTTTTAACATTGCCGAAAATATTTTGTATGTTCAAGTTTGATAACATTTTTGAAAACTTTCATAGTTACTTTGATAACATTTTCGAAATTTTAACGTTTTGAAAATATGATTTCGTTTTATTTCTGGTGGATTTTTGAATCTGTTATTGAAAATGTTTGACGACTGGTTCGATTTTTACTAACTACAAAATTTGATTTCTCCAAACTAAATTTTTTTTCATCAGAAAAAGAAAAATTATCGAATTTATTAATCAAATTGTTTAATTTTGTTTTGAAAATGTTTTCGGTTACCCTGTTTCCTTCAAGTTTGTTTACAAATGTTATTCAACAATATTATTTTATCAAATAACTTTACTTTACGATTTCACTAATTAAAAGATTTCAATTCCGGGTAGCTTAGCCCAATTTCTCTTGGAATAAATATTTGCATTTGATCTCGTATCACTTTAAAAGTTGTAAAATTTTCTTCTACAGCAAAATTCTTATACAAATTTGTGTACCCATCTTTTCGAATGCGGTAATCTTGATTCTCTTTCTGCTTATTCTTAGTTTCGAGGACGAAACTTTCTTTTAGTGGGGAGGATTGTAACACCCGCTATTTTTCCTAGCATTCTTATCCTTTCCGTTATGACTCTGTCATAACTCTGTCACATTTCGGCCTTGCGTTTCATCTCTTTCCAAGCTTTATTTTCATTTTTAGTTTAATGATATTTATTTTATATTTTAAAGACTTTAACTCTTTTAAATCTATTTATTTGATTTGCTTCGTAAACTATTTATTTTTCCGCGAGGAATTTTATTTCTCTACGAATTAATGTATTTAAGCTCGGATTTAAGTTATTCATTCTTCTACAAATGTCTAAATATATTTTTATAACTTTTTCAACGAGTAAATATTTTTATTTACAAAGGTTTAACCATTAGTGATTTTATTACGAAGTTTCGTAAATAATTATTTTCTTACGCGAGGTTTACTCGAATTACTTTGAAATGCCTTTAACTATTTTACGATTATACTTTTTATCAAC
Source organism: Agrostemma githago (assembly GCA_958450325.1). NCBI lineage: Eukaryota > Viridiplantae > Streptophyta > Magnoliopsida > Caryophyllales > Caryophyllaceae > Agrostemma > Agrostemma githago. Next base: position 23,585,399 of record OY288254.1, on the reverse strand, counting down.
TTACAATTATTTGAGACCTTTTCCTCATATTTTGGACCGACAAAGCTCCTTGTCACAATTTTACTACGTTTTATTAATACGATTCATTTTATTACGTAAACCGAAAAGATATGATTATTTCCCTTCTCATTTAATTGTTGCATTATTGCTTAAACTCTTCACACTCCCTCTTAACCTCATTGGATTCCTCATTGGATTCCACATTGATGATACCACATTGGATTCTTCATCCATTTTAATTCCATTTATGCTTAAAACCAATCCTCTCTCCTTTACATTCATTTGTACATAAAAAAAAAATTGTTACAACATCATCTTTCCTTTCCCTTGGCCGAATACATTCATTCTCCTTTCCTTGGCTGGTTCTTGCTTAATTCAAGTCCTAATCGTCTCATCTTTATCGTCGAATTAATCCTCTTTCCGAGCCTATCGTTAAGGTAATAATCGATTATGTTTTCGATCATTATTCACCTTGATTTTATTAATTTTTCTCATGGTATTTTTCTACCATGAATTTCGTGTGATGTAGATTTTGTGTACGATCCCGAGGTCGACGAGTATATTATCGATTCTGATTTGGATTAGAGGTAACGTCGACGTTACTCGGTATTTCGTGATTTTAATTGTGTAATTGCATGTATATTTTTATATTTCATTTTTGAGAATATATGTATGTCATATAATCTGGAAAATTTTTGAAAGTTAAAAATTTGCATGTTTCGATATTTTTATCGCTTTTACGAGATTAACGATTAAATTGTTGTACTAATTGGTAAAATCGTAATATTCGGTCTAAACTTGTAATATATGATTATATTCTGTAAAAATGAAGTTTTTAATGATTTTTAATAATTTGGTATTTTTCTGATATTTTTGATATCGATTATTGAATTTTTACCCTTTACGAACAAAAACGATTAAAAATCAATTTTTATTTATAGCACATAAACATTTTATTTTAATCCGAAATTTGACGTGAATAATATTTTTGATGAAAAATCATTTTATGAATTTTTTTTATAATTTTTCGGGATTATTAAGTGGGTGAATTAATTAATCACTTTAAATCATCGTTTATCGTTAAAACCGTGTGTGTCGTTTAAATTCTCGATTTCTGGTCTTTTGTTTAAATTTTAGGAAAAAAAAATATTAGTTTCTGAAAAATAATTATTTTTAAGTTTAATAATAATTTTTGGATATTAATACTTAAATCGTTTTGTAATTACTATTTTTATTAATCGTTATTGTTGAGATTAGACGATTAACGAGAAAACCCTTTAAAAACCGAGTTTAAGGATTCTGGAAAATTCTCTTTTCTGGACAGAATGTCCAAAAATATATTTTAGCTCATTTACGTAATTTTTGTACTATTTATTAGAGTCTTTAAATAATAGTAATGATTTTTGGACAAAATTTCGATTTATCGTTAAAATGCGTCGTCTTACCTAAAAGAATTATTTTTCCAGCAATTTTGAAAATATTTAAATCTGAAACTTTGATAGTTAAATCACCCCTTATCATATTCTAATTGTTTTTAATGGTTTAATTAAATAAAACACGTTAAAAGATTTATTTTTACATTTGCCGTAAAATCCTATTTATGTTCGTATTGTCGAAACTAATAATAATTGGGGAATTTTAATTTTATAAATTTTGGAAACACCCTAATTAGTAGTATTAAAATGTTTAAGACATTTTTAATCATTTCATAAACACTTGTATGATATTTTAATAATTTCATGAACTCAAATGTTTTCACTTTAACAATTAATATCGTTAAGGCCGAAAGTATTAGTTTTTATAAATCTACATCTTTTACTAAAAACGTTTTATTAGTATGAACTAATATTTTCGCTATTTTGATATGATGCTATTTTTGTAAAGTTTCTAAATATAAAAGTTTCCTAAAATAGAAAGTTTCCTCTTTTGGAAGGCGATCCGTTTTCCCTTTTGTTCTCTTATTATTTACAATGATTATATCCTTTTGAATATCGATAATGGCTTTGTTTTGGAGTTATGGAATAAGGAAAAGTGTGGGTTTAGAGTAATATAGTCTGGGTGTACGTTTTGCCATCAACTATAAAGCTGGTGTGTCTATGTTGAGACACATTGGTCGTTGAACTGAGCATGGTTTGTGTTCAGGAGGGTGTATGTTTACCTTAAACTTAGATATCGCATCGTGTAAGTCGCGTCGAGTTGCACTGCATGTGGTTTGTATCCAGGAGGGGTGTGCACTACTTAAACCAGGACCTCGCTGCACGCAGTCCTGTTATAGTTGAGTTGCCTAGTTAGAGATCAAAGTCTGATTTGTTTTGACTAAGTTCTCGAAACTAGATTTTAGTATTGTCCTAGTGAAAGTCTAGATTCTACATTAATCCTATCCATAACGCCATTTTGATTACTTTTATTATTATCGATATAATTTTGATTTGAAGGTTGGCAAATGTTTTATGTTTTCTTCGGAAAACTCATTTTTATTATATTGTTTCATTACGTGAAGTTTTTCACTGAAAGCTTATTTTCCTTATAATCTTTTAATGATTTTTATTTTTACTATTTTCATATAATAGTAATTACAGTTTTAAAATCATGTTATACGGCTGGGAGAACGTTGACGTTGCTCCCCACTGATTGTGGCTGTTATGTTTTTAACATGGCAGGTATATGTGTTTTTCTTCGGGTGGGCTAGCGAGCAGTTATGGATCCTGCTTATTTATTTTAATAATTATGTCTTATGGATTGTTCAAACCCCCTTTTGTGGATTGTTTTAATTTTGACCATTTTATTTAAGGCCTATTGTTTGACTTTACCATTTTAATTTTACTAAGACATAGTTTTCATCGTGTTTTAATCCCGACTCTACAGTGTTTCCGCCACTGTATCGCGTTAGAATTTCTAGGGGATTACAGTTGGTATCAGAGCATCACTGCTCCCAACGCTTACACCTGAAATTAGGGAAAATATCAGTAAATTATTTAAACAGTAAACAAAAATATTATTAGAGATGGGTAGAAACAAGTAAGGACTTATTTGTTTAGCTTTCCTGTTCCTGAAACTCAATGGTTAGTGTAGACACCCAAAATTTGACCGCCAGGTGTCTATAGCAGTTCCCAAAAAAACACCCGATGATGATCGGACGCGAACATGACTTAGTATACTCGGACTTGGGCTCGGAATCAATAATATCCGACATGGACTTTTAGTGGAGTAAAAAATCTCACAAAACAGACCTCAAATTCAGGCCCAGTGGGTCGTTCCGAGTCAAACAAGACTAATTTGGGTCAAAACCAACACCAACCAAAAATCCCGTCTTTTGGCGACCGGGTCAAAACCCGGTCAAGACAAACCCGACACAGAAATGACCAAATGCATTGACCAGATTCATAATCCTGTCCAAAATCAGCCAAATCACTCATGAATCCTTCCAAAAATGATGCAAATCAATCAACACAAATCAAGTGCCAATCACGCCCGAAATAACTCGGGCTGATTGATCCACTCGATCGAGTGGATTGACCACTCGATCGAGTGGAGCCTCTCCAGACCTGTCCAGATGCATTCGCGAGGGCACTCGACCGAGTGCACCCACGCCACTCGGTCGAGTGACCCATATGCCGAGCTCCCTATAAATACCCATGCACCAACACAACTTTGGACGACCTTTACACTTCATCATCAATCATCCATAACAATCCCTCCTTCAAGCACACCCTTGCAACTACACACAACACTACGACCCTAGAAATCTTAGGCAAAAACACGTCAAACCCAAGCCCTTCATCCCCGCGGAGAACCGGCGAAACATACATACGCATATACACACCATAACTCGCATACATCCTCGATACTCCCAAGCCTGTGCCGCTATTACGAGTCCATTTCCGAGGTCCCCACTAAGCATGTATGTTGAGGGTGTTCCAAATCCTATTTCGATCTCTTTATCTAGTCTCGTCCTTTTTTATATTTATCGTATTTCTGCACTATATTTATAATCATAGTCGTAGTGATAACGCTAGCATTAACATTTTTTTATATATTTTTGCATCTTCATTTTTGCACCGTCTTTTCCTTCATCATCATTATTACAATACCGTGTATATATATATTTTAATACAAAAACTCGGTTTTGAATGCGTTGGACTATGATGATCAATTCAAAGTCGTAGTTGAACGCATTTAATTTCATTTCCGATTAGTACGAAACCCGTTGATACGAAAACCGACATCACATAAACTCGAAAGAGTTAGTTTCGATGTCGTGACGTAGAGGGATACAATTTCGTCACAAATTCGAATTTTCTAAACTAACAATAAATGTTTTCCTAAAACTCCGGTGACGGTGTTATAATCACTCATACATGATTATGACGCCGGAAGCTAAATTGAATGCGAATCATGCAATATTCGTATTTAATTTAGCCGATTACCGATTTCCAATCATAAAACGAAACGAATTCTCATTCGTACAGGGGCTACTCGACCGAGTACGAATGTTACTCGATCGAGTAGCACCCATGAAAGCAGGCAGTAGCTGCGTCCAAGGACGTACTCGACCGAGTCAGATCACGACTCGGTCGAGTAGGTCCTGCAACACGTAAACCGAGGGCTTGAACACCCACACTTCAAGCCCCGTCCTTTTATCGACTTAGTCATCACGTGTCAAGACCATCACGTGACCCTCCTATTTTCAAAAACTCATGCATATCACTTCACTAAACGATTTTGATCGACGGTCTCACATTATTAATTTTATATCGACAACTATTTAGTCGCATCCGATGTAAAATTAATTTAGACTCAATTGCTCGAAGTGATAAATCGGGACAAGGCATCGAGGTTCGAGATCGGGCTAGCACCACGTCTAGGTCTCGAACCTCCGTCCTTTGATTAATACGCAATATAATGCGCAACTAATTAAAGTTCGTCCACCTACACAAAATCACGGTCTAGTTTATACACGGGTCCGTTTACAATTATTGCTCGTTTTTCCAATTGTATATTTCAATTATTCTATTGTACGCCGTATTGTGAATTCCGGGTTGTATTCCGCCCGTGTAACTTGTAACCGATTTATTTTCGCTTTGCTTTATTTATTTGCGTTTTACCGCTTTTAAATGAACCCTCGCATGCTAAATCACTTCGGCAATAAATTCGATGCATTAAATGACGTAGCAACCCATTCAATTTCCATATCTTGTAAAACGCTGTTTGCATAACATTTCACCGAACTACTAACGCGCATATTCAAAAGTCAAACGATGTCCTAGTAGAGGCCGCTAAGTGCGGGCGGGGTTGGGTGTCCTTAGTGGGCTTCCCAACACGTACCCTCACCCCTTACTCAGAACCGTGGTTTCCGGATGTCCGAATCCATTGGCAACGAGAGTCATTCAATATACGATTAACCGCCTAAGTCGGCATCTATATCGATATGCAAAGGGACGAGCCCAATAAACTCTCAAACCGAAATGGGCCATACTTTGTGTATGGACCATAGCGATATAGAGTGGGCTCGAATGGTTCCGAATAACCATAAAATTCGGTGGCGACTCCATTTCGACTTAAATTTCAATTCGATCCTTCTCATATGGAGGTGCATTCGCCTAACCCAAACCCGCGCGTGGCCGCGTCGGGGTGGACCTACGTCATGTCCACAATTTGGCGACTCTGCTGGGGATCAACCTATGTGTGGTTTACCGTCGGCGTTCTCAGGGTGAGACTCGAATAGAAATCGCTTGATGAGTACAATATGCGTTTTAGTTTTACGGTTCATGCATAACCCCATATTTGCCCGGGCCGGTACTGGTGACCGACGTCCCACTATACCACGACGTATTCATACTTGGATACGTTAAAGGTGTTCATGGTCGACTCGGATGGACTTTGCGGCATGTTCTAAGCTCCACTCGAGTTAGGAAGACCGTCCCGTTTCTCGACTAGACTATGAACACTGGTATAGACCCTATTCAGACCGACCGAGACTTAGTGTAAAGCATACATGGTGTCGTCATAATGCTTACGTGACTATGTGCTACTTGGTTTCCGTGTCGTTTTCAAAAACCGTCATTTCAAAAAAAAAAACATCTTTCCAAAAATATTCAAATTTTCAAAAACTCGGAAAGCTGCCGAAATTTAGACTTAAGATTTGACTCAAAACAAGCCTTTTTTTTAGCCGGCATGCTGCCCATTTCAAAATTCGAATTTCCGATCCACCATTCGATTTTCGAATTTTCAAAATTCAATTTTCAAATCCTCGCGATGCCATTTTCAACTTTCAAATCTTCGAGATGCCGTTTTCGATTTTCAAATCTTCGGGATCTCATCTTCAAATTTTCAAATCATCGGAAATTCCTTTTTCCAACATTCAAATTTTCAAATTTCAAGATATCTAATTTCCAAAACCCGGGACACATACCGAATTTAGGACTTATGATTTTACTCAAAATAGCCTATTTCTAGCCGGTATGCTGCCCAATTCAAAACTCAAAAATATTTTCGAACCATCAAAACCAAGGCCCGATACCCTTTCCGATTTTCTCGAAAAATCGGGCCTTTCCCTGAGATTTTCTCGGGTTTTCCAAAACTATCAATTTTCCAAACCTTCCTCTTCTTAGGACTTCCCGTATTTAGCAGTGTCGGGTCATGTCGTAAGTCGTCAAGGTCTATAGCGTCGAAACTCTATCGATCTTATATCTTGAGTTTCCTCCCCACCCCCAGTCTGCCTTATTAGACTAAGGCAAAGCCCACCTACGTAGGACATACTCCTACAAGGGTGGGCCCATCTACACATTCGAGTCCAAAGTCTGGGGTTTAGTCTCATGTGAACTTTCCTTCGAACGAGACTAGGCTCACCAAGGCCGAAATCTTAAGGAAGTCACATCACCTACGAGTCATCCGTCTAGATGTCTTTCTCAAGTCCTTTTTCTTTCGGGTCGCTCGGGGTGTACTTATTTTAATTCCAAGGTATGGGTTCGGTTCCTGATTACGTGGTGTTCTTACAGACAGGCCACCGGCAACCAGACACGCTCGAAGGATGGCCACTTTGAACAGTCTTCAAACCTCTCTTGATGCCATAATCGAGAAGCAAGCTGACATCGAAGCCCAACTGACTGAAATGAGGGCCGGCCAAGTGGCCATTGTTGCTCGCTTAGCTACAGTGGAGCAAAGGACTCCTAATACCGAGGTCACGGAACCCCTAACTGAACTAGTTAGCTCGGTCCGCCGATTGGAAGAACAAGTCTACTTAACCGGGAATAACAACATCCATCGGGAGAATAGTCGGGATTACAACCCGGTAAGTGACAAACTGCCCGCAAACCTGAATCTCACGGGCCTACCTATGTTCGAAGGGACTGAAGACCCGCTACTACATGTGCGGGCCTTCAAGGAGTTCATGGCCATTAAGGGAGTGGACTCTTCTATGTTTAAGAACCTCTTTGCGGCATCTCTGGAGAAACACCCAAAGGCCTGGTACTACAGGCTAGACCCAAAGAAGTTCTCAACCTGGGACGATGTGGCTACGGAATTCGCTCGGAACTACGCTGATAACACCGAGATCCAAACCACTATGCTGTCCCTAGAGGTTATGGCCCAAGAACCTAAGGAGGGCTTTACCAAATACCTCCAACGCTGGAAGGCCGAGAGTGTCAAACTGGTCGATAAGCCCAGTGAGAAGACTTTAGTGGAGGCCTTTGTCAAGAACCTCCTCTCTTCCTACCGGGTTCACCTCCGGTATGCTGTCATACCCAATTTCACCACTCTTACTGAAATGGGCATGAGAATTGAAGATGATCTAAGACAAGAGAGCCTGACTAAGGCCTCTAACAAGGGTTACCAAGGAGCTTCCTCATCCACCACCAAACCTCCGGCCGCAACCCGAAGCATCTTCGACACGGTTAACCTTTTGGATGCCTCATCCAAAAGAAACATCCCTCATAGGGTATTTACTGATATAGGGACTACCTATACATATGCCTTACAAAGGCTATCTTCCAAGGGCCTGGTCCAGCCGATAGGCCCAACTCCTGAGGTTCCAGTCGAAAAACGCTCCAAGAGCTACAACGCCCAAGCCTACTGCCAATATCACCGAGGCAATGGGCATGACACCGAGAAGTGTTGGAAGCTGAAGCATCTAATTCAGGATTTAATTGAGAGCGGGAAAATACCACTACCCGGGGACAAGCCAAGCAACAAGGACAACCCCTTTAGCTCTCATGCCATCTTCACTGGTGAGGTGATAGACTGTTCTCATCTTATCCCTCCTTTCCTCCCACAAATCAATGGGATCTGGTTCGATGATGAAGAAGATGTATACCTCGCCAAAGGGGAAGCTGTCCCCGTTACCATCGAAGAAGTCAGGAAAGCTAAATCCAAAGCTTTAGCCAGTAACTCCCTCACCAAAGACGGCTCAGTCCAGGCAACCGTCACTGAACTTACCAGGACGGAAGAAGCCATTGAAGAACCAAGCACCGATACGGCTCTTATCAAACAATTGAAAAGGACCCGAGTTGACCTCACTATATGGCAACTCTTGGTTAGCTCACAAGAACATCGAGAGGCACTTACTAAGGCTCTCGATCAGATCAAGGTTGATTCCCAGGTCACCCCTACTGAAATGATAGCCACTATCTTACCCTACCTCAAGAGCAGGTCCGAAGGAGAAGGCCCATCAATCACCTTCTCAGATGCCGACCTACCACCATTCGGGGCCTCTCACAATCTGGCCTTATACATCACAGTGGTTTGCCGGGGTAAGTATCTTCCGATGACCCTAGTTGACGATGGGTCCGCGGTGAATGTCCTCCCGCTAAGGACTGCCAAAGCCCTCGGGATTACCGAGGCCGACTACATACCAACTGCTCACACTATCCAGGCTTTCGATGGAAGCCCAAAAGCAGTTTCCGGGGCCGTCAAGCTGACTATTATGACCGGTCCAATCGAGAAAGAGCTAGAATTCCAGGTGATCGATGTCACCTCTTCCTTCAATCTACTCCTGGGAAGACCATGGCTCCATGCTGTGAAGGCGGTATCTTCCACCCTGCACCGAAAGATCAAAATGCCCCTACAAGACGGCATTATCACCTTAGAAGCAACCCCTATAACCGTGGCTAGCTGTAACACTACGGACCGCGCCGACCTTTGGGGGTTCGATTTTGTAGGGATGGTTGAAGAAGAATACCTTTTTAGGCCCTACTTCACCACGAGCATCGACACAATGCTACAAAACTTGGGGTACCTACCGGGGGCTACTTCAAGGCCATATCTGCCATCCGGGAAGATTATTGAGGTTCTGAATGACGGGGAATCTCACTTCGGCTTGGGGTATGCTATAACCCCGGGAAATGTGGTCCGGGCAGGAATCGAGAAGGCCTGCAACATCATCAAGGGTACCTACTTGAGTCCTTATAGCCCAAGGCTGAGTGATTACTTCGTCACACCTGTATTTGGGGCTGTCCAAGTTGGCCTGTATCAACCAACCATCACGCATCCCAAGGCTGCCCTAGCTCGGGAATGCAACTACATTCCGGATGACATATTCACCCTCCTCCAAGATGAATCCAAAAAGGGTACTGACAATGCCGAGCCCGTGCTGGGACTCCTATTCGGGGAAGACAAAGCTGTCCCGAACCCCAAAGAAGACTTGGTGAACCTGATCCTTCGAAGCAACAAGTTCGACCCTTCGAAGCTGATCTCGGAAGTCGGTGCTGATACCGGGAAAAGAAGCTGGAAGAAGACCGTCAAATGGACCGACGGTCAAGGCCGAGCCTACAAGCTGACCACCGGGGAAGGGAATGTGCCAGACACTGATTCCGAGTCCGAGTCTGAGTCCGAGTCAGAGTCAGAGTCCGAGTCTGTATTCGAGTCTAAGGGGTCTGATGCTAGAGTCCAGCCTGTAACCCCTCTCCCTGTAGTCACTGCCACCGGAGCCTCGGGGTCTGTCCCGAGAGCACTCCCAATCCCGCCTCTGACCAACGATCAGATGGCCGCTCTCTTTGAGCTGTTTTCCAAATTCTCTATCAATAATAACGAAAACCGTTCCGCTTATGACTTGGCTTATTTTCAAAATACTTTCAAAAATACTTTTTGCAATGACATTGAGAAACCCGATGAACAGGTGTCCTTACCCCCACATCTGATCGAGCAGCTAGAGCAGAGGGAATCCCGAGACCCGGTAATCGAAGAAAATGAGTCTATCAATGTGGGAACAACCTTAGAGCCTCAGATGCTTAAGATAGGGTTATCCTTAGATCCCGAGGAGAGACAACAACTCACAAGCCTCCTCCAAGAATTCAAGGATGTCTTTGCATGGTCCTACAAGGACATGCCAGGTATAGACCGGGAAATAGCCGAACACCGTATACCCATCAAAGATGGGTGTAAGCCGGTAAAACAGAAGCTCCGAAGAATGAAGCCCGAATGGTCTCTCAAGGTCAAGGAAGAAGTAGACAAACAATTCAAAGCGGGCTTTATACAAGTGTCTGAATATCCAGACTGGGTTGCGAACATCGTGCCGGTACCCAAGAAGGACGGCAAGGTTCGGGTATGCGTAGATTTCCGGGACCTTAACAAGGCCAACCCAAAAGACGATTTCCCGTTGCCACACATCGACATATTGGTGGACAATACAGCAGATCACGCCCTCTTATCATTTATGGACGGGTATGCCGGGTACAACCAAATCAAAATGGCAGAAGAAGACATGGGTAAAACCACTTTCACTACGCCGTGGGGTACCTACTGCTATACCGTTATGCCGTTTGGGCTCATTAATGCCGGGGCCACTTACCAACGAACAGCCACGACCTTATTACACGACATGATGCATAGGGAAGTGGAGGTTTATGTCGATGACATGATTGTCAAGTCTAAAAACCGAGATGGGCACGTCGCTGCCCTAAGAAAATTCTTCACCCCTTTGCGTAAGTACAATATGAGGTTAAACCCTCAAAAATGCAGCTTCGGGGTAACCTCATGCAAGTTACTGGGCCATATCGTTAGCCAACGCGGCATCGAGGTCGACCCAGCTAAAATCAAAGCCATCACCGAGATGCAACCTCCCAAGACCGAAAAAGAAATAAGGGAGTTTCTCGGAAAGGTCCAATACATTAGCCATTTTATTTCAAGGCTAACCATGGTGTGCGAACCCATTTTCAAGAAACTGAAGATCGGGGAACGGGTACTATGGGACGATAAATGTCAGGCGGCCTTCGACAAAATAAGGGAAATCCTGTCTGCTCCGCCAGTACTAATGCCACCTCAACCTGGTTTGCCTCTATCGTTATACCTAACAACGACTGAGACAGCCATGGGGGCTATGTTGGCCCAGACGGTCGATTCAGAAGAAAGGGCTATTTACTACATCAGTAAAAAGTTCCTAGAGTACGAATGCAAATATACAATGCTCGAGAAAACATGCCTAGCTCTAGTTTGGGCCACTAAAAAGCTCAGACACTACATGCTCAGTCACGAGGTACATGTCTTGTCCAAAATGGACCCGATCAAATATTTGTTCGAAAAGCCCATTCTCAACGGTAGAATGTCCAGATGGACTCTAATGCTAGCTGAGTTTGACCTCAAATTCGTTCCGCTCAAAGCTATCAAAGGCCGGGTAGTAGCCGAGTTCCTCGCTGATAGTCCGATATCTGAAGAGGGCCATACCGATACTTGGGCCTTTCCTGACGAAGACATATTCCATACTGACACCGAAACATGGGACTTGTATTTCGACGGAGCATCCAATTTTCGAGGCTTCGGGGTCGGTATTCTCCTAATCTCACCCCAAGGGGAACATACCCCGTTGTCCATCAAATTAGACTTTGATGTAACCAACAATGCGGCTGAATATGAAGCATGCATCCACGGGTTACAAGCAGCTACTGATTTGGGCATTACGAATCTCCGGGTTCATGGGGATTCATCCTTAGTCATCAATCAGGCTCTTCAAAAATGGAAAACTCGGCATGCCAATCTCGTGGCTTACCAAGCACGAGTAAGGGTTCTAGAGAAACAATTCCAGAGGGTAGAATATATCTACCTCCCGCGTGAAGAAAACCAGTTCGCGGATGCACTTTCCAAATTAGCGTCCTTACTAAACATCCCGGAACATATGCCCAGTATGCAAATCTGTGTCGAAAGACGGTCCGAGCCGGCGTATGTCAACGCCATTCAAGATATTGAGATCACCGATCCAGAACCTTGGTATCAGGCTGTTCTAACCTATTTGACTACGGGAGAATATCCGCCAGGAACTGAAAACCGGGCCAAGAAAGCCCTGCGAAGACTGGCTACCCAATTCATTCGTACGGACGACGGCCAATTATACAAGAAGACGGCACAAGGGGCTTTACTCTTATGCATCGACAAAATACAAGCCGAGAAGGTAATGGCTGAAGTACATGACGGCGAAAATGGTCCGCATATGAATGCCCATATGCTAGCCCGAAAAATCATGAGGCTCGGATACTACTGGAACAGTATGGAGGCCGATTGTCAATCATATGTCAAACACTGCCATAATTGTCAAATTTTCGGTAATGTTCAACACATGCCGTCATCCCTATTATACACCATGACATCACCATGGCCATTTTCGACATGGGGGATTGACATAATTGGAAAGGTGAATCCTTCCGGAACGGGAGGCCACTGTTTTATTTTGGTGGCGATCGACTATTTCACCAAATGGGTCGAAGCTGAATCATACCGTGTCTTGAACGCCAAGCACGTGGCCAAATTTATCCAGAATAAAATCATATGCCGATACGGGATCCCACACGAGTTTATCAGTGATCACGGGACCCACTTCCAAGCAGAAACCGCTACTTTGCTAGCAAAGTACAAAATCCAGAGGCACACATCTTCGCCTTACCGCCCCCAAACAAACGGAGCGGTAGAAGCTGCTAATAAAACAATTGTCACCATACTAAAAAAGATGGCTGATAATTATCGGGATTGGCCCGACAAAATACCCTTTGCCCTATGGGGGTACCGGACGTCGATCCGAACTGCGACCGGGGCAACCCCATATTATTTGACATATGGGACGGAGGCGGTCCAACCAGTCGAATTAGAAGTACCTTCCCTCCGGATCCTGCTAGAAAGTCAAGTACCCGAAGCAGATTGGGTCCAAGCTCGATATGACTCGTTGGTTCTTTTAGACGAACGGCGGTCCCGGGCTCTCAATAACATTCAAATATACCAAAAGAGGATCAAACGGGCCTTTAACAAAAGAGTTAGGCCCAGGAACATCAAAGAAGGCGATTTGGTCCTTAAATCGGTTCGTGCCTTACTACCGGTTGACCCAAGGGGAAAATTCAAACCCAATTGGGCTGGGCCATACCTAGTCAAGAAGGTTCTATCAGGAGGAGCAGTAATGCTGACAGATCTGGACGGAAATGAATTTGTCAACCCGACCAACCTAGACCAGCTGAAACGCTACTACCCCTAAACCTTATCTCAATGTCATTCGCAAAATTTATTTAAGCACTTTTTCAAAGATTATAAAACAAGTCAATAAGTTAGGATTATTTATCCTACTGTCACACATCTTGAACTCATAGTCTTGGTGTATTTCGAAATTGCAAAAAAAAAATTGCTCGAACTACGTTTGGTTTGATTCCACTAACCGTGGATACGTAGGCAGCCCCTCAAAAGGGCGCAACCACTGCAATAACGAAAAAAAGACAGAAACGGTTTCACTAATAATATTTTATTCCAAAAAAAAAAAAAAAAACACCGATAAACTCGGTAGTTCAAAATTACAAAAACCACAAAAAGCCACAAAAAGAAAAACACTACAAAAATAGTAATAATATTTCAAATAATAAAAGAGAGACTAGTCGTATCCGGGCATCTTGCCCTTGCCTTTGTCTTTCGGGTCTTGAGGAGCCCGGGGACGTCGAGGCGGCGGCGGGGGCAGGCGTTCCCGAATAACAACCGGAACTTCCTTAACGCGAGTCCTCTTCTTCGACAGAGGATCTTCAGCTATAGTCACGGGCCCAAGTCGAGCCCGTACATGCTTCGGCAACCTATCCTTAGGACCAAGTCGGTCCTGGGCTGAAAGTCTCGGCCCTAGTCTCCTCTCCAAGTCGGTCTGGGGGATCACCTCCCCCTGAACACCTCTAGCATTGGACCCCCTAGCTCGAGTCCTAGTCCTTCTTCTCTGTCTTGGCCTCAGACAGGCTACGGGAGCTTGAGTCTCCCCTTCAGCAAAGAAGTCCCGATTGTCTTTAACCTCTTCTCGCCTGAGCAGGTCGAAGGCCTCATCAACCTTCAGGGCAGCACGAGCTTCGGCAGTCTCGGCTTTAGTCCACCTTTCATAAGAATAAGACACCCAAGCAGAGTGAAGTGGCTTGGGAACGGTCCAAGTGATTCGAGTGTACCACCTCTGGATCCAGGTGTCGCAGAAAATGTCAGTCAGCTGGTCCGGCTCCCTCACAACGGCCTCGTGCTCCGGGATACGCTGAGTCCACCCATACTGCCTAAGTATGCGGTCAGGATACAGATGAACAGTCTGACTAAAGGACAGAATCACCTGGTAGCGCGCCTTGTCACCAGGTGCCAAACCCGTCCAGGAATAAATAGGCCACCACGGAACCACCCATCGTATCAATGGACCACGATGGAACGTTAGTTCTTCCTCCCAATATTTCTGAGTAACGAGGCAAGATGAATCGGTAGGCCGTCTCCTCGTCATCACCTGGTTGAACCAATATTCACTCGGGTTGGGGGGAGGATCAATCTTGGACAGCCTTTCGAATAGCCAGAGCTGGACAAAAAAGGGTAACGCTTATGAAATTTCGGGCAAATCAGGCGTCCGCATAGGGGCACTCGATCGAGTGCCGGGGTCACTCGATCGAGTGCCGGGGTCACTCGATCGAGTGCCGGGGTCACTCGATCGAGTGACACCCCTAAAACATGGCAGTACGCTCCTCTACGAGGGCACTCGATCGAGTGCCAGGGTGACTCGGTCATGTACCCCCTGCAACAGTGTATCGCGACAAAAAAAAAAAAAAAAAAAGCGAAAAAAAAAAAAAAAAAAAAGCGATGTACCTGCAGCAGACGGGTACTACCCGTGAAACGGGCTGACTCATCCCTCTTCCGGTTGTCCAAACCTTGAATAATTTCCCCCGTAATTAACGACGCGGGGCTGCACTCCGTCTCCATGAGATCAGCAACAACGAGAAGACGAACACTCCCCATGCAAGACAGCAGGTCCATATGGCCTTCAAAGGCATACACGTGCAGCATACAAAAGGCGAACGCCCTACGGCTATGAATGGGCGTAACCCGGATGTCGTACGGGTTCATGAACTTCTCGGCTAAAGCAAGCAGAGAAATAGTATCCCCATCAGCCATGCGGGATACTTCAGCATGGGAGAGACCCAAAAACTCCCTCAGCTTCCTCCTAGGGTCTCGAACCGCGAAAGGAACGGCAGGGCGGAGTGATGGATTCCACCCTCCTATGGCAGCAATTTCCTCAGGGAGAGGACAAATTTCACCCCGGGGGAAGGCGAAGACGTGGTAGGTATCGTCCCAGAAGGTCAGACAGGCATCAAGAAAATGACGGTCCACGTGCATTTGACGAAACGTGAACAGTTGGGATATACCAGACTGCCTCAGAGCTACCTTGCTAGCATCCCTGAAACGGTGTGACCAATCTTGCAGCATGTTGATAAGGCGGTCGATACCCATGCTAAGTTGCTTGAAAGGAATAAAAGTTTTCTTTTAAAAAGAAAAGAAGAAGCTTTTTGAGAATTGTGACAAAAAGAGGAACCAGGGTGATGTATTTATAACATCAAAACCCTGGGGTATCCCCTGCAGCTGTGCCTCCTTGGCCCAAGCGGGCCTAGACATACAGGCCCGACCCATATCCTTCCTCACAGACACAGGAATTTAGTCATCCCGAGCAGTCTGTCAAAAATTCCGTCAAAAATTCAAAAATTTCAAAACTTTCAAAAAAAAATTCAAAAAATTCAAAAATCATTTTCCCCAGCACGAGTCGTTTTACTACCTACGTGTTGCATGCGTTTTATGTGACTTTTACAGGTACGACTCAGACAGGGACATGCAACCCTCTAAAATCTCCCCAACGGAAGCCCAAGGCGGCATTTTCCCCGGAATGGTACGGGATGAGCCCACATATAGGCACACCCAGGACTTAGGCGACAAGTCCGATTCCCCACGAAGTATCATCAGCAGCTCAGGTATGATTTCTGACTTATGGCTGGCGAGCCCTTTCACGCGAGTCTAATGGACTATAAACGGCCCGAACGGAAGCCTACCAGGTCTTAATTGACTCGGTAGCTACTCTGACTTTCGCCTTGTCCAAGCCTCAGTCAGAGTGGGGGCTCTGTAGACACCCAAAATTTGAGCGCCAGGTGTCTATAGCAGTTCCCAAAAAAACACCCGATGATGATCGGACGCGAACATGACTTAGTATACTCGGACTTGGGCTCGGAATCAATAATATCCGACATGGACTTTTAGTGGAGTAAAAAATCTCACAAAACAGACCTCAAATTCAGGCCCAGTGGGTCGTTCCGAGTCAAACAAGACTAATTTGGGTCAAAACCAACACCAACCAAAAATCCCGTCTTTTGGCGACCGGGTCAAAACCCGGTCAAGACAAACCCGACACAGAAATGACCAAATGCATTGACCAGATTCATAATCCTGTCCAAAATCAGCCAAATCACTCATGAATCCTTCCAAAAATGATGCAAATCAATCAACACAAATCAAGTGCCAATCACGCCCGAAATAACTCGGGCTGATTGATCCACTCGATCGAGTGGATTGACCACTCGATCGAGTGGAGCCTCTCCAGACCTGTCCAGATGCATTCGCGAGGGCACTCGACCGAGTGCACCCGCGCCACTCGGTCGAGTGACCCATATGCCGAGCTCCCTATAAATACCCATGCACCAACACAACTTTGGACGACCTTTACACTTCATCATCAATCATCCATAACAATCCCTCCTTCAAGCACACCCTTGCAACTACACACAACAATACGACCCTAGAAATCTTAGGCAAAAACACGTCAAACCCAAGCCCTTCATCCCCGCGGAGAACCGGCGAAACATACATACGCATATACACACCATAACTCGCATACATCCTCGATACTCCCAAGCCTGTGCCGCTATTACGAGTCCATTTCCGAGGTCCCCACTAAGCATGTATGTTGAGGGTGTTCCAAATCCTATTTCGATCTCTTTATCTAGTCTCGTCCTTTTTTATATTTATCGTATTTCTGCACTATATTTATAATCATAGTCGTAGTGATAACGCTAGCATTAACATTTTTTTATATATTTTTGCATCTTCATTTTTGCACCGTCTTTTCCTTCATCATCATTATTACAATACCGTGTATATATATATTTTAATACAAAAACTCGGTTTTGAATGCGTTGGACTATGATGATCAATTCAAAGTCGTAGTTGAACGCATTTAATTTCATTTCCGATTAGTACGAAACCCGTTGATACAAAAACCGACATCACATAAACTCGAAAGAGTTAGTTTCGATGTCGTGACGTAGAGGGATACAATTTCGTCACAAATTCGAATTTTCTAAACTAACAATAAATGTTTTCCTAAAACTCCGGTGACGGTGTTATAATCACTCATACATGATTATGACGCCGGAAGCTAAATTGAATGCGAATCATGCAATATTCGTATTTAATTTAGCCGATTACCGATTTCCAATCATAAAACGAAACGAATTCTCATTTGTACAGGGGCTACTCGACCGAGTACGAATGTTACTCGATCGAGTAGCACCCATGAAAGCAGGCAGTAGCTGCGTCCAAGGACGTACTCGACCGAGTCAGATCACGACTCGGTCGAGTAGGTCCTGCAACACGTAAACCAAGGGCTTGAACACCCACACTTCAAGCCCCGTCCTTTTATCGACTTAGTCATCACGTGTCAAGACCATCACGTGACCCTCCTATTTTCAAAAACTCATGCATATCACTTCACTAAACGATTTTGATCGACGGTCTCACATTATTAATTTTATATCGACAACTATTTAGTCGCATCCGATGTAAAATTAATTTAGACTCAATTGCTCGAAGTGATAAATCGGGACAAGGCATCGAGGTTCGAGATCGGGCTAGCACCACGTCTAGGTCTCGAACCTCCGTCCTTTGATTAATACGCAATATAATGCGTAACTAATTAAAGTTCGTCCACCTACACAAAATCACGGTCTAGTTTATACACGGGTCCGTTTACAATTATTGCTCGTTATTCCAATTGTATATTTCAATTATTCTATTGTACGCCGTATTGTGAATTCCGGGTTGTATTCCGCCCGTGTAACTTGTAACCGATTTATTTTCGCTTTGCTTTATTTATTTGCGTTTTACCGCTTTTAAATGAACCCTCGCATGCTAAATCACTTCGGCAATAAATTCGATGCATTAAATGACGTAGCAACCCATTCAATTTCCATATCTTGTAAAACGCTGTTTGCATAACATTTCACCGAACTACTAACGCACATATTCAAAAGTCAAACGATGTCCTAGTAGAGGCCGCTAAGTGCGGGCGGGGTTGGGTGTCTTTAGTGGGCTTCCCAACACGTACCCTCACCCCTTACTCAGAACCGTGGTTTCCGGATGTCCGAATCCATTGGCAACGAGAGTCATTCAATATACGATTAACCGCCTAAGTCGGCATCTATATCGATATGCAAAGGGACGAGCCCAATAAACTCTCAAACCGAAATGGGCCATACTTTGTGTATGGACCATAGCGATATAGAGTGGGCTCGAATGGTTCCGAATAACCATAAAATTCGGTGGCGACTCCATTTCGACTTAAATTTCAATTCGATCCTTCTCATATGGAGGTGCATTCGCCTAACCCAAACCCGCGCGTGGCCGCGTCGGGGTGGACCTACGTCATGTCCACAGTTAGCATTGAATATTTGTTTTATTTGTCCAAGAAGAAGATAAGTGGACAAGAGGTTGACATGATGCTGCTCCAGATCGGGACAAGACTTTCTTAGAACTCTCAACGCCTGCTGACTCGAGTGGATAACTTGGTGCTCCAAGAAAGATGCCGATGGTGACTCTTCAGCTCCGGTTTAGTTCGCTTAAGCCTATGGCCAGATGATCAAGAGTAGATTCTAGTTCCGTGACGGTACAACAGACTCAGATGTGAAATCACTTTGGATCCGGATGGAGAGACCCAATTCTACTATGCTCGTATCTCTACGAGATGATGAAGATATCCCGCGATTTCCTTTGTGGAACCTTAGAGGTCCGAACATTTTCGTCTCATTTTAGATCTTAGTTATCTAGGATCATTATTATTTTCCTTCTTCCTCCACTTCTTTCAACTCTTCTTTTATAAATTCTTGCCTTTGTTCTTGAGGCAAATCTTCGACTAATTATCTTACTTTACCATCTTTCCTCTTGAGACTCTTGGTTTGACCAAATTCCGTCTCAGTGGACCCCGTGAAAAGTCATAGATGTTTGAGGTTTAGTACACCCTTGTTACATGGTTTGAGGATTGTGAGTATATGTGGACATGACATAGGTCCACCCCGACGCGGCCACGCGCGGGTTTGGGAAGGCGAATGAATCTCCATATGAGATGGTCAAATTGAAATTTAAATCGAAGTAGGAGTCGCCACCGAATTTTGTGGTTATTCGGAACCATTCGAGCCCACTCTATGTCGTAGTGGGCCGTATACAAAATACGGCCCATTTCCGATGTCAGAGTTTATTGGGCTCGTCCCTTTGCATTACGATACCGATACCGACGTTATCGGATGTCGTGTATTGAATGACTCTCGTTGCCAATGGATTCGGACATCCGGAAACCATGGTTCTGAGTAAGGGGTGAGGGTACGTGTTGGGAAGTTCACTAAGAACACCCAACCCCGCCCGCACTTAGCGGCCTTTACTAAGATATCGTTCGTTTTTGGTGTACACGGGTTAGTTCGACGGTTGAATGATATGCAAAGATTATTTTCCCTAGACATGTGAGAGAAAATAAATGGGTTGCTAAGTCGTTTAATGCATGTTAAACTAATAACGTCAAAGTTATTTTTAGCATGTGAAGTTCGTTTTAGTCTAATAAAACGATAAAAAACAAAATAAAATAAAATTGCTACAAACACGAGAAAACGAGTTAGTAACGGTGAATAAATTGAATAAAGACATGAATAAATAATATGCATGATTTTAGAAAAGATTTATGACACGTGATGGATTAACACGTGTTGATCGAGGTCGAAAAAAGTATTTATTGAAATATGTCGCGAAAGTCGCTTTTTAATGTAAGGTTCGAAAAGAATCAAAAATAGAAAAGCGAAGAAACGAAAAAAAAGGACTCGGCGAACCAGGCTGTTGCGCGAGTCACCTGACAGGCGCGCGACTCGCGTGGCAGCCTGTTCGGGTTTTTTTTATTTGTCGAAAATCGTTAATTTTTATAAATCGCGTACAAATATGGATTAATTTATACTCGATTCATATTTTCGATATTCGTCGTATTTGATATTCGATTATGAAATCGATATCTAATAGTCGGAATGACTTTAGAAAAAGTTTTGAAAAAAAGTTTGTTTTTAACGAAAAGTAAAAAAAGAATTTTGAATGAAAAAGATGTTAATTCTCTCCGCGTTAAAATCGTTGTATTTTGTTTAAAAAGATGTAATGATTTTATTAGCATCAACGAGAATTAATTAATTTAGTTCTTGTGGATACGATATTCGATTAGAGAATCGGTATCGTATTTTAAGAACGTTATATGAAAAATAGTTTTATAGTATCGATTATTAGAAATAAAAAATATGTGACGAACGACCCATATTAATAATACGAAACGACCGACGACCCGTAAAAAAAAGTGACGGACGAAAAAAAGGAAAAAAGACGTGAGAGAGATAGAGAGGAGAAGAATCGGGTTTGATTTACACCCTCAACCTACATGCTTTACTTTCTCGGTATAGAGCTCGTCGCACGGTGGCTTAGGCACGGGAGCGTCGAGATGATGCGGGATGAGTTAAGGTGTCGGTTTGGTGCATTTTTTTTATGTGTGAGGTGACGGTGGGTTCGGCCGGATGACGGGGTTGCATTGGTTTCGTCGGTATTACGAGACTACTTCGGGATTACGTCAAGAATTCTTACTAGATGTTAAGGATATGCGAATGGTAGATTTATGATGTGTAATTGTTG
Source organism: Agrostemma githago (assembly GCA_958450325.1). Taxonomy (NCBI): domain Eukaryota; kingdom Viridiplantae; phylum Streptophyta; class Magnoliopsida; order Caryophyllales; family Caryophyllaceae; genus Agrostemma; species Agrostemma githago. The sequence continues at coordinate 23,564,192 of OY288254.1, read as the reverse complement.
TGTAGAATCGTTGTTGTGAAAATCGTTAGTTCATGTGTTTTTTGTGTTGAATATGAGGTCCTATTTATAGGAGTCGAGGTAGTCTTGCTTGTGTGACAAGAAATACCGGCTTGGATAGGAAACGCGAGAGTTCGAAAAGGAACGAAAGTCTCGTATCTTGGTGGAGAAGCCAAGTATTTGGCTGGTTGGGGAGTGTTGGCCGAGTATTTGGAGCTCGGTCGGTGTCTGATTCGGTTTTCGGATAGAATTCCTACTTGAGATCGAATTCTATCCTTAAACGGATTTGTTTAATATTATTTGAAAGCTGATTTTTGTGGTGTTCGAGTCCGAACTGGACGTGTAGTGTCACGGCCAGCTCGTGTGACTCGGGAAAAAAATATCTTTGACCGGGTTTGACTCGGTCGCTAAAAGACGGTCTTAACCCTGGTGTCGGAATCGACCCAAATTAGTCTCATTTGACTCGAAACGACCCACTGGGTCTGGATTTGAGGTTGGTTTTGTAATATTTGTACTCCGTAATAAGCCTAAACCAAATGTCCATGATTTCGAGCCCATATCCGAGTCATTAAAGCACGTTTGCGTCCGATCATCATCGGGTGTTTGGCGGGACCTACTATAGACACCTGCCGGTCAAAATGTGGGTGTCTACAGAGCCCCCACTCTGACTGAGGCTTGGACAAGGCGAAATTCAGAGTAGCTACCAGGCCAATCGAGGATTAAGACCTGGCAGACTTCCGATCGGGTCGTTTAGAGTCCATTAGACTTGCGTGAAGGGCTCGCCAGCCATAAGATAGAAATCATACCTGGATAGACGTTAATAATGTTGCGGGGACTTTTCTTAAAAAGTCTTGGGTATGTCTGTTTACAGACACATCCATCTTGGAATGGCGCGGGAGCCTCCATTGTAAGCTGTGGGTATACCGCTTACTGATAATCCCACCTCGAAATAGCACGGGAGCCTCCATTGGAAGCTGCGGGTGTACGCTTACTGATACATCCCATCTTAGAATTGCGCGGGAGCCTCCATTGGAAGCTGTGGGTATACCGCTTACTGATAATCCCACCTCGGAATAGCGCGGGAGCCTTCATTAGAGGCTGCGGATGTACCGCTTACTGATACATCCGATTCTTCAGTAAAAATGTTGCTTGAATTTTCACTGGGAATTTTCTTTTGAGAATTCTCCGGGAGTCTTGGGATACCTGTCTGTTTTGCATGCAACATTCAGATAAAACATTGACTCACGCTGGGGAAGAAAATGTTTTTTTTTTATTTGATTTTTGGAAAGAAAATGCTGAAATTTTTTGAAATTTTTTTTTGGAAACGCTGAAAATTTTTGATTTTTTTTGGAAATTAGAATGCTTGGAATGACTTGATTCCCGATCAGATTCTGACACGGACTTCTAAAATCTTCTGGTTAGGCCTGTATGCCTAGATGAAGTATGATAAAAATTCCTATTTCCGTGGTGACTAGGAAAGGGATTTTCTCAAATGGCTAAGTTTTGCAAATTTTAAAATAAGAATTTGGAGAGAGACATGCCGACAGACTCGACTCTGGACGTGACCGGACGAGTTGGCAGACACGACTGGACTCTCTAAAGGTTGGACCGTGACTCGGTAGGGGATGGGCCACCTAAGATGACAAGACTCTTAAGTTGCGCTATTCCGTAGCCTAGGCGAGTGGCAACATGGTCGAATCCTCAGAGTGAGATTGTTTCCGTATGACAGGGCTTTGTGGTAGCAATGTCGTAGACTGGTGTTCTTTTGAATTTTTTTTTTTTTGGTTTCGGGGCGTGTTTCCAAAGTAGGTGTTGTCTCAAGTCTCTGACAGATTCTTGTCTTCGACTGGGCCGAGTACTAGGACACACTATAGAAAGGAGGCTAGTTTTTGAAAGTCTTTGGATTATGTGAGTGGATGGAGAACTTCTGCCTAAGAGAAGCCCCCAGGACAACAAAGCTAGCTGTTGAGAACATGACAGTGTCGTGACCGGAATGATGGTGCTTTTTTGAATTCGTGTCAATGTGGGTGGTTGTGCCTTTGTTGAAAGGCTGCCTACGTATTCACGTGTAGTGAAATCAAACCAAGCCGTAGTTCAGTGTTGAAAGATATATTATGGTGCCTAGTTTATTAGGGCTTGGTGTGTAACCAGCCATAGCGATGGTAGGGCTAGGTGTGCTCCCAATGATGCCTTGATCAAAGGGCTAGAATATTTAGGATATTGGTCCTGAGACTGTGAGCGTTCTCCGGGGTAGCCCCCAGAGGTGGTGTGAGCTATTTGGGCATGTTCTATGCCGACTGCAAGTTGAGTTCCCGTGTTTGGGGTTGGTAACTGGTCTGGATGTAAAGAATTGGGATAGGATTTTAACGAGTTTTGCTCTCGGGGATTTTAACGAATTTTGCTCTCAGGGATTTTAACGAGTTTTGCTCTCAGGTATTTTAACGAGTTTTGCTCTCAGGGATTTTAACGAGTTTTGCTCTCGGGGCTTTGTATGGTAATTGTGAATTTTGTTATGTAAAGGGCAAGTCGAGTAAAATGACTCGAACTTTGATCGGGGTAGGTTTGATAATGCGGGATCTGATTTCCATGTCTGGCCCTAATGGTTAGGGGTATCCTATGGAGCTTGAATCCTCAAAAATACGAGCTGTCTCTAGCCTAGGTCTCGGGAAGGTCTTGAGGGTTGTAATGTGGGAAGGCTAGATGTGGTGCTAGCTGACCAGCTTGACTGTTTCTCCCCTATTTGAGGGTATGGGTTTTGATAATTTTGAATTGTTTGAATTGACCATTTTTACTACGGTCACGGGTATGATGGCCTGTTTTTTTTTGTTTTTGGCCTTTTGCTTCTTTTCTGGACTTTTGATTTCTTTTCGTCCAGTTTTCCTTTTATTTCTTGGACTTTTGATTTTTTCGTCCAGTTTTTTTTGTCAAACTAACACCTGAGGTAAGGATTGGTTGATCTTGTGGGATGGGTGTTTATTGTGGGAAATGGGCTTGCCTCCCGTCTTGAACCCAAACTAGGAGACTACCTAGATTTGTCATAGGATTCGATACCGCTCCTACTAAGGGTAGTTATGTGGCTTTTCTATACCGGACATGGAATAGGTAAAAGGAAAACACGGGCTCGGTTTCCTGCAGTCGTTATAGATGGGCCTATAATAGTCACGTGCATGTGCTCACAGTGTATGACGGTATTCATCATGTTCTCGGAAACACATAAGGAAAGTATATATGAGGAATAGAAAAATTGATTTTGTTGAATTTTGAAAAGAGGACAGAATCCAACAGACTCTGACTCTGATTTGGAAATGAGGATTTAGGGTATCCTAGACTCGAACTCAGACTTAGACTCGAATCAAATCCGGACTCGGATGCTCGGTTGGTTGTTTTTTTTTTGGTAAGGTCTTCGACAGGTGCCACGAGTCGCCTAAACTCGGCTTTGCGCAAATGCAAGAGAGGGAGTCAAACTAGACATGGCCCGGGGTGACGGGAATGACTAAGACTCTTGGACTGGGGTACTCGAACGTTGACCTATACAAAGTAACGATCGTGACTTGGACTCGAGATGCGGAAGGGTGAGTCCGAAAATGGGGGCGACCGTGTTTGACCGTGTCGCGTGCTTGGACCAACCGTGGTGACCTAACCCTAGATGACTCGAGTGTTCGTAGCATAGGTTCGACTCGGAGAAGGCATCATAAGGACGTCGGTGTAGGATGGACGTAAAGTACTACCCCTTAAGCTGACCGTGGTCGACTGCTCGGGTGAAGGACAGCCCCCGAGTGAGACTAAAGGCTTAGATGGTGTGACATCTAAGTGACTCAAAAGTGGGGTATGTGAGAAAACAAGTGTAAGACATGACCCTTAGAGCAACCGTGATTGACCGCTCTGATGAAGGGTAGCCCCCGAGTGAGGAAAAGTCCGAAAAGGAAATGAGTCAGAAAGGACACCTAGACGGGTGACTCGTGGATGGTGGGCCTTCCTTAGAATTTGGCAAAGTGGGCCTAGTCCCGTGTGAAGAAAGACCTACGTGTGAGCTATTCCCCAGACTTTGGACCCTAAAGTGTAAATGGGCTTCCCTTTGTAGGGGTTTGTCCTACGTAGGTGGGCCGTGCCTTGATAAATAAGACGGACTGGGATGGAGTAGAAACCCGTGATATAAGATCGACGGAGTTTCGACGCTATGGACTCTAACAACTTATGACAAGACCCGACACTGCTAAATACGGGAAGTCCTAAGAAGAAAGCCTTGAAAAGAGGATTTGGATTTGAAAACCGAGCAAAGTCGGATAGGATGGCCCGTTTTTTTGAAAATCGGAAAAAAGGTTTATCGGGCCGATTTTTTGAAAATTTTGGACAGCATACCGGCTAGAAAATAGGCTATTTTGAGTAAAAATCATAAGTCCTAAATTCGGTAGCTTTCCGGGTTTGAAAAATGGATAGTTTTCGAAAAAGATGCAAGTTTTTGAAAACGACGGTTTTTTGAAAAGATGAGACACGGACCAGGCAGCATGTAGTCACGGAAAAAGTATAACGACACCATGTATGCTCTTAGTCTAAGTCTCGGTCGGTCTAATAGGGTCTATACCAACGACGATAGCTTTCTCGCAAATCAGGACGGTCTTCCTAAGCCGAGTTGGTCTTAGAACCTGCCGTAAAACCCATGCGAGTTCCGCCATCGAAGTCTTTAGTGGGTCCAAGTAGGAACGCACCGTGGTATAGTGGGACGTCGGTCACAAGTAACCGGCCCGGGAAAGATTGAGTTATGCATGACCCATTGAACTAAAACGTGTACATTACTATTCGAACGATTTCTTTTCGAGTCTCACCCTGAGGATGCCGATGGTAAGTGACTCATCAGTTGATTCCCAGCGGAGTCGTCAAATTGTGGACATGTCATAGGTCCACCCCGACGCGGCCACGCGCGAGTTTGGGGAGGCGAATGAATCTCCATATGAGATGGTCAAATTGAAATTTAAATCGAAGTAGGAGTCGCCACCGAATTTTGTGGTTATTCGGAACCATTCGAGCCCACTCTATGTCGTAGTGGGCCGTATACAAAATACGGCCCATTTCCGATGTCAGAGTTTATTGGGCTCGTCCCTTTGCATTACGATACCGATACCGACGTTATCGGATGTCGTGTATTGAATGACTCTCGTTGCCAATGGATTCGGACATCCGGAAACCATGGTTCTGAGTAAGGGGTGAGGGTACGTGTTGGGAAGTTCACTAAGAACACCCAACCCCGCCCGCACTTAGCGGCCTTTACTAAGATATCGTTCGTTTTTGGTGTACACGGGTTAGTTCGACGGTTGAATGATATGCAAAGATTATTCTCCCTAGACATGTGAGAGAAAATAAATGGGTTGCTAAGTCGTTTAATGCATGTTAAACTAATAACGTCAAAGTTATTTTTAGCATGTGAAGTTCGTTTTAGTCTAATAAAACGATAAAAAACAAAATAAAATAAAATTGCTACAAACACGAGAAAACGAGTTAGTAACGGTGAATAAATTGAATAAAGACATGAATAAATAATATGCATGATTTTAGAAAAGATTTATGACACGTGATGGATTAACACGTGTTGATCGAGGTCGAAAAAAGTATTTATTGAAATATGTCGCGAAAGTCGCTTTTTAATGTAAGGTTCGAAAAGAATAAAAAATAGAAAAGCGAAGAAACGGAAAAAAAGGACTCGGCGAACCAGGCTGTTGCGCGAGTCGCCTGACAGGCGCGCGACTCGCGTGGCAGCCTGTTCGGGTTTTTTTTTTATTTGTCGAAAATCGTTAATTTTTATAAATCGCGTACAAATATGGATTAATTTATACTCGATTCATATTTTCGATATTCGTCGTATTTGATATTCGATTATGAAATCGATATCTAATAGTCGGAATGACTTTAGAAAAAGTTTTGAAAAAAAGTTTGTTTTGAACGAAAAGTAAAAAAAGAATTTTGAATGAAAAAGATGTTAATTCTCTCCGCGTTAAAATCGTTGTATTTTGTTTAAAAAGATGTAATGATTTTATTAGCATCAACGAGAATTAATTAATTTAGTTCTTGTGGATACGATATTTGATTAGAGAATCGGTATCGTATTTTAAGAACGTTATATGAAAAATAGTTTTATAGTATCGATTATTAGAAATAAAAATATGTGATGAACGACCCATATTAATAATACGAAACGACCGACGACCCGTAAAAAAAAGTGACGGACGAAAAAAAGGAAAAAAGACGTGAGAGAGAGAGAGAGGTGAAGAATCGGGTTTGATTTACACCCTCAACCTACATGCTTTACTTTCTCGGTATAGAGCTCGTCGGACGGTGGCTTAGGCACGAGAGCGTCGAGATGATGCGGGATGAGTTAAGGTGTCGGTTTGGTGCGTTTTTTTATGTGTGAGGTGACGGTGGGTTCGGCCGGATGACGGGGTTGGTTTCGTCGGTATTACGAGACTACTTCGGGATTACGTCGGGAATTCTTACAAGATGTTAAGGATATGTGAATGGTAGATTTATGATGTGTAATTGTTGTGTAGAATCGTTGTTGTGAAAATCGTTAGTTCATGTGTTTTTTGTGTTGAATATGAGGTCCTATTTATAAGAGTCGAGGTAGTCTTGCTTGTGTGACAAGAAATACCGGTTTGGATAGGAAACGCGAGAGTTCGAAAGGGAACGACAGTCTCGTTTCTTGGTGGAGAAGCCAAGTATTCGGCTGGTTGGGGAGTGTTGGCCGAGTATTCGGCTGACTTGGCCGAGTATTTGGAGCTCGGTCAGTATCTGATTCGGTTTCCGGATAGAATTCCTACTTGAGATCGAATTCTATCCTTAAACGGATTTGTTTAATATTATTTGAAAGCTGATTTTTGTGGTGTTCGAGTCCGAACTGGACGTGTAGTGTCATGGCCAGCTCGTGTGACTCGGGAAAAAAATATCTTTGACCGGGTTTGACTCGGTCGCTAAAAGACGGTTTTACCCCTGGTGTTGGAATTCGACCCAAATTAGTCTCATTTGACTCGAAATGACCCACTGGGTCTGGATTTGAGGTTGGTTTTGTAAGATTTGTACTCCGTAATAAGCCTAAACCAAATGTCCATGATTTCGAGCCCATATCCGAGTCATTAAAGCACGTTTGCGTCCGATCCTCATCGGGTGTTTGGCGGGACCTACTATAGACACCTGGCAGTCAAAATGTGGGTGTCTACAGTATACTGTGTTATCTATCTTAGTAAGCTTTTGAGGATCGATTTGAATGATAAATTGTCGATTAATGGAATTAGGTTGGTACTTGAGACACTGAACCTTGGGTTATAGGTTACTTTGATTACTTTGGAGTACTTAGAGCTGAATATATTTTGGAGTAGTAAGAGTATGTCATATTTGATGTATACCTTGTACCTAACCTAGAACCGAACTAAGTGTAACTGATAATATCACTTTGGGATTCTTACCTAATGCATATTTGGTGGATGCATCGTGAATATTTGGGATCTTAGAGTATCGTTTAAGATGTTAGCCTAAGTGTTGTGGTACCATTTCAAGTCCTTGTTAATGTTTAGTAAATTTTGGGTTGACATAGATTAAACCTTGTTTCTTATGGAATAGATTGTTGATCGTTGATGTAAGGTTGTAACCTACGAACTTTGGAGTTGAATGACCTAAATTTTGGGATAGTTCATTGTTAACCTTGAAGAAGTGAAACATATTACACAATTAGTGGTTGGATTTATTGTGTTGTTTTGAGGAATACTATAATACAGATCATCTTATTGGGACTTTCAGGTGAGAACTCTTTGACCAGCGAGATTGTGCCTTCGTTGAGTTATTAAATATATTGTGGTTGCACCGTGGTGATTTAAAATTTGATGGTCTCCTAGAAATATTAGTCGAATGACATATTTGAAGATGTGAGTGTCCGCTATTACATATAGATTTGAGCGTGTTTAAAGATTTGTTATACGTTCCTAACTCCTGTACTTGCGGCATTATAAATATGTTGATGATCATTTTTGAGGATTTCGTACCCGAGCCTTGTTAAATTGGTGGACCTTATTAGTGTTCCTTACTCGAGAAATTTGGAGTATACTTCGAGTTCAAACCTTATGAGCTTCGAGTTTAGAAACCTTATCGGTTGCGAGTTTGGGTGTGTTTTGATAACCGTTGGAATCTTAATTAATGGATTAGTCTAAATCATTTGTGGATTCTTACCATACCGATTGAAAGATTATATAAGTATGTAAGACTCAATTTTGGAGGTTGTAGATTGAGTAAGCTCACCCTGTACCGATATTGGACTTAGCGTTAGTTGATGGGCCAATTAGGAACCCGTGTTTGTAGGTGTTATGCTAGGAATCTCGAGATGGTTAATTTCTTCTATAATCCTTGAGAGCTCATTTTGATTCTCAACTCCGTCTTCCTTTCCGCTTCTTTTGAATTCTGTTACCCCAAATGCTGCCAACCCCTTTGACATTTATCGATTTTGAAAACTTTTGTTTTAATTTATTTTATCCTTGTTCTATTTACCCGTTAACCATTTTTTTTATTTGAACTTCCTATTTTATAAAAAGTTTGACTAACTAAAACTTTTCAGATATCGTGAAATTTAACATTTTTGAATTTTAATTTATGAACTTTATACTTCACTCTTGTTTTATCTTTGGTTGATAATTTATATTTAGATCTGTTTCAAAATGCTTTAATAATTTATCTTAAATTATTTCGAAATTATTTCAATTTTTAATTTTCAAGCGATCGGAATTTTATGAAGAATTTCATATTTCCAAATACTTCATTTTCTATAGGATTATTATGTAAAAAGTTTTAACATTGCCGAAAATATTTTGTATGTTCAAGTTTGATAACATTTTTGAAAACTTTCATAGTTACTTTGATAACATTTTCGAAATTTTAACGTTTTGAAAATATGATTTCGTTTTATTTCTGGTGGATTTTTGAATCTGTTATTGAAAATGTTTGACGACTGGTTCGATTTCTACTAACTACAATATTTGATTTCTCCAAACTAAATTTTTTTTCATCAGAAAAAGAAAAATTATCGAATTTCTTAATCAAATTGTTTAATTTTGTTTTGAAAATGTTTTCGGTTACCCTGTTTCCTTCAAGTTTGTTTACAAATGTTATTCAACAATATTATTTTATCAAATAACTTTACTTTACGATTTCACTAATTAAAAGATTTCAATTCCGGGTAGCTTAACCCAATTCCTCTTGGAATAAATATTTGCATTTGATCTCATATCACTTTAAAAGTTGTAAAATTTTCTTTTACAGCAAAATTCTTATACAAATTTGTGTACCCATCTTTTCGAATGCGGTAATCTTGATTCTCTTTCTGCTTATTCTTAGTTTCGAGGACGAAACTTTCTTTTAGTGGGGAGGATTGTAACACCCGCTATTTTTCCTAGCATTCTTATCCTTTCCGTTATGACTCTGTCATAACTCTGTCACATTTCGGCCTTGCGTTTCATCTCTTTCCAAGCTTTATTTTCATTTTTAGTTTAATGATATTTATTTTATATTTTAAAGACTTTAATTCTTTTAAATCTATTTATTTGATTTGCTTCGTAAACTATTTATTTTTCCGCGAGGAATTTTATTTCTCTACGAATTAACGTATTTAAGCTCGGATTTAAGTTATTCATTCTTCTACAAATGTCTAAATATATTTTTATAACTTTTTCAACGAGTAAATATTTTTATTTACAAAGGTTTAACCATTAGTGATTTTATTACGAAGTTTCGTAAATAATTATTTTCTTACGCGAGGTTTACTCGAATTACTTTGAAATGCCTTTAACTATTTTACGATTATACTTTTTATCAACTTACAATTATTTGAGACCTTTTCCTCATATTTTGGACCGACAAAGCTCCTTGTCACAATTTTACTACGTTTTATTAATACGATTCATTTTATTACGTAAACCGAAAAGATATGATTATTTCCCTTCTCATTTAATTGTTGCATTATTGCTTAAACTCTTCACACTCCCTCTTAACCTCATTGGATTCCTCATTGGATTCCACATTGATGATACCACATTGGATTCTTCATCCATTTTAATTCCATTTATGCTTAAAACAAATCCTCTCTCTTTTACATTCATTTGTACATTAAAAAAAATTGTTACAACATCATCTTTCCTTTACCTTGGCCGAATACATTCATTCTCCTTTCCTTGGCTGGTTCTTGCTTAATTCAAGTCCTAATCGTCTCATCTTTATCGTCGAATTATCCTCTTTCCGAGCCTATCGTTAAGGTAATAATCGATTATGTTTTCGATCATTATTCACCTTGATTTTCTTAGTTTTTCTCATGGTATTTTTCTACCATGAATTTCGTGTGATGTAGATTTTGTGGACGATCCCGAGGTCGACGAGTATATTATCGATTCGGATGTGAGGTAACGTGATTTCGTGATTTTAATTGTGTAATTGCATGTATATTTTTATATTTCATTTTTGACAATATATGTATGTCATATAATCTGGAAAATTTTTGAAAGTTAAAAATTTGCATGTTTCGATATTTTTATCGCTTTTACGAGATTAACGATTAAATTGTTGTACTAATTGGGAAAATCGTAATATTCGGCCTAAACTTGTAATATATGATTATATTCTGTAAAAATGAAGTTTTTAATGATTTTTAATAATTTGGTATTTTTCTGATATTTTTGATATCGATTATTGAATTTTTACCCTTTACGAACAAAAACGATTAAAAACCAATTTTTATTTATAGCATTTAAACATTTTATTTTAATCTGAAATTTGACGTGAATAATATTTCTGATGAAAAATCATTTTATGAATTTTTTCATAATTTTTCGGGATTATTAAGTGGGTGAATTAATTAATCACTTTAAATCATCGTTTATCGTTAAAACCGTGTGTGTCGTTTAAATTCTCGATTTCTGGTCTTTTGTTTAAATTTTGGAAAAAAAAATATTATTTTCTGGAAAATCATTATTTTTAAGTTTAATAATAATTTTTGGATATTAATACTTAAATCGTTTTGTAATTACTATTTTTATTAATCGTTATTGTTGAGATTAGACGATTAACGAGAAAACCCTTTAAAAACCGAGTTTAAGGATTCTGGAAAATTCTCTTTTCTGGACAGAATGTCCAAAAATATATTTTAGCTATTTTACGTAATTTTTGTACTATTTATTAGAGTCTTTAAATAATAGTAATGATTTTTGGACAAAATTTCGATTTATCGTTAAAATGCTTCGTCTTACCAAAAAGAATTAGTTTTCCAGCAATTTTGAAAATATTTAAATCTGAAACTTTGATAGTTAAATCATCCCTTATCATATTCTAATTTTTTTTAATGGTTTAATTAAATAAAACACGTTAAAAGATTTATTTTTACATTTGCCGTAAAATCCTATTTATGTTCGTATTGTCGAAACTAATAATAATTGGGGAATTTTAATTTTATAAATTTTGGAAACACCCTAATTAGTAGTATTAAAATGTTTAAGACATTTTTAATCATTTCATAAACACTTGTATGATATTTTAATAATTTCATGAACTCAAATGTTTTCACTTTAACAATTAATATCGTTAAGGCCGAAAGTATTAGTTTTATAAATCTACATCTTTTACTAAAAACGTTTTATTAGTATGAACTAATATTTTCGCTATTTTGATATGATGCTATTTTTGTAAAGTTTCTAAATATACAACTTTCCTAAAATAGAAAGTTTCCTCTTTTGGAAGGCGATCCGTTTTCCCTTTTGTTCTCTTATTATTTACAATGATTATATCCTTTTGAATATCAATAATGGCTTTGTTTTGGAGTTATGGAATAAGGAAAAGTGTGGGTTTAGAGTAATATAGTCTGGGTGTACGTTTTGCCATCAACTATAAAGCTGGTGTGTCTATGTTGAGACACATTGGTCGTTGAACTGAGCATGGTTTGTGTTCAGGAGAGTGTATGTTTACCTTAAACTTAGATATCGGATCGTGTAAGTCGCATCGAGTTGAACTGGATATGGTTTGTATCCAGAAGGGGTGTGCACTACTTAAACCAGGACCTCGCTGCACGCAGTCCTGTTATAGTTGAGTTGCCTAGTTAGAAATCAAAGTCTGATTTGTTTTGACTAAGTTCTCGAAACTAGATTTTAGTATTGTTCTAGTGAAAGTCTAGATTCTACATTAATCCTATCCATAACGCCATTTTGATTACTTTTATTATTATCGATATAATTTTGATTTGAAGGTTGGCAAATGTTTTATGTTTTCTTCGGAAAACTCATTTTTATTATATTGTTTCATTACGTGAAGTTTTTCACTGAAAGCTTATTTTCCTTATAATCTTTTAATGATTTTTATTTTTACTATTTTCATATAATAGTAATTACAGTTTTAAAATCATGTTATACGGCTGGGAGAACGTTGACGTTGCTCCCCACTGATTGTGGCTGTTATGTTTTTAACATGGCAGGTATATGTGTTTTTCTTCGGGTGGGCTAGCGAGCAGTTATGGATCCTGCTTATTTATTTTAATAATTATGTCTTATGGATTGTTCAAACCCCCTTTTGTGGATTGTTTTAATTTTGGCCATTTTATTTAAGGCCTATTGTTTGACTTTACAATTTTAATTTTACTAAGACATAGTTTTCAGCGTGTTTTAATCCCGACTCTACAGTGTTTCCGCCACTGTATCGTGTTAGAATTTCTAGGGGATTACACATCGTGCCGGTACCCAAGAAGGACGGCAAGGTGCGGGTATGTGTGGACTTTCGGGACCTTAACAAGGCCAGGCCAAAAGACGATTTTCCGTTACCACACATCAAAATGCTAGTGGATAACACGGCCGACCATGCCCTTCTATCATTCATGGACGGGTATGCCGGGTACAACTAAATCAAAATGGCAGAAGAGGATATGAGTAAGACCATTTTCATTACACCTTGGGGTACTTACTGCTACACCGTTATGCCATTTGGGCTTATCAACGCCGGGGCCACTTATCAACGGACCGCCACCACCTTATTACACAATATGATGCATAAGGAAGTGGAGGTTTATGTGGACGACATGATCGTCAAGTCCAAGGGCCGAAGCGGGCACATCTCGGCCCTAAGAAAGTTCTTCACCAGACTGCGTAAGTACAATATGAGGCTGAACCCTCAAAAGTGCAGTTTCGGGGTAACATCGGGCAAATTACTGGGCCATATCGTTAGCCAACGCGGCATCGAGGTCGACCCATCTAAAATCAAAGCCATCACCGAGATGCAACCACACAAGACCGAAAAAGAAATAAGGGAGTTTCTCGGGAATGTCCAATACATCAGCCGATTCATCTCAAAGCTAACCATGGTATGCAAGCCCATTTTCAAAAAACTGAAGATAGGAGAACGGGTACTATGGGACGATAAATGTCAAACGGCTTTTGACAAAATCAAGGAGATTCTGTCTGCTCCGCCGGTATTAATGCCACCTCAACCTGGTTTGCCTCTGTCGTTATATGTAACAACAACCGAGACAGCCATGGGGGCTATGCTGGCCCAGACCGTCGAATCAGAAGAGCGGGCCATTTACTACATCAGTAAAAAGTTCCTAGAATACGAATGCAAGTCCACATTGCCACTAAAAAGCTCCGACATTACATGCTCAGTCACGAGGTACATGTATTATCCAAAATGGATCCTATCAAGTACCTTTTCGAGAAGCCCATCCTCAACGGCAGGATGTCCAGATGGACTTTAATGTTAGCTGAGTTCGACCTCAAGTTTGTACCATTAAAAGCCATCAAAGGTCGGGTAGTAGCCGAGTTCCTCGCCGATAGCCCGATATCTGAAGAAGGGCATACTGATACTTGGGCTTTTCCAGATGAAGACATATTCCATACCGATACTGAAACATGCGATTTGTATTTTGATGGGGCATCCAACTTCCGAGGATTTGGGGTCGGAATTATGTTAATCTCACCACGAGGGGAACACACCCCGTTATCCATCAAATTGGACTTCGACGTGACCAACAACGCAGCCGAATACGAAGCATGCATTCACGGGTTGCAAGCCCCCGCTGATTTCGGGTAACGAATCTCCGGGTCCACGGTGACTCATCATTGGCCATCAATCAAGCACTCCAAAAATGGAAAACTCGGAACGCCAATCTCGTGGCTTACCAAGCACGGGTAAGGGTTCTAGAGAAACAATTCCAGAAGGTGGAATATATCTATCTGCCTCGGGAGGAAAATTAATTCGCAGATGCACTTTCCAAATTAGCATCCCTGCTAAATATCCCGGAGCATCTAACTAGCATGCCAATCTGCATTGAAAGACAGCCCGAGCAGGTCGCACAAGGAGAATTTGCCCCTAATGGAAAGGTTGACATACTTACTAAAGCACTTGGAACCGACGAGCATTATGGTCGTGTGAGAGGTGTTGGTGGAACGGTGGGTCATAAACAGTACTTTGGTAAAAACTCATATAATCGAGGTCAAGGAATATCCAAGGAGTTCTTAGACACGTTAACTCAGTTAATCACAGAGAAAGTAAGCAGTGATATGCTAAAGAAGTTTGAGTCTATCGTCGGGAAGAGAGCACTAGATGCTTTTGAAATATCTAGCAAAAGTGGAAACATTAGTGATTCGATTGAAACTGATAATATTTTACATATGACCAATAAAAGTGGGAAATATAATTACGAAGTCCATGAAGTTGATCCATTTGCTGATATACCGGAAAAGGTAATTAAATATATTTCTACCAAAAGGTCTAACTATTATATTTCAGATGCAATATTTGGAGTATAATTTGTGGGTTTTTATTCTAAGGGACTTGAATGTGAGCTTGCTGTGAATCACATTGGGATGCAAAAGGTGGCACTCGGAAGAGTTTTTCGGACTCCAACTCAGAATTCTAGATCTCATGGTGTGGCATTTCGTGAGAACGAGTTGAGGGTGTCAATTGAAGTTGTAATGGAGGGGGAGGAGGATGCACCATTACCTCTGCCAACCGAAGAATTTTCAACTGTGGGCGAGGCAATTGGTTCTTTTGTTCGATGGCCAAAAACTCTAATCATTATTGGGCTTCCGAAGGTATTTCTGAACTTGTACTTACATTAATTGAAATGGTTATAAGTTAAATGATTTGCTTTAGGAAACGTGTAGAATTGGTCGTCGAATGAACAGTAAGAAGGGAAGATACCGAATTTGTGCGTATAATAGGAATTGAAATAATAAAGAAATGCTGATAGAAAGATAGGAATTTGTTCATCCTATGAGATTTCAGGTGTGTTTGTGAGCATGTCAGATGGTTTGAAGTTTTACCAGTTCTATATATGATTCGAAAAAATAACATCACGTTCTATGTGCTACGTATGTGCTGTTTGCATAGCAGGGCAAAGCACACAGGCTGTTGTAATGCTTTTGCATCAACATTAAGTTGCATTAACCTCACCATCAAAATGTATAATGTTGCCATTTATATATAACTTTCTATTGCTAAACACATGTATGGTATGTAATTATAATATGTATTTTTACCTTTTAAATTGAAGACACATCAGGAAACAAGAACCGAGAAGTCAATGAAGTTGAAGAAGGGAAACCCAGAAAAGCCCGAAAGTGAGAACTCGATGAAACTGCAAAGTACTAAAACCAAATCCAATGAGTCATTTGCTACATCAAACAATATTGGAAAAGAAACGTTGGATAAAAACAACGGATCTAGAAAATTGTTGTCTAAGGTAGTAAGTATGATGGATGATGGTGAAATATCCAATCTTACTTTGAGTAAGGATATTATGGGCTATGAGAATACTATTTCTCTCACCAAGGATGACTTCAGTCAACTGTTGCATATGGGAAACCTCAATGTAGCTTGCATTCAAACTTTCCTTATGTAAGTATATACTCTTTATTCAAAATTGAGAGAATTTCTAAGGTAGTAATAAAGATTTAATTCTTCTGTATATTATAGGTACTTACGTAGTATTTGCGACACAAATATATATGGGTTCCTTTGTCCGCAAATGATATCTTCGATAGGTCATGATGCCGATGAATCAGCAACGTATGTATCTGATTGGATGAATAAAGGGAGAAAACAGATTTACTTGGCTCCATATTACAAAGAGTAAGTAATTTTTTTGTAATATTGTCTTTGTTTAATTATAGATATAAAAAATTCAATATTGGTGATTCCATCGATATTGATTAAGCTGATTGTATTGATACAGGGAACATTGGATGCTTGCTGTATTAGATATCGTTGAGCATAATTATGTATATTGGTTTGACGCATTAGGACGCTTACAGCCTCCGGGAATCAAAACTTTAATTAATACGTGAGTTCGTGTCTATTTTTTTTCACATTGTTCACCTAAAAACTACATTTGTACTTGTAGAGCTCTCACTTTTTTTTCTTTTTCTTTTTCATTTTCCTTATTTATTATAGGTCTATACGAGTATACGGCTATACTGGAGGCACTAGAAAGAGTACAAAATTGCCGACGTGGGTGAAACTTGGTGTAAGTGTTAGTAAAAATGTGATGGTTTTTTGCTTTACTTAATACGCATAACTGTGACTTTTTCATTGATTTTATTTTGTGTATGTTATTTTAGTGTCCTCGCCAGTCAAGTATGCACGAATCCGGCTATTGCATAATGAGGTACATGATTGAAATTGTCACTCGTGCTAATCCGATAAGAGCTATAGATGAGGTGAGAACTATTGTTTCACATATATTTTTATGTATGCTAATCTAATTTTATTTTAAAAAAAGTTATACGCTTATTAAATTATATTCTTATATTGTCTAAATTGTTTAACTTCCAGTATTTTCAAGACACTATATCATATTCTCAAGAGGAAATCGACGAGGTTCGAGACTTATGGGCGGACTACTATCTTAATATTTAATCTTCGGATAATTTGTAGTCATAGATTTTATGATGGATTGGATGTATTGATATATTTGGAATACACTTACGACGATTTACCATTTGATTATTATTGATAATGAAATGATGACTTTTCAAAGATGAAACAGTTTTGGGTTACGATGTTACGAAATCAGCGTTTCTCAGTTACGATGTTTATGTGTATATGAATCACTTAACATTACTTAGATGTATATTGTGAGATAGACTTCAGATAAAAGGAAAATAGATGTCAAAGCATGTGAATTAAACATCTGATGCTTGAAGAGCGGATTTCTATGTTACTTAAATAGACATTAGTTTGGCAAAAGTGTGATGTATTTATGCTCAATAGACATCTGAGTTTTGAAATAATATGATGTGCATAAGTTACGTACACAACGGATATTTTAAAAATTTGATGTCTATTATATTAATAGACATGAGTTTTAAAACTGCTGTATAAACTTTTAACAATAGATGAGTGCTAACTTAACATCAGTTGCGCCTATGATGTCTATTAGTCTAAAAGTCTGATGTCTACGACAACATTTGTAGTAGTGTGACCCAGAACCTTGGTATCAGGCCGTTCTAACCTACTTGACAACGGGAGAATATCCCCCGGGAACTAAAAACCGGGCCAAGAAGGCCTTGCGAAGATTGGCGACCCAATTTGTTCGTACGAACGACGGGTAGTTGTACAAAAAGACGACACAGGGGGCTCTTCTCCTGTGTATCGAAAAAATACAGGCCGGAAAGGTTATGACCGAGGTACACGATGGTGAAAATGGTCCATATATGAATGCCCATATGCTAGCCCAGAAAATCATGAGGCTTGCATATTAATGGAACACCATGGAAACAGACTGTCAGTTATATGTCAAGCACTGCCATAACTGTCAGATCTTTGCCAACGTACAACACATGCCATCTTCCCTATTATACACCATGACGTCCCCGTGGCCATTTTCGACGTGGGGCATTGATATAATTTGAAAGGTTCACCCTTCCGGGACGGGAGGTCATTGCTTCATTTTGGTGGCCATCGACTATTTCACCAAATGGGTCGAAGCTAAGTCATATCGTGTCTTGAACGCCAAGCACGTGGCCAAATTCATCCAGAATAAGATCATTTGCCGATATGGGATCCCACACGAGTTTATCAGTGATCACGGGACCCACTTCCAAGCTGAAACCGCTGCATTGCTAGCAAAATACAAGATTCAGAGGCATACATCTTCACCCTACCGTCCCCAAACAAATGGAGCGGTAGAAGCGGCTAACAAAACAATTGTCACCATACTTAAAAAGATGGCTGAGAATTACCGGGATTGGCCCGACAAAATACCGTTTGCTCTCCGGGGGTATTAGACGTCAATTCGCACCGCGACCGGAGCAACTCCATATTATCTGACATATGGAATGGAGGCGGTCCAACCGGTCGAGCTAGAAGTGTCATCCCTCAGGATTTTACTTGAAAGCCAAGTACCTGAAGGAGATTAGGTCCAAGCCCGATACGATCGCTAGTCCTTCTAGACGAACGGCGATCCCGGGCCCTCAACAACATCAAAATATATCAAAAGAGGATCCAACGGGCTTTCAATAAAAGAGTTAGGCCCAGAAACATCAAAGAAGGGGATTTGCTCCTGAAATCGGTTCGTGCCTTACTACCGGTTGACCCAAGAGGGAAATTCAAACCCAATTGGGTTGGGCCAAACTTAGTCAAGAAGGTCCTATCCGGAGGAGCGGTGATGCTGACAGACCTAGACGGGAACGAGTTCGTCAACCCGACCAACTTGGACCAGCTGAAGCGCTACTACCCAAAAACCCCTATCTCAGTGTCATTTGCAATTTTTTTTTGTCTTTTTATAATTTTTCTAAATTATAGACAAGTCAATAAGTTAGAATTAACTATTCTACTGTCGCACATCTCGAATTAATAATCTTGATGTATTTCGAAAATTGCAAAAAATCATACTTTTGAACTACGTTTGGTTTGATTCCGCTAATTGTGGATACGTAGGCAACCCCTCAAAAAGGGTACAACCACTGCAATAAAGAAAAGACGGGAGCGGTATTCAATAATATATCTTTTATTAAAATCTCGATCAACTTGGGAATTACAAAAAAAAACGCCGGAAACGACAAACATACAAAAAAATCACACCACAAAAAATATAGTAATAATATCCAAATAATAAAACAAAGGAGGCTAATATTCGTGCATCTTGCCCTTCCCTTTGTCCTTTGGGTCACGTGGAGCCCGAGGTCGCCGGGGCGGGGGCGAGCGTTCCCGAATCACGAGGGGAACCTCCTTAGCTCGAACACGTTTCTTCGACAGTGGGTCTTCTGCTATCGTCTTTGGTCCAAGTCGAGTTCGCACGTGCTCAAGTAGTCTATCTCGCGGGCCAAGTCGGTCATGGACTACCAATCTTGGGCCAAATCTCCTTTCTAAATCGGTCTGGGGGCTCACCTTCCCCCGAGCACCTCTAGCACTAGACCCTTCACCTTGAGTCTTGGTCTTCTTCTTCTGTCCTGACATAAGACGGACCATGGTATCCGTAGTGTCTCCTTCGTCAAAGAAGCCCCTATTATCTTTGACTTGTTCCCTCCGTAGCAGGTCAAAAGCTTCATCAACCTTCAAAGCAGCTCGGGCCTTCACGGAATCAGCTTTGGTCCATTAAACATAAGAGTGTGAAACCCAGATTGAGTGACGAGATTTGGGAATGGGCCAAGTATGCCGGGTGTACCATCTTTGCATCTAAGTATCGCACATCATATCAGTCAGTTGGGTAGATTCACTCACAACTGCTTCAACTTCTGGGATTCGTTGGGTCCAACCATACTGCCTTAGTATGCGATCCGGGTAGAGATAAACTGTCTGCCTGAAAGAGAATATTACCTGATAACAAGCTTTGTCCCTCTAGTCCAAACCTGTCCAAACATAAATGGGCCACCATGGCACTACCCATCGGATCAACGGACCGCCGTGAAAAGACAACACCTCGTCCCAATACTTCTGAGTAATTTGGCGAGAAAAATCGATAGCCCGCCTCCTTGTCATCACTTGATTATGACAATAGTTGCTCGCGTCAAGGGGAGGATCTATCACTGATAACCTCTCGTATAGCTGTAGACACCCACATTTTGACCGCCAGGTGTCTATAGTAGGTCCCGCCAAACACCCGATGATGATAGGACGCAAACATGCTTTAATGGACTCGGATATGGGCTCGAAATCATGGAAATTTGGTTTAGGCTTATTACGGAGTACAAATCTTTAAAAACCAACCTCAAATCCAGGCCCAGTGGGTCGTTTCGAGTCAAATGAGACTAATTTGGGTCGATTCCGGCACCAGGGGTAAAACCGTCTTTTTACGACCGAGTCAAAACCCGGTCGAAAAATATTCTCGAGACACATGAGTCAGCCGTGACACCTCACACGGCTGATTCGATCCCAAACACCACAAAAATCAGCTTTCAAATAATATTAAACAAATCCGTTTAAGGATAGAATTCGATCTCAAGTAGGAATTCTATCCGAAAACCGAAACAAATCGCCAACCAAGCTCAAACACTCGGCCAAACAGCCGAGACACTCCCCAACCAGCCGAGTTACTTGGCTTCTCCACCAAGAAACGAGACTTTCGTTCCCTTTCGAACTCTCGTGTTTCCTATCCAAACCGGTATTTCTTGTCACACAAGCAAGACTACCTCGACTCCTATAAATAGGACCTCAAATTCAACAATTCTACACAACAATTACACATCATAAATCTACCATTCACATACCCTTAATATCTAGTAAGAATTCCCGACGTAATCCCGAAGTAGTCTCGAAATACCGACGAAACCGACCCTGTCATCCGGCCGAACCCACCGTCACCTCACACATAAAAAAACGCACCAAACCGACACCTTAACTCATCCCGCATCATCTTGACGCTCCCGTGCCTAAGCCACCTTCCGACGAGCTCTATACCGAGAAAGTAAAGCATGTAGGTTGAGGGTTTAAATCAAACCCGATTCTTCTCCTTTCTCTCTCTCTCTCACGTCTTTTTTCCTTTTTTTCGTCCGTCACTTTTTTTTTTACGGGTCGTCGGTCGTTTCGTATTATTAATATGGGTCGTTCGTCACATATTTTTATTTATTTCTAATAATCGATACTAAAAAAAAACTATTTTTTATATAACGTTCTTAAAATACGATACCGATTCTCTAATCGAATATCGAATCTACAAGAACTAAATTAAATAAATCTCGTTGATGCTAATAAAATCGTTACATCTTTTTTTTTTAAACAAAATTCGACGATTTTAACGCAGAGAGAATTAACATTTTTTTCGTTCAAAATTCTTTTTTTACTTTTCGTCAAAACAAACTTTTTTCAAAACCTTTTCTAAAATCATTCTGACTATTCGATATCGATTTCATAATCGAATATCGAATACGACGAATATCGAAAATATAAATCGAGTATAAATTAATCCATATTTGTACGCGATTTATTAAAATTAATAATTTTCGAAAATCGAATCCGAGACAGCCACCTGCGCGAGTCGCGCCCCACCCGGGCGAGTCGCGCGGGCTGCTGTAAGCCGCAGCCTTTTTTCGTTTTTTTCCGATTTTTCCAGCGTCGTTTTCTCACATAAAACAACGGTTTTCTCGGTATATTTTCAGATTTCGACAAGTATTTTTCGCGTGTCATAAATCTTTTCTAAAATCATGCATTTTATTTATTTATATCTTTATTCGATCTATTCAATCGTTACTAACTGATTTTCTCGTGTTTGTAGCATTTTATTTGTTTTTATCGTTTTATTAGACTAAAACGACTTCACATGCTAAAATAACTTTGACGTTATTAGTTTATCATGCATTAAACGACTTAGCAACCCATTTATTTACTTTTCTCACATGCTTAGGAAAATAATGTTTGCATATCATTCAACCGTCGAACTAACCCGTGTACACCAAAAACGAACGATATCTTAGTAAAGGCCGCTAAGTGCGGGCGGGTGTAGACACTCGCATTTTGACTGCCAGGTGTCTATGGTAGTTTCCAAAAAGCACCCGATGATGATCGGACGCTAACATGTTCTAACGCGCTCGGATACGGGCTCGAAATTAATAATGTCCGGCATGGGCTTTTAACGAGATACAAACCTCACAAAACCAACCTCAAAATCAGGCCCAGTGGGTCGTTCCGAGCAAAATAAGACTAATTTGGGTCAAAACCGACACCAAAAATAATTCCCGTCTTTTAGCGACCGGGTCAAAACCCGGTCAAGACAAACCCGACACAGAAAAGCGACCTGATACATTCTCGAAACTTGCCCCAAATTCAAAATCATCCAAAATCAATCCAAAATCAATCAAAATCAATTAAAATCAAATCAAGGCTAATCAAGCCTAAAATTATGCGGCCAAATTGATCCACTCGGTCGAGTGGATTGGCCACTCGATCGAGTGGAGCCTCATAGAACCGGTCCAGGTTCATTCACGAGGGCACTCGACCGAGTGCACTAGGGCCACTCGGTCGAGTGACCCTATGTCACGGGTTCCCTATAAATACCCGTCAATCCTAAGCATTCAAGACAACTTTGAGAACACTTTTCACCCTTCAAAAATTCAGCCAACCTTGCACTCATCTTACACCCTACACTTTGCAACACCATTCTAGACATCACAATACACACAAAACCGAGCCGCACATACACACCATCAACTCTCCCTACACATCTCGACGTTCCCGTGCCATTGCCGCCGTTTGACGAACCGTATCCCGAGAAGAAAGAACATGTAGGTTGAGGGTGTGACAATTCAACACCGACTTTTCCATCTTCCCCCTTTTTCTCGATCTTTTATGTATATTTATATTTACGTTCATAGTATTAAATTTAGTCGATTGTAACGACACTACTAACATCTAACATTTATTTCTCGCATCTAACATCTAACGCTAACATTTTACTTCTCGCATTTTAATTATCGTTATGTACATTTTATCATAATATTATGTACCGTGTATATATATATATATATATATACATATTTCTATATGTAATAATTTCAAAACTCGGATCCAAACACGTTTAATTACGATGGTCATTTTTATGATTCGTTTATTAACACGATCACGATCATTCATAGTTGAACGCGTTTACATCCATTTCCAAGATTAGTACGGAACCCGTTGACACGAAAATCGACATCTCATAATCCGTAAGGATTAATTTCGATGTCGTGACGTAGAGGGACACAATTTCGTCACTAATTAAAAATTTCAAACTAACAACGTTTTTTATAAATTCCGATAACGGTATTATAATCGTACGCATACGCGATTATAGTATCGGAAACTAAGTTAAATACAAATCGTGCGATATTTGTATTTGATTTGGCAAATCATCGATTTTAAACCAAAAAAAAAACGAGTCACAACTCGTACAGGGGCTACTCGACCGAGTACATAGGCTACTCGATCGAGTAGCACCCACAAAACTGGGCAGTAGCGTCTTCTAAGACGTACTCGACCGAGTCAGCCCATTACTCGGTCGAGTGGGTCTTGTAACCCAGAAAACCGAGTGCCTCGACACGTCTTTCGAGCCTCGCTTTTTTTTACGACTCTAGTCATCACGTGTAAAGACAATCACGTGACCCTCCTTTCTTCAAAACTCACACATATCACGACACACAAACGATTTTGATCGACGGTCTCACACTATTAATTTTATGTCGACGACTCTTTAGTCGTATCCGACATATAATTAATTTAGACTCCATTTCTCGAGGTGATAAGTCGGGACAAGGCATCGAGGCTCGAGATCGGGTTAGCACCACGCCTAGGTCTCGGACCTCCGTCCTTTAATTAATATGCAATATAATGCGTACTTAATTAAGGTTCGTCCATACAAATGCACGGTCTAGTTTTTACACGGGTCCGTTTACAATTATTGCTCGTCATTTCGATTGTATATATTTCGGCTATTATGTTTTATTGTTCGTCGTATTGTGAATTCCAGGTTGTATTCCGCTCTTGTAATTTGTAACCGATTTATTTTGCTTTGCTTTATTTATTTGCGTTTTGCCGTTTATAAATGAACCCTCGCATGCTAAATCACTTCGACAATAAATTAGATGCATTAAATTGACGTAGCTCACATTTAATTCGCATGCCTAGCTAAAACGCTGTTTGCATATCATTTCACCGAATCAGTAACGCGCATATTAGAAAGTCAAACGATGTCTTAGTAGAGGCCGCTAAGTGCGGGTGGGGTTGGGTGTCCTTAGTGGGCTTCCCAACACTTACCCTCACCCCTTACTCAGAACCTCAGTTTCCGGATGCCCGAAACCGTTGGCGCACAAGAGTCATTCAATACACGATAACCGGTAGTGATGGTATCGGTATCGCAATGCAAAGGGACGAGCCCAATAAACTCTCAAACCGAAATGGGCCGTACTTTGTGTATGGCCCATAGCGATGTAGAGTGGGCTCGAACGGTTCCGAATAACCATAAAATTCGGTGGCGACTCCATTTCGACTTAAATTTCAATTCGATCCATTCTCATATGGAGGAGCATTCGCCTACCCAAACCTGCGCGTGGCCGCGTCGGGGTGGACCTACGTCATGTCCACAGCGGGGTTGGGTGTTCTTAGTGAACTTCCCAACACGTACCCTCACCCCTTACTCAGAACCATGGTTTCCGGATGTCCGAATCCATTGGCAACGAGAGTCATTCAATACACGATATCCGATAATGTCGGTATCGGTATCGTAATGCAAAGGGACGAGCCCAATAAACTCTGACATCGGAAATGGGCCGTATTTTGTATACGGCCCACTACGACATAGAGTGGGCTCGAATGGTTCCGAATAACCACAAAATTCGGTGGCGACTCCTACTTCGAATTAAATTTCAATTTGACCATCTCATATGGAGATTCATTCGCCTCCCCAAACCCGCGCGTGGCCGCGTCGGGGTGGACCTATGTCATCTCCACAATTTGGCGACTCCGCTGGGGATCAACTGATGAGTCACTTACCATCGACATCCCTAGGGTGAGACTCGAAAAGAAATCGTTCGAATAGTAATGTACACGTTTTAGTTCAATGATTCATGCATAACCCATTCTTTCCCGGGCCGGTTACTTGTGACCGACGTCCCACTATACCACAGTACGTTCCTACTTGGACCCACTAAAGACTTCGATGGCGGAACTCGCATGGGTTTTACGGCAGGTTCTAAGACCAACTCGGCTTAGGAAGACAATCCTGATTTGCGAGAAAGCTATCGTCGTTGGTATAGACCCTATTAGACCGACCGAGACTTAGACTAAGAGCATACATGGCGTCATTATACTGTTTCCGTGACTACATGCTACTTGATCCGTGTCTCATCTTTTCAAAAACCGTCGTTTTCAAAAACTTGCATCTTTTTTCGAAAATCATCCATTTTTCAAAACCCGGAAAGCTACCGAATTTAGGACTTATGATTTTGACTCAAAATAGCCTATTTTCTAGCCGGTATGCTGTCCAAACCTTTTTAAAAATTCAAAAATCTCGGCCCGATAAACTTTTTTTTTGATTTTCAAAAAAAAATCGGGCCCTACAATCCGTTTTGTTCGGATTTTTTTTCAAATCCAAATCCCTTTTCAAAGATTTCTTCTTAGGACTTCCCGTATTTAGCAGTGTCGGGTCTTGTCATAAGTTGTTAAGAGTCCATAGCGTCGAAACTCCATCGATCTTATATCACGGGTTTCTACCCCATCCCAAGTCCGCCTTATTTTTCAAGGCACGGCCCACCTACGTAGGACAAACCCCTACAAAGGGAAGCCCATTTACACTTTAGGGTCCAAAGTCTGGGGAATAGCTCACACGTAGGTTTTCCTTCACACAGGACTAGGCCCATTTTGCCAAAATCCTAAGGAAATCCCACCACTTATGAGTCACCCGTCTAGGAGTCGGTCTTCAGCCCCACTCGGGGGCTACCCTTCAGCAGAGCGATCAATCACAGTTGCTCTAAGGGTCATGTCTTACACGTGTTGTCTCACGTACCCCACTTTTGAGTCACTTAGATGTCTCACCATCTAAGCCTTTAGTCTCACTCGGGGGCTGTCCTTCACCCGAGCAGTCGACCACGGTCACCTTAAGGGGTAGTACTTTACGTCCATCCTACACCGGCGTCCTTATGATGCCTTCTCCGAGTCGAACCTATGCTACGAACACTCGAGTCATCTAGGGTTAGGTCACCACGGTTGGTCCAAGCACGCGACACGGTCAAACACGGTCGCTCCCATTTTCGGACTCACCCTTCCGCATCTCGAGTCCCAGTCGCGGTCGTTACTTTGTCTAGGTCAACGTTCGAGTATCCCAGTCCAAGAGTCTTAGTCATTCCCGTCACCCCGGGCCATGTCTAGTTTGTCTCCCTCTCTTGCATTTGCACAAAGCCGAGTTTAGGCGAGTCGTGGCACCTGTCGAAGACCTTACCAAAAAAACAACCAACCGAGCATCCGAGTCCGGATCTGATTCGAGTCTTAGTCCGAGTCCGAGTCTAGGATACCCTACATCCTCATTTCCAAATCAGAGTCAGAGTCATTTGCATTCTGTCCTCTTTTCACATTTCAATAAAATCAGCTTTTGTATTTTCTCATATATTTCCTTATGTGTTTCCGAGAACATGATAAACATCATCATACACTGTGAGCACATGCACGTGACTATTATAGGCACATCTATAATGACTACAGGAAACCGAACCCGTGTTTTCCTTTACCTATTCCATGTCTGACATAGAAAGCCACGTAACTACCTTTAGCAGGAGCGGTATCAAATCCTATGACAAATCTAGGTAGTCTCCTAGTTTGGGTTCAAGACGGGAGGCAAGCCCATTTCCCACCATAAACACTCATCCAATAAGACTAACCAATCCCTACCTTATGTGTTTAGTCTGACCGACAAAAAAAAAAGTTGGACAAAAAAAATCAAAAGTCCAAGGAAAAAGCAAAAGGCCAAAACAAAAAAAGCTGGCCATGATAAAAAAAAAGAATTATCAACATCCCTCGACCAAACACGGTCAACTCAAATGAAGAATCCCACGACCGGGGCTAAGAGGTCAACCCAAAGAATTCAAAAACCTATGACCACAGCTGATGATCAAATTAATTGAAACGGTCAATTCAAATATTATCAAAACCCATACCATCAAATAGGGGAAAAACAATCAAGCTGGTCAGCTAACACCACATTTAGCCTTCCCACATTACAACCCTCGAGACCTTCTTGAGATCTAGGCTAGAGACAGCCCAGAATTTTGAGGATTGAAGCTCCATAGGATACCCTAACCATTAGGGCCAGACATGGAAACCAGATCCTGCATTATCAAACCTGCCCAATTGAAGTTCGAGTCATTTTTACTCGACTTCCCCATTTCCTACCACATTACAATTCCTTACCCTCGAAGCCTTAGCTCCACAAAATCGAGCTCCAGATGTCAAAACATCAAAGCCACTTACTACCTAGCACCACATTTCTAAAAACATCTAAACCAGTTACCATCCCCAAACACGGGAATTCAACTTGCAGTCGGCATAGAACATGCCCAAATAGTTCACACCACCTCTGGGGGCTACCCCGGAGAACGCTCACAGTCACAGGATCAACATCCTAACTATTCTAGCCCTTTGATCAAGAAATCATTGGGAATGCACCTAGCCTACACCATTGCTATGGCTAGTTACAAACAAAGCCCTAATAAACTAGGCACCATAATACATTTTTCAACACTGAACTACAGCTTGGTTTGATTTCACAACACGTGAATACGTAGGCAGCCTTTTAAAAGAGGCACAACCACCCACATTGACACTCATTCAAAAGCACCATCATTCCGGTCACGACACTGTCATGTTCTCAACAGTTAGCTTTGTCATCCTGGGGGCTTCTCTTAGGCAGAAAACCTCCATCCACTCACATAATCCATATAACTTTCAAAACTAGCTTCCTTTCTATAATGTGTCCTAGTACTCGGCCCAGTCGAAGACAAGAATCTGTCAGAAACTCGAGACAACACCTACTTTGGGAACATACCCCGAAACTAAAAAATTTCAAAAGAACACCAGTCTACGGCATTGCTACCACAAAGCCCTGTCGTACGGAAATAGTCTCATAACAAGGATTTGACCATGTTGCCACTCGCCTAGGCTACGGAATAGCGCAACTTAAGAGTCTTGTCATCTTAGGTGGCCCATCCCCTACCGAGTCACGGTCCAACCCTTAGAGAGTCCAGTCGTGTCTGCCAACTCGTCCGGTCACGTCCAGAGTCGAGTCTGTCGGCATGTCTCTCTCCAAATTCTTATTTTAAAATTTGCAAAACTTAGTCATTTGAGAAAATCCCTTTCCTAGTCACCCCGGGAATAGGAATTTTTATCACACTTCATCTAGGCAAACAGGCCTAACCGGAGGATCTTAGGAGTCCGTGTCAGAATCTAATCGGGAATCAAGTAATCCCAAGCATTCTAATTTCCAAAAAAAATTCAAAAATTTTCAGCGTTTCCAAAAATTTTCAGCATTTTCTTTCCAAAAATCAATCAAAAAAATCATTTTCTTCCCCAGCATGAGTCGATGTTTTATCTGAATGTTGCATGCAAAAACAGGCAGGTATCCCAAGACTCCCGAAGAATTCTCAAAGTCTCAGTGAAAATTCAAGCAACATTTTTACTGAAGAATCAGATGTATCAGTAAGCGGTACATCCGCAGCTTCCAATGGAGGCTCCTGCGCAATTCTAAGATGAGACGTGTATGTAAACAGGTACACCCATAGCCTCCAATGAAGGCACCCGCATAATTCAAAGATGGGACGTGTTTGTATACAGGTACACCCATAGCCTCCAATGAAGGCACCCGCATAATTCAAAGATGGGATGTGTCTGTAAACAGACACACCCATAGCCTCCAAGGCAAGCTCCCGCGCAATTCCAAGATGGGATATGTCTGTAAACAGACATACCCAGGACCTTTTTAAGAAAAATCCCCACGACATTGTTGACATCTACCCAGGTATGATTTCTATCTTATGGCTGGCGAGCCCCACCAACGCAAGTCTAATGGACTCTAAACGACGCAATCGGAAGTCTGCCAGGTCTTAATCCTTGATTGGCCTGGTAGCTACTCTGACTTTCGCCTTGTCCAAGCCTCAATCAGAGTGGGGGCTCTGTAGACACCCACATTTTGACCGCCAGGTGTCTATAGTAGGTCCCGCCAAACACCCGATGATGATAGGACGCAAACATGCTTTAATGGACTCGGATATGGGCTCGAAATCATGGACATTTGGTTTAGGCTTATTACGGAGTACAAATTTTACCAAACCAACCTCAAATCCAGGCCCAGTGGGTCGTTTCGAGTCAAATGAGACTAATTTGGGTCGATTCCGGCACCAGGGGTAAAACCGTCTTTTTACGACCGAGTCAAACCCGGTCAAAGATATTTTTTTCCCGAGTCACACGAGCTGGCCGTGACACTACACGTCCAGTTCGGACTCGAACACCACAAAAATCAGCTTTCAAATAATATTAAACAAATCCGTTTAAGGATAGAATTCGATCTCAAGTAGGAATTCTATCCGGAAACCGAATCAGACACCGACCGAGCTCCAAATACTCGGCCAAGACAGCCGAATACTCGGCCAAATCTGAAAAAGGAAACAAAATATGAGTTTCCGAGACAAAATAGGCGTCTGCCTAAGGGCACTCGATCGAGTGCCTAGGGGCCACTCGATCGAGTGGTACCTCTGAACACGAACAGAGGGCTTTTTATGAGGGCACACGATCGAGTGCCAGGGTGACTCGGTCGAGTGCCCAGTGCAGCAGAGAAATCGTGAAAAAAAATCCAAAAATCGAAAATCGAGAAAATAAAATTGAGGGAAAATCCGATTACCTGCAGCAAACGGGTGCTCCCGGTCAGACGAATCGATGAATCCCTCTTACGGTTATCCAAGCCTTGGATGATTTCGCCCGTGATTAGCCAAGCCGGGCTGTGCTCGGTCTCCATCAGGTCGACCACAGTGAGAAGACGGTCATTACCCATGCATGACAATAAGTCCATATGACCTTCAAAAGCGTAAACGTGAAGCATACAAAAAGAAAAGGCCCTACGGCTATGAATAGGTCTCACCCGGACATCATGCGGGTTCATGAACTTCTCGGCCAAATCAATCAGGGAAATATTGCCATCCTCCATCATACGGGATACCTCGTTGTGGGAGAGTCCTAAAAATTCTCGAAACTTCCTCCTTGGGTCGTAGACCGAATACGGGACGGCAGGTCGAAGTATTGGGTTCCACCCTCCCACAGCAGCAATCTCCTCGGGTAAGGGACAAACTTCTCCCCGGGGAAAGGGAAAGGCATGATATATGTCGTCCCAGTAGGACAAACATGCATCAAGAAAGTAGCGATCAACTTGCATCTGACGGAAAGGATACAACTGAGTAATACCCGTCTGTTTGAGAGCCACCCTATCCGTATCCCTAAAACATCGGGACCATTCTTGCAGCATCACGATCAATCGATCGATTCCCATGATTAGAATTCTTGAAAGGAATAAAGAGGCTTTCTTTTTGAGAAGGGATGAATTGTGAGGACATTATGAAGAAAATCAAAGACAAGGGAGGGGTATTTATAGTATTAACCCCACAACTCTCTTTCCATATCTTCTTCCCACAATAGTTTCCTAATTCGAATAAGGCTTAAGCATACAGGCCTAGTCCCGATACTAGCACGGATTCGGTCATCCCGAACTTTCCTAAATTTCATTAGGAGTCAAAAATTTCCAAAATCCCAAATTCGAAAATTTCGAAAATTTCAAAATTTTCAAAAATTCAAAAAATTAAAAAAACCATTTTTCCCCAGCGCGAGTCATATTTGTTTTACCTACATGTTGCATGCAAAATTTTATGTAACTTATACAGGTACAATTCAAGACCGCGCAATTCACATATCTCCCTAGCGGAAAGCCCGAGGCGGCATTTTTCACGGGATGGGCCCATATATAGGGGCACCCGGGACTTACGCGACAAGTCCAAGTTCCCCACGGAGGTATTATCATCACCTCAGGTATGACTTCTATCTTATGGCTAGCGAGCCCTTCACGCAAGTCCAACGGACTATAAGCGACCCGACCGGAAGTCTACCAGGTTTTAACTGGCTTGGTAGCTACTCTGACTTTCGCCCTGTCCAAGCCTCGGTCAGAGTGGGGGCTCTGTAGACACCCACATTTTTACCGCCAGGCGTCTATAGCAGTTTCCAAAAAAACACCCGATGATGATCGGACGCAAACGTGTTTCTACGCGCTCGGATATGGGCTCAAAACCATTAGCTGTTGGCTTAAGCACTTACGGAGTACAAATCTCACAAAACCGACCTCAAATTCAGGCCCAGTGGGTCGTTTCCAATCGAATAAGGCTAATTTGGACCAAAACCGACATCGGAAATAAAACCGACATTTTGCGATTGGGTCGAACCCCGGTCAAAGCCATTTCCGAGACACATAACAACAACCGCATAGACATCAAAAAGTCCAACCAAATACAAAACCCAGAAAATAGCCAACTCAAGGTCCAAAAACCGGACCATTGCGATTCAGCTGACCCACTCGATCGAGTGTCAGCTTCACTCGATTGAGTGGATCAGTAAACAGGTCCGACTGAAGGTGCATTGGGCCACTCGACCGAGTCATACAGTTACTCGGTCGAGTAAACCTAGACGGGGTACATGGCCATGTCTATATAAACACCCCCATGCAACACACATTCAACATCTTTTTTGAACCCTAATCCACCCTAATCTATACTACACTCAAACCCTAACCCTAGCATCTAGGATCCAAACCCTAATCACCATAACTTGACTACATCTCGATACTCCCTTGCTAGCCACAACTACGAGTCCCGTCCGAGAACAAGAACATGTAGGTTGAGGGTGAAAAAAAAACCTCTTTTCTTCTCCTTTTTCTTCTTCCTCGCGTCGTCCGTCGTCGTTGTCATCGTTCTTTTTTTTTTTTTTTTTTTTTCACGTCTATAATATCGCTAATAATTACTCGTATTAAAAGAGAATTAAAATACTTGTGGATTTGTGTAGAATACGAAGGATGTTGGAATAAGAAAACCCGAATATACAAGGGTATTGCACCCAGCGTTGCCGGTCGCTTATCCCGACACCCCTAGCGTTTGATTATTGAAGCAAGTCAACTTAAACAATAACTTCTTTTACTTTTGTTCGCATCATCATCCATCGCATATTTTATCAAATTTAAAACCCTTTTTTTTTAAAAACGATTGCTCATTTATTTATTTAAGGGTCGAAACCTTTTGATGCGGATCCGACATCAAACAATTCGCGAGAATTAATTATGATGTCGGGATGCGGAGGGAATCAAGTCTAGTTCATTTAATTCAAGTGTCGATTTTTTAGATTCGATACCAATTCCATAATTGGATGTCGAATCTAACGATCTAGTCAAATAATCCTAATTAACATGATGTTCGTTGATGCTAAAGTAGTAGTCACCTAACTCAATCGAGTTAATACGACACTCTAACGCGGAGATCATTCATATCATGTTAGTACGATTTATTTCGACTTACAAAATCATATTCTCAAAAATCACTCTAAATATTCGGTATTGGTCTTATAATCAAACACCGGACGCAAGGAGTAGCACAAAATCGGGACCGAGAACAGTCCGCCACGCGAGCACACGAGTCGTGTGCGAGTCGCGTGGTGGTGCGAGTCGCGCCCTTCTCGCGCGGGTCGCGCGGATCCCTGAAATTCGTGACATAAAGTCGATTACTTTACCTTAACTCATTTAACAGTGATTTCTTCAAAATCTTTTTCTTATACCGAATATTTGATTTTGATTCCATAATCGAATATCGAATATAACGAATATCGCTTTTCTAGGTCAAGTATAGATTATGCCATATTTGTACATGACTTAATAAAACTACAAATTTTCCAAAAAGGCAATTTCGAAATCAATAAACAAATCGCAAGCGAACCGTAGTTCGTACAGGGGGAGCTCGACCGAGTGCCTAACCCACACGGCCGAGTGGCACCCCAAAAACCAAAACAGAATGCTTTGTTCGACCTCCACTCGGTCGAGTCTCGCAATGACTCAGTCGAGTGGCAACGTACTCGGTCGAGTTCGCCAATAACTCGATCGAGTAGGGTCCAAAAATACGGGACAGAAGCCTTTTCGTGGACCACTCGGTCGAGTCCTTCAATGACTCGATCGAGTGGCCCTTTATCACGCCAAAACCGTGAGTCCTACACCGTCTTCTAGTTTCGGTAATACTTTTTTTATGACTTAGGTCAACACGTGTCAAGCCTATCACGTGAAATATTATTTTTTCGAAGTCATGCATCATCTTATTTACATCATTACATTTTATTCTACACCTTTGCAAACCGTTATTATCGTTATACCGTTACTAACCGTTTGTTCTCTTGTCGGTTTATTTTTGTTTATTTTATTGTACTAAAATGAACCCGCATGCTAAATTTAACTTCGACGTTAGAATTAGTTGCATTAAATCGACATAGAAACCCTTTCTACTTTTCGCATGTTTAGGGAAAATAATGTTTGCATAAGCATTTTTCATCGTTCAACTAACGCGCGTATTAGAAAATCATTCGATATCTTAGTAGAGGCCGCTAATGTGTAACACCCCTGATTTTATAAATTAAATTAAAGTTATATTCGTATTTTTTATTTTATTTACGATTTAACTCTTAATTCTTAAAATTATTACAAAACGAATTTATCGTTCAATCGTTTCAAACTCCTAAAATTTTATTTGACTCGGAAACTATTCTTATATTTAAAACATATTTTTATTTTTGTTGCGATTGATTTTATACATTTAACTTGATTCTTATCGAAAGTCTATTTCGACGATTTAAATTCTAAATTCTTTTTATTTATTTATTTATTTATTTATAATAAGCTAGAATTTCTATTTTCGGCTCGAAAAATTCATTTATTTTAAATTTCGTCAAAACATTTATTTCCTTTCTTCGAAAAAATAATTTAATACACTTCGTCGAAAATTTATTATTTACCGGGAAATACTATTTCGTCGTCTAATCATTTATTTCTATAAACTTCATTTTCGTCTCGAATACTATTTATATCTCGAGAAATGTTATTTTTACTCATTCTATACGACGACCCGATTTTTATTTAATTTTATTAACTCGTTTTAATTCGATTCATGGGTCAGTGAACTTATCATTACGGAATTCGTAATTCGTATTCCTAACCCGATTCATTTAATCGATCCGTATTCTCTTACTCATTTAACAGATTAATTCTTTTACCCTTTACTGTTTGATTCAACTCATTTCTTTAATTTCCACCTCTTCACATTTCGTACACCTCCACCGTTTCATCACCCCCTTTCCCTCTATTGGTTCAACGCACCTCCTCTTTTTCCATTCTTTCCCCTCAATATTCTGTCTTCTTTCATCCCATTTATTCCACCTCTTCGTACCTCCTTCCCCTTCGTGTTTACCATCATCATCATCAGCCATCCTCCACCTTGTTCATTGTTCTTTCTTCTTCATCGCACCACTTTCCTCTCTGTTTTCATCTGTCTTATTTCTGCCGCTGCTGCTGATGTTTCCTACGCTGCTGCTGATGCTGCCGGTGCTGCTGCTACGCTGCTGCCGCTAGTGTTGCTGCTGTCGGTTACGGTGTCGTATGATTTGGATAGGTAATTCCATACCTTCCGTCCTTCGTTTTGAATCCGTTTATCTTTGCTACTTGTGCGTTTTACTGCTGCTGTCCGTACTACTGCTGCTTTTCTTCTCCTTCCTCTTGTTACTTTTCTTTGTTGCTGTTACTGCTCTTCATCGTTCTGTTTCTCTCCGTCTATTCTACATTATTGTTCGGTTTTCGTTCGTCCCCTATTATGCGTCACATCTGCTCATTTCTTTTTCTTCTTTTCATGACCGTTCCGTCTTGTTCTCAGTTTGTGCTGCTGTCGTTCTCCTTCTAGTGTCGTTTTTGTTTTTGTTCCTCGTTGTTGCTCATTTCGTTATTCGTTCTCGTTCCTCGATTCCTTTATTTTTTTCCCCCTTCTCGTTCTTTCCCTTCTCCGTATTTTCTTTATCCCAATCTCGTTCTTTTTCATTTCGTGAAGGCCTCAGAGCTTTATTGAATCGGCTTTTAAGTTCTAAGGCTCGAACTTGGTCTAATCGAGAAAGGCAAGTACGTGATCGCTCGGTATCGGATCAAGGTAACTTTAGGACGTTACTCGATTTTATATCGTATGTTTGAGTAGTAGTATGTAGTAAATATTTTTAACTCCGGTTTTCTAATTTTACCTATTTATTATTTAATAAAATTATTCTTTTAAATCGTATTTGTAAATATTTTACAAGCTTTCTGTATCATTTTATAAATCGTTAGTAATTTAATTATTTACGATCGTTATAATATTTTGTTGGTTATCGTGACACTTGTAACTAAATAAGAACGATTTCATATTTTCTTCATATTTCGTTAATTTTAACTCAAAATCATATTTTTATATTATAATTGAGATTTTTATACTTGTTCAATAAATTAATTTCATTTTACGGCTTATATTAATAAATGAGAAAATAGTTGTTTTTATTTGAAATACATTTTTAGTCGAGACTATTCTCACTAATAATTTTCTTATTTATTTCAAGTTGACTATTTTTAGTAAAATCCGTATCATTTATTAGTAAAAAACTATTTGTTAAAAATAATTTGAAACCATTGTAAAATTTATTTCATTTATAAAACTCGTTGACTCAATAAATTTTGATATCGTTTTTCTTAAAACATCTATTTTCTAAAATTTATAGTTTTAATTCGATTTCCTAATTGTTTATAAAATAAAATATGTTGACTTATTATATTTCATTTATATTTTTGGTATCGAATTTAGAAATATATTAAAGTTACGATAACGACGATAATAATTAAATGATAATTTCATTAGAAATGCTATTATTATACATTTCACTTATTTTTAATCACTTACGTATTTTCTATGAAACTTTATATTTTAAGTAAGTTTCTAAAATTAGTAAGTTTCTATTTATAGAAAGTTTCCCTTTTTATATAAAATGTTTACCCCTTTTTATCTTCATATTATTTTACGTTGATTATTTATTGAACATCGATAATAGCTTGTTTTGGAGATGTGGAATAAAGTCAAGTGTGGGGTTAGAGTTATATAGTCAGGGATGCACGTTTTTGCCATCAGCTATAAAGCCGGTGTGCCTATTGGGGGCGCATTTGGTCGTTGAACTGGGCGTAGTTTTGCCCAGGAGAGTGAATGTTTTGACCTTAAGCTAGATATCGCATCGTGTTAGTCGCCGTCAGCTGAACTAGACATATTTGTTGTCTAGGAGGGGTGTACACTAATTAAACCAGGACCTCACTGCACGCAGTCCAGTTATAGTTGAGTTGCCTAGTTAGAGACTGGATTCTGTTATGAGTTAAGTCTACAGTTCTCGAAGCTAGTTTCTAGTATTATCCTAGTGAAAGTCTAGCCTTGTGCACACTGATCGAATTTCCATAACGTCATTTTGAATATTTATATTATCGATTGATTTTGACTTGTAGGTTGGCAAGTGCTTTAAGTTTCGTTGAAAACTTATTTTTATTATATCGTTTTAATGTTTTCCATTTTAACTATTTTGATATAGTAATACTATTATTTTTCCATATGATATAATATGGTTGGGAGAACGTCCGAGTTACTCCCCACTGACGTGGCTATTATGTTTATAACATGACAGGTATTTGCTGCTGGGTTTCGGGTGTGAGCTAGCGAGTAGCGTGGATCCTACTCTTTCTTCATTCACGATTTATGGAATTGTATAAACCTGTTTGGAGAATTTCTTTTTAACCCTTTTGTAAAAATATGCCTTTGTAGTGACTTACCATTTCGTTAAATAAGATATAGTTTGTCAGTGTGTTTTAATCCCAACTTTACAGTGTTTCCGCCACTGTATTGTGTTAGATTTTCTAGGGGATTACAAATGTGCGGGCGGGGTTGGGTGTCCTTAGTGGGCTTCCCAACACGTACCCTCACCCCTTACTCAGAACCTCGGTTTCCGGATGTCCGAAACCGTTGGCGCACGAGAGTCATTCAATACATGATAACCGGTAGTGACTGTATCGGTATCACAATGCAAAGGGACGAACCCTATAAACTCTGACATCGGAAATGGGCCATACTTTGTGCATGACCCACTACGACATAGAGTGGGTTCAAACGGGCCCGAACTCCCACAAAGTTTGGTGGCGACTCCACTTCGATTTAAATTTCAATTCGATCCATTCTCATATGTAGATTCATTCGCCTCCCCAAACCCGCGCGTAGCCGTGTCGGGGTGGACCTATGTCATGTCCACACAAATACATCCTAGTAGCGGTTCATTATGTCTCAAAATGGATCGAGGCCGTAGCTTCCCCCACTAATGACTCCAAGTTTGTAATCAAGATTTTCAAGAATGTAATTTTCCCGAGATTTGGTATGCCTAGAGCCATAATTAGTGATGGAGGCTCTCATTTTAGGAAAGATACCTTTGAACACCTTCTTAGGAAATATTGTATCACTCACGAGATGTCTCTAGCCTAACACCCTCAATCAAATGGGCAAGCCGAGATCTCCAACCGTCAAATCAAGGGAATTTTAGAGAAAGTTGTTAATACACACCGAAAGGATTGGTCATTAAAGT
Organism: Agrostemma githago; assembly: GCA_958450325.1. NCBI lineage: Eukaryota > Viridiplantae > Streptophyta > Magnoliopsida > Caryophyllales > Caryophyllaceae > Agrostemma > Agrostemma githago. The sequence continues at coordinate 23,526,500 of OY288254.1, read as the reverse complement.
TGAATGACGCCCTTTGGGCATTAAGGACGGCCTACAAAGCGCCGATTGGAATCACTCCTTATCGTCTTGTGTATGGTAAAGCTTGTCATTTACCGGTTGAATTAGAACACAAAGCCAAATGGGCAATCAAAGAGCTAAACTTCGATGAGAGTGTTGTAGGAGATAATCGCCTTCTCCAACTACAAGAATTGGAAGAACTAAGACTTGAAGCCTACGAAAATTCGAAGATCTACAAACAACGAACTCGCCAATGGCATGATGCTCGAATACTTCGTAAGGACTTCTCCGTTGGTGATAAAGTATTACTCTTCAACTCTCGCTTCAAGCACTTCCCCGGTAAGTTGAAATCAAAATGGTCGGGTCCATTCGAAGTGACCAAGGTGAAACCATGTGGATCAATAGAGATATCTAGCCCGGAAACCGGGAAATTTATGGTTAATGGACAACGTTTGAAGATTTATCATCCCGGTCACGTTCGTGAGACCTTTGCTACCGTGAAGTTTGGTGAGCTCCCATTGGGGAGCATTGTTTAAACCCCCTCTCGAAATTGATGTAGGTTTGGTGGTATCCTCAACAACCACCTAGTATATATGTATCATATTTCTTTGAATTTTTTTAGCTTTGCTAGCTTCAGAAGAATGGTTGAACTTGGATTTCACCATGGAGCATTTATTTGGATGAAGATCAAGCTTTTGGAGAAGTTATGGAGCTTATTTGAAGACCACAAACATGTTTGTGGGAGATATTGATTATGTAATGTGAGTCGTGATGCTATTTGATCTCTAGGTGATTATTGAAGAGCCATGAAATGGGAAGGCGGAAAAACGCAGCAAAGAAGACCGCCGGGCGAAACTTTGCCCGGTGAGACTTGACCGGGTGAAACTTCGCCCTACGGAAAAGTTGCCAGAATTGCCAGGATTGACGAAGTTACCGTCGGGCAAAATTTCACCCGATGGGAATCTCACCGGGTGAAATTTCACCCGGTGGAAAAAAAGTTGGCAAAGATGATTTTCACGACGAAAACCTTCGGGTGAAATTTCACCCGGTCGGGCACCATCGGGTGAAATTTCACCCGGCGACATGAATTTGGCCGGATCACCTACACCTTTTTCCTCACTACATTTTCAATTCCCTCCTTCACATTTACTCCACATAACTTTCCCTCCAAAAATTTTTACACCAAATTTTTACCAATCACTTTAAAAACTTTTCATTTCCCTCCTCAACCACCCTTATTTATATCACCTTTTTCACCTCACTCTTCATTTCATTCTTTCACCCATCATGAAATCACCAAACCACCTTGCATATATCCCAACCTCCATTCATAACTTCATCTTCATCTTGGGTGAATGTAATTTTGGGTTCTTGAAGAAGGTATAGAAAGATTTGGGATTTTTTTGCAAGCACAATATTATGGAGACAAGAGCTCAACGAGCCACTCGAAAACAAGGTATGGCTTCGACTTCTAAACCTTCTAAGTGTTCTACTTCTTGTATGTCTTCTAAGCCCAAACTTTTACCTTGTCTTAATACACCCTTAGCTCAAACCTTCTCTGAAATGAACTTTCAGAGCACAAGGTGGCCTTGTCCGTTCACAATGGAAAATTTAGGAATAGAGGACGATATTAGAGAGTTATCGTTAAGGACCGGAACTAGCGGACTCCTTAGTCTCGCGGCTTCTACATATAAAGACCTTACTTGCGAGTTCCAAGGGACCTTTACTATCGATAACCCGACCACACCAAGAGAGTTTAAATTTAGATTATTCGGTAAAAATCACTGTTTGACTGCTTCCGAGTTTGGCTTAGCTTTAGGCTTACCCTCATCGGCAACCGGACTAAGTAAACCCCCGAGTGATTTGCAAGGTAGTTCGTCTAGAAGAGACTTGTGGAGGTGCATAAGACGTGGTCAACGAGATTTCGAACCTGATTCAAACTTTACCGCCGAAATCCGTAACCCCGCAATTCGTTACTTCTCCGAGATACTCTCCCAGTGCCTTTTGCCATCTACCGATAATATTCTTACCCTTGATGTGTGCGTCTTGCAATTGATTTCTGACTCCTTGCTTGGTAATCCTAACCCCTTAGACCTACCACTTGTCGTAGCGTTGTAATTTTCATCGTATTAATTTTGCTCAACGCCCTTTTGTAGACTGTGGAGGTCTTGTGACCTTAATTGCGACCAACATGGGTTATGCGACCAACCACCTTATCCCACTAGACAATCATGTCTGTCTTGACGAGGCCTATCTTCCGACTTGGATCTTTAATGTACCTGACCATCGCCTCGTCTTCATTAGCCATGACCGTGCTTTAATAGTCCCCAACACACACCGGACCAATATCTATAATTGCCACAATTGGGACCTACCTTTAGGTCCCGGTGAATTCCAACAGAACGAGACCGAGTCGGGAATGGAAGTTTGGGAGTATGTGCACTACACATAACCCGAGGGTCGTATCATTTATGACCTTAGTGAGTTAGAACCCACTGGGGGCATACTACCCTATCCCGGGTCTCCGACGATTTCTTTCGCGTCGAATGATTGCCCAATTTAGACCTTCTCCATAAGTTGGTAGGTAGTGTGTGTTGTGTGTTGTTTGTGTGTGGTTTGGGTCGGTGAGTCCTTAATCATCTACTATTGCAAGTCCTCGGATTAATCTTGTTCCTCGTACCTTGTTGTTTCATCATTATTATAACCATTGTGATTGTTTTACCTTGAACCAAAATTGCAAGCTGTCCCATTGTCCCATCGATTGTTGCAGCCGAAGCGGCCTTGGTATTGCTCCCGGTCTTTAGGCGATGTTATTATGCCATTGACCCTTTGAAAAATCCAAATTTTAATCATCTCTCTCAAAATCAATATATATATATATATATATATATAGAGGAAGGATCAAGTGAGTCCTTTTATTTTTTTTGAGTCCATGAGTCCTATCTACAACCATTGATCTGGAGTGGGATTGATGGTGGTGATTGATTCTAGTAATTAAGGCAATAAATAACATATTTTGGTAAAAATAAAATCAAATCCTCTCTCCTCCCTTAATTATCTCCAACCAATACACGTTACTTCCTCACATTCAATTTTTTCCTCACATTCAATTTTTTCATTCACATTCTAACTGAAACCCTTCACCTTCATCATCCCAAACACAATCGCTCGACTTCTGTTTCTTTTCAAAACACACCCACGCATCCTCCCGTCTTCAACTCAAGCAAGGCTACATTGAAGCAACTCTCTAACTTCAGCAAAGATAATCTTCAGGCGGCATAATACAAGGTAACTCGCTAATACTCGATTGTTGTACTAAAGAACTAGGTTTAGTTTATATTCGTATCTGATTTCATTAATTTTCTCGCTAATTATTGATTGATTTACTTTGCTGCGTTTGTGCTCTATAATTAATTGGTTTCACTAAAGATTGTTGCGGTATCTGGGTATGCATCTGTAGAGTTTAATTGAATTCACCTACTTCATATTATGCTTCTACTCTTCATACTTAGTCTAACATATATTGAATGTTACTCTAATGCGCATATTCAGTTACTGTAATAAACTTGAGGTGTTACTGTAAGGGGTTGTTCAGTTAGTGTTACACATGTATGATGTTATTTTAAAGACGACCATGTGTTACTGTAATGTACAAGACATGTTACTTTTAATCCCATCTTTGCGTTACTTTGAATGCTAGTAATCTGGTACATTTAATTGTGTGGGCGTGTTACTCTAATTTGCACTCTATGTTACTCTAACACTTTCTTTGTGTTACTTTAACGCGTATCAGCTTTACATATGGTATTTCTTTCACTCGTATCAGTTGTACTTTAATTTTATATACCAGATTAAACTGTAACAATAGTTGTACATAATTATTGTACTTTTCAGATGGCAAAAGGAGGAGACAAATCAAGGTGCGATCGCGGTTGTTGGATAACGTAGATAAGTATGTGGACGCTAGGCAAAAGATCATCGATGGTCCCAAGAGCAAGCCAACAAAGGGTCGAAAAAAATAACGTGTCTAACGAATTATGTCATCTTTTTATAATTACGAATAATGCTTTGTATCGTTTTCGAAACTTGTTATGTACATTAGTAATTTGATTATCACCAATGGAACAACGCTGTTAAACTCTGTTACCCTGACTAATTGTTCCTGTCACTCTAATTAACGACCGGTGTTACTATGGGAATGAATGAAGTTTACCCAATATACAAATGTGGTCTCATAATCATTGTGTTACATTGACGCATTATAACTGTTACTTTAATGAACAAATGATGTTACTCTAAGTCATTAATGATGTTATTCTTTGTCTCATAGTTAAACAATGCTATTATCAATGACGCATTATATATGGTTCTTTAAAAAGTGAATGTTGTTACTTTGGTAATGAATGGTTCTAATCCAAGTTATCCTCAGTTACTTTGGTAATGAATTGTTTAAACAACGTTGCTGTCCTCAGTTACCTTCATGCATTATGTCTGTTACTGTAACTAACGAATGATGTTACTCCAATAGACATGAGATGTTACTCTAACCAAATACACATGTATTAAATAAATATATATATATAGTTAATTGAAACGTAGCACAGCGCTATATGTAAAAAAATGTGTACAAAATCCAGTTCCTGTGTTTTGCCAACCCCCCCCCCCCCCCGAGAAACCGATTGTCTCTGCAACCTGAACTCCCGAATTAATCCGCACAAGCTTTTCAACATGAAAATTAATCCGCACAAGTTTTTCACATTTGCCTTGTCTTTTGCCCTTAGAAGTCTGTATCAATGAAGCTTCAGTGCCGTGTCTGCTTCAACAAAAAACAAAACAATAATATCAGTGAAGCTTACGTTACTGTAACTCAGAAGGTATGTTACTTCAATGACGTTTCTGCGTTAATATAAAACAAAACAGTAGTATCAGTGTATATTATGGAAAACCTAAATAAGAAACATAAAACCCTGGAATCTATAAAGATCGATAGAGCAACTAACCATTGATAGGAAACTACGATGAATGAAATAACAATGAAAGCAATATCAACATTAAAATTGACGGTTATATCAATTCATAAGTTGTGTTACTCTAACTATTACACTATGTTACTTTAACATCATCATCATCAAACCCTTTTTTCTAAACGTTCAGTGTGTTACTGTAATTGCATATAAGTGTTACTGTAACTCAGAAGGTATGTTACTTCAATGACGTTTCTGCATATCATCAAACAACGTTACATCAATGCAAATAATGTGTTACTGTAATTCATAAGTGGTGTTACCCTAACGTGTACAATACGTTACTCTAGCATATCATCAAAACCCTTTTCCTGAACGTTCTTTTGTGTTACTGTAATTGCAATTAAGTGTTACTTTTACTCAGAAGGCATGTTACTTCAACGACGAATCTGCGTTAATTGAAATAAAAAAATAGTATCAATGGATATCAGGGAAAATCTTAATAAAAAGCATAAAGACCTGTAATCTATAGAGATCGAGATATCAAAATACCATTGATACGAAACTGTGATATCAAAACGCAATGACATCAAAAAAACGCAAATTGATACGAAACTGTGATACGAAATGACAATGAAAGCACTATAAACATGAAGATCGACGTTAAAAAAAAAGCAATTCGACGCGATAAAACATTGATATGAAAACGCAAATTGAAAGCAATATGACTATTGAAATCCATGAAGAAAAACCGAATAAAAACGTGAATGAAACACTGAAACTCACCATTGTTATACTCGATTAGTTGCTTATCAACTGTTGAAGACGATGATGCGGTCACTGAATCCATTGTAGCAGAATTTCGAGTACAAAGTCGATGAATGAGCATGAATGAAGAAAGAGTTTTTTTTTAGGTGTGAATGAACGTGGAATGAAAATTGAACGTGAATGATAATGAATGTGATAGGGAGTTATTGTTTCCTAAATTCATGGGAGCTATTTTAGGAACGTAAATTTTTGATTTTTTTTAATGGATGCATCTTGTCCATCCATCCTCATCCCATCCAATGGATGGGATGAGGACTTAGGGACTCACAAAGAGTAAAGGACTCATAAGAGCCTTACTCTATATATATATATATATATATATATATATATATATATATATATATATATATATATATACATATACATATACATATATATATATACATATACATATATATATATATATATATTAGGCTTTTTTTCGAGCGATCTCATTGGTCCGTTTAATCAACCCTCAAATTAGGAAAGTATCATAAATAATAAAAAAATCAATTCGAGAATCTTTTGATTATTACAATATATATTTAATTTATTATATTAATGTGATATTTTACAATTCTGAAGTGAAAACATTTAGAGTTCATTTTTTTAAAACATTATCGTAAACTAAATTATAAAAATGAAATAATTAGATTTGTGTTAAAAAATGCTTTCATAGAGTATAAATTTCATATAATTTGTTTCACATTATGTGATGAATTTATAACATATAATAGTTTTAAAATTATCCCACATCAACAAATTACAATATGATAATGAAATTCTATATTATAAATAAAGAGTAATAATTCATTCTTCGATATCTACCAAAAGTCTTTTGAATCTAAAAAAGAGTTTGTAAGACTATAAACTTAAGTACTTATCCTACATCGAGATGATGAAATTTTATTTTATAAATAAGAGTAATCATTCATTTTAAATATCGACCAAGAAAAATTTTAAAATTATCCCACATCGAAAAATTATGATGGGGTGATGGAATTCTATATTATAAATATTAATAATCATTCGATTTTAAATATTGACTAAAAAACTTTTGATATATAAGACTGCAAATTTAAAATCATTCCATATTTACAAAATTACAGTGAGTTGATGAAATTCTATATTATCAACAATAGTAATGATGTATTTTTTTTAATCTTAAAAAGAGCTATATACTTCGTTATTGAATATCAATCAAAAAAAACTTTTATGTCTTAAAAAGACTCTTCCGGTTCCGGTACCGGAGAATGAGAAGATTGTTTACGAGGATCCTGAGTGGGCTCGGGACTGGGATGGTCACCAGCTGATGTTTCATCTTGACCATCACATTTCTAGCCGCATTGTACGGGGTCTGGTGAGTGTATTATTTGTGTTTATTAGTTATGCCTCGGGTTCTATCGTATATTTTTGCTTAGGTTAGGCTAGCTTTGTTTTGTTCATCCTAGCATTGTTTCGGTTTGCAGCCCCCAGGTCCGATGAGGACTTTCTCGAGTTTTACTACGTGCCTCGACGTCTTCCATCAGAAGTTGACCCCCTCGGTAAAGGGGATTATCGAGAGGACTGCCCTGGGTCCCGTGGTCGGGCAATGGGTTAGGTTGGTGGGTTGCCAAACTAAGTGCAACCTCATGGTGATTAGGGCGATGATAGATCGCTTTCATGATACTACCTCGACCTTCCACATGGCTTTTGGGGAGGTCGGGATGACCCTAGAGGATTTCGGGATGATTAGCGGTTTGTCCTGGGGTATGGATAGGATTAGGTGGACCGCTGAGGGTCCTAGTCTAGATAGTGATGAGGTGCGGGGCCTCATCGGGGGTTGTCTGCCGCGTGAGGCATATAATACGCCTCATGCCATAGTGTGTTCATACATCACCGATCACTTCGAGCGGGTGGCGGTGTTAGAGGGCGGGAGGCTAACACGCCGGAGCAAGATGCTCGGCTGTGGCTGTGGTATTTCCTAGGGTCGACTCACTTCTCGGACAAGGGCGAGAGGTTTAGTACCAGGATTTTTCCCTTCCTAGCCGACATGTCTCAGCTAGGACGCTACGACTGGGTGACCGCGGCTTTCGCGGAAATGACTCGCTGCTTGCAAGTCATGGTGAGGCCGCTAGTGATAGGGTCGGGTTCAGCTGTGCCCATTGTGGGTCTGGGCCTCATACTGGAGGTTAGTTGTTTTTTTTCGCTCTTGTGTTTTGAGTTCTACTTAATTTTTGGCTTGGTTGCTAAAATTGCTTTAGGATTTTGCAGGCTTGGATCTATTCCTACTTCCCGTGCTTGGCACCTAAGACGGTGCAGGTGCGCCCGAAGAGATTCCCAGCAGGAATCGTGTGGAGGCTGGCTCAGCCTAAGAGCACAATCAGCCATTATCCAGGGAGAATGCGCTGGTTAACAAACTAGGCATTGACGATGTAAGTTTTCTCTTATAGTTTATTTTGCTTGATAGCCCTCAAGTTTTAGGATTTATTAGGATGTCGGTTTTACTTGTGTAGTTTGTGACCCGCCCTTGGGCTAATTACAAGGGCGTGCCGGAGTATGTGGCTGCGGAGCTGAGGTCGCGGAGTTATAGGAGGATGCTTCTTTTTACGTTGATTCGTCCAGTTTGGTACCTGGGCGAGCGGTTAGTGCGTCAGTGCCTATATGATGATTTCAGGGTGCCGGTTGATCCTCCCTGGACCATGTTCAGACCACCGACCGTCGCAGAGATCCTTGAGGACAGGGACGGAGAAGGAGGCGATACACTCTTGGTGCCTCCTACCTATCTCACATCACCCGGCGGTTAGCTTGGTACCGCCTCGTGGTAATGTTCTAATTTTTGGCTCTAAGGTTCGTGTTGCGGCTTGTTATTTTCCTTGCCTTTTGACTGACCAATCTGTTGTCTTTTCAGCTGGCCGATCCGGCTGTCGAAATCCAGCCCCCAGATTTTCCTATGACTCTACTTAGGGTGGATGCGGTTGGGATACCCTTTACTGAGCCCCTTCCCCCGTGTTCTGCTGAGGAGATGGATGCCAGGATAGAGTGGCGTGACCGGGTATACCGGGTAAGTTTTGACTCTTTGTTTTTGATTCGGGTTTTAAGAATTATGGTCAGTTTGCCTAACTTTATGGTTTTATTCTCGGGTTTCGTCGACTTGCCATCAGCGGTTGTGGCAGACTGCCAAGTGGTTCCGGGCTTATGCCTCGAGGGTCTCCCATGACACTTCTGGGCCTCGATCGGTGAGTTTGTGTGACTAAGGTGGTTTCCTAGGCTGCTTGTGTGTTTTCCTAATGTTTGAGTGTATCTGTAGGATGTCTCGGATATGGTAGGACAGCTGGAGACTCGGGTGACCGAGCTCGAGGCGAAAGATGTTGACTCGCAGAGGCTCCTACAATCTCGGGCTGACGAGATTGCCTTCCTAAAGGAGCAGTTGGCTCGGTCTCGAGGTGAGACCTCCACACAGAGTGAGGCCATGCATCAGATCGAGAAGGAGACTGAGGCTGAGGACACGGGCGCTACGGAGGAGGTTGGAGGAGTCCCCGAGACGGCTACCCTAGATATGCTGTAGGGGATGGACAGTAGTGAGTCTCCTACCTTCGACTTAGAAGACCTAGGTTTGGATGACAACTTAGGTGAGCTTGTGATAGCCATCGGTGCGGCTTCTAGGGGTCCTCCCTAGTCTTGATTTGTGTATAAATTTGTATATTTTGTATATTTGCTTTAAATTCTTAGCATTTGAATTAGTTGGATTAGTCTCGTGCTTTTTTGTTTGACTAATCGCGCAGTTAGATTGACAAGTAATCACTTTTGCGTTCATTTGCTTGCGGTTCGACCTAGTTTAGGGTACGTTAGTAATGCATGAGAGTAAGAAAACCATTTGTTTCGGATGTTTTGAAATGCGTTAGTATGAGCCGGGAATCGGATCAGGTAGTACGTCGATTAAAACGTTTTGACTCGAGATGTAAAACATTAACGTGCTTTGACCGGATGCGTTAAGAGATGAGCGCAGGTATTCAGCATAAGATCGAAGTTTAAAATTCGGGCGACTTTTGTAAAAAAATTTGGGCCACTTTTTATTCATACGTAAAATCCCCTTGTCGGGCTACAGACGCGACTTGACGATGAATGCTAAAAGGCTACGACACGCCTTGGTGGGGGTAGCTTATCCCCCTAAAAAGAATAAAAAAAACGTCTAAGTCTCGTGCGTCCGACGAGTGAACTCGTGTTCCTGTAGCTCTTGCATGGGTATCTTGGTTTTAAGGCGGGCTTTAGCGACTCCGGGAGATCGTTCCCATCGTCAAAGGTGTAGGATGATAGTTACGGTGGTTCAAATTTCTATCCTTGGGTTGCTCAAGTTGAGTCATGCCTGGCTTCAGGCGCTCGGATTGGTGCCGTGGGGTTCTGGGCCGCTTGGGCTTGGGCGGCCGGAGACCCGGGCGCGTGGGCCGGTGCGGTTCAAACCCCGGGTTATGGAAATTTTCGTTGTTTCCTAATTCTTGTCGGATTAGGGCTATATATACGGGTTGTGGGTGCATGTCCTAGACATACTAGGATATCCGTAAGGTATAGAAGCATATCTAGGGTCATGTCGGGTTTTGGGAATGTTCTGACCGAGTGCGCGATTTTGTTTAAGAAATGTCATTCCGAGGTTAGTTCAAACGATGGTTTGTCGACGGTTGTTGCACTGAGTCGAGTCAAGGTACATGATGATTTTCTGCGGGCATATCATGTTTTTGGGACCCGAAATATCATGTTTTTGCATTCCCCGGGGGTAAAGTTTGCCCTCTTCCCGAAGAGATAGACGTTATAGGCGGGTGAGCTCGGTTCGACCATGTGTGCCTTGTGGGGATAATGCTTATGTGGAGTGACTTTACCACTTTTTGGACCTATCTTCATTAGAGGAGGCTAAACGCTATTTTGGCGTGGGTGGTCTTAACTTAGAGTTGCTGTCGAGGACATTTTCGTAGGTTGGCTCTCGTCATGTTTCGGCCCTAGCATGTAAGCGTGCTTTTAATATTGCTATTGCTTGCTATTATCTTTTTGAGGATGCGCGGTCACGTGAGGGTTGGGGTAATCCTTGAGTGTTGGATGTGGTAGCGGCTATGGAACATGGACGATCACCTTCTTTGCTCATTTTAGGTGAACTTGTTCTGGGTCTTAACGCTAGTGTTCCGTTACAGGGGATTCCTTCTCGAGGTTCTAGGGTTATCCTACGGGTGTGTTGCTTTGTTTCCCTCTTTTTTTTGCTATGTTTTTGTAGCTTGGTTTTACTTGTTTTGTAGTTGCTTTGACTTTTGAGGTGCGATGCTTTGTCGTGTTTTTGTACAGGTCTGGTTGCAAGAGCGGCTCGGTTTAATCGACCCTCTCCGATGTTTAAATGACCACAGCTACAGGGGTTTCACGGGCCGGAAGATGGTGTTGGTGTGGAGCAAATATTCTGAAGAGAAGGACTGGCTTCCTATTTGGCTTGTGGAAATGTTGTCATCAGGTGGTCCATCCCGTGGTGGAATATTAGTGGGCGTGTCGGGTTTCCATTTTCGTCTTCGACCTGGGCTTTGTTACTACTATCCATGAGGGATGAGGTTTATATTTACCTGAGCATGTTGTCCAATCAAATGGGTGTCCGAACTCCTATTCCAGATGATGCTAAGGTCGTTTCTAGTTCTGATCCATGGACCGAGGATTTGCTTAGGTGGTTCAGGGTGTCCTGGGAGCGGAAGTTTTTGCACCCCGTGGCTCGACCGATCGATAATACTTTCGTCTGGAAGAGAGCTTGTGGACACCCGTCTGGATAGACCGACTCTAAAGTTAGGAAGATAGTGCCGCTAAGAGGCGAAGAGGAGATTCGAGAGACTAAATGCCTAACCAAAGACAGTGGGACCGATCCTAGTTTAGTCAGTTCATCTGAATGGGCCAAGACTGACAAGACCCGTATTAAAGCCGCGAAGGAGCAAAGAAAGTGGGATTTGCTGGACTCACGTTTGGATAGGGCGTTAGAAGCTTGCTTTTGGAAAATCGAAGAGAAAGAACGCAAGCAGTCACACCCGAGTAGTGAGGGTAAGAAAAGGTTGGACCGGTAGAGCCCAGTCGTTTAGTACTATGTTGTATTGATTGATATTATGTGGCGTATTAGTACTATTTTTTGTGGAGTTTAGACACGTTGTTGATTTTCCGGGAGTCGCCAAATTGTGGACGTCCGGATTTTGAATGCTTGATGTTGATGCCTCGACAAAGGCTTGATTTAAACAGTTTTGTTTTTAATGAGAAGCACATATATTTTTTTATTCTTTTTTGTTTTTTTTGTGGTGGCTCGCAACTCGATTTTTCATTTTACCCGGAGTGCCCTTTCGGGTTTTCACTCCGTCCTCGGCTCACCTTTTTGTTTTGTTTTTTTGCTCTCTTTTTTTTGACGGCTCGCAACTCGTTTCTTCATTTTGCCCGGGGCGCCCTTTCGGGTTTTCACCCCGTCCTCAGCTCGTCATTTTTTTTCTCTTTTTTTTAATGACGGTTCGCAACTCGTTTCTTCATTTTGCCCGGGGTGCCCTTTCGGGTTTTCACCCCGTCCTTGGCTCGTCGTTTGTGCTTCGTCTTTTAACTCACTCATTGACCGGGTCGTGGGAGGAATCCCGGTTTATGCATGAATCGATTATTCGACTATTTTGCTTAGTTGTTTGGTTGTACCCGGAGATGGGTTGCCTACGTATCCGCTTCTGGAAGGAATCAAACCACGTTCATAGTTCTTTTAGAAAATTCGAATGAGTTTGCTTTAGACTCGTCTATGCCAATTATCGATGCGAACTTGATTGATTATTATTTTTGCTTTTCTTTTTTTGCTTCCCCCCCTAAGTCGGAGGTTGGGATGTGGCTGGCAGGGTGTATATGGGTAATACCATCTGAGTTGATCCATGTTGGTTGGGGTTGAGAATTCTCAGGCCCGTTGATTAGCATGTTCACCCGGTTCTAAGAACCGGGGCCTATGATGAAAAAGGGCCTCAACTTATAGAAAATGTGTGCATATAGTAGCAGTGATTATTTCTTGGTCAAGTGGCAAGAGGTTTGCCTATGTATTGAAAGGGTCTGGGATCAAACTCCCTTACCCTACATTTTTGTCATCCTACTCTCATTAAATTACTGCATGCAATTAATTATCTTTGGAAATATAAAATATTGTTTTCACCAGTCATATGCTTGAATTTCCAATTTTTTCGTGATTATTAGTATTTTTGAAAATGTGGAATCATGAGAAATGATTAAAGGACATAAAAAAAGTATCCATAAAACGACTTATTATATGAAAAGAGGTAGTACCATTCAGTACTTGAAAATAATCGTGTCTCGTTACTTCTGCTTTATACATTTAATCTTACATGTGATTAGTGCAGTGATTTGGAATGTTCGAAAAATGGGCGAAATATATTAAATAACTAAATAAAATGTGTCCGCGTCGAGAAAAAAACTACACTAGATATTTTTAAAAGTAATAAATATTTCTTCCGTTTCGCTAATTTGTTTGGATTAGAATATTACTTACAATGAATCCAAATTGCAAACAAATGAATAAAACGGAAGGAATACGGCATAATTAGGGTTTTTATTGAACATCAATACACAATAAGACTACGATACATTATTTTTCATCGGATGTTTTTAAGAAGGGCCCCATTTTAAACTTTGGAACAGGGCCACTCGTAACCATTTGACGGGCCATAGAATTCTTGCCCGTCTAGGTCGGTGAGGATCACTGCGCCACCGGAGAGTATTTTCTTGGCGAGGTAAGGGCCCGCCCAGTTTGGTTTGAATTTCCCTCTAGGGTCGATGAGAAGGAGTGCCCTAATGGACTTGATTACTAAGTCTCCCTCGTGTATGTTTTGGGATTTCACTCGTTTATTAAAGGCTCGTTGGATGTGTTGTTGGTAGGCTTGTACGTTGGATAAAGCATGTATCCTACGCTCGTCTAGGAGTACTAGTTCGTCATACCGTTTTTTGTTCCACTCTTCTTCGGGAATACCACTCTCGGCTAATATTCTCAGTGACGGTATTTCTAGCTCTACGGGTTGTACGGGTTCGGAACCGTAGGTTAGGTACTATGGTGTGGCTCCAGTGGGTGTTCTATAGGATGTTCGATATCCCCATAAGGCGAAGGGGATCTTGTTTGGCCAAGCCCGGTAATTGTCTATCATTTTCTTAAGGATTGTGGTGATGGTTTTGTTGGTGGCCTCTACGGCCCCGTTTGTTTGTGGTCTATAGGGTGATGACTTATGTCTTTAGATTTTGTATTTGTCGAGGAGTTTTTGGGTGTCGGCTCTGAAGTGAGCCCCCCTGGTCGCTGATGATCTCGTGAGGTATGCCATAGCGGCAGATGATGTTGTTTTGTAAGAATTTGACTACTTGTTTTGAGGTTAGCACGGTGTAAGAGGCGACTTCTACCCATTTGGTAAAATAATCGACGGCCACTAGTATAAAGCAGTGTCCGCCGGTCCCCAATGGGTGGACCTATCCTATGATGTCTATTCCCCAAGTAGAGAAAGGCCAGGGTGTGGCTATGGTGTGTAGAGGATATGGAGGTAGGTATTGGATGTTAGCGAATATTTGGCAATTGTGGCAGTGCCGGACATGACGTCGACAGTCTGCCTCTAAGGTAATCCAGTAATAGCCCAGTGTCATTATTTTTCGGGCTAGTAGGTGTGCGCTCATGTGGGGTCCGCACTCTCCGTCATGTACCTCTTCCATGACTTTCTCGGACTGGTTTTTGTTTATGCACCCAAGGAGGACTCCTTGTGGAGTTCGTTTGTATAGTAGTCCTTGATTCATGACGTAATGGGTGGCTTGCATTCGTAGGGCTCTTTTGTTTTTGGCGTTTGTGTTGGGTGGATATGACCCGTGGGTTTTAAATTCTAGGGTTGCTTTATACCAAGGTTCTTCGGGGATGTCCTCGGTTTTGGTGCTATGGATGTTGGCCGGTTGTTCGCTTCTTTCTACGCAAATGGGCATAGAGAAGAGGTGATCGGGCATGTTTACTAGTGAGGCTAGTTTGAATAATGCGTCAGCGAATTGGTTTTCCTCGCGCGGTATGTGTATGAAGTCGATTTCGGTGAAATTTCGGGACATTGTTTCTACCTTGGTTTGGTATGGGGTTAGGCTTCCGCTATAGACCCTCCATTTTCCCGTGGCTTGGTTGACTACTAAGGATGAGTCTCCGTGTACTCTAAGGTTTTTGACTCCTAGTGATAAAGCTGCTTTGAGACCTATTAGGCGGGCCTCGTGTTTGGTCGTATTGGAGAAGTTTAGCGGGATGGAGGTCCAGTTGTCGTAGGTGTATTGGTGTTTGGGTGATGGTATTGATTATGGGTTAAGCTTAGGTCGTTGTTTATGGTTTTTAGGGGAGGTTGATTGGGCCGCTCGTTGTAGCCCTTGTATTTTAGTTAGTTGTTATCGATAATTGGCCAAAGTTGAGTTCTTAAGCGTTTTAAATAAAAAATTAAGCGATTGTCGAGGCATGTTTGTAAAAAAAGATGATTGTTTTATTGATAATAATAGACAGGCTAGATGCCCGTGATTTGGTTTTGGGGGAGATGGAGGACATGTCCCTCACGTCTCCCTAGACTCGATAAAGAAAAAGACAAAACATTTATTATTATTTTAGTCTAGGCCCTAAGATGAACTAGACTCTGACTCAGGCACAGACTTGCTGGCCTCGGTAGGCGTCTTAGTGCCCTCGTACTCAGGGTATGCCCCGAACTTTTCTTCCTGGATGAGGTGTCGAACCTGCTGCCTAAATTTGCGACATTCGCTAATGTCATGTCCTCGACCTTGGTGGTATCGGCACCATTTGTCACCATTCCAATGGGACGACCGCTTGTCGGCAGGTGGGTCAGGTGTTGGATTCAAGGGATAGAATAGCCCGTCAGATATTAGCATAGTTAGGGCCTGATCATGGGGTAGCCCGAGGTCTTCTAGTAACCGGAGACCCCTTTCCTCGGAATTGTCCGTTAAGAGGCGAGTGGGCCTTTTTGTCATTAGTGCGGTTTTTACTACCCCTGTTTTTATCAACCCCTCGATTTTATCTTTTAGTAACGTACAAGATTCTGTATCATGGCCGTTGCCCCTATGGTAGTGGCAGTATTTCCCTTTGGACTAGTGGCGGGATCTATGCTTAAGTGGGGGATCGGCCATTGGCCCTATGGGTCGTAAAAGGCGAAGGGAGGCTAACCTTCGGAGTGCAGCCGCGTAGCTAACCCCGATTTGGGTGAACTTTTTCTTGGGTTCGATGGTTTCGGGTGAGCCTAGGTTCTCTCCTTTGATCGTCCCGTTGCATGGAGAAATGGGGTATTTGGGAGGTTCCTCGAGTCTCTCCTCGATATGGGCTATCCTAGTCTCAATCCTTGAGAGTATTGGGTGTATTTGTGACACTAGGAGGGTTAAGCTCTTGATAGTTGCTGCGAGGTCGAGGGATACGGGCTCTGGCTGAGTGCCTAGTTCATCCTCAATGTTCAGGACCTCTTCTCTTAGGGGAACAAGGTGGGAGCAGTCAATAGTGTCATCGAAGATGGAGTGGATGCTAAAGGGATTCGTAGTATTATTGGGTTTCTTAGGTGGGGGAAGAGGGATCGTCCCGTTTTCTATCATGTCTTATATGGTATGCCTGAGCCGAAAACAAGACTCTGTGTCGTGGCCCTTGCCACGATGGTATTGGCAGTACTAATTAGCGTCCCACGACTTTGCCCTTTTGTATGTGGGCGGGTCCGAAGTAGGGCCTATTAGTTCGAGCTTCCCTTGCTCGGTCAACCTTTTTAAGGCTTCGGCGTATGGGATGCCTAGCTAAGAAAATGTTCTAGGGGTGAAATTTGTCCTTCCCCGGGTAGTTGGCTCAACTATGTGTACTTCCTCGGTTTTATTGCTCCCATAAGATCGAGCCCCCGTAGAAGTGGTCGGCCCTTGATAGCCTTTTCCCATTATTTTGGAGAATGTCCCTCTTTTCATATCATCCTCTAGGCGTATTCCTAAGGTGGATAACTCCTTAAAGGTGTGGATATTTTGGTATCTAAGATGGGAGGCGTAGGCTGGCCTAAGGTTATTGACGAATTTTTCCACCAAGGTGGCTTCGTCTGGGCGGTTTACTAGCTGGGTACTGACCTTCCTCCACCTAGTCAGAAATTCCGAGAAGCCTTCCTTCTCATTTTGGGAGAGGACCTCAAGGCTCCTAATAGTAACTTGCGTTTCGGCATTATCCGCGTACTGCTTTGCGAATTCTATGGATATATCATCCCAGGTGGATACCTTCTTAGGGTCAAGTGAATAGAACCAGGATCGTGGGGTGTCTCCTAGGGATGAGGGGAATATCCTAGTGAAGAGGCTAGGTTTGACTCCTTTAATGGCCATGTAATCCTTAAAGGCTCGGATGTGGTTAAGGGGGTCCTCAGTTCCCTTGAACTTAGGTATGTCGGCTAGGGAGAAGTTCTCGGTGTAAGATAATGTAATGCGTTGTTTATATTATTCAACTAGCTCGGTATTTATACCGAAGACTTACAACGAGATACATCGAATGTATCTCGGGAATAACATGTACTAAAAGATATATACTAATGACGGAATGTCAACAGACTCTACTAATTACTACAATACTACAATTAATATTAGACAATATTAATATATTGCAGTTAATTGTAGTAATTAGTGGAGTCCCTTGACATTCCGTCATTAGTATATATCTTTTAGTATATGTTATTCCCGAGACACATTCGATGTATCTCGTTGTAAGTCTTCGGTATAAATACCGAGCTACTTGAATAATATAAACAACGCATTGCGTTATCTTACATGGTATCAACCTAACCGATCCTTTCTCAAATCCTTCCGCTTGCTCCAACCTAGTGTTTTCGCCACCGGCCGGAGATGGCTATTCTATTTTCCATCTCCGGCGGGTAATTATGTCCTCCACTAATACTACTAATAATTATTAGATAATACTTATCTCTTAGTATTATAATAATATTAGTATTATTACTTAATTCTAGTTCCTGCATCCTTCACCTTGCATTGCTTTCTGCCGTTCAATTCTCCATGCCCAGGCCATCTATCTCCATATTCACCTTCATTACCAATATTATATTATTATAAATAATAATAATGTTAGAAATAAATAATAATACCCTCCGTACCAATTTTCATATTATGTTGTCGCCGATGTGTTCTTCGTCGATCCTCATCAATACCGCTCCTACCCTTGTCGTTGTTTCTGTCATGTTGTTTCGACAACCGCCGCCGCACTAAACCTCCATCCTGTTCCATAATCGCCTTCTCCGTGTCCGTCTCAGGTTCGCCCCAGCAACCACCCCTGCCCCACGGGCCGGGTGGTCTGACTCTGCCAGCTACAGCCCGCATGGCCAACCAGCCGACACTGGATTGAAGAGCCCGGTCGGGTGTTTTATGTTTCGGTTTAGTGGTTTTTTTTCCTTTTATTTTTTACTGTTGAGTTTTGCTCCAGTTTGTGGTGCTTTACGGGTTGTCACGCTCCTGTACACCGTTTTTTATTTATTTATACTGTTGAGCTTTGCTCCAGTTTGTGGTGCCTTACGGGCTGCCACGCGTCCGTACACCGTTTCTTTTTTGCGTCACGACCTGCCGTTTCAGCCTCGTGCACCATTAGATTTGTTAGCGTTTTTATTTTATTTTCGGCATGCGCGAAAGTTCGAGACATACGTTCAAGGCACATAGTTGCGGTTCTGGCGTCAAGAGGTCGACTTGGTTCATCTTCAGCGGCATCTACATTTATCTTTTGGTCCAGTCAAAGCATTCATAAACTACCGTTTTGACTGAGAGGTGTATTAGACAATATTAATATATTGCAGTTAATAGTAGTAATTAGTAGAGTCCCTTGACATTCCGTCATTAGTATATATCATTTATTATATGTCATTCCCGAGACACATTTGATGTATCTCGTTGTAAGTCTTCGGTATAAATATCGAGCTAGTTGAATAATATAAACAACGCGTTACGTTATCTTACACTCGGGTAATTGATCGTTCACCATTTCGAATTTCCTATGGTTTTCGAGGTGGACATTGTTTCCCTGGTTCAGGCGCATTTGATTTTTGAGGAAATCTATACGGTTCATGGCGGATTGGAGGGTGTCATCTTGAGGTGGGATAATGGGATCGCTTGGGATAAGGCCGATGGGTGCCCCACCTAGCGGGGTGGAATTTAGAAGGGCCTCGTTGAGGACTCGGGTGTGGTGTTCATCTAAGCCTTGTCCTCCAGATGGCCTAAGCGAGAATCTATGTTGTTCACAGACCCGTTTACTGTGATAACAGTGGCTTGTAAATCCCGGATTAGGTCAGCTAATGGTCCTATGGTGTTGTCTGCGGATTGCCCGGCATTGTCCCCACTGTGATTGCTTGCGTCCACGCTTGAATCCCCCGTCATGACTGTGGAAAGGTGTTTTTGGTGAGAACGGGTTTATTGGGTATTTTAAAAGCTCAAGGGAACGATTTTAACTAAGTGACGTAGAAACGAGGCCCTTGACTCACGGGTGCGCGACATTACTGATTTAGGGACTCGGGTGCTTTAGACTATGGGTGTACCCGGTGAGACACCTAGCGAATTTTAAATCTCTGTAATGAGATGATCTGACACAAACCTCATAGGTGAGGTTTAAAGAGGACTTCTCGAAACGAGAGGACCCAAAATGTAAGACCTCGAGTAGAGGCGATCCTAGCAACTAAAACAGACAGTTAATCACATGGTTGTACGACGTGAAGAATTGCTCGCGATCCCGGCTCAGGATCAAAGAATTTTGACATTTTTGAAAACAACCGATACTCGTAGGGCCGGGGAAAAGTTTTTTCTCTTTTTTTTGAAAAGTGATTTTGCAAAATTATGGTGACGATGGTGTGGTAACATCGTTGGTGATGTGAAACGTGCGTTGCTATGTGTGTGTCGGGAATCCGACGATAGCAAAAGTGTAAACGTTTTTTTTTCTTGGAAAGGGAAACGGTCCTTAGGTGGACCGTTTTTTTTTTAAATGAGGAAGTGACTTTTTTTATCGAGACTACTATTAATTAGCTAGTTCGATAGTGGATGTGTGTGGTGCTTTAAAGGTGTGACTAAATCCTTGTCAAGGGTTTAGGTAGTGAATAGTTTTTTCAGAAAAGTAGTTTTTTCTTTGAAACGGGTGATCCACGTTTGTCGGTTGTAATAATATCCGACAATGGATGATGGTGAGTTGTGAAAAGTATTCTGAGAATGTAACCATTTCGGGTTCCTTGACTTCATTAATTGAAGCTTCGGTTGTGTTAACGGTATATGGAAAAACTTTTTTTTTAAATACAATGTAACCGTTTGGTGTACCTTGATCCCAATAACTGGGAATCTCGGTAATATTAACGGTGTTTGCTGTTTTGACGGGTTTTATTTTAGTCATGTGACGACGTTTGCAAATATATTTTGTTTGAAAATATTGTAGACACCCGCATTTTGACTGCCAGGTGTCTAAGGTAGTTTCCAAAAAACACCCGATGATGATCGGACGCTAACGTGTTTCTACGCGCTTGGATACGGGCTCAAATCCATTAGTTGCTGGCTAACGCACTTACGGAGTACAAATCTCATAAAATCAACCTCGAATCCAAGCCCAGTGGATCATTCCGAGTCAAACAAGACTAATTTGGGCCAAAACCGACACCGGAATTAAAACCGACTTTTAGCGATTGGGTCAACCTCGGTCAAAGTCGTTTCCGAGAAACACAAAACAACCCCTCACATCATCAAAAGTCTAAGTCAAACACAAAACCCATCAAACATCCAAAGTCAGGGTCCAAAAGACTGACCCACGCGACCCAGCTGAGCCACTCGATCGAGTGACCTACCCACTCGATCGAGTTGGCCTGTTTCGAACTCGACTGCAGGCATAACGGGCCACTCGGCCGAGTTAGCTGCCTACTAGGTCGAGTAACCCTAACCGGGTGCCCTAGCTTAGCCTATAAATACACCCCATGCAACACACATTCAAACAACTATTTTTGCACCCTTACAACCCTAATCTCAACCCTAATTCTACACTAAGAAATTCTACACTAGCAAACCCTAAACCTAGTTTTAGGAATCGAACCATAACCACCATAACTCAACCTCCATAAAATATCGAAGCTCCCGTGTTAAAGCCACAACTAAGAGCCTCATTCCAAGACAAGAACATGTAGGTTGAGAGTGCCAAAACCCGCTTCTTTCCTTCTTCTCTTCCTCCCGTCGTCTTCCTTTTTTTTCTCACGTTTTTTCTCGTTTTTTTTTATTTTGTTCATCGCATCATAATATCGATAATATAATTAGTATAAAACATTAAAATACTTGTCGATTTGTGCCGAATGTGAGTGATGGTGGGATAAGGAAAACCGAACATACAAGTGTATCGCACATAGCGTTGATGGTCGCTTATCCCATCACCCCGATCGTTTGATTATTGAAACAAGTTAACTTAAACAGTAATCCGTTTTATTTCGTTTTCATCATTATTCGAGTCGCATATTTACGTCGATTTTCAAAAAATAAGTATTCTATTTAATAAGGGTCGATCCATTAGATTCGATACCAATTCCCTAATTGGATGTTGAATCTAGCGATCTAGTCACATAAATTAATTAACGCGATTTATCCATAATGCGATAATTAATTTAAGACGACTAAAATTAATTTATTTTTTTATTTTCACTCTAGTATTCCATATCGATTCAATAATCGAATATGGGATACTACGATTATTCAAAATTAGAATCGAATATAAATCCCGCAATATTTATATTCGATTCAACAAAATCGACGATTTATAAAATCCGAGTCGTGCATAATTAAATTGTGCAATATTTATGTCCGATTTGGTAGAATCGTCGAACCATCAAAAATCTAAAGCAATTTCAAGGTCAATAATAAAATTGCAAACGAACCTAGTTCATACAGGTGCCACTCAACCGAGTGCAATAGGCCACTCGATCGAGTGACATCACAAAAACCGAGCAGAATACATTTTCCGACCTCCACTCGGTCGAGTCTCGCAATGACTCGATCGAGTGGCAACGTAATCGGCCGAGTTGGTTCATAACTCGGTCGAGTAGGGTCACGAAATCCGGACATAACCTTTTTCAGAGGTCCACTCGGTCGAGTCTCAATGACTCGGTCAAGTGGCCTCTTTATCGCGTCAAACCGCGAGTCCTACAAGTTATTCGAGTCTCATCTTCTCGTGGTTTAGGTCAACACGTGCCTAATTAATCACGTGGAAAATCTTTTCAAAACCATGCATTAATTCATTCTCGTCATTCTATATAATTCAATATTTGCACAAACCGTTATTATTCGTTATATCACTAACCGTTTGTTGTTTCTTTTGTCAATTTTTGTCATTTGTTTTATTTTACTAAAATGAACCCACATGCTAAAATTCAAACTTCGACGTTAGAAATAATTGCATTAAATTTACTTATAAACCCTTTTTAATTCCATTCACATGCTTAGGGAAAATAAATCTTTGCATATCATTTTCCCGTTCAACTAACGCGCGTATTAGAAAGTCACTCGAATTCTTAGTAGAGGCCGCAAAGTGTGGGCGGGGTTGGGTGTCCTTTGTGGGCTTCCCGACACGTACCCTCACCCCTTACTCAGAACCTCGGTTTCCGGATGCCCGACACCGTTGGCGCACGAGAGTCATTCAATACACGATATCCGATAATGTCGGTGTCGGTATCAAATGCAAACGGACGGGCCCAATAAACTCTGACATCGGAAATGAGCCATATTTTGTATACGGCCCACTACGGCATAGAGTGGGCTCGAATGGTTCCGAATAACCACAAAATTCGGTGGCGACTCCACATAGACCTAAATTTCAATTCGATCCATTCTCATATGGAGATTCATTCGCCTACCCAAACCCGCGCGTGGCCGCGTCGGGGTGGACCTATGTCATGTCCACAATTTGCCACTCCGCTGGGGATTAACTGGTGCGTGACTTACCATCGGCATCCTCAGGGTGAGACTCGAATAGAAATCGTTTGACAAATACAATACGCGTTTTAGTTCTACGGTTCATGCATAACCCATATTTTCCCGGGCCGGTACTCGCGACCGACGTCCCACTATACCATTGATGTCCTCCAATATGGATATGTCAAAAGGTGTCCATAGACGATTCGAGTGGGTTTCGCGGCATGTTCTAAGATCAACTCGACTTAAGAAGTCCGTCCCGATCAACGTCTAGACTATGTACACTGGTATAGACCCTCTATAGACCGACCGAGAATTAGTATAGAGTATACATGGCGTCGTTATAATGCTTGTGTGACTACGTGCTACTTGGTTTCCGAGTCGTTTTCAAAAACCGTCTTTTTTTCAAAGATTGCATCTTTTTCAAACTATTCAATTTCAAAACCCGAGACACATACCGAATTTAGGACTTATGATTTTACTCAAAATAGCCTATTTTCTAGCCGGTATACTGCCCAATTCAAAACTCGAAAACGTTTTCGAACTTTCAAAACCCGTGGACCAATACCCTTTTCATTTTTTTCGAACATTGGGCCCTCAACCGAGTTTTTTGGGACCTTTCTCAAAAACAATCGATTTTCAAAACCTCCTTCTCTTTAGGACTTCCCGTATTTAGCAGTGTCGGGTCCTGTCTTAAGTTGTCAAGGTCTTTAGCGTCGAAACTCTATCGATCTTACATCAGGAGTTTCTTCCCTATCCCAGTCCGCCTTATTAGACTAAGGCAAGGCCCTACTACGTAGGATAAACCCCTACAAAGGAGGGCCCGTCAACACAATCGAGTTCATAAGTCTGGGGATGTCTCACGTGAACCTTCCTTCGAACAGGACTAGGCCCACCCGCCGAATCCTAAGGAAGGCCCACATTTCACAAGTCACCCGTCTAGGTGTCTTTTCCGAGTTGTTTCCCTTTTTATTCTTGCTCGGGATGTACTTTCTATTCCGGGATTTCGGGCTAATTTCTGATTACGTGGTGTTCTTACAGACAGGCCACCCGAAACCAGATACCAACGCAAGATGGACGAATTGAAAAATGCTTTGGCCAAGATCGAGACTCAACTGACTACTATTCAGGCTAGCCAAGCAACGCTAGCCACCCGCCTAAGTGCCGTAAAAAAGACGACCCCAGTTGAAGGAGCTGAGCCCACTGGGCCCATAGCCGAATTGATCAGTGTTGTTCGTAGGCTCGAAGAGCAAGTCCACTTATCGACGAACAACTCGATCCACACCGAAAATGCTCGTACTTATTCACCCTTGAATGACGAGCTTCCTGCTAACCTCAACCTCACGGGAATTCCTATGTTTGAGGTACCGAAGACCCGGTCCACCACATCCGGGCTTTCAAGGACTTCATGGCGGTCAAAGGGGTGAAGTCAACTATGTTCAAGCATTTATACCCTTCCTCCCTGGAGAAGCACCCCAAGGCCTAGTTTTACAGGCTCGACCCAAAGAAATACAAAACTTGGGACGATGTGGCGACCAAATTTGCTCGGAACTACGCCGATAACACTGAAATTCAGACTACAATGCGTACTCTGGAAGTAATGGCCCAAGAGCCCAAAGAAGGGTTCACAAAATATCTGCAAAGGTGGAGGGCCGAGAGTGTAAACTGGTCGACAAGCCCGGCGAGAAGGCCCTAGTGGAGGCTTTCGTCAAAAACCTCCTCCCATCCTACCGGGTCCACCTCCGGTATGCTATCATCCCAAACTTTGCTCTCCTTACTGAAATGGGCATGAGAATCGAGGATGATCTGAGTCTAGAGAGCCTGACTAAGCCCTCTACCAAAGGCTATCAAGGGGCTAGTTCATCTACAAACAAGCCCACGCCTGCAGCTACAGCCCGCAGCATCTTCGATGAGGTAAATCTGCTCGACATCTCATCCAAAAAGAATACACCAAATCGGGTATTCACAGATATAGGGACTACCTATACTTATGCCTTACAAAGACTATCTTCGAAGGGCCTGATCCAACCGATAGGCCCAACTGCAGAGCCTCCAGTAGAGAAGAGGCCCAAAACTTATAACGCCCAGGCCTACTGCCAGTATCATCGAGGTAACGGACATGATACTGAAAAATGCTGGAGACTAAAACATCTGATCCAAGATCTTATCGAAAGCGGGAAAATCTCGTTGCCCGGAGACAAGCCGAGCAACAAAGAAAACCCGTTCAGTGGCCACGCAATATTCACCGGAGAAGTAATCGATTGTTCTCACCTCATTTCCCCTTTTATCCCACAAATCAATGGGATATGGTTCGATGACGAGGATGATGTTTACCTAACCAAAGGGGAAGCTGTCCCCATCACTCTTGAAGAGGTCCGGAAGGCCAAATCCAAAGCCTTAGCCACCAACCACCTCGCCACAGCTGGGCGTTCTATCCCTGCATCCGTCACTGAACCTGCCAGGACAGAACCTACCCTTGAAGAACCGAGCCCTGACACGGCCCTGGTCCAACAACTAAAGAGTGTTCGAGCAGATCTAACTATATGGCAACTATTGGTTAGCTCACAGGCACATCGGGAAGCACTGACTAAGGCTCTCGATGAAATCAAGGTCGATTCGCAAGCTACCCCTGCTGAAATGGTAGCTACTATCATGCCCTACCTCAAGGGCAAGTTCAAGAACGAAGGCCCACTCATAACCTTCTCTGAAGCCGATTTACCATCGTTTGGGCCCAACCATAACCTGGCCCTATATATCACAGTCATCTGCAAGGATAAGTACCTCCCGATGACCCTTATCGACGACGGATCAGCCGTGAATGTCCTACCTCTATGGTCCGCTAGAGCCCTCGGCATCACCATTGCCGACTACCTCCCGACCGCACAAACGATCCAGGCTTTCGACGGAAGCCCAAAACTGGTCGCCGGGGCCGTTAAATTGAAAATCATAACGGGCCCAATAGAAAAGGAGTTGGAATTTCAGGTGATTGATGTCACCTCGTCCTTTAACCTACTACTAGGAAGGCCTTGGATCCATGCAGTCAAGGCCGTGTCCTCTACCCTACATAGGAAAGTCAAGATGCCGCTTCAAGATGGCATCATCACGCTAGAAACGACTACTATCACCGTGGCTAGCTGTAATGCCACAAGCCGGACCAAACCACGAGGATTCGACTTCGTGGGTATGATCGAGGAGGAATATCTTTTCAGGCCGTACTTCACTACTAGCATCGACGTGATGCAACAAAATTTGGGCTACTTGCCGGGGGCTACCTCGAGACCACATCTTCCAGCTGGGAAGATCATCGAAGTCCTAAATGATGGCGAATCACAGTTCGGGTTGGGGTATGCTATAACCCCAGAAAATGTGGTCCGGGCCGGAATTCACAAGGCTACCAACATTCTCAAGGGTACTTACATAGGCCCTTATAGCCCGAAGTTAACTGACTACTTCGTCACTCCCGTATTTGGAGCTATCCAGGTGGGCCTCTACCAACCTACCGTCACATATCCCGAGACAAAAACGGCTCGGGAATGCAATTTCATCCCTGATGATATATTCACCATCGTCTAGACCGAGCCCAAGGAGGAGGAAAACAACTCCGAGCCCATGCTCGGGCTCTTATTTGGAGAAGACAAGGTCGTCCCTGCTCCGAAAGATGACCTGGTCAATCTGATTCTCCGCAGCGATCGGTTTGACCCAACGAAGCTGATCACCGAAGTTGGTGCAGATACAGGAACAAGGGCCTGGAGAAAGACCGTCAAATTGACCGATAGCCAGGGACGGATCTACAAGCTGACCACCGGCGAGGGAGACATGCCGGATACTGAGTCTGAGTCTGAGTCTGAGTCGGAGTCTGAGTCCAGGTTTAGAGGGTCTGGTGCTGGAGTCGAGTCTGTGACCCCTCTTCCCTTAGCCACGGAGGTCTCGGGGCCTGTCCCAAGACCTCTCCCTATCCCGCCACTGACCAATGATCAGATGACAGCTCTATTCGAGCTATTTTCCAAATTTACCATTAATAACAATATCGAAAACCGTTCTTCTTACGACTTGTCTTATTTCCAAAATTTTCTCAATTTCAAAAATTTTATATGCAATGACATTGAGAAACCCGACGAACAGGTACCTCTGTCTCCGCATCTGATCGAGCAGCTCGAACAAAGAGAGTCCCGAGATCCGGTAGTCGAAGAAACCGAGTCCATCAATGTGGGAACCACTTTAGAGCCTCAGATGCTTAAGTTGGGCCTATCCTTAGATCCCGAGGAGAGAAAACAACTCACAGACCTCCTCCAGGAATTTAAAAACGTCTTCGCATGGTCCTACAAGGACATGCCGGGTATAGACCGGGAAATAGCTGAGCACCGAATACCCATCTAAGATGGGTGCAAGTCGGTAAAGCAGAAGCTCCGAAGAATGAAGCCCGAATGGTCTCTTAAAGTCAAGGAAGAGGTCGATAAACAATTCAAAGCGAGTTTTATACAAGTGCCTGAATATCCAGACTGGGTTGCGAACATCGTGCCGGCACCCAAGAAGGACGGCAAGGTGCGAGTATGCGTGGACTTTCGGGACCTAAACAAGGCCAGTCCAAAAGACGATTTTCCGTTACCACACATCGACATATTGGTGGATAATATGGCCGATCATGCCCTTCTATCATTCATGGACGGGTATGCCGGATACAATCAAATCAAAATGGCAAAAGAGGATATGAGTAAGACCACCTTCATTACACCTTGGGGGACTTACTGTTACACCGTCACACCATTTGGGCTTATCAATGCTGGAGCCACTTATCAACGGATCGCCACCACCTTATTTCACGACATGATGCATAAGGAAGTGGAGGTCTATGTGGACGATATGATCGTTAAGTCTAAAGACCGAAGCGGCCACATCTCGGCCCTAAGGAAGCTAAGTTCTTTATCCGGCTACGTAAATACAACATGAGACTGAACCCACAAAAATACAGTTTTGGGGTAACGTCGAGCAAATTACTGGGCCATATCGTTAGCCAACGCGGCATCGAGGTCGACCCAGCTATAATCAAAGCCATCACCGAGATGCAACCTCCCAAGACCGAAAAAGAAATAAGGGGGTTTCTCGGGAAAGTCCAATACATCAGCCGGTTCATTTCGAAATTAACCATGGTATTTGAGCCCATTTTCAAGAAACTGAAGATCGGGGAACGGGTGCTATGGGACGACAAATGTCAAGCAGCTTTCGATAAAATCAAGGAGATTCTGTCTGCCCCGCCAGTACTAATGCCACGTCAACACGGTTCGCCTTTGTCGTTATACCTAACGACGACCGAGACAGCCATGGGGGCTATGCTGGCCCAGACAGTTGAATCAGAAGAACGGGCTATTTACTACATCAGTAAAAAGTTCCTCGAGTATGAATGCAAGTACACGATGCTCGAGAAGACGTGCCTAGCATTGGTTTGGGCCACTAAAAAGCTCCGACACTACATGCTTAGCCACGAGGTACATATTTTATCCAAAATGGATCCTATCAAGTACCTATTCGAGAAGCCCATCCTCAACGGCAGGATGTCAAGATGGACTTTAATGTTATCTGAGTTCGACCTCAAGTTTGTACCATTAAAAGCCATCAAAGGCCGGTAGTAGCCGAGTTCTTCGCTGACAGCCCGATATCCAAAGAAGGCCACACTGATACTTGGGCCTTTCCTGATGAAGACATATTCCATACCGATACCGAGACATGGGATTTGTATTTTGATGGAGCATCCAACTTCCGAGGATTTGGGGTCGGAATTCTGTTAATCTCACCCCGAGGGGAACACACTCCCTTATCCATCAAGTTGGACTTCCACGTGACCAACAACGCAGCCGAATACAAAGCATGCATTCACGGGTTGCATGCCGCCGCTGATTTAGGGGTAACAAACCTCCGGGTCCACAGTGACTCATCACTAATCATCAATCAAGCACTTCAAAAATGGAAAACTCGGAACGCCAACCTCGTGGCTTACCAAGCATGGGTAAGGGTTCTAGAGAAGCAGTTCCAGAAGGTAGAATATATCTACCTGCCCCGGGAGGAAAATCAGTTTGCAGATGCACTTTCCAAATTAGCATCTTTACTGAACATGCCGGATCACCTGACCAGCATGTCGATCTGTGTCGAAAGACGGTCCAAGCCAGCCTACATCCATGCCATTCAAGATATCGAGATAACTGACATAGAACCTTGGTATCAAGCCGTCCTAACCTACCTGACAACGGGAGAATATCCCCCAAAAGCTGAAAACCGGGCCAAGAAGGCTTTGCGAAGGTTGGCAACCAAATTTGTCCGTACAGACGACGGGCAATTATACAAAAAGACGGCACAGGGGGATCTCCTCCTGTGTATCGACAAAACGCAGGCCGAAAAGGTCATGGCCGAGGTCCACGATGGTGAAAACGGTCCGCATATGAATGCCCATATGCTATCCCGTAAAATCATGAGGCTCAGGTATTACTAGAATACCATGGAAAAAGACTGCCAGTTATATGTCAAATACTGACATAACTGTCAGATCTTTGGCAATGTACAGCATATGCCGTCTTCCCTATTATATACCATGACATCACCATGGCCATTTTCGACATGGGGTATTGACATAATTGGGAAGGTGCATCCTTCCGGGACGGGAGGTCATTGCCTCATTTTAGTGGCCATCGACTACTTCACCAATTGGGTTGAAGCCGAGTCATACCGTGTCTTGAACGCCAAGCACGTGGCCAAATTCATCCAAAACAAGATCATATGCCGGTATGGGATCCTTCACGAATTTATTAGTGATCACGGGACCCACTTCCAAGCCGAAACTGCCGCATTGCTGGCAAAATATAAAATCCAAAGGCATACATCTTCACCCTACCGACCCCAAACAAACGGAGCGGTAGAAGCGGCCAATAAAACAATTGTCACCATACTTAAAAAGATGGCTGAGAATTATCGGGATTGGCCCGACAAAATACCGTTTGCCTTATAGGGGTATCGAACATCGATCCGCACCACAACCGGAGCAACTCCATATCACCTGCCATATGGAATGGAAGCAGTCCAACCGGTCGAGCTAGAAGTACCATCCCTAAGGATTTTGCTTGAAAGCCAGGTACCTGAAGCGGATTGGGTCCAAGCCCGATACGATTCGCTAGTCCTTTTAGACGAACGGCGATCCCGAGCCCTCAACAATATCCAAATATATCAAAAAAGGATTCAACGGGCTTTCAACAAACGGGTTAGGCCCAGGAACATCAAGGAAGGGGATTTGGTCCTAAAATCGGTTCGTGCCCTACTGCCGGTTGACCCAAGAGGAAAATTCAAACCCAATTGGGCTGGGCCATACTTAGTCAAGAAGGTCCTATCAGGAGGAGCGGTGATGCTGACAGACTTGGACGGGAACGAGTTCGTCAACCCGACCAACTTGGACCAGCTGAAACGCTATTACCCATAAACCCTTATCTCAATGTCATTTGCAAAAGTTTATAAAAATCTGTCTTTTTATAAATTTTCAAAATTTTAGACAAGTCGATGAGTTAGAATTAATTATTCTACCGTCGCACATCTCGAATTAATAGTCTTGATGTATTTCAAAAATTGCAAAAATCAATCAAATTAAATTTTGAACTACGTTTGGATTGATTCCGCTAATTGTGGATACGTAGGCAACCCCTCAAAAGGGTACAACCACTGCAATAACGAAAAGACGGAAACGGTTTTCAAATAATACGTCTTTTATTAATATCTCGATAAACTCGGGAATTAAAAAAAATGCCAAAACGGCAAAATACAAAAAAAGCACACCAAAAAACAATAGTAATATTCAAATAATAAAATAAGGAGACTAATATTCGGGCATCTTCCCCTTTCCCTTGTCCTTCGGGTCGCGTGGAGCCCGAGGTCGCCGAGGTGGGGATGAGCATTCCCTAATTACAAGGGGAACCTCTTTAGCACGAACCCGCTTCTTTGACGACGGGTCTTCAATCACAGTCTTCGGCCCAAGTTGGGCTCGCACATGCTCGGGTAGCCTATCCTGTGGGCCAAGTCGGTCCTGCACGGCTAGTCTGGGGCCCAGTCTCTTTTCCAAGTCAGTCTGGGGGCCCACCTTCCCCCAACCACCTTTAGCACTAGACCCTCCAGCCTGAGTCTTAGTCTTCTTCTTCTGACCAGACATTAGATGAACTAGGGTAGCCGGAGTGTCTCTTTCATCAAAAAACCCCATGTTGTCTTTAGCTTGCTCCCTTCTCAGCAGGTCGAAGACTTTGTCAACCTTCAAAGCAGCTCGGGTCTTGGCATCACCTGCTTTGGTCCACTTCACGTATGAGTCTGAAACCCAGATCGAGTGACGAGATTTGGAAACGGGCCAAGTGTGCCGGGTATACCATCTTTGCGCCCAAGTATCGCAGATCACATCAGTCAGTTGGGTAGGGTCACTCACAACTGCCTCAATTTCTAGTATCCGTTGAGCCCGTCCGTACTGCCTTAGTATGCGATCCGGGTAGAGATGAACCGTTTGCCTGAAGGACAACATTACTTGGTAACGAGCTCTGTCCCTTGGGTCCAAGCCGGTCCAAACGTAGATGGGCCACCACGGCACGACCCATCGAATTAGCCGCCCACCATGGATTGTTAGCACCTCGTCCCAATACTTCTGCGTAATCTGACGGGAAAAGTCAATGGCCCGCCTCCTCGTCATCACCTGGTTATGACGATAGTTGCTCGCATCAAGGGGAGGATCTATCACTGATAGCCTCTCATAAAGCCAAATCTGAAAAAGAAAACAAAAGCATGAGATTCCGAGACGAAGCAGGCGTCCGCCTGATGATACTCGATCGAGTGCCAGGGTGACTCGATCGAGTGGCATCCCTGGGAGCGAACAGAGGGCTTTTCACGAAGGCACTCGATCGAGTGCCAGGGTGACTCAATCGAGTGCCCACTGCAGTAGCCAAATTCTCGAAAAAAATTCAAAAAAAAAATCGAGAAATCAAGAAAAATAAAAAATCCGACATACTTGCAGCAAACGGGTACTTCCGGTGAGGCGAACGGACAAATCCCTCTTGCGGTTGTCCAAGCCTTGGATTATTTCACCCGTGATCAACCAAGCCGGGCTATGCTTCGTCTCCGTTAAATCAACCACGGTTAATAGACGGATATGACCCATACATGATAATAAGTTCATGTGACCCTCAAAGGCGTAAACATGGAGCATGCAGAAAGAAAAGGCCCTACGGCTATGAATGGATCTCACCCGGACATCGTGCGAGTTCATAAACTTCTCGGCCAGATCAATCCGGGAGACCGTATTGTCGTCTTGGGCCATTCGAGACACCTCATTATGAGAAAGGCCTAAAAATTCTCGAAGGTTCCTCCTCAAGTCATAGACCGAATATGGGACGGCGGGCCGAAGCATTGGATTCCATCCTCCTACAGCTGCAATCTCCTCAGGTAAAGGGCAGACTTCGCCCCGAGGAAAGGCAAAGACGTGATATATGTCGTCCCAGTAAGCCAAGCATGCATCGAAGAAATAGCGATAAACCACCATCTGACGGAACGGGTACAGCTGAGTTATACCCGTCTGGTTCAAGACCACCCTATCAGCATCCTTAAATTGTCGGGAACATGCCTGCAACCTGACGCTCAACCTATCGATTCCCATGCTAGATTTCTTAAAAGGATAAAGAGATTTTCTTTTTTTTTTGCCTTGAGGGAAATAAAGAGATTTTCTTTTAAGAAGATTGATTTGTGATGGGATTATGAAGAAACCAAGGGCAAAGAAGGGCTATATATAGCATTAGCCTTGCAAACCTCTTTCCATATCACTTTTAGGAAAAGTTTCCTAATTCTAATCAGAATCAACCCACAAGCCTAGTCCCGATACTAGCACAGAAATATTCATCCCGAACTTTCCTAATTTCTTTAGGAGTCAATCTTTTCTCAAAAATTTCCAAATTTCAAAAATTTCAAGAAATTTCAAGAATTTCGAAAATTCAAGATTTCAAAAATCATTTTTCCCCAGCACGAGTCATTTTATTACCTACGTGTTACATGCATTTTTATGTGACTTATACAGGTATGACTCAAACAGGGACATGCAACCCTCTAAATCTCCCCAGCATTTTCACGGGATGGGCCTACACACAGGCGCACCCAGGATTTACGCGACAAGTCCAAATGCCCCACAGAGTATTATCATCAGCACAGGTATGATTTCTATCTTATGGCTGGCGAGCCCTTCACGCGAGTCTAAAGGACTATAAATGACCCGAACGGAAGTCTACCAGGTCTTAACGGGCTTGGTAGCTACTCTGACTTTCGCCCTGTCCAAGCCTCAGTCAGAGTGGGGGCTCTGTAGACACCCGCATTGTGACTGCCAGGTGTCTATGACAGTTTCCAAAAAACATCCGATGATGATCGGACGCTAACGTGTTTCTATGCGCTCGGATACGGGCTCAAATCCATTAGTTGCTGGCTAACGCACTTACGGAGTACAAATCTCATAAAATAAACCTCGAATCCAGGCGCAGTGAATCATTCCGAGTCAAACAAGACTAATTTGGGCCAAAACCGACACCGGAATTAAAACCGGCTTTTAGCGATTGGGTCAACCCCGGTCAAAGTCGTTTCCGAGACACACAAAACAACCCCTCACATCATCAAAAGTCCAAGTCAAACACAAAACCCATCAAACATCCAAAGTCAAGGTCCAAAAGACTGACCCACGCGACCCAGCTGAGCCACTCGATCGAGTGACCTACCCACTCGATCGAGTGGGCCTTTTTCGAGCCCGACTGCAGGCATAACGGGCCACTCGGCCGAGTTAGCTGCCTACTAGTTCGAGTAACCCTAACCGGGTGCCCTAGCTTAGCCTATAAATACACCCCATGCAACACACATTCAAACAACTATTTTTGCACCCTTACAACCCTAATCTCAACCCTAATTCTACACTAAGCAATTCTACACTAGAAAACCCTAAACCTAGTTTTAGGAATCGAACCATAACCACCATAACTCAACCTCCATAAAATCTCGAAGCTCCCGTGTTAAAGCCACAACTAAGAGCCTCATTCCAAGACAAGAACATGTAGGTTGAGGGTGCCAAAACCCGCTTCTTTCCTTCTTCTCTTCCTCCCGTCGTCTTCCTTTTTTTTCTCACGTTTTTTCTCACGTTTTTTTATTTCTTTTGATCATCGTATCATAATATCGATAATATAATTAGTATAAAATATTAAAATACTTGTCGATTTGTGCCGAATGTGAGTGATGGTGGGATAAGGAAAACCGAACATACAAGTGTATCCCACATAGCGTTGACGGTCGCTTATCCCATCACCCCGATCGTTTGATTATTGAAACAAGTTAACTTAAATAGTAATCCGTTTTATTTCGTTTTCATCATTATTCGAGTCGCATATTTACGTCGATTTTCAAAAAACAAGTATTCTATTTAATAAGGTTCGATCCATTAGATTCGATACCAATTCCCTAATTGGATGTCGAATCTAGCGATCTAGTCACATAAATTAATTAACGCGATTTATCCATATTGCGACAATTAATTTAAGAAGACTAAAATTAATTTATTTTTTTATTTTATAAATCCCGCAATATTTATATTCGATTCAACAAAATCGACGATATATAAAATCCGAGTCGAGCATAAATTGTGCAATATTTATGTCCGATTTGGTAGAATCGTCGAACCGTCAAAAATCAAAAGCAATTTCAAGGTCAATAATAAAATTGTAAACGAACCTAGTTCGTACAGGTGCCACTCGACCGAGTGCAATAGGCCACTCGATCGAGTGACATCACAAAAACCGAGCAGAATACGTTTTCCGACCTCCACTCGGTCGAGTCTGGCAATGACTCGATCGAGTGGCAACGTACTCGGCCGAGTTGGTCCATAACTCGGTCGAGTAGGGTCACGAAATCCGGACAGAACCTTTTTCAGAGGTCCACTCGGTCGAGTCCCTCAATGACTCGGTCGAGTGGCCTCATTATCGCGTCAAACCGCGAGTCCTACAAGTTATTCGAGTCTCATCTTCTCGTGGCTTAGGTCAACACGTGCCTAATTAATCACGTGGAACATCTTTTCAAAACCATGCATTAATTCATTCTCGTCATTCTATATAATTAAATATTTGCACAAACCGTTATTATTCGTTATATCACTAACCGTTTGTTGTTTCTTTTGTCAATTTTTGTCGTTTGTTTTATTTTACTAAAATGAACCCACATGCTAAAATTCAAAATTCGACGTTAGAATTAATTGCATTAAATTGACTTAGAAACCCTTTTTAATTCCATTCACATGCTTAGGGAAAATAAATCTTTGCATATCATTTTCCCGTTCAACTAACGCGCGTATTAGAAAGTCACTCGAATTCTTAGTAGAGGCCGCGAAGTGCGGGCGGGGTTGGGTGTCCTTTGTGGGCTTCCCGACACGTACCCTCACCCCTTACTCAGAACCTCGGTTTCCGGATGCCCGACACTGTTGGCGCACGAGAGTCATTCAATACACGATATCCGATAATGTCGGTGTCGGTATCAAATGCAAAGGGACGGGCCCAATAAACTCTGACATCGGCAATGGGCCATATTTTGTTTACGGCCCACTACGGCATAGAGTGGGATCGAATGGTTCCGAATAACCACAAAATTCGGTGGCGACTCCACATAGACCTAAATTTCAATTCGATCCATTCTCATATGGAGATTCATTCGCCTACCCAAACCCGCGCGTGGCCGCGTCGGGGTGGACCTATGTCATGTCCACAAATATCGAGTTTAAAAATTGGCCATGACAACGGTGTCTCAATTTTTTTTTTCCTTTTTTAGAAAACATGACTTGACCGCAGTATCTGTGTTTCAGAAATCGTTTTGGAAAGATGAAATATTTTTCGAAAACGGAATTGGGTGTGGTTTAATATGTTGGCGTGATTGAATCCGGATTTTAGTGTTTTATTTGGGTTGGATTGTTCAAACACGCTACACGTAACTAGGAATGCATACACTCATGCAGGATGCAGACTCGGGTAGGTTAGGGTAGGCTACCGCCCACGAATAGTCCTTACTTAGGCATTGAAAATGATTGCGGGAGATGAGTGTCATACCGTCCGTTCGGAACTATCCGCTTATTAATCCCGCGGGGTACGCGTTACGCGGCCGGAGCATCAACCGAGGATCTCTCCACGTGTCCCTAGAGATCTTACCACGAAGAGGTCGATTGGTCCTGATATCTGTTAGGGTGGGCTTTTCAGGGCCAAAACCTGTAGTGACCACAACTAGGAACTAAGAGATGAGCTTCACCGACCTCGTTCAAGTTACACCACCGCTGGAAACTTGTTTCCAATTCCCCAGCGGAGTCGCCAAACTGTGGACGTCCGTCCGCTCTGCCCGGCGCCCCGCGCACGACTGACCCGGTTTTTCATCGTGTGGCGGCAACCACCCACGGGGCCCCCTCCCATTCGGGGGCTGGTCCGATCTCGCGTACAGGGCGAAGTGTCGGACCTCGATTCGGATGATGATCCAGACTTGTACTAGACGGGTGTGGGCACCCGTGTTTCCGTTTGGGAATCGATCGAGTCGTGGTTGTAAATGTTTAAAGGTCGTTTTGTTTGGTAAGTCGACCTTTTTAGTGAACTGAAGTTGTTACCGATTTGTGGAGTCGCCACCGAGTCAATTATGGGGATTCGGAAACCGTTCAAGTCAACTTTGATCCCTTGCCGGCTCAAAGTTGAGTGGCACGGGACCTAAAGATAAAGACTTGTACCCTTAAGCACTCCATGCCTGGAATGACTCTCATTGCCAATGGTTTCGGACATCCAGAAACCGTCGATTCTGAGTAAGGGGTGAGGGTACGTATTGGGAAGCCAACATCCGATAGATGTCAACACCCAATCTTGCCCGCACTATAGCGGCCTCTACTAATCAATCGGTGGGCTGATATCCTAGTTCTTTTGTTGTGGTGGAAGTCCTTTAACATCCGTTGTTTTAACCCTAAACCTTTTGCTATGTCGGTTCTTTAAAAACAAGTAAGTTTTGTCGTCGAAGTAGTTGTGTTTACATTATTTGCATGCGATTTCACGTGACAAACAGGCCATGAAAAGATGCACGTAGGAGAGTAGAGAGTACTAGTATTATACGTATTAGCAAATTAGTTTTAACGCGATAATACGGATATTAGTCATTCTCATGGTATACCTTACCTGGTATTCTGCTTAAGATGCGTCGGCTCGATACTAATAGAGATGCGTCGAACCTAATAAGGCGAGCACCGGGACTAATACGGAACCCGACCATCACTTTCTTCAATTTTAGTTGTTTTACGTTTTGAATTCCGTGTTAGGTGATTTAGCATGCATTTATAAGGTCATAAAAGCAATAAATCATACGAAAAACTGAAATTGCGAATGTAAGTAAATCACATAGTGAGGAGTTGCACCCTCGTAGTATACACTAAACGGGACTCGATGCATAGATAGTTTTGAGAACGGATCTCGGAATTACTCGGGTCTATTTAGTGTGTTTTAGTGTTTGCAGTTCAAGTTGGGATGTTACGTACTTTAGTAGATGTTTGTGGGCCTAGTGCCCACATTTAGTGTAGTCGTAGTGCATAATAATAGAAAGTGCGAATATGGAAAGTTTTGTTTAGATGGCAACCTACTGATGATATGACTTCGACAGGCGGATCCTTCTAGCTCGGCCAGTTATCCCGGCAGAGTTCCATTACCGTTTGACCTTCCCGCGGATACTCACTACTACAAATCCCTCATTTTCCTGACGCTTAAAGGTCGACGCTTTTGTAAACGTCGGTCGTATTTTACCCATTAAATATATTTTAATAAAAAAAATTACCCGTATAGTATAGCGCCCTTTTGATTTCATTATCGCGCTTCCCAAAAAATTAAAACCGCTGTCTCTCCCAAAAACTAATTAGGGGAAAACCTAATTAGATAACCATTCCATCGCTCATCTACACTTTTCTATCGCTCAATCGTTCAATCTCTCATCCACACTTTCAGGCGATCCTCTTATTATTGATCATCTTTGAAGGCCATGTCTACTCATCTTCGGTTTTTGTATGTTCAATGTTTTATATTATATTATTGCTCAATCGCTCATCCAGTTTCTCATAAAAACCTTAATTAATTTATACATTGCTTTTTTCTTGTGTTTATAAGGATTGATTAATATAATTTTATGTGTACTGATTTTAGTATTGTTGTGTCTATGGATTATAGAAACACTTAATCGTTTCTGGTTTCTGGTTTATGAAAATTTGGGGTTTGGGATGAAATTTGATTTAGAGTTGAATTATGGTGTGAATAAATTTATCAAGTTGGTCATTCTTTTCATTAAAATTTGTGTGAAGTATAATAACTGGGTCAAATTATTGGGTTTTTGTCTATGTAGAGTATGAGTTGCGTTCTACCTGATGCATTCCAGGTTGCAGTAACTGAAGTAATGTTCTACCTGATGCATATCAGATGCAACTTCGGTTCAATGATGTTCTAATAAAATACACGAGCTGCATATATAATGAACTAGATACGGGTTGCCAGGTCTCATTTTGGTGTAATTCAATGCTCGGATTTCAAACCTGTTTTGTTTCATTCAAATGTGCTTCTTACAAAGTTAATTGAGAATTTGTTTGCGATACCCATCCAAATATCCAATACAGGTTGCAGGTTGTGAGTAGTGTCTAGAGGGTATTTTTTTGGGGGTATTTGGGTTGCATTTTGGAGAAAAACGCAATGGAAGGCCATGGGCGCAGGTTGTGGCCTCTTTTCTGTT
Organism: Agrostemma githago; assembly: GCA_958450325.1. Classification (NCBI taxonomy): domain Eukaryota; kingdom Viridiplantae; phylum Streptophyta; class Magnoliopsida; order Caryophyllales; family Caryophyllaceae; genus Agrostemma; species Agrostemma githago. The sequence continues at coordinate 23,487,978 of OY288254.1, read as the reverse complement.
TGTATCATTTTCTAGTCCGTGTTTGTATGATGTCAACTTGGTTCGTGTTTAGGAACTATGTTATTCAAATTTCCACGGGTGATGGACAGATGGGTGGGATTATTGAATTTGTCCATTAAATAATTTCACTTTACTAGCCAATTTGAACACTTTTCCTCGTCATTCATGCAAATCGTTGGGTTCTTTGTTTTTTTTCTTTGTATTTGGTTACAGGAGTGTTATATGAGATGCTCAAATGAAGTTCAGCTGATTCAAAAGCTTGGAAGGTTTGTTTTAGTCTATTATTGTACCCAAAAAAATCCTATATATAAACAAGCTATGATTTTATTGCTTCAATATAAAGTGGATTTTACTGTGAAATGTAGGGTGAATGTTACCGTTGAGCGTTTTGGTGGTAGTTGTTTGCCATATCTCGGGACTAATACATATAAAGTAATTAACCATGATATCAAGTGAGCACGACCTCACCTCTGTTTCATTTCATAGCATCTGATTGCATATATTATTTAGTTGAAAATCAACTTCAAATTAAACTAACTTAATAGGAATTGTGTTGTAAGTTACTACTCCCTCCGAGTCCCTATTATTGTCCCACTTTCCTTTTTGGGCTGAGTTTGATTTTTGTCCCACTTTTCTTTTTAGACCATCAATGTGTGGTTCACAATTAGTCTCACATTTCTCTCTCTTTCTCCTTCTTTTTTGAGCCACTCATTTCCTCTTCCTTATTTTCTACCCCAAAAGCTTTTGGGACAATAATAGGAACTCGGAGGGAGTACTACTTTTCTCCTTAAAAAAGTCAGACTTCGCTTAATTTTTAAGTAAGTGCAAGTTTGTGATTCAGGTTTTCATCTATTAAGGATGTATTCAAAAAATTTGTAACCTAGCGGATCATCATAATCAAGAGATATTGAGCTTGAGCTACTGGATAATGTTTTTTTCGTCTGTATTTGTCCTTTTCCGGAGGTTGGAGTGGGATGTCTTAATTAAGAATATAAAGAATCAATTAAGTATGTATCTATCTTAAGATTTTACATAATAGTTAGTTTGTCATTCATTTGATTTAGTTTTGTAAAGTAGATTGATTCAAATGCTGAAATTTGCAATCTGAAATTTGTTTGTTTTGCAGTATTGGTACAAAGAGAGGTGTAATAATAAGGTTTTTATGCTCGTTAACAGACGCTCCGAATTGTGCATGAAATACTCCGGTGTTGGTGATCATGTAAGTTTAATTTATTGCATGCATTGATATAATTTTTATCCTATAAATTTAAGATCCTACCTTGAAATGACATTGAACGTAGAATCCAACGAACGGAGTATGATATATACACACTGTCTTTCTTGTTTTACATCATTGATAATTTTGTAAATACATGCACAGATAGTTAAGAATACTTCACAAAATTGCCACAACCCAAATGTTAGATGGGTAGCAAGTAACACCTAACTGCAAGTGAAACAGTAGGTGGTGGTGTATTGAAGTGCTTGTATTATCCCGTATATATATACACAATAAACTCCTTATACGTGGACTACCTGTTCTACATTAGTGATTTCCTAACCCTATAAACAATACACTCTGTATGTGCTTGGTATATATACACACAATACACTCCATATATACACACACACACAATCTCATATAAGGCGCAACATTTCAGTGTTGTTTCTCCCAATACTTGTGTTTATCAAAGTTCAAGAGGTGGAGAGTAGTGAGTACATTAATATTGTCCTACATCTTTCCTCTACTACTTCTTTCCTCATATGCATTCTATAATCTATATAATTGTTATTCTTAAATGGTATTTTGTCCGCTGCCTTTGTCCCAAGCCGAATCTCCAAAACAGAGAGACTATAAAAGTATACTTGTGCACATCTAATCCCCGTATGTAGCTTTGTAGGTATTGATGAAAATATTAGCTTCCCGCTGTTTTTATCGAGTCATTGAAGATGTTTTTCGTTAATTTCATTAGTCTGGTAGCGATTAAGTCATACCCCGTACTCGTGCCATTGTAAAGACCGAGTAATGAAATTACTATGCCTAAGTGGTCGTTTGGAAAGTACTGGGTAATAAAACTCGTTGCTGTCCTCGCTTTTATTTTCTCTATTCGTCTGTGATAATATGTACTCCGTATTAATTTGACGGTCTATTAAGCAATTTGTTTTGGTTAAAATATTAATTGAACTTTGATTTGCTGGCAAGGCTTTGTTTCGGTCAATTATCTGTTCAAACCGCTAACAAGGCTTAAAGCCATCTACAACGCAGTAAATATGCAACTTTATGTTTACCAAACATACATGGTAGTATTGTCTAATTATTTCAATTGTATGGTTTATCCAAAGAACTTTATATACTTCATATTTGTTTATTTCACTTGAAAAGAATGAATTGCAGCGTTTTGTTTGACTTGGCGTAGTTTTTTTATCACCGTTTAATATTGCGTTCCTGTATATTTTGTTTTGCCTATGTTTTCTAAATATCGAAAAATGTGCTCTTTTTTTAGGTTTATTTGGATGAAAAAGAAACTGTGTATTCATGCGATCGTCTTTTCCAAATACTAAAGTGTAAGTTATACTCCGTATTTTATTTCTCGTTTTGAACTTTGTCGTACTCAAAATAAGCTGAAAATACAGGGAGTATTCCCTTTATTTTCATTTACACTAATCAAGTTAGGGACTCAATATATAAACTATTTGTAGTGTTTTAGTAAGTAGTCACAAAATTTTCTACTTCGCCTGATATTTAATTTTCATGCGTGTAGATATAATATTCAACAAATGGCTGTGCATCCAGACGAAATGAGAAATTGTCGAACTCAGTTTTGGAAGCGGATCTGTAGCACCTTATAATTAGGATTTAATATTTTTTGGGGCTTTTTTTTATTGGAGTGAAAACCTTAGTAGCGATGTAGTTTTCAATTGTACTTGTTCGGATGAAATAGTTACAATATTTCTTTTCAATTTGTAATGTATTTGATTATATGATGCAATTATATGCTATAAAAGTTTGCTGTAGATATATTATTGTCAAATTATTGTTGTTGTATGGATGCTTTTTTCGAACGTCATCTATTAATATATATGATATAATTTAATCTAATCTTTATTAGTGGCAAGAAAATAAGAGTGACACGGAAAAGCGTCGAGGTTTATCCAACTTTCGACGGAATAAAGTGAAAGAAAAACTGACAGTAGAAAGCGTCGGGCTCAGTGACGAATCAAATTGTCACCAAGGTAGACGCTTTAAAGTGCCAAAAAATCCTGACGCCCCAAAAAACCACGCTTTTATAAAGCGTCGAGAAATAAAATAACGACGCTTTTAAGCGTCGAGAATTTCCCAAAAAAGCGTCGATAAAATGAGGGATTTGTAGTAGTGACTCCGGCAGAGCTTCGTTGCTAAAGACTAGTTCTGCGGCTAATCCGACAAAACCTGGGTACTAGTTTTGAGCTAGTCGATCACAGGCACCTCGGTATCGAGTGGAGTGCTTGAAGGTGAGGAGTAGCTTCGATGTCGTTTTATTATCGGAACTACGATCGAGTGATCGTTTGCCTCGGGTGTCGGAGTGCGAGCCCTTAGCGAGAGTTTAGAGGGGAAGAGAAGTTGTGAATTGTGTGTCGAAATGAGGGCGTGAAGGGGGGGTATTTATAGGTGTTTTCGGCCCTCGTCGCCCACATAGGCGCCCGAGATGGGGCGTACTGAGACTTAGGCGCCTGGGTCCGGGCGTGGGGAGACCCAGGCGCGTCGGGTGGTGCGGTTGGGATTTTGAGGATACGGTTTTAATACATTCCAAAACCGAGAGGGAGGAGGATAATTCTTACTTGGGGATTAAGGCTCCCGCGGCTTGACATAGCGCCATGAATGTTAGTGGGCCTCGGGTGTTCGTCCCGGGGTTCACTTAGTGCAGTGCTGACTCAGTTCGAGTTTCGGGACCGTCTCGGGGTCCCAGTGTTAGAATTGACTCTAATTAGTGTCTACGCGATCGTAACGACGCGAGTAAGGCTGCCATCATATTAGTTTAATTTGCCAGAATAATTTATTTGATCCGTTCTATGGAAAAACTACCTAGAACACCGCGAACCCGCGTTGCGTTGCAGTCCTATCGTCATCGGGTGTTTGTTGGGCACTTCTGCAGCCACCAGGTCCAAATCTGGGTGTCTACACCTCCGTGACCTAGCGCGTTGCGCCGATGGGCTTGCTCGGCTTGAATCGCTGACTCGGGTTTGACTTTTCATGTTTCGGGACCGATTCGGATCCCCAGTGTTAGAAATGACTCTAATTAGTGTTGACGCGACCGTAACGACACGACTAAGACCTTTCTGATGTTGAATTAATTTTTTTGATTAATTATTTGATCTGTTCTGTAGAAAAACAATCTAAAACATCGTAAAATTGTGTCGTGTTGTAGTCCGATCATCTTCATCATGTGTTTGGTTGGCACTCCTGCAGCCACCGGGTCAGAGTCTGGTTGTCTATGGTTAGTTGGATGAATATATGATTTTAAGGGTCATATGAGGATGATTATAAGGCACTTGGTCGTGCCTTTGGTGAGGGAGCAAAGGGTGGACAAGAATTTGACAATTATTACTCAAAGTAGTTAATCATACTTTGAAAGGTACATTACTAAAAATGGTGTTTTTGATTAGTAAGGCATATTTTCATTTATTAACTTTAAAGTTATGGTATGGCTTGCCTTAGGGTGATATTTGTGAGTTTATTTGGTCACACAATGGTTAGGAAAGAAGTACGAAAATCGAAAGTTGAGAAACCATTCGTTGGGTGACGATTTTAGATGCATTAGGACCTGTCCAGTACAATATTTTATGATTCACTTAGACATAAAAATTTTAAATATGGCCATTGTTTAGGTCTTGGAAAAATAATAAATTTAGACTTTCGAAAGTCTCAATTAGAGTCTCTATGAGGACATATGAACCATTTTACGAAATCACGCAGAATTCCGATGACGATAGTAATTTCAGTTTTGCAAACAATGAAGTGAAATAGAAATGATCCAAAGGCACAAAAATTAAATATTACTATTTAACATAGTTTGTTGAGACTAGATTTATTAATGTTAATCTTTATTATAAATAACTAAAATGGTCAAAAACACGGGGTGTTACATCCCGAGCGCTTGCCCTGGGGCGGTGGCTCGAACCTTGTTTCGAGACCTTCCTTCGTGCCCCATGACTGATGGTGCCTCTGCTCGGTTGCGGACCGTGAGTGAGACTGGTCTGCACGCTTTTAGACAGATCCTTCGTTTTTGGTCGTTTCTCCGCGGGGGTTATCCTGTCGAACACTTTGTCTCACTTTGCGCCCAGACATGTAAAGACATGTTCCCAGAGCTTGAGACGATCCTTCATGCCCTGCGATAGAGTTCTTTTTTCGGCAGAGGTAGTAGATTCCACAATGTGCACCGAACCGGCCTCCTTGGGCGGTTCCGCCTCCGGCAGAGCGATTTGTAGTCGTCCCTTTGCCTAAACGTACCATAGGGCGGCCAACTTTGCCTTCCTCTGGATCCTTCTGGTTGCAGTTCACTTCGTCCCTTTGTGTGTTCGTCGAGCTCGAGATGCCTTGGGGTCGTTGCAATACCGCCGACCAGGTCTTCGGGAGTGATATCTTTATTCAACATCGTTGTAAACAAGGTGGCGGCCTCTGCAACCTATGCAGGTGTAAGCTCGAGGTTGATCCCTCGCTCTACCTCCTCCTGCACTTTCGAGGCTCTTGCTCCCTTACTAAAGGTACCGTGAGTTGTGGCCTCCCGCCACCTCGGGGGGGGGGGGGGGGGGGGGGGGGGCAGCGGCTGGCATAACGGCTCGCGGTGAAGGTACATAACCGGGGATGATGGATTGCCCCGTCGGATCTGCTGCCGTGACTATTTCCTTGATGTCAGGCATACTTCTTCTGACTTTTGTTCTTCTGGAAGATTATCTCAGTCAATCTCCACAAACGGCGCCAAATTGTTCTGGTAGGGAACAATCAGATCTAAATCGGGCCGAGATCTTTGTTGGATTTTACTTGGACCTTGGCCTTGTTGATGCGCTCACTTCTTCCCTTCTCTAGTATATTGACTTACTTGGAGGAGTAGGTCAGCCTTGCCTCCACAAGAAGCAAACAAGGCCTCGCGGTTGTCCGAGAGAACTCTCCCTGATGCCTAATTCAGTTTTTTGAAGCACTTAATGAACCTTATTCGAGAGAAATAAGGTGGCGTTTTCTAGAGAAAGAACTTAGCGAGAGAAAATTCATCACCCCTTAACGAATAGAAATTAAGAGGTATTTTTAGGTTTCTTAAGAAAGAGAGAGAGAGAGAGAGAGAGAGCGTGACTAGGATGTGACCCTTACCTTAGGCGAGGGTCTGAGGGCCTACCTCGGGGCACACCCACGGGGTCGAGATGAACGAGGGTCTTAGGACGCCCTTAGCTAGGACAGGCTAAGGCTCGATTGGTCCGACCATAGGTCGAGCCAAGGGTCTTGGAGTTCTTTGTTGACGTGCTCCCGGGAGTCGGTCGGAAGGATCCGGCCTAATGCCCCGGCGTCAGCCCGAAGGCTCTGAGACTTCCCCCAAATGGGGTTGACCCGGGTTTGGCGTCGATGGTTAGTGGTCAGCAAATTACCGACCCCATCTACGGCTAAAGTCACTAGCCGTCTTTGAGATGACCACCAAACGTCTCTCAAACTACCACCAGCGTGGTCAAATACGGTCGACCAACTTTGCCTCCGCGACGTGTTCGCGCGCTAGTGATGCGACCAACATGTAGCCAGACCCACCAAATACTGTCCAGGCAAGGACTATCGATGTATGACGCAAACGATCGACCAACCAATTTGGCCAGACTCCGACGTGTACTCGTGACCGTCTCATTCGTCATTCTAGTCGAGACCCTTGGTTGCGCCACCATCGACGGTGTGTCGACACACCACGTAAAGTCATCAGATCAAACCTGACAACCATGCACTCTAGGTCTTACCAGTAACTACGATTTACCATGGCATTGGCTAGCCCATGGCGAACGCCCGAGCAACTCTTGGACATGATAGCCATTGAACCTAGGTGATTTTTTTCCCTTCTGCCTTAGTTCAATTGGATTTCTCAAAATGAAACGGAAATTGAATGAGAAATTTTGGACAAAAGAATATGATTCGATCGATAACAAAACCAAAAAAAAAAACAATTTTATTACCTAATTCATAAAAAAAAACTCTTTTCGTTTTAATGAAATCTGGTTTATAGAAATCACTAACCATAGTGAATTTTCATATACTCCTATAAGTTTCTTTAAAAAAAATCAATCAACCAATATCCCCATATTAGTTATGCAACTTTTTCCACGATAAACTCGAGATTATAATTGAATCAATATAAATGCGCATACACAATATGAATCTGATCATATAAACATCATTCTAGAGACCCTAATACCACTAATGGATTATACCGGTGTAAAAGTGAAATTTTAGGAAACAATTTTCTAGCATCAATCCAAGAATAAAAGAACAATATAGATATGAATCAAGACAAAAGTAAGTCGAGAAATACATACCGTCATAACCCAAATTTCTCGATATATGACACAGAGATACAAGAGTCTCACGTGTTGCTCCTCTACTCGGTCCACCAATCCAATCAGAATCCCACGCCTGCTAGGACAGAAGAGATAAGATCGACTGTCCCTCTTACTTTTAAAGGTGCTTGAGAAATAATAAACTGAACTAGCTTAGATTAAGGTTTTCTCCTAGATTGACTATATCAATCATTTAATAACTCATACACCATATCCTTTTATAGTAGTAGAGTTTAGGTTAAACCAAGATACAAACCGGGTTTCACAAGTACTCTCAGTCTAATACCTCACAAGTCCATATTGGACCTATTTTATTTCCTGACTGAATTTGATTGTGTGACCTTATAGGATTATCCATAGTCAACAGCTCAATCGAATTGGACTAATAGTCATAATTACTATAATACATAACGATTATCTCCATATTAGTATCATATATTGTATTTAGTAATTGCAGAAAATGTCTTAGTACATATTCTTTCAATATCTATTAGCTCTTCATGTATCGCAAAAGTCCTTACCACTAATGCATCTTAGACACCAGATTTCACAGCAGAGTTTTGTTGGTTCATTCCTGCAGAAAATGGACTAATGCATTGTGGAAAAGTAGGAGGCTATGTACAAGAAGCCAGTCAAGCAGAAGCTCTAGCTATTAAGGCGACGCTTAAATCGGCTAAGACAAAGACAACAGTTCATCTTAATGTTCAAGCGGACTCATTACAAGTGGTCAATCATATTTTGGAGCCGGAGAGGGTGACCTCAAATACAGTTAGTATAATACATGATACTTCCGCCGTCTCGTTTATTTGTTTGCGTTATATTTATTGTGAAGAGTTTTTTAATCAAAGACAGACAAATGAACAAGACGGAGGGAGTATTCTATATATGTCTTTTTTTTTCATTGTATATCCATTAGTTATATTTCCCGTAAAAATAATGTAATAGCTGACAAACTTACAAACGAAGCAAGAAAACTTGGATAATATATATACTCCCTCCCAATTATTTCATTCTTTACGTGAGACCGTTTTTGTTAGAAAAAATGGTGGACGAATGTAAACAATTGAATGGATGGGAGTACAATATTCCTTTCGTAAAAAAACCTAAATTATTCTGTTAAATGACGTAATTACATAGAATGAGAGGGATCCAAGCAATGACAGAGCTTTTAATAGGCTGAAATGGGCATGGCCTCGGGGTCTATCTAATCCCTTAAATTATAAAGTAGCAGAAAATACTCTTCCCACATTGCGCCACGTCGGCTGCTGACTGGGTCAGGTGACATGGAGTCTATGTGGCAGCATATGTGGCAGTGGAAAAACAGGCCAAAAATGAAGTTTGATGGAAAAACTGCCACTCTATTCAGTTTTCATGTGGTTTGGTGGAGAAACTGCCATGGCAGCCAGTTGGGAACCTCTCCACTACAAGCGGTTTGTATTCAGTTTTCATCCACTCATACTTGCATCATATTTCCATTACCATTTAGTTTTGATGCAAATCATCACATTCATCAAGATATCAATTATCAATCAATTATCAATTCATCAATATTTTTAAACATTAAACATTAAGTATTCAATATTCAATCAGTACATTGAGTATTCAATCAAATTTCCGCATTTTTTCATTCAATCATCCCAAAATGTCTTTCCAGTACGAACCTGTCACAATAACTGAGATTACGGAATCAATGCGAATGATACAGATTAAAGCCAGAATTATGACAAAGTGGCTGCGGAAGGCCAGAAAACCGGACAACGACGCGTCACAAATCGGGGTGAAGCCTGTCATTTATGGTGTCGAACTTATTTTGGTAGACAGTAGTGTAAGTACAATTGTATCGTCACCATGATACGTTTTACCTTTTTCCTTCATTGTAATTTTGTATCCAAAGTGTTAGTACAATTGTATCGTCACCGTGATACGTTTGTTTCTATTCACTTGGTAGGGTTCTACAATTCAAGCATCTATCAGACAAAGGTTAGTGTCAAACTTTAATAGCGGCTTCAAGGAAGGACGCATTTACAATATACACAAATTTTCGATCTTATCGAATATGGGGAACGAACAAGCTACAGCACACCCATGTCGGATTTGGTTTGAATTCAGTATAAAAGCAATGGAGATGCATCCCGACCCCAATATCGCGAGGTGTGTCTACAACTTTGTGGAGTTCGAAGACATCGTTGCAAAAAATGTCTCCAACAACCAGTATATAGGTGATACTTTTATTGTGTGCCTAGGTACACAAATGGTTTTCTATTCCTTTTTTGTTATTAACTACGAGTGAAGCTGCACGAGAGTAACTTTATCCATTCACACAGATGTTATCGGAAAATTTGTAACATACAATCCAGCGTTTACATCAACAAAAGGCTGTAGTTGGACAAGAATCTCGCTTGAAAAAAAAAAGGTAAACCAATTTTTCGAGAAATCTATGATGTTTTCAAAATTTTGCGGAATTAATGTTCATATCTAACATTACTTATTATGCAGGAACAAACAAATTTCATGTTCTATTTTTTGGGGATTGCGTTCCTGACATCATCTCAATCACAAATGATTATAAGGACTTTGATCGACCAATCATGGTGCTAAGAATTGTGAAGCGCAACAATTGGAGGGGTATGTTTTCTGTTGTAATAGATGTTACATATTTCCCCATTTTTAGATTTCAACTTAATATTTGAGGCATTCTGTACTGACCTAATTACCAATAGAAAACAGCTATGGATAAACACATGAAATTGTATACATACGTAAAATTGACATGACCGAGCTGCTTGCAAGATGGTGACAGTAATATTGTCCTTTTGATTTTAATTCAACACCACAACCTGAACTTTGTAGACGAAATAACTGTCGTGACCCGGGATGCAACAAGGATTGAAGCTAACCCAAAGACACAGGAGGTCAAGACTTTTTTGGGAAAGTAAGTTGGCAAAAAAATAATATGACATTACCTTGGAAGCTTCGGCGAAATTAATTGACATGCAGTATAATGGCTACGTTCCATTTTTGTAGCTACCCAAAAAGCAGTGGAGGCGTTAGTGAACCCTAAAAGAAACATTCTTACAGGATCTAAATGCAAGATGCTAAAAGAGATCAAGAACACCACCTTGATATGTTATCGAAATATGCGTGGCTGCATTTGCTATTAACACAATCTCCCACTTAATCGCTAATTTTATGGCACCGATTATAAAAAACCAACTTTGCAGGCCGACACATTTGTCGTACTTGCAGTTTTATATGAAATGGACACATCTAGAGAATGGTGTTACTATTCGTGCTCAGTGTGTCGATCCAAAATGACGACAAAGGAGATGGAAAAATATTATTGCGAAATGTCGAACTGCACTCTTTTCGAGAAGCCCATTACAGACCCTAAGATCAGGTGACCAGTTGGACCCATTGTAAACATGCTGACATTTCAATTATGTTACTTTACATCAACTAATTTATAATAACGACAGGTACCAAGGCAAGTTTAGCATCTTTGACAATGACTGCGAGTTCGTTGATATCATCATCTGGGACGAGGATATGACTATGCTGCTGGGAATGACAACCCAGGAGATGCTAGACAAGACAGCGGTACAATACTAAATACCATCCACAACTTCATATTTCGATGTTTTAAAAATTGAACAATACACTTCAACAAATGTCTTCCCTTAGGAATCCAATCCGCCAGGCCTACCACCCCCCCCCCCCCCCCCAATATTTCGGTCTATTATTGAGAAAGATTATTTGTTCAAAGTTAGAGTCACAAGAACATTCAACATCCTTTCAGAAGTCTAAGTGTTATGGAGTTGTGGAGCTTAGTACCGACACTGCGCTGATGCAGGATTGGAGGATGTTAGTCAGTGGGTCAGCTGTAAGCCTGCTTCATTCTCGCTAAGCAAAATACATATTTATTTTCATGACTGTCACCGACATATAACTTCTAACATGTACCACAAACTAACAAACCCACAATATCCCAATAAAGAATGAACCAATTGAAAGGAAAGACGTCGGGGAAAGTTCAGCGCAATACGTACAGACAAGCACGGTTTGACATCGTTTGTTTTACCTTTTTTTAATTAAGTTTTTTGGCTGATATTCAATTTACCTTTCTATCTATCCGATGCTTAAATGCAGGAACGTCTCTAGACCTATACTGACATTTCATTCTCTAGATTCTAATTTACAGCTACCTAAGATAAGGGAATCTAAATTGCAGGAGCAATTTACCGACCCAACTGCTGATGGTAGGGATTCGTCACGTCCCTAGCCAATCAATATAACACCGACTAACCTAGTGAGTAACTAGGGTAAGTCGGGATCGTATCCACGAGGACGGTATATCAAGGTTTAGACTAGGTTGGCCTACGACGAGACTAGATTACCAACAAACACAAAGAAGCGATAAATGGAAAAATATGATGGAGGAGAAGTATGAACTAAACTAACACTAGAGACTAACTAAACGATAAAACTAACGGAAATGATGGCTAACTAAGATGATTAACACAAATATGGAAAGAAGTGGGTAGGTCGGGTTCATAGGAGTAGAAGGATAATTGGGGTGATCAAGGGTATAGGTGTCTCTTAGTTACTAGAGTCGGTCCGGGCTCTCGCAACTTAGACCGATGTCAAGGTGGGTCCGGGCTCTCGCAACTTAGACCCTAGTTCGCGCTCTCGCGACTAAACTATTCTCAACATTCCCGCATCATAAACAATCAATAATAAGATGAACACAAGTATGGGAAGCATGGCCACTACAACTCACACAAGCATATCAACAAACACATAGAGTGCCTACAATGTGACTAACAACAAAGATATAACCTTTTCCCCTTAACCCTAATCATCCGTAATCTACCCCTAATATCCCTACTAACCCCACAAAGAAACTACTCACTCATTATCAATGAGAAACTAACATTCACAAGAGAAAATAAACTCACAAACCAAACATCCATTATGAACAATGAGAACAATAATAAGAACAATATAAAAAGATTGAGACTTGATTGAATAAACAAAGATTAGAGTAGAGAAGATTATACCAACAATACTATGATGAAAAAGATGAAAACTTGCATTAATGAGAAACCCAAATACAATCCCAAGGTTGTCAAGCTTGGAACAATCTTCAAGAATCCCTTAATCCAAGACTAAATACAATAATTATCTAAAGATTAAAGAGAGGATTAAACTAATGAGAGTAGCAATAATCTAGGGTTTAGAATGATAATGGAGGCTTAAACTAATCTAGGGTAAGATAAGATGTCCTAAAATTACAAGAAGGGAGTATATATATGGGTACAAGAATGAAGAAGAAGAAAAGAAGAAATGCGGGTGAGCTGTAGCCCATCCCGATCGGGAAGGACCCACAGTGGCGCTTCTAAATGTGCCTCCCTTCCCGATCGGGAAGGCTATTATCCCGACCGGGAAGGGTCTTGTATGCCTTCAATAAGAGCTCTAGGGTCCCTCCTTGTATCTTATGGGCTTCTCGTCGACTCTCGGGACTCGGGATCGGGTCTCGGAGGCTCGGGATTGGGACCCAAGGTCTCGGGGTCGATCCAAGGCCTCGAGTCATCGTTCTTTTATCTCGTTGGCTCCAAAATGTGTATGTATTGAGTCGGAATCACTCCAACTCTTCCAAATCGCGCTCGGGAACCTGAAACGGACTAAAGGAAGCATAAGTAGCCCATGAATCGCTTCCAAGGAGCGATTCCAAAAGGAAAATGGGACCAAAACACTACGAAATAGGCACTACAAATGACACTTATCAACTCCCCCACACTTAGCCCTTACTCGCCCTCGAGTAAGCACATACTAACTACTAAACTAGCCGAATGGGTATTAGCGCACCCTACGCCCCTTCAACTCACGCGAGTGCACTTAGAGGAAAGGTGCACTCCGCAAGGCAATTTGGGTCTTGCGACAAAACTATGGATGCAACCGGACACAAAACACACAAACAAACAATCACACAAACAAACACATAATCGGTTGCACCCAAAAGAAAACAAATACCGCTTCCCTCAAAAAGCGGTGAATGAAACACCGGTTTAGGACTCGAGGTAAGTGACAACGTTCCCAAGCTAGCAATACAAACCAAGGTGAACTAAACCCTAATAGTATGACGATCAAGCAATAAAAACGTTGGTAACTTACCTAGGTCGTCCTAACTTTCTAAAAACGTACCACGGGACGATCGGCGGAGTGGAAAAGTGAAGAACCACGGTGTTAGTCGACACTGTAGGTAAGTGAGACCCCGCCCCCTTTAGTGTGAGCCAAGAGGGTCGTCCCGTGTCCAAGACCGCCTAACTAGTCCAAGTAAAAAGGTGGAAAACATGCAAATTGAGGGAAGACCGACTAATGCCGCTATCATCCTTCCTAGGGACTCGGTCCTTTGGTAGGCTCTTCACGGAAAAAGTCGGAAAAAGACTTATTTTGAGAGGATTTCTTTTTGTGAGACGGGTTTTCTTTTGCCATTTTCTTTCCTTTTGACGTTTTTGCTTTGTTTGTTGCCATGCCATTTCTTTTTCTTCTTTTTCTATTTTCTTTTTGGCTTTTGTGCCTTTTCTTTTTTCTTCATTCTTTTCTTTCCTTCATTTTTTTTCTTTCTTTTTCTTTTCTTTGCCCCTTTTGGCAAGATTTGGCATTTTTGGCAATTCTTTGGGTGATGAGAAAGAGAGAACTCAACAAATCGCATTTTATTGTGTGGATATGCGTAGGAGGTAGGGTAATTGGTATGTCGGGACGACGTCTTCCTTTCATACTCACAAAAAGGGGAGAACTTGGACTAATCAAACAACCCTAAACACGGTCACCTAGGGGACGAGACTCGGTAACCAAGGCCTTTTCACACCATGGGTGGTCATAATGGTCAAAAGTGCAAATCCCGTAGTAAAATCCTAGTAAGCTAGGTGGACTCGAGGTAAAGGACCAACGAATTCATTGATTTAGGGTCATTCTGCTAGATTAAAGTCCAAGACTCAATTTACACTACTAGGAAGGGAAAGTACACACTCACACACTAGCCTCTGAACCGGGTTTTCGAAAACCATTTACACACAAGACACACAACACAACACAAAATGAAGACATGACGAAAACAAAAGGAAAAGGAACAAAAGCAACAAAAACAAAACAAGGCAAAACAAAACACATAGACAAAACAACCACCACCCCTATATTCCATACAAGCCACCAAATCATCCACCATTATGCACAAAGCTCCACCCGAGCACACTTCAACAAAACCTTCTCCAAACATCACAAGGAATAAAGGAGAAAAAGGGATAAGGTGTTACCGGAAGTCTTTAGAGCTTTCCAAAGTCATTGGCGAATAAAGCAACCTATAAGAACAAAGGGAGGCAAAACACGCACACAAAACAAATGTACGACACAAAGACACAAAATGAAAACACAAAAGAGAAAATCTTTTTGATTTTTGTGAAAAAATTTCAAATTTTTAGGATTTTTAAAGGTTTTTTTGAAAAACTATGAAAATAAAACTACTATGATAGAATATCGCTCCCCCACACTTAAATCGAGCAATGTCCTCATATGCTCAATCGTAGTGTGCGGAGAGACAAAAGAAAAGAAAATAAACTACGAAAATAAAGCTAAAATTAAAAACAAAGTGGAGAAAAAGGTAGAAGGTGTCCGGCCGGGGTGTAGTCAAGTCACCATGGGCCGAGACGAGAAAAAGAAATGGAACGGGGAAGAAAAATAAAAAGAAAGAAATAAAAGGAAATGGGAGGGGAGGGCTAGGTGTAATCAAGTCACCTAGCCCGGATTCCGTCCAAATCCGACTAAATCCTAACAAGGGGTGAAAATCTTGTAAATGGACTAATCGATTGACTCGCGACGTAATCACGTCGTCGGGAGTCAGGAGCAACCAAACTATGGCCTCGAAGGCCCCTAGATACCGAGACTCAAGGGAAGGGGGAAAACAATGAAAAAAAAGCGATAAAAAGACGGAAAAGTAAGGATAGTTACCCAAACCGAGCGGCTAGTAACTCACTTGCTCCATCGTCTCGTTGATCATTAGAGGCTCGTCGCTTATTTTCTCGTTTGCCATCTCGCTTCACACTTGAAGAGAACTCACAGTATAGGTAGAAATGGTAGGGGGTGGGATTTGATGTGAGATTCGGTGTAAAGCGGATAGGAAATGGAGTGAGGGCATGACAATGAGGTACATGGGGCATATGATAAGGCTAGGGCAGCTAGGGAGGTTGGGAGGGGGCATTAAATGGTTGGGTGGACTCGATTTGCGAAGAGGAATCACAAAGGGGGAGCAGAGGACCTTCCCGGTCGGGAAGGTTGTTCCCGATCGGGTTTGCTCACCCGTCCCGATCGGGACGAGCCCACAGTAAGCTCAAAATCCAGCGCATCCTTCCCGATCGGGAAGGCACCCTTCCCAGTCGGGAAGCCTCACCCTTCCCGGTCGGGACGCCTCATCCCGATCGGGATGGGTCTTCTTCGACCTCCACGATCCCAAAAACTTGTTCCAAGTTTCAAAAACCCGATCCTCGTGCCTATAATCCAAGGTATACCATAGCCAATCCACTCCAGGAGCGTTCTCACTTCACCTATCAAACAATACTCAAACACACATCAAACTCTCTCCCTCACAACGCTCATCAATCAATCCAAATAACAAGAATTCACAAAAATCCAACAAATTACAAGAAAGAGATATATACAATGAGACGGTTCTTGTGGAACTCCGTCAAACCAAGGTGGTGCTTTCTTCAATCTTTTTCAACAACCAAAACTAGTTCCATCTCCATCAAGGGCACGTAGGAACAAGTCGAAGGCCCTAGAGAAGTCTTCAATCAAGCATGTCATATAACCGACCACATCCCAAGGCTCCTCATGGCCTTGCCTCGACGTTCCCGGGGCATCCCGATCTTCCAAGCTCAAAGGATTGAACTTGTACTTTTGGTCTTTGGGGATATACCCAAACGTCCACCGGTCCTCATGCGGCCCAAAGGGAGGCTCATCTTCTTCCTTGTCATTGCACTTCAACTTGTCATCAAGCCCATGAATTGGGCACTCATCTTCCTCCATATCGGAGTCGTCATCCTCAAGTACATAAGAGTACTTCTTCAAGCTTTGTCCCGGTTCATCCCCTAGATCGATGTCTTTCTTGGCTTGGATCATATTGCATGATTCATCCTTAGTAGGCGTAGTGTTGCCTTGGAGGTCGAACACTATCTTTTCCTCGCCTAACTCAAATGTGATCATACCGTTCTTCACATCGATCATGGCACCCGCGGTGTGTAGAAATGGGCGCCCAAGAATAATGGGAGTGTTGGCATCCTCCGGCATGTCAATCACAATGAAGTCGACCGGAATGAAGTACTTCCCCACTCGTACCGGTACGTCCTCTAACATTCCTAATGGTCGATTGAATGATTTATCGGCCATTTGGAGGGTGAGGGACGTACATTTCAACTCCTTCATTCCGAGTCGGCAACAAATAGAATAAGGAATGATGCTCACACTCGCGCCCAAGTCGCATAACGCATTTTTGATCAAGAAGTTGCCTATGGTGCAAGGGATCGAAAAACTACCCGGATCCTTCAACTTCGGAAGCGTGGAACCTTGGATAAGCTCGCTCACCACCCTCGTGCACGCTACGGTCTCTTCCTTGTCGACGGATCTCTTCCTAGCTAAGATTTCTCTCATAAATCTTCCATATGCCGGGATTTGGGTGAGTAATTCGGTGAACGGGACACTAACATCCAACTTCTTCACAATACTAAGGAACTTGTCGTAATGAGTGTCCACCTTAGTCTTCATTTGCCTCGATGGGTAAGGCAACTTGACTTGGTACTTGCTCTGATCAATCGGGGTGGACTCTTCAAAGGACACTTTCCTTTTTCCCTTGTCTTTCTCTTGAAGAGGGGGAGGGTTGTCTGCTTGGGGTTTCTCCGCCTCCCATAAGACTTGCTCCTCAATTGGAATGTCAAAGCTTGTATTATCTTGAGAGGGGGGTATGACTTCTTGTCTTGGTTCTTGCTCACTAGGGGAAAGAAAGGGTTCGTAGGACGTACCACTCCTCGTAGTAATAGCATTTACATGCTCGAATTTCGGTGTTTCGCCTTGAGGAGGTAGTTGCCCCTTTTGTCTTGTAGATCTCCGAAGCAAGTTGAGATATTCGGGTTTCCATCGACTTCGCATGAGCATCTCTTGCTTGGTTGTCCCTTTGAATGTAAGAAAAGAACTCTTGTTGATTTCTTGCCATTTCTTGATTACTCCTATGCATATCCATCATATGCTTTTGTGCGTCGAAATCCCGTGGTAGAGATGATGGATTATGTGGAGTATCGGTGAGGGCTAGCGGAGTACCATTGTCGTGGATAGGAGACCGACTCCTAGGCTTGCTTTGTTGTTGATGACTTTGATTTGCTTGTTGTTGATGGTTCCCTTGGAACCCATGAGAATTGCCTTGATTAAGGCCTTGATTGTGGTTTTGTTGATGTTGAAAGTTCCGGTTTCCTTGGAAATTTTGGTTTCCTTGGAAACCACCTTGATTGAAGTTCCCTTGTTGGAACCCTTGCTTGTTGTTGAAGTTACCTTGGTTATTTTGCTTGAAGTTGTTAAAGGGTCTTTGGTTACCCACATAACCTTAGTAACTTTCATTGTTGTCCCGTAAAGGAGGTGGAACATAGGGACGATGTTGTTGTTGATGTTGAAAGGCTTGTTGTTGAGGGACTTGATTGGAAGCTTGGTATTGATTAGAGTAGGAGGCACCTTGCTTGAACGCTTGAAAGGCGTTCACTTGCTCAATACTCTCTCTACAATGCATAGGATCATGTCCAACGATTCCACAAGTATCACACATCCCAAAATAAGGCAAAGGAGGTGCAAACTCCAAAGCATTTACATCATGGATCGAGTGTTGGTTGGAGGAACTAGAGCTTTGAACTTGGTTGAGGTGGCTTTGGAGCTTTTTGTCAATGGTCTTCATGTGAGTTCTTAGTTGAGCCCCAAGATCAATGCTCAATTGTGTAATGGCATCAACCTCATGCCTACCTCCCCGATTTGCTTTCCTAGGCCTTGAGTATTGTGAATTATGCACCGCCATCTCTTCAATCCTTGACCAAGTTTGGTCATCCTCCACTTCGGTAAACCTACCGTTAGATCCCATATTGAGTATGGCCCTCGAGTCTTCATATAGCCCATTCCAAAATTGTTGTACGAGGAACCATTGTGATAAGCCATGGTGTGGACAAGAGCGGATCAAGGCTTTGAATCTTTCCCACGATTCGTAGAGGCTTTCATCATCGCGTTGTTGGAAACCCATGATAGAGGCTCTCAATAGATTTGTCTTCTCCAGGGAATAGAATTGTTGGTAGAAGGCTAAGGCTAGCTTCTTCCAAGTGTCAATGCCAAGTCTTGCTTTGTCCAACCCCTTGAACCATTGCTTCGCTTTACCGATAAGAGAGAAAGAAAATAATACCCACCGGATTTGGTCTTGAGTTATTCCCGTTTGTGAAATAGCGTCACAATAGTCCGAAAAGGTTTCCATGTGTTGATGAGGATCTTCGGTTGGTAACCCACTAAATTGACTTCTCTCGACCAATTGGATAAATTGCGTTTTCGCCACAAAATTCCCGGTATATGCCTCCGGTAAAGTGGATGGACCCGGCAAAACGTCTTCCGTAAAGGTGGAGTGAGAAGAGAACTTAGGCATGATTGGATATAAGGGAGACGATGGTGGTGTAGATGGTGTTGATGTAGAAGAGGAGGGGGAACTACGAGAAGAATCACCGAAAGGGATTGATGAAGGTCCCTCCGGCCGTCTCTCGAGGTGAAATGCTCAAGTCGGCTCCTTGGGCTTGCCCTTGATGAGTGGTGCTTGCACTTGGTTGAGAGATCCTAACCCGATTAATCGTCCGTTGGCGAAAGGCTCGAAAGAGTCTCTCCGGCTCTGGATTAAAGAGATAGAAGTCGCCTCCCCTCCTAGG
This sequence comes from Agrostemma githago, assembly GCA_958450325.1. Taxonomy (NCBI): domain Eukaryota; kingdom Viridiplantae; phylum Streptophyta; class Magnoliopsida; order Caryophyllales; family Caryophyllaceae; genus Agrostemma; species Agrostemma githago. Next base: position 23,468,431 of record OY288254.1, on the reverse strand, counting down.
CATACACTACACACCTAGAACAAACGTAAGAACGCCTAGTGCTTTATGGGCACTAGGCAACGACAATAACAAACACAACTAGAGACAAAGAGAAAAGAAAGCTAAGGAAAGAAGAGAAACTAGAAAATATTCACAAGAGAAGATGGGAGAGCACAAAGAAGGGTAACTAAGTCTAGAAATAAGCAAACTAAGTCTAAACAATGCACCGTCCCCGGCAACGGCGCCAAATTGATGGTAGGGATTCGTCACGTCCCTAGCCAATCAATATAACACCGACTAACCTAGTGAGTAGCTAGGGTAAGTCGAGATCGTATCCACGAGGACGGTATATCAAGGTTTAGACTAGGTTGGCCTACGACGAGACTAGATTACCAACAAACACAAAGAAGCGATAAATGGAAAAATATGATGGAGGAGAAGTATGAACTAAACTAACACTAGAGACTAACTAAACGATAAAACTAACGGAAATGATGGTTAACTAAGATGATTAACACAAATATGGAAAGAAGTGGGGTAGGTCGGGTTCATAGGAGTAGAAGGATAATTGGTGTGATCAAGGGTATAGGTGTCTTTTAGTTACTAGAGTCGGTCCGGGCTCTCGCAACTTAGACCGATGTCAAGGTGGGTCCGGGCTCTCGCAACTTAGACCCTAGTCCGCGCTCTCGCGACTAAACTATTCTCAATATTCCCGCATCATAAACAATCAATTAGAAGATGAACACAAGTATGGGAAGCATGGCCACTACAACTCACACAAGCATATCAACAAACACATAGAGTGCCTACAATGTGACTAACAACAAGATATAACCTTTTCCCCTTAATCAACCCTAATCGTCCATAATCTACCCCTAATATCCCTACTAACCCCACAAAGAAACTACTCACTCATTATCAATGAGAAACTAACATTCACAAGAGAAAATAAACTCACAAACCAAACATCCATTATGAACAATGAGAACAATAATAAGAACAATATAAAAAGATTGAGACTAGATTGAATAAACAAGGATTAGAGTAGAGAAGATTATACCAACAATACTATGATGAAAAATATGAAAACTTGCATTAATGAGAAACCCAAATACAATCCCAAGGTTGTCAAGCTTGGAACAATCTTCAAGAATCCCTTAATCCAAGACTAAATACAATAATTATCTAAAGATTAAAGAGAGGATTAAACTAATGAGAGTAGCAATAATCTAGGGTTTAGAATGATAATGGAGGCTTAAACTAATCTAGGGTAAGATAAGATGTCGTAAAATTACAAGAAGGGAGTATATATATATGGGTACAAGAATGAAGGAGAAGAAAAGAAGAAATGCGGGTGAGCTGTAGCCCATCCCGACCGGGACGGATCATCCCGATCGGGAAGGGTTCTGCCATCCCGATCGGGAAGGGCTCAACCCGACCGGGAAGGACCCACAGTGGCGCTTCTAAATGTGCATCCCTTCCCGATCGGGAAGGCTATTATCCCGACCGGGAAGGGTCTTGTAAGCCTTCAATAAGAGCTCTAGGGTCCCTCCTCGTATCTTATGGGCTTCTCGTCGACTCTCGGGACTCGGGATCGGGTCTCGGAGGCTCGGAATTGGGACCCAAGGTCTCGGGGTCGATTCCAAGGCCTCGAGTCATCGTTCCTTTATCTCGTTGGCTCCAAAATGTGTATGTATTGAGTCGGAATCACTCCAACTCTTCCAAATCGGGCTCGGGAACCTGAAACGGACTAAAGGAAGCATGAGAAGCCCATGAATCGCTCCCAAGGAGCGATTCCACAAGGAAAATGGGACCAAAACACTACGAAATAGGCACTACAAATGACACTTATAGTGGAATTTACGGAGACAACAGTGGAGGTAAAGTCTAAGGCAGCAGTGGAGGTAGAGTGCAAGGAAACCATAACATTAGCACGTGCATCGGGTGAGTTTACGTGTGCTGGAGAGCCGTGTGAGGTGACTGACGTGGTGGATGCCGAAAGTGACAGCGGATGTGAAGTCATTGGGTCACAGACCAAGAAGCATAAGACTGACATTGGCAAAAAATATGCAGTTTGATTAAGTTATTTATAGTTCACTATGGTTTTCAGAATTTGGTCAGACTTTGTCTATAGTTTCCCGACTTTTTGGTAGATTACTTACGGTTTGCATGGCGCTTAGAATTTCTCCCACTCATTTTACTGAGTTGTTGGCAATTACGAGCCCACACATCCTATCAAAACAAACCAAGGCCACAAGCAGCCACTAATTAGAGGAGGGGAATTGGAGTTACCCATCACTCTAAAAGTGTCTTACAATGGGTCTTTGATTGCAATGATGGTCGTGAAGTCATTGTAATTGCTGCTGTTATCTTTCTCTCAAGCATTAACCGTAGTCACCAACAACAGATAAGAGACTATATATCCTACCAGAACAGATTAACGGACACAAGCAGCCACTACAATTAAAGGATGGGGATTGTAGCCACCCGTCGTTCTAAGAGCAGCTTACATTGTGTCTTTCATCGTAAAAGTGGACAAGTAGGCATCTTAACTGCCGCTTTTGTTTTTTGGTCATTAGTATTGCTCATCATCGAGAAAGCTATAACATTGGTTAGGAGACCACACATCCTATCAAAAACAGATTTATGGACACAAGCAGTCGTTACAATTAGGGAATGGGAATTGTAGTTACCCATTACTCTAAGAGCATCTTACATTGTGTCTTTGATCGTAATTATGGATATGTGGGAATCTTAACTGCTGCTTTTATGATTGTTCATTAGTACTGCTCATCATTGAGATTTGAGAAAGCAGCAGCATTGGTTAGGAGACCACACGTCCTATTAAAACAGATTTACGTACACAAGCAGTCACTATAATTAGAGAATGGGCCGGAATTGTGAACACCCATGACTCTAAGAGCATCTTAAATTGAGCCTTTGATCAAATAATAGTTGTGTCGGCCTCCTAACGGTGTCTCTCAACAATAAATCATGCCTGTTAACACGAGTAGGTATTTGTCAGTGTAAGCCGTTTAGAAATATAGGTTGGGTTTGTCGTATGTACTGGCAATCTTAAATTTTCAAGTCTTAAATATTGATTAGGTTTAAATAGGAATGCTACCTTGAATATGCTGCCGATTGTGTCCATTATTTTAGCAGCCGTATTTAATTATCCAATGAAGGTAGTCGGTCTTCAGTTCCTAATTAAGGAGTAGATAAGAGTATAAGACAGATGTGGTACATAGATTGTTTAAAATTGCCAATATGAATAACGAAGATATAAAGTACTCCCTCCGAGTTCCTATTATTGTCCCAAAAGGTTTTGGGGTAAAAAATAAGGAAGGGAAAATGAGTGGCTCAAAAAAGGAGGAAGAGAGAAAAATGGGAGAGTAATTGTGAACCACACACTGATGGCCTAAAAAGGAAAGTGAGACAAAAATCAAACTCAGCCCAAAAAGAAAATTTAGACAATAATAGGAACTCGAATGGAGTAGTAGTTATCGAAATATGAATCACTTCATTTTAACAAATTAAATTAAAAGTCTTCCAAGTCAATCAACAAATGATAGAAAAAACAACGACCCAGTGGACTACAACTTCTGAGAACATCTTTTGTTGACCTAAAATTGATTAGGTTAAAATAGGAATGCTACCTCGAATATGCTGTCGATTATGTCCATTATTTTAGCAGCCGTATTTAATTATCCAGTGAAGGTAGTCGGTCTTCAGTTTCTAATTAAGGTGTAGATAAGAGCATAAGACAACTGTAGTACATAGATTTTTAAAAATTTGCAATATGAATAACGAAGATATAAAGTAGTAGTTATGGAAATATGAATCACTTCATTCTAATAATTAAAAAGTCTTCCAAGTCAATCAACAAATAAAAGAAAAACAACGACCCAGTTGCCTACAACTTTTGAGAACAACTTTATTTGACCTAAAAATCTGGGATGACAACTTCATGGGATATTTTTTAGAATCCAAGGTTAACAAATAATCAATCAGGAAGTCAGTTACTGTGAATCACAAAATATGCCCAAAAGAAGGGGATATCTTCCACTAGGGATTACCAGCACGTTTTGAGAATGAGTAATTAAATAATCAGAAATATCAGTCACAATAAATGTTGAAATATTAGTATATAAGGGTTATAGAATAGGTGCATCAATAAAACTATCTTACTCCAAAAAATCAGAATACAAAACTTTGAAAAAGCAGTCACAGTGAGTGCAACTATGGTTATCTCTTTTGATTTCCCTTATGTTGAGGGAAGGATTCTCAGAGTTTGGTCAGGGAAAGTTGTTGACTGTACTCAGGGAAAAACAGAAATTAATTCGGAAGAGCTGTTGGTTGTTGACGATAATGTTACATTACGTTGTTAATTTTTATTAAGTAACAACTTATGATATATCTCCATGTACATGAATAACCATGATCAACTAAATAAAATGCAGGGGTGTGTACTACAATGTACTGTTCCTAAGCACCTTCTGGATTTGTTTGGAGGTATGTTCATTGAAGACAACTGTTATAAAATATCCAACATCAAATGTGGTGAGAACAAAGGATCTGAGGTGGCTACTTCCCATTCTTTTAAATTGTGGTTCGACAGAAACACCGTGGTGGAAACAGTAATATCAAGATTTCCATTTTATGGTTTCAATTTTGTTTCAGTTAGAGATATACTTGAAAAAAATTTACGAGGACGAGAGTTCATAGGTCAGTGCGTTTGATTCCAATAAAATTTTCACATGTTCTTTAAACAATTAAGCAAATAGCTTACAATTAAACAATTGTCTTTATGTTTGTAATGTTGTTGATATCATTCACAGATTTTGTTGCTGAGATCGTGGAATATAGGGTGCTCTTCAAAGGACGTGTACCATGTGTGTACTTGCATTTGTGTGACCTGAAGCATGTGTTTTATCTATAAAGCTTCAATTAATATTCCATATTTTTTTATGCTGAAAACATGTTACTCTCATAATCTATATTTTCTATATTATTTACTATGTATAATAAGTGGAGATAAAGCTAGAGTGTGGCTGTGGGGTGATTTCATCGAGCAATTGGAACGAGTGACTACTGATGAAGGGTACTTCTTGCGAAGACGAATATTGGCTTTCCAATGTGTGGCATTCAAGTATACATGTAAGTAAATTTAATGTTATGTTTTTTAAACATGAATGATATATTTAAGTTATATGCACGTTCAATTTCTCATATATTGACATACATGTACTGTAGTGGACGATGTGCTTGGAAATATTGTGCTAGATGCAACAAAAGCAACAAAGGTACACTTAGACCCAGACATTCCTGAAGTTCGGAACTACGATCGTACGGACAGTGAGAGGAAGATCTACCAAGTGAAGTGGAATGCTTCCAGTGAAAATGGCACCATTTCATAATAAGATACTGTTTTGGTTTGTTTTGCCAATGTTATTAGGGCGGTATGAAGTCAATTTGTTGGGCTGGATTGTGGTCATTTAAATTCTTTTTTTTTTGCTTTCTACTGATTTCTGAGAACCATTTATTTTTTAGGTTGTTCTATTTCTGCTGTTTTTTTTTCCTGATTTGAAACTTAGTCAAACTTCATTGTGGTTTATTTTTGTTTTGTTTTAATTAAGAAGGCATAGTATAACTTAATAATGAAAGTTAATTTACTTCTCACAGAAATGAAGTATTGTTGCACGATAGTTATAAAGTCTAAAATGAAAAAAAAATGAAGTGTCTTATACATTGAGAAAATTGGTGTTTTTTTAAGAGAAAGAATAATTAAGCCAAATTTAATTATACATTGAGAAAATTTAATTTCACGAAAATTTAATTGGTGGTCTTTTGTGAAACAAATTGTTGTCTTTAAAAATGTGATTCAATGAAATAGTAAGCAATGAATTTTAAATTTTTTATGGTCAGTATTAAAATACCGTAACAGAGCGGAAGGGAAATTGTCTTTTGTGTTGTCAACACAATATTAAAAAGCTGTACAGATATTAGTAAAAAAATGTCAAAGGGTTACAGCTGTATTTTGTATTTTTGCTGCACAAACAATTTTTTTTTTCAGTAAAATTTAACAGTTGAATGAAATAGTAAGTTGTGAAGAAGAGAAGTCTGCAACTTTGTAATTGAAAATCAGTTGAAATAGGTAACAAAGTAGACTGGAAATATAGGTGGAAGTAAATTTTGAAGGAAAAAAAATATTCAATATTCTGTAAGGGTATATGTATTGCATTACAACATTGGGAAATCATGTTGAAAATCGTATATTGTGTTGCTGAGATTAACATTTATTAATGTATATTTTGAAGATTAACAATTAAGTTATTTTCGATTTATATATTTAGTTGACCATCGAATGTGCCAAACGCGAGAACTATAGTCTGACATAATTCATGTAAGATATAATTTGTATAAAATATTATAAATTTTATAATTAATGTCAGATTGTGTTGCCAAAATGTCAAAGTACATTCCAGCTAGACCATATGTAGTGGTTGATTTCATGTATCAAGATTCATGGAGTTAACTTAATATCAACTTTATTCCATTATATTAATTAAAGTAAAATAAGATAAACTTAAGTTAAGTTCGGTTCACTTAATTTATAATTCAATGTTTTTCTAATAAATTATTTGATGTTTTTAAAATTCCTTATTTTTAAAAAAGTAGAGTACATATGGGTCGAAGTTTGATGTATGAGAAGCGTGATTGCTTATTTTTATTAAGTTATGTTCGATTCAGTTGAGTTCATAATTCAGTGCTTTTTTAATTCAGTTAAGTAACAGTAGATTTTCACAGCAATACAGTTTGATAGGACACTTGACCATTTTGAACAGATGCACAATTATTGAAGCAGAAGTAATAAAAGAGTAATTAGTATGTTAAATGTAATGGGAAAGAATACTTAACTTATGGCTACTGTCACCTTCCCATCAAACCCATGTTTCCCACTATGGCACTTCCTCCTCTCAATCCATTATCACCATTATCCTCCATCAAAATAGGAAAAGCAATTAGTGTCAAGTGCATATAAATACAGGCTATGTGGCTGTAAGTTTTTCAAATATAGTACAACACCAATTTCCTCACAAAAACATACATTGATTTATTGAAACAGAAGAGTTATCATTCAATAACAATGAATTCCAAGCAAATCCAATGTCCAAGCATTCTTTCAAGTATTTCAGAATTGTGTGAAGTTCGTAAGGCAATTGTATACTTTTTCACATCGTTACTGATTTAAATGTGAGTAGCATAATTTAATTACTACTGTTTTTTTTAAGAAATTGTAGGCTGGAAATTATTCCGTCATTGCAACTATAAAAGAAATTGACACAACAAAGAGATGGTATCGCAACAAATGCCAAAAGTGCAAGGACAGAAAATCTGTGGTATTGTTCAAAGGAGCATTGCTATGCTTTTGAATATGGATCAACATAGAGAAATATAATGTTCGTAGATTAATTGAACACAGATTTCCAGACAAATTTTCTGTTAATTAATCAAGATGACATGCATTTCATCTTTGTTTTGTTGCACTACAGTTTCAAAGTCAAATTTCTCATTGAAGATCAGAATGGTGACAAAGTGCATATTATTGCAAAGGACAATGAAGTAGAGGCTGAAGTTGGGTTACCAGCAGCTGATTGTTTAGCATTGCTAATGGACGTAAGATATACAATCAATAATTAGTCATCTAAGAAACTTCATATTATACATCAAGTTATGTTTGACCCTATATTTGACAAGTATTCTTTGTAGGTTAATTCAAAGGAGATATCGTTTACATTGAAGGCACTTTTGAACAAGGAGTACATTATTGAATTGGAGGTTTCAAGATATTTCAATGTCGATTTGGGTTTAAAGTGTTTTAAGGTGATGTGCTTTTGTGATAACAGTGAAGAAATACGCAAGATGAAGGATGTCTATGCACATAAGGTTAAACAATGAACATTATTATGTCATGCCAATGTAAAATGAGTTCTTTGAGAAGCCTATTCTGATGTTATTGTTTTGAAAATGCAGAAAGAAAGTACAATCACTTCAGTAGCATCAGGGTTATCATCAGATTCAAGATTGGTAAACTAATTTTTGTTTGTGGCATTATACAATGAACCAGTGACAGACATTACATTTAATTGTGCTAAAATGCTTATTAATCGTTGATTGAATGCAGAAAGTAATAACTCTTGGTTACACAATTGCTGATGGGTCCGGGTCAGGTTCAGTGGGTGAAAACAATTCTGAAGTTACACCCAGGAGCAAGCTCCCATGTAAACGGGTTTTTTCGGCAGTAGAAGGTTCATGTCAGGAGAAAGAAAATGCATTAGATGATGAATCAGCAACCAAACAAGCCTCAAAATGTCAAAAGAAGTATAACAATTAAAGAACTGTTTGATCTGATGCAATTTCCTGCGTCATATTGAAGTGTGTGTTTAGTTTGATTTTAGTTAATTTCCCTTTAAATCAGCTTCTGATATGTTGACTGAAGTGCATTTGTTTCCATTGAAGTTATTTCTTATTTAGTTTTTATCGTGTTCAGACAAGTTAAGGTTTTTTTTAAAAGATTTTATAGTCAGATTTTAGTTTGCATTATTAAGGATTTAATACCCAGATTTTACTTTTTATTATTAATAAGACCAAAAAGGAAGATCTACCTAAACAGTATGAAAATGCAGCCGTTTGGAAACTGTTAACAATAACAACTAAGTGTTGGGCAGTTCATGCAGTGTACATCTTAACATTCAGTTTCAATGAAGTTATGTTGTTAACTGCTCATGTCATTTCTCTTCTTATACCATTTACACATTTTCATTGTGCAAGTTACAGTCACTTCATAAAACTTATTAAAATTAATTACAGAAATCATCAGTAACTAAAAATTTATATCACCCAATTTTGATATTTAAACGCAAGGAAATATATCCAATTCTAGACTATTCAAATTGATGATGGGAGAAGCAGATGTACCAAATTCAAGCAAAAAAAAATCAAGGAAAAGGAGCAAGTTGGACAAAGATTACGGTAAGTTCTCCAACACAAACGATATTAGGGTTATTCATTTTAGTGAATAATTTGTTAAGAAGTCTTACTACGTTATTAATAACTATCTTATTTAATGATTATAAGAGCCAATTCGAATAGGGAAAATTGACGTGCACCAAGTTTTTGAATGTTTTTTTTGTGAATAAAGAGTTCATATGATTTTTTAAAAATTGCCTCCCCCAGAAACGGTCATGAATGGGTTGAACCTCAGGTTATTTAAGATGATATTTAATGTGTAAGAATATTTTTTTAAATCAAATGATTACAATTTCAGATATACAATTTCAGAAAAACAAAGGGACGAAGTGATTGTGATTGTGAAGGGACGAAGTGAGTATACCATAGTTTTAAGCACTTCCAACTGTGGGTTGGCCAGAACAACTGCGTTTCCAGATCGAAGATCCACCAAATATGCGCCGGAGATGCTGAAATTCCAGATCTGGCGACTGCGTTTGACGCAGAACCCGCTAATTAAACCACCCGGCATCGACGAATGTATCGCAGAATCGGCAATGGAGTATTATCGATGAAATGTTCAAAATAGTGGGCAGTGATTTAGGTTTCATTTAGGAGAGGAAGGCGACGAATATTCTAGAATAGGGGAACTGGGTGAGAGAGAGACATAAGGGGAGATAGGTGGCTGAGTAGGGTTCCATGTAATAAGATAGTGTGGAAGGTGGGTTGTAATGTTTTCGGGTGTTCATTTGGGCCGTACATGTGGTGTGTTCAACCCATCATTGGATACTCATACTGGGCTCGATTCTGTTGGGCCCAAATCTGTTGGGATCGAATATGTTGGGCTCGAGCAGGTTTGTGTTTAAATGATAACGACGACTATGATTGTGTTGCAAGTCGGGTTTTGTTATTGACAGCCATTAATATGAGACGGTCTCACAATAATTTATTTTCACCCCTACAAATAGTATATAATTTTATTGACTCCCTATGCGAGAGTTCTGACGATAAGATTATGATGACATTGAGTCACAGAAGGCCTATTGTTTATCGTTGTCGGAGTTTACTGACCATTGTTTGTCCTCTTGTTTTAGGCACTGAAAACAACACCACCACGATAGGCCGGACAAACGCAGATGCCAAAGCCACGCCAATCGTTCGTTCTCCTTTGAAAAATATTATATTACCAATGGTATATCTTTGTTGTCATTCCAATTTGTTTGTCCACTTATGTTTATATACTGACATCTATGTTGTATATATGCTATATAATTATAATTATACATACACATACATACATACATTTATATATACATACATACATGTATATATATATATATATATGTATATATATATATATATGTATATATATATATATATGTATATATATATATATATGTATATATATACACACACACACGTAACATACAATATAACATATGTATATATATATTCAAACTTGATATTATATGCTAAGCTAGAACTACATGCTAGAATGAATAATTATACGTTTCCCCGGCAACGGCGCCAAAATTTGATATGTGTCGTTACCGCACTCAAATTAATAATTTATAACTTTACTCTCATCACACTAACGATCTTAAAAATTACGTAGCATAGTACAAGTAAGGGTCGATCCCACGGAGAGACGATTTATTCATTAACTAGTCCACTATATATATATATATGTGGACATGACATAGGTCCACCCCGACGCGGCCACGCGCGGGTTTGGGGAGGCGAATGAATCTTCATATGAGATGGATCGAATTGAAATTTAAATCGAAGTGGAGTCACCACCGAACTTTGTGGGGGTTCGGACCCATTCGAACCCACTCTATATCTTAGTGGGCCATGCACAAAGTACGGCCCATTCGGATGTCAGAGTTTATTGGGTTCGTCCCTTTGCATTTGATACCGATACAGACATTATCGGATACCGTGTATTGAATGACTCTCGTGTGCCAATGGATTCGGATATCCGGAAACCATGGTTCTGAGTAAGGGGTGAGGGTACGTGTTGAGAAGTTCACAACGAACACCCAACCCCGCCCGCACTTAGCGGCCTCTACTAAGAAATCACTTGACTTTCGAATACGCACGTTAGTAATACGATGAGATGATATGCAAATAACGTTTTGACTAAACATGCGAAAATTAGGATAAGTTGCTACGTCGATTTAATGCATCTAAAATTAACATCAAAGTTGTATTTAGCATCCGAGATTCATTTTAGTACAATAAAACAAATAACGAAAATAAAATGCCAAAAATAGAAACAAACGTGTTAGTAACGGTTTGCAACAATATATAACGATATAGAATGATGTAGAATCCCATGATGCATGGTTTTGAAAAGTAGTAAATCACGTGATAGACTTGACACGCGTTGACCGAAGTCATAAAAAATATTATCGAGACTCGAAAGGCGTTGTTGGACTCACGGTTTTGTCGTGATAAAGGTTACTCGATCAAGTCATTGAGGGACTCGACCGAGTGGACCTCGGAAAAAGTTTATGTCCCGGATTTGAGATGTCATCCGACCGAGTCATGGAGGGACTCGAGCGAGTGAGCAACCACTCGATCGAGTCATTGCGAGACTCGACCGAGTGGTTCTCAAAGAACCTTTTGCCTCTGTTTTTGGGGTGCCACTCGATCGAGTGGGCTAGGCACTCGATCGAGTGCCCCCTGTACGAACTAGGGTTCGTTTGGCAATTTGTTATCGATTTCGAAATTGCTTTTTCATTTTGAAAGATTGCTAATTTCGTTGAATCGGGCAGAAATATTGTATGATTTGTGCTAGATTCGGATTTTGATACTCGTCGTATCCGATATTTGATTATTGAATCAATATCGAATATTTAGAGCGAAATCTAGAAAATATGTTGTAAGTCGTTTAGATTAAACTAAACGAAATAAATTATCTCCGCGTTTATAGTGTCGTAATTAATTCTTTCGAATTATGTGACAACTAGTTTTAGCATCAACGAATTCGTATTATTTAGATTTATTGACTAATTCGTTTAGATACGACATCCAACTATTGAGTTGTGTAGACACCCGCATTTTGCCTGCTAGTGTCTATAGCAGTTCCCGACAAAACACCCGATGATGATCGGACGTCAACGTGACTTAATATGCTCGAATACGGACTCGGAATCAATAGTATCCGATGTGGGCATTTAGCGGAGTGCAAATCTCTCAAAACCGACCTCAAATTCAGGCCCAGTGGGTCATTCCGAGTCAAATGAGACTAATTTGGGCCAAAACCGACACCAAGAATAAATCTCGTATTTTGGCGACCGGGTCAAAACCCGGTCAAAGACGAAACCATCTCACAAATCAGCCAAATACATTCTCGAAAACTGGCGCACAAATCAAAATTCAAAAAATCAATCAAATCAAATCAAGGTCAATCCTTCCCAAAATAGCTCGATCCTAATTGATCCACTCGATCGAGTGGATAGACCCACTCGGTCGAGTGGAGCGTCAACAGCTGAACCAAGCCCGTTTTGAAGGGCACTCGATCGAGTGCACTAGGGCCACTCGATCGAGTGACCCTAGGTCGGGGAGTGAAGCCTATAAATACCCTCTTAACCCCATTCATTTCACAAGCTTTTTCCATGCATTCTTAGTCTACATTTCTACCATAATCCTACCATACTACACTACACTACAAGCCCTTAGCAACCCTAAGCAATACACATAAAAACCGAGTCCTTTGTCCCTCGAAAACCGACGAATCATCCATTACACATACACATACACATACAATCAAAACCCCGAGATCAAAACTCGTCAAAGACCCGAGAGCATCCTCTCCCTAACCATACACACCCTAACTCACCCTACATATCTCGACACTCCCGCGCTCACGCCGCTATTACGAGTCCGTTTCCGAGGCCATTAAGCATGTAGGTTGAGGGTGTAATTCAAATCTCGTTTCTTTTTCTCCCTTATCTTTTTACCGTATATATATATATATATATATGTATTTATTATTATTACTATTACTAACTGCTAACACTAACCTTTAATTTTGTGCATACTAACTTTTTATTTATTCTTGTATACTAAAATTTTATTTATGTATTCTAACACTAACTTTCATTTTTGTATACTAACACTTTAATTCCGTATTCTAACATCTAACATTATTATACCGTGTATATATACATACTAGTATTAAAATCTCGGTTTCGAATACGTTTAACTATGACGATCGCCTAAAGTCCATCTAATTCCTTTACGAGTAATGACGGAGGTGGCGCCCTTTCGAGGAGCGCCGCCCCAATGTGCTCAAGGACGTGATTTGATCGTGATCGGTCATAGTTGAACGTATTTGATCCCATTTCCAAGATTAGTGCGGAACCCGTTGACACGAAAACCGACATCACATAATCCAAAAGGATTGGTTTCGATGTCGTGACGTGGAGGGATGCAATTTCGTCACTAATTCAAAATTTCTAATTTAAACGATAACGTTTTCATAATAATCCGATAACGGTGTTATAATCGCATGCATACACGATTATAGCACCGGAAGCCGAATTAAATTCAAATCGTGCAATATTTGTATTTAATTTAGCCGACCATCGATTTTGGAACATAAAAGCAAAACGAGCCATGCCTCGTACAGGGGACACTCGACCGAGTACATAGGCTACTCGATCGAGTAGCACCCAAAAATCTGGACAGTAGCTTCTTTAAAGACGCACTCGACCGAGTCAGACCATGACTCGAACGAGTGGGTCCTGTAGCCCCGAAAACCGAGAGCTCTAATGCAAACATTCGAGCCTCGTCATTTTTTTACGACTTTTAGTCGACACGTGCATAATCATCAATCACGTAATCCTAATTTTTCAAAACTCATGCATGTCACGACACCTAAAACGATTTTGATCGACGGTCTCGCACTATTAATTTTATGTCGACGACTCTTTAGTCTTATCCGACACATAATTAATTTAGAATCCATTTCTCGAGGTGATAAGTCGGGACAAGGCATCGAGGTTCGAGATCGGGTTAGCACCACACCTAGGTCTCGAACCTCCGTCCTTTGATTAATATGCAATATAATGCGTAATTAATTAAGGTTCGTCCGTCTAACTAATTCACGATCTAGTGTGCATTTATTGTATACGGGTCTTTGTCGAGTCGTGTATTTATTCATCGCTCTTCTTATTTAATTCAATTATTCTATTTTATTGCTCGTTGTATTGTGAATTCCGGGTTGTATTCCGCCCGTGTAATTTGTAATTTATTTACGAGTTTTCTATTTTCGATGTTTGCCATTTATTTATTTAAATGAACATCACATGCTAAATTACTTTGACGTGAATCAAGATGCATTAAATGACGTAGCAAATCAATAATTCACATGCTTAGCCCAAAAATGCTGTTTGCATATCATTTAGTCGTTTTACTAGCGCGCGTACACGAACACGAACGATGTCTTAGTAAAGGCCGCCATGTGCGGGCGGGGTTGGGTGTCCTTAGTGGGCTTCCCAACACGTACCCTCACCCCTTACTCAGAACCTTGGGTTTCCGGATGTCCGAAACCCTTGGCGCACGAGAGTCATTTTACATACGAAAGCCGGTGTAAACGGTATCGGTATAACAATGCAAAGGGACGAGCCCCATAAACTCTGAAATCGAAGTGGGCTTACTTTGTGTGTAGCCCATGACGACATAGAGTGGCCTCGTATGGTTCCGAATAACCACAAAATTCGGTGGCGACTCCATTTTGACTTAAATTTCGAACCCGAGAACAATCTTACCACGAGATTCATTCGCCTACCCAAACCCGCGCGTGGCCGCGTCGGGGTGGACCTACGTCATGTCCACAATTTGGCGACTCCGCTGGGGATACCTGATGTACCACATGTCATCGGGGTTCCTAGGGTAAGACTCGAAGAGAAATCGTTTGTAGATTAATGTGCACGCATTAGTTTAATGATTCATGCATAACCCAAATTTGCCCGGGCCGGTTACTTGTGACCGACGTCCCACTATACCACGGTGCATTCCTACATGGGTGCGCTAAAGACATCGATGGTGGAACTCGTCTCGGTTTCGCGGCATGTCCTAAGACCAACTCGGCTTAGGGAGTCCGTCCATCACACGAGAAAGCCATCGTTGTTGGTATAGACCCTATTTTGACCGACCGAGACTTAGCGTAAAGCATACATGAGCGTCGTTATAATGCTTGTTTGACTACATGCTACTTGGTTTCCGTGTCATTTTTCAAAAAACCGTCATTTCAAAAATGCATCTTTCAAAAAATACCAAATTAAGAAAAACCCGAAATACTGTCCGTTTCGGGACCCGTCTTTTCAAAATATCCAATTTCAAAAAACTCGGAATGCTGCCGAAAATTAGACTTACGATTTGACTCAAAACAAGCTTTTTTAGCCGGCATGCTATCCATTTCAATTCGAATTTCCGATCCACCATTCGATTTTCGAATTTTCAAAATTCAATTTCAATTTTCAAATCTTCGTGATGCCATTCGCGATTTTCAAATCCTCGAGATTCCATTCTCGATTTTCAAATATTCAAGATGTCGTTTTCGATTCTCAAATCTTCGGGATCTCATTTTCAATTTTCAAATTTTCGGAAATTTATTTTCGATATTCAAATTTTCAAATTTTCAAAAATTCAACTTTTCAAAAAACCGGTCCTGTCGACATGCTGCCAATTTCAAAAAAACGGGACCGTCTCCCAATTTTTCAAAACGCGAAATTACTCGCAACCATTCCAACATTTCAAAATGCCCGGTCCTATTGGCCCACTACCAATTTCAGGACCGTCCTCTCAATTTTCAAAATTCAATCATTTTTCAAAACCTTCCGATTATAGGACCTACCGTAATCCGTGTGTCGGGTCTTTTTTATGATTTGTCGAAGGTCGTTAGCGTCGAAACTCCGTCGATCCTACATCACGGGTTTCTTCCCCATCCTAGTCCGCCTTTTTCTAAAGGCACAACCGACCAACACGAGTCATACACTCGTAAATGGAAGGTTCATAAACACTCGAGTCCTAACTAGAAAGTCACACGCAATTTTCCCTCCGACAAGACGGTCCCCACGACCTTTCCTAAGGGAATTTTGCCCGTCTTTCAATCAGTTAGTCGAGTCATCCCAATTCAAAAATCCTTTAACTTAAGGGTCTCCCTTAATCACAGGGTCATCCTTATTCAAGTCAAGTCAAGGGTCTCTAGCGTCGAAACTCCGCCGATCTTACATCGCAAGTTTCTTCCCTTACCCGTCTGCCTTCATCAAGGCCAAGTCAACCTTTTACAAGGCATAGGCCTATAACAAAAGGTTCGTGATCCTTACATCTAAGGGTCACTCGTCCATCACTCGAGTCTTAGCAAAACCTGCAATCTCACTCAGGGGCTACCCTTCAGCAGAGCGGTCAATCACGGTTGCTCTAAGGGTCATGTCTTACACGTGTTGTCTCACGTACCCCACTTTTGAGTCACTTAGATGTCACACCATCTGAGTCCTATCAGAGTCCTCGGTCTCACTCGGGGGCTACCCTTTAGCAGAGCGATCAATCACGGTTGCTCTAAGGGTCATGTCCTACACGTGTTGTCTCACGCGTGCCATTTTCGAGTCACTTAGATGCCACCCCATCTGAGTCCTATAGAGTCTTTTGCGTCGCTCGGGGGCTATCCTCCAACCGACCAGTCAAACACGGTCACCCTAAGGAGTACCTTACGTTCATCATACACCGGCGTCCTTATAATGCCTTCTTCGAGTCGTACCTATGCTACGAACACTCGAGTCTCCTAAAGGTTTAGGTCGCCACAGTGGGTCCGAACACGTGACGCGGCCAAACACGGTCGCCCCATTTTCAGACTCATCCTCGTGGCTCAGATCTCATGGTCGAGTTCGAGCCAGGGTCGTTACCTCGTCTAGGTCAATGTTCGAGTATCCCGGTCCAAGAGTCTTTGTCATCCCGTCACCCCGGGCCGTGTCTAGTTTGACTCCCTCTCTTGCATTCGCGCAAAGTCGAGTTTAGGCGAGTCGTGGCACCTGTCGTTTTCTCCAATCAAAGACTTTACCAAAAAAAAAGAAACAACCAACCGAGCGTCCGTAAGTCCGGATTTGATTCGAGTCTAAGTCTGAGTCCGAGTCTAGGATACCCTACATCCTCATTTCCAAATCAGAGTCAGAGTCTTTTGCATTCTGTCCTCTTTTCAAAATTCAACAAAAAAATCAGCTTTCAATATTCTATCTCTACTATACACTTTCCTCATGTGTTTCCGAGAACATGATGAACACCATCATCATACACTGTAAGCACACGCACGTGACTATTATAGGCACATCTATAATGACTGCAGGAACTGAGGCCCGTGTTTTCCCTTACCTGTTCCATGTCTGGCATAGACAGCCACATAACTACCCTTAGCAGGAGCGGTATCGAATCCTATGACAAATCTAGGTAGTCTCCTAGTTTGGGTTCAAGACGGGAGACAAGCCCATTTCCCACAATAAATACCCCTCCAATAAAACTGACCAATCCCTATCTTAGGCGTTAGTCTGACTTGATGCCAAAAATACCCAACTCGGGACGATGCTCCCACTATGCCTGCTCGAAATTATGATGACAATACCGAGATCCAAACCACCATGCTTACCATAGAGTACTCCACCGCGAGTTGCACTCACACAAACACCAACTAGGCTCACACCTTACAAGGGTTTAACTCCACAAGCCAAATCCAACCGATGGGCCCACCCCCATATCCACCCTCAACACCATAGGAGGGCAGCCGTAAAAAAAAAAAAAAAAAAAAAAAAAAAAACCTGGACAAAAAAAAATCAATCAAAAGTCCAAGAAAAAAGCAAAAGGCCCAAAACAAAAGAGCTGGCCATCAAAAAAGAACTCTCAGCATCCCCCGACCAGATACGGTCAATCCCACGACCGGGGCTAAGAGGTCAACCCAAAAAAAAACAAAAAATTCAAATACCCATGACCGTGGTCAAATGGTCAACGCAAGTGAAAGCTCCTTGACCGGGGTACGGTCAATTCAAAATTATCGATGCCCATACCATCAAATAGGGGAGAGACAATCAAGCTGGTTAGCTAACACCACATTTAGCCTCCCCATATTACAACCCTCAAGACCTTCCCGAGACCTAGGCTAAGAGACAGCCCAAAATTTTGAGGATTCAAGCTCCATAGGATACACCCTAACCATTAGGGCCAGACATGGAAATCAGATCCCACATTATCAAACTTATCCTGATCGAAGTTCGAGTCATTTTTACTCGACTTCCCCCTTTCCTACCACATTGCAATACCTTACCCTCGAAGCCTTAGCTCCACATAATCGAGCTCCAGATTTCGAATCAGCAAAGCCACTTGCGACCTAGCTCCACATTTCTAAAAACATCCAAACCAGTTACCAACCCCAAACACGGGAACTCAACCTGCGGTCGGCACTGAACATGCCCAAATAGTTCACACCATCTCTGGGGGCTACCCCGGAGAACGCTCACAGTCACAGGATCAACATCCTAACTGTTCTACCCCTTTGATCAAGACATCATCGGGAACACACCTAGCCTACACCGTCGCTATGGCTAGTCACACACAAAGCCCTAATAAACTAGGCACCATAATAATATCTTCCAATCCACTGAACTACTGCTTGGTTTGATTTCACTACACGTGAATACGTAGGCAGCCTTTCAACAAAGGCACAACCACCCACATTGACACAAGTTCAAAAAAAAAGCACCGTCATTCCGGTCACGACACTGTCATGTTCTCAGCAGTTAGTGTTGTCGTCCTGGGGGCTTCTCTTAGGCAGAAGACCTTCATCCACTCACATAATCCAAATGACTTTAAAAAAAACTAGCCTCCTTTCTTTAGTGTGTCCTAGCACTCGGCATATTCAAAGACAAGAATCCGTCAGGGACTCGAAGGAACACCTACTTTGGGAATGTATCCCAAAACACAAAAATTCAAAGAGCACTAGTCTACGGCATTGCTACTGCTAAGCCTTGTCCTGCAGGAACAATCTCATTACAGACTACTGCAATTCCCCTGTACCGGATCCTTCCCAGTTTGAAGTTTGACCGTGTTGCCACTCGCCTAGGCCACGGAATAGCGCAACTTGAGAGTCTTGTCATCTTAGGTGGCCCACCCCCCTACCGAGTCACAGTCCAACCCCTTCGGGATTCCAAGTCGTGTCTGTCAACTCGTCTTGTCACGTCCAGAGGCGAGTCTGTCGGTATGTCTCTCTTTTCAAATCCTTGCTTTGAAATTTGCAAAACTTAGCCATTTGAGAAAATCCTTTTCGACAAGTCAAATTTCGGTCTATTTAAACTGCAAAATTCTTTTCTACCCCTTTCAATTTTGAAAACCTATCTCCTAGCACGTGAGTTGCTTTCAGGACTTCGATTTCAAAATGAAGCAAAAATCATTTTCCCCAGCGCAAACTAGTCTATAGATGCTAACTGCATTTCCTATGTGCTATCTTGCTATATACTATGCCTGCTATTTCTGCCTATGTATCTAACATTTCAGGTACCATCTAGTGCTTCCCAACGGAACATCAAAAGCGGTGTTTCTCCTGAAATGCTACATACAAGTTGTCATGTGTCGGCATACGGGTACACCCAAGACTTCAGAAGCAAGTCCCCGCGCAGCTACTTTACTCCCCAGCACGAGTCAGTGTTTTGCCTATGTGTTACATACAAGTTGTTATGTGTCAGCATACAGGTACACCCCAGACTTCAGAAGCAAGCCTCCGCGAAACTTTTAAATTCCCCAACGAAGTCCATATTTCCTTCGGAATGCTACATCCCAAATGTGATGTGTCGGCATACGGGTACACCTACTCCCCAAAAAGGCAAGTTTCACTCCCCACGGAGCATCATCATCAGCTCAGGTACGACTCAAGGCTTCAAAAGCAAGCCCATACAGCTCACATATTTCCCCAGCGGAACGCCCGAGGCGGCATTTTCCCCGAAATGGTACGGGATGGGCCCACATATAGGCACGCCCAGGACTTATGCTACAAGTCTGACTCCCCGCGGAGCTGTCATCATCAGGACAGGTATGACCCTCTGCTTATGGCTGGCGAGCCCTTCACGCAAGTCTACTGGACTATAAACGACCCGACCGGAAGGCTGCCAGGTCGTAATCCTCGATTGGCCTGGTAGCTACTCTGACTTTCGCCTTGTCCAAGCCTCAATCAGAGTGGGGGCTCTGTAGACACCCGCATTTTGCCTGCTAGTGTCTATAGCAGTTCCCGACAAAACACCCGATGATGATCGGACGTCAACGTGACTTAATATGCTCGAATACGGACTCGGAATCAATAGTATCCGACGTGGGCATTTAGCGGAGTGCAAATCTCTCAAAACCGACCTCAAATTCAGGCCCAGTGGGTCATTCCGAGTCAAATGAGACTAATTTGGGCCAAAACCGACATCAAGAATAAATCACGTCTTTTGGCGACCGGGTCAAAACCCGGTCAAAGACGAAACCATCTCACAAATCAGCCAAATACATTCTCGAAAACTGGCGCACAAATCAAAATTCAAAAAATCAATCAAATCAAATCAAGGTCAATCCTTCCCAAAATAGCTCGATCCTAATTGATCCACTCGATCGAGTGGATAGACCCACTCGGTCGAGTGGAGCGTCAACAGCTGAACCGGGCCCGTTTTGAAGGGCACTCGATCGAGTGCACTAGGGCCACTCGATCGAGTGACCCTAGGTCGGGGGGTGAAGCCTATAAATACCCTCTTAACCCCATTCATTTCACAAGCTTTTTCCATGCATTCTTAGTCTACATTTCTAACATAATCCTACCATACTACACTACACTACAAGCCCTTAGCAACCCTAAGCAATACACATAAAAACCGAGTCCTTTGTCCCTCGAAAACCGACGAATCATCCATTACACATACAAATACACATACAATCAAAACCCCGAGATCAAAACTCGTCAAAGACCCGAGAGCATCCTCTCCCTAACCATACACACCCTAACTCACCCTACATATCTCGACACTCCCGCGCTCACGCCGCTATTACGAGTCCGTTTCCGAGGCCATTAAGCATGTAGGTTGAGGGTGTAATTCAAACCCCGTTTCTTTTTCTCCCTTATCTTTTTACCGTATATATATGTATTTATTATTATTATTATTACTAACCGCTAACACTAACCTTTAATTTTGTGCATACTAACTTTTTATTTATTCTTGTATACTAACATTTTATTTATGTATTCTAACACTAACTTTCATTTGTGTATACTAACACTTTAATTTCGTATTCTAACATCTAACATTATTATACCGTGTATATATACATACTAGTATTAAAATCTCGGTTTCGAATACGTTTAACTATGACGATCGCCTAAAGTCCATCTAATTCCTTTACGAGTAATGACGGAGGTGGCGCCCTTTCGAGGAGCGCCGCCCCAATGTGGTCAAGGACCTGATGTGATCGTGATCGGTCATAGTTGAACGTATTTGATCCCATTTCCAAGATTAGTGCGGAACCCGTTGACACGAAAACCGACATCACATAATCCAAAAGGATTGGTTTCGATGTCGTGACGTAGAGGGATGCAATTTCGTCACTAATTCAAAATTTCTAATTTAAACGATAACGTTTTCATAAAAATCCGATAACGGTGTTATAATCGCATGCATACACGATTATAGCACCGGAAGCCGAATTAAATTCAAATCGTGCAATATTTGTATTTAATTTAGCCGACCATTGATTTTGGAACATAAAAGCAAAACGAGCCATGCCTCGTACAGGGGACACTCGACCGAGTACATAGGCTACTCGATCGAGTAGCACCCAAAAATCTGGACAGTAGCTTCTTTAAAGACGCACTCGACCGAGTCAGACCATGACTCGATCGAGTGGGTCCTGTAGCCCAGAAAACCGAGAGCTCTAATGCAAACATTCGAGCCTTGTCATTTTTTTACGACTTTTAGTCGACACGTGCATAATCATCAATCACGTAATCCTAATTTTTCAAAACTCATGCATGTCACGACACCTAAAACGATTTTGATCGACGGTCTCGCACTATTAATTTTATGTCGACGACTCTTTAGTCGTATCCGACACATAATTAATTTAGACTCCATTTCTCGAAGTGATAAGTCGGGACAAGGCATCGAGGTTCGAGATCGGGTTAACACCACACCTAGGTCTCGAACCTTCGTCCTTTGATTAATATGCAATATAATGCGTAATTAATTAAGGTTCGTCCGTCTAACTAATTCACGATCTAGTGTGCATTTATTGTATACGGGTCTTTGTCGAGTCGTGTATTTATTCATCGCTCTTCTTATTTAATTCAATTATTCTATTTTATTGCTGGTTGTATTGTGAATTCCGGGTTGTATTCCCCCCGTGTAATTTGTAATTTATTTACGAGTTTTCTATTTTCGATGTTTGCCATTTATTTATTTAAATGAACATCACATGCTAAATCACTTTGACGTGAATCAAGATGCATTAATTGACGTAGCAAATCAATAATTCACATGCTTAGCCCAAAAACGCTGTTTGCATATCATTTAGTCGTTTTACTAGCGCGCGTACACGAACACGAACGATGTCTTAGTAAAGGCCGCCATGTGCGGGCGGGGTTGGGTGTCCTTAGTGGGCTTCCCAACACGTACCCTCACCCCTTACTCAGAACCTTTGGTTTCCGGATGTCCGAAACCCTTGGCGCACGAGAGTCATTTTATATACGAAAGCCGGTGTAAACGGTATCGGTATAACAATGCAAAGGGACGAGCCCCATAAACTCTGAAATCGAAGTGGGCTTACTTTGTGTGTAGCCCATGACGACATAGAGTGGGCTCGTATGGTTCCGAATAACCACAAAATTCGGTGGCGACTCCATTTTGACTTAAATTTCGAACCCGAGAACAATCTTACCACGAGATTCATTCGCCTACCCAAACCCGCGCGTGGCCGCGTCGGGGTGGACCTACATCATGTCCACAAGTTGGTATCGAATCTAATGAATGACGCTTTATATTCGTTTAAATGAAAAAATCGATTTGATTCCCTCCGCATCTCGGCATCGTAATGAATCCTTGCAGATTATGTGATGTTGGATCTGCATCAACGGGTTTTGACCCAACTTAAATAAAAGCGCGTGATTTGAAATAGTTTTAGAAAATCGATGAATATGATGTTTAAAGACGAGAACGATGATGCAACAATGAAACGTGACCGACGACGCGACAAAATAGAAAAACGTTATTGTTGACGTTGACTCGCTTCAACGATCAAGCGTTCGGGGCGTCGGGATAAGCGACCGGCAACATCGGGTGCAACACCCTTGTATATTCGGATTTCCTTATCCCGTCATCCTTCGCGCTCGACACGAATTAGCGAGCTATTTAATGTTTTAATACTAGTAATATTATCGATATTAGAAAAAAAAAAGGAAGACTAGAGGAAGGAGAAGAAGACGAACGAGAAAACAAAAGAAAGAAAGAGAAGAAATCGGGTTGTTTTGCACCCTCAACCTACATGTTTCGTATTCTTGGTATGTAACTCGTCTAGTGGTGGCTTGAGCACGGGAGTATCGAGATTTATGTAGATGGAGTTATGGTGGTTTAGGGTTTGTAAGTTGCTAGGGTTTAAGGTTGAAGATGAGTAATTAGGGTTGTAAAAGGTGTCAAGAAGATCCTTGAATTGTGTTGCAAGGGGATGTATATATAGGCATGCTCTATCACCGAACTAGGACTACTCGACCGAGTGCCCTGCTGACTTGATCTAGTTGCCCAAAGCAGACGCACACGGGTCTGTTGAGGGCCCACTCGATCGAGTGGGCTGACACTCGATTGAGTGGGTCAGCTGGAGCGAAGGCGCCCGAATTTTTGACCTTGGATTGGGTATTTTTGTAGAACTTGTATTTGAGTTGGACTTTTGATGTTTGCATGGCTATTTTTGTGTTCTCGGAAACGGCTTTGACCGGGGTTTGACCCGGTCGCTAAAAGTCGGTTTTATTTCCGGTGTCGGGTTTGACCCAAATTAGTCTTATTTGATTGGAAACGACCCGCTGGGCCTGAATTTGAGGTCGGTTTTGTCAGATTTGTACTTCGTAAAAAGCCCAAGCCATAAACTAACGGTTTCGAGCCCAAATCCGAGCGCGTGGAACCATGTTTGCGTCCGATCATCATCGGGTGTTTTTTGGAAACTGCTATAGACACCTAGCGGCCAAATGTGGGTGTCTACAGAGCTCCCACTCTGACTGAGGCTTGGACAAGGCGATTGTCAGAGTAGCTACCAGGCCAATCAAGAATTAAGACCTGGTAGACTTCCGGTCGGGTCGTTTATAGTCCATTAGACTTGCGTGAAAGGGTCCGCCGGCCATAAGATAGTAATCATACCTGAGTTCTGTTTTCTGGAGAAGCTCCGTGGGACTTGTTATTTATGCCCTGGATGTATCTGTATGCGGATACATCCCGTCTTGGAGCTGAGTTGCGTGAAAGGGTCCGCCGGCCATAAGATAGTAATCATATCTGAGTTCTGTTGTCTGGAGAAGCTCCGTGGGACTTGTTATTTAAGCCATGGATGTATCTGTATGCGGATACATCTCGTCTTGGAGCTGAGCGGGAGATTGCCTAAGAAGGTCTGGGTGTGTCCGTTTGCAGACACATCCCATCTCAGAACTATGCGGGACCTTGCCTAAGAAGCCCTGGGTGTGTCCATTTGCAGACACATCTCGATCCGAAATTACGCGGGAGCTTGCCTAAGAAGCCCTGGGTGTGTCCGTTTGCAGACACATCCCAACTCAGAATTATGCGAGAAATTGGACTTGTTGTATAAGTCCTGGGTGCGCCTATATATGGGCCCATCCCGTGCTATTTCGGGAAAATGCCGCCTTGGGCTTTTCGCTGGGGAGATATGTAAGTTGCGCAGACGCTGGGGAATAAAAAAACTTGATGTTCCTTTGGGAAGCCAAGCTGGTACCTGAAATTTTAGATATCTAGACAGAAATAGCAAATATAGCAGATACATACAGGATATGCAGTTAGCATCTATCGATTGACTTGCGCTGGGGAAAATGATTTTTGCTTCATTTTGAAATCGAAGTCCTAAAGGCAAATCACGTGCTAGGAGATAGGTTTTAAAAATTGAAAGGGGTAGAAAAGAAATTTGCAGTTTAAATAGACCGAACTTTGACCTTGTCGAAAAGGATTTTCTCAAATGGATAAGTTTTGCAAATTTTAAAATGAGAATTTGAAGAGAGAGGCCTACCGACAGACTCAACTCTGGACGTGACTGGACGAGTTGACAGACACGACTGGACTCTCGAGGGGTTGGACCGTGACTCGGTAGGGGGGTGGGCAACCTAACAAGACTCTTAAATTGCACTATTCCGTAGTCTAGGCGAGTGGCAACATGGTCGAACATCGAAATGGGATAGATATGCTAAAGGGGGATTGCAGTAGTCCGTAATGAGATTGTTTCTGCAGAACTTAGCGGTAGCAATACTATGGTCTAGCGCTTCTTTGGATTTTTGGTTTTGGGGTACAGTCCCAAAGTGGGTATTACTTCGAGCTGAGTACTAGGACACACTATAGAAAGGTGGCTAGATTTTGAAAGTATTTTGGATTTTTGAGAGTGGATGGGGAACTTCTGCCTAGGAGAAGCCCTCAGGACGACAAGGCTAGCTGCGGAGAACATGACAGTGTCGTGCCCGGAATGATAGTGCTTTCTTATTGTGTGTAAATGTGGGTAGTTGTGCCTCCGTTGAAAGGATGCCTACGTATTCACCTGCGGTGAAATCAAACCAAGCCGTAGTTCAGTGATTGAAAGATATATTATGGTGCCTAGTTTATTAGGGCTTTGTGTGTAACTAGCCATATTGACGGTGTAGGCTAGGTGCATTCCCAATGATGTCTTGATCAAAGGGCTAGGATGGTTAGGATGTTCATCCTGTGACTGTGGACGTTCTCCGGGATAGCCCCCAGAGGTGGTGTGAACTATTTGGGCATGTTCTATGCCGACCGCCGGTTGAGTTCCCGTGTTTGGGGCTGGTAACTGGTTTCGATGTTTTTGGAAATGTGGTGCTAGGTCGTAAATGGATTTGATGATTCGAAATCTGGAGCTCGATTTTGTGGAGCTAAGGCTTCGAGGGTAAGGTATTACAATATGGTAGGAAAGGAGGGAAATCGAGTAAAAATGACTCGAGCTTCGATCGGGGTTGGTTGATAATGCGGGATCTGATTTCCATGTTTGGCCCTAATGGTTAGGGTGTATCCTATGGAGCTTAAATTCTCAAAATTTTGGGCTGTCTCTTAGCCTAGGTCTCGGGAAGGTTCTGAGGGTTGTAATGTGGGAAGGCTAGATGTGGTGTTGGCTGACAAGCTTGATTGTTTCTCCCCCTATTTGATGGTATGGACATTGATAATTTTTTAATTGACCGTACCCCGGTCAAAGGACTTTCACTTGGGTTGACCGTTGACCACAGTCATGGGTTTTTTGAATTCTTTTGGTTGACCTCTTGGCCCCGGTCTAGTTGACCGTTTAACCTTGGTCATGTATGTCTCTTCTTTGATGATGGCCTGCTTTTTTGTTTTGGCCTTCTGCTTTTTTCTTGGACTTTTGATTTTTTTGTCCAGTTTTTTTTTCTTTTTTTTCTCTGTTAGTGAGAGTGACACCTAAGGTAGGGATTGGTTGATCTTATTGGATGGGTGTTTATTGTGGGAAATGGGCTTGCCTCCCGTCTTGAACCCAAACTAGGAGACTACCTCGATTTGTCATAGGATTTGACACCGCTCCCTAGGGGTAGTTATGTGGCTTTCTATATCAGACATGGAACAGGTAAAGGAAAACACGGGTCTCAATTTCCTGCAATCATTATAGATGCGCCTGTAATAGTCACGTGCATGTGCTCACAGTGTATGACTGTGTTTATCATGTTCTCGGAAACACATAAGGAAAGTATATATGAGAAATAGAAAAGCTGATTTTATTGAATTTTGAAAAAGAGGACAGAATACTACTGACTCTGACTCTGACTTTGACTTTGGAAGAAATAGCACATCCTAGACTCGGACTCAGTTTCGGACTTAAATCAAATCCGGACTCTTGGACGATGTTGTCATTAGTCGTCAGCTTCTAAGGACTCGAGTTGATGTCCAGTATAGCCTTCAGTAGAAGCTTCACCCAGATATTCATTATGTCGAAGATCGTCTTCAATCCTAATGCCCATTTCGGTAAGCACCGCAAAGTTTGAAATGCCGACATACCTAAAATGAACGTGGTAGGAAGGTAGGAGGTTGTTGATGAAGGCCTCCACTAAAGTTTTCTCGTTGGGCTTGTCTACCAACTTCACACTTTCGGCCCTCCACCTTTGAAGGTACTTGGTGAAACCTTCTTTGGGCTCTTGGGCCATAACCTCCAGAGTACGCATCGTAGTCTGGATCTCGGTACTATCAGCGTAATTCCGAGGGAACTCTGTTGCCACATCATCCCAAGTCTTGTACTTCTTGGAATCGAGTCTGTAGTACCAGGCTTTCGGGTGCTTCTCGAAGGAAGAAGCAAACAAGTGCTTGAACATGGTGGATTTCACCCCCTTGATACCCATGAACTCCTTGAAAGCCCGAATGTGATGAACCGGGTCTTCAGTACCCTCAAACATCGCAAACATCGGTATGCCAGTAAGGTTGAGGTTGGCCGGTAGCTCGTCATTCAGAGGTGAATAGGCACGGGCATTTTCCGTGTGGATGGTGTTGTTTGTCGACAAGTGGACCTATTCATCTACTTTGCGAACTGCGCTGACCAGTTCAGCCAAAGGCCTATTAGTCTCAACCCCACCATTAGGAGTCCCTTGTTCTATGGCGCTCAAACGGGTGGCAATGGCGGTTTGATCGGTCCTGATGGCTGTCAGTTGGGCCTCCATCTTAGCCAGTGAGGCGGTCAATTTGTTCAAAGCTTCTTGCATATTGTGCTTACGTCTGGTTACCGGTGGCCCGTTTGTAAGAATACCACGTAATCAAGAAAGTTGCTTCGGAACTCAAATACACCAAGGCATAGGAAATAGCGCGGGAGGAGAGACGACTCCAGTTTGACTCGGGTTAGACTCTCCTAAGGCAAATGTGTAGGGTGCGATTCTCGGAGTGACTGTGATTAATCACTCTGTCGGAGAATAGCCTCAGGTGAGACCAAGGACTTTGATAGGACTTAGATGGTGCGACATCTAAGTGAATCAAAAGCGAGGTACGTGAGACACGTGTAAGACATGACCCTTAGAGCAATCGTGATTGATCGCCCTGCTGAAGGGTAGCCCCCGAGTAGGATTGAAAATTTTGTTAAGACTCGAGTGTTGGACGAGTGACCCTTAGACGTAAGGATCACGAACCTTTTTTTGTAGGGTTATGCCTTGTAAAAGGTTGACTCGGCCTCGAGAAAAGGCAGACGGGGTAAGGGAAGAAACTTGCGATGTAAGATCGGCAGAGTTTCGACGCTAAGGACCCTCGACTTGAATTGAAAAAGGATAGATCCTGTGATTAGGGTAGACCCTTAAGTTAAAGAAGTTTTGAATTGGGATGACTCGACTAACAGATTGAAAGGTGGGCGAAATTCCCTTAGGAAAGGTCGTGGGGACCGTCCTGCCAGAGGGAAAGGTCGCGTGGGACTTTCTAGTTTGGACTCGAGTGTGTATGTAATCCCCTAGAAAAATCTAACGCGATACAGTGGCGGAAACACTGTAGAGTCGGGATTAAAACACACTGTACTATGTCTGAGTAAAATTAAAATGGTAAAGTCAA
Organism: Agrostemma githago; assembly: GCA_958450325.1. Classification (NCBI taxonomy): domain Eukaryota; kingdom Viridiplantae; phylum Streptophyta; class Magnoliopsida; order Caryophyllales; family Caryophyllaceae; genus Agrostemma; species Agrostemma githago. The sequence goes on along the minus strand of OY288254.1, from coordinate 23,439,638 downwards.
ACAATAGGCCTAAAATAAAAATGGCCAAAATTTAAAACAATCCACAAAAGGGGTTTGAACAATCCATAAGACATAATTATTAAACTAAACAAGCAGGATCCACACTGCTCGCTTGCCCATACCCGGAACACGTAAACCTACCATGTTAAAACATAACAGCCACAATCAGTGGGGAGCAACGTCAACGTTCTCCCATCCGTATAACAGGATTTTAAAACTGTAATTACTATTATAGAAAAATAGTAAGAAAACGGGAAACAGTAAAACATTATAATGAAAATAAGTTTTCAGTGCAAAACTTCACGTATCGAAACAATATAATAAAAACGAGTTTTCTGAAGAAAACATAAAACATTTGCCAACCTGCAAATCAAAATTATATCTATAATAATAAAAAATATTCAAAATGGCGTTATGGATAGGTTTAGTGTAGACGGCTAGACTTTCTCTAGGAGAATACTAAAACTAGCTTCGAGAACTTAGTTCAAACAAATCAAACCTCGATCTCTAACTAGGCTACTCAACCATAATAGGACGGCGACTTATAAATGTGTGGCCCTAGTTTAAGATAATATGCACACCCCTCTTGAGCACCATAAATACTCAGTTCAACCCGACGGCGTCTTACACTGCGAGGCACGAGTTTAAGGTCAAAATATACACACACTCCCGAACACCTTATATGCTCGGTTCAACAACCAGTGTGCCCCATAAAGACACACCAACCTTATAGTTGATGGCAAAAATGTAAATCCCAGAATATATTATTCTAAACCTCACACTTGTTCTTATTCCATAACTCCAAAACAAAGTCATTATCGATATTGAGAATAAATAATCATTATTATAACATGAAGATAAAAGGAATAAACATTTTATATTAAAAGGGAAACTTTCTATAAATAGAAATTTACTAATTTTAGAAACTTACTTAAAATAGAAATTTCGTTATAGAAAATAAGTAAGTTATTAAAATAAGTGAAATGTATAAAAATAGCATTTTTAGCGAAATTAACATTTTATTATTATCCTCATTATCGTAAATTTAATATATTTCTAAATTCGTTGCTCGAAATATAAATAAAATATAATGAGTCAATATATAGTATTTTATAAATAATTAGGAAATCGAGTTAAAACTATAAATTTTAGAAGATAGATGTTTTAAGAAAATGATATAAAACAAATCGAAATAGAAATAAAAATACGTTTTAAATATAAGAAGACTTTCCGAGTCAAATAGAATTTTACGGGTTCGAATCGATTAAACGATAAATTTGTTTTATAATAATTTTAAGAATTACGAGTTAATCGTAAAGATAAAAATACGAACAAAATTTTAATTTAATTTAATTTTATAAAATCAGGGGTGTTACAAAACAACAACCATGGCAACACTCAAGGCCTTAATCAAGGCAACTCTCATGGGTTCCAAGGGAACCATCAACAACAACAAGGGTCTGAAGGTACTCGACAAGAAAGCAAGAAAACAAAAAAGGAGCCGGTCTCCGATTCATGATTACGGTACTCCCTTAGCCTTCACCGATAATCCACACAATCCACAATCTCCCCCTCGGGATTTTGACATGCAAAAATCAATGATCGATGTGCAAAGGAGTAATCAAGAAATGCAAAGAAGCCAAATGGAGATGCTAAGAAACCAACAAGAATTCTTTGCTCATCTTCAAAGGGAGAATATAGCAAGAGATGCTCATATGAAGATGCTCGAAACCCAAATAGCTCAAGTTGCTTCGGGAAGCTCTTCAAGGCAAAAGGGGCAACTACCTCCTCAAGGTGAAACGACGAAATTTGAGCATGTGAATGCTATTACCTTGAGGAGTGGTGTATCTTATGACTCCCTCTTATTCCCTATTGAACAACAAGCAATGAAAGAAGTTGCATCTCCAACTCAAGACAATTCAAGCTTGGGAAATCCAATGGAGGAGCATGTTTTGTGGGAGATTGAGAAACCCCATGAAGACAAGCTTCCCCCACTTCAAGGAAAAGACAAAGAAAAAGGGAAAATGTCATTTAAAAAGTCCAACCCTAATGAGCAAGACAAGGTACATATCAAGTTGCCTTTCCCAACAAGGCAAATGAGAACCAAGGTGGATGTTCAATATGACAAGTTCCTAGACATTGTGAAGAAATTGGATGTGAGTGTCCCGTTTACCGAGCTACTTACCCAAATCCCAGCATATGGAAGATTCATGAAAGAAATCTTGGCTAGGAAGAGATCCGTCGACAAGGAAGAGACCATAGCGTTCACAAGAGAGGTGAGCGAGCTCATTCAAGGTTCTACACTTCCCAAGTTGAAGGATCCGGGTAGTTTCTCAATCCCGTGCACCATAGGCAACTTGAAGATTGAGAGAGCGTTATGTGATTTGGGTGCGAGTGTAAGCATCATTCCATATTCCATTTGTGAGCGACTTGGGATGAGAGAGCTCAAGTGTACTTCTATCACACTCCAAATGCCCGACCGTTCACTCAACCGACCTTTGGGGATGTTGGAAGATGTGACAATAAGAATCGGGAAGTTCTTCATTCGGGTCGACTTCCTTGTACTTGACATGCCGGAAGATGCTATCACTCCCATTATCCTTGGGCGCCCATTTCTACATACCGCCGGTGCGATGATTGATGTAAAGAATAGTAGGATCACATTTGAGCTAGGCGACGAGAAGCTCGTGTTTGACCTCAAGGGCAACACCTCGTCTACTAATGATGAGTCTTGTAATATGATCCACGCCATGAAAGACATCGATCTAGGGGATGATTCAGGTGAAAGCTTGAAGAACAACTTCTATGGAATTGAAGATGATGATTCCGAGCTTGGGGCGGATGAATGCCCATATCATGATATTGAGGACAAGTTGCAAGGCAAGAAGAAAGATGAGCCTCCCTTGGGGCCACATGAAGATAGATGAACGTTTGGGTATATACCGAAGGATCGCAAGTACAAGTTCAAGCCATTGAACTTAGTAGATCGGGATGCCCCGAGAACGTCGAGGTTAGGATGTGATGATCCTTGGAGTGCAGGTTGGTATTCCACTAGCTTGATCCAAGATTTCTCGAGAGCCTTCGATTTGTTCCTTCGTGCCCTTGATGGCGATCGAATTGGCTATAGTGTTGTTGAAAAATGATTGAAGAATGCACCATCCTTGGTTTGACGGAGTTCCAAAACAACCGTCTTATTGTATATTTTTTTTGTGTTTGTTAGCTTTGTTACACTACTACAAATGAGCACTTGGGCCACGACTGAATTCGTGGCAAAACTGCTAAATTTTCGTGGCTAAAGTATTTTGCCACGGAAATACCATACGTGGTGCAAGTGGCCATGGCAAACAAATAGCCACGGGAAAAAAAAAGCGTGGCAAGTATTGATTTTATTGCCACGGAGTCTCCCGTGGCTAGAATTAATTTTTTGCCACGGATTATCCTGTGGCTAATTATGTTTTTGGCGAAATATTTATTCCGGTGACAAAATATATAATAAATTAAATAAATTAATAACCATAAGAATTCTCTACCCCTATAGTAGTCACATCAGGTCACCCATGAGTTCTTATGGTCAGCTACCAGAAATGAAATTGAACTTTATTGATCTAATCATTGGTTTGAATTCTTTTAAAGTGGTGTTTTTTTCACAAACTACATTTACTTTTGAGTAAGTAATTTTTTTTCTCAATGATTTACATATAATGAGTAAAAAATTATTATTCCGGAAAAAAAAAGATTTTCGAAGTTGATTTTCGGACTCATGATTTCATTAATTTATCAATATTTTTATTTTAGTTTCTATTTTCCACATTCTTTTATTGCTAGTTCTTTAGATATGTTTTTTTTCTTTTCGTTATCGGTCGTTATTTTATTTCATCAGTTTTTTATCCTCATTGAGTTTCCTTTTGCCTACTTCAAGTTTTATCCGAATTTTATTTTTTCATTAAGTAAATTTTATTTTAAATTCATTTTTTTAAAATATCTTTCAAATAATATTACAGAACAGTTACCGAATTAAAAAGTTGACGATAAATTAATTTTTGACTTTCTCACTATTAGTTCTTAATTATTAGATTTTCTTACTTGTATTTGTTAATTATTTGGTTTTCTCACTTATACCTCTTTTTTTTTTGAAAACTTAATTTGACTGGTTATTGAACTTAGGCACGACTTTCTAATACATTAATCTTTCTTGCAAACCATACAACGTGAAAGACAATTAATTTAAAAAAATAATTATTGTTTTCGCAGTCAAAGTTAATTCCACAACAAAATATAGACCGATTAGAATTCTTAAATACGAGTTTAATAAAGCGGTTTTTTTCACATTGAAAATATTGTAAGAAAATCAATAATTTGGAAAAAAATCATGCTCAGTCACTTTCTTTTTAAGTTGTTTTGTCTTAAAAAGAAGCGTATTATATTACATGTGAAAAAATAAATTAATTAAGCGGTAAAAATGAAAGAGTCTTAAATAATATTAGACGTCTTAATGATAGATGATCAATCACATACTAATTTTACTTGATATGCTATGTACGCTGCATTTTAGCTAGCATATATTACACTATGTAAATGTTAGTTGTCTTTCAAAGGTCATACTTAAGATTATAAAATTTTAATAAAACATATTGTCAAATTAAGAGAAATCAATTGATTCAGAAATGATGATTAATAAAAAAATCAACAAATTAGCCAACCAAAGTTTTCTTGTATTTAATTTTACAAAAAATCTATTTTTTTCTTAAAACTAAATAAAATAATACGAATTTTTTTTATTAATAAAATATTTTCAAATTTGATATTTGTTTCTTGATATTATCTTTAGCTTTGAATTTTAATGAATTTTTTAAGATCAATATTTGACACTTGACTTAACTTGAAAGTAATTTGATTAAAGTTCGGAGAAGCATTAACCACATGCGTTTATTATATCTATGGCAAAAAAATAATTTCGCCACGGAAGTTAATTAGGTCGTGGCTATATAATATTTGCCACTGAACAAATTCATGGCTAAGTATATTTTTGCGACGGGTGTGGCATCTTTCGTGGCAAGAGTGATTATTGGTCACGACTTTAATAAACTCGTGGCGCAAGTGAGTTTTTGCCACGGAAAAAAATGTTCCCGTGGCATATTTTTTTTCCCAAGTAGTGAATCAAATTTTTCCCGTGGCTAGGTAAAATTTAGCCACAAATAACAAATTTCCGTGGCATAAATCGTGGCGCAAGTGTCAATTTGTTGTAGTGTTAGCTTGAGAACAATGGATGAACTTGGATTTCGTCATGGAGCAGTTATTTGGATGAAGATCAAGCTTTTAGAGAAGTTATGGAGCTTAATTTGAAGACCACAAGCATGTTTGTGGGAGATATTGATTATGTAATGTGAGTCGTGTCGTTATTTGAAATTTTAGGTGATTATTGAAGAGCCATGGAATGGCAAGGCAGAAAAAGGAAGCAAACAAGACCGCCGGGTGAAATTTCGCCCGGTGAGATTTGACCGGGCGAAGTTTCGCCCTACGAAAAACTGCCAGAACTAATGAAGATACCACCGGGCGAAATTTCGCCCGGTGAGATTTTCACCGGGTGAAATTTCACCCGGTGGAAAAAATTGGCAAAATCAATTTTCATGACGGAATACCGTCGGGTGAAATTTCACCCGGTGGTGCTTGACCGGGTGAAATTTCACCCGGTGGCATGAGCTTGAACGTCAATCACCTATAACATATTTCCTCACTACAATTTCAATTCCCTCCTTCACATTTACCACACATAACTTTCCCTTCAAAAATTTTTACCCCAAATTTTACCACCCACTTTAAAACTTTCACTTTCCCTCCTCAACCACCCTTATTTATATCACCCTTTTTATCCCACAATTCACTCCACATTTTCCCCCATCATAAACACATCAAACCACCTTCCATACACCCCAACCACATTTAAGCCTCAATTCAACCCCCTCTTGTATTGTTTTAAGCACTCTACCTTACCCTACATTAGACTAAACCCTAGATAGTGATCCTTCATCATTAACTTAGTTTCTCATTAATCTTTCCTTAATATTTTGTTAATCTTAGTTTAATCTTAGCAATTACTCTTGAATTATTGGAATTCTTGAAGATTTCTATCAAGATTGACAACCTTGGTGAATTTATTTTGGGTTTTCTCTATATATGCAAGTCTCATCTTTTTCATCTCCTTTGTAGTTTGGTATAATCCTTCTCTTCTCTTTTCTCTTAATCTTTCATTGTTTATCATGTTTTATTCTTTATCTCTTGTTTATTGTTCATCTTTGTTGTTCTTCATCATGAATGTTTTGATGCTTGTGTTGATTTCTCTTGTTTATGTTAGTGTTAGTTTAGATATGAGTGAGTAGACTTATTGTGGGATTAGTAGGGGGATTAAGTGTTGATTATGGGTGATTAGGGTTTTATTGTAGGTAAAGGTGGATTCTTTGTTACTAGTCACTTGTTAAGCATACCATGTGTTTGATGAAATGCTTGTTAGAGTAGCTAGTAGTGGCCATGCTTCTCTTGCTTGTTTCCTCCTTCTCATTGTATGGTTGATTGGTGGTTGAATCCTTTTGTATTGGGTAGCATCTTGCATGAGTATTCTGGTTTGTCTTTGACGCGAGAGCGTGGACCGACCTTAGTGACTAGGTGAAACCTACACCCTCGATTTCCCAACTATCCTATTGCACTTATGAACCCGACCTAACCCTACTCTTTCCCATTTGATTTCTCCATCATATTAGCAATCATTCCTCTAGTTAGTTGATTAATTTTAGTTCTAGTTGAGTCATTTAGTTCATGTTATACCTAGTTCATTCTTAGTCATAGCCTTCTATCCTTTTCTATGTCTTAGTTAATCAATTCTTGTTTATTCTCCTCCCCTTGTTTCTTTGTGAACTAGTCTTGTGTTTAGGAAAACCTTAGTCTAACCCCTCTTCCTCCTTCGTGGCTCGACCCGACTTCCCTAGCTACTTGTTAGGATTAGTTGGTTTACTTGATCGGTAGGATAGACTACGAATCCGACCATCAAGTGGCCAATACTACTCTTGCTTGTTTCTTCCTTCTTGTTGTATGCTTGATTGGTGGTTGAATTCTCTTGTTTTGGGTAACTTCTTGCATGAGTTTTCGGGTTTGTTCTTGTCGCAAGAGCGCGAACTTACCTTAGCAACATGGTGACAACTTTGTCTTCGATTTCCCTAGTAGCCTAATACACCTATGAACCCGACCTAACCCTACTCTTCCCCTTGTTGATTTCTTCTTCATCTTAGCTATTGTTCTTCTTGATCATTGTTTGAATTTAGTTTTAGTTCAATCGTTTAGGTGGTGTTAATCTTATTTTCTAGCCCTTGTATGTCCATTCATAGTCATAGCTTTCTCCTCTTTTCATTGTCTTAGTTCGTTATCCTTGTTCCTTAGCTTATTATTTGTTGTAGGCATTCAATTCTCGTTAATTCTCTTCTCTCCCCTCGTTATCTTGTGACTTGGTCTTATCCTTAGGCGAACCTTAGTCTAACTCCTACCGTCTCCGTGGATCGACTCGACTTACTCTAGCTACCTAGCTAGGATTAGTTGGTTTTACTTGGTGTCGGGATCCACGACAAATCCCACCATCATTGTCTAATAACTAAAACTAATAAAGATGAAAACTTGAAGTAAATCAAATGATAAAAAAGGTCTCGGGTCAAGTACAAATCCACAATTTAATCACAATTGATCACCGAAATCCGGTTCAAATTATTATTATTCTTAACTACTTTATCGTGAATCGAAGATTCTAATTCTCCTTACGAATAAATAATTAAAACGTATCTCGTTCTTAATCAGCCTTAACTGTTAAACAACCTAAACAATCCAGTTCTAGATTTAATTCAACAGCAGCATTAATAAATAGAGAATTCGATAAAGAGATAAATAAACACATACAATCCAGTTGTGCTATAGATCTATGATAATTGCTCCTAAGTCTTAATATCAACGAATCCCGTTCAATAATTATGTCTTAGATGTTACTCAGGTCAAGTTAATCAACAAATCTTGTTCAATTAACAAAACTAACAATAGAACGATAGAAAACTAGTTGATCAATCTAGAAATCAATAACAATATTCATATAATTAAACTGAGCAATTAAACAATAATCAAGAATAAATATTAGAACTTTCAAACTCACAACCGATAATTAAGCACTTCAATGCCTTGAATCGAGATGAGAAATTAGTTACACATGGTCTACTAATCTAACGTTAAACTAAAGGATGAGTTGCAGCGATGGATGCTTATTCGGATTCCCGAGAAGAACGTGAGAAACTGGAGGCAGAATAGACGGGATTCGAGGCTGAAGACGGGCATTATTAACGGCATTATTAACGCCGCTATGTACAATGTGTGGATGCAAAAAAATAGTTGCAGGCATAACAGTGTTATTCAACACCCGAAGAGATGCGTTGAAGGTATTAAAATGGATATTAAAAGGCGAATACAGTTCCAAATCAAAGGCTCCCCTCATGCACGAGATAAGAATTGGATAGATAGAATTCTAGGAAACTAAGATGCTCATCGATGTATGTTGATGTGGAGGTTCCTCCGATATTTGTATGTTTGTTTGGCGATTTAATAATATATTTACACATTACCAAAAAAAAACTAAAGGATGAATAATGAATAATCAAAACTAATAATAATCTATACTAATAGTTATAGTAGCCTAATACTAGTAATAATAAAGTAAGTTTCCTAATTAAAATCAAAGTCTTCAAACTTATCATAGTAATACAGAATAAGGGCAAAACAAGCCTCCTCGGAAATCAGCATGGCACGTGACTTGTATGGGTTTGGTGCGACTCGCGCGTGCATGCGACTTGCATGGATCCCGCGCGACTCGCACCAAACCCATACAAGTCGCGTGCCATGCTGATTTCCGAGGAGGCTTGTTTGCCCTTATTCCGTATTACTATGATAAAACTTTTATTTTAATTAGGAAACTTACTTTATTATTACTAGTATTAGGCTACTATAACTATTAGTATAGATTATTATTAGTTTTGATTATTCATTATTCATCCTTTAGTTTAACGTTAGATTAGTATACCATGTGTAACTAATTTCTCATCTCGGTTAAAGACGTTGAAGCGCCTAATTATCGGTTGTGAGTTTGAAAGTTCTAATATTTATTCCTGATTATTGATTAATTGCTCAGTTTAATTATATGAATGTTGTTATTGATTTCTGGATTGATCAACTAGTTTTCTATTTCATCATTCCATTGTTAGTTTTGTTAATTGAACATGATTTGTTGATTAACTCGACCTGAGTAACATCTAAGACATAATTATTGAACGGGATTCGTTGATATTAAGACTTAGGAGCAATTATCATAGATCTATAGCACAACTGGATTGTATGTGTTTATTTATCTCTTTATCGAATTCTCTATTTATTAATGCTGCTGTTGAATTAAATCTAGAACTGGATTGTTTAGGTTGTTTAACAGTTAGGGCTGATTAAGAACGGGATACGTTTTAATTAGTTATTCGTAAGGAGAATTAGAATCTTCGATTCACGATATAGTAGTCAAGAATAATAATAATTTCACCGGATTTCGATGATCAATTGTGATTAAGTTTTGGATTTGTACTTGACCCGAGACCTTTTTTGTCATTTGATTTACTTCAAGTTTTCATCTTTATTAGTTTTAGTTATAAGACAATAATCATTGAAAACCCCCATATTTATTCTATAATTAATTAGTTATTTATCGTTCTACATTAGTACGCAGTTAAAATTAAACTAATTCCTTGTGGGTTCGACCCTTATTTCCATTATATTATTGTTTTAGTTTGTTGATTATAAGTGATTATAAATTGTAATTTGAGGCATACGACTTCAGCCTGTCAAATTTTGGCGCCGTTGCCAGGGAATTAACATTAATTGGTTTTGTGTTAGTGTAGATTTTTTTTAGTTCGTTAGTTTGTCGATAATAGCTTTTTAGAGTCTTAGTTATTTTTAATTTTTGTTGAATGTTGTTAGTGAGTCTTAGTTTTTTCGGTAGATGGCGACTAAATATTTCCCTCAATATGAGCATGAATTGTTTTACAAATATTTTGATAGATTGACTGAGTATGTCTCTAGATGTCGTTAACGATATCAAATTTGGGAACTCTGTCATGTGGTATACAATGGGTTAAATGATGAAACTTTAATGCATGTTGATTCTTTAAGTGAGGGGAGATTCATTGATGGACTTAGTTATGAGGAGAAGTGGGAACTTTTCATGTACTTGGCTCGTGACATTGAAGAATGGGAGTTGGAAAACTCACGCTCTAGGATATCTTTAATGAGTCTCAATAAAAATTTGAACACCCAACATGATTCTCGTATATCCACGGAAGACATGATTAAAGACCTTATTACTGCTCAAATGACCCTTCAAGCTGGTATGGTTCAATTCGGGCAAGAGAACAATGGTAGTATCGAGAACCTTGAGAACCATGTAGTGCAAATAACGGCATCTAATGATACACTTGAGGCACATGATGAATTTCTCTAAATTTTAAGGAGTCTGAAGTTAATAAGAACATGGAGTTTGATGAGACTCTCCCCCTTGAACCCACTGTGGCATGTCACTCTTATAAAGAGTGTGATAGTGATGATGACGATGGTTTTTGGGATGACGAGGAGGAGGACTATGATGATTTGATATACTCCTCACCCTCTTGCACTAATGAAACACACGTTTTGGAAAAATTCCTTAAGTCACAATGATACGAGTGATATTTCTATCTTGGAGGATTCTCTAGTTATGATTGTTGAGAATGAGCAAGAGGATATGAGTGTGACCATTGAGGAGACTATGGAAGTTGGAGTAGGAGAAGAAGAGATAGTTGTTTTTGATGAGGCGAAAGGAGATTTTCCTAAGAGAAGTGAATTAGTTAGCATGAACGGCAATGAGATGGTGGGAGAAATGGAAGAAATATTTACTAAATCTTATATTCACAAGGAAAAATCACCACTGATTCCCTTTGAGTCTTCATTGGTGTTAATTACGGGAAAGTTTTATGTCGACCCTCGAGCCTATTTGACCTTACCTATGAAAAACTCATCATACAAGTTTTATGAATTCATTTTTTGAGCATAGTGGGTCGAAAACAAATTATTTGCATGATTATTATTATGTGCTTATTTATAGATGGTGTCAATTGATATATATCTCTTATTGTCACGATTCTAATCTTTGTGCAAGTATTTTTGATCAATTGCTAAGGGCGTTAAGTTGTTCCACGCCTAATGTAACATTCACTTCACTCGATTGCTCCATTGTCGGTTGAGGTATGTTATTATTTAGTACGATTTTAATTCGGGTCACTTTTCTGCAAGAAGTCGAGCGAACGACATTAATCAAAAGCGCTTCCGGGAGGCAACCCGTGTCTTGTATGTTTTGATTTTTCAATTTTGATTTTTATTTTTATTTTTATTATGGGTCGTATTTCATTATATTAGATTAGTAATAGTTTTTCGTATTTTCCGTATAATGAGTCGTTTATATAAATAATTTTAATTTTAAGTATTTTCTAACTTTTAGTATTTATAGGAAGGAGAAAGACAGATTTTTCAGACTCTCGGGCGACAAGCATGAAGTTGGGGCGACTTGCATGGATTCAGCGCGACTCGCGCGGTTGACTGGTGTTATTTCGCATCTTCCTTCGTTTCTCTCGTTCCGTGTCTTCAAGTGGGCTTTCTTTTCCTTCATGTTTCATTTGCTCTTGGCCCAAATCGATGGTCCAATGATTAGAATCCTCAAAATAGCTTATATTACCTTCATACCAAATTGACACAAACGCAATACAAGACAACCGATTTAGCTCAACAAAATACACAAAAATCGTTGTAATAAATATGACTAGAAACGGCCCATTAGAGAGCGCGTTAGATGTTTTACGGTACAACTTAATTTTGACCAATTGCAAATCCCACTAATACTTTTACATCCTGGTGTGCATTTAGTCAAGGCAGAATCTACCTAACATCTATGGAGTAATATGTACTCCCTCCTATTTAGAGTATTACTCCCCAATTTTTTTGTGGGGTAACCAACGAGGGCGTAAAATAATAATAAAGGGTGGAGATAAATAAGAGAAATGAATAGAATGTGGGGTATGAAGTGTAAAAAGGTGGGGATATAAAGTGAAAAAATGTTGAGTTTAGGTACGGAGGAAAAGAATAAAGAATTGAAGGAAGAATAAAGAATGATTAAAATTATTTCCAAAAAAGAAAAGTGGGAAGAAACCAAACTAATCTCAAAAAGAAAAATAGGAGGAATACTCTAAATAGGGAGTATTGTTTTAAAATAGAAGAATGTTTTTAAGGCGACCTATAACCCTACCGATCACATATTATTATAGTAACACCTATATGAATTATCACATTTAAAAAAAAAAAATCAAACAAAGATGTAAAGACCACTAATTATTTAGTGAGTAGCTTCCATTACAACGGCCGGCGTTACACAAAGATGACTGACTGACTATATATGTTGTCCAACACCATTGGATGCACGTCCTTTCTTTCTTCTTTTCTGCATTTCTCTAGCCTTTATATCATTTCTACCATCTCTTTTCTGCTGTAAACACCTGTTTATTTTCCAACACAAACAAATTAGCCAAATCACGTTTCTGTTTTCATGGCTGCACCACCGTCTCCGAGTGATAGCGGTCGCTATTCCGATGGTAGCTTCAGTGAAAGTGAGGACATTTACATGACTATTAACAGCCATCATGGTCCCAAATTCTATGGTGTTGAACCTCCTAGCGCTGTACTTACACAACAAGCCTCCCAAGATGAGAGACAGATTTCGGTTGATCCAATTTCCTTACAAGGATCCAATACAATTAGGCAAGCTAGCTTTAGGCTGGTTTCCCCTCCTATGGTTACACAGACGAACGCCTCCAACCCTAGCTCTTCGGTACCCTCACCACCCTCAAAGCTCAAGATCACGAGCTCAAGCCTCTCTAGCTCAGCCTCCTCATCTCCACAAAGCACCGCCTTTTTAAAGAAGATAAGGAAAAGCCAAACCGATCATAGCAAACCAACCTCACGAAATAACCTTGCACGAGTCCAATCCACAATGGATGACACTCACCTTGCAATGGTGGAGACTGACCAGAGAAGAAGCAGGTCCTTTGGAGAAGGTATGCGACCAAGTACTCATACCGACGACTTCGATCTCTGGCTGGAGAAATCGAACACCAATAAAAACCCCAATGTAGGTCGAGCACATTCTAAGCCACCATTAGGTCCTAAACCTCCTACCGGTGAGGATAGGCTTAATCACGTGAAGAAGAGCATGAAAAGCAGCAAAAGCAGAGACCAAGACAATCCAGATGACGGGTTTAAGTGCGGCAAATTATGCCTTTTTCTTCCAAGGGGAAAGGGGAAGCCGGTTCGGTCAATGTCAGAAGTATCTAGACAAGTCTCCATCCCAAGTGACGCGCCCGCGATATCAAGGACAGTGTCATTGGAGAGATTTGAGTGTGGATCTTGGTCTTCATCTTTGCATGAGGATGCCGAGGGCGACTCTGCAAATCTCTTCTTTGATCTACCTGTGGAGATGCTAAGGTGTAGTGTTAGTGACATGCAATCTCCAGTTACATCAGCATTTGTATTTGATAACGAAAATGAAAACAATAAAGATCAAGACATCAAAGTTGATGACTTGGATGCCTTCTTACAAGCACAAAGCTAATATATATAAATGCCATCATGGCAGTTTTTTTGTCAATAATGTTTTGTTTTAGCAGCGAATATATCTAGTGTTCTCCTATACGCACGTTTGTTGTTATTTGATTCATCTCACGGATAGTCCGTGGCCACATTTTCCTCTTGGATTTTCTGTAAATAGCCAAATTAGCACTTTTTACTGCAGGTAAAATGAAGTAATGTAGAAGTAACAGTTAAACAAAAGGCGTGTAACGATGTAAAAGTTACCAAAACTGTGACCAAAAGTGTGACGAAAAAAAACAGTGAAGGAGTGAACCGAATCTGACGAGAGCACAAACGTGACAACAAACCGAGGACGGAAGACCGGGACAGCCGCGATAAGAGAAGAAGGCAGCAAAGGACCGAGGCAACAGTAACGTGGCAGCAGTACCGAGGCAGTAGTAAGTAGGTGTTGGAAATATAGGGTCACAATAGGGGCGATATATAACTACAGAATATATGTTGTTGTGTCGTGGTATGACGGCCACTGAATGAGAAACGAAATCGCTCCGACTACGGTACAAATCGGAATGGGCGTCGTCCTCCAAAGTCACACAACACTCCTAAAAGGTTGTATACTCAACCATTAGGAGTTGGAACTCGATGGTATACTCAGAATTTATCAAAGAGATTTGGATGATGACATTTGATGTAATTCTCATAACTCTCACTTTATATAATAAGTGTTATATGAGACTAACCTCAAAAGGTATCCAAAGTCACTTTATGATGGAAAATGAATTATCATTATTCTAAACATAATGACAATCATAACCATGCTAATAAATTAGATTTAATATGCTACTAATGGGAGATTCTCTTACTATGCAAGAATGATCAACAATTTCACTTTGCATTATTTCAAACAATCCCCCACTAATGCAAATGATAAACCGAAAACAAAAATCCTGAGCATATGAAAATGTTGACACTTAGACGTTAATATCTTTCGATTTGAATTAACGTATTAGTGAAATGAGTCAACAACTTACTTACAACAAGAGAATATCTTTCTATTTGAATTCCTTATTGCATTTCGGTTGAATTATCCTAACAACACATATCATACCTTAAGTTCCACACGAGTTCCGTAATACGATTCAACAAGTTTATGGTCAAATGAACCTTGGAATTTTGATGAGTGTTCTAGAAAGATAACTCAATCTATCATAGAAGGAGGTCACCCCTTCACACCCACTTAGGTGATTCTATCAAGGATATCTCCACATAACCCACTCACTTATGAGCTATAAAATCATTAATAGCTCTAAAGCTCAACCTCTCAATACTACGATGAATCCATCAAGTCCTTCACAACAGAACCACCCAAACATAGGGATATAGATTCATTAAGAGGAATATCTCAACCTCTATCATTACGGTGATCTCATCAAGTCCGTCTCACAAGGACCACCCAAATTTGGGTTATAAGATCATTAAGAGCTATATGCTCAATCTCTATTATCATTACGGTGATCTCATCAAGTCCGTCTCACAAGGACCACCGAAATTCGGGCTATAAGACCATTAAGAGCTGTATGCTCAACCTTTCAAATACACCAAACTATATTTGATGATTTCAACTCTCTCAAATCTGCATAATACATGTGTGTAATTCACTACACATCATTTTTAGCAATACAAAGCTAAAATTAACTTCAAACATTGCATAGCAATTGATGCCCCCACAATTATGCAATAAATATTAAGCTCTCAATCACCATGCATTACCCCGATAAGATTAAAGGAGCAAAATAATACGCATACATAATACATAAAATTATAACAGTCTTCTCAATAGACTTATAATAAAATTATTATAATGATGAAAGCTTACTCATGATCATTGTGCATCTCACCTTGTGATCCAACATCTTTATAAATATCCAACATGTTGCAATTCTCAATATTGCACCATATATACATCATCATTCTTATATTAGAGAACAACGATTTCGATGATTGTTTCACTTATATATTCTTTTTGCAAATCCACAAATTAAAATATTTATTCTTTACTCACTTAAAATCAATCATCATAATCTCATATAGTGTGTTGTAAGCCAAATGTACAACATAAATAAATGGACCTTACGCAACCATTATTTATTGACTTAGTCAACAAATTAAAACTCTTACATTTGGTTCCATTATTCATGTATAAAACACGCTATCGATCATCACTTTCCCTCACAATTAGAGATATACATACTCTTCACAAATTATAAGATATCAACTCAAAAATTGATGCATGAATAATTTTATCAAATAAGTTGAATGATTTCCCCCACATGTTGTCACACCACGAAATAGTGACAAACATAATCGTTCAAACAAAATATAAAATTATTCATTCATTAATCATTCCAACTTTTAGATATCAAATAATTATGTCTGATAATTTATCTATTCCATAATCTATTCTTAGAGTAATTTATCAAATAATTCATACAATTATTTAATACATACTTGATCAAGATTATGCATGTCAATAAAAATAAAATATTTAACCCCCACATATAGCTTATTTTACTCAAAAGAGCATTTATGCTTCTCTAGTGTGAAGTTAAATTCTCTTTCCAAATGTATCCAAAATAATTTACAAGACAAGTACACACGTGTCTTTTCAAAACATTAGTAAGGATACGAAAAATCACACTAATATATAATCCCAACATATATTATACATATTCAATTTTCTCAAGCAAAACATACATAATGTTCTTAAATTGATTAATGAATGATATTCAATATCATATATATTAAGAGCATAGAATAAATTTATAACGGCTATATAATAAATCTAAATATTGCCCTCATTACTCATAAAAGCATATCATCTCCACATGGTATCTCCCAAGATAACATAATTTGCACAAAATCATTAATAATTAATTATTACTCCACTAATAATCACATTAATTATTTTGATCGTAGGCATATAATATTCTCCATAAACACAGAAAAACATTCACCTTTTAATTGTATACTAATACAAACATGTGTGCAAATTCATCATCCATCATGAAATATTGAGACTAACACATTCAACATATGCTCAGAAACAACATTAACATCCTACTCTTATGAGATAATTTATCTCCCAATCAATGACGATAAATGATACTCATCTAGCAAACGTAATTATTTTATCATCATGAATCACAAGAAGACAAGAACTAATCTTATAGATACCATACCTCATTCTCAAGGATGAATATGATAATAAAATAAGATAATATCATCCACTCATAAACCTTCAAAAACTTTCAGCATACTACCACGACATTGTGTCCCGTTTTCCGAAGGGTAAATGGCAGAATCAGCTCACGACTTCAACTAAAGAGTTGTAGCCCTTATTCTTAGCTTTCCAACGCCATATTACACGTCCCAATCGGAGGTCTAGAGACGGATTCATTGCCATAATACCGAACTGCTGTCTCACCCTCAACGAGATGAATCTTACCAACGAAACAAGATTGCCAATTGAAACAATTCCAATGACTAGTGATGAACACAACCACAATAATAGTGACATAATTTCTTTTCTCAATTGTTGGAAATATAGGGTCACTATAGGGGCGATATATAACTACAGAATATAGGTTGTTGTGTCGTGGTATGAAGGCCACTGAATGAGAAACGAAATCGCCCCGACTACGGTACAAATCGGAATGGGCGTCGCCCCCCAAGGTCACACAACACTCCTAAAAGGTTGTGTACTCAACCATTAGGAGTTGGAACTCGATGGTATACTCAGAATTTATCAAAGAGATTTGGATGATGACATTTGATGTATATGCCCATGTATATCATCATTCTCATAACTCTCACTTTATATAATAAGTGTTATATGAGACTAACCTCAAAAGGTATCCAAAGTCACTTTATGATGGAAAATGAATTATCATTATTCTAAACATAATGACAATCATAACCATGCTAATAAATTAGGTTTAATATGCTACTAATGGGAGATTCTCTTACTATGCAAGAATGATCAACAATTTCACTTTGCATTTTTTCCAACAGTAGGCAACTGAACGAAACCTGAGGCAACAGTAACGAGGCAATAGAACCGAGGCAAGGCAACAATAACGAAGGCAACCGAACCAAATGCTGTGTCGTGGTATATGCCACTGACTTGAAAACTGTTTCAGTACGAATGGGGTGGCAATCGACAAACACCGGCAGTTTCCCAAGGTTAACACAGCAGCTAACGGTCTCGTCCACTCAAGGTAGCTAGCTATGGAATAGCACGAACAAAAACCCAGAAATTAAAGAGAGAAATTGGGATGGAGAAGTGAGGGACGAAGAATGATGATATTTTGTGTGTGTAATGGGACAAGCAAATGGCAATATATATACACAGCTGAATGACAAATGCACGCTCCACCTTCTAATGCAAACTAGGTTTTGGCCCGTGCAAAATTGCACGGTTGTATTAAAAATGATATTTATATTTAAATGAAAAAAATTTAGTAGATTAGAATACATATTATGATGAAAATCAATTGATATAAGAATCATGATTTGTGAATTTAATAAATAGGAGGGAGTACATATACATTAAAGTGTAAAGCTAACATATAAATAGATTAAAAATAGGAGTAATAGATGTTTGTTGAGACTAACATATACATTAAAATGTAAAGCTGAAAATAGTAAGAACAGACAACTATACTAATCTACGCAAGCATACAAATCTAATTACAAATATTGGAAAACTTCTTGATATACCACATTAGTGGTGGTGTCAGAAGTCTAATGATTGCCATCGAAAATAAGGATTTCCAATCCTTTTTTTGTTGGTGACCCTCGATAAAGCAACATATAATTGACCATGTGTAAACATGGGCTTAGAGAGATATAGACCAACGTCAGACAACGAAAGCCCTTGACTTCGGTTGATTGTCCTGGCAAAGCATATGGAAATAGGAAACTGCCGCTGAGTAAACCGAACAGGGAACTTGGCTGAGTCAGATGGTGAAAGAGTCAAACGCGGGATATAAATTATATCATTTGCATGACTACCCATTAGCACCTTGCACCGAATGACTCGTTTCGCCAAGTGAGTCACAATTAAGCACGTACCATTACACAACCCACGAAATTGATCAATATTCCGGATAAGCATAACCATAGCACCAACTTTCAGTCGTAACTCATGATTAAATAAACCAATCTTCTTTTTGATTCACTTATGTTCTCTGTGGATTAAATAGATGGACTGGACGTGTGATAATTGGGTGACAACCCACTTCCCGTCTTTTTTTCATTTTTTACTTGTTATATTATTTGTAAAAAATATTTTATTTTGTGTAATTTGTGAAGAGTATTTTAATAAAATGTAAACAAATGACTGAGAGTGATGGTGTATATTTTATTTTCTTAAAAAAAATTAAATTAGCTAAGTTATTGAGTTAATTTCTAAATAATTATTTATTTTGAGAGTAGAGAATTAATAATGATTGAAAGTAATGTATTCTACTATGTTTTCTTCCTTAGAAAGATCGTGTTTTTTTCAACCGAGGTGGACTACATTAAACTTAAATGAAATGAGCTGAAGTGGATTGAATTGAAGTGATTTAGATCGACAAATGAACCTAACTATTAGCATGCTTCAAATAAATGACAATTTATATAAATTCAACAACCACTACAATTCAACAACCTTATAAATCAAATGTTTTAAGCTTTACAAGAAGAAGAAACAGACATTAACCAAAGAGTATATGTATTAGTTCCGGAACTCCCTTTCTCATTTTAATGTATGAAATCATGCTTCTTACTTATCCATTCATGGAAACAAATTAACACAATATCAACGTAACAATGGTATTAGAGAAACTAACCGACTCATTTGACCTGTGATTGATGGTATTCAATATAAAGTGTCAAAGATTTGACCCGTGACCCAACTCATATTTGACATGATTCGGTTGATAGATCTAGTTGCTAAAGTTCTAAATGCCTCTTTCTTCCCCTGTTAACAGCTTCGTGAATCTCTAATGGCAGGAGAACTCCTCCGCCTTTCAAAATCTTCAATTCCAACTTAAAAATAGATGCTTACTTATTAATGAAAAACATTCAATCTTTAAGAAAAAATATTGAAGAGACTGAAATTGAAGTACGCTAGGTAAAGTTAGGTATGAACGTATAGTCGATTGAAATCTTCAAAGTCATCATAAATACGTTCAACTACACATGTATAGTCGACTCTGACTCTCTCGTGATAAAAATTCTCTAAACACCCACGCGATAATTGCCTTCATCGGTGCTGAATTCGGATGAGTCTGCGTCCTCAAAATAAGCAATTATTCAACATTTGCTCACAAAAATCACTCCTAAAACATTGACCATTACCAAAAGCTCATTTGATCCATTATCTTGGGTCAAAACTAGCGTCAATTTCACAATCAGCCACTCCGCCCTCCAAGGTCAATGACACATCACAACCCTAAACAACATTTTCACAACAATATGACGATTCAAGTCAAATTGACAATTTATTAAAAAATTCATTAGGTCTTAGAGTCGAGTCCATATTTCCCTAAATTTTGTATATTACGTAATCAAAGATATATATATAACAAATTTTACTATGTGTGGACATGACGTAGGTCCACCCCGACGCGGCCACGCGCGGGTTTTGGGTTAGGCGAATGCACCTCCATATGAGAAGGATCGAATTGAAATTTAAGTCGAAATGGAGTCGCCACCGAATTTTATGGTTATTCGGAACCATTCGAGCCCACTCTACATCGCCATGGCCCATACACAAAGTATGGCCCATTTTGGTTTGAGAGTTTATTGGGCTCGTCCCTTTGCATATCGATATAGATGCCGACTTGAGCGGTTAATCGTATATTGAATGACTCTCGTTGCCAATGGATTCGGACATCCGGAAACCACGGTTCTGAGTAAGGGGTGAGGGTACGTGTTGGGAAGCCCACTAAGGACACCCAACCCCGCCCGCACATAGCGGCCTCTACTAGGACATCGTTTGACTTTTTAATATGCGCGTTAGTGATTCGGTGAAATGTTATGCAAACAGCGTTTTAGCTAAGCATGCGAATTAAATGTGAGCTACGTCAATTTAATGCATCTAATTTATTGTCGAGGTGGTTTAGCATGCGAGGGTTCATTTAAAAGCGGTAAAACGCAAATAAATAAATCAAAGCAAAAATAAATCGATTACAAGTTACACGGGCGGAATACAACCCGGAATTCACAATACGGCGTACAATAAAATAGAATAATCAAAATATACAATTGAAATGACGAGCAATAATTGTAAACGGACCCGTGTACGAACTAGACCGTGAATTTGTGTAGGTGGACGAACTTTAATTAGTTACGCATTATATTGCGTATTAATCAAAGGACGGAGGTTCGAGACCTAGACGTGGTGCTAGCCCGATCTCGAACCTCAATGCCTTGTCCCGATTTATCACCTCGAGAAATGGAGTCTAAATTAATTATACATCGGATACGACTAAAGAGTCGTCGACATAAAATTAATAATGTGAGACCGTCGATCAAAATCGTTTAAGTGAAGTGGTATGCATGAATTTTGGAAAAGCCACGTGATTGACTTTACACGTGTCGACTAAGTCGATTTTAAAAAGACGAGGCTCGAATGATAAAAAGAAGAGCCCTCGGTTTCCGGGCTGCAGGACCCACTCGGTCGAGTCATGGCCTGACTCGGTCGAGTGTGTCCTTAGACGTAGCTACTGCCCGTTTTTATGGGTGCTACTCGATCGAGTAGCGTACGTACTCGGTCGAGTAGCCCCTGTACGAATGAGAATTCGTTTCGTTTTATGGTTTGAAATCGATGATCGGCTAAATTAAATACGAATATTGCGTGATTCGCATTTAATTTAGCTTTCGGTGTCATAATCATGTATGAATGATTATAATACCGTCACCGGAGTTTTAGGAAAACGTTTATTGTTAGTTTAGAAAATTTGAATTAGTGACGAAGGATGTCCCTCTACGTCAGGACATCGAAACTAACTTTTTCGAGTTATGTGATGTCGGTTTTCGTATCAACGGGTTTCGTACTAATTGGAAATGAGATTAAATGCGTTCAACTATGACTTTAGATTGGTTATCATAGTTAAACACATTCAAAACCGAATTTTTCGTATTAAAATGCATTTATGCGACATTATGACGATAATGATGATAAAGAAATGATGATACAAAAATGAAGACGCGAAAGTATGACAACATTAATGCTAGTGTCACTACTAAGATTATGATTATAGATACGATATGAAAAATACGATAAATAAAATGAAAATGGGACTAGAAAAAGAGGTCGAGATGGGGTTTAGGACACCCTCAACATACATGCTTAGTAAGGACCTCGGAAATGGACTCGTGATAGCGGCACGGGCTTGGGAGTATCGAGGATGTATGCGAGTTATGGTGTGTATATGTGTGTGTATGCTTCGCCGGTTCTCCGAGGGACGAGCGGCTCGGGTTTGGTGTGTCTTGCCTAGGGTCGCTAGGGTCGTAGTATTGTGTGTATGGGATTTGTGTAGTTGCAAAAGTGTTAGTGAATGTAGGTTAAGGATGTATGCCAAAAGCCTGTGAAATGCATGGGGGTCATGGGGTATTTATAGGGAGCCCCGACCCTGGGTTACTCGACCGAGTGGCGCGGGTGCACTCGGTCGAGTGCCCCTGCGAATGAACCTGGACGGGTTCAAAGCGGCTCCACTCGATCGAGTGGTCAATCCACTCGACCGAGTGGATCAATCAAGCCGCAAAATTTAAGGCTTGATTAGCCTTAATTTGATTGTGATTGATTTTAATTGATTTGTGATTAATTTTGGCTGATTTTTGGATGATCTTGGTTGATTTTCGAACCTGGTGCATGTTTCGAGGATGCATCCGGCCGTTCTTTGTGTCAGGTTTGTCTTGACCGGGTTTTGACCCGGTCGCTAAAAGACGAGCCTTATTTTTGGTGCCGGTTTCGGCCCAAATTAGTCTTGTTTGACTCGGAACGATCCACTGGGCCTGAATTTGAGGTTGGTTTTGTGAGATTTTTTACTCCACTAAAAGTCCATGTCGGATATTATTGATTCCGAGCCCAAGTCCGAGTATACTAAGTCACGTTCGCGTCCGATCATCATCGGGTGTTTTTTGGAAACTGCTATAGACACCTGGCGGTCAAATTTTGGGTGTCTACAGAGCCCCCACTCTGACTGAGGCTTGGACAAGGCGAAAGTCAGAGTAGCTACCAAGTCAATTAAGACCTGGTAGGCTTCCGTTCGGGTCATTTATAGTCCATTAGACTCGCGTGAAGGGCTCGCCAACCATAAGTCAGAAATCATACCTGAGCTGCTGATGATACTTCGTGGGGAATCGGACTTGTCGCATAAGTCCTGGGTGTGCCCATATGTGGGCCCATCCCGTACCATTCCGGGGAAAATGTTGTTTTGGGCTTCCGTTTGGGAGATTTAGAGGGTTGCATGTCCCTGTTTGAGTCGTACCTGTAAAAATCACATAAAACGTATGCGACACGTAGGTAGTAAAATGACTCGTGCTGGGGAAAATGATTTTTGAAATTTTTGAAATCTTTGAAAGTTTTGAAATTTTTGAAATTTTGTGAATTTTTGACAGACTGCTCGGGATGACCAAATTCCTGTGTCCGTGAGGAAGAATCATGGGTCGGGCCTGTATGTTCTAGGCCCGCTTGGGCCAAGGAGGCACAGCTGCAGGGGGTGCTCCAGGGCTTTGATGTTATAAATACATCACCCTGGTTCCTCTTTTTGTCACAATTCTCAAAAAGCTTCCTCTTCTCTTTTAAAAGAAAACTTTTTATTCCTCTCAAGAAACTTAGCATGGGTATCGACCGTCTGACCAACATGCTGCAAGATTGGTCACACCGTTTTAGAGATGCGAACAAGGTAGTTCTGAGGCAGTCTGGTATATTCCAACTGTTCACGTTTCGTCAGTTGCACGTGGACCGTCACTTCCTTGATGTCTGTCTGACCTTCTGGGATGACACCTATCACGTCTTCGCTTTTCCTCGAGGCGAAATCTGTCCCCTCCCCGAGGAAATCGCTGCCATAGGAGGGTGGAACCCGTTGCTCCGCCCTGCTGTCCCTTTCTCCGTTCGGGACACTAGGATGAAACTACGGGAATTTTTGGGGCTTTCCCATGCTGAAGTATCCCGCATGCTCGAAGGGGATACCGTTTCTCTGCTTGCCTTAGCTGAGAAGTTCATGAACCCGTATGAAATCCGGGTTACGCCCATTCATAGCCGTAGGGCGTTTGCCTTCTGTATGCTGCACGTGTACGCCTTCGAAGGCCATATGGACCTTCTGTCTTGTATGGGTAGCGTTCGTCTTCTCGTTGTTGCTGATCTCATGGAGACGGAGTGTAGTCCCGCATCGTTAATTACGGGGGAGATCATTCAGGGTTTAGACAATCGGAAGAGGGATGAGTCAGCCCGTTTTACGGGGAGCACCCGTCTACTGCAGGTATACCGATTTTTTTTTTTTTTTTTTCGCGATATACTGCTACAGGGGGGCACTCGACCGAGTCGTCCTGGCACTCGATCGAGTGCCCTCGTAGAGGAGCATTCTGCCACGTTTTAGGGGTGTCACTCGATCGAGTGACCCCGGCACTCGATCGAGTGCCCTTATGCGGACGCCTGAATTCGTCCGGAATTTCATAAGCGTTACTTTTTTCTTTTTTAGCGCTGGCTATTTGAAAGGTTGTCCAAGATCGAGCCTCCTCCCAACCCGAGTGAATATTGGCTTAACCAGGTGACGACGAGGAGACGGCCTACCGATTCATCTTGCCTCGTCACTCAGAAATATTGGGAGGAAGAACTAACGTTCCATCGTGGTCCGCTGATACGATGGGTGGTTTTATGGTGGCCTATTTATTCCTGGACGGGTTTGGCACCTGACGACAAGGCACGTTACCAGGTGATTCTGTCCTTTAGCCACACAGTTCACCTCTATCCTGACCGCATACTCAGGCAGTATGAGCGGACACAGCGCATCCCGGAGAATGAGGCGGTTGTGAGTGCACCTACCCCACTGACCGACATTTTGTGTGACACCTGGATTCAGAGATGGTATACTAGAGTTACTTGGTCCGTTCCCAAGCCGCTTCATTCTGCTTGGGTGTCTTATTCCTACGAAAAGTGGACCAAAGCCGAGACTGCCGAAGCTCGTGCTGCTCTGAAGATCGACGAGGCCTTCGACCTGCTCAGGCGAGAAAAAGTCAAAGACAATCGGGATTTCTTTGCTGAAGGGGAGACTCAAACTCCCATAGTCCGTCTGAGGCCAAGTCAGAGAAGAAGAACTAGGACTCGAGCTAGGGGGTCCAATGCTAGAGGTGTTCAGGGGGAGGTGAGCCCCCAGACCGATTTGGAGAGGAGACTAGGGCCGAGACTACCGACTTGGTCCTAAGGATAGGTTGCCGGAGCATGTACGGGCTCGACTTGGGCCCGTGACTATAGCTGAAGATCCTCTGTCGAAGAAGAGGATTCGGGTTAAGGAAGTTCCCGTTGTCATTCGGGAGCGCCCGCCGCCGCCGCCGCCCCGACGTCCACGGGCTCCTCAAGACCCGAAAGACAAAGGCAAGGGCAAGATGCCCGGATATGACTAGTCTCTCTTTTATTATTATTTGAAATATTATTACTATTTTTGTAGTGTGTTTTTTTTTGTGGCTTTTTTTTTTTGTAACTTTGAAGTACCGAGTTTTATCGGTGTTTTTTTTATAAAA
The DNA here is from genome assembly GCA_958450325.1 of Agrostemma githago. Taxonomy (NCBI): domain Eukaryota; kingdom Viridiplantae; phylum Streptophyta; class Magnoliopsida; order Caryophyllales; family Caryophyllaceae; genus Agrostemma; species Agrostemma githago. Next base: position 23,414,120 of record OY288254.1, on the reverse strand, counting down.
GTATTATTAGTGAAACCGTTTCTGCCTTTTTTCGTTATTGCAGTGGTTGTGCCCTTTTGAGGGGCTGCCTACGTATCCACAGTTAGTGGAATCAAACCAAACGTAGTTCGGGCGCAGATTTTTTGCAATTTCGAAATACACCAAGACTATGAGTTCAAGATGTGCGACAGTAGGATAAATAATCCTAACTTATTGACTTGCTTTATAAACTTTGAAAAAGTGTTTAAATAAATTTTTGCGAATGACATTGAGATAAGGTTTTGGGGTAGTAGCGCTTTAGCTGGTCTAGGTTGGTCGGGTTGACAAATTCATTTCCGTCCAGATCTGTCAGCATTATTGCTCCTCCTGATAGAACATTCTTAACCAGGTATGGCCCAGCCCAATTGGGTTTAAATTTTCCCCTTGGGTCAACCGATAGTAGGGCACGAACCGATTTTAGGACCAAATCGCCTTCTTTGATGTTCCTGGGCCTAACTCTTTTGTTAAAGGCCCGTTTGATTCTCTTTTGGTATATTTGGATGTTATTGAGAGCCCGGGACCGCCGTATGTCTAAAAGAACCAACGAGTCATATCGAGCTTGAACCCAATCTGCTTCGGGTACTTGACTTTCTAGCAGGATCTGGAGGGAAGGTATTTCCAATTCGACTGGTTGGACCGCCTCCATCCCATATGTCAAATAATATGGAGTTGCCCCGGTCGCAGTTCGGATCGATGTCCGGTACCCCCATAGGGCGAAGGGTATTTTGTCGGGCCAATCCCGATAATTATCAGCCATCTTTTTGAGTATGGTGACAATTGTTTTATTAGCAGCTTCTACCGCTCCGTTTGTTTGGGGACGGTAAGGCGAAGATGAGTGCCTCTGGATTTTGTACTTTGCTAGCAAAGTAGCGGTTTCTGCTTGGAAGTGGGTCCCGTGATCACTGATAAACTCGTGTGGGATCCCGTACCGGCATATGATTTTATTCTGGATAAATTTGGCCACGTGCTTGGCGTTCAAGACACGATATGATTCAGCTTCGACCCATTTGGTGAAATAGTCGATCGCCACCAAAATAAAACAGTGGCCTCCCGTTCCGGAAGGATTCACCTTTCCAATTATGTCAATCCCCCATGTCGAAAATGGCCATGGTGATGTCATGGTGTATAGTAGGGATGATGGCATGTGTTGAACATTACCGAAAATTTGACAATTATGGCAGTGTTTGACATAAGATTGACAGTCGGCCTCCATACTGTTCCAGTAGTATCCGAGCCTCATGATTTTTCGGGCTAGCATATGGGCGTTCATATGCGGGCCATTTTCGCCATCGTGTACTTCGGCCATCACTTTTTCGGCCTGTGTTTTGTCGATGCATAGGATTAAAGCCCCCTGTGCCGTCTTTTTGTTTAACTGACCGTCGTCCGTACGTATGAATTGGGTGGCCAGTCTTCGCAGGGCTTTCTTGGCCCGGTTTTCAGTTCCCGGTGGATATTCTCCCGTAGTCAAATAGGTTAGAACAGCCTGATACCAAGGTTCTGGATCGGTGATCTCAATATCTTGAATGGCGTTGACATATGCCGACTCGGACCGTCTTTCGACACATATTTGCATACTGGGCATATGTTCCGGGATGTTTAGTAAGGATGCTAATTTGGAAAGTGCATCCGCGAACTGGTTTTCTTCACGTGGGAGGTAGATATATTCTACCTTCTGGAATTGTTTCTCTAGAATCCTTACTCGTGCTTGGTAAGCCACGAGATTTGCATTCCAAGTTTTCCATTTTTGAAGAGCTTGATTGATGACTAAGGATGAGTCCCCGTGAACCCGGAGATTCGTAATGCCCAAATCAGTAGCCGCTTGTAACCCGTGGATGCATGCTTCATATTCGGCTGCATCGTTGGTTACATCAAAGTCTAATTTGATGGACAACGGGGTGTGTTCCCCTTGGGGTGAGATTAGGAGAATACCGACCCCAAAGCCTCGAAAATTGGATGCTCCGTCGAAATACAAGTCCCATGTTTCGGTGTCAGTATGGAATATGTCTTCATCAGGAAAGGCCCAAGTATCGGTATGGCCCTCTTCAGATATCGGACTATCAGCGAGGAACTCGGCTACTACCCGGCCTCTGATGGCTTTTAATGGTACGAATTTGAGGTCAAACTCAGCTAGCATTAGAGTCCATCTGGACATTCTACCGTTAAGAATGGGCTTTTCGAACAAATATTTGATCGGGTCCATTTTGGACAGGACATGTACCTCGTGACTGAGCATGTAGTGTCTGAGCTTTTTAGTGGCCCAAACTAGAGCTAGGCATGTCTTCTCAAGCATTGTATACTTGCACTCATATTCTAGGAACTTTTTACTGATGTAGTAGATAGCCCTTTCTTCTGAATCGACTGTCTGGGCCAGCATAGCCCCCATGGCTGTCTCAGTCGTTGTCAGGTATAACGATAGAGGCAAACCGGGTTGAGGTGGCATTAGTACTGGCGGAGCAGACAGGATTTCCCTGATTTTGTCGAAGGCCGCTTGACATTTATCGTCCCATAGTACCCGTTCTCCTATCTTCAGTTTCTTGAATATGGGCTCACATACCATGGTTAGCTTTGAAATAAAACGGCTGATGTATTGGACCTTCCCGAGAAACCCCCTTATTTCCTTTTCGGTCTTAGGTGGTTGTATCTCAGTGATGGCTTTGATTTTAGCTGGGTCGACCTCGATGCCGCGTTGGCTAACGATATGGCCCAGTAATTTGCCTGATGTTACCCCGAAACTGCATTTTTGAGGGTTTAACCTCATGTTGTACTTACGCAAGCGGGTGAAGAATTTTCTTAGGGCAGCGACATGCCCATCTCGGTTTTTAGACTTGACGATCATGTCATCGATGTAAACTTCCACTTCCCTATGCATCATGTCATGTAATAAGGTCGTGGCTGTTCGTTGATAGGTGGCTCCGGCATTAATGAGGCCAAATGGCATAACGGTATAGCAATAGGTACCCCACGGTGTGGTGAAAGTGGTTTTACCCATGTCTTCTTCTGCCATTTTGATTTGGTTGTATCCGGCATACCCATCCATAAATGATAAAAGGGCGTGATCTGCCGTGTTGTCCACCAATATGTCGATGTGGGGCAAAGGAAAATTGTCTTTTGGGCTGGCCTTGTTAAGGTCCCGGAAATCTACACATACCCGAACTTTGCCGTCCTTCTTGGGTACCGGCACGATGTTCGCAACCCAGTCTGGATATTCAGACACTTGTATAAAGCCTGCTTTGAATTGTTTGTCTACTTCTTCCTTGACTTTGAGAGACCACTCGGGCTTCATTCTTCGAAGCTTCTGTTTTACCGGCTTACACCCATCTTTGATGGGTATACGGTGTTCGGCTATTTCCCGGTCTATACCCGGCATGTCCTTGTAGGACCATGCAAAGACATCCTTGAATTCTTGGAGGAGGCTTGTGAGTTGTTGTCTCTCCTCGGGATCTAAGGATAACCCTATCTTAAGCATCTGGGGCTCTAAGGTTGTTCCCACATTGATAGACTCAGTTTCTTCGATTACCGGGTCTCGGGATTCCCTCTGCTCTAGCTTCTCGATCAGATGTGGGGGTAGGGACACCTGTTCATCGGGTTTCTCAATGTCATTGCAAAAAGTATTTTTGAAAGTATTTTGAAAATAAGCCAAGTCATAAGCGGAACGGTTTTCGTTATTATTGATAGAGAATTTGGAAAACAGCTCAAAGAGAGCGGCCATCTGATCATTGGTCAGAGGCGGGATTGGGAGTGCTCTCGGGACAGACCCCGAGGCTCCGGTGGCAGTGACTACAGGGAGAGGGGTTACAGTTTCGACTCTAGCATCAGACCCCTTAGACTCGAATACAGACTCGGACTCAGACTCTGACTCAGACTCAGACTCGGACTCAGAATCGGTGTCCGGCACGTCCCCTTCCCCGGTGGTCAGCTTGTAGACTCGACCCTGGCCGTCGGTCCACTTGACGGTCTTCTTCCAGCTTCTTTTCTCGGTATCAGCACCGACTTCCGAGATCAGCTTTGAAGGGTCGAACCTGTTGCTTCGAAGGATGAGGTTCACCAAGTCTTCTTTGGGGTTCGGGACAGCTTTGTCTTCCCCGAATAAGAGTCCCAGCACGGGCTCGGCATTGTCAGTACCCTCCTTGGATTCGGATTGGATGAGGGCAAATATGTCATCTGGAATGTAGTTGCATTCCCGAGCTAGTGCAGCCTCGGGATGCGTGATGGTTGGTTGATATAGGCCAACTTGAATAGCCCCAAATACGGGTGTGACGAAGTAATCACTCAGCCTTGGGCTATAAGGGCCCAAGTAGGTACCCTTGATGATGTTGCAAGCCTTCTCAATTCCTGCTCGGACCACATTTCCCGGGGTTATAGCATACCCCAAACCGAAGTGAGATTCCCCATCATTTAGAACCTCAATAATCTTCCCGGATGGAAGATATGGCCTCGAAGTAGCCCCCGGTAAGTACCCCAAGTTTTGTAGCATCGTGTCGATGCTCGTGGTGAAGTAGGGTCTAAAAAGGTATTCTTCTTCAATCATTCCTACAAAATCGAACCCCCAAAGGTCGGTGCGATCCGTAGTGTTACAGCTAGCCACGGTCATTGGGGTTGCTTCTAAGGTGATAATACCGTCTTGCAGGGGCATTTTGATCTTTCGGTGTAGAGTAGAAGATACCGCCTTGACAGCATGGAGCCATGGTCTTCCTAGGAGTAGATTGAAGGAAGAGGTGACATCAATCACCTGGAATTCTAGCTCTTTTTCGATTGGGCCGGTCACAATAGTCAGCTTGACGGCCCTGGAAACTGCTTTTGGGCTTCCATCGAAAGCCTGGATAGTGGGGGCAGTTGGTATGTAGTCGGCCTCAATGATCCCGAGGGCTTTGGCAGTCCTTAACAGGAGGACATTCACAGCGGACCCGTCGTCAACTAGGGTCATTGGAAGATACTTACCCCGGCAAATTACCGTGATATACAGAGCTAGGTTGTGAGAGGCCCCGAATGGTGGTAGGTCGTCATCTGAGAAGGCGATTGACGGGCCTTCTCCTTTGGTCCTGCTCTTGAGATAGGGTAAGATAGTGGCTACCATTTCGGTAGGGGTGACCTGGGTGTCAACCTTGATCTGATCGAGAGTCTTAGTAAGTGCCTCTCGATGTTCTTGTGAGCTAACCAAGAGTTGCCATATAGTGAGGTCAACTCGGGTCCTTTTCAATTGTTTAACAAGAGCTGTATCGGTGTTTGGTTCTTCAATGGCTTCTTCCGTCCTGGTAAGTTCAGTGACGGTTGCTTGGACTGAGCCGTGTTTGGTGAGGGAGTTACTGGCTAAAGCTTTGGATTTAGCCTTCCTGACTTCTTCGAGGGTAATGGGGACAGCTTCCCCTTTGGCGAGGTATACATCTTCTTCTTCATCGAACCAGATCCCATTGATTTGTGGGATGAAAGGAGAGATAAGATGAGAACAGTCTATCACCTCACCGGTGAAGATGGCATGAGAGCTAAAGGGGTTGTCCTTGTTGCTTGGCTTGTCCCCGGGTAGTGGTATTTTCCCGCTCTCAATTAAATCCTGAATTAGATGCTTCAGCTTCCAACACTTCTCGGTGTCATGCCCATTGCCCCGATGATATTGGCAATAGGCTTGGGCATTGTAGCTCTTGGAGCGTTTTTCAACTGGAACTTCGGGAGTTGGGCCTATCGGCTGGACCAGGCCTTTGGAAGATAGCCTTTGTAAGGCATATGTGTAGGTAGTCCCTATATCAGTTAATACCCTATGAGGGACGTTTCTTTTGGATGAGGCATCCAAGAGATTAACCGTGTCGAAGATGCTTCGGGTTGCGGCCGGAGGTTTGGTAGTGGATGAGGAAGCTCCTTGGTAACCCTTGTTAGAGGCCATAGTCAGGCTCTCTAGTCTTAGATCATCTTCAATTCTCATGCCCATTTCAGTAAGAGTGGTGAAATTGGGTATGACAGCATACCGGAGGTGAACCCGGTAGGACGGGATGAGGTTCTTGACAAAGGCCTCCACTAAAGTCTTCTCACTGGGCTTATCGACCAGTTTGACACTCTCGGCCCTCCAACGTTGGAGGTATTTAGTAAAGCCCTCCTTAGGTTCTTGGGCCATAACCTCTAGGGACCGCTTAGTGGTTTGGATCTCGGTGTTATCAGCGTAGTTCCGAGCGAATTCCATAGCCACATCGTCCCAGGTTGAGAACTTCTTTGGGTCTAGCCTGTAGTACCAGGCCTTTGGGTGTTTCTCCAGAGATGCAGCAAAGAGGTTCTTAAACATAGAAGAGTCCACCCCTTAATGGCCATGAACTCCTTGAAGGCCCGCACGTGTAGTAGCGGGTCTTCAGTCCCTTCGAACATAGGTAGGCCCGTGAGATTCAGGTTTGCGGGCAGTTTGTCACTTACCGGGTTGTAATCCCGACTATTCTCCCGATGGATGTTGTTATTCCCGGTTAAGTAGACTTGTTCTTCCAATCGGCGGACCGAGCTAACTAGTTCAGTTAGGGGTTCCGTGACCCCGGTATTAGGAGTCCTTTGCACCACTGTAGCTAAGCGAGCAACAATGGCCACTTGGCCAGCCCTCATTTCAGTCAGTTGGGCTTCGATGTCGGCTTGCTTCTCGATTATGGCATCTAGAGAGGTTTGAAGACTGTTCAAAGTGGCCATCCTTCGAGCGTGTCTGGTTGCCGGTGGCCTGTCTGTAAGAACACCACGTAATCAGGAACCGAACCCAGACCTTGGAATTAAAACAAGTACATCCCGAGCGACCCAAAAGAAAAAAGGACTCGAGAAAGACATCTAGACGGATGACTCGTAGGTGATGTGACTTCCTTAAGATTTCGGCCTTGGTGAGCCTAGTCCCGTTCGAAGGAAGGTTCACGTGAGACTAATCCCCAGACTTTGGACTCGAGTGTGTAGACGGGCCCTCCCTTGTAGGAGTATGTCCTACGTAGGTGGGCTTTGCCTTAGTCTAATAAGGCAGACTGGGGGTGGGGAGGAAACTCGTGATATAAGATCAACAGAGTTTCGACGCTATAGACCTTGATGACTTACGACACGACCCGACACTGCTAAATACGGGAAGTCCTAAGAAAAGGAAGGTTTTGAAAATCCGAGAAAATCTCAGGGAAAGGCCCGATTTTTCGAGAAAATCGGAAAGGGTATCGGGCCTTGGTTTTGATGGTTCGAAAATATTTTCGAGTTTTGAATTGGGCAGCATACCGGCTAGAAATAGGTTATTTTGAGTAAAATCACAAGTCCTAAATTCAGTATGTGTCCCGGGTTTTGAAAATTGGATATCTTGAAATTTGAAAATTTGAATGTTGGAAAAAAGAATTTCCGACGATTTGAAAATTTGAAGGTGAGATCCCGAAGATTTGAAAATCGAAAACGGCATCTCGAAGATTCGAGAGTTGAAAATGGCATCGCGAGGATTTGAAAATTGAATTTTGAAAATTCGAAAATCGAATGGTGGATCGGAAATTCGAATTTTGAAATGGGCAACATGCCGGCTAAAAAAATAGGCTTGTTTTGAGTCAAATCTTAAGTCTAAATTTCGGCAGCTTTCCGAGTTTTTGAAAATTGGATATTTTGAAAAGATGCACTTTTGAAAATGACGGTTTTTGAAAACGACACGAAAACCAAGTAGCACATAGTCACGCAAGCATTATAACGACGCCATGTATGCTTTACACTAAGTCTCGGTCGGTCTGAATAGGGTCTATACCAGTGTTCATAGTCTAGTCGAGAAACGGGACGGTCTTCCTAACTCGAGTGGAGCTTAGAACATGCCGCAAAGTCCATACGAGTCGACCATGAACACCTTTAACGTATCCAAAGTTGAATACGTCATGGTATAGTGGGACGTCGGTCACCAGTACCGGCCCGGGTAAATATGGGGTTATGCATGAACCGTAAAACTAAAACGCATATTGTACTCGTCAAACGATTTCTATTCGAGTCTCACCCTGAGAACTCCGATGGTAAGGCACACATCGGTTGATCCCCAACGGAGTCGCCAAATTGTGGACATGACGTAGGTCCACCCCGACGCGGCCACGCGCGGGTTTTGGGTTAGGCGAATGCACCTCCATATGAGAAGGATCGAATTGAAATTTAAGTCGAAATGGAGTCGCCACCGAATTTTATGGTTATTCGGAACCATTCGAGCCCACTCTACATCGCCATGGCCCATACACAAAGTATGGCCCATTTTGGTTTGAGAGTTTATTGGGCTCGTCCCTTTGCATATCGATATAGATGCCGACTTGAGCGGTTAATCGTATATTGAATGACTCTCGTTGCCAATGGATTCGGACATCCGGAACCCACGGTTCTGAGTAAGGGGTGAGGGTACGTGTTGGGAAGCCCACTAAGGACACCCAACCCCGCCCGCACTTAGCGGCCTCTACTAGGACATCGTTTGACTTTTTAATATGCGCGTTAGTAATTCGGTGAAATGTTATGCAAACAGCGTTTTAGCTAAGCATGCGAATTAAATGTGAGCTACGTCAATTTAATGCATCTAATTTATTGTCGAGGTGGTTTAGCATGCGAGGGTTCATTTAAAAGCGGTAAAACACAAATAAATAAAGCAAAGCAAAAATAAATCGATTACAAGTTACACGGGCGGAATACAACCCGGAATTCACAATACGGCGTACAATAAAATAGAATAATCGAAATATACAATTAAAATGATTAGACCGTGTACGGACCCGTGTACGAATTAGACCGTGAATTTGTGTAGGTGGACGAACTTTAATTAGTTACGCATTATATTGCGTATTAATCAAAGGACGGAGGTTCGAGACCTAGACGTGGTGCTAGCCCGATCTCGAACCTCGATCCCTTGTCCCGATTTATCACCTCGAGAAATGGAGTCTAAATTAATTATACATCGGATACGACTAAAGAGTCGTCGACATAAAATTAATAATGTGAGACCGTCGATCAAAATCGTTTAAGTGAAGTGGTATGCATGAATTTTGGAAAAGCCACGTGATTGACTTTACACGTGTCGACTAAGTCGCTTTTAAAAAGACGAGGCTCGAATGATAAAAAGAAGAGCCCTCGGTTTCCGGGCTGCAGGACCCACTCGGTCGAGTCATGGCCTGACTCGGTCGAGTGTGTCCTTAGACGTAGCTACTGCCCGTTTTTATGGGTGCTACTCGATCGAGTAGCGTACGTACTCGGTCGAGTAGCCCCTGTACGAATGAGAATTCGTTTTGTTTTATGGTTTGAAATCGATGATCGGATAAATTAAGTACGAATATTGCGTGATTCGCATTTAATTTAGCTTCCGGTGTCATAATCATGTATGAATGATTATAATACCGTCACCGGAGTTTTAGGAAAACGTTTATTGTTAGTTTAGAAAATTTGAATTAGTGACGAAGGATGTCCCTCTACGTCACGACATCGAAACTAACTCTTTCGAGTTATGTGATGTCGGTTTTCCTATCAACGGGTTTCGTACTAATTGGAAATGAGATTAAATGCGTTCAACTATGACTTTAGATTGGTTATCATAGTTCAACACATTCAAAACCGAATTTTTCGTATTAAAATGCATTTATGCGACATTATAACGATAATGATGATAAAGAAATGATGATACAAAAATGAAGACGCGAAAGTATGACAACATTAATGCTAGTGTCACTACTAAGATTATGATTATAGATACGATATGAAAAATACGATAAATAAAATGAAAATGAGACTAGAAAAAGAGGTCGAGATGGGGTTTAGGACACCCTCAACATACATGCTTAGTAAGGACCTCGGAAATGGACTCGTGATAGCGGCACGGGCTTGGGAGTATCGAGGATGTATGCGAGTTATGGTGTGTATATGTGTGTATGCTTCGCCGGTTCTCCGAGGGACGAGGGGCTCGGGTTTTGTGTGTCTTGCCTAGGGTCTCTAGGGTCGTAGTATTGTGTGTATGGGATTTGTGTAGTTGCAAAAGTGTTAGTGAATGTAGGTTAAGGATGTATGCCAAAAGCCTGTGAAATGCATGGGGGTCATTGGGTATTTATAGGGAGCCCCGACCCTGGGTTACTCGACCAAGTGGCGCGGGTGCACTCGGTCGAGTGCCCCTGCGAATGAACCTGGACGGGTTCAAAGAGGCTCCACTCGATGGAGTGGTCAATCCAATCGACAGAGTGGATCAATCAAGCCGCAAAATTTAAGGCTTGATTAGCCTTAATTTGATTGTGATTGATTTTAATTGATTTGTGATTAATTTTGGCTGATTTTTGGATGATCTTGGTTGATTTTCGAACCTGGTGCATGTTTCGAGGATGCATCCGGCCGTTCTTTGTGTCGGGTTTGTCTTGACCGGATTTTGACCCGGTCGCTAAAAGACGGGCATTATTTTTGGTGCCGGTTTGGGCCCAAATTAGTCTTGTTTGACTCGGAACGACCCACTGGGCCTGAATTTCAGGTTGGTTTTGTGAGATTTTTTACTCCACTAAAAGTCCATGTCGGATATTATTGATTCCGAGCCCAAGTCCGAGTATACTAAGTCACGTTCGCGTCCGATCATCATCGGGTGTTTTTTGGAAATTGCTATAGACACCTGGCGGTCAAATTTTGGGTGTCTACACTATGTCAAGTATGAAAAAACAAAAGTAGAAATCAAATGAATTGGAGAGAGTACTATGGTGTTGTTGTTATCATTATTACTATTATTAATTAATTAATTAATTAATTAATTATTAATATTATTATTATTATTGGTGTTATATATTTTTTTTCATTTTTTAAAATATTATTAGATAATTTATATAAGTAATTATTAGTTTCTGTTTCTTTTAGTTCAGCTCAGCTTTTATCAGTTAAGCTCAGCTTCTATCAGACCATTTTAGCTCAACTCAACCTTGTTTCAGCCGAAAAGAACAGAGCCTTACTGTATTTTTTATTTTCTTATTGCAAAAAAAGGTCTTAACCTTAAGTGTTTATTTGTAAACTTGAAAACTGTCAAACATCAACGGCTAAAAAATTGGCCAAAATGTGCTTGAATATTATTTGAGACTGAATGAGAAATTTTTATGCGAGCCCTATAGCTACCTATTAACATCACATAACGACCCGTGCTTGATTAAGTTTGCCACCATTAAGTTTGTTTCTATGAAGTATTATATATACAAAATATGGAGAACATGATTAATCAATGTTTCTATGGAATTACTTTCTCTTTACCGTCGACGAATTACTTCAGACCATGAATATTAATTGGATAAATAACTAAATTGTCTTTCCTTGATAAACTTTTTCATTTTCGTTTTTTCAACTTTCCAATTAACAGTCATTCTTTACACTTTTCAATCAACAGTGTAGTTTTTTGTTTTAGTTTTTTTAAAACCTCTTCATTAATTATGTTTTTAATATACCAAGTTCATGAAATCGGTTTTGCACAAAAAAAAAATTAAAAATATCAACAATAATTTCCAACAATATCTGGTAAGACTAAAATTTTTCTTACATATATTAATTTGTGATATGTGTAATTATTGTTTTTTCGTTATCGTCTTGGATATATTGATTTAGGTTAATTAACTTACGATTTTCATAGAACCAAAATGTAATTGTTAATTTTTTTTACCCACACGTCTTCGGCTAGTGTCCGGCGACCGGCCGACCAACCTTTAATTTCTTTTACTTTTTTTGTGCGAAATAATGATTACGTTAAATTATGTAATCACGTTAAAATAGCTAATTTATTTCGTGTTTGATTAGCTAATTACGTATTTGAATTGGTTGATTACGTGTTTAATTAAATAATTATATGTTTTTATATTAGTTGATTATCTTTTATTAAGTCGCTTTTATTTTATTACGATAATCAATAAAGACGGCTATTGGGTTATCAAAACGATAATCTTTAAAATCTAAATGTTATACTCCGTATTTACTACAAAAAGTAATTTGGCGTATTTACACCATCCTATGACTGTGATTAGGGATGTCAAAGGGTAGGATCTAGACCGGATCCTATTCAGATCCTTATCCTTATTTCTCCTCTTGGATCCGGATCCGATCCATATCCTAAGGGTCCAAAAATATAGGATCCTTATCCGGATCCTAAGGATCAGGATAGGATATGGACAGGATCAGGATCTTTTCGTTTTTAAGTTCATCTATGGTTCTAGATTATATTCTCATCTTATGTAATCATTTAAAGACAATTTAGAACCTATCTCATAGAAAAAAAAGTTCAAACTAATCACCATTCTAAGGGTTAAACTAATAATTATACAATGTTCAAGCAAAGTGAAGTAGCTAAATGAAGTTCAGAGTTCAGACTAACACTACTCCACGTCTACACTAGTCCATACAAGCACAAAGATCAATTATCCAAAATACATTACTCAAAAGAAACAAAGTTCACAAGAAACACAAACTGATTGTGTATAGGCATTTGGCCTCGGGCTTAAATTTAGAAATTATAATAATATGCAAAAAAAAAATCTAAAAGGGTAGGATAAGGGTCGGATCAGGATCTTATAGACGGGATCGTTATCCGGTCCTTTTATTTTTAAAAGGATCAGAGTCCGATCCTTATCCTCAGGATTCAAAATATTGCGATCCATATCCTACCCTTAAAGGTATTGGATCCCAGGATCAGGGTAGGATCCGAGATCCATTGACATCCCTAACTGTGATAGGTATTAGGTAGTAAACCACCTTAGTTAACCATATACTATTTGCTTACCACTTTGTCATCCTATTAATCATACTCGGATTCCCATACTTCCCTCCGCTTCATTTGTTCCTATCTAACTCTACTGTCCTATACACTCCACTTCGAGTGACACATCTACCAAATACCGCTCCCTCTGTCTCAGTCATGCATTTCCATTTTATCAATATACCTTCTCACATAAAATATACTTGTAAAAATAAGTACATCAATAGATCTGAGTTACTTAGAAAAACATCTAAACAAATCACATCCATGGATTTTTAATTTCTCATTGAAATAAAGACTTCCATAGTAGCAATGTTTATTTATATATTTGGTGCTTTTCCCATCAAAGGCAAACAAAATAATTAGGCCACATGTATAATTAATAGTACTTAATTTTCCTATGTCCAAGGACCTCAAGTCAATGGTGTGTTATTAACTTAATTGGAAAGATTTTATTACAATTGCCACGGAATTTAATTACCAGAAAACGTTTTCTCGCGAAGAATAATACAGAGAACGGATAAAGAGGAAGCAGAGGCGGCAATGTGTTTAAGAACATTCCCGTTTCCATCAATAGTTGGAATGACTACACCGTGAACTTGCAAGGAGTCCGTCTGCACAATAAAATTTAAAAACTAACCAAACTTACAGGAGAATTGAATTAAATAGAATTGAATGGAAGAAAGTGAAGAAAATGTAGCCTGGCGGTAATCGGGGGCATCATGGGAGAAAGGCACTTGTTGTGGTAGCTAGGAAAATGGCCGCTCTTTAAGATAATCTTCTTACCCAACACAGATCCTCCTCTCAACTTAATCACCACTTCCGCCTTCCAAGGTATCGATGACGCCATATTCACGCCCTTCCTGCTCCTGCATATATCTCACACTTCTTCAATCTCGCTAGATCCAGTACACTTCTTTACCGATATCGTATTCTCACCCCCTTTCTAATTCCATTTCCACCTATAGCTTTTTTTATAAAGTTTATGCCATAGATAACAGTGACTGAAGACCTTGTATGAAAAATATATGAGTTTGTGTAAGAAGGAAAGCTGCGCCTTTTGCGGCTGCAGTGATTCTCATTCAATTGTCTTGCTTTCTTACAAGTGTGGTCACCTCATTAAATACTAGCCAACACAATACCCTAAATGGATACACAGCTGCTGACCAAAGAATAAAGGATAGTAGAGATTGGGCCTAAATGTTGCAGGATATCATTCCCACTACTATTGGGCCTTTCTTACTCTTAATGGACCTGGTTTCATTCCTTTTACACTCCCCTTCAAGAGGTGAGTGAGGTGAAGCCATAACTCCCATCTTGTGTAGGAGTCTTTGATGTTGAGACATGGTTAATGGTTTTGTCAGTACATCAGCTAACTGATCCTTTGTCGATACATATGTGGGCTGTATCACTCCTGCAGCAGTCTTTTCCCTTATGAAGTGGCAATCCACCTCAATATGCTTTGTTCTTTCATGATAAACCGGATTAGCAGCGATGCTCAATGCTGCTTGGTTATCACATTTCAGAACAGTTGATGGTAGATTTTTCAAACCCAAGTCCTTCAATAGAGATACTAACCAGGTCACTTCACAGGCTGTCAGAGCCATTGCTCTATATTCCGCCTCGACGGAAGACCTTGCTACTACTCCTTGCTTTTTAGCCTTCCAGGATATAGGTGATACACCCAACAATATGCAGAAACCCGAGGTGGACCGTCTTGAAAAAGGACAAGAAGCCCAGTCTGAATCACAGTATGCTGTCAGCTGGGCTTTGGAAGCATGCGCAAAGAGGATTCTTTGAGTAGGTGTATGTTTCAGGTATCTTAACACCCTTTTTGCGGCTTGCCAATGAGCTGATGTAGGCTCTTGCATAAATTGACTGAGAAGTTGAACAGCATATGCTATATCAGGTCTTGAAAGTGTGAGATAGATCAATTTACCTATTAGCCTCCTGTAAACTTCAGGGTTAGACAAAGGTGTACCCTTCTTGGGCTCAAGTTTTATGTGAGAGTCTAGAGGTATCTTCAATGGTCTTTCCTTTTTAATGCCAAATTCATCCAACATATCTGCAGTATACTTTTTCTGTGATACAAACAGACCTTGTTTGGTATGAGCAACTTCCAAGCCTAGAAAATAAGACAAAACTCCTAAGTCTTTCATATGAAACTCGGCATTGAGGACATCTTTAAGAGAAGAGATTTCTTCCTGATTGTTTCCTGCCAACACCATATCATCAACATATATCAACACTACTGTTATGGACTTGCCTCTTGTCTTGATGAACAATGAGTGATCGAAATGAGACTGTTTGAATTCAGCCTTGATGAGGGTGTTGGACAGCTTGGCAAACCATTGTCGTGGAGCTTGCTTCAACCCATACAATGACTTTTTGAGTCTGCACACTTTGTCGTCTCTACTCCTGAGTTGAGCCGTCTGACCAATCATTACTCGATCCCCTCTTTCTTGATATCCCAATGGCAATTGCATATATACATGTTCCTTCAGATCACCATGTAAAAATGCATTACTTACATCCATTTGACATGTATGCCAATTCTCCATAGCCACAATAGCAAGAAGTGCCCTTATGGTTGTCATTTTAGCAACAGGAGCAAATGTCTCTGTGTAATCAAGGCCTGCTCTTTGCCTACAGCCCTGTATTACCAGTCTCGCCTTATACTTATCCAGGGTTCCATCAGACATGAATTTTAATTTGTAAAGCCACCTGCTCCCAATTGCTTTTCTTCCAGGCGGTAGCTCGGTAACTTCCCACGTATCATTCAACTCAAGCGCATCCAACTCTTCATTCATGGCTGTCACCCACTTGGGATCTTGCACAGCTTCTTTGAAGTAATAAGGTTCCCTGTGAGTAATTAATTGGTTCACCATATCGGCAAACGGCTGCTCCACTTCTGTGTCAGTCAGTTTAGATACTGCCATTGCAGATCTATTCGAAGTCACAAAATCTTTTAGCCATGCGGGTGTTCTCCTATCCCTGGTAGGTCTCCCTTCTGGTTGCGTAGCTACGGTCTCATTTTGTGATTCACCTTGGTCATCGTTTTCTGGCACATCTCCTTCTTCTTCATGTTGATCATTATTCCTATCAATTTGAGGAACAACAACAGCCTCTGGAGTACTTCGTGCTTCATCATATGCTTGAGGAATCCATAAGGGAGAAGGTGTCATATAGTTTCCTGGAGCATGCTTGCTGAAAGGATACACCCTTTCATGGAAAACTATGTCTCTTGTCACGAATCTCGTCTTGCTCACAAGGTCCTGTACTCTATATCCTTTCTGATTTGATGCATATCCAAGAAAAACACACGATACTCCCCTTGGCTGAAATTTGTCTATATTCCTCTGTGGGTTATAGACAAAAACCAAACACCCAAATGTTTTTAAATCCGAGTAGTCAGGTGGTCTCCCATGTATCACCTCATAGGGTATACTGTTTTCAGTGGGTGCTGATGGCAATCTGTTAATGAGGTAGGCTGCTGTCATCACACAGTCTCCCCAATAACTTAGATTAAGGCCTGAATGAAATCGCAGGGCTCTACTTATTTCGAGTAGATGTCTATGCTTTCTCTCAACCACACCGTTCTGTTGTGGCCTGTCCACTATAGAAGTTTGATGCACAACACCCTTCATCTTGAAGAAATTCCTGCATCTATCATCATCAAACTCCAACGCATTGTCAGACCTCACAATTTTTATCTTTTTATCGAATTGAGTCTTCACATACTCATAGAAAGTAACAAGATTCTCGAAGGCATCAGATTTATGAGTCAACAAATATATCCAAGTACCCCTGGAGAAGTCATCAACTATAGTAAGGAAATATTTAAATTTTCCTCTATAAGCAACCCTATAGGGACCCCATATGTCAATGTGAATGAGGTCGAAGGGCTGTGCAACAGTGGTAGTGCTCAGAGTATAAGGCACTTTGGTAAACTTTGCCATGGGACATGAGACACAAATAGATTTGTTTTTGTTTTTCAGGTGTATGTATGGTATGTGTTTGAGCTTAGAGAAGGGAGCATGACCAAGTCTATGATGCCAAGTAGAATATTCACAACTTTCAACATTTCTATTAACAAAGGAGTTTTGATTACAAGACCTTTTGAAATCAACTAATGGCACATATGTCGAATGACCCGCCTTAGGATTACAAATATTAGAATTGGAACTAATAAACGATGAAGCTATCTTTTGTTGTGAATTGATATCTTGTAGTTGGAAGTTGTTTTTCTCTTTTGTATTGGCAATATAGTATAGACCACTAGTTGCATAACCCTTCTCTCTGACTTCTTTGCTAACACAGTCCTGCACATAGCAATGAGTGTCAAAGAAAGTCACAAAACACAAGTTGTCCTTAGCAAGTTTCTGAACAGAAAGCAAATTTTGCTTAAATTCAGGAACAACAAGCACATTTTTAAGGACAAGACCACAACTCAATGTCACTTCTCCCTTATGTGTCACATATACAGTCTCACCATTTGGGAGATTAATTTTAGGTTTGGTGCTTAAAGATTGAACTTTGGTAAGTTCAGACAACTGGGCAGTCATGTGATCTGATGCCCCGGAGTCAATTACCCAAACGTCTTTAGACGCACACACTTTGCTACAATTCAAGGTACATGCAAAGTTACAGTCTATCTCGTAATCTGTGTCTCCCCCTGTCCTAGAGTCATTGCTGCTCTTTGGAACCAATTTCAGAAGACTCTCCAGTTGGTGTGACGCAGCTTCAATTGCAGATGCAAGTTCAGATTGCTCAGTTTTCGCTGCAGCAGCAGTTCTTCCTTTGCCTTTTTGATTTCCTGAACCCGTACCATACTTCTTACTTCCACTTTGTTGTGAGTTTGCCCCTTGATATGACCTTTGATATCTGTTGTTGCCTTGCACCTTATTACTATTCTTTTGACTGTTAGCCCTGTTCCTTGGGTGACCACTAGGGTATCCAACCACTTCCCAACAATCCTCTGGCTTGTGATTAGTCCTGCCGCAATGTGGACATTTCTCTTTGTCTTCATCTTTTCTTCCCATCAAGGCACTTGATTCCTGCTTGATAGATTCTTAGCTTGGGCCTCTTCTTGTATCATCATGGACACAGCAGTGTCAACAGTTGGTAAGGGGCTCATGAGCAAAATATTGCTTCTTAGAACACCATATTCTCCATCCAAGCCATTGAGAAACTGAAACAGATGCTTTTCCTCAGTTTGTTGGTTAATAGCATCCATATAGGCCTCGATCTCTGTGGTCAGTTTGGTGATAGGCGGAAGAGTGCTCATGTTTTCTAGCTCATCCCACACAATCTGAAGTTGTGTATAATATTCTTCAATGGATCGGCTGTTTTGGGAGATCTCATAAGACTCCTTGTTGAGCTTAAACTTCCGTGCACCATTAGCTACAGTATATCTCTTCTCAAGCGTCTTCCATATGCCAGCTGCTGTTTGAGTATACATGACCAACCTCCTGATTCTCTCACTAACATTCTGAAGAATCCAAGAGATAACAAGATTGTTGGATGTATCCCAGGCTTCTTGTTTGGCCGTATCAGTGGCAGACTTTACCAGTAACATAACCAAGTTTCCTTTTGGCTGATAGTGCCAACTCCATTTGTCTCTTCCAAGGAGCAAAATTCTCAGTCCCAGAGAGTTCAGGCGTTATCTTTAGGGTCTGAGTTCCCTCAGAAGGATGACAAAACAGAGGATCGGTCATATCTATAGATGGTTGCGCTATTTCTTCATCTCCCGCCATGATGACAGACTCAAAGACTCAAACTTTTAATGAAAAATGAAGATTTACTGTTTTAGACAGAGGAGAGCAAATACTTACTTTCATACAAAGTAGACAACGTTATCATGGGCTCAAAGGCTCTGATACCATATAGCTTTTTTTATAAAGTTTATGCCATAGATAACAGTGACTGAAGACCTTGTATGAAAAATATATGAGTTTGTGTAAGAAGGAAAGCTGCGCCTTTTGCGGCTGCAGTGATTCTCATTCATTTGTCTTGCTTTCTTACAAGTGTGGTCACCTCATTAAATACTAGCCAACACAATACCCTAAATGGATACACAGCTGCTGACCAAAGAATAAAGGATAGTAGAGATTGGGCCTAAATGTTGCAGGATATCATTCCCACTACTATTGGGCCTTTCTTACTCTTAATGGACCTGGTTTCATTCCTTTTACACCACCACTCAACCTTTTCCCCTTTTCTACTTATTATACCTCCCCAGACGCTTTGGTATTATACCTTCCCCCTTTGAAACTGTCTCATAGTCATGTATTTTTGTTTAAATGAATATTTTAGGGAGAGTAACTGAGAAAAAACGAAATAAAAATTATAAAAGATGAGAAGACAACTCTACGTTCTGGTGGTTTACAGGGGAAAAGAATGCCTTCTCATCACATATAATTTTTATAAAATAAAAAAATCACCATATGCACATATAAGGGAGGATTGTAGATTTTGGATAAATGGTTTGATAAATCAAAATAATTTCAATTAGAATTCCATCACCAATAATTAAAAATCATGGTTCCGTCATTGATTACAATATAAAGTCTCATCTCCAGACTCCAATCGATCATCAAAATAACGAAAATCCCTTCCTAAATCACAGATTTCAATTAGAATTCAGTCATCATCCTAGAAACATATTTCTGTGATTAGAAATCCTTATTCCGCCAATAGATTAAAGTCTAGTAAGTCACATCCACTGACCTCAAGCGATCGTCAAATTATCAAAAAAAAACCTATAACTAAGAAACTTATACCTAAATCTCAAATTTCATATAGAATTCGTATAGAAATCTTGATTCCACCACTAATCACACTCAATTCTCATCCACGGACTCAATTGATCACAAAATATAATAAAAAAAGCTAACTAATCACTTATATCATAAATCGCAAATTTCAAACAAAGAAACAGTAAAAAAATCAAAATAAGGAAAGAAGTTTACCTTCTATATTTGGATGATGAGATCTGAAAAATATCACCAAAAATTACACAAATTGGGTCAATTACTGGATCTTTAATTGATTCAACAACAGCAAAACAAAAATCATAAACGTAAAATTATAAATAATAACTGATCTTTTGAACTGCTAATAATTCTCACTGACAATAATTCACACTCAATTCTCATCCAAGAACTCAATTGATCACAAAATATAATAAAAAAAAAACTAACTATTCACTTATATCATAAATCGCAAATTTCAAACAAAGAGACGTTTGTATATAGACCAATTTTGCAATTTTTCGTATCTGTAAATTTAATAATATGTAATAAAATTTTCAATGGTAGAACAAATGTTGTTAATGGATTATAAATTATTATGTTCTGCCCATATATTATATTTATTGAATTGAAATTTTACTTGTGAATTATTAGCTTATTAGTTATTTCCGCATGTAAAATAGTAAACATTGAAAATAATTGAGTGGAATTGTTTGAGTCGTTTGTGTTTTTAATAGCATTGAAAGTGAACTTTCGAGCTATACACATATAATAAATAATAACAAAACGATACATGAAAATTGTATTTGAACAGATTAATAAATAATTGTTGACAAAAAAATTCATGTATGTCTGTTTGAGATTTTGTGAACTCTAGAATGTGTATAGTTGTCAAAGCATTAAGCCATTTTGAATGTTTTCACATGACATCGCCGACTCTATTTTGTTGTTGTTGTTGTTACTTGAACCTAAATTATCGTATTTTTTAGGTACTCGCTTGATACATTTATATATGAATCATGCCGCAATTATGATATAAGAGACTAAGGCCCTGTTCTTTTCGGCTTAATTTCAGCCCGTTTCAGACCAGGTCAGCTTTTATCAGCTCAGCCCAACTCTTATCAGCTCAGCCCAGCTCTTATCAGCTCAGCTCAGCGCAGGTCCAATATTTTTCTTAAAATTATTAGATAGTTTATATAAGAAATTATTAGTTTCAGTTTCTATAAATTCAGCTCAGCTCAGCTCAGCTTCTATCATACCAGCTCAGCTCTTATCAGTCCAGCTCAACTCCTATCAGACCAGCTCAGCTCAGCTCAGCCTTGTTTTAGCCGAAAAGAACAGGGCCTAAGAGTGACAATATATTGGTTTTAACCTTTCGGGTAGGGTGAGTCATTTTTCGTCATCCATCTTCGCTTTAATTTTTTTTTATCAAACTCCTCATTTTTCATTGAGATTTATGTTCCTCTCTGTGGATTAAACAAATAGACTGAACATGTGATAATCGAGTGACAACACACTTTCCGTCTTAGTCATTCCTTACTTTTTATATTATTTGTAAAAAGTATTTTTTTGGAGTATTTTTGTGAAGAGTGTGATAATAAAAGGTAAACAAATGACTGAGACTAATGGTGTATATTTTATGTTCTTAAAAAATTAAATTAGCTAAGTTATTAATTTCTAACTAATTATTTATTTTGAGTGTAGAAGATTAACCATGATTAAAACTAATTTACTCTGCTATGTTTTCCCCCTTAGAACGATAGTGTTATTTTTTACTGAGGTAGACTAAATTGAACTCAAATGAAATGAGCTTAAACTAAATCGAAATAAAGTGATTTGGATTGGCTTAGACAAAATGAACCTAATTATTAGCGTACTTCAAATAAATGACAATTCATCTAAATTCAACAATCATGACAATCAAACAACCCTATGAATCAAATATTTTGAGCTTAGATGAAAAAAAAAACACATTAACAAAAGAGTATATATGAGTCGCGGAACTTCAGTTCTCCTTTTAATGTATGAAATCATGCTTCTTACTTATCTATTCATGGAAACAAATGCTTACTCTTAACCCGATATGAGCATAACAATAGTATTAGAGAAACTAAAAGACTCATTTTTAATAGTAATAGCAAATTTAAGAAACTAATTGACCACAATTTTGATCTAATTTTATTCAACTAAACATTCTAATATTCTATATAGATAGTGAGACGTGTGTAAATTCATATTAGATAGCAACCATCTGCCCGTAACATGATATGAAACTTAATGGCTCGCCTACCTAAATCCGGCAAGAGCATACTCCAGTAATTTAAATGAGTCTTTGCATCTCAAATCTTGACACGATCTTGATTAAGAAAATGTAAAATGCAGCTCACAATGAGTCATACGTATTTATTTGCTCATATCATGAAAAGACCAACACGAAACTTGATACTGAAAGTGTCGCATTCATTGCTGCAAAGTTTACGATGCTAAAATATAAGGATTAAATCAATTATCTTATCTTATTTTAATTTGAGTTTTTTCTAAAATACATTGCATTTTCTATAAATTCACTTGTATTGCATTTTCTATAAATTCACTTGTATTTCATAATCTAACTACGTTATGACAATGTCATAATTAAGACATGTTAATTTGACTTGGACTTAAAATGACATGTTAATCTAGTCTCAAATGTGATATGATCATGTCGAGTTGTCGACTCATTGGGTCAATGATATATATCACTAAATTTATTAGAATTTTAACTTATTATATTTGAAATAATAGTAAAGTATCATAAGGAGTATTTAATATCTTAGGGTACAAAAATAATTACAGTAAATTTTAAATAACTTCTAATTATGTTATTTAATAATAAAAATATTATACCCTATAATTGTTTATAGGTAAGTATCGTAATTAACGAATAAAATAATGATATGTAATTTAGTGATAATAAGATAGTACATACTCTGTAATTAAGTACTTAATTAATGAAAAAAATAATAGTGATAATAATGATGGTATTGAATATAAAGTGTCAGAGATTATTTTACGTGTGACCCATATAACTCCCAATTCGTATTTGACCTGATTCATTTGATGAATCTAATTACTAAAGAGTTAAATGTCTCTATGTTCTCCTATTAGCAACCCAATAATGAATCTCGTATGGGAGGAGAACTCCTCTGCCTTTCAAATTCTCTCATTCCAGCTTAAAAATAGATGATTCGGTATTATGTAAAACATTCATATTTAATATTAGGGAAAAAACATTGAAGAGACTAAATTTGAAGCATGTTAGGTAAAGTTAGATATACGCGTATAGTCGATTGAAATTATCAAAGTCATCATAAACACATTCAACTACACACGTATAGCCGACTCCGAGTCTCTCTTAAGAAAATTCTCTCAACGACCTCGCGACAAATGCCTTCATGGATGCTGAATTCGGATGGTTCTACTTCTTAGAAAAATCACTCCTAAAACAGGACCAGTACCAAAAGCTCATTTGATCCATTTTCAGTCAAAATTGGCATCGATTTCACAATCCTCCACAGTCATATGGCTCATCACAACCCTAAACAACATTTTCACAACAATATGACGAATCAAATCAAATGAAATTGACAAATTATTACAAAATTCATTAGATCTTACAGTCGAGTCCGTCGATATAACCATAGAAAAATGTCTATGATAAGAATGATAAAAAATGCTTTTCCCGTATATGAAATAATGTGAATAATCTTTACCCTCTGAACTTGAGTAAAGTCACCTAAGTAAAATCACCTCCAATGATTCAATAAAAAGAACGATATTTTATAGACAGAAGCAGATTAAGAAAAAAAGAAGCAACTAATTTCTGGCATTCTATATGCTCATTTCACATGTTACATATTCACATTATGTAAACAAAAAATTGAAGTCGTCATATTTGTAACCAAAAAAATGAGTACATGGTGCCAATTTGAACAAAACTGAAATTTATGATATGCACATATACAGGCACACTCAGAGGTGTAAAATATTACTTTATTCTGGTTAAAGTATAAGAGAAGAAACAATAATACTCCAAGCGCTGCATCAGACCACATATTAGAAAATGCACTCTTGTTCACCAACTAACCTTCATCCATCTCTCAGCTCTAACCTGTTAGAACAACCAAAATGAACAATTATAATATATGATTACTTCTCTCTAGATGTATCAAGGGTCTAAGAGATGCGAGGTATTCCATTATGATTGCTTCTTTAACCGAAGTTTCGCCTTTCTCGTCCTTTAAGGGAATCCACAATCACTTTGTGACTGCATCCGTTACTATTCTTATTGTTGACATCAACGATTCAACTATATGTCAACGTCTTAGATGGAAGTTGGCCATGCTACCAAAAACAATTCATTCTACTACCATGGAAAAATATGTAATGTGAGATATCTTAAGCTTTATGCCACAATTAACATCGGATTTCCTCCTCGGAAAGTGGCGGAGATTTCTCAACTCCAAACCGCAGTCTTGCCTTTTCAGTTTTAATTTCCTTGACCATTTCAAGGTTTTGCTCTCTCCGTAGATCAAACAACTCTGTAGAGAACATGTAATCCGTGGGTATTTCCCCATTGAATTTGTTGCTTGAAAGGTCAATGATTTGTAGTACATGAAATGGTTTTTTTTCCATGTGTGATATTGAACCATGTAAATTATTGAAGCTCAAATCAAGGACTTGAATCTGAGGGAGATTGTGCAATCAAAGAGGGAACTCATCCTTAAACTTACTGCTTCATAGATGAACATACTGTAAACTCGTGAATACCTTTTCTTTCTGCCACTCCATGTACATATTTTCATCTATATTCAGCTATTTTGTTTGTTTTGGTTGCCAACTTTCTAATCTTAGGTAACGTTAGAGAGACTAAAATCTCTAATCTTAGGTATTGTTAGAAAGATAAATCTAAGGACTCATTCTCTTGTCTTTTGACTAATACTCACTGAATTTAATAGTTGAATGGGAAAGAAAACAGGAAAAAATGAGGGGAAAGGGGAAGAATGTAGCTTAAAGAGTGAAATACTGTAAAGTACGTAGTAATGAATAGTTAGAAGACAAAAAAATGGTGGCGTGTGAATGTGTGATAAGAAATTGTGTAGTCATAAGTCATGAAGTTGTTACTTGTTAAACCGAACGAAGAGACGAGGGGGAGAGTAGGTAGGGTATGTTGTGTGCTTTGTATGTTAGACTTTAAGAGAGGTGGGTGAAGACATCTCACAATATGGAGCAAGATTGCTTTTGGAAGACAGTGAGGTGTCTCTACTCCAAATATGTCAAGGATCACCCTTTTATCAGGTTTTCTTTCTTCATTCAATGGGTCTTGCTTAAGACGGATACACGTAAAAATTAGTGATGGTCAGTTCGACATAATCAGTCACTTTGTTTTTTGGCTCATTACGTCTTCTTGGTCTCAGTAAAAGAATTAGTCAACCCGGACACGGGACACCACATTATAACATAAGAATAACATACACACAACACTAATAGAAACCCAAAGTCCCAAACCCTATCTTGTGGCTATTTTTAAACGATCCACTTTGACGAACTATCTCAAATTTATTCATTTAATATCTTTTTCTATGTATTCGTTAAACTTAAATGTCTTATGTAGGAATTAGATATGCAAAATTTTGACTCCATCCATTAGGTAAAAATCTAGCATTTTTCTCTTTTTTAATGTATTGGAAGTCATGTGAATAGTTCATCAACAAGAAGACTACGTGAAGATATACATTGATGCCATTTAGCAACACATAAAACACAAACAAAATAATAAGGACAAAGAAAACACCACTAAGAAATATGCCTTAATCACATTTATCAAACATAAAACATAGTACAGCGAAGTAATAATTAAGAGCAACAAAAACACCACAAAAGAGTAAGGATTATAGATTTTCATCGCTTGGCAACACACATAAACCATGAACAAAAAAATAAGAACTTTCCTATAAAACAATTGAAATGAGTCGACAATAAATTACCGTAATGTCCCAATTCCGAGCATGACGGAAGATTCCTCTCATCTACAAAATTATAGTGGTAGGATGATTAGAGTTACGCGCAATAAAACTAAATTAAATTGAACTAAACTTAATGAATAAAACTCTAACTAAATGTAACCTTCTTCCTTGGGCAAACCTCCTAGCCACCCTGTCATGATTTGTTCAGTCCCAATTCCACACATCAAACCAAATCGGAAGCTGCAGAATGTAGTACATTATGAGAGGCCCAACAATCAAGTAGACATTGAGACAACAAAACCACATGCATCAAAATGCTTACTTGCTCTTGTTTAAGAGCGCCATGTAGTAGATATAAAACATCAAAAGAATTACTTAATCTTATTTAACAACATGTTATGATCCGAATCGGGCGAGTATTTAATTGATTTCACCAACAAAAGCAGATTATTATCCCTTTGAACTCCGCCATTCGTCGGCAATGACCTCACATTGTCCAAAAAACTTTGCTCCCAAAATGCTTGTAACTCGAATCCACTTCTCCGCTTGGATAAATAGTACAACTAAAATAATTACTCCGTAAGAACTTAGAGTAAATAGTACTTTGTAGAATAATAAGAACGAATTACGGAATTATATAATGACAAAAACAATAAATAAAAAGGCGTAACAAAAATCATACCTAAATAAAAGCGCAACATAAAAAATCTAATTAATCAAATGCCTAAATAAGAACAATAAAAAAACAATCAAAATCAAAAGTGTAATGAAAATCATACTGTCGCAATTAAATTTACTCCGTAATTGTGCGATTCCAAAGCTCAAATTCAGGCCTGAATTAAACAAATTGAACCAATTGACAAAAACTCTCTAGGATAAAACCAATTGCACATATTCAAATTACAGATTAATTATAGGCTAGCACTCTAGTATTATGCAGAATTGTGTTCTTAATTACATTCTTTTCTTCAAAACTGTCTTCAAAATCCCTGGAATTACAATTGAACAAACATTATTGCTCATGTACGTTCAAATTATTCCCTAGAATTAAACCAATTGAACAACACAATTTAACAAATTAACAAAAACTCAACTGAAATTAAGAAAATTACCTGAAAATTCCAGTTTCAAAGCATATAATCATCTAATTCATCTGGTAATGGAGGTGGATTTCGTAATGCACAAATAGTCAGGTACTGAAATTATAACTGAGCAAACTATAGAAGGAAAAAAAATCGTTATTGGTGAGATGGGAGAGGAGAGATGACAGGATAGACTGTGATTTTAATTTGATCAAAATATTGGGAGGTTACAGAGAGAAAAAAAATTGAAACCAATAACATACTCGTACTAGATATATAATACTCCGTATGCATTAGTGGGGGATTAGTGGGGGTTAAATGAAGTAGGAAGTTGATTTGAAGTGGGAAGTTAAATTGAAGTGGGAAGTTGAGTTTAATGGGGAGTTGAATATAAATAAAGAGTGAATGAAAGAACTGTCGTTGGTTTTTTGGGTTGGTTACTATATTTTTTTAAGCAATAGCCACGTCGGATCCACCGTGGCGCCAAATAGGACGATGAGTCGGACGATGACGTGGGTGAATGTGGTGGCTTTATTTTCTTCAGCATTAATATATAAGAGATAAATGCATTAAAACAAAATAAATATCCTGGAGGATTTGCAACAGCCGGATGAACATGGACATTCACACACCAATTGTACCTAGACGACCCATCTAACAGAGGCCCAAGAAGGTCGTCCGAAGAGTATTCGTGGTAAGTCGAGGTCGGTCCAATTTTTTTAATAAAAATTAAAACCCTAGTGAGAGAGAGGTGAGTGAAGGCGATTGGAGTTCCTGGCACGATGGCCAAGGCTCCGACAGCCTCCCCAACGCCGACCAACATCACTAGACGGAGAAACAAAAGGACTTCTAAGGACATAGGAAACTCGACTAAGGAACAACAGCCCAAACCCTCCATGGATGTCACTATGAAGGAGAAATCCTTACTCGATGTCATGGGGGTGGGGGGGGGGGGGGGGGGGGGGGCGGGGTTCCTGCTTATGAATTCGTTGACGATGAGGATCAGACTGAACAAGATGTGGATAATGCTCCACTATCTGCGAACCTATCTCCATCTCTGATTCCAAGGATTGAGAAGGACGACGATGAGGAGGGACAATGGTTCTCTAAACAGGGGAAGAAATCTATCCCTTGTATGAAGGAGACGCATCTACTTCAAATCACGCTGGATGATGTTCAACCCGAACTAGACTACTGGAAAAATGCCATCTATGGATTCATTGTGGGTGCTAATCCACCGTGGTACATCCTCGAAGGTTTTTTGAAAAGAATATGGAAGCATCACGTTATTGATAAAGTCTCTTTCATGCCCAATGGAATTTTTCACGTGCGATTCAAGACTGGAAAAGATGAAAAACGCTGTTCTCAACGCAGGATATTACCTATTCGATAATAAACCAATGATAATCAAGCCTTGGAAACATGATATAGACTTGAAGAAGGAGGACTTAAAAGTGCTACCCACATGGATAAGACTAAACGAACTGCCACTGAAATTTTGGGGGAAGAGCATCCAGAAAATCGCTAGCATAATTGGTCCCTTCGTCCAAATGGATGAGGCTACTGCGCAAAAGACTAGACTTGGATATGCTAGGATCTTAGTGGAGATTACTATTGGTCAGGAACTGCCTTCAAGCGTTCAATTCAGGGATGAAAATGGAGACGTAGTCACTATTAAGGTTGATTATGACTGGAAACCGGTTCTTTGCAAGACTTGCCAAAGGATAGGACATGATACAGTGGAATGCAGAACTGGAAAGCGAAAATCCGATGAGAGAACAAAGGAGGTGAAGACTAAACAAGTCTGGAAACCAAAAATCCAAAGTGCAACCAGTTCTGTTGATGCGGCGCCTCAGGAGCTTAATCAATCTAAAGATATAGAACCACATGCCCTCATCATAAATTACACTTCCAGAAATACAACAGCTGAAACTGAACCCGAATCAGGCAAAGTTTTTGACAATCCCACCTTCAAATCCCCAGTTGGTCTGCCACAACCGAATGCAAAAGGGACATTTCGCCAAATCCTGGTGTCTACTCCAAGCAGCCAGTTGAACGGCAAAAAAGTTGACTCCACCCCTAAAAATCAATCATGATGAACTTGGGCTTTTGGAACATTAGAGGTATGAATAAAAGGAAGAAACAAATTGAGATTAATAATTTCCTTCTTCAAAATAAGATTGGTCTCTTTGGTTTGCTAGAGACAAAAATAAAACCAGGGAACCAAAACTCTATTGGTTCTATTGTGTTTAATAATTGGAGTATTGTTACTAATGCTCATAAGCATCCAAGAGGCAGAATTTGGACTATTTGGGACCCTAATCAGTGTAATGTCACCCCTATTCTGTGCATGAATCAGCTTATCCACGACTATGTTACAGAATCTAATGGTCTGTCTGCCTATGTGACATTTGTTTATGCTTTTAACGATATCCTTGAGAGAGCTCCACTCTAGGAGGATTTGAGAGACCTAGCGTCTAAGGTTTCAGGACCTTGGATGGTTGGGGGCGACTTTAACTGTGTTCTCAAATCGGATGAAAGACTTGGTGGTAACTTTGCCCTTGCTGAAGCCATACCATTCCAGAATTGCATTGATGATTGTGAGCTAATGGACTGTACTGCATCGGGCTTCTATTACACTTGGAATAATAAACAGAAACCTGAGGATAGGGTCTTCTCCAGATTGGATAGATGCTTGGTTAACCAAGATTGGATAAGGGATAGAGAGAATTACCTTGCTAGCTTAATGCTGGAAGGACTCTATGACCACTGCCCTTGCTTGATCTCGAATGGTAATGGAGAGTCGACTAGAAAGAGACCCTTCAAGTACTTTAACATGTGGAGTAAAGCCACAAACTTTAAAAGTATTGTCACTGAATCCTGGAAACAGAAGATTACAGGCACTAAAATGTACCGTGTTACAAAGAAGCTGCAACGTCTTAAGAAACCACTCAAAGATCTAAGCAGAGAACATTTCTCGGATATCGAGAAGGCTGCAGACATTGCTCAGACAAAACTCCTCTCTTTGCAAGTAAGTCTTCATAACAATCCCTCTTGTGAGGAGCTGCGAAATCAAGTGGCGAAAGCTGCAGATGAATACACCAAACTCCACAATGCCCGAATGGATTTTCTAAAACAGAAAGCTAAATGCAACTGGCTGAAGGAAGGCGGCCAGAATTCTAAATTCTTCCATGGTGCGATCAGGTCTAGAAGAAATAAGAATACAGTAAACCAAATTCAGGACGCCAAAGGAATTATCCATACTGATCAGGATGGGATTCAAGAAGCCTTTCTTAATTATTACAAAAATTTACTTGGGGAAAGCTCCAATGTCAGGCCTGTTTGTCGGTCAATTATTAATCAAGGACCCAGATGCAATACTCAACATAGACAGATCCTCGAGCAGCCTGTCACTGATTAAGAAATAAAAAACACCCTCTTTAGCATTCTGGATGATAAATCTCCTGGTCCCGACGGCTACTCAAGCAAATACTTCAAAGATTCCTGGGATGTTATTGGGCCTGAGATTGTTGAGGCCATTAAAGATTTCTTCGCCTCAGGTCACCTTCTAAAGCAAATGAACACGACAAGTATCACCTTAATTCCTAAGGTTGATCGTTCCTCTTCAGTCTTGCAATTCAGGCCCATAGCCTGTTGTAACATTATTTATAAGACTATTTCCTAACTGTTATGCGCGCGTCTTGCTGCTGTACTGCCTGACATCATTTCACCTACCCAAGAAGGCTTCATCAAGGGAAGGAGTATCTTGGAGAATATCCTAATCTGCCAAGATATTGTCCGTCTTTATAAAAGAAAGAGCGTCTCTCCGTGTTGCCTTTTCAAAATCGACCTCCATAAAGCTTATGACTCCGTGGAGTGGAGTTTCATTGAACAAATGATGAACGCTTTAGAGATGCCGAGCCTGTTCATAAAACAGGTGATGCAATGCTGTACTATTGCGTCCTACAGCTTTAGTTTGAATGGTGAGAGCTTTGGATTCTTTCATGGTCGTCGGGGTCTTAGACAAGGGGATCCCTTTTCCCCGCTTCTTTTTACTCTTTGTATGGAGTACCTGACCCGTATCCTAAGCTTTACCACGGAGCAAAACCATTTCAAATTCCACCCCATGTGTAAGGCAATGAAGCTCACCAATTTGATGTTCGCCGATGACCTTCTCCTGTTCTCTAAAGGGGATGTTTCTTCTATGATGGTCCTCCTGAGATCCTTCTCCTCCTTTTCGGCAGCGACTGGTCTTAAAATGAGCAAAGGGAAGTCGAGTGTTTATTTTAACAGGGTTCCGAATAACATGAAAAACGACATTTTGTAGGTCTCGGGCTGCACGGAGGGGTCACTGCCTTTCATGTATCTAGGAATCCCCATAAAAGCCTCCAAACTTACCATTCTTGAATGTCAGCCGATTGTTCATAATTTAATGGAACGTATTCGGAGATTTGGCGCCCGGAAACTTTCCTACGCTGGAAGAATGATCATGATCAAGAGTGTTTTATCTACACTTCATTCTTATTGGGCCTCTATCTTTATCATTCCTTCCACCGTAATGAAACAGATTGACTCTATATGTAGAAATTACTTATGGGATGGAGTGGCTGACTATCACCGTTCCCCCATGGTGGCCTAGGACAAAATCTGTAATCCTATTAGGGAAGGAGGCCTCAACCTTCGGCAAAATGCAGCTTGGAATAAGGCGGCCATTGAGATACTTGCCTAGTGGGTGAGTAATTGTCAAGGAAAATTGTGGGTTCGTTGGGTGCATCATGTTTATGTGAAAGGGAGAAATTGGAATGAGTATCAACCTTCAATGGATTCTAGTTGGGCATGGCGGAAAATTTGTCAAACTAGAGACAGACTGGTCCAATTCCACGATTTTACTGATCACGGACGAAGTTCTTACTGTATTGCTGCTACTTACGATTTCCTAAGGGATAAGAGAGCACGGGTCACTTGGCACCCACAAATATGGTCGAACTGGTCTATACCGAAGCATCAATTTATCGCTTGGCTGCACAAGCATCAAGTTCTCAATGTCAAAGACAAGCTATTGAATCTGGGTATCATTAACGAAGCTGACTGCTCCATTTGTGCGACTGAACAAGAGACCATTGAACATCTATTTACCAAGTGTGAGTAAAGCAGGCGACTGATTGAAGAAGTGAAGAAGAAATGTGGGTGGAATTGCAACATTAGCCTGAATGACATTGGAAGGAACCGACTCAAAGGATCGAAAATGCAGAGAGCTATTAAAAATGGAATTACTAATGCTCTAGTATACCACATATGGAAGCAAAGGAATAAAAGTAGGCTTGAGTCTCATCTGACCAAACCGGATGTCCTTGCTAGTATATTAGTCAAAGATTTTCATATCTTTTGTAATAATAAGAAAGTTTACAAATTAGGCGCTAGAGACTCCTTCTTCCTTAAGAGTCTTGTGCGTCCGTTGTAAATTCCATATTGTAAATCCATTTTAGCAATATACTTACCTTTACCAAAAAAAAAACAAGAAGGTCGTCCGAGCCAAGTCAGGTCGGGTCGGCACGTGAGAATTTGTGTTCAGGCCCAAGTCCACCACCCTCCACAAAAGTCCCACTCATCACATAATAGGAAACATAAGGAATAAAGGAGTATATAAGATAGTGTTAGTTACTACCTACCACCGATATGGGACAGCAACTTAAGCACCATTAGGCTTACAAGCCTTTACTCCAACAGTAACATCTCCTCAGATATATTCATCGTCAATAAATCTGAGCCTCGGACTCAGACTCAGACTCATACTCAGACCCCCTTTAAACATAGCCTTAGATTCACGAGCAACAAAACAGCTACCCATTTTTTTCAGAATATGAAACTAGACTTACATTTTATTGTTCTAAAAGCTAAGTGAAGCAATTAGACAAGAGTAACCAAGATACTTTTTTGCTATTCTGACTCACTTTTTTTTTTTTTCTCATTTGCGTTGCAATGTCAGAAGTCAAAAGCCAAGAACAAATACAGGGTATAAAAGAAAATAAAGCATGAACACTGCAAAAAACAGGAGAATCGAGATAACCTTCCCATACCATGGAGAGCCAATTAATCATTTGTTGGGTAAGCGAGTAGGGAATTCACAAAGAAATTAACAAAGATGGCTGTGTTTTCTTCAAAAGGTATTAGCCAAATCATATCCCTTAGTCAACTTGTACCCAACAGAAGCACCATGTACTGTGGGCTAGGAGGTTAATTCATCTTCTATAGCTGACATAATCAATTTATTATTTCGACATTCATGCATCAATTTAACATGGCCTTCCAGCCTCTTATAACAAGATCAGACAGAGAAAAAGGAACAAGGAGCCGGAAAAACCCTCTTTTTTTTCTTTTTTTTTTGCCAACGAAGAAAGAGCATCGGATTACGTGCTGTGCATATTCTTAGAACCCATATTACATCCTTTATTGAACATAAAAGCGATAACACAAACTACTACTTAAACAACAACGATAAAATAAAGGCGTCGGGTGAAAGTAGTGAGTTGTTGTTCACGAGAGTTTGAACATGAGCATCTTCATCCATGTTATCAACACACCTGCCAACTCCCAGGTACACACATATGAGTCGTACAGTGACGGAACCAAGATGCACTTACGCACATATGAAGAAGGCGTAGAAAGAAATGGGTGAGAACACAACAACAAGGCTTGCCTCTAATGGAGAAAGAAATCCTACATCTTGATAAACGAACCCTACACTCATAAGGCCATTGAACCAAAGAACCGAGCAACATGCAAAGAGCCGAGGATAAGGACCATCCCATAACCAAACTCCTACCAGAAGAACCAATCCAAGACCAATTTATGGTCTGGCCAACCTACTTCGAACGCAAATAAGCCACCATAGATTAAAAAAAGTGACACTTAAACTCATAATTAAAAAACTATTAAAGAGAACAACTACACGAGAGATCATTGATGGAGAAAGCCACTGGAACCCAACCACACACAACAGACGCCCCAGAACCACCATGAGAAGACACACAACCCCGAAACCGTCCAATAAAGCAGTACAACCCACATCCGTCAAGAAAGAGAGTCACCTACACATCCATCGTTTAGTAAGACCACAGAGAAGAAAACAAGAAAGACGAAGAGGACGGACACGGACCTTACAACACCTGACTTAAGACCCAACACGACAAGACCAATCCGAAACGACCCAAAACGAGAGGGCATCGTCCAAGCCACAACAGCCAACTGACCCAAAAACAAAAACCGAAAACATAAACCAAAACCTGAACCAACAAACTTAACCAAAGACATAGACACAAACGGACCCCTAACCGAACCAGCAAAGCACTGACAAATATCAGAGGGTGGGGGAAGGGGACGAGGTGAGGGGGGAACACCCACCGGTAGACGTCAATGAAAGGGGTCGGGAGGCTAAGTGGTGGTGGGGGCGGTGGCTGCAAGGATTAGGTTAGAGTTTTGTTTTTTTGGGGGAAGATGGAAGGGGGAGCTATGACTTTAGAGAGAGAGACTAGAAAAACCCTTTTAAAACACATGCACAACAAAAATGAGGCTGCGGCATACAAAACATTGCAACGGTAAAGCTTGTCAGGAAAGTGCTTGAATAATCAGGAATAATAAGAACAGGAATATGATTGATCATAATCCCACTTTTGAGTAGCTCCTGGATATGGAAGAGACTTGCTCCTTGTTTGGATTTAGGAATTTGATTAGGTAGCCAGAATCAAGGGAGGAAACGATTTCTCATGTTTGGTTAGCAAGTCAAGATAAAGGGAAGAATATACAAGCCTACAAGGATAGCATAATACTAGTAAATAAAAAACACATCACTCGCCTCCCTCTCTTTGCTCCTCCAACTTTCTTACCTAATAACATTGTATCCAAAATCCAAACAAGTTTTTTGGCTAACTTTATCCATGGTTTGAAGTGAAGATTCAAACTTAAATCTGTGTGATCATAATCCTACACTAAGCTTTCTAAGCCGTTTCACTTGCTTTGCTCTTTTGTGTTTCTCAAACGGTTGGATCCAACATTCCACCTATTATGTATTCCGCTTCCGCCATATTAGTATCGATTTCTATAAAAAAATTCTGAAATTTAGTTGGGCTTGTAATAAACATAGTTATCACTAATGTGCACAATATTATAAACCCAGAGTTCAAATGTCAAATGTCTTACGATGAGCCATGTTGAGCACAAAGAACAAGAAAAGCACATAGCCAAAGCTGTGTTAGGAAAAATGTGGCAAAGACAGGAATGCTTACCACATCCACAAAATCACGTCCTCTAGCACACATGCTCATCAAAAGGAGCCTGAAAACATCATTAATAGAGATCAAACTCCTCTTAAAGAGACTTCCAAGTGCTCAATCCATTTAGCCAAGTCATGCTTCCCGCAATTCTTCAAGTCTTCAACCCATCAATTACCATATCAAAACTCCAATACAAAGGCGGTAAATTCAACTTAGTCATCTCAACCAAGTAATTAGCCGCCTCCACAAACCTCCCTCCACGAGCACACATCCTAATCAACATGGTATAAATCGGCCTATTCGGTGTGTGCCCTTAACCTTCATATCACTAAAAAAGCAAAAGGCATCATCAAACTTACAATTCCTACATAATGCCTTAAGAATGGGGGCATATAAACTAGGAAAAGGCTTGTGGCCTTCCTCAACAGCACATGCAACAACCTAAACCCCTCTTCCAACTGTTCAACCTCGCAACCACCAGAATCATAATCTTATCACTCTGAATATCAGGACAGAACCCCAACCTACACACATCCCCAAACAAACCCACACAAAACTCACTCTCCTCCGACTTACAAACCGCCTCCAAGAGAATATTGAATGTCCTAATTGTTGAAAATATTGAGTCACTGTAACTTCAAATATATATTTAGAAATATATATGTTGTTTTGTTGTGGTATGAAATGAGAAATGAAATTTTCTCGACTATAGTACAAATCGATATGAGCGTCGTGCCCCAGGTCACACAACACTCCTGTAGGTTGTGTGCTCAACCACAAAAAGTTGGAACTCGATGGTATACTTAGAATTTATTAAAGAGATTTGGATGATAGAGTATTTGATAATATGTCACATACTCATTCTCTTATACTCCCTCCGTTCCATTTGATTGTTTGCGTTTGCTTTTTCACACTTGCCAATGCACGTTTTCTTTTGTCTATATCTTTAGTTACATATTTCTAAAAATTATAAAAATTTGATATTTATAACGTACTCGATTAGACAATTTAAACAAGATCTCACATGACTATATTTTATCTTATACATTGGA
The DNA here is from genome assembly GCA_958450325.1 of Agrostemma githago. Classification (NCBI taxonomy): domain Eukaryota; kingdom Viridiplantae; phylum Streptophyta; class Magnoliopsida; order Caryophyllales; family Caryophyllaceae; genus Agrostemma; species Agrostemma githago. The sequence continues at coordinate 23,378,259 of OY288254.1, read as the reverse complement.
AGTTACATTGACGATTTCACTCACCTATGAATACTGCCCAAAAAGGAAATTCAAACAATCAAATGGAACGGAGGGAGTATTACACTAACATGAGACTAAAATCAAAAGGTATGCAAGTCAATTTATGATAAGAAATAAATTGTCATTACCTTGAAGATAATGATATTCATAACCATAATGAAAATTGGTGTCAATATGCTAGTTAATGAAAGATACCCTTACTATGCAACAATGGTCAACAGTCTTTGCATTATTTCTAACAATTCCCCACTAATGCAAATTACAACCAATAACAAAAATCCTGAGCATATGGAAAGGTCGACACTTAGACGTTAATATCTTTCAATTTGAATTAACGTATTAGTGAAATGAGTCAACAACTTACTTACAACAAGAGAATATTATCTTTCGATTTGAATTCCTTATTGAACTTCGGTTGAATTATCCTCACAACACATATCATACCTTAAGATCCAAACGAGTTCCGCGATATGATCAATTCAATAAACATATATATGGCCAAGTGCACTTTCGGATTATCGTGAGCGCTCTAGAGAGATGTCATAGTCTCATAGAAGAAGGCCAATTTGATGAACTCATTTCGTATATATATTTAACCCCAACTTTTCCTTTATTTTGGTTCATTTTATGTATCCTAGGAGTCATTTTTCTAGCATTTCATCATTCTTTGTTATGCCGGGTATTTTGTTTACGTTTTGTAGGAAACGAGACAAATGAAGGCGATTGAGTTATATTTTGGGCAATTACGAGAGTCGAGCGATGAAATCTACAAGAAAGAAGTGATAAAAGTTAGAGGATACTAATTGAATACTTGAAGGAGGACGTGAAGTAAAGAAACAACAAAGAAATAAGTTGGAAAGATCAAACAAATGCAAATCGAGAAGAAAGAACGATCGCAAAAACAAGGGTCAACTTCAAAAGTTCATATCTTGAGTTATACAACTCCGATCGAGCTGCTTTTTGTGGAGTTGGAAACCTCTTTCTCTTATCTTTCCAACGGTATATCACACGTCCAAATCCGATAAGTAATAAAGAAAAAACAAGCATTTCAAAATTATTGCGCAGTGCAGAGAAACCCGAACCGGTCGGGACAACCTTGAACCGGTCGGTTCAGACCCAAACCGACCGGTTTGAGGCTGTTTCGTGGGATTTTTATTTTTGGACTCCTTCACTTACCATAACTCCTATTTTACGGGATATTCTTTCCTAATTAGTTTTAGGAAAGTAGGAGTAATGACACTCCTTATCATTATTAGTATATATACCCTCCTTAGGATTATATTTAAGGACACTTTCTCATTCAGTAGTTTAGTTTACACTTTCATATTCATTAGTTTAGTTCAGACTTTTTATTAGCATTAGAATTCTTCTAGTTTGTAGCCATACTTTTAGATCGTTAATCTTTCAGTTCTACGTAATTGGTAGTTTTTCTTATTCTCTTATTTTCATATTGTTCTTTATTATGCTTAATTCCTTTATTGCTTTATCGTTTAGTATGAGTAGCTAATATATTTTTCTAGGGTTGAAGGGGATCTATGTTAATTGAATTGGAGATGTTAGCTTAAATAATTGTTTGATTGATCATTCATATGTTATTGCCTTACTACTTGTTTTGTATCATCGTTCGATTAGTTTGAGACGTTGAACTAGTTGAATGTCTAGGAACCCGAACCTAAGATCGAAAGCCTGGTAAGGGTAGACTTACAAGTAAGTGGGTAGGATAATCTGGTAAGTTGCGAGAGCCCGTCACAATCTATTCTAAGGTTGACATAAGATCCGAAAGGCCGTTTCTTTACCCTGAATAACTGTGATTGATTGATTGAATAATTAATTAAATTTACCCAATTTAATTACATAGTGAACCGTAAGACTCTAGATCTCTTTTAATATTGTTAGAACCCTTAATTTACATTACTGCAATAGTTTAGAAAAACAAGCATAAACAAACCGGAATTAGAATAGTTTAGAATCAAATTTAGATAATTAGCGATAATCGTCCGTCTCTCCGTGGTTCGACCCTTACTTGCTACTAGCTATTTGTTAGTTGTTTGTTAGGTTTATTTTGATTAGGCGATACGACTTTAGCCTTATCAATTTTGGCGCCGTTGCCGGGGAGACGGTTTTGTATTATTGCTTATTATTTGTTTTGGGTTGTAAATTATTTTGTATATATTTATTTATTTTTATTTCACATACATTTTTTTTCTATTTTTTTTTTATTATTTGTCTCACCATTATGACTATCTTCTACTTTCCTCAATTTAATTATGAGTCACTGCATATCTATTGGGAAAGACTTGAGTCATTTATTTTTCAAAGTGACTATCATGTTAACATATGGGAAATGTGTGATATGTTGTGGGCTGGTGTAGATGATGAGACACGGGCTAATATTGAGGCAAATTGTGACGGGATGTTTAACTATATGTCTTATGAGGAGCGATGGGAACTCCTTAAATATTTAGCCCGAAACAGTGCTGAGTCAGAAGAAAGGTGGATTGCTTTCAAGGCAGACTGTAAGGTGATATTGCAAAAATTAACGGCTACTCTACGTGAGTCAAATTTGAGAGCTGATCCAGCACCATCATCAACTGACTGTGTTATGAGTACGTCTGTTGCACATGTTAGAGAGGATATTGACCTATCTGATGACGATGATGATAAGCCTTTGATTTTTGCTTTGAAAGTCCATTCTCCGGTCATTGAAATTGATTCTACTATGACTGACAATTTACAGGTCCAATCTTTGGCTGAAAATCTTGAAGTTTTGAGCACTAATAATATGCCTAATTGTGACTCAATTGATAATTCTAGTTCTCAGCCTACTGAACTTTCGTCAGAAATCACTATTCCTAACTCATGTATTGATGCTTCTTGTGTGATTGATGATTTTGTTGATTATTCTACACAAGGGCTCCTCACCGAGGCCCCTTTAGAGGATTTGATGTGTTTTGAGAGTTGTGCAGGAAAAGTTAACCCTTGGAAAGCGGAGGTAGATGCGTTAGAAGCAGCGCTAAATCATCCAGGAACTCTCGAAACAGAAAATCTTGAGATATATGGGATCGTGGATACACCCGTTGAGGTAATAAATCATTCTCATCCACTTGAACTTCCTCCTTGGCTCGATGATAGTACAAGTATTTCTCCCGTCTCGCATGAATTCATTGTGAAAATCAATATTGTTGATTTGAGAGGTATTAAGTTGTCTTACATGCCCGATAAATTACGATATTATTTTTCACCATTTATTGACGGCTGGGATTATATATCAAGGCCTTTTGAGAGTTTTCAAAGGAAGTACGACAAGCTGAGACGGTCTTTGACATTGATTTTATATGATGTCTTTATTATATCTTGGTGCTACTTATGCTCTTGTGTAGCACATGCACAGCTTTTTGATCAACTTCTGAGAGCCTTAAGCTACTATGATTTTGTTATTGATGGGTATGAGTCAGATTCTTAGTCCCGGTTAGTTGCTGGTTTGGGGGGAACTTCTTTGCAGTATCTTGTTGGTACCTTTCCCTTTTCTCTCCTATTTTATTTTTTATTTTCGTTTTTTTTGTTGTCTTTCTTTACCCGTTATATTTTTGTCCTATTTTATTTCTCTTGGTTCACAATGAGGACATTGTGTAATTTGGTTTGGGGGGATATTTTGTGTCTTGTGTTTCTTTTGGGTGTGTTTTAATTTTCAAAAAAATAAAATGTTTTTTATTTATTTTTCCGTATTTCCCCTCTTTTCGTGTGTTTTAGTATAGAGTCGTGTCGGCGATGATGACATTGCGTTTGTCGCATGCTTTTCCCTAGTTCTTTGCTCTTTCTTGTGAATAACACTTATTTCCCGTTATTTGAGTTTAGTATTTCTTTGATCCTGTCGCCGATTATGTTTTGAATGCCAAATGAGTAAATTGACCTGTTGTCGAGTAAGCTACTTATATTGTGAGACTTAGAGCCTAAACTGATGACATCCATGATCAGTTTTATATAGGTTGAGAGTAGCACTCCTTATGAGACATGTAACATTAAATTGCATAAGCATGACATTCGTCTCTTAAATACCTGTATTCATTCGGTTTATGACTCTGACACATGTAGAAGAGGCAATCCTCTTTCTTTTATCTAATTCCCATGAACTTCACATAGCCATAATTTGACCTGTTTTGACCCGTTTATTAACTACATGCCATATTTGCCTACCCTAGCCAAGCTAGTTTGGTTAATTAGACGGAATTATTTTTTTTTGTGGGTGAAATTTGGTACCATATCGATTGAGGAAGGGAATGGAACAAAAAAATGATGAATGACTGGAAAAAAAAAATCAATGAAAGAAAAGAAAAGGAAAGACGATAGTTGAAAAGAAAAAAAAAATGAAGTGAAACAAGAAAAGAAATGTGTTTTTGCTATGAGAAAAGAATTGATCTTTCTATTTTTCGTAGTTGTTGGTGTGAAGCCGGTTATGAAAAGATGAAAATTAGATGCTTAGTACCATGCCTTTTTTCCTTTGATTGAAGTTTGGGAAGATGGAATTATTCTAACATTGGTTACGGTTGTACTAGCTTGGCTTTTACCTCCACATATCCAAATCGTTTTGCCCCTTCTTACCCGACTAGCCTCACTTTATACCATATGTAAGTCCTCGGCATGTGTTTTGGTCTGATTGAATGTATACGTATGGTTGGTAGAGATTGGTATCATGTTAGATTGCATGCATGTTCTCATAAGTCGCAGTTAGGTGAGTGTTTTGTCTTTCCAATTTTACATAAACTCACAATATTGCCCTTGTTTGAGTGCTGAGTGTATACCGCGAGGAATCTCGACATAGATGGTTATGCAAAATTGAAAATTTGGCATTTGAATATTGATTGAAGCTTGATTTTTGAAAATCTTTTACTCTTTATCTTTTTGCTAATGAATTCATTTCTTTAGCCTAGGTGTCATTCGCTTGTTGGAATATTCGATGTTGGGATTCGTGTTGGTAATTAATTCGGAGCCATTGTTTTTAGTCTTATCCATACTCTTTGATGATTGTTTTGCTTAGGGACAAGCAAAGGTTTGGTTTGGGGGGATTTGATGAACTCATTTCGTATATATATATATTTAACCCCAACTTTTCCTTTATTTTGGTTCATTTTATGTAGGGTTATTTAACAACAATAATACCAACTATAGGGCGTCTTCCAAAAATAATATCAATTTTAATAAATCTGAGAATAATACGTATTATTGAAGTAGTTAAACGAGAGAAGTATAGGTGACCGGTTACCTGTAGAACCCTTCCACCTTCATTTTTCACCTTTAATTTTATTTAACGACAATAATATAAACTATAGAGCGTCTTCCGAAAATAATTCCAATTTCAATAAATCTGAGAATATTACCTAGTTTTGGAGTAGTTAAATCAGACTAGTATAGATGACAAGTTAACGGTAGAACTCGTTCACCTTGCTTTTTCGCCTTTAATTTGTTTCATGTTCACTCTTTTCACTTACTCAGTGTACGAGGCATTAAACGTCATTAACGTCTTCGGTCTTCCTCTTCCTTCAACCTCACAAAATCTAACTAACAACACAATCCTACACCAAAATTAACACGTTAATCTAAACGAAACGTATTGAAAAAAACGGAAGAAGGATGAAGGGTAATGGAGAGAGAGGATGAAGGAGGGAAGTAAGGAGGAGTAGACTTGAGAAAACTGACCCGACCCGAATTAGTCAAACCGAACCCGACCCGACACCCGAACATAAGCATGATTTTGACCCGAGCTAACCCGAAACTGACCCGACTATTATTATAGAAAACTAGTCGATATTCCTAAAAAGATTGAAAACATCAAACCCAAGAATGACCCGAACCCGAAATTATCCGACCCGACCCGAAGTCAGCCCTATTATTATAACCCAAAAGTGACCTGACCCGAAGCTGACACGACACAGCTCACCCGTTATCCGAGTCTAAAGAGGAGGATGGAGGATGAGTAACAGGTTAAATATTAATTAGGTGACCTGATGTAGCAAGTTATAAAGTCACTTATACTACTCTTGTTTAAGTACTCCAATAATACGTATTATTCTCGGATTTATTGAAATTGATATTATTTTGGGAAGACGCCATATAGTTGACATTATTGTTGTTAAATAACCCTTTTATGTATCCTAGGAGTCGTTTTTCTAGCATTTCATTCTTCTTTATTATGCCGGGTATTTTGTTTACGTTTTGTAGGAAACGAGTCAAATGAAGGCGATTGAGTTATATTTTGGGTAATTACGAGAGTCGAACGATGAAATCTACAAGAAAGAAGTGATAAAAGTTAGAGGATACTACTTCAATACTTGAAGGAGGACGTGAAGTGAAGAAACAACAAAGAAATAAGTTGGAAAGCTCAAACAAATGCAAATCGAGAAGAAAGAACGATCGCAAAAACAAGGGTCAATTTCAAACGTTTATATCTTGAATTCTAAAACTCCGATCGAGCTAGTATTTGTGGCTTTGGACAGCTCTTTCGTTTAGCTTTCCAACGGTATATCACACGTTCAAATCCGATAAGTAACGAAGAAACAGTAAGCATTTCAAAATCATTGCGCAGTGCAGAGAAACCCGAACCAGTCGGGACGATCCCAAACCGGTCGGGACAACCTTGAACCGGTCGGTTCAGACCCAAACCGACCGGTTTGAGGATGTTTCGTGGGATTTTTATTTTTGGACTCCTTCACTTACCATAACTCCTATTTTACGGGATATTCTTTCCTAATTAGTTTTAGAAAAGTAGGAGTAATGACACTCCTTATCATTATTAGTATATATACCCTCCTTAGGGTTATATTTAAGGACACTTTCTCATTCAGTAGTTTAGTTTAGACTTTCATATTCATTAGTTTAGTTTAGACTTTTTATTAGCATTAGAATTCTTCTAGTTTGTATCCATACTTTTAGATCGTTAATCTTTCAGTTCTACGTAATTGGTAGCTTTTCTTATTCTCTTATTTTCATATTGTTCTTTATTATGCTTAATTCCTTTATTGCTTTATCGTTTATTATGAGTAGCTAATTTATTTATCTAGGGTTGAAGGGGATCTATGTTAATTGAATTGGGGATGTTAGTTTAAATAATTGTTTGATTGATCATTCATATGTTATTGCCTTACTACTTGTTTTGTATCATCGTTCGATTAGTTTGAGATGTTGAACTAGTTGAATGTCTAGGAACCCGAACCTAAGATCGAAAGCCTGGTAAGGGTAGACTTACAAGTAAGTGGGTAGGATAATCTGGTAAGTTGCGAGAGCCCGTCATAATCTATCCTAAGGTTGACATAAGATCCGAAAGGCCATGTCTTTACCCTGAATAACTGTGATTGATTGATTGAATTATTAATTAACTTTACCCAATTTAATTACATAGTGAACCGTAAGACCCTAGATCTCTTTTATATTGTTAGAACCCTTAATTTACATTACTGCAACAGTTTAGAAAAACAAGCATAAACAAACCGGAATTAGAATAGTTTAGAATCAAATTTAGATAATTAGCGATAATCGTCCGTCACTCTGTGGTTCGACTCTTACTTGCTACTAGCTATTTGTCAGTCGTTTGTTAGGTTTATTTTGATTAGGTGATACGACTTTAGCCTTATCAAAGAAGGCCAACCTTTCACACTCACGTAGGTGATTATATCAAGTCTATCTTCGCATAGACCACTCACATATAATATGAGCTATAGAATCATTAAGAGCTCTAAGGCTCAACCTCTCAACATAGGGGTGAATCCATCAAGTCTTTCTCAATAAGACCACCAAAATATAAAGATATAGATTCATTAAGAGAAATATCTCAACCTTCATCATTACGGTTATCTCATCAAGCCCGTCTCACAAGGATCACCCAAATTTGGGCTATAAGACCATTAAGAGCTATACGCTCAACCTCTATCATTACGATGATCTCATCAAGTCCGTCTTACAAGGACCACCCAAATTTGGGCTATAAGACAATTAAGAGCTATATGTTCAATCTTTCAAATACACCAAATTATATTTGATGATTTCAACTTTCTCAAATCTGCATTGTTGTACTGTGTCCTCCACATTTTGGAGTGTGTACACACACTACAAGAATACAACTCAATAGCGACCGAAAAAATCGGTCGGTGAGTCTAGAAAATGGTCGGTATTACCGATTACCGACTGCCTTTATTAAAATGGCGACTGCATATTTTTGGTCGGTAAAAACATTTACCGACCGACTTATCGGTCGGCAAACTTAGTGACCGCAATCAATGGACGGTAAAAAAATTCGGCGATCGGAAATTACCAACCGATAAAACGGTCGGTAATTTTGAAATCGGTCTGTAATATTTCTTAGTCGGTCGGTAAAATCACTTTTTCGGTCTGTAATTACCAACCGATTTGCGGTCGGTAACAATGAAAATCGGTCGGTAATTTTCTTATTCGGTCGGTAATTTTTGGCCTATTGTGCAATAAAGTTGTTTTCGGTCTCCACATCCCAATTATAATTTTACCCGTCACTACAAACTACAATACTTAATAAAAGTCGCACATGAAATTGTCTAATATATATTGAATGCAATTCAAATAAAATACAATATCCATACGAAGTTTTATCAAATTATAAAATCGGTCGTGCCAACAAGAATTCAACTTACAATGTGTGAATACTAAGTAACAAGGTTATCAAGACACAAAAACTTAAACTTCTAAACTCTTACAATGACATGATGCCATTTATATGTCTTTATATATGTCTTTATATATGTCTTCAAACTTCTAAACTTGTACTCATGGTTATTGTTAGGGACATCCAAGTACCCTTGTTCACCTTCAGCTTCTTTTCACCATGTACTCAACATAGAGAAATTTCCTGAAAATTATGGATGACAAGAGAAAGATGTGTAAAAGGACAGAAGATCGGAATGAACTTCTATCCCCAACCAAACTGAAAACTTCATCATGCACATCCTGCTAAACTGGCATCGAAAGAACAAATGGTCCTGACTTTCAGACTCTTCTCACAAATGCAACACCTTGTATCAGAACAAAGCCCCATTTTTGGAAGTCTGTCTCTTGTAAGCAGCCTAATGATGCATAGCAAGCCAACAGACAAACATATTCTTGGTAAACAAAATGGAACCAGGGAGATTCAACTCTATTAGGCCTCAATTAAATATAACATTGCTTGTGTATCTATTCCGATCAGTTTGTCACCAATCATCACAGTACCCCTGCATCATCAGGGTCTTCACCCAGTACATCAGATGCCATGCTCACCTTCTATCTCCTCCCCAATTTTTCCCTTTTAAGAATATAAGCCAATATTATATATACCAACCTAACCCATTTGATCACGTAAAATGAGTGAGGCGAAACATTACATAAAAACATTATCGATTGAATAAGTAGAAGAAATTTACGAACTCCGGGCTTAAGGAAGGAATGATCCTCAAGATAGACTACCTAACATAAGAAGCTCGATTTAACAAACAGGAAGGAATTCACGTAATTTTAAGCAGCTCGGTTTAACAAACACTAATACTAAAAATTGACCAATACAACAATTGGCCTCACCGAGATCATCAAGGTGGTAATCAACGTCTTCACATGACTTAATTGGATTAGATTCCTCAAATATGCGGGATATATCTTTTGCACTTCATATAATCCACAGTTAGACACATTTTATTACAAACTACAACTACTCACCCTTCTAAAATCTCACGAGTCAACATTAACGAGCTCCAGTGAAAGTCAAGATAAGGAGCATTAATATCAATTGAGCCTTAACGACTAGCTTAACTAGACTTCTGTTTAGATACTTCTAAGTTTCAAGGGAATTTCAAAGTATATTTATCGAATCACCGTAAACCGTGTATTTCGCTTCCATCAATTGGAAGTTTGATGACCAAGTTCATGTTCAAGATATCCCATAGTTCGCAAATCATCATCATAATCCTTACCGAATTCTTATTCAATCGGTAGAAATCTTCCATAAAAAACACTCGTAACCAACATAACTACAAATAAGTTATCCTAATTAAAAAAGTAATATCAATCTTATACCCAAAAGTAACCCCAATTTATGTAACCCTAACCTAAACAACTCTCAATTTAAATTGAATTGACAAAAATTAATCAAGTACAATTTGAATTACATTACTTAAATCACCAACATAACTAAATAAAATCACCCTAACTTGACATAAAAATTTGTTTCTAAATATCAATCTTAAACTACATTAACTCTAACCTAAGAACTGAAATCAAAATCTAATTTAAACCTAAGAACTAAAATCACAATTAGTAAATAAATAACAATAATAATAATAATAATAATAATAAATCTAATTTAACCCTAATTTAAACAAAAAATCAACAAATTTCATCTAAAACCCCCAATTTAAGTAAATTAACCTAACCTAACCTAATACTTATTGGATAAGATAAATTCATCAAATACAACAACAATTGATATGTATACAACAATAATAAACTAAATCTTAACATTGTAAAACAATAAAATCAATTCCAAATTACACTAATTATATACTATAATACCAAAAAACGAGAATACTTCACTAATTATTTGTACATTTATTCCAAACTATACTAATTACTTATAGCAACTACACTAAACTATACTAACCTATACCTAAGCTAACATCCAACTTCATCAATTTATTCAAACTATACAAATTAGTATATAAATATCAATATTATACAACATCTAAATCTAACCTAGATATCAAAATGATGATTTTTCATTATTTCATCCTAAACCACCAACAACCAAACCCTAATTTGAGCTAATTAAGCTAAACTAACATCTAATTAAATCGATTTATCAACTACAACAATGTGTAGATGAATAATAATAACAATAAATCTAATTTAACCCTAACTTAAACAAATAGTCAACAAATTTCATCTAAAACTAACAATTTAAGTAAATTAAATTAACCTAACATCAATTAACCAAATACAAACTGCAATTTGTATGTATACAACAATAATAAACGAAATATAAAGAAATTCAAACAACCAAATCAATTAGATTTCAAACCTGAATGAATTTGGGGGTTAGAAAACAAAAATTAAAAGGGGAAGATCAATGGCGTCAGCGGCCGGAGGTTTTGTCGGCCGTGGAGGAGTCTTCGGCGGTCGAGGAGTGGTCGGGGGTGGGTTATTGAAAACATTTACCGACCGACAGACTAACGGTCGGTAAATTTCGGGAATTGGTCGGTAGTATAAGTAAATGCCGACTGTAAATATTTGTTACCGATTGTAATATAGTCGGTCGGTAATTTACCGACCGTAGGCAGTCGGTATACAAAATTACCGACTATTTTTTGGTTGGTCGGTAAATTGCGGTTCCTAAGCTCCGGTTTTCTTTTAGTGACAATCAAGTAAGGTGAATACCATTTGACAAATGTGGAGATTTACTGACAAGCATTTCATGCTTGTCTAGAAACATGCATGGCCATAAAAGTCTACTTAGGTGGGCACTTACATTGTTCATGTATTCTTCATGTGCAAATAACGGAAAGATGTGAGCTAACCTTTTGCTATAAAAGGAGATGAAGCTACTTAGTTTTCTGCACCCCTCAATTTCCTTGTAGTGAGATTACAAGGTAGTAATAAGAGAGGGTCAATTCTCTTGTGTATATTATCCTTGTTGTAACTCTCTAAGAGTGAACAATAAAATCCTAATGCAACCGCCGTGAGGACGTAGCTAATTTGGTGAACCTCGTAATATTTGTGTCCCTGTTTTATTCTCTTAATTATTGTGTGTGTGGTCTATATATCCCTACTAGATTCCCTAGAATTGGTATCAGAGCCTGGTTGACCGAATAAGGGTGAGGGAAGAGTGTATCACAAAAATTCACAATAATGGAAGGAGGCAAAGTTATTTTCGATAAATTCGATGGGAAAAATTTTGCTTTCTAGAAAATGCAAATAACCGATTATTTGTATTCAAAGAGTTTACATCTTCCTTTGGAAGGCTCTAAGTCGGATTCCATGAAGAAGGAGGAGTGGGAAAAAATGGATCGGCAAGCGCTAGGTGTGGTCCGTTTGACGCTGACCCGAAACGTTGCGTTCAATGTCATGAATGCGAAGACGACGACAGACTTGATAAATGCCCTAGAGAATATGTATGAGAAACCATCTGCTACAAATAAGGTATTCCTTATGCGTAGATTGTTTGGTTTGAAATTCATGAAGAAACCACAATGGGGGATCATATTAATGGTTTTAATGTGATCACAAGGCAACTAAGCTCGGTCAAAATAGATTTTGATGACAAGATAAAAGCCCTAATTTTATTATCCTCGTTACCTAGTAGTTGGGATACTATTGTCACAGCAATTAGTAGTTCGCAAGGACAAGAGACACTCAAGTTTGATGAGGTGCGAGATTTAATCCTGAGCGAAAGTATTCGCAAGAGGGAATTAGGTGAGACCTCAGGAGTCAATGGGAGTGATCTAATTGTTGAGAGTAGAATAATGAGGAATAATTATAAAAGTGGTCATCATGGGAGATGTAAGTCACGAGGGAGAACTGGCCCGACTTGTTGGAATTGTGGTGTGAGTGGGCATGTTTGGAGGGATTGTTCGAATCCCAAGAAAAATCGAGAGCATTGTAATTATGAGGATGACAGTGCGGCGTTAGTTGCAGAGAGTGAGGGCGATCTTTTGGCTGTGAGTGTCGAAGATCCGTTGGAGTCTTGGGTTTTAGACTCTGGTGTGTCATTTCACGCTACCCCATGTAGAAAGTCCTTTCATAAGTATATTGGTGGAAGGTGTGGTACTGGCTTACCTGGCGAATGGTAAAGCTGTGCCGATCATGGGAAAGGGTGATGTTAAAATTTGTACCCCGAGTGGGGGAAGGTGGGAGTTGGCAGATGTCATGTTCATCCCAAACTTGAAAAAGAAGTTGATATCTGTTGGAAAGCTCGATTAGGCAGACTACAAGGTTGTCTTTGAAGGAAGTTCCGGGAAAATAGTCAAAGGAGCTACGATAGTAGTTCACGGGACTAAGAGTGGAACGTTGTACACCACTGCAGGGTGTTGTGACATGAGTAGAGTAGCAGCTGGAGGGATGAAGTATGAAGTAGTTTCACGAGACTTGTCACGGGATCCGAATACTATGCATAGTGGGCCTTACATTAAACATCGTGTCAGTAAAGTCGGTGGCTTGAAGGCAAACGGTGATCCGATAACGCATAAGGTGAAACTGGCACGCTGTAATGTGTGCGAAAATTGAAGGAGTTCCAAGGAGGCACGAAAGGGTGTTTCCTTCAGGTGGGAGTGCACGCCCCAAGGAGCGATGGATGAAACCCGACAAGTATGGTTGCCGGTGGGAACAGACTTGGATGACAAAGGGTCAAGGTTGGAGAGTATCTCGACTAGGCTCTTGCAGTCAGCTTGAGCGGAGACGCAGTCGTATTAGGTGGATCTGGTAAAAGAGGGGTTGTATGTCGGTACCTCCAAAATTGTCGGAGGTGGGAGATTGTTGTACTGTGTCCTCCACATTTTGGAGTGTGTACACAATCAAGTAAGGTAAATACCATTTGACAATTGTGGAGATTTACTGACAAGCATTTAATGTTTGTCTAGAAACATGCATGGCCATAAAAGTCTACTTAGGTGGGCACTTGCATTGTTCATGTATTGTTCATCTGCAAATAACGGAAAGATGTGAGCTAACCTTTTGCTATAAAAGGAGATGAAGCTACTTAGTTTTCTGCACCCCTCAATTTCCTTGTAGTGAGATTACAAGGTAGTAATAAGAGAGGGTCAATTCTCTTGTGTATATTATCCTTGTTGTAACTCTCTAAGAGTGAACAATAAAATCCTAATGCAACCGCCGTGAGGACGTAGCTAATTTGGTGAACCTCGTAATATTTGTGTCCCTGTTTTATTCTCTTAATTATTGTGTGTGTGGTCTATATATCCCTACTAGATTCCCTACAATTGGTATCAGAGCCTGGTTGACCGAATAAGGGTGAGGGAAGAGTGTATCACAAAAATTCACAATAATGGAAGGAGGCAAAGTTATTTTCGATAAATTCGATGGGAAAAATTTTGCTTTCTAGAAAATGCAAATAACCGATTATTTGTATTCAAAGAGTTTACATCTTCCTTTGGAAGGCTCTAAGTCGGATTCCATGAAGAAGGAGGAGTGGGAAAAAATGGATCGGCAAGCGCTAGGTGTGGTCCGTTTGACGCTGACCCGAAACGTTGCGTTCAATGTCATGAATGCGAAGACGACGACAGACTTGATAAATGCCCTAGAGAATATGTATGAGAAACCATCTGCTACAAATAAGGTATTCCTTATGCGTAGATTGTTTGGTTTGAAATTCATGAAGAAACCACAATGGGGGATCATATTAATGGTTTTAATGTGATCACAAGGCAACTAAGCTCGGTCAAAATAGATTTTGATGACAAGATAAAAGCCCTAATTTTATTATCCTCGTTACCTAGTAGTTGGGATACTATTGTCACAGCAATTAGTAGTTCGCAAGGACAAGAGACACTCAAGTTTGATGAGGTGCGAGATTTAATCCTGAGCGAAAGTATTCGCAAGAGGGAATTAGGTGAGACCTCAGGAGTCAATGGGAGTGATCTAATTGTTGAGAGTAGAATAATGAGGAATAATTATAAAAGTGGTCATCATGGGAGATGTAAGTCACGAGGGAGAACTGGCCCGACTTGTTGGAATTGTGGTGTGAGTGGGCATGTTTGGAGGGATTGTTCGAATCCCAAGAAAAATCGAGAGCATTGTAATTATGAGGATGACAGTGCGGCGTTAGTTGCAGAGAGTGAGGGCGATCTTTTGGCTGTGAGTGTCGAAGATCCGTTGGAGTCTTGGGTTTTAGACTCTGGTGTGTCATTTCACGCTACCCCATGTAGAAAGTCCTTTCATAAGTATATTGGTGGAAGGTGTGGTACTGGCTTACCTGGCGAATGGTAAAGCTGTGCCGATCATGGGAAAGGGTGATGTTAAAATTTGTACCCCGAGTGGGGGAAGGTGGGAGTTGGCAGATGTCATGTTCATCCCAAACTTGAAAAAGAAGTTGATATCTGTTGGAAAGCTCGATTAGGCAGACTACAAGGTTGTCTTTGAAGGAAGTTCCGGGAAAATAGTCAAAGGAGCTACGATAGTAGTTCACGGGACTAAGAGTGGAACGTTGTACACCACTGCAGGGTGTTGTGACATGAGTAGAGTAGCAGCTGGAGGGATGAAGTATGAAGTAGTTTCACGAGACTTGTCACGGGATCCGAATACTATGCATAGTGGGCCTTACATTAAACATCGTGTCAGTAAAGTCGGTGGCTTGAAGGCAAACGGTGATCCGATAACGCATAAGGTGAAACTGGCACGCTGTAATGTGTGCGAAAATTGAAGGAGTTCCAAGGAGGCACGAAAGGGTGTTTCCTTCAGGTGGGAGTGCACGCCCCAAGGAGCGATGGATGAAACCCGACAAGTATGGTTGCCGGTGGGAACAGACTTGGATGACAAAGGGTCAAGGTTGGAGAGTATCTCGACTAGGCTCTTGCAGTCAGCTTGAGCGGAGACACAGTCGTATTAGGTGGATCTGGTAAAAGAGGGGTTGTATGTCGGTACCTCCAAAATTGTCGGAGGTGGGAGATTGTTGTACTGTGTCCTCCACATTTTGGAGTGTGTACACAATCAAGTAAGGTAAATACCATTTGACAATTGTGGAGATTTACTGACAAGCATTTAATGTTTGTCTAGAAACATGCATGGCCATAAAAGTCTACTTAGGTGGGCACTTGCATTGTTCATGTATTGTTCATCTGCAAATAACGGAAAGATGTGAGCTAACCTTTTGCTATAAAAGGAGATGAAGCTACTTAGTTTTCTGCATCCCTCAATTTCCTCATAGTGAGATTACAAGGTAGTAATAAAAGTGGGTCAATTCTCTTGTGTATATTATCCTTGTTGTAAGTCTCTAAGAATGATCAATAAAATCCTAGTGCAACCGCCGTGAGGACGTAGCCAATTTGGTGAACCTCGTAATATTTGTGACCTTGTTTTATTCACTTTATTATTGTGTGTGTGGCCTATATATCCCTACTAAATTCCCTACATGCATAATACATGTGCGTTTGTAATTTACACTACCCATCATTTTTAGCAATACGAATATGAAATTAGCATCAAAAATTGCATAACAATTGATGCCCCACAATTATGCAATAAATATTAAGCTCCCAGTCATCGTGCATCTTACTCCGGTAAAGTTAAGAGAGCAAAATAATATCCATAAACAATAGATAAAATTATAATAGTCTTCTCAATAGACTTATAATAAAATTATTGTAAAGATGAAATAAAGCATACTCATGAGCATTGTGCATCTCACCTTGTAATCAAACATCTTTATAAATGTCCAACATAATGCAATTCTCAATATTGCACCATAACACAAAATAAGATTTTGGTAATTTACACAAACCAATTGTACTAACTACATAAGCTACATTTATACACGCTACACGAAGTGTATGTGTTTTTGCACCCAATTCATGCTCCGCATTATTTTATTGAAGTCTCTATAAATACATCATCATTCTTATATTATAGAACAACGAATCTCAATGATGGTTTCACATGTATTTTCTTTTTGCAAATCCACAAATTAAAATATATATCCTTTACTCACATAAAATTAATCATCATAATCTCATATAATGTGGTGTAAGCCAAGTATATAACATAAATGATTGAACATTATGCAACCATTATTTATTGACATAGCCAACAAATTAACACTTCTACAATTGGTTCAATTAGTCATGTATACATTAAACATGCTATATGTAATCCCCTAGAAATTCTAACGCGATATAGTGGCGGAAACACTGTAGAGTTGAGATTAAAACACACTGTAACTATGTTTTAGTAAATTAAAATGGTAAAGTCAAACAATAGGCCATGAATAAAAATGGCCAAAATTTAAAACAATACAAGAAAGGGGTTTGAACAATCCTTATGACATAATTATTAAAATAAACAAGCAGGATTGACACTGCTCGCTAGCCCACACTCGGAAACACGTATACCTGTCATGTTAAAACATAACAGCCACAATCAGTGGGGAGCAACGTCGACGTTCTCCCAGCCGTATAACAGGATTTTAAAACTGTAATTACTACTATAGGAAAATAGTAAAAATGAAAATAAGTAAAACATTATAAGGAAAATAAGCTTTCAGTGAAAAACTTCACGTAACGAAACAATATAATAAAAATGAGTTTTCCGAAGAAAACAGAAATCATTTGGCAACTTGCAACCAAATTATATCGATAATAATACAAATATTCAAATGGCGTGATGGATAGAATTGGTGTGCACAAGGCTAGACTTTCACTAGGGATATACTAAATACTAGCTTCGAGAACTCAGACACCAACTTCACACGCAGCGAAGATCAAAGGTCTGTAACTAGGCAACTCAACCATAATTGGACGGCGCGCGACTTATTAATGCAAGGTCCAAGCTTAAGTAATACACACCCCTCCTGGATACCAAATGTATCCTGTTCAACTGACGACGACTAACACGATACGATATCTAGCTTAAAGGCACAATGCCCATATAGTCCTGGACACCAAATGTGTCCAGTTCAACAACCAATGCATCCCAAATGGATACACCAGCCTTATAGTTGATGGCAAAACAGTACATCCTAGACTGTATTACTCTAATCCCACACTTATCCTTATTCCATAACTCCAAAACAAAGCCAATATCGATATTCAAAAGATATAATCATTATAAATAATAAGAGAACAAAAGGAAAAAGATCACTTTCCAAAAGAGGAAATTTTCTATTTTCGGAAACTTCTACTTCTAGAAACTTTACTAAAAATAGCGTATATCAAAATAGCGAAAATAGTAGTTTATACTAGTGCAATATTTTAGCAAACGATATAGATTTATAAAACTTGTACTTTCGGCCTTAACGATATTAATTATCAAAGTGAGAGCATTTAGGTTTATTAAATTATTAAAATATCTTACAAGTGTTTATAAGATGATTAAAAATGTCTTAAATATTTTAATACTACTAATCAAGGTGTTTTAAAAATTACGAAACTAAAATTCCCTAAATATTATTATTTTCGACAATACGATTAATAAAAATAGTAATTACCAAACAATTTACGCATTGATATCCAAAAATTATTATTAAACTTAAAAATCATGATTTTCCAGAATCTACCATTTTTTTCCAGATTTAAAACAAAGACTAGAAAATCGGAAATTAAAACGATAAACACGGTTTTAACGGTAAACGATGATTTAAAGTGATTAATTAATTCACCTACTTAACAATTCCAAAAAATTATGAAAAATATCAGAAAATTCTTTTTCATCAGAATGATTAACCACGTCAAATTTTAAATTAAAATAGAATGTTTAAGTACTAGAACTAAAAATCGGCTTTTAATCATTTTTGTTCGTAAACGGTAATAATTCAATAATCGATAACTAAAATATCAGAAAAATACCAAATTATTAAAAATCATAAAAATCCTCATTTTTACAGAATATAATCATATATTACAAGTGTAGGCCGAATATTACGATTTTACATATTAATATAACAATTTAATCGTTAATCTCGTAAAAGCGATAAAAAACTGAAACATGCAAGTTTTCAACTTTTAAAATTTTTCAAAATTATATGACATACATATATTGTCAAAAATGAAATATAAAAAATATACATGCAATTACACCATTAAAATCAAGCAATACCGAGTAACATCGACGTTACCTCTAATCCAAATCGAAATTAATAATATACTCGTCGGCCTCGGGATCGTCCACAAAACCTACCATACACGAAATCACGGAAGGAAGATACCATGAGAAAAACTAATAAAATCAAGGTAAATAATGATCGAAAACAACATCGATTATTACCTTAACGATAAGATCAGAAAGAGGATCAATTGACGATAAAAATGAGACGATTATTACTCGAAACGGAGCAAGAATCTGCCTAGGGAAAAGGATGAATACCACGGCCAACAATAGAGAAAAGGATGGAATATTTTTCTTTAAGATGAAAATGAATGAGAGTAGAAATGGATGGTTTTCAAACTTAAATGACATTAAAAGGTGATGAAAACTATTTGGATATCTACAAAGTGCTGGCCAACAATTAAGAGGAGAGAGTATGAAATGTTTTGTAACACCTCTGATTTTATAAATTAATTAAGGTTATTTAACAACAATAATACCAACTATAGGGCGTCTTCCCAAAATAATATCAATTTTAATAAATCTGAGAATAATACGTATTAATGGAGTAGTTAAACCAGAGTAGTATAAGTGACCGGTTACCTGTAGAACTCATCCACCTTCCTTTTTCACATTTAATTTTATTTAACGGCAATAATACCAACTATAGAGCGTCTTCCAAAAATAATTCCAATTTTAATAATTAGAGAATAATAAGTATTTTTCGATTAGTTAACCATAGTAGTATAGATGATCAGTTAGCGGTAGAACCCGTTCACCTTTCTTTTTCGCCTTTAATTTATTTCATATTATTTCACTTCTTTTCACTACTCAGTGTACGGGACATTAAACGTCATTAATATCCTCCGTCTTTCTCTTCTTTCAAGTCTTCAACCGTTAATAAATCTAGCTGACAACACAATCCTACACCAAAATAAACACGTTAATCTAAACGAAACGTATAGAAAAATAACTGAAGGAGGATGAAGAGTAATGGGGAGAGAGGATGAAGGAGAGAAGTAAGGAGGACTAGACCTAGCAAAGCTGACCCGACCCGAATAAACCAAACTGAACCCGACCCGACACCCGAATTGAAGATCTGTTTTTGACCCGTAATCCGAATTGACCCGAGCTAACCCGAAATTGACCCGACTATTATTAAAGAAAACGAGTCGATATCCCTAAAAAAAGTTGAAAAAACAAACCCGAGAATGACCCGAACCCGAAATTATCCGACCCGACCCGAAGTCAACCCGATTATTATAACCCGAAAGTGACCCGACCCGAAGCTGACCCCGACACGGTTCACCCGTTATCCAAGTCTAAGGAAGAGAATTAAGGATAAGTAGCAGGTTAAATATTAATTTGGTGACCTGATGTAACAGGTTATAAATTCACTTATACTACTCTTGTTTAACTACTCAAAAAATACGTATTATTCTCAGATTTATTAAAATTGATATTATTATGGGAAGACGCCCTATAATTGGTATTATTGTCGTTAAATAACCCAATTAATTAAATGAAAATTATGTTCGTATTTTGGATTTCTACTATTTAACTCGTAAATCTTAAAATTACTATAAAAAGAATTTTTCTTTTTTTTTTGGGGAAAGTGTAAGATGTATATTAATCAAAGAATAATCAAATATACATTAGGTATCCATCATCCTAGTGACGAAGAGGTCATCTCTAGGGGAGAGTTTCCCTTTCTGAACACTACTAAAGTACATTTTCAGCTCTTTAATAATGTTCTTACTGACTACATTCGGTCTCAATAAAATGCCCTCTATTCTGCTTTTGTTCCTCTGCTCCCATATATAGCAAATGGAAGCGTTAATCACGCTATTAATCACAGCCCGTTGGAGTTTGCTACCTCTCAATCCGTCACGCTGGGCGTTGCTTCGTGTGGAGGTAAAATCATGGTCTATCCCCATGTTCAAGGTTCTCAAAATTTCGCTGCTATAGTCACAATCCCAGAACAGGTGGTTCCTGTCCTCCGGATCATTACTGCAAACACAACACTTATCGTCTGGAATCAGGTTAAGACCAAACAATTTGGTCTTCACATTCATGGCATCATGCTGATATAACCACGCTACAAATCTATGTTTCGGTAAGGTCAATTTATTCCACACTAGCCTACACCAATCCATTTCCATCTCTTTGTCTCTGATCCAATTATAACCCTTGGCCGTAGTATACCTGTTGCTATCGTTCCAATCCCCTCGTTCGATGTCTGGTTTTAATTTTTCCTTAACTTTACAAATCTTCCTCCATCCCCATCCTACGTCTGCTGGCGGTACATAAAGCATCTAATTCTGCCCTTTTAGATGAACAACGTGAACCCAAGTCACCCACAGCCTGTTAGGGTCCTTCACAATCCACCAAACCAGTTTACCTATCGCAGCTTTGTTCCAATTGGAGCATTGAGTCAGATTCAACCCTCCTTCTTTATAAGGCATACAAATTTTCGACCAAGCTACAAGAGGAGCCCTGGTATAAGTGGTTCCACCTTCCTAAAGGAATGTCCGGCAAAGCCCTTCGATTTGATTGATTATCCCAGTCGGGAGTAGGAAGATGCTCGCCCAATAATTATGGAGCGTGGATAACACGGATTTAATCAAGACTAACCTTCCCGCATAGGACAATTTCCTCGCACCCAGCCTTTTTATTCTTTCCGTGATATTGTGCACCAGGAGTTGGCAATCCTGGATCGTGAGTCTCGACGCCTTAATGGGCACACCCAAGTACTTGAACGGGAGCGTCCCGGCTTTACAGCCTGACACTGCTATAATGTCCTGCTATACGTCCTTCTTCACCCCGTTAAAGTAAATATTAGATTTTCCTTTACTGAGCTGTAGTCCCGATGCCTTTGAGAATGTCGCGAAGGTTCGTAGAAGCACCATCATCGAAGAGACATCCCCTTTACTAAACAGTAACAGGTCATCAGCGAACATGAGATTCACAAGCTTCATCTGCTTGCATTGCGGGTGGAATCTAAAATCCATGTTCTCCGTGGTGTATCTGAGCAGTCTAGTTAAGTACTCCATACAGATTGTGAACAAGCGCGGCGATAACGGGTCTCCCTGCCTCAATCCCGTTTACCATGGAAAAAACCGAAAGATTCTCCATTAAGCTTTAGCGAAAAGGAGGCCGTGGAGACACATTGCATTATCATATTCCGAAACAACGGCGGAAAATTCAAATGCAGGAGCATCTGGTCTAAAAAGTCCCATTCAACCGTGTCGTACGCCTTCTGCATATCCATTTTTATCATGCATCTCGGGGATACTGTTTTCCTCGAATATAGCCGGATGAGATCCTGACAAATGAGTATGTTTTCAAGAATACTCCGACCTCGGACAAAGCCTCCCTGAACGGGGGAGATAATATCAGGCAGAACCCTCGCTAGTCTCTCACATAATAATTTCGATATGCACTTATAAACCGTGTTGCAGCACGCAATCGGTCTAAATTGGAGAACCGACTCAGGTCTCTCAATTTTGGGGATAAGGGTAATGGCCGTGGAATTTATCTGCTTTAGGAGTCGCCCAGAATCGAAAAAATCCAAGACCGCATTCCACACGTCATCACCCACAATGCTCCAGGCATCCTTGAAAAATTTGCTTGAGTACCCATCGGGCCGGGTGCCTTTTCATTCGGGATGCTAAACATAGTGTCCCGAATTTCATCTCTTGTGACTGACGCATTTAGAATATGCCAATGGTCAGTATTACATTTTGTGCCCAGCTGCATAGTTCGATCAACGACCTTGGTAGTCTCTCTCCGCTTACCCAAGAGTCCTTTGTAATACGAAAGGAAAGCCTCTTGGATAGAGATAGCATCAGTATGAACATTACCTTGACTATCAACAATCTGGTGCACCGTGTTCTTTGTTCGTCTCGATTTAAGGAACCCATGGAACGCGGCTGTATTGGCGTCACCATCTTTAAACCAGTGGAGCTTCGCTTTTTGACGAAGGAAGCTCATCCTCGCCTTATCTAGTCTTCTGAAGGACTCAGCTGCTTCAATTTCCTCCCTGATCAGATCATGATTACCCGCATTTATGCATAATTTCTTCTGAATATCAAGTAACTTGACCTGCGCACGGTCTGCCTGATGTTCAATAGCCGCAAAACAATCTCTGTCCAATTGCTTCAAAGGCTTCTTCAGTCTCTTAAGCTTCGAGGCAAGCCTGTACATCTTCGTCCCCTCTACCTCCTGGTTCCAAGACGATTGCACAATGGGAATAAACTCAGTAGACTGACTCCACATGTTATAATATTTGAACGACCTATTATGCCTGGTTTGCCCTCTCGATTTCCTGATGACACACGGGCTGTGATCATATAAGCCTTCCGGCAAGAAGTGGGCTCTGAAACTCTCAAACAAATCAATCCATTCTTTATTAATAAGTACTGTATCCAGCCTACTATAAACTCTATCCTCCGGAGGCTGTTTGTTATTCCAAGTATAGAAAGCTCCTATCGCCGGACTATCCATAAGCTCACACTTATTTATGCAATTCTGAAACGGGTAAGCTTCATGTGGATTAAAAGTACCGCCTAGTCTTTCCTCAGGAGTAAGTACGCAATTAAAGTCACCCACAACAATCCAAGGGCCATGAATGTTGCAGCGAGCTTGACATAAGTCAGACCACAGCTCCTCTCTATCCGCTAACACATTGAATGCATACACAAAGGTAACATTAAACTCCACATTCTCAACTATATCTCGAACTAAGCAATGTATCATCTGAGATGTGTACTTGATAAACTGGATCACACATTGTTTATGGTCCCAAACAACCCAAATCTGTCCTCTCTGATTCGTATGACTGTTTGTGGATATGCTCCACTTATTAAAGCTACTGCTTATGACTTTATTCACATTCTGAGGCTTAATTTTGGTCTCTAGTAAACCAAATAGGCCAACATTATTCAACTCTAAGAACTTATTTATTTCACACTGCTTCTCCACCTTATTCATCCCCCAAACATTCCAAAAACCAAAATTCATGGATTGATATTTGGTTTGGGAGTTACCTTATTACCTCCAATCGGAGCCTGGTTCCTTGAGAGGATCTGGATGTAGGTAGGACTAGTACACACTTCATTAGCATCCCTGACAGTGGAATTCTGCCCCGAGCCCTTATCTCCCGTCCCACTCCTCAACATATTATTCTCACCTTTAGGATTATCTGTCCCCTGACTTACCCCAGTCTTAGGTAAATCAGGGTAATTGATAACTTTAGCTGCCGGTTCAATGTTATCATCTTGGTTCTCCTGAGTCTGACCTGTTGGTTTTGTGACCACCTTCCAAACCTTCTTCTGCATTTTCTCCACTGGTTTAGGTCTTTGCAACCTGCAGTCACTATGTTCATGCCCCATTTTCTTACATTTGTCACATAAAGTGGGCTTCCAATCATATTCAGCTTTGATCTTAAGCAAATTCCCCAGTTCATCTTTAAATTGCACAAAATCAGGAAAGTTCTGACCCATTTTAACTTCAATAAGGACTCTTGCATATCGTAATCTTGTTCTTTGTGCAGTAGGCTCATCCTGTTTAATCATTGGACCAATAATCCCCGCAATCTTGCTGAGACTGGCCCCCCAGAATTTTAATGGCAAACGCTGCAGACGAATCCATGTTGGCAACACCTTCACTTCTTCCTTTTCCAAATCGATATCCGGAAGCCAACCCTTAATTATGACAGGTTTGTTATCAAATAAATAGTAACCCTCCTGTAACAAAATGTTCTTAATAGCCTCAGTAGGAAACCGCACTAAGAAAACTCCATTCGGGAAGAATGAAATTTTGGCAATGTTATGAGTTCTTCATATTCTTCTCAAGTAGCCTTCAAGTACTTGGCATGGGGGGTTTGCTCCTACCACAAAACCATAAACCGAAGATCTCCAATACTCAATTTCCGGTTGAACATCTTTTATCGACAATTGGAGTATCTCTTCATTATGTACCTGAACGGTTTTTCGACCTTGCCTGATTAGCAATGGCCCTTCATCATCATTTTGTTCTGTCTGGTTTTCCTCTTCTAGTCCAGACTTCATTCCATCTTGCGTCATTCCTATCACATCCTCATCATCGATAGTTTCATCCTGGATATCGTAAGACGGGATGCCCATAATATCCTGCATGGATTTGTCACGTAAAGGTTCCTCCATGGTAGGGTTCCTCCTAACATCGCCTTCCAATAAGTTATCTCGTTCCAAAGATCGCTTTTTCTGCTTCCTCTTTGTGATGTTAACCAGTGATGACGATTCCGGCGAGGGAGACCGGACCATAGTGTCGCAATCCCCACGCCAAATCGCCTCCGCAGTCGCCTTTCTTTTAATCGTTTCAAACTCCTAATAATCTATTTGACTCGGAATCTCTTCTTATATTTAAAACATATTTTTATTTTTGTTTCGATTGATTTTATACATTTAATTTAATTCTTATCGAAAGTCTATTCGACGATTTAAATTCGAAATTCTTTTTATTTATATGTATTAAGCTCGAAGCTCTTTTATTTTAAATTTCGTCAAAATATTTATTTTCTTTCCTCGAGAAATCAATTTAATTCACTTTATTCAAAATTTATTATTTATCGGGAGATACTATTTGAACGTTTAATTATTTATATCTATAAGATCCGTTTTTGTCTCGAATAATCTAATTACTCGTTTTATTTGACGGTCCGATTATTTATTAATTTTTTTAACTCGTTTTAACCCGATTCGTGGGTCGGTCTACTTATCGTTACGGAATTCGTTTAATTCGTGTCTCCGAGCCGATTCATTTAATTAATCCTTTGCTTTCGCACTTGTTTAACGTTTCTCCTATCATATTTTTTTTAATTCATTTCCCCTGCCTTTCATTTATACCCACCGTTTCACCTTTGCCTCTTGATTCATCCTCTTTCCCCTCTTTCTTCTCTTTCTTTTCTTTGTTGCCACATGTTGTTGCTGCTGCGTGTATTGCATCCACCGCGTCACTTTTTCATTCTTCCTCTTTATCCACCAATTTTCCTCATCTGTTTTTCTCTTTTTGGATGCGATTTGTTGCTGATCTGCTGTTCGTTCGCGCGCGATCCTGTTGTTGTTGGTTCGCCGTCTTCTTTCTACTTTCACCTTCCTCGGAGTTAGTAACAAAGGTAATCCCGTTTCTCCTCCTTTTTCCCGCTGTTCACGATTGTTTTTGCTGTTTCTCGTTGTTCGCATCGTTTCGGTTTGTCTTTCTCCGTTTCGGTTCGTTTTGCTGTTTCGTTTTTCTGGTGTTGCTGCTTATTCTTCTTCTTTTTCTACTTCGTTTGGTCCTTCATTTTTGTCGCGTCGTTACTGCTATTCCTTTCCTCCTCTTCTTCTTCGCTTCTGCTAGTGTTGTGCGCTGTTGTGCTCCGTCGGCTCCTGTTTTCCGTTCTGTCCCCGTTACTGTTGTCGTTGTTCGATCTGCTGCTCCTGCCATCGCCGATGTGCACTAGGTATTGATGTCGTTTTTGTTGTTTTGCTGCGGTTTTCGTACAGTACTACTGCTATACGTTTTTGTCGCGTACCGTTCTCGTCATCGTCGTCTTGTGACTCATTTTCTGCTACTATGTTCTGTCCTTTTCCCTCTTCGTTTTGATGCTGCTACTGCTATTATCGTTCTGTTCGTTGGTTGTTGTGGCTCCTGTCCGTTTCTCCTCCTGCTGCTCTCTTCTTCTTTGTGTGTATGTGTGTCAATTCTGTTTTGATCTCTATTTCGATCGATCCGACTTATAATCATCCATAATTCTCAGTTGATATCGGGTCTTATCTTTATTTGGCGTCCCTCTATTCTTTATGTTCTTTCTTTTCCTTCCGACTCTTTTGTTTCCTTTTCTCCTCGTCCCAATCTCATTCGTTTCTGTGTCGTCAAGGCCTCGAAGTGGTTTTAAAACAACCATCATAGTGATTGGCGCTTGGACAAGCGGATTGAAGGAACTGTTATGACGGGTTCTAACTTAAGGTAACTTTAGGACGTTACTCGATTTTATATCGTATGTTTGAGTAGTAGTATGTAGTAAATATTTTAACTTCGGTTTTCAAATTTTAGCTATATATTGTTGCTATTTATATTAATTTAAAATCGTATGGCTTATCAATATTTTTACGATCTTCGATATCGTTTTATAAATCGTTAGTAATTTTATTAATAATGATCGTTATAATATTTTGTTGTTTATCGTGACATTAGTAACTAAATAATATCGTTTTCATATTTTCGTCATATTTCGTTAATTTATAATTTTAACTCAAAAAACATATTTTTCTATTATAATCGAGATTTTTATACTAGTTCAATAAATTAATTTTGTTTTAGGAAATCTATTAATAAATGAGGAAATGGTCGTTTTTATTTGAAATACATTTTTAGTCGAGACTATTCTCGCTAATAATTTTCTTATTTATTTACAGTTCACTATTTTTAGTAAAATCCGTATTATTTATTAATAAAAGCTATTTGCTAAAAATAATTTGAAATCTTTATAAATCTCATTTCATTTATAAAACTCGTTGACTCAATTAATTTTGGATATCATTTTTCTTAAAACATCTCATTTCTAAAATTTATAGTTTTAATTCGAGTTCCTAATTATTTATAAAATACTATATATTGACTTATTATATTTTATTTATATTTTGAGAAGCGAATTTAGAAATATAATAAAGTTACGATAAAGACGGTAATAATAAAATGTTAATTTCGTTAGAAATGCTATTTTTATACATTTCACGTATTTTTAATAACTTACGTATTTTCTATAACATAATTTCTATTTTAAGTAAGTTTGTAAAGTTAGTATCTTTCCATTTTAGAAAGTTTCCTTTTTATATAAATTTTTTATTCCTTTTATCTTCATATTATTCATAATGATTATATCTTTTGTTTGTATCGATAATGGCTGTTTTGAAGTTATGGAATAAAGAGAAGTGTGGGGTTAGAGTAATATAGTCTGGGATGTACGTTTTTGCCATCAATTGTAAGGCTAGTGTGTCTTTATGAGGCACATTGGTTGTTGAACTGAGCATGGTTTGTGTTCAGGAGAGTGTGCATTGTGCCCTTAAACTTAGATATCGCATCGGGTAAGTCGCGTCGGGTTGAACTGGATATGGTTTGTATCTAGGAGGGGTGTATACTACTTAAACCAGGACCTCGTTGCACGCAGTCCTGTTATAGTTGACTTGCCTAGTTAGAGACTGGATTCTGTTATGAGTTAAGTCAACAGTTCTCGAAACTAGTTTTCAGTATTATTCTAGTGAAAGTCCAGCCTTGTATACACTGATCGAATTTCCATAACGTCATTTTTGAATATTATTATTATCGATTGATTTTGATTTGCAGGTTGGCAAGTGTTTTAAGTTTTGCTGAAAACTTATTTTTATTATATCGTTTTAATGTTTTCTCATTTTATGTATTTTGATATAATAATACTATTATTTTCCATATGATATAATATGGCTGGGAGAATGTCCAAGTTACTCCCCACTGACGTGGCTGTTATGTTTATAACATGACAGGTATTTGCTGCTGGGTTTTGGGTGTGACCTAGCTTGTAGCATGAATCATACTCTTTCTTTATTCATGTTTATTTATGGATTTTTGTAACCCTGTTTGGAAATTATTTATTTTTCCAAATCTACAGTGTTTTCGCCACTGTATTGCGTTAGATTTTCTAGGGGATTACAAGTTTACTCATAAATGCCTTCTATAAATGACAAGATAAGAATGGCGTAATTACGCTTTAATGAAATAATAAAATAGAACGTATTATAAAACGTAATAAGAGTGTGACAAAAAGATGTGTCGGTCCAAAATATGCGGGAAAAATGTCCCAAATAATTTGTAAGTTGATAAAAAGAAGAATCGTAAAATAGTTAAAGGCATTTCAAAGTAATTCGAGTAAACCTCACGTAAGAAAATAATTATTCGCGAAGTTTCGTAATAAAACCATTAATGGCTAAATTTTCGTAAATAAAAATATTTACTAGTTGAAAATATTATAAAAATATGTTTAGACATTTGTAGGAAAAGGAATAACTTAAATCCGAGATTAAAACGTTAATTTGTAGAGAAATAGAATTCCTCGCGGAAAATAAATAGTTTACGAAGAAAATCAAATAAATAGATTTAAAAGAATTAAAATCTTTTAAAATATAAATAAATATCATTAAACTCAAAAATGAAAATAAAGTTTGGAAATATGAAGAAACATAAGACCAAAATGTGACAGAGTTATGGCGAAGTCATAGGAAAGGATAAAAACGCTAGGAAAATAGCGGCTGTTACAATCCTCCCCACTAAAAAAACTTTCGTCCTCGAAACTAAGATTAAGCAGTAAAGAGATTAAAATACATATTCGCATAAAAACAATTTTGGTTTTAAAAGAGAATTTTACAACTTTTAAAGTGATACAAAATCGAATACAAATATTTATTCGAAGAGGAAGAAAATACTTTAAATTAATGAAATTATAAAGTAAAGTTATTTGTTAAAATAACAACGTTAAATAATATTTGTAAACGAGCTCGAAGGAAAAAGGGTAGCCAAAACATTTTCGAAACAAAGGAAAACAATTTGATTAAGAAGTTCGATAATATTTCGTTTTATGACGAAACTAAATTTAGTTCGGAGAAATCAAGCTTTGTAGTTAGTAAGATTGAATCAGTCGCTTGACGTTTTTCAATAACAAATTCAAATGCCCAGCGAGGCAGCGACAATAAAATGAAAACTTGCACACGCGAAATTATTTCAAAATGTTAAACTGCTTACATAATAATCGTATAGAAATCAACATATTTGTAATTATGAAAGTTTCCATAAAACTTCGATCGCTTGCAAAATCAAAGTTTGAACCAATTTGAAATACTTTAAACATAAATTATTAAGGTATTTTTAAACAGAATTTAATATAAACATCTAGCAAAGATAAAACAAAAAAATGGAGTATAAAGTATTTAAATTAAAATTCAAAAATGTTAAATTTCATGATATCCAAAAGTTTAAGATAGTCAAACTTTTTACAAAACATGGGGTCTCACAATTTGAAATATATACATACATACATACATATATATATATATATAGATAGATAGATAGATAGATAGATAGATAGATAGATAGATAGATAGATAGATAGATAGATAGATAGATAGATAGATAGATAGAGAGAGAGAGAGAGAGAGAGAGAGAGAGAGAGAGAGAGAGAGAGAGAGAGATTCACATAAGGACACCCCTCCCTATAAGTACATAAGTCTTTTTTTAAGCCATTGGATGAAGTGAGAAGGGAGGGTTGAGATTTATTAGGACTCCCAATAAAGTAATTAAATTAACCTTAAGCAATTAAATCCCCCAAAGTAGTAAAGATCCTCAGCAAATACCTAGGGAACATTAATGACGCTCTCTCTCCTGCCCAATTTAATTGTCATAGAACAATTCAATCAGTTGTCATTCTCTCTCTCTCCTACCCAATTTAGTTGTCGTTTTCTCTACCAATTCAATTAGACAGACGAAATCCTATGACTGGCAGATTCAGGGCATATATTTGTTCATCAATTCTTTCATTGAGAGAAACTACTTTAAATTTTTTGGAATTTCTTGAGAGCGGTATATTGGAGTACGATTGTTTTTTAATTGAAGTTTTGATCTGAGATGGAAGAACATCAGTTAAACGAAGTGTTTCTTGGTAAGTGTCTCTTTAATTCAAGTTTTGGAATTTTTTTTGGAATCTGGTTTTAATTTGCTCAAATATTAATTTTTGATAATTTTTAATGAAATGTTAATCTTTGAATCTGGTTTGAATCTGATTGATTTTTGTTAATCTTCTTTGAAATTTAAGATAGGGATATGAGTTATAAATCGTGAGTTGATGAAATATTAATTTTTGTTAAAGTTAAGAAATATATGAATTTGAAGTTGATACAAGTAGAGTATTGAATAAGGTTTATAGGCACCTGTAGATTCATGGATGTACGTTGAAGTGATAAATGAAATTAAAGTACACGTAGATTCATGGACGTCGATTGAAGTGTTAAATAAATAATGTTAAAGTTACAAATTAAGTGAACTGAAGTTATAAAATGTACAGTTTTAGTTGGAATTTTTATTCACCATATTCGATGTTTGGAGTATTGTAGAGTATTGCAGTGGTAAGAGGCTTTGCAGGCTGCTGAGGATGTTCATTACGTGAATATTGTATGGTTGTTGAAGAAGATTTGACACCAATGTCGGGCAACAATTCAATGACATCGAGGAGACAACGAAATTGCTCTAACCCTTTTGTAGAACATCCACCGTCAAAAGATGAAACTGCACAATTTGTTGATGATGCCGACACAAAAGAGGAGACTGATGAGAGTTTGTGATTTTAACTGCTCAGATTAAGCATTTGACAATTGTAATGAAGAGAATTTTTTTTTTATATATGTACGGTTTTGAGTTATAAACCCGTGAGATGTACAAATATTAGTTGAGATGATTTAAAGTTACAAAATATATCAACTAAAGTTACGAAATATATGAACTGATTTGAAATAAAGTTACAAAACGTGACTGGAATTTCAATATATGATCTGAAGTTACAAAATATATGAACTGAAGTTATATGATATATAAACTGAAGTTACAAAAATATATGAACTGATTAGAATTAAAGTTACAAAAAATGGACTGAAGTTACAATATATGATCCGAAGTTACAAAACATATGAACTGAAGTTACAATATATGTGAAGTTACCAATGTTATGAAGATGAAGTTACAAATTTATTATTTATTATAATAAAGTAATTGAAGTTGCATATTGACTAATTAAAATGAAGTTACAAACTGAAACAATTGAAGTGCCAAATTAATACAGTTGAATTTTCTCTACAGACATCTACAATTGCCGATGCTGAAGTTTTAAAACAATTGAGTTGAAGTTATAAAACAAATGTATTGAAGTTTCAATACATACAGTTGAATGTTTACAACAGTACGAAAGTAAATGTTTATTAAAGTTATGTTGTTATAGAGATGAAGTTACAAATGTAGCAGTTAAAGTTATACTATTATTTCTCCACCATGCTTGTCTCTCTAATTCAATTATAATTTACCCTTGTTCCAATTCAATTTTGTTGAAGTTACATTTGTTGTTAGCTGAAGTGTCATATATATATTGACCAATTAAAGTGACGTTAAGCTTCATTAAACTTCGAAATCAGCTTCACAGGCCTTCGTCCCTTAAGTTTGACTAGGACGTTACCGACATCTTCCTCCGCTACCGCCTCATTTTCCGCAACTCCAACAATTTGACCTTTGGACGACATCTCGGCTAACACGTATCCAATGAAGAACAAAAAGCACAATATCACATAAACATCATAAAAATGACATAAAACACACAACAATAAGCTTATAAGACAAACCAATGGAGATTATTGACGGATAGTGTAGTATGAATGAACAAAAGTACTCGGAATTGATCAATTTAGCTGAGATTGTCAATTGTGAATTGACTCATTATGATCTGAGAATTAATCGAGACCGAGAAAAGGAGGAGTTTAAGCAGGTTAGCATTATGTTCGAACATCATTGTTTAATCAATATCCATAGACTATTGTACATTGTGTCGAACTTTAATCAACATCGAAACAAGAATATTTTAAAAAAACGACTTTTGAATGATCATTTCTTGATTATAACACATTAAGATCGAAACTTTGGATTAATATTTGAGTAATCAAAAACATACATTCATACTACGAAGTTCAATCAATAAACACCAAAAAAATTAATCAGTAGACAGAAACCAATTGTCTTCACCATGTTTCTTCACAATCAGTAGACAGAAACCAAAAAATTAAATCAATAAACACCAAAAATTAATTTCGAACAATGTTTCCACGTTTGAAAAATTATTAACACGCAATGAAACACCAAATCCCCAAAACCCTCAATTTAACAAGAAACTCGCAATTAAACCTGAAAATCACGAGTAAACGAAAAAACCCCTAAATTGGAAACAAACCCTTATTTTGCTGAAACCCCCAAAACTCGTGAAATTAAAAAACGAATCCCCAGATTATACTAAATATAAGAAGAAAATGATACTACGAAACTTTGATTAGAGAACAGAACATTACCTGCGAAAAGAGACGAAATCGACGGAGAACAGGGTACTTGAATCGTATGATGAATAAGGAAGATCGAACGTATGCTAATTAATAAGGAAGAGCAAAAATCGACCAAGAAAAGGGTATTGACGGTAGGAGTAATGGAGTTGGAATAGAGTTAAGTAATAATAATTTGAAGTAATGGAGTGGAAATAGAATGAAGTAATGGTTTGAAGTAGTGGAGTAATGGAGTGGGAATAAAGTGAAATAATGGTTATGTTGGGAACAGAGTAATGAAGGTGGGAATATTGAGGATGGGAAAAAAAAAGGAGCTTGGGATACGTAAAAATTTTTTTTCAAATGAAATGTCAAGCAAGATCTCAGCCGTCTATATTATCTTGATCAAAGGGATGACAATAGGCCTTACGGACTTATAAGAAGGTAAGGGACTTATATGATCCCTTTTCTCTCTCTCTCTCTCTCTCTCTCTCTCTCTCTCTCTCTCTCTATATATATATATATATATATATATATATATATATATATATATATATAGAAATTGCATCTGGTGAGTTGGTCTTCTTTAAATGAGTCCGTGCCGCAAATCACAGCCACATGATTAAATCACATGAATGGCTGAGATTCAATCTCAGCATCATCTTCATCGTATATAATCTTACTTTTACAGTAACAGAACACTATTACAGTAACACAAATATCTTACTGTGACACTGTCACAGTAATAAGGAATTACAATAATAATGTCACAGTAATAATGTCACTGTAATAGTGCAGTAATACTGTTACAGTAACAGAAAACTATTACAGTAACAGAAATATTTTTTTTGTGACACTGTCACAGTAATAAGGAATTACAATAATAATGTCACAGTAATATGAAATTAAAGAGTTATAAATATCTTACTGTGACACTGTCACAGTAATAATGTCACAGTAATAATGTGAAATTGCCTTAACTTTTTTTTACAAATTCTCACGTGAACGGTCTCATAACAATAATACCAACCAACCAAACAATTCTCTCTTTTCGAATTTAAAAAAAAAAATTATCCAGGAATAACGTCCATCATACGAGAAAAGTCCTGGAAACAGACGAATCCATCTTTATTAACGTCAACACCTTCAATCATACGCCGGCAATCATCTAACGTGCACCGTCCATCACCGAGTTTGAGGACCCCTTGGTATAGTTCGGTGGCGGAGATCCTACCATCGTGATCGGCGTCGAAGAACTCGAACGCGGCTCGGAGTTCGTCTTCCTCATGTGACGTCACGTCGAAGATGGATCCAACGGCTTGGAGTTCGTCTAAGCTGATACAACCATCGCCGTCACGGTCGATCTCTTTGATCATCTCTGCTAGTTCTTCTTCGGTTAAGGATTTGTTGAAGAGCGGTTTGAGTTCTTATCGGTCGATTTTACCGTCGCCATCTCGGTCGATCATGTGGAAGGCGGAGACTATGTCGAATTTGAATAGCGGCACTGTGGTGGTGGAGGTGGAGTCGGAGTGGGGGCGGATGGCGGCGGAGGTGGATGAGGAGGATGAGGTTGAGGAGGAGGATGCGGTGGAGGATGACGAAGCGGCTGAGCCGAATGACGGTGGAGAGGATTTGGAGACGGTGGATGAGGGTTTTGATTTTGATTTGGATTTGGTGAAGATGTTTTTTTTAGTTACAGGCAACGTGGCATAATCTAGTCCATCTAATATCAATAGATCTGACAGTCTTGAATTACAGGACAGACTCATTTAAATAGGAGGACTCATCGGATCCTCGCTCTATATATATATATATATATATATATATATATATATATATATATATATATATAATTAAAAGGGTTATTTAAGCATTAAATTTTTTTGCCACGTGGCATATAATTAATGCTTAAACAACCCTTTTATATTTAAAGTTTTTTTTTTACAATTTTCTGCCTTTTGATCCAATTTATTCTTATTAATTTTTTTTATTAATTATATATGTGTTATAAAGTTTTAGTTTTTATATAATTATTAAATTTAAATGTCTAAACAACCCTTTTTATATTTAATATTTTTGTTTTTACAATTTTTTTTGTTTTTTTCTCAAATTTATTCTTGCTACATTATATATATAGCGGTTGATATCCGGTCCGAACCTTAGTTCGGTCCGAATTGTCCGAATTATATAATACTTCCTCCATTCCAACCATTTGTATACGTTTGCTTTATGCACGTACGTCAATACTCGTTTTCTTTTGTCTATATTGTAAAGAAGAACACAAAGGACAAAGAGGCCAATCTAGGATGGGTGACGGATGACATGAAGACAACTAGTATCATAGAGTCCAATCTAGACTTGATACCCAGTAGTCTATAGACTAACCTAGCAGTCTGTAGACTTGATGATAGACTAACCTAGCAGTCTATAGACTTGTTGATAGACTAAGCTAGCAGTCTATAGACTTGATGCCTAGCAGTCTATAGACTTGATGCTTGTTACCCAGCAGTCTATACACTAACCCATCAGTCTATAGACTAAGACTAACTATTTTTGCTTGTATAACTTCGGCAGATTCATTGCTGTAACTTAATTACAAAAACAACAAAATATTACAACTTCATTCAGCTCTCTCCAGTACCAACAAATCTATACATGTTGTCTTCTTTTTCCATGAATCAAATTAATTGAAGTTTTAATCAACATGGTATCGGAGCCATGGAATTAGGAGACAAATAATTACCTAAAGCACTACATTAACTGATCTTCTACCTACTCAACCAACATTAAATCAGTGGCTATTTATAGCTCATCTTCACTGAAATCTCAAATCACTACCTTCATCAAATTGTCCTTAAGCTATGGCAGGACAAGAGCAAGGAGGATCTGAAGAGTCCATCACCTTAACAACTCAGCAGTTTGCTCAGCTCATGAGCAGTCATAAAGGGAAGGAAGTCTGCTGCTCTGATATAGAGGAAGAATTAGAGACAAACTTTATAGGTATGACTTACTTAAATTGCAATTATGCATTAAAAGAGCCACATGAATGGATTGTGGACTCAGGAGCCTCTAATTACATGGTCTTTAAGGGATCTATTTTGGAAAATCTCAGAGAATTGAAACATAAATCAAAGATAAATTTGCCTACTGGAGATACTGTTGTAGTATCACACGTTGGTTCCTATACCTTCCTAAATGGTTTAACATTGAGGAATGTCCTCTTTGTACCCTCGTTTAGAGACAATCTGCTGTCAGTACAAAAACTGGCAAAGGATACAAACTGCCATATAAATTTTTTTGATAAAATGTGTGTTATACAAGACTCACAAACCAAGACCACTAGAGGAATTGGAAGAGAGAGCAAGGGTGTCTACTACTTATCAAATAATGTTAGTGGTGAACAAAGTCTTAAGGTAGGAAATGAGAAACTGTTAAGTAATGAATCCAATGTCTGTAATGCCACTGTGGCCTCTAGTATGATAAATCAAAGGAAACAATCAAACAAAGAGAAACTTAATGCTGATTGTATCCATGCTAATATATGTAAGGAAGGTCAAATTTTCAATGAAAAAGATGCTAACGTTTGGCACCTGAGACTAGGGCATGCTTCAGACAGTAAATTGAAGCACATTCCAGAAATATCTAAATATATGCAAGCTACTCCTAGAAGAGTATGTATGGTCTGTCCAATGGCAAAACAGACAAAAATGCCATTTCCTTTCAGAATTCAACAAGCAGCAGCGGTCTTTGACCTTGTCCATGTGGATGTTTGGGGGCAATACAGGAAAGAAACAAGAAATTGGCACAAATTCTTCTTAACTGTGGTTGATGATCACAGTAGAGCTACATGGGTTTATCTTATGAAACACAAATCTGAGGTGGCTGGACTGCTGGTGCAGTTCTATCAATTTGTCAAGACTCAATTCCAAACCACAATTAGAATCATCAGATCAGACAATGCTCTTGAAATTACAGAAGGAGACAACAAGAAGTTCCTACTGTCCAAGGGCATAGTGCATCAAACTAGTTGTGTAGACAGACCACAACAAAATGAAGTAGTGGAAAGGAAGCACAGACACCTACTAGAGATCAGCAGGGCAATCAGGTTCAGTTCCGGTTTACCATTAACCTTCTGGGGGGGGGGATTGTGTACTTGCAGCAGCACACATAATTAATAGATTACCAACACCCTTGACACAAAATAAAACACCATATGAAGTCCTTTTTCATAAACCACCAGATTACGATAGGCTGAAGGTGTTTGGATGTCTGAGTATGGCATACAACCCAAGCAGAGAAAGAGACAAATTCCAACCAAGGAGTATCCCATGTATATTTCTAGGATATCCCATAAACACAAAGGGGTATAAGTTGTATGACATAGTTGGAAAAAGGGTATTTATATCCAGGGATGTGAAATTCTTTGAACAAGTTTTACCTTGCAAGATCAAGAATTTTGCATTCTGGAGAACTTCATGACCTACCCATACCTTGTTCACAAGTCTCCCCTGAATTCTTTGATGCTGAAAACCCACCAGCAGATACTACGCCTACAAGTGTCCAGAGTGTAGTAGAAGATATACCATCAAATAACACCCCTGATGCGCTTCCTTCTCAGTCAGAAACTCAATCAGACTCAGAACATTTACCAGTGGATCGACCCTGACGTGAAAGAAAGGCCCATGAATGGACAAAGGACTTTATCATCAACAACCCTGTCATGGCACCTTCTAGTGTAGCCAACATTGTTCAATTGCACTTAGAAAAATCAGCCGGCTTTGCAGGGCATGTAAGCATTGAACCAGAACATGTTGATCCGATTACTTTTCAAGAAGCAGTTCTACATCCCAAGTGGATTACAGCAATGGAGCAGGAGCTCCAAGTCCTTCATGACAACAACACATGGGCTATCACAGAACTACCTAAAGGAAGAAAGGCAATCGGTTGCAAGTGGATCTTCAAGACAAAATTCAATCCTGATGGGACCATTGAGAGATACAAGGCCAGATTGGTCGTACAAGGATTTAGACAACAATATGGAGTTGATTATGATGAAACATTTGCCCCTGTGGCAAAGATGTCAACAATTAGAGCACTGATTGCTATTATTGCCATCAATGATTGGGAAACTTTCTAAATGGATGTATCGAATGCATTCCTCCATGGTGATCTGGTAGAGGAAGTGTACATGAAAGTACCCCAAGGTTACTATGATGGAATTCTGAAGCATAGCAGAGAGGGTGAGTGTGGTAGTTCAGAGGGAAAGGTGTGCAAATTGCTCAAGTCTCTCTACGGACTGAAGCAAGCACCTCGCCAATGGTTCTCCAAGTTGTCCCAAACTCTACTCAACTATGGATTCAGAAAGTCCCACGCAGATCACAGTGGTACTCATATATGTTGATGATATGGTCATCGCGGGAGATAATCATCATGAAATACAATACCTCAAAGAACATCTCAACTCCGCCTTTCATATAAAGGATTTAGGTGAGCTCACTTACTTCTTAGGATTAGAAGTGAACAGGAGCAAGTCTGGTATATTTATTTCTCAACAAAAATATACTCTTGACCTTCTAAAAACATTTGGAATGGACAAATCCAAATCCACTCAACTACCCCTCAATCCAGTGGTTAAGCTTGAACCAGGGAAGGGGACACCATTACCACAACCCGAACTCTATAGACAATTAGTAGGTAAATTAATCTATCTCACAATCTCAAGACCCGATATCGCATTCTCTGTGCAACTGTTAAGTCAGTTCCTGCAACATCCCACGTCTGACCATATGAAAGCAGCCAGACGTGTTTTGCGGTATCTGAAGACTGCTTCTGGACAAGGAATACTCTTTGCCAACAATTCAGCAGCCCAATTAACTGCATATTGTGATTCAGATTGGGCCTGTTGTCCATACACCAGACGATCGACCATAGGATATTGCATTCTTTTGGGAAATTCACCATTCTCCTGGAAGTCCAAAAAGCAGTCGGTTGTGTCCAGATCCTCTGCTGAGGCAGAGTACAGAGCCATGGCTATGACGACTTGTGAAGTCACGTGGCTATTTCAACTTCTTCATGACTTGGGTCTCACTCACTTAGGCACAGCTCATCTTAAATGTGATAACCAGGCCGCATTAGCAATTGCAGCAAATCCAGTTTATCATGAACGTACCAAACACATCGAGGTGGACTGTCATTTCGTTCGTGAGAAAATTCAACAAGGCCTCCTTACGACGTCATATGTTAATAATAAAGATCAAGTCGCAGATGTCTTCACAAAATCTTGCTCTATTTCGCAGCAACGTCACCTACTATCCAAGATGGGAGTTAAGTCGTCACTACACTCTCATCTTGAGGGGGAGTGTAAAGAAGAACACAAAGGACATAGAGACCAATCTAGGATGGGTGACGGATGACATGAAGACAACTAGTATCATAGAGTCCAATCTAGACTTGATACCCAGTAGTCTATAGACTAACCTAGCAGTCTGTAGACTTGATGATAGACTAACCTAGCAGTCTATAGACTTGATGATAGACTAAGCTAGCAGTCTATAGACTTGATGCCTAGCAGTCTATAGACTTGATGCTTGTTACCCAGCAGTCTATAGACTAACCCATCAGTCTATAGACTAAGACTAACTATTTTTGCTTGTATAGCTTCGGCAAATTCATTGCTGTAACTTAATTACAAAAACAACAAAATATTACAACTTCATTCAGCTCTCTCCAGTACCAACAAATCTATACATGCTGTCTTCTTTTTCCATGAATCAAATTAATTGAAGTTTTAATCAACATATATCTTTACTTACGTGTTACTAAAAAATTATAAAAAAATTATATTCATAATGTGTTTTATTGGACGATTTAAACAAGATCTTACATGACTATCTTTTATCTTATATATTATAAGTTACATTAAAGATTATCATCACTTAGAAATAGTGTACAAAAACCAAATGTATACAAATGGTTGGAACAGAGGGAGTAACAAAAAAAACAAGCGCGGCAACTGTTCAACTGTTCAACTGTTCAAAGTATTACACACCGTTCATCTTTCATTTTTCCATAATTTGTGATTTCCTCAACAATTCTCGCCTCAATCAATCCTCTCAAATCCTTCCATTAATCAAAATTTTTATTCAATCCTTCAATCAATGCTCTCAAATCCTATCCGTGATTTTTGATTTTGATCTCTTCATCGGCGATCTACGATTTGGATTTTTGATTTTGATCTACTGACACTTAAATCTTCTCTTAGTAAGTTGTAATTACGTTTTTTTTAAGACAATCTTCTATTTAGGGGTTAATTCAAAGCATTATTTGATTGTATTTATGGTATTATCGATTAGATGGCATATCTTAATTACTTGTTCTACATATTAGATGTCATCGTGATTTCCTTTTAAAATTTCGATTGATTCAATTGAAGTTTAATCCTACCAGATGGATTGATGTACAAATGTTTCTGGCCATGTTCGAATCTTTCTATTAGGTCTCTTTTTTGTTATCAATGGCGTTCCTTTGAAATGTAGGCAAGCTACACTTTATCTTTACCTCTACTTTCTTGTTGCTGTATGTACGTAGTAATAGCAATATAGCATTCCTTTCTTTTTTCTCTATCCTCATTTTTTGGACACTACAACAAGAAACAAAAGCTTGATGATGAAAATTAAACACTTGTCATATAAGGCTACATACACTTCTCTAGCGCCTACATACACTTTTCTAGCGACTACCTACACTTTTCTAGCGACTACTAAAAATTCTCCGGTTAAGACGGGAAGTAAAATGGTTTAAGATTGATTAAGAGGCACACTTGGCTATGCCGCCTACATACACTTCTCTTGGGACTACTTACACTTCTCTAGCGAGTACTTACATTTTTATCGGAGCTCTTACACTTCTCTAAGACTTACTTACACTACTCTAGCGGCTACTTAGACTTCTCTTAGTGTTACATACACTTATCTAGCAGCTACTTACACTTCTCTAGCGGCTACATACACTTCTCTCCGGGGCTACTTACACTTCTTTTGGAGTTACTTACACTTCTCTAACGGCTACATACACTTCTCTTGGGGCTACTTACACTTCTCTTGAGGTTACTTACACTTCTCGAGCGGCTACTTACACTTCTATAGAGACCACTTACACTTCAATCGAGACTACTCACACTTCTCCGGTTAAGACGGGATGGAAAAGGGGTTTATGGTTAGACTAGGTGGCACGCTTTGCAATGAAGAAGTAGAAGTGGACTATGAATAAGTGTAACTAGACGATGAAGAAGTGTAAGTGGACGGTGAATAAATGTAACTAGAGGGTGTATAATTAATTGTAATTGGACGGTGAATAAGTGTAAATAGACGATGAATACGTGCAAGTGGATTATGAAGAAGTGTAAGTGGACTATAAATAAGTTTAAGTAGACGATGAAGAAGTGTATGTGGATGGTGAATAAGTGTAACTAGACCTTGGAAGAAGTGTAGGTGGACTACGTATACGTATAACTAGACGATGAATAAGTGTAAGTGGACTATGAAATACTCCCTCCCATTCACCGAATTCCTACCATTTGATTAAAATACTACTCACATATATTCAACTCATGGTAGGAATCCAAAGAATGGGAGTGAGTATAAGTCAATGTAACTAGACGACGATGAATGATTTCTATGATTTATGGTTTTGCTTTTACAAGTTGCAATAGTGAGAGTATTATCACCTTTTGTCTTGAACGGAAGTTTCCGAGCCCATGAGAACAAGTTCCAAACTTTTTATCATGGACAAAACTACAAAACATGATAAATAATTATCTATGACATACTAGACATTCGGATGTTTTCCCCTTCAATTACTTACTCACAAGTTTAACATTATAATTAGAAGATTGGTGATCCTGTGTATAAGTTCCAAAGGGGA
Source organism: Agrostemma githago (assembly GCA_958450325.1). Lineage (NCBI taxonomy): Eukaryota > Viridiplantae > Streptophyta > Magnoliopsida > Caryophyllales > Caryophyllaceae > Agrostemma > Agrostemma githago. The sequence continues at coordinate 23,336,413 of OY288254.1, read as the reverse complement.
TATCTATTTTCACACAAAAAGACCATCAAGATTTGTATGAACTTGCTGAAACTAGGCAAAACATGTCGAAGTTCTCGAACCTACTACAGTTTTTTAGCAAAAAGGATGATCTACTTAAACACCCAAAACTGCATAACCAATCTAATTACACATCTTTATCTTATTCGAAATCCATTTGAGTAGTTTAACCATGATATGTCGCCAATAAGCCGGAAACCTCTTCACTTCCAATTGCTTTTTGTCCGTCCATCACATATAATCCACAATCGCAACTGTTAAAACACAAAATTGCTTAATATATCTAAACCGAATTAAGTTGAAAATAAGTTACAATAGAAAAGGAAGATTGCTTAATAAAAATCTAACACATAAGTGAAAAATTGCTTAATTACAACATCAAAATATGACATCATGGTTTGAGCTTATTGAGTAATTTGATGAAAAACTAAAGACTGGCAAAGTGGCAATCAACAACATTTTCTCATACTCTGGAAAATGCATTACAGGCTCCAAGTCAAGAGCTTGAAACCGATTAGCTAGGTAACGCAGAAATGATAGTAGTAGCAACAAAATCGACAACATTATCAGCAACAACAATAACTCCCCAACAACGACAACATCGTACAACAGCAGCGGCGATAAACACGGGCATCAACAGAAGAAAACACGGACAACAACTAACGGTAATTTAATAAAAACAAGAAGATGAACGAAAAAGGAAGAAGGAAACAAGTAGTAACGAGATGACAACAATCGCAACAGCAGTAGCAAACATGAGCACTAACTAACTAACATCAAAACTCTAATCGTTGAATTAAATCGAATAAGCTAACCCTAAATAGATGAAATTAAAAACTTACCGGGGTTCATATAGATGGATCCAAGAATAGTTGATTGAAAAATTGAGGAATAGAAGAATTGACGTTCTCGGTTGATTGAAGATTCACAAGGACGACGAATTTCAGGCGAGATGTGGTGGTGCATGGTGGTTGGAGGTTCAGGTATGGTTTGTGGTTGTGGTAGGTTGTAGGAGATGAAAAGTTTTAGAATTAGGGGGAAAGTGTATCTGGCGTGAGGATCCGGTGAGTCTCTCATCTTAAATGAGTCCGTCCCGCGATCTTAGACCATTGGATCTAAGAGATCCAAGGGCTTTCATTCAACCACGTCCCCAACTAATTTGATGGATTAAAAAATATTCATATACGTTTCCCCCTCCTAGTCTTCTACCACCTTGACTCTCAATCATTATACTACTAGAAAAAAAAAATTCCTTCCTACAATCTTCACTAATATTCAGAAAAGGCGACTAAAGATCTTCAGCTACGATTTTTTTGCTTCCCTATGTCAAAGAATGAAAACTAATAAATCGATGAAATTTAATTTGCACCATAATTTTTTACAAGTTTTTGGTGTGATTGATGTTGCTACATAATTTTAAATTGTTATTTTGAAGTTGTTGATTTTCTATTAATTAGTCTTCGTCGCTATTTATTTTGTTGTTCTTCCTGTTTTTATGTCCATCCATTGTTGTTTGTCGAAATCTTGCAATTGTTCTTTCATATTTTACCACTTTACTTAAACAAAATTGTTAATTGACAATTGTCGTCATGGTGAAGTATGTACTTTGCCTTTGATTTTACTAGAACAATGAACTAGATAATGTTTCGAATGGTTTTTGTAAAGTAACAATGTTACAGTAACTCTGTTACGGTAAACTGTAACAGTGTTGAAGTGTTACAGTAACAATATTATTATAACTTACTGTAAATTACGGTAAACTGTAACAGTGTTGAAGTGTTACAGTAACAATATTATTATAACTTACTGTAAATTACGGTAAACTGTAACAGTGTTGAAGTGTCACAGTAACAATATTATTATAACTTACTGTAAATTGTAACAGTGTTGAAGTGTTACAGTAACAATATTACTATAACCTGTAACTGTGTTACGGTAACAATTTTAATGTAATAGTGTTACGGTAAAAATATTACTGTAACAGTGTTAGGGTAACATATGAACTTCTTACAGTAACAATCAACGAGGTAACGATAAACTCATTGATGTAAGTGACCCACTTAATGAATTTACCATTGATCTCACTTAAAAATTAAATCTTCATATATGCTGCAATTTTAAAGTATTAATTAATGGATGACATGAACAATGAGATTTCAGTGGAAATTCGGTTAAATTAAAGCAATATGTAATTAGAAAGTTAATACGGACGTGTTTATTATTTGAGAGAGGGAGTGGTCTTTAAGTAGGGTGATGGCTGTTGATAGGGATGGAGGTTTAAATAAAGTGAGTTAGGAATAATCTCCGCCCTTCATTTGAGTCAGGTCCATTGGTGGAGAATTGCGGGACAGACTCATCTAAGATAGGGGGACTCACGAGATGCAATTCCTATATATATAGAGGGGGGGATCAAGGGAGTTACTAACTCTCCAACTCTCCCTTAGTGTTAATCCCCCCATCCATTTAGTTTAATATGGACGGTGGATGGATGGGTTTAGATTGTATAAAAAAAAAGGGGGCTGCGGGACTGACAAGCTGCGGACAGCCATCAACCCCATCACCAATCAATAGCCCCCTCAACCTACCCCCCAATTAATTTCCTGGCCTCCTCTCTATTCTCCCGCCCAAAGCCTTTACACTTCCCCATTCACCTATTTTCAATTCATTTTACTATCTAATCACTCACCGCTCTCTTCCTCTCTCTAAAAAAAACCCATCTCCATCTCCTTCTCCATTTCCGCAGCTTCTCCATATCCGATAATGCCTAAAATTCCGGTGGTGCTACAAAGGTATGTTGAGTGTTCGATTTTCGACCTCCAATTTTCCTTTTGTTCGACCCTTTTTTTATTCCTTTTTCACGAACTCTAAAATGTGGTTAAGAACTCCGCATGCATGAACCATAAAAAATGTTGAAAGAGCATTTTTCCAACACGATAACCCTAATTTTGAGTTGAAGTTGTTGTAGTTGTACAGTAGTTGTAGTTATAGAGTCGAAGATGAAGTTTTTTTTCTCTGACAACTAATATTCATACAGTTTTTATTCTTGATTAATCGTTATTCCTTTAGTTATAACCCTAATTTTGAGTTGAAGGGGTCGTAGTTGTGCAGTAGTTGTATCTATAGAGCCAAAGATGAAGTCTTTATTTCTTTGTTGAAGTTCATGTTGAAGTTCCCATAGTCGTCATTGTAAGTATGCATGTGTCATAGACTAGACAGTTTTTTGTTGAAGTTTTGCATGCTTCCATGTTGAAGCTTACGTTAAAGCAGTCTTATAGTCACAGACTTGGTGTTTGGGAAGAAATAAAATTAACATTTGAATAGTCATACAGAGTTGGTTGTACGGTCATACAGAGTTGCTTATACAGTCACCCGTTTGAAGATACATAGTCGCACTCGTTACATTTTGTTGTGAAGTAACAGAATGATGTACAATCACACCTTTGAATCTACACAGTCGCACTTGTTATGATGCAAAGTCACACGCTTTATATTGTATAGTCACAGAGTTGTAAAGTCATACAGAGTTGGTTATACAGTCATACAGAATTGGTTATACAGTCACCCGTTTGAAGGTACATAGTCGCACTCGTTACATTTTGTTGTGAAGTAACAGAATGATGTACAATCACACCTTTGAATCTACACAGTCGCAGTTGTTATGATGCAAAGTCACACGCTTTATATTGTATAGTCACAAAGTTGTAAAGTCATACAGAGTTGGTTATACAGTCATACAAAATTGGTTATACAGTCACCCGTTTGAAGGTACATAGTCGCACTCGTTACATTTTGTTGTGAAGTAACAGAATGATGTACAATTACACCTTTGAATCTACACAGTCGCACTTGTTATGATGCAAAGTCACACGCTTTATATTGTATAGTCATGCAATGTTGGTTGTATAGTCACACGTTTGAGGCTGTATAGTCACATTCGTTATGTTGCAGAGTCGCTCTCTTTTTACTGTAAAATCACACTCATTACGCATGTTGTTATTGCAGCAGAAAGTCGGGTGCGAAGAAGAAAGTTCGAACGAAGACCAGTAAGAAGAAGGCCATGGCAGAGACATCGGTCTGCGAAAATGTAATTGATAATAGATTGGTTGTCGACCAAAATTTGGGTAAGAAGAAGACTGTTGTAAAGTCTGTTGAAGATACATCGGGGGACCACATCGTTGCCGAGACGAATGTGGGGGGGACAGAAATCGTTGACAAAGGCGGACAAAAGAAAAAAAAGAGGGTGACTTTTGATACACCGGTCGCCGATCTGGATGTGGGTGAGACAGAAAGTGTTGAGGAAAACAGGCCAAAAAAAAGAGAAGGGTCAAATCTGATACACCGGCCGACCCCACATACGTGTGTGTGTCTCGGAGGAGGAGAGGGGGGGATCTCCAACAGGGTCAGCCCGATATTCACTGTAGGCCCAAGCGGTTACACCAGCTAATTGGGCGATTATCGAATGATCAGATAGAGAGGGTGCGTGCTGTTGGATTCGGCGGGCTGTTGGAGCTGAGGCTTGAATCGATACCCATTGAGCACGCGGTTATGTTCCTCCGTGCATTTTCTGACGGGTCCCATATTTTACGTGCCTCACGCTAGGAGGCATTCATGATATCAAAGTACGACGTCCACGACTGCCTCCAGCTACCTTTGGGCCCTCATCCGATGAAAGTAATCCCAACCAGCAACAAGAAAGGGGCAGACTCACCTGACGTGAGCAGGTTAAAGAGTACTTGGAGGAAAGACTTCGGTGTGGTGGACAGCAGCAAGCCAATAACATTAGGGAGGGTGCACGAAAAGTTAATGGTAACCAAAGCCGCTGACGACGACTTTGTCCGCAGGTTCGTGTTGTTCGCGTTGTCATCCTTCCTCGCGTCTACTACGAACAACTCACTGGACCTGAGTCTGCTGGCCGTTGTGGAGGACGTGGACTTGATTCGGGAACAGGACTGGTGTAGCTTTGTCCTGCACGATCTGGTGCGGGCGGGTAAGGGGACGCGTGACCCCAACAAAGTCCTCAACTACCTCCGGGGATGCATCCCCATTCTAATGATTGCATACTTCCAGCGCTACGATTTTCGTAGCGAGAGTTGCAGATGCGACATACCATTTATCGCACATTGTGATGCACGGAGAATATGCGATCGTCTCGCTGGGGAACTGGAGACAGGGTCGCTGGGAAATCAGCTACGTTCGAAGGTGTCGTACCCACGTACATGTGGTACAACAGGCAGCGAGGGCGCCCCCGCTATAACGATGCCCTCTGACAACCAGCACTCTAGTCCCAAAAGAATAATGACAGGGATTAAGAGAGACGATCAGTTGGAAGACATCGAGGTTAACGTAAGTGATCTCCCAGCCACTCTATAAATCATCAACTCTTTGTCCGTTAAACGATTTAATCTAACAGCCTTACCTATGTTTATAAAAGCATATACGATTCAGAAAACTGTTATGATCACACTCATCCTGATGTATAGTCATATACTATTGGTTGTATAGTCACATACTATTAGCTGTAGAGTCACACACTATTACCTGTATAGACAAACACATTACGTTGTCCAGTCAGTACTATAACGTGCACAGTCACACGCTACAAACTGTACAGTCGCACACTTTATGCTATACAGTCACACAATTTATTCCGTACAATCACACAATTATGTCCTTAGTCATACACACACTGCCAGCCACAACACCACTGAGCTTCACACTAATGATTTGACTTCAACTGAATTATAGGACGACCGACATTTTTTCATGAATTTCCGGAGGTGTGCGCTAGCCTTTTGCGGTTTCTGTGAGCAGGCAGGATGCCATTAAAGTAAGAGAAATATCGACGAGGAACAACGCAGTTCCAAGTCAAGACCCGTCCTCCCAACAATTCTGGGAAGATCCAGTTGTCCTCCGGTATGTCGATCAAGTCATTTCCTTGGCCGGTCAGTTGAAGCAGACTACCGAGAACGCCCCCGTCGTTGAGGGCGAGGAGCACCTCAATGCTGAAGCCTACAATCTGATAAACCAAGTTGTGCAAGACATGCGTGACTCTGGATACACGGAAGAAGAAATTGAGGAAACAGATTTCTGTGTGGGATATGGTGACGGGACAGAGGGATATGGAAACGATAATGAGGGCACTTTTGATGGTGGCGTCGTGACACCGGGTTTCTGCGAGGGAGAATTTGAAGAGGATGATGCCGCCGAAGAAATCAGCGTTGAAGAGTATGATGCCGCTAAGGACGATGTGCAGGGTTCAGTTGACAGGAGTTCGACCGTAGTGTTGGCTCTACAGCAAGCAGAGGGGGAGACAACTGACGCACGATCGGCTTCCAATGTGGAGGGAACGCGTGATGTAATGCCGACTCCGCCCGACGCAACAGTGAGTTATAGTCTTGAGAAGGAACTGAACAAAGCAGGCTGGTCTGTAGCGGACGTTGTTGCCACCACGCCTACAACAGCGGTAATCGTCACGAACGATGATCAGTAGCCAGGCGAGGCCTCAGGGACCAGGACGCACCCCAGGGAACTATATTAACGGTACATCTTCCACTCCGACGTGGCATTTGAATCCATGGATACGATTCCAGACAATTTGGGCTGCACGTTGGACTGTGGGAAAATATTGAGGGGGCAGTTTGTAATCTCTCGATTCATGTGCTCCAATATTGTCATCTTATGGGATATCCTGCACGTACGGAAAGATGTAATCGACTACGTCTTTGACCACTCAACGCCACGTCCGTCGGGGTATGTATTTATTGTGCTACTCGTGTCATTTTTTAAATGCATGTGCTAATCGGGACTTTTTTTGGTTTACAGCGAAATACTGGTCGAGTTCACAGATTACGAGTGTATAGCGAGGAGCGACATGCAGACGCTCGAGCCTGGCCTGCAGGTGATGAATAACGTCATTGACTGCTGGTGTAGGCTGTTGAACCAGCTGGTGTACGAAAAAAAAGCACCAAGAGTAACTAGTAGATGTTACTTCTCTCTTGGACATACGGTACGTTCACCCCCCAATTTAACTGTACAGTCGCGCACTATTGGCTGTATAGTCACACACTGTTGTGTGTACAGTCACACACATTATGTTGTCCAGTCACCACTATAAACTGCGCAGTCACGCACTTCAGGCTGTACAGTCACGCACTTCAGGCTGTATAGTCACACCTTTTAGGCTGCACAGTCACGCCTTTTACGCTACACAGTCACACAATTATAGATGTGCGGTCACGCTCATGTCAAACACACACTAACTACATGTATTGCAATCAATGCATGTGAGCAGCACCCAATGTTGGCATTGTGGAGGAAAGGAGGCCAGGGCAACAGTCATGACGAAGAAATATTTTACATGTGGAACGAGTGGATAAAACACAGCTTCTCCGACTTTGCTTTGGACTCGGACATGGTATTACCCTGCGCATACTGTTTATTCGTTGTTATGTGCAGGATAATACCACGTCTGCCCATAATCCTGACACATTGTTTGCAGGTGTTCGTCCCGATCTTAACGGGTGACGAGGGCCACTACAGTTGCGCCTGCATCAACTTCAATACTGAGCAAATAGAGTACCTCGACAACAGGAAGTACGATAAAGATTTTACAAAGTTGCCTTACTATGGCATTGCTCGGACAGCGGTCAGGCCCTTTAAATTTAATATTAAATCAATTATGTGACGACGAATGTGTTCACCACCTGATCCTGTTTGAATTTGTTTTTCAGGCGAATAAGATGAGGGAGTTCATGGTACGACAAGGGCTGAAGAAAGGTGAGAAGGTCCGTGCGTTTAAATTGGTAAACGTTCCCTTATCATGGCAGGGGGGTGGGGTACTCCGCCAATGACTGCGGAGTGTACCTGATGATCCACATGATGCTGTACAACGGGTCCCCGTTCCACTGCTCCTTGGGGACAATGGCGGCCATGAATATGTGCAGGGCGGAAATCACGGCGACTCTTATACTGAGCGACGTGAACAGAATGAGAGACACTGTTTTGGAGAGGGTGAAAAATTCGGAAAATACAAGGAAACGTTGGACTCTGCCCGTACGCATGAAACCACTCCTGTGAAGGAAACCACCAACAAGCGTCGGAGCAAATCACCGAAAACACCTGAACCCACCCCCGATCAGTCCCAGAGGAAAGACAGTCGGCAATTAGGTCTCGGATACGGGGCTGTGGGGATGGGTTGGGTTGCTCTTTGAACCAAGGGAGTCCTGACCCCCGCACCATTGTCATGTCGACCTTGTTTCGCCTGCACCGACCGCTGACGAGTAAGATGCCCAAACTGCGGAAGCACACCGCCGACTACTGCTTCCTTGACGATAATGGGTACGACGAAAGGTGAGTAACCGTCTTTGTTTAGTGATACGAGTTGCATACTACACATACTGACCGGTGTAAAAAATCTCGCAGTGAACAATTAGGGTCCTACAGCACTCATGCGCAGCTGCAGAGACGTGACATTCAAACGCTATTGTCCGGAGATAGAATGAGCGCCGCTGTGCTGGAGTGTTGTGTTGGTCGCACCTCATGAACTGGTGCGAATCAGACGGCCACGGGCGTGGGTTATCCTCCCCCGTTGACCCAACGATGGCATGGTTCGGAATTCAACACATGGTATGCCCCATTTACCTCTTACCTATCGCATTCAATAGTACAAATGACCCCTCATTCACATTAACTGAAAAGATGTAAAGTCCGTGTAATAGTTAGAAATAACCACAAAGTTCACGTAGCACAGTCACACATGTTGATGTGTACAATCACATGTCATGAATTGCAGAGTCACACATGTTAATGTGTACAATCACATGCTAGATATTGCATAGTCACGGTCAGGGTCACTCGTGTTGAGGTGTACAATCACGTGATATAAAATGTACAGCCACGCACATGATGTAGTCTTGTATAGTCACGGTCTGTACGCTGCAAAGTCACACAGCTTAGTCTGTACAATTACACACTTCGCGATGTGCAGTCACGCACATGATATAGTACTGTCTCGGGCCCCGTCACTGATGGCAACTAATATTCACCGTCTGTTAGGACTCACTGAACCGTATAATGGAACGACCCGACTCAAGTACCCCTGCGGACGAAGACACTGACGCTGTGTACGAAGCGTGGGACAGATTCATACAAGGCTGCGCCGGGACATTCGACTTGAACGCCGAACTGTTGTTTTTTCCAGTGCATACTATGGGGCACTACGCGTGCATCTGCGTCAACTTTTGAGATAGAACAGTTGATATCCTCGATCACCAGACACACGCCCCAGGGTCGCATATGTTCCGGATGTCCAGCATAATAGTAAGTTGCACGCATATGCTTTATTTCACCGCGTCAATATTAAAATGCTCCCATAAGTGCTGACGTTTATTGTTAACTAATACTGCATCAGCTGCAAGCATTGATCGACTACATAGACCAAAAGGGGCTGATTAAGAGCAGTCACATTTCAAAATTTACACATCGACAAGTAAAAATGGAATGGAAGAGCGCCCGGAAGAACGATCCGGAGTCCGGCATTTTCTGCTTGATGCACATGTGCCTGTACGACGGTGCGCCGTTCACCCACCCTGATATTGGGAAAAAGCTCGGGAGGCGTTACTTGTCATTCGAGGTTGCGGCAGCCCTCGTACTTGCTGACATGAATGGAGCACGTGAGGACGTGTTGCCGAAAATTCGTGCTTTCATGGCAGACGCGCCAAAGAAATGAAAAGGAATCGATGAAAGTCATAAGATACGCAATATCGTGAAGCCCTACACGAAACGTAAGGCATGAATGTAGAGTGAAGTAAAAACACTTTTTTGTGAACATAGAAAAAAATTTCATGTTGGAGTATCTTCTGAGTATCAAATGTATGCCAACTCAGTATCAGGGTAGCATGTACGATGTGATACAGTCACGCAATTTCTGACTCACAGTCACAGTAAAAACTCCGCAGAGTGATGACAGACAACCACAAATTAACTAAATTCACTAGATTAATTTAACTTAATCACCCCCACGTATGTCACCATCCATTTTCTTTCAGTTTAAATAATTCATAAGATGCATTTTGAATCGCCACATACAAACAACAAAATATTGGTTTTCCGATGAATGGTTCGTGAATTACATTGTAAATTATATAGCGAAATAATCGTAAAAAATTTCCACAAAACGATGTCGACGACGAATGTTAAAAACCGAGCCGAGACTGTGAAGGGATGTTTGTGAGTCTCAATGAAACATTGAGGAACACAAACACCCACCTCAAACTCCTAACCCTAATTAATTGATGAGGATAAGCACCCCACCTAACCCATTAAATTTTCACCCCCACCTACCCTATTCAACATTCACCCCGCCTTTACTGCCTAACCCATGCATTTTCAACCACCTATTTACTGCCTCCCCCTCTATAAATACCAACACATTTTTCACAACTCCACCACTTACAAAAAAAATGGCAAGCAAGATAGAAGAAATCAGAAAATTGATCGAGGAGTATGAGGGTTTATTGAATACCACTATGTCCACTGAATTAAAGGCCGTGCAGCAAGCAGCAACTGCAGTTGACACGAGGAACTTCGTAGCGTCCATTGGCGATACACATAAAGAGGCAGAACTGGATAACTGCATCCAATTCTTTATGAAGAGGTCTATGTACTGTTCCCGCGCAAGGAAGGGGTTCCAGCGCGACTTGGCCAACTTGAAGGAGATGCTTAAAAAGTACGAAGGTTAAGTATGTATGGATTAAGATGTAGCGTTTATTGACAAACTTTTTTATGTGTTGTAAGTTCTAATGAATGTTAAAATGTAGCGTTTAAATGGTATGCAATGGATGTTATCCGCATTATGTCGTAGAATGTTTTCGGCGTTTAATGGTATGCAAGTATTATATGTTGTGTAAAAGATGGACTTTTTCTAATGTACAAATATTTCCATCGCTATTTCTCTATTTCCTTCTCTATTTTTCTAATGTACAAACACATGGTGTATAGTCACAGTTCACAAGTTTTATAGTCACACTAAACAAGGCGTACAGTCACAGTCATCATGTCATAAAACCGGTTTAGATTTCTAACTTCATTTTGTAGAATCACAGTCAGTGTATTGTAGAATCACAGTCATTGCCTTGTACAATCAAACTCCCATAATTACAATCACACTCCACCTCTTTTTCTACAGTCACGCACTACCTACTGTAAAGTCGCACTCATTGCGCTGAACAATCACACTCACTTGTTTCGTGTCAACCAAATATTAAGGGCATAATGTTCCTGTACAGCTGTATTTGTAGCCAAAGATAATGCATTCCAGAATGAAAACGACTGCGTTCCTCAATGTATTCTTACAATCCAAAAAACAAAACCAATTTTACGGACACTCATGCTTTACGACTACGCCATATTAGAAATAATTAAGGTCCGCAATAGACGTAAACAAAATCACGGACCTTGACTATTTCAAATGCCGCCAAGTATTTATGTTTCACAAAAAAAAAAACCATGATCTACAACTTACACCATATTAGAAATAATTGAGGTCCGCAATATACGAAAGCAATGTCACGGACCTTGACCATTTCAAACGTCAACAACCTTTGTGTTCCCAAAAAGAATGTTCCTAAGTAACAGATGATATTCATGAACAATCCTCCTCGGCAATCACTGCTGAGTCCTCATCCTCCTCCTCCTCAACATCGACAGACAAGTCAGCAATCGGTGGGTACTCAGCAAATGGGTTGGGGCAGTTCCTCTTCTCATGGTGACCCATCCTCTTGCAGTTCTTACACAGCCGTTTAGGCTTGGCGGCAATTGCAGCAGCCTTCGCCTTAGAAGAAAACATCCGCTTCCCACTGCCCTTGTTCTTGGCTTTCTTCGGGGGAAATATGGTTATTTCAATTGCGCTCGTACAGCCGAGGATCTCCTCTAATTCTTGCGTCTTGCTACAAGGGCCAGCAAAGGCAATATCGGACCTGAAGTTGCGAATGACGTCAGCTAGATTACTAACGTCTTCCTTACTCATTTTGCTGACATGACTGACGGTCTCATAGAACTCCGAAAATAGCCTCGTGACTGTAACAACCTTATCATCGCTTAGGCGACTCTCTGACAGGGGACACGCATTAACATTACGTAGAGCATCCATTGTCCATCTACATGCCACGTACCGTTCAAAGATCATCTCCCGTCCTTTCGAAGAGTATATCCAAATGGCATGCCAGCAAAGAATTCCATACCGATCGAACCTCCTGCAAGTACAACTGATCTCACAAGAACCTGCGAGTGCATTAAGAAACACATAAAGAGTGCGACTTCTGACCGTACGGACAGTGGCTACGCAACGTACGGGATGTGGCTTTCTAAAGGTATGATCACAACCTTGACAGAATACAGTCACACCCGTTATGCTGCATAGTCGCAGTCCTTACGTCGCAGAATCAAACGAATTGCGTTGTACAATCACACGCACCGCATTCCAGAGTCGCACCCTTTATTGTGTATAGTCACATTCAATGAATTATAGAATAAAACTCGTTACGTTTGGATCATATAGTCAGACCATGTGACTATGGCTACACGACATGGACAATGACTTTCTATGCCAGTACCTGGGTTGTATTCAACAATGTAGTTGCGGTCCCGGATGGAGTCCTGTACTGTTGTCGCTTCGATCTCGTCCTTCTCCTGATACCCACGGACACTGCACGTGTAGAGCGAAAACTTAACCTCTTCCTGAAAGTGTGCAAAAGCCACGTGCGTGTACACCCTTGCCGCGTGGCTCTCCATCGGATTCGTCGATCCAATTTTGGGGAATGACTGCCGATTATCGTTGTCTAGCCTCTTCTGCATGTGCCTCTGTTCGTCCATCGCACTTTCGAAACGCATCCAGAACTGGACCAACGTACCATTGTTGTCTTCAAACTTTTTGAAGAAACTGTTCTCGCTCTCTGATCTCTGCGTTGTCCCCATAATTCTGGACATCCTCACCTCCCTGCAATGCGCGGCAACCCATTTGCTTCTGTCTTCGAACATATTTTCGAACCATTCGATTCCAACAGCATCATGGTCAATCATGATCCGCCCCCACCTGTCGTCGAACTCCGACGCCTCGATGTCATCGTCCCATAAAATTGCATTGAGGGCTTTTACGAATTCCGAGGCCTCCTCTCTTGATCTGCCGTACTTTGCTGGATCCTTGTTCATGATGTGCCACGTGCAGCACCGTTGGTGCGCTGCTTTGAATATTTCCGGGACGGCTTTTAAAATTCTGGGATCCTGGTCTGTAATGATATAACACGGTTCCTTCCCGCCCATGGCTTCCAGAAACCGGGAGAGGACCCATATAAATGACTCGTAATCCTCCTTAAATAGCAACGCCCCACAGAACGTGACAGACCGTTTGTGGTTGTCCATGCCAGTGAACGGTGTGAACACCATGGAATACACGTTGGTTCCGTACGTTAGGTCGAACGAAACTGCATCCCCGAATGCCGCGTAGTTTCTTCGAGCTGCACCATCCGCCCAAATGACCCTGCGTAAGCTCCCGTCTATATCCATATCGTAGTCAAAGTAGAAATCCTCCTGACTGTCCCTCAAACTCTTGAATCGTTCTATGAAAAACTGACCAACCTGCTCGTGGACGTAGCACTTGACGTCCCTCCCCCAGTTCTTGAAATCAACCAACGATGCTCTGATATTCTTATATCCGCTCGACAACTCCTTGCACATCCTGTATGTCCGAGTGATGGGTGAGATTTGTCGTGAATCCCAACCGTCAATAATATAATCGGCAAAACCTAACTAGGGTAGATAGGGTAAGTCGGGTCGAATCCACAGGGACGGAAGGTCGGACTAGGGTATGCTACGGTCTAGGACTAGGTTCGAGACAAGCTATTCTAAGGAGGGGGAGACTAGGGCTATAACTATGGTAACAAAGAAAACAAACAAGGAGAACGGGCTAGGATTAGATCGGGGTCAAAGGTGTAATGGAATGGTCAAGGGAGAACTAGAGTGAAGGAGGTAGTAGGGTAGTCTAGGTAATGCCCGGGCTCTCGCAACTTAGACTCACCTAGAGGTTCCACCTAAAACCCACCTTGGCGACACAAACGACAAACGGGGTTACTAGCGTGATATCGGGGCCTAGGTCGCATCCGGGCTCTCGCAACTTAGACCGACCTAGGGGTCGTCCTCACCGGGCTCTCGCAACTTAATGAGGGAACCAAACCCACAAAAAAACTATCACCCACAAGAGAAAATCAAGAAAAACAAGCATATGCACATACTAGTCATTCAAGCATTTCAACAAACATTTGATATGCATCAAACCAAGGGGAAACCCAAATCTTCCACCAACATCTCCAACAATCCCTTAATCATCCAATTAACACCCTAATCACCTTACTAACCCTAGGAAGATACTACTCTAACATATCTATACTAGAACTAACACTAAGAAGAGAAATCAATTCAAACAACCAAACTAGCATAATGAAACTAACGAGAACTATGAACTATGAGCAATCCACACAATAAAGATTCAAACTTTAATGAAAGAACAAGATTAAGAGAAACGAAAAGAAGATTATACCTACTAACAAGATGAAAGGAAGAAGGAAACTTGCATAAATGAGAAAACCCAAAACAAACATCCAAGTTTGTCAAGCTTGGTGGAGATCTTGAAGAATTCCCAAATTACAAGCATTAATCTATGATTAAAGACTAATTACCGACTAATCTACACTAATCTATGCTAAAATAATCTAGGGTTTAGTCTAATATGAAGTGCATAACATAAGATGGTCCTTAATACAAGGGGGGGGGGGGGGTATATATAGGGTTACAAGTGGAAAGGAGAAGAAAGGAAACAATGCGGGTGAGCTGTAGCCCATCCCGGCCGGGATGAGGTGGTCCCGGTCGGGACGGGGTTGGTCCCGATCGGGATGACCTACTCCCGGTCAGGATGAGCCCTCAGTAGCTCCTTCTTCGCTTCCTTCTTCATCCCGGACGGGATGAGGCCATACCCGTTCGGGATGAGCCTTGTAGGCCTCCAATATGAACTTTTTGGTCCCTCCTTGCTTCTCATGGGCTTCCCATCGATTCTCGGGTGTCGGGATCGGGTCTTGGAGGCTCGGTATTGGGTCCCAAGGTCTCGGAGTCGACTCCAAGGCATCGAGTGATCGTTCCTTAGCTTCGTTGGCTCCAAAAAGTGTATGTATCGAGTCGGAATCGCTCCAACTCTTCATGAACGGTCTCGGGAACCTAAAACGAGCTAAAGGAAGCATAAGTAGCCCATAAACCGCTCCCAAGGAGCGATTACACAAGGAAAATGGGACCAAAACACTACGAAATAGGCACTACAAATGGCACTTATCACCGAGTCCCCCCGATCTTTAGCTGCACACATAAAATTGCAACTGCATTAGTCGCGCAGAGTTAGCAGTCAACCATACACTGACAACATTGTTGACAGACATTACACACCCTCGAGTTGCAAACGATCATCTCCTTGTGATATCTTGATAAATTTCAAGATGACTTTTGAAACTCTCGGTCCTTCACCATCACAAGATCGTGGTTGTGTTCCTCGATGAACTCTTCAATATAAAGCCCCCCGATCATTGCACAAAGCCTAATTCTTGCTCCACATTGCGTCCTCGTCGCCTTCGTAATCCTTTTGGGTTCGTAAGATCCCACATACTCTTGCCCCTCCTTCTCTCCCGTGCTCGATAGCTTCACCATGCTCTGATCTGGATGGTTGTTTTGCCCTCCTTGTTACAAGCCAACAATTTATTCTTGATCGAACCATCAAATGATCTAGTTGTCGTGTACCTCTTCGCCTCGAAACCAAGATAAAATGCGTAAGCATGATAAAACTTGAATGCTCCATCGATGTACGGGAACTTCTGCCCTACGTAAGGGACAATCACTGTGTCTTCCGCTGGCATATAGGTTGGAACAAAAACAAATTATCAAAGGTTGGAACAAAAAAACCCTATATTATAAAATAAAAAAGAGACCCTAAATTACATACTATCAATCTTGCAACGCACGCATTCATCTCTGACCTTATTGAAATGTGACTTTTCTCAACAAAGACTGTGACTTTGCTCGTATAACAGCATGATTGTTAAAGCTTAACAGCCGTACAGCAATAATAAATATATATATTTTCTCAACAACAAGAAAAACACCAACAATAATAAATATAAAAAAGAGAAGGAATCGAACATATCTTCAGCGTAATATAACTACGCCTACAACAGAAAACTACAACTACAACCAAACCCTAAATTACACACTATCAATCTTGCAACGCACGCATTCATCTCTGACCTTAATGAAATGTGACTTTTCTCAACAACGACCGTGACTTTGAAGTAAAACGACTGTGGCTTTGCTCATATAACAGCATGATTGTTAGAGATTAACACCCACACCGCATAACAACTGCAAGTACAACTACAACACAAGCTGCAATACTCAACAACAATAATAAATATAACAATGATAAAGAAACAAACATAAATATTTTGAATAATAAAACAACTACACCTACAGCTGGGGCATACCATGTGTTGAATTCCGAACCATGCCATTGTTGGGTCAGCGGGGGAGGATAACCCACGCCCGTGGCCGTCTGATTCGCACCAGTCCATGAGGTGCGACCAACACAACACTCCAGCACAGCGGCGCTCATGCTATCTCCGGACAATAGCGTTTGAATGTCACGTCTCTGCAGCTGCGCATGAGTGCTGTAGGACCCTAATTGTTAACTGCGAGATTTTTTACACCGGTCAGTATGTGTAGTATGCAACTCGTATCAGTAAACAAAGACGGTTACTCACCTTTCGTCGTACCCATTATCGTCAAGGAAGCAGTAGTCGGCGGTGTGCTTCCGCAGTTTGGGCATCTTACTCGTCAGCGGTCGGTGCAGGCGAAACAAGGTCGACATGACAATGGTGCTGGGGTCAGGACTCCCTTGGTTCAAAGAGCAACCCAACCCATCCCCACAGCCCCGTATCCGAGACCTAATTGCCGACTGTCTTTCCTCTGGGACTGATCGGGGGGTGGGTTCAGGTGTTTTCGGTGATTTGCTCCGACGCTTGTTGGTGGTTTCCTTCACAGGAGTGGTCTCATGCGTACGGGCAGAGTCCAACGTTTCCTTGTATTTTTCGACCCTCTCCAAAACAGTGTCCCTTATTCTGTTCACGTCGCTCAGTATAAGGGTCACCGTGATTTCCGCCCTGCACATATTCATGGCCGCCATTGTCTCCAAGGTGCAGTGGAACAGGGACCCGTTGTACAACATCATGTGGATCTTCAGGTACACTCCGCAGTCATTGGCGGAGTACCCCACCCCCTGCCATGATAAGGGAACGTTTACCAATTTAAACGCACGGACCTTCTCACCTTTCTTCAGCCCTTGTCGTACCATAAACTCCCTCATCTTATTAGCCTGCAAAACAAGTTCAAACAGGATCAGGTGGTGAACACATTCGCCGTCACATAATTGATTTAATATTAAATTTAAAGGGCCTGACCGCTGTCCGAGCAATGTCATAGTAAGGCAACTTTGTAAAATCTTTATCGTACTTCCTGTTGTCGAAGTACTCTATTTGCTCAGTATTGAAGTTGATGCAGGCGCAACTGTAGTGGCCCTCGTCACCCGTTAAGATCGGGACGAACACCTGCAAACAATCTGTCAGGATTATGGGCAGACGTGGTATTATCCTGCACAAAACAACGAATAAACAGTATGCGCAGGGTAATACCATGTCCGAGTCCAAAGCAAAGTCGGAGAAGCTGTGTTTTATCCACTCGTTCCACACGTAAAATATTTCTTCGTCATGACTGTTGACCTGGCCTCCTTTCCTCCACAATGCCAACATTGGGTGCTTCTCACATACATTGATTGCAATACATGTAGTTAGTCTGTGTTTGACATGAGCGTGACCGCACATCTATAATTGTGTGACTGTGCAGCGTAAAAGGCGTGACTGTGCAGCCTAAAAGGTGTGACTATACAGCCTGAAGTGCGTGACTGTACAGCCTGAAGTGCATGACTGCGCAGTTTATAGTGGTGACTGGACAACAGAATGTGTGTGACTTTACACACAATAGTGTGTGACTATACAGCCAATAGTGCGCGACTGTACCGCTAAATTGGAGGGTGAACGTACCGTACGTCCAAGAGAGAAGTAACATCTACTGGTTACTCTTGGTGCTTTTTTTTCGTACACCAGCTGGTTCAACAGCCTACACCAGCAGTCAATGACGTTAGTCATCACCTGCAGGCCAGGCTCGAGCGTCTGCATGTCGCTCCTCGCTATACACTCGTAATCTGTGAACTCGACCAGCATTTCGTTGTAGACCAAACAAAGTCCCGATTAGCACATGCATTTAAAAAACGACACGAGCAGCACAATAAATACATACCCCGGCGGACGTGGCGTTGAGTGGTCAAAGACGTAGTCGATTACATCTTTCCGTACGTGCAGGATATCCCAGAAGATGACAATATTGGAGCACATGAATCGAGAGATTACAAACTGCCCTCTCAATATTTTCCCACAGTCCAACGTGCAGCCCAAATTGTCTGGAATCGTATCCATGCATTCAAATGCCACGTCAGAGTGGAAGATGTACCGATGATGTAGTTCCCTGGGGTGTGTCCTGGTCCCTGAGCCCTTGCCTGTCTGCTGATCATCGTTCGTGACGATTACCGCCGTTGTAGGTGTGGTGGCAACAGCGTCCGCTACAGACCAGCCAGCTTTGTTCAGTTCCTTCTCAAGACTATAACTCACTGTTGCGTCGGGCGAAGTCGGTATTACATCACGCGTTCCCTCCACATTGGAAGTCGATCGTGCGTCAGTTGTCTCCCCCGCTGCTTGCTCTAGAGCCAACACTACGGTCGGACTCCTGTCAACTGAACCCTACACATCGTCCTCAGCGGCATCATCCTCTTCAACGCTGATTTCTTCAGCGGCATCATCCCCTTCAAATTCTCCCTCGCAGAAACCCGGTGTCACGACGCCACCATCAAAAGTACCCTCATCATCGTTTCCATATCCCTCTGTCCCGTCACTATATCCCACACAGAAATCTGTTTCCTCAATTTCTTCTTCCGTGTATCCAGAGTCACGCATGTCTTGCACAACTTGGTTTATCAGATTGTAGGCTTCAGCATCGAGGTGCTCCTCGCCCTCAACAACGGGGGCGTTCTCGGTAGTCTGCTTCAACTGGCCTGCCAACGAAGTGACTTGATCGACATACCGGAGGACAGCTGGATCTTCCCAGAATTGTTGAGAGGACGGGTCTTGACTTGGAACTGCGTTGTTCCTCGTCGATATTTCTCTTACTTTAATGGCAGCCTGCTCACAGAAACCGCAAAAGGCTAGCGCACACCTCCGGAAATTCATGAAAAAACGCCGGTCGTCCTATAATTCAGTTGAAGTCAAATCATTAGTGTGAAGCTCAGTGGTGTTGTGGTTGGCAGTGTGAGTATGACTAAGCACGTAATTGTGTGATTGTACGGAATAAAGTGTGTGACTGTATAGCATAAAGTGTGCGACGGTACAGTTTGTAGCGTGTGACTGTGCACGTTATAGTACTGACTGGACAACGTAATGTGTGTGTCTATACAGGTAATAGTGTGCGACTCTACAGCTAATAGTATGTGACTATATAGCCAATAGTATGTGACTATACATCAGGATGAGTGTGATCATAACAGTTTTATGAATCGTATATGCTTTTATAAACATAGGTAAGGCTGTCAGATTAAATCGTTTAACGGACAAAGAGTTTATGATTTATTCATGATTTACAAAGTGGTTGGGAGATCACTTACGTTAACCTCGCTGTCTTCCAACTGATGGTCTCTCTTAATCCCTGTCATTATTCGTTTGGGACTAGAGTGCTGATTGTCAGAGGGCATAGTTATAGCGGGGGCGCCCTCGCTGCTTGTTGTCCCACATGTACGTGGGTACGACACCTTCGAACGTAGCTGATTTCCCAGCGACCCTGTCTCCAATTCCCCAGCGAGACGATCGCATATTCTCCGTGCATCCCAATGTGCGATAAATGGTATGTCATATCTGCAACTCTCGCTACGGAAATCGTAGCGTTGGAAGTACGCAATCATTAGAATGGGGATGCATCGCCGGAGTTAGTTGAGGACTTTGTTGGGGTCACGCGTCCCCTTACCCACCCGCACCAGATCGTGCAGGACAAAGCTACACCAATCCTGTTCCCGAATCAAGTCCACGTCCTCCACTGCGGCCAGCAGACTCAGGTCCAGTGAGTTGTTCGTAGTAGGCGCGAGGAAGGATGACAACGCGAACAACACGAACCTGCGGACAAAGTCGTCATCAGCGGCTTTGGTTACCATTAACTTTTCGTGCACCCTCCCTAATGTTATTGGCTTGCTGCTGTCCACCACACCGATGTCTTTCCTCCAGGTACTCTTTAACCTGATCACGTCAGGTGAGTCTGCCCCTTTCTTGTTGCTGGTTGGGATTACTTTCACCGAATGAGGGCCCAAAGGTAGCTGGAGGCAGTCGTGGACGTCGTACTTTGACATCATGAATGCCTCCTGCCGTGAGGCACCGAAAATATGGGACCCGTCAGAAAATGCACGGAGGAACATAACCGCGTGCTCAATGGGTACCGATTCAAGCCTCAGCTCCAACAGCCCGCTGAATCCAATAGCACGCACCCTCTCTATCTGATCATTCGATAATCGCCCAATTAGCTGGTGTAACCGCTTGGGCCGACAGTAAATATCGGGCTGACCCTGTCGGCGGTCCCCCCTCTCCTCCTCCGAGACACACACACGTATGTGGGGTCGGCCGGTGTATCAGATTTGACCCTCCTCTTTTTTTTGGCTTGTTTTCCTCAACACTTTTTGTCTCACCCACATCCAGATCGGCGACCGGTGTATCAAAAGTCACCCTCTTTTTTTTCTTTTGTGTCCCTTCATCAACGATTTCTGTCCCCCCCACATTCGTCTCGGCAACGATGTGGTCCCCCGATGTATCTTCAACAGACTTTATAACAGTCTTCTTCTTCTTTTTTTTCTTCTTACCCAAATTTTGGTCGACAACCAATCTATCATCAATTACATTTTTGCAGACCGATGTCTCTGCCATGGCCTTCTTCTTACTGGTCTTCGTTTGAACTTTCTTCTTCGCACCCGACATTCTGCTGCAACAACAACATGCGTAATGAATGTGATTTTACAGTAAAAAGAGAGCGACTATGCAACATAACGAATGTGACTATACAGCCTCAAACGTGTGACTATACAACCAACATTGCATGACTATACAATATAAAGCGTGTGACTTTGCATCATAACAAGTGCGACTGTGTAGATTCAAAGGTGTGATTGTACATCATTCTGTTACTTCACAACAAAATGTAATGAGTGCGACTATGTACCTTCAAACGGGTGACTGTATAACCAATTCTGTATGACTGTATAACCAACTCTGTATGACTTTACAACTCTGTGACTATACAATATAAAGCGTGTGACTTTGCATCATAACAAGTGCGACTGTGTAGATTCAAAGGTGTGATTGTACATCATTCTGTTACTTCACAACAAAATGTAACTAGTGCGACTATGTATCTTGAAACGGGTGACTGTATAAGCAACTCTGTATGACCGTACAACCAACTCTGTATGACTATTCAAATGTTAATTTTATTTCTTCCCAAACACCAAGTCTGTGACTATAAGACTGCTTTAACGTAAGCTTCAACATGGAAGCATGCAAAACTTCAACAAAAAACTGTCTACTCGATGGCACATGCATACTTACAATGACGACTATGGGAACTTCAACATGAACTTCAACAAAGAAATAAAGACTTCATCTTTGGCTCTATAAATACAACTACTGTACAACTACGACCCCTTCAACTCAAAATTAGATTCAAAGGTGTGATTGTACATCATTCTGTTACTTCACAACAAAATGTAACGAGTGCGACTATGTATCTTCAAACGGGTGATTGTATAAGCAACTCTGTATGACCGTACAACCAACTCTGTATGACTATTCAAATGTTAATTTTATTTCTTCCCAAACACCAAGTCTGTGACTATAAGACTGCTTTAACGTAAGCTTCAACATGGAAGCATGCAAAACTTCAACAAAAAACTGTCTACTCGATGGCACATGCATACTTACAATGACGACTATGGGAACTTCAACATGAACTTCAACAAAGAAATAAAGACTTCATCTTTGGCTCTATAAATACTACTACTGTACAACTACGACCCCTTCAACTCAAAATTAGGGTTATAACTAGAGGAATAACGATTAATCAAGAATAAAAACTGTATGAATATTAGTTGTCAGAGAAAAAAAACTTCATCTTCGACTCTATAACTACAACTACTGTACAACTACAACAACTTCAACTCAAAATTAGGGTTATCGTGTTGGAAAAATGCTCTTTCAACATTTTTTATGGTTCATGCATGCCGAAGTTCTTGACCACATTTTAGGGTTCGTGAAAAAGGAATAAAAAAAGGGTTGAACAAAAGGAAAATCGGAGGTCGAAAATCGAACACTCAACATACCTTTGTAGCACCACCGGAATTTTAGGCATTATCGGAGATGGAGAAGCTGCGGAAATGGAGAAGGAGATGGAGATGGGTTTTTTTAGAGAGAGGAAGAGAGCGGTGAGTGATTAGGTAGTAAAATGAATTGAAAATAGGTGAATGGGGAAGTGTAAAGGCTTTGGGCGGGAGAATAGAGAGGAGGCCAGGAAATTAATTGGGGGGTAGGTTGAGGGGGCTATTGATTGGTGATGGTGTTGATGGCTGTCCGCAGCTTGTCAGTCCCGCAGCCCCCTTTTTTTTATACAATCTAAACTCATCCATCCACCGTCCATATTAAACTAAATGGATGGGGGGATTAACACTAAGGGAGAGTTGGAGAGTTAGTAACTCCCTTGATCCCCCCTATATATATATATATAGAGAGAGAGAGAGAGAGATAGGTTCACATAAGGTCAACAACTCTTATAAGTTCATAAGTTCCGGTGTTAAAGTTACACAAAAAGTGCTTAAAGTTACACGAGATGAGTGTTAAAGATGCACTTTATCACTTCAAGTGATAACGTGTACAGTGCTGAATGTTATAATTACATATCAATCTTGAACAAATGCAACCTTAACGTATGTCATTTGTAACTTTAATATAGACTTAATTGCATGTGGTGAACTTATTTGATCCCTTATATATATATATATATATATATATATATATATATATATATATATATATATATATATATATATATATATATATATATATATATATATATAGAGAGAGAGAGAGAGAGAGAGAGAGAGAGAGAAAGAGAGAGAGAGAGAGAGAGATGGGTTCTAATGAGTCCCCTTATATATGTTGAGTCCCTAAGTCCTCATCCCATATCATCCCATCCGTTGGATGGGATGAGGATGGATGGATAAGATGCATCCTAATATTTTGTATTTAAAAAAAAAAAAAGAGGAAGATTTAGTATCCTAAAATAACTCCCATGATTTTAGGATACAGTAACCCCCATAATCACAATCATCCCTCATTCATTCACGTTCATTCACAGGTTCAACCAAAACCTTTAAAAAAAAAAAAAAAAAAAAAAATTCTCATCGATCATCACGTTCATTCATTCAATCAAATATGTGCTCGAAATTCCGTTACTATGAATTCAATGATCGCGACATCTTCATTAACGGTTGATAAGCAATTCATCGAGTATAACAATGGTGAGTTTCGATATTGCTTTCATGTTTTGCGTCAATTTGTATTCATTATCTTGATTAATTTGCGTCAATTTGTGTTCATGTTTTGCGTCAATTTTCATGTTGATATTGTTTTCATGGTCGTGTCATTCATATTTTGCGTCAATTTTCATGTTGATATTGTTTTCATGGTCGTGTTATTCATCATAGATTCATATGCAAATCGTAAAACACACAAACGGTGAGTATATATGTTTTGTAATTTATACTGGAATCGCCATGGAAGTCATTAAGATGCTACTCAATTATTAGTTTTTACGTTTACAATATATTGAGTTATTGTAGTTCATATACTGCGTTACTTTAGTGTAGAGCATCTATTAATTTAATGTCTACCATCTGTTACTTTATATGTCGTGTTACTTTAATACACTCCAGTTGTTACTTTAGTGTTTTTCATCTGTTATTGTAGTGTATTATAGTGTCCTAAGAATTTAGGAAACTGCCATATTAAAAAAGAATAAAAAATGAATATTGTTTCCTATAATAATGGGACGTGATTGCCACCAAAATAGGAAACAATATCAAAGAGTAACGCCATATAAAAAAAGAAAAAAAAATACTACTCCTACTTCCTATAATTATGGGACATGATGACTTCAAAATAGAAAACAATATCAAAGAGTAAGATACTGCGTCATACTATCATTTTTTAACATTATATGAACTTTTTTTACACTAACTTATATCTGGTGTTATTTTAATGAACATTATCTGTTACTTTAATTCATACTATCTGTTACTTTAATGTCTGACCTCTGTTACTTTATATCTGGTGTATAAGCATACTCAGTTAATTTAATTCAATGTTACTTCAATGCACTTCATCTGTTACTTTAACTCTTTTTATATGTTACTTTAATCCACATGAATGATGTAGGGATGTGGGTGAGAGTTTCCTCCATTGTGCGGTGGTGAGATTAAATCAAAGCTTCTGAGATGATGATGAAGAAGATGAAAAAGAAGAAGACGGAGAGAACGAGAGGATGAAGAAGAACCATAATTATAAGTAGGACATTATGAGTAACAATTGTGAAACATTGGAATTGTAATGGAGTTGATTTAGTTGGAATCTTGTACCACTTTTTGTTTTGGAGTATCTTAATAAAAACAAACATTGTTCTTTTTGTTAATTGGAACTCCTGTTTTTGCAAGAGACTACTATGCAACGTAACTGATTTTATGAGTTAAAGTAACACAGTTCATGAATTAAAGTAACACATTGTATGAGTTAGAGTAACAGTTTTTGCAAGAGACTATGCAACGTAACAGATTTTATGAGTTAAAGTAACACAGTTCATGAATTAGAGTAACACATTGTATGAGTTAGAGTAATAGTTTTTGCAAGATAATGTATTAAACAACGTAGCAGATTTTATGAGTTAAAGTAACACAGTTCATGAATTAAAGTAACACGTTATATGAGTTAAAGTAACATAGTTTATGGATTATGGCAGTAACATAGTAACATATGTAGAATGGCAGTAGGAAAATGATGATTTTTTGGTGAAAATGAAAAAAACTTAATTTTGAAAAAACTTGTTGTGTGAGAGAAAAAGACATTTAAAAAGATTGATAAAAGAGAGAAAATATTTGCATTGAGATAATTAAGGAGGAGAGAGAAAAATAATATATTTATCAGATTTGTTAGTTATTTCCTTAATTATGAGATCAAATCTTGTCCATTAATCTAACCTTGAATGAAGGGCTAAGATGGGGACTCACGGACTCAACATATATAAGTGGACTCACCTGATCCCACTTCTATATATATATATATATAGAGGTAGGTTCAAATAAGGGCAACAACTATTTTAAGGGCATAAGGTCAGGTGTTAAAGTTACACAAAAAGTGCTTAAAGTTACACGAGATGAGTGTTAAAGTTGCACTTTATCAGTTGAAGTGATAAAAGAGCTGAATGTTATAGTTACATATCAATTTTAAACAAATGCAACTTTATCGTATGTCATCTGTAACTTTAATATACACTTACTGAAACATGGTGTCCTTATTTAAACCTACCTCTATATATATATATAGGATCTCAGATGATCAACAACTGAGATTAAAACTCACTTGATCTCCAAAACAATATTTCCTCAGGTTTTCATAGTTATTTCAATGTACAAACATGATTATTTGAGTAAGTGTATATTAAAGTTGCAGATGACATACGGTAAAGTTGCATTTGTTTAAAATTGATATGTAACTATAACATTCAGCTCTTTTATCACTTCAAGTGATAAAGTGCAACTTTAACACTCATCTCGTGTAACTGTAAGCACTTTTTGTGTAACTTTAACACCGGAACTTATGAACTTATAAGACTTGTTGACCTTATGTGAACCTCTCTCTCTCTCTCTCTCTCTCTCTCTCTCTCTCTCTATATATATATATATATATATATATATATATATATATATAGTTTTCTTAATTTCTTGATTATTGTTATTTTAAATTTTAAAATTTATTAATTTTGTAAACTTAAATTGTTAATTTTCTAATGCCAAACTTTTCATTTGCCAGTTGTTCCTTTAATGTTTTTTAACAATTTTTTCTTTTACTAATAAATTTTTTAAATTTTTTATTTTGTATTTTTTATTATTACATTATTAACTAATCAGAATATTTTTAATTATCTTCATTTAATAGTTTGTTATGATAATTAATGAAATTAATAAACTTTTTTAGCAAAAAACTTTTCAATTGTCTTTATTACTAATTTTAAAATTAAAGGTTTTATTAAGTATTCATCACAAAAATTTATTATACTTTCTTAAAAAAAAATTAGTAAAAATGGTAAAATAAATTTTAAAAAATTAACAAATCTCATTTGTTAGGTTATTAATTTTTTCTTTCAAAACTTTTTCACCAAAGAATATTCGTTTACCATAACTATTACATTTTTATTGCATTATTTTTAAAAACATTTACACTTGATTACATTTTATATAATATAATTAAAATAAAATTTTAAAAAAAATTATTTCATATGTCAAAGAAAGTTTTTTTTTAAAAAAATATTTTTAAGGAAATGGAAAAGAAATCTTAATATTTCATTTAAAGCATAAAGCATAAAGTTATTGTTAGTATTAAAAAAAATGGTTTTTGATAAAAAAAAAAAAAAAAAAAAAAAAAACTTAATTATTTAGATGTTACATCTTTTCATCTACTTTTGTATTAATGTTCAATCAAATTTCATGTTAATAATTATATTATTTATTATTAAGAATTTCATATTGTACCTATAAAAGCAATATAATGAAGGGATGACAAAAGCCATTTTTATTTTGTGAGATCTTATTCGCATTTTAATCGCTTTATTTTATGTATACTCAATTCAATTTTTTAAGAAATGAATTTTCATTGTTGTTTGTTGATTATATTTTTATTTCTAATTTTATCTTTTGCATTTATTTTTGTTTAGAGAACTTACGCGAAACCAATAATCAAATCTGCAATTTCTCATTTTTCAGGTATAGTAATCTTATTTCAATATATATATTTATATTGATTATTTTATAAATAAATTTCGAGTAATCTATATATAAAGTTAAAAGGATTATTTGAGTATTTAATTTTTTTGCCACGTGGCAGATATTAAATGCTTAAACAACATTTTATTATTATTATTATTATTATTATTATTATTATTATTATTATTATTATTATTATTATTATTATTTGCAGGAAAAGTATGTCTTATATTAATAATAAGACGATACTATGGACACCTGGCGTTGACTAAGCTCCAAGATCAACTGACACAGATAAGGCAGGACCAGGTCGCCATCCTCACGCGGGTAAGCGCAGTCGAACAAGGAACTCCTGGTAGTGGAGTCGAGACCAAAGGGCCGTTAGATGAACTGGCCAGTGCAGTCCACAAACTGTAGGAACAGGTCCATCTGTCGACCCACAACTCGATTCATACGGAGAATGCTCGGGCCTATGCACCCTTAACCGACGAATTGCCTGCCAATCTCAACCTGACAGGCCTCCCAATGTTCGACGGAACTGAAGACCCGGTATTACATATCCGGGCTTTCAAGGAATTCATGGCCCTAAAGTGGGTTAAGTTAAACATTTTCAAGCATCTGTTTGCTTCTTCCCTCGAGAAGCACCCGAGAGCCTGGTTCTACAGACTCGATTCCAAGAAATACAAGTCTTGGGATGATGTGGCGACGGAATTCGCTCGGAACTACGCCGACAACACTGAAATCCAAACCACGATGCGCACCCTGGAAGTAATGGCCCATGAACCAAAGGAAGGATTTACAAAATACCTTCAACGATGGAGGGCTGAAAGCGTCAAACTAGTCGATAAGCCCAACGAGAAAGTGCTGGTAGAAGCCTTCATGAAGAACCTCCTTCCCGCCTACCGGGTCCATCTCCGGTATGCCATCATACCCAGTTTCGCGGCCCTAACTGAAATGGGGACGAGAAATGAAGATGACCTAAGATTGGAGAGCCTCACTAAGGCCTCTGCCAATGGTTACCAAGGGGCCAGCTCATCAACAAGCAAGCCCACATCTGCTACTGCTGCTCGTAGCATTTTTGACGAGGTTAATCTACTTGATACCCCGTCCAAGAAGAATACCACACCTCGGGTATTCACTGACATAGGTACCACCTATGCAAATGCCTTACAAAGGCTCTCATCAAAAGGCCTGATTAACCCGATAGGCCCAACACCTGAAATCCCGGTCGAGCATCGCTCCAAGGCCTACGACATCCAGGCCTATTGCCAGTACCATCGGGGCAAGGGACACGATACCGAGAAATGCTGGAAGCTAAAGCATCTTATTCAGGATCTCATCGAAAATGGAAAGATCCCCTTACCTGAAGGCAAGCCCACGTAAGGATAATCCGCTAGCCACTCACGCCATTTTCTCCGGGGAAATAGTTGATTGCTCACATCTCATTTCTCCATTTGTCCCACAAATAAACGGGATCTGGTGCGACGACGAAGACGACGTCTATCTCACCAAGGGGGAAGCTGTCCCCATGACCCCCAAAGAGATCCAGAAGGTTAAGTCCAAGGCTTTAGCCAGTAATCACGCCCTTATCGTCGCCGAGCCGTCTAGGTTGGAGGCCGCCCCAGAGGAGCCAACCACCAAAAAGGCTCTTGTGAAGCAGCTGAGCAGGACTCGAGTTGACCTCTCTATATGGCAGCTCCTAGTTAGCTCACTGGAACATTGAGAGGCACTCACTAAGGCTCTCGATCAAGTCAAAACGACTCTACGGCTACTCCAGCTGAGATGATAGCCACGGTTCTGCCCCACCTAAAGGAGAAAGCTAAAGAAGAAGGCCCACTAATTACCTTCTCCAAAGCTGATCTACCGCCATTTGGGGCCTGCCCACAACATGGCCCTCTACATCACGGTAATCTGCCGTGGAAAGTACCTGCCCATGACCCTAATCGACGACGGGTCCGCAGTCAACGTCCTCCCCTTTAGGACCGCTAAAGCCCTCGGCATCACCGAGGCCGACTAGATTCCTACAGCTCAAACCATTCAGGCCTTCGACGGAAGTCCAAAGTCAGTAGCTGGGGCCGTAAAACTTCATATCATAACAGGCCCGATAGAAAAAGAGCTCGAATTTCAAGTGATTGACGTGACTTCTTCCTTTAACCTTCTTTTAGGAAGACCTTGGATCCACGCGACCAGGGCTGTATCCTTCACTCTGCATCGAATAATCAAGCTGCCTCTACACGATACCGTCATCACTTTAGAAGCCACGCCTATGACTGTGGCTAATTGTAACACCTCAGGCCGCACCGATCTCTGGGGGTTCGACTTCATAGGCGCAATCGAGGAAGAGTATCTTTTCCGACCCTACTTCACAGCCAGCATCGACCGGATGCTGCAAAATCTTGGCTATCTACCGGGGGCTACATCGAGGCCCAATCTCCCCGCACAAAAATCCTAGAAGTTCTAGATAACGGGAGGTCTCAAACAGGTCTGGGTTACACCATAACCAAGAAAAATATGGACCAAACCGGAGCCAGCAAAGTCATTTTCGTCACTCCAGTGTTCGAGCCCATCCAGACAGGCCTATATCGTCCCAATACCGCGCACACTGGGACCCACTTGGCCCAGGACTGCAACTTCATACCAGATGACATCTTCGCTCTCATCCAGTCCGAAGATGCAAAGAATGCTGAGCCCGCACTGGGACTACTTTTTGGAGAGGACCTCACGGCCCCAGCGCCGAAGGAAGAGCTGGTCAGTCTCATTCTCCGCAGCCGCAACTTTGACCCATCTAAGCTGATCTCGGACGTAGGATCCGAGACAGGAAAAAGAGCCTGGAGGAAGACTGTCAAATGGATTGACAGTCAAGGAAGGACTTACAAGCTGATCACAGGGGAAGGAGAAATGCCTGAGTCTGAGTCTGAGTCCGAGTCGGAGTCTGAGTCAGAGTCAGAGTCCGAGTCGGAGTCTGAGTCAGAGTCTGAGATTGAGTCTAGTGAGTCCGGTGCTAGGGTCACTCCTGTAACTCCCCCTCTCCCTTTTTCTACTCCTGGTGCCTCGGGGTCTGTCACGAGCACTTTACCTATCCCGCCACTGACTAGCGATCAGTTGGCAGCTCTTTTCAAGCTATTTTCTCAATTTATGAGCAATAATAACAACCGTTCTGCTTACGACTTGTCTCATTTTCAAAATTTTCTTAATTTCAAAAATATTCTGTGCAATGACATTGAGAAACCCGACGAACAGGTATCCCTACCTCCACATCTGATCGAGCAGCTAGAACAAAGGGAGTCCCGTAACCCGGTAATCGAAGAAACCGAGTCCATCAACGTGGGAACAACCTTAGAACCTCAGATGCTTAAGATAGGGTTATCTTTAGATCTTGAGGAGAAACAACAATTCATGAATCTCCTTCAAGAATTCAAAGACGTCTTCGCATGGTCCTACAAGGACATGCCGGGGATACACCGCGAAATAGCCGAGCACCATATACCAATCAAGGAAGGGTTCAAACCGGTTAAGCAGAAACTCCGACGCATGAGGCCGGATTGGTCCCTTAAGGTCAAAGAGGAGGTTGACAAACAATTCAAAGCCGGTTTCATACAAGTTTTCGAGTATCCAGATTGGGTTGCAAACATCGTGCCGGTTCCTAAAAAAGACGATAAGGTACGTGTCTGTCTAGACTTTCGGGATCTTAACAAGGCGAGCCCGAAAGGCGACTTCCCGTTACCACACATCGATATACTGGTGGATAAAACAGCTGATCATGCCCTTCTATCATTTATGGATTGGTATGCTGGGTATAACCAGATAAAAACGGCAGAAAAAAATATGGATAAGACCACCTTCATTACACCTTGGGGAACTTATTGCTATATTGTTATGCCGTTTGGTCTCATCAACACCGGGGCCACCTATCAACGAACCGCCACAACTTTATTACACGACATGATGCATAAAGAAGTGGAAGTTTACGTTGACGATATGATCGTCAAATCTAAAGGCAGGGACGGTCACATCACCGCCCTGAGAAAATTCTTCACCCGATTACGCAAATACAACATGAGGTTGAACCCTCAGAAATGCAGTTTCGGGGTAACATCTGGCAAATTACTGGGTAATATCGTTAGCCAACGCGGTATCGAAATAGATCCAACCAAAA
This sequence comes from Agrostemma githago, assembly GCA_958450325.1. Lineage (NCBI taxonomy): Eukaryota > Viridiplantae > Streptophyta > Magnoliopsida > Caryophyllales > Caryophyllaceae > Agrostemma > Agrostemma githago. Next base: position 23,304,932 of record OY288254.1, on the reverse strand, counting down.
TCAAGGCCATTACCGAGATGCAACCTCCTAAAACCGAAAAGGAGATAAGAGGGTTTCTTGGAAAAGTCCAATACATCAGCAGGTTCATTTCAAAGCTAACCATGGTATGTGAACCGATCTTCAAGAAGCTGAAAATAGGGGAACGGTTACTATGGGACGACAAGTGTCAAGCAGCCTTTGATAGAATCAAAGAAATCTTGTCTTCACCACCGGTCCTGATGCCACCTCAACCCGGTTTGCCTTTATCACGATACCTAACCATGACGGAGACAACCATGGGGGCTATGCTAGCTCAGACGATCAACTCCGAAGAACGGGCTATATACTACATCATCAAAAAGGTTTTAGAGTACGAGTGTAAGTACACTATGCTCGAAAAAACGTGTTTAGCTTTAGTCTGGGCCACCAAGAAGCTCCGACATTACATGCTCAGTTACGAGGTACAAGTGTTATCTAGAATGGATCTGATCAAGTACCTTTTCGAAAAGCCCATTCTCAACGGCAGGATATCAAGATGGACCCTAATGTTGGCAATATTCGATCTAAAATTCGTACCATTGAAAGCCATCAAAGGCCGGATAGTAGCCGAGTTTCTCGCCGACAGTCTCATAACCGAAGAAGGGCACACCGACACTTGGTCCTTCCCGGATGAAGATATTTTCCATACCGACACCGAAACATGGGACTTATACTTTGACGGGGCATCCAATTTCCGAGGATTTGGAGTCGGGATCCATCTAATCTCGCCTAGAGCGGAACATACCCCCGTATCCATCAAATTGGACTTTGACGTCACTAATAATGCCGCTGAGAATGAAGCATGTATCCACGGGCTATAAGCCGCCGCCGATTTAGGGGTCACAAACCTCCGAGGACACGGCGACTCATCTCTGGTCATTAACCAAGCGCTCCAAAAATGGAAAACCCGAAATGCTAATCTCGTGGCCTACCAAGCACGAGTAAGGGATCTCGAGAAACAATTCCGAAAGGTAGAGTATATATACCTGCTTTGGGAAGAAAATCAGTTCGCAGATGCACTTTCAAAACTGGCATCTATACTAAACATTCCCGACCATGTGACCAGCATGCCAATTTGCGTCGAGAGAGGATCCAAGCCAGCATATATCCACGACATCGAAGATATCGAGATACCTGATACCGAACCGTGGTATAAGGTTATACAAGCATACCTGACAAATAGGGAGTATTCACCCGGGGCCGACAATCGAGCCAAAAAGGCCTTACGTAGGCTAGCAGCCCAGTTCATCCGTACCGACGACGAGCAACTTTACAAAAAGACACCGCAAGGGGCTCTCCTTTTATGTGTTGATAAGAGTAACGCCAAAAAGGTTATGGCCGAAGTGCACGACGGCCAGTGCGGTCCACACATGAATGCCCAGATGCTAGTCCGGAAAATCTTGAGACTCGGATACTACTGGAATAGCATGGAAACCGATTGCCAGCTATATGTTAGACATTGCCATAATTGCCAGATTTTCGCTAATGTACAGCATATGCCACCATCCCTGTTGTATACCATGACATCGCCTTCGTCGTTTTCAACATGGGTAATCGATATAATCAGAAAGATAAACATTTCAGGAAACGGAGGACACTGCTTCATTTTGGTAGCAATCGACTATTTCACTAAATGGGTTGAAGCAGAATCTTACCGTATTCTCAAGGCCAGTCATGTCGCCAAGTTTATCCAAAATAGGATAATATGTCGGTATGGGATCCCTCATGAATTCATCAGTGACTACGGGACCCATTTTCAAGCCGAGACGGCAGCCCTTTTAGCTAAATACAAGATTCAAAGGCATACGTCTTCACCGTACCGACCCCAGACCAATGGAGCGGTAGAAGCGGTTAATAAAACAATTGTCACCGTACTCAAAAAGATGGCTGATAATTACCGGGACTGGCCCGATAAGATACCATTTGCACTTTGGGGATATCGGACATCAATCCGTACTGCGACCGGGGCAACACTGTATTACCTTACATACGTGATGGAAGCGGTCCAACCCGTTGAATTAGAGGTGTCGTCCCTCAGAATCCTACTCGAGAGCCAGGTACCCGAAGCTGATTGGGTTCGAGCACGATATGTCTCGCTAGTCCTTTTAGACGAACGACGATCTCGTGCCCCCAATAATATACAAATATATCAGAAGAGGATCCAACGGGCCTTCAACAAAAGGGTAAGACCCAGGAACAATAAAGAGGGAGATTTGGTTCTCAAGTCCGTTCGAGCTTTATTACCAGTAGACCCAAGGGGAAATTAAAACCTAACTGGGCCAGACCATATTTGGTAAAGAAGATTCTATCAGGCGGAGCAGTAATGCTAACGGATCTGGACGGGAATGAGTTTGTCAACCCAACTAACCTGGACCAGCTGAAGCGTTACTACCCTTAACCCATTTCTCTCAATGTCATTAGCAAAGTTTATAAAAATCATTTCCAAATAAACTTTCAAGAGCAAGTCAAAACCTAGAATTACTTATTCTACTATTATAAACATCTTGAACCAATAGTCTTGATGTATTTCGAAATTGCAAATTAAGTCTGAACTACGTTTGGTTTGATTCCGCTAATTGTGGATACGTAGGCAGCCCCTCAAAAGGGCACAACCACTGCAATTGGAAAAAAAACAGGAACGGTTTTTAATAAACTCCTTTATATATTTACAAAAAAATCCGATAAACTTAGAAAATTACAAATTACAAAAAATTCCAAAAAAAAGGCACACATAAGTAGTAGTAATACTTAAATAATAAAACTAAGGCATCTTCCCCTTTTCTTTGTCCTTAGCTTCTTTCTCCATCCACTAACGACGGCGTGGAGGTGAGCGCTCCCGAATCACCAAGGGAACCACCTTAACCAGGGCTCGCTTCTTCAAACTCGATTCCTCGGTCACCTCAGTCGGTCCTAGTCGGACCTCACCCTCTCGGGTAACCGGTCTCGCGAACCCAGTCTATCTCGGACCGCTAGTTTTGGTCCGAGGCTTCTCTCCAAATTGCTAGCACCGGTCTCTTTAGCTCGAGTCTTAGTTTTTGACTTAAAACTCGACTCCAGTCGGACAAGAGTAGCAGGAGTTTCTCCTTCATCAAAGAACCACCTGTTGTCTTTAACTGTCTCCCTGCGTACCAAGTTAAAGGCCTCATCAGTCTTCAAAGCTTTACGGGCCTCTTTAGATTCTTCAGAAGTCCATTTGCGATATGCTTCCGAGACCCAAACAGATTGACAGGGGCGAGATACAGTCCATATAACACGGGTAAACCAGCGTTGTAGCCACGTGTCACACATAGCGTCCGTCAATTGAAGCGAAACGCTGATGATTGCTTCAGTCTCGGGGATCTGCTGAAACAACCCGAACTGCCTTAAAATACGGTCCGGGTAGATGTGGACAGTCCAATCCAAGGAAAGGATCACTAAGTAGCGGGCCTTATCTCTCTTAGCTAACCCCGTCAGTTTTGAGAGGAACCACCAGACGACAGTCCATCTAATCAAGGGCCCACCATGGAATTTTAGCTCTTCATCCCAATAATTCCGATTTATGTGATGACTCGAGCTTATTCGTCGGGACCGTGAACCAATCTGACAGCTGCGATATCTGGATATGCTCACCGGGGGCTCTATGATCGACAGGCGCTCGGAAAACCAGATCTGTAAAAAAAAAAATCAAAAAAAAATTTCGATTTTTTTTTTTCAAAAAAAAGAAAGAAAAAAATCGAAAAATCGGGAAAATCGAAAAAATTTGAGGAAAGTGCGGTCCAATACCTGCAAAAGACGAATGCTTCCCGTCAATTGTCGATCTGGGTCAAGTCTTCTAGCATCAAGACCCATAATAATCTCCCCAGTTATCAGCCATGCTGGGCTATGACCTGTCTCCATATGGTCGACTATGCTAATTAGCCTAATTTCGCCTAGGCACGAGTCAGCATCCATCTGACCTTCAAAGACATATCGATGCAGCATACAAAAGGCAAAGGCCCTACGCCTATGGGTAGAAGTAATTCTTGCGCCGTTTGGATTCATGAATTTGTCAGCTAGGTCAAATAGGGAGACATAATTCCCCTTTACCATACGAGCTGTCTCAGCATGAGACAACCCAAGAAAATCCCTCAGTCTTTTCCTTGGGTCAGGATAAAAAGGAGGAATAGCAGGACGAGCATTAGGGCACCAACCCCCTACGGCTGCAATCTCTTCAGGAAGGGGACATATTTCTCCCCGAGGAAAGGCAAAAACATGGTGGGTAGTATCCCAAAAGGATAGGCAAGCATCCAGAAAGTGTGAATCCACCCTAGGGTGTTGAAGCGGAAATAAAGCGACAATTCCCATTTGAGTTAGCTGAATTTTATCTTCGTCTCGAAAATTTTGAGCCAATGCCTGAAGCATCGCGGTCAGATGTTCAATACCCCTGGCGAGAATTGTTTTTTATGTTTGTCTTGAAAGCCTAAGGGATTTTAAGATAAAAAGAAGGTTTGGGTTGGAATATGAAAAATTAAAGGGCAAGAATTCTCTATTTATAATAGAGAAAATCCTTTTCCTATTCCCCCCAGGAATAGGAATTTTTGTGTTCCCCACTTCTTTTAGGCATACAGGCCTAACCAGATATTTTTAAGAATCCGTGTCAAAACCTGATTAGGAATCAAGTCATCCCAAGCATTCCTATTTCCAATAAATTTCAAAAAAATTCAGCATTTTTTTTCAAAAAATCGATCAAACAAAAAAATTCATTTCTTCCCCAGCGTGAGTCGGTGTTTCGCCTAAATGTTACATACAAATTATTATCTGTTAGCATACAGGTACACCCAAGACTCCAGAAGAAGTCTCATTACAAAAAAAACTCCCCAGCAGAAGCCCTATGCAGCGTTTCTACGGGAAACAAGGGATGTGTCTGCAAACAGACACACCCAAGACTTTTTAGGGGAAGTCCCCACGGAATTATCAGCATCTATCTAGGTATGATTTCCATCTTATGGCTGGCGAGCCCTGTTACGCAAGTCTAATCGACTATAAACGATCCGATCGGAAGTCTGTCAGGTCTTAATCATCGATTGGCCTGATAGCTACTCTGACTTTTGCCTTGTCCAAGCCTCAGTCAGAGTGGGGGCTCTGTAGACACCCACATTCTGACCGCCAGGTGTCTATAGTAGTTCCCGCCAAACACCCGATGATGATCGGACGCAAACGTGCTTTAGTATACTCGAAAACAGGCTCTAAATCATTGGCATTTGGCTTGGGCTTATTACAGAGTACAAATCTCACAAAACCAACCTCAAAATCAGGCCCCGTGGGTCATTTCGAGTCAAATAAGACTAATTTGGGTCGAATCCGACGTCAGGGGCAAAACCGTCTTTTAGCGACCGGGTCAAACCCGGTCAAAGATATTTTTTCGAGACACACGGACCAGCCGTGACACCTCACTAGTTCGGCCTAGGCTCAAATACTACAAAATATCAGCCTTGAAAATATTAAACAAATTCATTTAAGGATAGAATTCGATCTCAAGTAGGAATTCTATCCGGATACCGAATCGAACACTCGACCGAGCACCAAGTACTCGGCCGAGCAGCCTCGTGCCAGCCAAAAACCGTGACTACCCCACCAAGCAAGCGGAAGTCTCGTCCGCCTCAAATTGTTTATTATTCCTATCCTTAGACGAAATCCAATCTCATTCCAACCGGTGACTTTCTTCCTTTGCAAGTCAGCCATTCCTTATAAATAGGACCCTCCGGTCACACAAAATTCATTCGATTATTCATCTACAACATACATTCATACATCAACAATATCTACGATCTAATTCCCGACATATAGCAACTTTGTAACATCTAAAAAATAGCATCGAAATATCGATACCATAACCCGACAAATCCAACCAAAAAGCCGGCCAAACCTGTCACCTTACACGTCCCATACCGAAACCCTAACTCATCCACATCGTCTCGACGCTCCCGTGCCTAAGCCACTTTTCGACGAGCCTTTTTCCGAGAAAACAAAGCATGTAGGTTGAGGGTGTAAAATCAAACCCGATTCTTCCTTTTCTCTCCCTTTTTCTCGTCCTTTTTTTCTTTTTCGCGTCGTGTCGTCGGTCCGCTTTTAATTATGGGTCGTTGTCGCGTTTTTTATTTCTAATAACGATATTACAAAAATATTTTCATAAAACAAAACATTCTTAAAAATACGATATCGATTCTCTAGTCGAATATCGTATCAAAATAATAACAATAAATCTCGTTGATGCTAAACAATCGTCACGTATTAAAAAAATACGACGATGTTAACGCGGAGAGAATTAACATTTTTTTTCTTCTTTTCGTTCAATTTCTTTTCTTTTTCAAAATGAACTTCATAAAACTTTTTCTAAAAAATCATTCTAACTATTTGATATCGATTTCATAATCGTATATCGAATACGGCGAATATCGAGAATATTAAATCGAGTGTAAATCAATCCATGCTTATGCGCGATTTATCAAAATTAACGACTTTCGAAAATAGGCAAAACTGGGACAGACACCCGCGCGAGTGGCGCCCCTCCCAAGCGATTCGCGCAAGTGCTTTCAAAAATCGAGCCTTTTTTATTTTTTTATTTTTTTTATTTTCTCTTCCTCTTAAACATCGCTTTTATTTACAAAACGGTTTACAAAATCCTTTTTTTTTTTTCTAAAAAGACTATTCCAAATATACGATATCGATTTCATAATCGAATATCGAATATAACGAATATCACGAAATTAAGTCGGGTACGAATTATGCAATATTCGTACGCGGTTTAATAAAATTATCAAAAAATCAAACCCGAGGCAGCCTTTCACGCGACCGGCCGGCGTCCCAGGCGAGTCGCGCGACCCTCGTGAAGAGCGACACAATTTCGTTCCTTTTTTTTACTTTTCGAGTATTGTTTTTTAGACAAAACAGCGAGTTTTCGGACATATTATCGACGAATATTTTCTTGACCTCGGTCAACACGTGCTAATCCATCACGTGTCATAAACCCTTTTCAAAATCGTGCATATTATCGTCTTCATCTTTATCATTCAATCCTTACTAACTCGTTTGCTCATGTTTGTAGCGATTTATTTTCATCTTTTGTTTTATTAGACTAAAATGAATTTCACATGCTAAATATAACTTTGACGTTATTAGTTTAAGACGCATTAAACGACTTAGCAACCCATTTAATTTTTCTCACATGCTTAGGGAAAATAATGTTTGCATATCATTCCACTATCGAACTAACGCGTGAACACCGAAAACGAACGATATCTTAGTAAAGGTCGCTAAGTGCGGGCGGGGTTGGGTGTTCTAAGTGAACTTCCCAACACGTACCCTCACCCCTTACTCAGAACCATGGTTTCCGGATGTCCGAATCCATTGGCAACGAGAGTCATTCAATACACGATATCCGATAATGTCAGTATCGGTATCGTAATGCAAAGGGACGAAACCAATAAGCTCTAACATCGGAAATGGGCCGTACTTTGTGCACGGCCCACTACGACATAGAGTGGGTTCGAACGGGCCCGAACTCCCACAAAGTTTGGTGGCGACTCCTACTTCGATTTAAATTTCAATTTGACCATCTCAAATGGAGATTCATTCGCCTCTCCAAACCCGCGCGTGGCCGCGTCGGGGTGGACCTATGTCACGTCCACAACTAGGTTCTTACAAAAGAATAACCACTAAGAGACAAGGGCCTCGCCCATCTTAATCCAACCTCCTAAGCTTGATATTGATACCTCTACTTCTTAGCCTAGTAAATACATTAAATTTAATCTTGCCAACAATACTATCTATTGAGCTTGCTTTACCATAAAAAATTCTCGCATTACGCTCTCCCTAAATGCAGTAAACCGCTGCTGCTAAACAACTACAAAACCAAGCATGCTTCCAATGCCTCTTTTTGCTCCTATGTGTGCACCATCCTAGCTCAATTGCCAGGCCAAACTTGAACTTCTTCCCGTTATCTGCATCCAGCAAAGCAAATATTGCCACACCTTAGTAGAGAATCGAAATTGGAAGAAAAGATGTGAGGAAGTCTCCTCCGCTTGCCCACACAATCCACATCGATTAGCAAGTTGCATTCCTCTTCTTTTGAGCTGATCCTGCGTAGGTAAGTATCTCTGCCCTTGATAAACGTCATTTTAGTGATTATTTACCCACATTTATTTACTTATTCGGGTCGATTTTGTGTGCTTAATTGATATTATAGCTCAATATAGGTTATTATACGATATTAAGTGTTCATTAGTTGTTTTAGTTATAATCTCTTATATATTAATGCTGAAGAAAATAAAGCCACCACATTCACCCACGTCATCTGCCAAGTCATCGTCCTACTTGGCGCCACGCATAATCCGACGTGGCTGTTCGTTTTTTAAAAAAAAAATTAAATGATTGCAAACCGACAACAGTTACCTCTCCACTTAAATTCAACTTCCCACTTCATGTTAACTTCCCACTTCACGTTAACTTCCCACTTCATTTAACTCCTCCATAATACATATTATATATATATATATATATATATATATATATATATATATATATATATATATATATATATATATATATATATATATATGTTACAGGTTTCAGTAATTGTTTTTTTTCTCTGTTTACTGTTTTCCCCAAATTCACCAATAAATTCAATTGAATATATCCCTTCTTCACTGTTTTAATATGGCGTTTCAATTTCAACCAAAATCCATCGCGGAGATTACCGAAAGCATGAATGCAGTTTCCATTACGGTTAGGGTTATGCGAAAGTGGTGCCGAATGAAGAAGCAGCCTTTGCCAGACCAAAGATGAAACGCATGATCACTTGTTTCATGAGTGCGTTTATAGTTCGAGGGTAATGGATAACATAGCTATAAGATGGAAGATGCGGGGGATCCATGGTGACTGGCATCAGTGGGTTCAAAAGAGAAGATGGTCCAAACTGAGGAAGCAAATCTGTTGGAGTATGATTAATGCGGGTTATTATGGTATTTGGATGCAAAGGAATGCAGCGAGAGTAGATGGATGTGTGCTTTGTCCTTCAATACTTATTGGTCAAATTGAGAAACAAATGATTCAAAGATTCAAAAGTAGTATAAGTGGGTATGTACCTAATAGTGATACATCGTGGATAGCTAGTCGGTCCTAAATTCGGTATATCATTATATGATGTAATCAGGAATCGATAGTGTAATTTGGTGTTTTAATGGAAAGCTTACATTTTACCAAAAAAAAAAAAAAAAAAGCAGCCAAACAACGTCAACAAGATCAATGCCAAATCTATCGATATAATATTTGGCATGGAGTTTATTTTCGTTGACAGCTCGGTGAGAATGTCATAAAGATAAGCAACGCAATTGTTACATAAAATTTGAACAACGTTATCGTTATTGATCTCAATTTTTTTGATGTTCAGGGAGCAACGATTCAAGGGACAGTCAGACAAAAATTGGTCAAGCTATACAATTCGGGTTTCAAAGAGGGTGAAATCTATACAATTTCTAAATTTTCAACTTCATCAAATGTTGCGGAAGAAAAAGCGACCTCTCACAAGTGCCGTATTTGGTTCGAATACAGCACAAAAGTGATGAAGATGCATCCTGACCCGAACATTCCTTTATGTGTGTACAACTTTGTCGAATTCCAGGATATACTACACGACAACGTTGATGCTAATGTATATTTTGGTAAGTACATATATAATAGATTTTAAAATAATGAGACATTTACAGTTTAGAATTTTTTTTTTGAGGAAACATTTACGGTTTAGATTATTGTTTATCATATCTACAGTTCTGACTATTGTTTATCATAATATAGATGTGATAGGCAAGTTTGTCGAGTATCAAGCAATTCAGAAATCTGAAAAAGGCTTTCACTGGACAACTATCACCCTCGAAAATACACAGTAAGCATTCTACTTTTACCTACTTATGTTCTACAGTGAGAGATATATTTCTTACTCCGTTTTACATGTTCGTACAGGAAAGAGCAGCTATGTTGTTCCATCTTTGGAGAATTCATATCAGACATTGTACGTATTGTTAACATCTACCTTGACAAGCCTAGACCTGTGTTAGTGTTGCGACACGTCAAGAGGAACGAATGGAGAGGTATGTTTAACCCTTTAGTTTTTCATCACATTCATACTGTTATTCTTCTACTCTAACACGGGCTACTGTTATCTCACTTACAAAGATAAAATCAGCATTGTGACAAGAGATGCAACATTGATTATTGTTAACCCAGAAATGGAAGAGGTCGACCGTTTCAATAGCATGTAAATTTAATGTGCGACAGATTCCACGTGAAACAACATGGTATCATACCCTCAAAATTACTGACACTACAATGACTCTTTATTAGGTACACTCCTAGCAAGAGCCCAGATCGATGGAAGTTACGCTATCCACCGACCTTGACTCCCGAATCAGCAAGCATACTAAATGGAAGTAAATATGCTTTTTTGAAAGAGATCAAGAGCAGTCAGAAGGTACAGTAGCCTGTTTCACCACTACTTCATTCCCGCCCATTATTGTAAACAATCAACTAATTTCACTACCATTCAATTCCTTGATTAAAAGGCTGGAGTCTTTGTAACGTTAGCAATATTTTATGAAATGGACACGTCGAAGGAGTGGTGCTACAATTCATGTGAAGAATGCAGATCGAAGATCATATTAAGTGACAACAACATGTGGTACTGCAAGAAAGAGATGTACAAGCAATACAACAGTGCTAAGCGCGAGCCCAAGATCAGGTCACCACTGATCATTTGTCCTTCCTCCCAATTCAAGCGAATACAGTACAGTAATGATATGGTTTGCCCTTAGCAGATTCCAGGCAAAGTTTATGATTATGGATGATGCATGTGAGTTTGCTGAAATCATAATATGGGATGAAGATATGACAAAGCTACTGTCAAAGACAGCGACATAAATCTTAAAAGAGCAGGAGGTAATTTTTGGGTGCTTTCAGTTTGTGTTTAGTTTCATTTATTTTAAGAATCGTTACACTAATCTTATCCTATAATTTTTGCAGGATGCTGTGCCAGGAGGTCCCCTACCATCAAATTTCAGAGCGCTCATAGACAAGGAATATCTTTTCAAACTGCGAGTAACACAAGCATTTAACATTAAAAAAAACTCACAATGCTACACTGTCACAGGCATGTCGGACAACGAGGCCGAGATCAATGAGTGGAAAGAGGTTATGAAGTTAAATGAGGTAAGAACTATTTATGATTCAGTCGATTGTTATTGGCACTGTCGCCTAATTGCACTACCTCTAATCGGCAACGCCTTAGGTTTCATCCAACTCTACGGTTGTCAAAGATCTGCAAACAACTGTCACCATTGAACCAGGTTCAGGAACGAGTAGGGTTCACTTTCCACTCGAGATATGGACTAACATATTCCTGCTGCCTCCTATAGTAACTACTATTTCCATATAGTACACTAGCTAACTACATCTATGCGCTATGTTATGTAGAATGCTAATGAGTCATCAACAGGTAGTGCATAGTAGAGTGCTAACAACATAGAGGTATGAGTTTAGAAAATCAAGACACCTTCGCTCCCATCTACTAAATTTACGTACTACCTCACAAACAGATATTCCCTCAAATTTTCTAATCACATTCTCTACACAGGTCACGGAAACAACTACAGCTGAAAATATCATAGGGGAAGATGCAGCTAATCAGGTAGACATTCTGTGTACGTAATCAGTAGGGTGCCTAAGCATTGAGACAACTATGGTTTACCTTCTCAGTTAATTTGAATTGGATGACGACTGACATATTCCACAATACTACTTAAACCTGGTTCTTCTGAGTGATAGTTCGATGACTGGGGAGCCATCCGAAACCATCGAGCCAGTGTCAAGGTTAAGGAAGCGTTGTCACGGGAATAAGTACTAACTAATGACATCTACTATTTCATGCTCAGATAATTCAGTTTTAACACACTGTTTCATGTTTTGGTTTGGCCTAAAGGATTATATTTCATTTGTGTTTAGTTATAATTTGTTTTTACTTGGAATACTTTAATCAGAAATTAGGTGTTTTATTTATTACTATCATGCAAACATATAATCTCTCAGGCAATTGTTTTCAACATAACACCGGAGTGCTGACGTAAAACTCCACTATATTGCACTGATAGAGGTGTCACTTCAATTAGACTGAGAAAATATTAAAGTCTACCCATTTTTTCTAAGAGCATCTTACTCTTTCACTAGGGCTTCAGTGATGTAGTTGACACTTCAATTAGACTGGTAGACTTTTTCCCTCATATATCTAAGAGCATCTTCCTCTTCATCAGAAACTTTAGTGGAGAAAAAAACTCTCACCCCTGATGCCACTGTTGACTTACAACTACTGCACATCACCGAGATTTTTTAGCAGCCACTTTACCTCTCAGGCAATTGTTTTCAACATGATGTCTGAGTGCCAGCGTACAAGCTCCACTACAGTTCAATGATAGTGGTGTCGCTTCAATTAGACCAACGAGGTTTAGAGGTTTAGGCCTCTGCCCATTTGTTCTGAGAGCATATTATTCATTCACTAAGGTTTATTGAATGAGTTAACACTTCAATCAGAATGGACAGCCTTCTGTTCCCTCATGTAACTAAGAGCGTCTTCCTCTTAATCGAACATATAACTAAGAGCATCTTCCTCTTAATCAGAGAGATTTGTGGAGATGCAGGCTGCACTCGAGGCATCACAGTTGATTCATGACTATTGCGCATCACTGAGATCTTATGGCCACATTGCACCCCACCGCTTTAAATGCATTTCTGTTGCGGAGCCGTTACAACTTAGAATGACCTATAAGTAACTGGGGACGCAATGGGTGTACAATTTTTTGACAACAATGACAAAATAACATGTAAACCATTGCTATTAAAAGTCGAAAACAGTTTGCACCCAGTACTGTAGGGAACTCCCATCACTTATTTGCGTGTGTCAACCCTGCACATCAAAATTCACGAGTGTTAGTTATAAGTTGATCCACATAATGAGAGGGTGTATATATATATGTTATATATGAGGTTTATTTAAAAAGAAACAGTCAATCCGAATTTAAACATTCCAACGCATTTGAGCATAGAGTGTATGAAATTGACATATCAGATGAGAAAAAGGCCTACTTTACACACGGTTATTCATTATCCAGCCACATTTGAGCTTAGATACAGGACGCTTAGCAATGTTCCAGCAATGTCTCCAAATTCTTAGGCCAAAGAAAAACAGAAAATGAGTTTCGAGTCTAACATTATATCAAGGCAGCTGTTATTATTATGTGAACACAATGGTGAACCAAAAAATAGGTAATACCCTGGCAGTTACTACAGGGTTCCATAAGCATATTTCATGTACCAATAAAGACACCACTCTATCCACTTCTTCATTCCCATTTCATAATAACTTCCCACTTCTATTTACTGTTTACATACACCAAGACTGTTTGCTAACACCATCACACTGAAGTGAATTTATATATTCATTCCAAGATTCTATAATTGCTTTTGTTATAGAGCCAAATCAAATTCTCACCAATATCTCGAAAAACAAGCACATAGAAGGACATATTTTAATAGTTTGGCATGGGAAGTCACCACTTTTTCGCCCACAGGTGCAAGAGACACTTTCTTTGGAGATGTTATTGGTCAACGAAACGGTAATTTTTGCTTTTTGTCATCTTATACACCAGTGCACCTCACGAATCAATTTTTTCATACTTTCTTTCTAGTTTCTGACTTTCCTTGGCTTATATAGGGATTGGTTATCCAATGTTCGATCCCACGTCTATTTATGGCAAAATTTGAAGGTTTGTTAATGGAGGGCACCACATGTAAGATAAGCCAATTTGATTGTGGGTTGAACAAGAGGTGGGATGTTGCAACACCTCACCCAATTAGAATAGTGTTCACTTCAGCAACTGTTATCAACCGTCAACTATTAGTGCCAATACCGTTATATGGTTTCAACTTCGTACCAATTGCTGAAATACCACAATTGGTTAATGGAGATCGGACTCTTATAGGTGAATTTTAAAAAATAGTACAGAATTTTCATATTCTGCTACAATTTATTTTCCGGTCTAATTGATTTTTTACTCTACTCAGATTTAATTGCCGAGGTGGACGAGTACAAGGTTCTCTATCCGGACACTGTCTTGCAATGTATACGCTTGCAATTGGTGGACAACAAGTATGTGTTCATTTGTGTGATTTCATTCAATCTTCTCAAAATATATGCTGATTTTTTTTTGAGTCAAACTTTGCAGTGGCCACAAGATTACGGTGCACATATGGGAAGATATTGGCTGCCACCTTTCAGCACTATCTACAGCTGAGACTTATATTTCGGAAAAACCGTTAGTTGTTTTTCAATGTCTAAAGGTTAAGTGCCAAGGTAAGAAAAGCTAGGGTTGACTTAATATTGTAACTGTTATTTTTTTTATAGAAGCTTTAATGTTTCGATTTATGTGTATTTGCAGATTTTGTAAGGCTTGAGTCCACGAAAGCAACTAAATTGTATATACAACCTATGATCTCTGAAGTTGCAGACTACCGGCGTTCCCGAGGATTAAGGAAAGTGATTCATGCAAAATGGGATTAACGAATACATGCAACTGCACAATAGAGATTTCGTAGAGTATTGACTTATGTTTTAAATTTCTTTTGATTCTGTTTTAGTTTATTTTTTCCTTTATTCCAGACTACTGTTGTTTATCATTTCAGTCCTTTGTACTCTTTTGTTTGTGGTGCCCCTTTTATCAGGACCAACTGTACTTAGTGCATTTGTTTCATCACTTAATATTATGGCTACGATGTTTAAATAAGTTAACGTTGCTGTACACTTATTTATTGAACCAATTATTTAAATTTTTAGTATCGGAACACAATTATAACATATTCATATGAATATCTAATTTTACTTTGCGTATTTCAATTGTGCGCTACTTTATCTAAATAGTCTCAAGTTGATGTACACTTATTTATTGATCCAATTATTTACATTTTGTTTTTAGTTCTGGAATTCAATTATAACATATTTATGTGTATATTTTATTTTACGTTGCGTATTCCAATTGTATGTTATGTTATTTAACAGAGACCCTTCATTAATAATCATCTTTAGACACTGACGTCGTTTAATTATATTAATTGATATTATGTTACAGTTCAGTTGCATAACATAGCTGAATCAATGTAAAGCCAAAAATCAACAGTGAGGACAATATCAGAACATAGTTAAACCCAAATCTCTCAATGTATCTAAATTTCTAATAATTAATGGTATTCGTGAAGCTATTGATGGTAATATCTATATTACACCACAATTTTGCAGCACAAAAGTACATCAATTTTGAGCATAAAATCAACAATAAGCAGAAAAGTAAAGCATAATAACAACCAAATAAGAAAGAGTAGGAGTTTACTTATCTTTTAACTGCATAAAGCCATCATATTTTCAACTCCCTACTACTGTCGTGTGTCAAAGCAGTTTAGTTCCAACCACCCTATCTTTCATGTCGATTGCAACTCCCCATGTCATCAAATATATATATATATATATATATATATATATATATATATATATATATATATATATATATATATATATATATATATAAGAGATGTTAGTATCTAAAAACAATCAGGGCACAACAGAAGTCAGAAAACATTCTGCCCATCAGAAAAACAATTAAATTCAATGTCTTCATTAACAGATCACAACTCTTTGAGTGCTTCTAATCAGCGACCTTTCATACTGAATAACATTTCAGAATTAATTGCACTTCACAAGGTAAGATATTGAACCTATCTTTTGGTCTATTTTATACATACTATCTTCTCCTTCTAATGAATTTTTAATTTTTAAGCCTGGCAAGTATTCGATTCTGGCAAAACTCAAGGACGTTGACACTACGAAAAAATGGTGCTGTAACAAATGCAAGAGCTGTGCAGATACTATTGGAATGAAGCAAGATAATCTATGGCATTGTATAAATGACATTTGCCCAAAACTTGACATTGGTGTAGAGGAACGAGATATAATGTCGGTAGTAAAGGCAATTTTCATTACTCCAAGATAAGATTTTAGATGAGCAGTTAGTAATGTTTTTTTGATGATTACAGATATGATGTTACTTTCTTAGTTGAGGATCAGGGCGGTGACCAAATTAAAATCACTACCAACAATGCACAAATGGAAGATGAAACAAGATACAATGCATCTGAGTCGATGGAAATGTGTCAGCAGGTACAATTATCCAAAAAAGCATTATTACAGACCTCAGGTCATCTATGATGATTTCTTTATGTATTTTTTTTAATAATTTATGTTGAACATTCTTAACTATAGAAAGATTCAAAGGAAATCCCAATTACAATAAAGACACTGTTGGGCAAGGAATTTATCATAGATTTGGAAGTGTTTCGCTACTTTAATGTTGTGATTGATACAAGATGCTACTCGGTGATTGAGTTATGTTCCAACAAAGATGTGATACGAAGAAGGAAAGCTTATTTGTGGCCAATGCAGGTATAATAATAAGGAAATAACTCTTGAGAATAATAAAACCATGTGTATAAGTATGTTGTAATGTTAAGTCTTTCATCTATACCAGGACTCAAGTTCAGTAACTACATTGTCTGAGGTGCTTGATTCTAACTCTGATAGAATTGATGAGAAGACACCCATGAGCAAACTACCACGCAAAAGACTATCTTTGTCTATGTTTGAAACAAGTGGGTTAAGATCAGAATCTTCGGATGAAGAATCCGCAGTCAAGGGAGGGTTTAAAAAACAGAAGAAGTGAAGATTGTTTGCAATAATTATTTTGCTTCTGTATTTGTCTCATTTCTTCATTTAGATTGACCTATTTATTGTCTTTTTACTTAGTTTCTTCATGTTTTTCAATGCGTTGAACAATTTTATGTTATTTCTTTTTACTTAACAGTTTGAATTCCCAGATTCATTGAGTATTTTATGTTTTCATTTTATGTTTTTATGCTATTGGATACATCATACTTCATAAATAATTTAATAAAGTGTAATATTTACATTGGATTGTTGAAATGATTTATAGACGGTTAACTTATGTACCCTCCACAAAAACTATTAGATAAGTCACTTTTTAAAAACTTTAGGACATATTAACAGCATGACATCTACCACAATTGTAGTTTATTTCACATAATTTCTGAAATTAGCATGTGAAAACAATCACCATTATTTGAGTGGTGACTCTTAGGCAACTTATTTTCAGCATGATACTTTATTCCTTCCATAAACACCCCTAAGATTCAAGCACATACAAAAGACACTTCAATTAGGTAAATGGGCCAATAATCAAAGTCTGTCAAATCCTAAGAGTGAATTACTCCCAATGTAGAAGTTAAGGAGTTATCACTATAATTAGGTCGACAAAGTACTGCTTCTCCCATTCTTTTAGCTCTACTATTAGTTGAAAATATAATTCTCATACATTGAACAATAGTAGGGATTAAAAGAAGAGGGGAAGTGTATTATGCCCATTCATTCTAAGAGTGTAAATCTGCAGTCCAGGACCTCAGTGGGTAAATAGGCTGTATTCATGCTTTATACTTGAGTTATAGTTGCACATCATTGAGGTTTTTACACGCCAACACTTTAAGAAGAATATAATATGCCTCGATATGTTTATGTGAAAATCAGATGTTCCAGTGTATACACATGAGATTTTATCAGCTTGGTTATCAGCAGTGCACATCAACAGTGTTGTTTTTTTCCTTAATCAAGTATATCAAAATAGTTTATTATGATAAATCACATCTCCATCAAGATAGGTTAGTAATCCACTCCTTCTAGAGTTCTACTAAATTTTAATAAGTTAGCCCTATGAAGACGGTTATTAGTTGTTTTCTCTCCACAATGCCCACTATCTGCTTAACCAAGTATAACTTCTCCTATGAAACTACCCACAACTAGCATGATAGTCTAGACTTCTGTTAATGCTTTAACAGTATAAATACATCTCAAGTACAATATTCTTTTTGTACAGTACCACACTTGAAGAATAGTTAACAGAAAAAATGGCAGAATCAGAGATAAGCAAACCAAAGTTCTGTACTTTTGATAAGTTGCAGCCATCACGATGTGAATTTTACTTTGAGGCTAGAGTTGTCCGTGTTTGGAAAGCAGAAGAAGACCTATTCGATAGATTCAATCAGGCTAGCAACTCAATTGAGGTCTTAATGGTAGACATAAAAGTAAGTGTTGTATATTAGTTATTCAATTAGATTTTTGTTATTTAAATATTATTAGGCTAACAATATGTGCAATGGGTGAATTTAGGGTGATACAATGCAAGCAAGAATAGTGCATAACTTGAAATCAAAATTCGGGGGAAAGGTGAAGGAAGGGCAGATCTACAGAATTAGTAAATTTCACTTTGAAAACAATTTTACATGTGAGGCTGCTACCAATAAAGATTGGCGTATAAAATTTATTTCATCTACTATTGTTGAAGAAATAGAGATTGCAACCATGCCAACATTCGGTTTCAATTTTGTAGATTTTGAAGATGTCAATGACAACAACCTACTGGGGAGATCCTTGATAGGTAAATTTAGTACTTTTAGAAGAAGTTATAAATTGAGTATATATTTCTTATTATTATATTAACAAAGATATGTATGCAGATGTGATTGGACAAGTTGAAAAGTACAGTGTTCTCCTTGAAAATAGGATTTTCGACTGTGCTACTCTTGAACTACAAGATTTGAAGTAATTTTCTTCTGATGTTTACCATTTTCAAAATCTGAAAAGCTATTCAAATTTTTTAATAACTGTTCTAAAATAATCACAGTGGAACAACTTTGGCAGTATGGATATGGGAGAAATTGGAAATAAGATTAGGTCAATTGCAACTGATGACAGATTCTTGGTACAGAAGCCTATAATTGTACTGTAGTGTTTGCATAGAGCCCCATACTTGGGTATGATTTATATAATTTTCGTGCATATTTGAAACAAACTCTAAGAAAACCTAACTAATCATCATGTGTTATAGTAGAAATGAGGGTATCATCAACTGAAGCAACAAAAATGCACATCATGCCAGACATACCACAAGTGAATGAATTCATTTCAAGGTCCGCCAAATAATATAAACAGTAGCTGAAATTTTATTTATTGTATGACTGAGAGGGGCTGACGAATTAATTCTGACACAGAAACGCAGATCAAAGGGTTTTTATAAGGGATATTATGGCTGCAAATTGGAAGATGGTTGATGTGCCAAAAAGTGGAGCCAGAAACTTTGGCAGAAAAAGGACAAGGGCAGAGTTTACTGATGAGACTGCCAATGAAGATATTGAAGTCCTTGAAATATAAAGAGGATGATGTTACGCATTTTAATTTTTAAGTTAATTGATGCTCCGAAAGACTAAATTTGTGCCTATCTTAAGTTTTTTTAATCTGTGTGATGAACTAATTTTAATTACTTTATGTTGCATTAAATTTGGTTATTTTTCCTTTTCCAAATGACACATGATGCTCGAAAGTGTGCCTATATATATATATATGTGTGTGTGTGTGTGTGGGTGCGTGGGTGTGGGTGTGTATATTTAATGTATATGCAGGAGCAGAAGAGCACGAAAGAATAGGATAACATTTTGTTGCAGCAATTAAATGATTGAATTGGAGAAAGTCAGCAGAATGAATATGCAGTTGGCATGAGTTATGAATTTATGCCTACGCACCATGAAGATCCAAGTCATGCACATAAGACGCTTCAATTAGATAGATAGACAACATATTAGTCTGTCTAGTTCTAAGAGTGAATTACTCCTAAACTAAAAGTTATAGAGTTATCACTACAATTAGGTGGACAGACTATTGCACCTCCCATTCTCTTCCACCAACTATCTGCTCATACACAATTCATGTATATAGAACATATAGTTGGTGTGAAGAGAATGGGAGGTACTATATTGCACCTAATCATTCTAAGAGCATGCTTATGCAATCCAGAATCTCTATGGATATGTAGGGTGTATTGTTGACTCGCTATTGATTTACGGTTGTTGGTTATCATTGTTGGATTCACTTTGAACACTATTGCGATCCAATCAACATGAGTTATGAATCCATGCCTACGCACCACCAAGATTCAGAGCATTCATATAGGACGCTTCAATTAGATAGATGGACAACATATTAGTCGGTCCAGTTCTAAGAGTGAATTACTCCTAAACTAAAAGTTATAGAGTTATCACTACAATTAGGTGGACAGACTATTTCACCTCCCATTCTCTGACACCAACTATCTGCTCATACACAATTCATGTATATAGAACATATAGTTGGTGTCAAGAGAATGGGAGGTAATATATTGTGTCTAATCATTCTAAGAGCATGCTTATGCAATCCAGAATCTCTATGAATATGTAGGGTGTATTATTGACTCGCTATTGATTTACCGTTGCCTGTTTATTGTAAGAGCATGCTTATGCTATCCAGAATTTCTGTGGATATGAAGGCTATATTATTGACTCACTGTTGATTTAGGTTTTTTCCTTATTGTTGCTGTATTTACTTTGAAAACTATTGCGATCCAATGAAGATAGTATGTGTTGATATGATTATGTGAAGATCAAATAATCAGATATTTAGATGAATTGCATTATTTTAATTTGACAGTAAATGTCAATCATAAATAAAATTTAATAGCTTATTTAAAGACAGAATATTTAAGCAAGGATTTCACTTTAACACCTACCAGCACTTTATTCTACTTTGACCCACTGTTATGATGTTGTAAGCAGCTATTTCAATGGCATTCGAGTTTTTTTTGTTTCTTAATTCATATGTTACTGTTAAATTTGCATGCATAGTAAAAAGGAAAAGTTAGATCTATAATTTCTAACATTCTGAATGTTTTCACATATTATAATTCTATATTGTGTGTCTATTCAGAAATCTAACCTAAAAAACGGAGTCATTTTTTTTCCATCCTACTATGTTTGTTACTAAATCTTAACTTTTTTTTATGTAAATCTGTGATATTAACTTTTATTGTACCCAATTGCATGCATGTTTCAAGCAATTATTAGATGTTGTAATTTGAAGTGTAGCATGTTGAAAATCCATAGATTTCATGATCCAGACTTATGTTTTTATCACCAAGAAATGATCTGTGTAGCAAGTCTGTATACTAATCAATATATATGAAAAATTATTAGGCACAAAGTGGCATGAACACTGTCATTGTAATTCCTATAATTGTTCCTAATAGCATGCACTGTAAAAAAAATAGTCAGTTCTGAAATTCTAACAGTCTGTAAATTTCATACACTTAAATTCTAAATGATGTGTCTATTCCCAAATCTGAGTTTAAAACAGAGCAAAAAGGAACAACTGTTATTACAAATTATAATGTAAGCTGTTATAATTCAGTAACCCAGTTTTCTTAACAAAATATTAGATTATATACTGCGTTTAAATAAATTAGCTTCTAAGTCATAGGGAGAAATGCATATTATCACTTAGTAATTCAACAGTTAGGTTAAATAGAAGACGGAAAATTAGACAGATTTGGGTAGATTTGGATCTCAAATGGACCAAAAATTTAACACTTAGGTTAACACATAAACATGATCTAAGTAATTCTATTTTGGCAGATTTGAGAAATTTAACCTCCAGAAAACGTGAATTGTATTTCTATTTACGCAAAAACCTCTAAATAACAGTAAAAATGTAATAATTGTTGATAGAGAAATAAACAAAGTAGTAATCACCTATAATTTTTTTTTTAAAACACTCAAATGATAGACATGTACAGAATACACAGATTTATTTACCTTTTCCATGTTTTTGTGTCAACAATTGTAGTTTTGCAAATAATCATTCTCGTATACTAAAGTAGAGAAAAAAATTACATGTTTTTCCAAACAAAAGATGAGAATAATATGAAATAGAGCAACACTTACGTTCTGTCATGCAGCGATTTATAGCATCTCTTCTGCTGTTTCTTGTTGAACGTAGATTATCCATCAAAGATTCTACAATAGCACGATATAAGAATGTTTTCTTTGGTTAATTGAAGAAGCTTTTAGTATCAACTCATTGATATTTTGGTAGATTAAACACATTCAATGATCCGTGATGTTATTGCCTTAATCCATGATTTAATGAGAAGTCTAAAAAGGGTTTTACTAAATTACTCTTAACACAACATTTTAACTGCTGTTAGTGGGGAGATATTTTGATAAACTGAGTCAGTTAAACCCAATTCATTAGATCAGTTAAATAAAATTAAACTTATTATTTACTTGCATGTTTGACCATATTTTAAGTATTTGCTAGAATTTATACAAAACTCTATCTACAACTAATACTAATTATGTGTCATTATTTCATAGGTAAGCATTATTGAATCTGTTTTGTTTTCCATGTATATTAGAATTGTATTCATATTAGAGTTCTATACAAACAAAAATCGACACAGGACACTAAAACAATTCTACCTGTATGTTGAAGATAGTAGGCTACATTCTACAAAATAAGATCTAGTAAACTATGATTTGAATTAAAAAAATATAGAAGATATTAGAGACGTAGGGAAGTGACAAAAAATATTCATAAACACCAAATATTCATAAAAAAATATTACCTTCAATTAGAGGCGGTGTTTCATCTTTAAAAAAATAGATTAATAATAGCAGGACAGGTGCCTTAAACCCTCATTTTTGTGTATAGTCCATATATTCTCTACAGATTTGCAAATAAGACACAGTAACCTGCACAATACAGGAGAAACATATCAGTGATGAGCACATTTATACAGCGAAGATTTCAAAATTTAGCAAGAAAAACCAAAAAAATAAGGAGGGGGGAGGCTCACCATTGTTCATGTACAGAAAAGTTAATCTGGACCTCGATTTCGGACAAGATCCATGCATGCAAAGAATGTGCAACACAGAACAGTAAACGGATCAATAATGAGAAAATATCTACATAATCAAGATTACAGAAGAAAAAAAATCAAAAAAGGAAAGAGCTCACCATTTTCGTATACAGCTATGTAGATCTGGAATTTCATTCCAGATAGGAGGTACGCATGCAAAAAACGTAGATTACAGAAAAAAAATTAATTGATGAGGAAATTTAACAAGAAAAACCAAAAAAATAAGGAGGGGGGAGGCTCACCATTGTTCGTGTACAGAAAATTTAATCTGGACCTCGATTTCGGATAAGATCCATGCATGCAAAGAAAGTGCAGCACAGAACAGTAAACGGATTAATAATGAGAAAATATCTACATAATCAAGATTACAGAAGAAAAAAAAATCAAAAAAGGAAAGAGCTCACCATTTTCGTGTACAGATATGTAGATCTGGAATTTCATTCCGGATAGGAGTTAGATCACAGAAAAAAAAAATTAATTGATGAGGAAAACTGACAAATTCAAGATTCCAGAATTATTAAAAGAAGTCACCATTTTTCCGAGCACATGAAGTTGATCTGGAATGTGGATGACAAAAATCGACCATTTTCCTAATCAAGCAGTATAATGCCGATCGATCTGGAAACAACATACAACTTTGGCTGACAAATAGTCGAATTAGTGAGGATCAGAGAGTCAGTGAGTAAAAGAATGAAGAGTGAGACTGAGAGTGAAATTAGGGATAGGGTTAGGGTTGATAGTGAGTCGGGTAGGATTAGGGTTTTAGAGGGAGATTTCAGGAGGAGACGGTATTTATATGGGTGGGTGGTTAGGGCTAAGGTTGGGTCGAAGTTTGATCTGGGCTAAAGTTTCACTGGGCTTCAAATCAGTTAGCAACTTCTTCTCTTTTTTGTCATTTGGGCCGGTGTATGATTTTGGAAACCGACTTTTGATGTCCGGTTATGTTTGGGCTACGATTTTGTTTGTGCCCGACTTGAAGTTCAATTTAGTAGGCGTTGTGGGTTTGTCCAGTTCCGATACTGTACTCATATTTTGGACCAGATTTGATAGGGTCGGGTTTTTATCCAAATTTGTGAGGTTGTTCAGATTAATTGGGCCTTCGTTCTTGCTTCGTGCGAACATTTTGATTGAACTTAAATTTCTATCGTGTTGTTTCCGAGTTTAAGTTGATTTGGTTGAATTTCGGTTGTGTTAGTGTCACATATTAGTCATTCTTAGGGACTTATATGATTATTTAGTTTTCTCTATTATTGACTACATTAGTAGTAGAAATAATGATAAAAAGTAATCACATGATCACATATTATAGGACTGGCATTATGACTATGTCATATCCCATGTTGTACAGTCTTGAGGTTTGGGTTGACCCGAACTCGACTCATTGACTTGTTTCAACAGGTTTACACTTCCCATTTAGTTAGTTCATGATAAATGTTTTGCTTTCCCATTTTGTTTTGTTTTTAGTGCTAACGTTTTGTGTTGGTTTACTACAATTCTTTTTTTTGAAATATTTACTCAACCTTATGTACCCACATTTGATGCACATATTTTGTTTTATGATATGTTCTGTTGAGTGATGTTCACTTTATGAATTTAATATTGTTATTAAGGTGGGGAGAGCAGTGTATTTGTAAATGAAAATGTTGCACCAAATCAGCAACATGTTATAGGAATCCATGATCCTTTAAGAGATATTACTGACAGTACCTCATACCTGCCTCTTACACAGAAATATGCATGTGTATTTTTGCATGCCTCCGCAGCTAAACTCAACATGAAATTGGTAGTATTATTCACGTGCTGAAAGCAGCAGCTTTGCCAATGAAAATGTTGACTCAGATCAACAGCCTGTGCTAACCGTTTGTACTCCCCTAAGTGATATTACCAATGGTACCTCTCACTCGCCCTTCTTTTTCTATACTCATGCTTACATGTGTGTGTGTCTCCATGTGTCCATGTTGGTATATATGTGTGTGTGTGTGTATACACGTAATTGTTAGTTTTCGGACCCATTATTTTTAATACATTTTAATGCTTCGTGTTCTTATTAGGTGCTCGGGTCCATCGACCTACACGACGACTTGCCTCACGTCGTCGCCGTGACTTGCCCCATTGTTCTTCAACTCCTGCTTCTTTTAGTGCGACCCCTTCTTCTGTTATTTCATTTGAACCTGTCATTCTTTCACCGGCGCAACAAGCGGCAAAACATACAAGGGCCCGTAGAAAAGAACTCACTGCAGAAAAAAGAAAAAGATCAACCTACTCGGTTCTTCATTCTCGACCAGGTGATTTACGTGTGTATTTTGATGACAGCTTTAATTTGTACTACAATGACACTTTCATTTCGTTTGGTGCATTATATTAGTTGTCATTCTTAATGTTTTTCTCTATGTTTAAGAGAATGGTGCCTTTGAACAACATATATACACAATATGTTCACCTCTTACAGATTGTGACGATTCAGACGACTCACTTACTACTGACCCAACTTCAAGTTTGCGTTCTGGGTTCAATGAGGCCAGTACTTCATCAACACCACATATTAATCCGTCTTCTGATAGTATGTTCCTTGAAAACAATTCTGGACATCACCAATTTGAAGAAGGACTACCCAACAATGCCACCGGTGGAGTTCTGGATATTCGTGCAGGTTTCCCTTAGCCCTTTCTTGAGCTTAACGGTTCTATGTAACCTTATTAGATCTTGTTTACATGAATGTTTTATATTCCATTACTATTATAATTGTTTTCATAAACTACTGCCGCAGGTTCAATTTATTGGGATATTGGTGACCCGGAATATGAATGCCAGATGTGCAAAGCCCAAATGTGGTATGAGGAAAGAATTGGTAAAGGAAAAGGCACGACAAATCCAAGATTTTCTTTGTGATGCTCAGATGGGAAGGTAGTTTTGTCGTATCTAACCCAACCACCTGCATTGTTAAAATCACTTTTGACAAGAGACCATCGTCTAAGTTCTACATTTATTAGCAATATCTGTGGCTATCATTGTGGGTATGCTTGGTCATCCACTGGTGGCATCATTGATAAAACAGTCAACGTTGGTCGAGGTCCTTACACGTTTAGGATGGGGGGGCAGAATGTCCATCGAATTGGCAGTTTGTTACCTCCTGATGGATCTATTCCAAAGTTTTGCCAGTTGTATATCTATGATACGGAGGAGGAGGTTAACAACCGAATAAATGCCGTAACGTAAGTACCCTTTACATGTTTATTTTGTGTATTTGATTTCTCATACTTACCTGTTCATGAAGTTTACTTCCTCTGTACATCTTCTTTTTATATAAGCAGTGGTGGCGGCCGTAGTAGATTCAACGAGGAACTTATGTTGTTATTGAAGGAGATGATCGACGAACATAACCCTCTTGCAAAGACCTTCCGGATGACCAGGGACAGATTGTCATCAGATGTAGAAGGGGAAGTTAGTATTAGACTGATTGCCCGAAGATGCACTGATGGGAGAACTTATAATCGTCCAACTGTTTCAGAAGTTGCTGCTGTGGTTGAAGGTGACATAGGTCCCAATATTGAACATCAGGACATTATTGTACAAAAATCATGTGGACAACTGCAACGCATTTCCGAGTTACACCCATCATATCTTGCCCTATAGTATCCTATTTTGCTCCCATATGGTGAGGATGGATTCCGCCTACATATCCCTCACAGTGAAGCATCTCTTGGTATAAGCAATAGCCTTAAGCCCCACGAGGAGCTCACTTTACGTGAGTTCTTTGCCTTTCGATTTCAAGATAGGCCAATGGAAATTGAGTTCCCTACGTGGTCACAATCTTGCAACTTATTCCAACAGATTTGCGTTGATGGATACATGATGGTTGAGTCTCAGAGATTGTCATTCTTACGATTCAACCAAGATTTACTGAGGGTTGACAAGTACAAAAATGTTGTTGATGCAGTTGAAGAGGGTAATGTTGATCCATCATCGACTGGTAGTCGCTATATTGTACCACTACTAGAAAAGAGGGCAAAGAAACCATGTTAAAATGCCCTAAGACACCATTTTGGAGATGATCTCCAAGTCAAAGGAGTCTTAGGGTAAGAAACCATGTGAGAAAAATGATTTCTTTTTTTTTTTTGGTAAAGTGTAAATTTTTATTAATCACACGTCATTCATACAATTATCGGAGTGCAATAAAACTCCACGAACAACCTACAACCAAAATGCATTCTAGTACTCCATAATCCTCCTTATCCAATTCCTATCTCTAGTATTCAGGGACCCTTTAATTTGATTCCGAACTCTTCCACGAACATCTTGTATTACCGCATCTGCACATCGATTTGGATGAAGGAGAGTATGGTTCAGCCTGCTGTTGTTCCTCTGCATCCATACATGATACATGGCTGCATTAATCGTGCTATTTATAATGCCCACCTGCATCCTCGAACCCCTTCTATTTATACGCCATGGGAGCAAATCGTTATCCGGAATCTGCACCTTTAACCAAGTTCGGACCCTTTCCAGAGTCCTCTTGCTGTACGGACAGGAGAAAAAAATATGGTGCACCGTTTCTTCCTCCTGGTTACATAAGCAGCAGCGGTCATCACCAATCAGTCCAATCTTGAACAGTCTATCTTTCGTGTTGAGTCCTCGATGGTGAACCAGCCACGCAAGGAAACTATGTTTCGGAATAGTCCATTTATTCCAAACTAAATGACACCATTCCACATCCTGTACAGACATTTGGAGCCAATCGTATCCTTTTGATATAGTATAGCCTCTTCCCGGTGCATTAATCCATTCATTCTTATCGTAAGCAGGCTCAAATTCTCTTCGCAGCTTACATATCTTTTTCCACATCCAGTTCGCATCAGTAGGCGGATTATAGTCCTCATCCAGTTCACATCCAGTTGAAAAATGATTTCTTTGCTTATGATTTAGAAACCAATTTTAAGAAATAAATGGTTTCTTTGGTCTATGAAAAAAACACCATATGAGAGAGATAAATGGTTTCTTATCTCAATATAATAAATCATGTAATGTACTTAAATGATTTCTTTGTCTACCAACATAATAAACCATGTAACACACTTAAATGGTGTCTTTGCTACCTTGGTATATTTTTTAAAAAATCTTATAATATTGAAGATAACTCAACCATTGAATACAATGTACCACGTACTCATTTTCATATATCAAATAAAATAAACATTCACTTCCATAAAATATTTGGTATATATATAATGAAGCCAACATATGTCAAAATTACATTAGAAGCACACAATAGTGTGCTACAAAGAATAAAATAAATATCATAACATCCTACAAGATGAGTATGTTTTCCAAGAATGACTTGATTGAGAATACATCCAAGACCTACTGGCAAGGTGCAAAGGGTAGTGGGAATAGCAGCAGCAGGCCAACAGCATCTGGATCAATCCCGGTATTCTCTCAAGAACCGAAGAAGCACTGTTGGAGGCACATCCTGCAGGATAACATAAGACTCGGAATGAGCATCTATATAAAAAAAAAGCACAATTTGTTCAGCTTGCAAATCAATTAGTTACCCACTTTCCAAAGCATGGAGGTTCTAGGACAAAGCACCCCATATCGACCAAATACTACTACACAATAAAAAAAATGCTAGCAAATTAATGCGATATTTTATATGTTCAATCACATTCCAAGTCAAAGAACAGATGATATATCGCTCTATTTATAGACAAGTGATATAGGAAGAAATTGAAAGAAAAGACATACAAAATAGGATAAAAAATCATAATTGTTAATTGCCTCACCTGATTAGTCAAAAGAACTTGTATCTACAATAGGTAAAAGTTTCTTTATATCATTCTTTGATAGTCTAAGCTCCTTGCACTTAAGCATAGCTTCACGGGCTCGCATCCTGAAGAAGTTTATCAAGATAAAAAATGAGTAGGGGCTGTAAGTTTGACACTACTTTTAGATGGAAGTATACGCCTCAAAAATTTTAAAGCCATTGCCAAAGGAATGATAATAAAATAACGAAAATTACATCTCTCCCCAAGCACATCATACAGAGCATTGCACTATTTTATAATAAAAACAAGCACAGCTAGTTTAGTAAGACAGTTTGGCCAAAATTACTTCAACAAGTCTTGTATTTATTCAAGAACATCCACCATGGAACAGAAATTATGCTCGCCTTGGTTCAACAAGCAGTTGGTTTCATCCTCATATTAATCTGATGTACCCTCGAGCCCTTGTTTATGTAATTTATCATCGACCTAATGAAATTGAACGAGAATGAAACTTATTAATACACTATACACAGTCCTGAAAAACTAGAGAAGTCATAACCTAACTGGATCATACTTGTCCCACATTGTACCTCTTTTCTATTCTTGGAATTGAATAACAACCAAAAAATGCAACCACAATACTCAATTAATTCCTCACGTAATTAAATTGTTGATCCCTCAAGTACATTCATGGTTTCACATTCCATTTATCATCTCTCTCCCTCCCTTACTAGCAAATATTAATTAAATGAGCAATACTCAGCACATGGCTTCATTCAGGAATGTCTCCTCTATCTGCCATTGTGCTTGAACAGAATTTATATTAGAGAAAAGATATCTCTAGATTTAAGTAACTCTTACCTTCACAAATAGCAAGGAGTTCCTGGAAATGGTTACAGTCACGCAAAGACTCTTCAGTAAGTTTCTCAACAGCCGTACCTCTCTGTTATGAAGATAATGACTGTATATAGTTAATGTATCACTGTGCACATTAGTTTTCACCGATTCCACAAGGCTAAAAATTGTCGTACTTGTGATCTGTGGATTTCAAACAGCACATATCAAGGAGTTACTGACCAGCTGCTTTCATTTT
Organism: Agrostemma githago; assembly: GCA_958450325.1. Taxonomy (NCBI): domain Eukaryota; kingdom Viridiplantae; phylum Streptophyta; class Magnoliopsida; order Caryophyllales; family Caryophyllaceae; genus Agrostemma; species Agrostemma githago. The sequence continues at coordinate 23,275,104 of OY288254.1, read as the reverse complement.
AGAGCCTTCTTATATAAAATTAGGCAGATATTGATGCTTAAATCCAACAGGATAACATACTCTAATGAAGAAACTGTATAGTTAAGCATTCTAATCAATATATATATTGTATAAAATTAGATGATAAAATAAATATAATCAACACAATCAATCAATCAGCAAATATCGGTGCTTATATAAGAACTCGGATCAATATATATTGTATCTAATTAGTTCTACATACCAACACAATCAATCACAAGTTAGTTGATAAAATCGAAAAATACGACTGAGCGAATTAGGGTTTGAGACTTGAGACAAGAAATTGAGTCATTGAGATGTAAATTGAGACCACAAGACTTACAATTGAGTCAAATTGCGTAAATATTGCACAAATTCAGCATATCATTACCAATTACAGCCTACAGAAACTTTATAATCCATCAATTTTTGCCACTGAAAAAGATTCGCACATTCTCCACTAAGAAAAAAAAAATAATTACCGTGAAAAATGTATGGGCGCGGTGGTGGGCGGGCGGGGCGATGGGCGGACGACGGCGATGGTTGAAGATAGACGATGGCGTTGATGAGCATATAAAACGCGATGGAGTGAACGAAAAAAAAGGGTTAGATGGAGTACAATGATTGTATGAAAAAGAAAATGAGTAAATAAAAAGAATATTGTATCATATATTGAGATGCATGTAATTAAAATCATTTATTGGAAAAATGATGTCTTTGTGAGATAGTATGGTTAGAAATCATTTGCTTAAAAAAATGATGTCTTTGTATTAGATTGGATGAGGTAAGAAATGATTTTTTGAAAAATGGTGTCTTCGTATCAGATTCAGTGTGGATAGAAATCATTTTTTTTGAAAAATGATGTCTTTGTTATTAGATAAGAAACCACTTATTTGGGAGAATTGATTTCTTAGACCAAAGACACCATTGAAAATACTTAAATGGTTACTTATTAATGATTCCTTTTAAGCTTATTCTAGTAGTGTACCATCCTCTTACACATCTGGTGATGCTTATATGAGGTCAAAGTATCTGGACACTATGGCTATTTGTAGGTGGTGTGGGTACCCAGATCTGTTTATTACCTTTACCTGTAATCCTAAATGGCCAGAGGTTACACGCTTTGTCAGCAGAAGGGGTCTTTGCCCTGAAGACAGTCCAGATATTTTGTCACGAATTTTTCAGGTGAAACTATATGAGTTGATACAGGACTTGAAAGTTCGCGAAATCTTTGGGAGGACTAGAGCAGGTATACATTTATGTTTTTTTCCCCAATCCTATCTTAATTTGTCCTTACCTTTTATCTTTCTTTTGTACCTATTTACTAAATTTAAATTGTTTGCAGTTGTGTACACAGTCGAATTCCAAAAGAGAGGACTCCCCCATGCACACATCCTGCTCTTCCTCCATCGAGATGATAAGTTCCCGGAGGTGGCAGACGTAGATAGGATTATTTCGGCCGAGATTCCCGACGAAAGCCAGGATCCCATACTGTTCGCCGCAGTATCAGAGTTGATGATCCATGGTCCTCGCGGTGCAGCAAATCCTCAATCACCGTGCATGTTAGATGGTGCATGCATTCGGAAGTTTCCGAAGCGATTCACCCCCAGGACCACAGTTGACAAGAATGGTTTACCTATTTACCAGAGAAGGGATAATGGACGTACAATTCTCAAGAACGGTGTGCCCATTGATAATCGGTATGTTGTTCCCTAAAATCCCTACCTTATGAATAAGTATCATGCTCACATAAATGTGGAGTGGTGCAACCAAGCCAGGTCGATTAAATATTTGTTCAAGTACATCAATAAGGGGCCTGATCGTGTTACAGTGGAATCGTCCAATAGTTGTCACAATAACAAAAATAATCTCGACCAGATTCCGAAGTTGTACGATTGTCGATATTTGTCTGCATGTGAAGTTGTTTGGAGGATTTTTGCCTTTGACATCCATTACAGGACTCCTGGTATTGAAAAACTTCAGTTTCACTTCCCGGGTGAGCAATCGGTTATCTTCGAAGATGATGACCCTGTAATCCCCTAGAAATTATAACGCGAAACACTGTAGAGTCCGGATTAAAACACGCTGAAAACTATGTCTTAGTAAAATTAAAATGGTAAAGTCAAACAATAGGCCTTAAATAAAATGGCCAAAATTAAAACAATCCACAAAAGGGGGTTTGAACAATCCATAAGACATAATTATTAAAATAAATAAGCAGGATCCATAACTGCTCGCTAGCCCACCCGAAGAAAAACACATATACCTGCCATGTTAAAAACATAACAGCCACAATCAGTGGGGAGCAACGTCAACGTTCTCCCAGCCGTATAACATGATTTTAAAACTGTAATTACTATTATATGAAAATAGTAAAAATAAAAATCATTAAAAGATTATAAGGAAAATAAACTTTCAGTGAAAAACTTCACGTAACGAAACAATATAATAAAAATGAGTTTTCCGAAGAAAACATAAAACATTTGCCAACCTTCAAATCAAAATTATATCGATAATAATAAAAATAGTCAAAATGGCATTATGGAAATTCGATCGGTGTGCACAAGGCTAGACTTTCACTAGGATAATACTGGAAACTAGCTTCGAGAACTGTAGACTTAACTCATAACAGAATCTAGTCTCTAACTAGGCAACTCAACTATAACAGGACTGCGTGTAGCGAGGTCCTGGTTTAAGTAGTATACACCCCTCTTGGATACAAACCATATCCAGTTCAACCCGACGCGACTTACACGATGCGATATCTAAGTTTAAGGGCACAATGCACACTCTCCTGAACACAAACCATGCTCAGTTCAACAACCAATGTGCCCCATAAAGACACATCAGCCTTACAGTTGATGGCAAAACGTACATCCCAGACTATATTACTCTAACCCCACACTTGTCCTTATTCCATAACTCCAAAACAAAGCCATTATCGATATTCAAAAGGATATAATCATTGTAAATAATAAGAGAGCAAAAGGGAAAACGGATCACCTTCCAAACGAGGAAACTTTCTATTTTAGGAAACTTTTATATTTAGAAACTTTACAAAAATAGCATCATATTAAAATAGCAAAAATATTAGTTCATACTAATAAAACATTTTTAGTAAAAGATATAGATTTATAAAACTAATACTTTCGGCCTTAACGATATTAATTGTTAAAGTGAAAACATTTGAGTTTATGAAATCATTAAAATATCATACAAGTGTTTATAAAATGATTAAAAATGTCTTAAAGATTTTAATACTACTAATTAGGGTGTTTTCAAAATTTATAAAATTAAAATTCCCTAATTATTATTAGTTTCGACAGTACGAACATAAATAGGATTTTACGGCAAATGTAAAAATAAATCTTTTAACGTGTTTTATTTAATTAAACCATCAAACAAATTTAGAATATGATAAGGGGTGATTTAACTATCAAAGTTTCAGATTTAAATATTTTCAAAATTGCTGGAAAAATAATTCTTTTAGGTAAGACTAAGCATTTTAACGATAAATCGTAATTTTGTCCAAAAATCATTACTATTAATTAAAGACTTAAATAAATTGTAAACCAATTACGTAAAATAGCTCAAATATATTTTTGGACATTCTGTCCAGAAAAGAGAATTTTCCAGAATCCTTATACTCGGTTTTTAAAGGGATTTCCCATTAATCGTCTAATCTCGACAATAACGATTAATAAAAATAGTAATTACAAAACGATTTAAGTATTAATATCCAAAAAATATTATTAAACTTAAAAATAATGATTTTCCAGAAACTACTATTTTTTTCCAGATTTAAACAAAAGACCAGAAATCGAGAATTTAAACGACAAACACAGTTTTAACGATAAACGATGATTTAAAGTGATTAATTAATTCACCCACTTAACAATTCCAAAAAATTATGAAAAAATTCATAAAATGATTTTTCATCAGAAATATTATCCATGTCAAATTTCAGATTAAAATAAAATGTTTAAGTGCTAGAAATAAAAATCAGTTTTTAATCGTTTTTGTTCGTAAACGGTAAAAATTCAATAATCGATATCAAAAATATCAGAAAAATACCAAATTATTAAATATCATTAAAAAATTCATTTTTACATAATATAATCATATATTAAAAGTTTAGGCCGAATATTACAATTTTAAAAATTAATACAAAAATTTAATCGTTAATCTCGTAAAAGTAATAAAAATATCGAAACATGCAAATTTTTAACTTTTAAAAATTTTCCAGATTATATGACATACATATATTGTCAAAAATGAAATATAAAAATATACATGCAATTACACAATTAAAATCACGAAATACCGAGTAACATCAACGTTACCTCTAATCCAAATCGGAATCAATAATATACTCGTCGACCTCGGGATCGTCCACGAAACCTACCATACACGAAATTCATGGTAGAAAAATACCATGAGAAAAACTAAGAAAATCAAGGTGAATAACGATCGAAAACATAATCGATTATTACCTTAACGATAGGCTCGGAAAGAGGATTAATTCGACGATAAAGATGAGACGATTAGGACTCCAATTAAGCAAGAATCAGCGAAGTAGAGGAGGATGAATGTACTTGGCCAAGGGAAAGAAAAGATGATGTTGTAACAATTTTTTTAATGCACAAATGAATGTAAGGGAGAGATGAATGGTTTTAAGCATAAATGGAATTAAAATGAATAAAGAATCCAATGTATTACTAGCACAAGTTGGCTGGCCAAAAAAAGAATAAGGGAAGAATGAAGAGTTTGAGTATTAAAGCCTCAATTTAATGAAAAGAAAAGAATCTTATGTTTACGGTTTAATGTGATAAAATGAAACTTATAATAAAACGTAGTTAAATTATGACAAGAAGCTTTGTCGGTCCAAAATATGAGAAAAAGGTCTCAAATGATTTATAAGTTGATAAAAAGAATAATCGTAAAATAGTTAATGGCATTTAAAAGCAATTCGAGTAAACCTCGCGTAAAAAAATAATTATTCACGAAGCTTCGTAATAAAATCATAAATGGCTTGTTTTTAGTAACTAAAAATATTTCGTAGTTGAAAACATTATATAAACTTATTTAAACATTTTTTGGGAAAAGGAAAGACTTAAATCCGAGTTTAAAAACGTCAATTCAAAGAGAAATAGAATTCTTCGCGGAAAATTAATTAGTTTACGAAGAAAACCAAATAAATAGATGTAAAAGAATTAAAATCTTTTAAAATAAAAATAAATATCATTAAACTCAAAATGAAAATAAAGCTTGGAAAAAGAGGAAACGCAAGGCCGAAATGTTAAAGAGTTATAACGGAAAGGATAAAAATGTTAGGAAAAATAGCGGGTGTTACAATCCTCCCCACTAAAAGAAAGTTTCGTCCTCGAAACTAAGAATAAGCTGAAAGAAATCATGATCTTCTTATTCGAAAAGATGAGGATACAAATCTCGCATAAAAAATTTGCTATAAAAGAAAATTTTACAACTTTTAAAGTGATACGAAATCAAATGCAAATATTTATTCCAAGAGGAATTGGGCTAAGCCACCCGGAATTTAAAATTTTATAAGTTAATGAAATCGTAAAGTAAAGTTATTTGATAAAATAATATTGTTGAATAACATTTGTAAACAAACTTGAAGGAAATAGGTTAACAGAAAACATTTTCAAAACAAAATTAAACAATTTGATTAAGAAATTCGATAATATATCTTTTTCTGATGAAAAAAATTTAGTTTGGAGAAATCAAATTTTGTAGTTAGTAGAAATCGAACAAGTCGTCAAACATTTTCAATAACAGATTCAAAAATCCACCAGAAATAAAACGAAATCCAATTTTCAAAACGTTAAAATTTCTAAAATGTTATCAAAGTAACTATGAAAGTTTTCAAAAATGTTATCAAACTTGAACATACAAAATATTTTCGGCAATGTTAAAACTTTTTACATAACAATCCTACAGAAATTGAAGTATTTGGAAATATGAAATTCTTCATAAAGTTTCGATCGCTTGAAAATTAAAAATTGAAATAATTTCGAAATAATTTAAGATAAATTATTAAAGCATTTTGAAACAGATCTAAATATAAATATCAACCAGAGATAAAACAAGAGTGAAGTATAAAGTTCTTAAATTAAAATTCAAAAGTGTTAAATTTCACGATATCTGAAAAGTTTTAGTTAGTCAAACTTTTTATAAAATAGGAAGTTCAAATAAAAAAAATGGTTAACGGGTAAACAGAACAAGGATAAAATAAATTAAAACAAAAGTTTTCAAAATCGATAAATGTCAAAGGGGTTAGCATCATTTGGGGTAACAGAATTCAAGAGAAACAGAAAGAAAAACGAAGTTGAGAGTCAGACAGAGCTCTCAAGGATTATAGAGGAAATTAACCATCTCGAGATTCCTAGCACGACACCTACAAACACGCGTTCCTAATTGGCCATCAACTAACGCTAAGTCCAATATCGGTACAGGGTGGGCCTACTCAATCTACAACCTCCAAAATTGTCAACGGCCACAACCTCCAAAATTAAGTCTTACATACTTATATAATCTTTCAATTAGTATGGTAAGAATCCACAAATGATTTAGACAAATCCATTAATTAAGATTCCAACGGTTATCAAAACACACCCAAACTCGCAATCGATAAGGTTTCTAAACTCGAAGCTCATAAGGTTTGAACTCGAAGTATACTCCAAATTTCTCAAGTAAGGAACACTAATAAGGTCCACCAATTTAACAAGGCTCGGGTACGAAATCCTCAAAAATGATCATCAACATATTTATAATGCCGCAAGTACAGGAGTTAGGAACGTATAACAAATCTTTAAATACGCTCAAATCTATAGGTAATAGCGGACACTCACATCTTCAAATATGTCATTCGACTAATATTTCTAGGAGCCCATCAAATTTTAAATCACCACGGTGCAACCATAATATATTTAATAACTCAACGAAGGCACAATTTCGCTGGTCAAAGAGTTCTCACCTGAAAGTCCCAATAAGATGATCTGTATTATAGTATTCCTCAAAACAACACAATAAATCCAACCACTAATTGTGTAATATGTTTCTCTTCTTCAAGGTTAACAATGATCTATCCCAAAATTTAGGTCATTCAACTCCAAAGTTCGTAGGTTACAACCTTACATCAACGATCAACAATCTATTCCATAAGAAACAAGGTTTAATCTATGTCAACCCAAAATTTACTAAACATTAACGAGGACTTGAAATGGTACCACAACACTTAAACGATACTCTAAGCTCCCAAATATTCACGATGCATCCACCAAATATGCATTAGGTAAGAATCCCAAAGTGATATTATCAGTTACACTTAGTTCGGTTCTAGGTTAGGTACAAGGTATCCATCAAATATGACATACTCTTACTACTCCAAAATATATTCAGCTCTAAGTACTCCAAAGTAATCAAAGTAACCTATAACCCAAGGTTCAGTGTCTCAAGTACCAACCTAATTCCATTAATCGACAATTTATCATTCAAATCGATCCTCAAAAGCTTACTAAGATAGATAACAAAGTATACTCACAATCCTCAAACCATGTAACAAGGGTGTACTAAACCTCAAACATCTATGACTTTTCACGGGGTCCATTGAGACGGAATTTGGTCAAACCAAGAATCTCAAGAGGAAAGATGGTAAAGTAAGAAAATTAGTCGAAGATTTGCCTCAAGAATAAAGGCAAGAATTTAGGAAAAAAAAGAGTTGAAAGAAGTGGAGGAAGAAGGAAAAGAATGATGATCCTAGATAACTAAGATCTAAAATGAGACGGAAATGTTCGGACCTCTAAGGTTCCACAAAAGAAATCGCGGGATATCTTCATCATCTCGTAGAGATACGAGCATAGTAGAATTGGGTCTCTCCATCCAGATCCAGTGATTTCACATCTGAGTCTGTTGCACCGTCACGGAACTAGAATCTACTCTTGATCATCTGGCCAGTGGCTTAAGCGAACTAAACCGGAGCTGAAGAGTCACCATTGGCATCTTTCTTGTAGCACCAAGTTATCCGCTCGAGTCACAGCAGGCATTGAGAGTTCTAAGCAGATCTTGTCCCGATCTAGAGCAGCATCATGTCAACCTCTTGTCCACTTATCTTCTTCTTGGACAAATAAAACAAATATTCAATGCTAACCATTGAGTTTCAGGAACAGGAAAGCTAAAGAAATAAGTCCTTATTTGTTTCTAACCATCTCTAATAATATTTTTATTTACTGTTTAAATAATTTACTGGTATTTTCCTTAATTTCAGGTGTAAGCGTTGGGAGCAATGATGCTCTGATACCAACTGTAATCCCCTAGAAATTATAACGCGATACAGTGGCGGAAACACTGTAAAGTCGGGATTAAAACACGCTGAAAACTATGTCTTAGTAAAATTAAAATGGTAAAGTCAAACAATAGGCCTTAAATAAAATGGCCAAAATTAAAACAATCCACAAAAGGGGGTTTGAACAATCCATAAGACATAATTATTAAAATAAATAAGTAGGATCCATAACTGCTCGCTAGCCCACCCGAAGAAAAACACATATACCTGCCATGTTAAAAACATAACAGCCACAATCAGTGTGGAGGAACGTCAACGTTCTCCCAGCCGTATAACATGATTTTAAAACTGTAATTACTATCATATGAAAATAGTAAAAATAAAAATCATTAAAAGATTATAAGGAAAATAAGCTTTCAGTGAAAAACTTCACGTAACGAAACAATATAATAAAAATGAGTTTTCCGAAGAAAACATAAAACATTTGCCAACCTTCAAATCAAAATTATATCGATAATAATAAAAATAGTCAAAATGGCATTATGGAAATTCGATCAGTGTGCACAAGGCTAGACTTTCACTAGGATAATACTGGAAACTAGCTTCGAGAACTGTAGACTTAACTCATAACAGAATCCAGTCTCTAACTAGGCAACTCAACTATAACAGGACTGCGTGCAGCGAGGTCCTGGTTTAAGTAGTATACACCCCTCCTGGATACAAACCATATCCAGTTCAACCCGACGCGACTTACACGATGCGATATCTAAGTTTAAGGGCACAATGCACACTCTCCTGAACACAAACCATGCTCAGTTCAACAACCAATGTGCCCCATAAAGACACACCAGCCTTACAGTTGATGGCAAAACGTACATCCCAGACTATATTACTCTAACCCCACACTTGTCCTTGTTCCATAACTCCAAAATAAAGCCATTATCGATATTCAAAAGGATATAATCATTGTAAATAATAAGAGAGCAGAAGGGAAAACGGATCACCTTCCAAAAGAGGAAATTTTCTATTTTAGGAAACTTTTATATTTAGAAACTTTACAAAAATAGCATCATATCAAATAGCAAAAATATTAGTTCATACTAATAAAACATTTTTAGTAAAAGATATAGATTTATAAAACTAATACTTTCGGCCTTAACGATATTAATTGTTAAAGTGAAAACATTTGAGTTTATGAAATCATTAAAATATCATACAAGTGTTTATAAAATGATTAAAAATGTCTTAAAGATTTTAATACTACTAATTAGGGTGTTTTCAAAATTTATAAAATTAAAATTCCCTAATTATTATTAGTGTCGACAGTACAAAGATAAATAGGATTTTACGGCAAATGTAAAAATAAATCTTTTAACGTGTTTTATTTAATTAAACCATCAAACAAATTTAGAATATGATAAGGGGTGATTTAACTATCAAAGTTTCAGATTTAAATATTTTCAAAATTGCTGGAAAAATAATTCTTTTAGGTAAGACTAAGCATTTTAACGATAAATCGTAATTTTGTCCAAAAATCATTACTATTAATTAAAGACTTTAATAAATAGTAAACCAATTACGTAAAATAGCTAAAATATATTTTTGGACATTCTGTTCAGAAAAGAGAATTTTCCAGAATCCTTAAACTCGGTTTTTAAAGGGTTTTCTCGTTAATCGTCTAATCTCGACAATAACGATTAATAAAAATAGTAATTACAAAACGATTTAAGTATTAATATCCAAAAAATATTATTAAACTTAAAAATAATGATTTTCCAGAAACTACTATTTTTTTCCAGATTTAAACAAAAGACCAGAAATCGAGAATTTATACGACAAACACGGTTTTAACGATAAACGATGATTTAAAGTGATTAATTAATTCACCCTCTTAACAATTCCAAAAAATTATGAAAAAATTCATAAAATGATTTTTCATCATAAATATTATCCATGTCAAATTTCAGATTAAAATAAAATGTTTAAGTGCTAGAAATAAAAATCAGTTTTTAATCGTTTTTGTTCGTAAACGGTAAAAATTCAATAATCGATATCAAAAATATCAGAAAAATACCAAATTATTAAAAATCATTAAAAAAATTCATTTTTACAGAATATAATCATATATTACAAGTTTAGACCGAATATTACAATTTTAAAAATTAATACAACAATTTAATCGTTAATCTCGTAAAAGTGATAAAAATATCGAAATGCAAATTTTTAACTTTTAAAATTTTCCAGATTATATGATATATATATATAAATTGTCAAAAATGAAATATAAAAATATACATGCAATTACACAATCAAAATCACGAAATACCGAGTAACATCAACGTTACCTCTAATCCAAATCGGTATCAATAATATACTCGTCGACCTCGGGATCGTCCACGAAACCTACCATACACGAAATTCATGGTAGAAAAATACCATGAGAAAAACTAAGAAAATCAAGGTGAATAACGATCGAAAACATAATCGATTATTACCTTAACGATAGGCTCGGAAAGAGGATTAATTCGACGATAAAGATGAGACGATTAGGACTCGAATTAAGCAAGAATCATCCAAGTAGAAGAGGATGAATATACTTGGCCAAGGGAAAGAAAAGATGATGTTGTAACAATTTGTTTAATGCACAAATGAACGTAAGGGAGAGATGAATGGTTTTAAGCATAAATGGAATTAAAATGAATGAAGAATCCAATGTATTACTAGCACAAGTTGGCTGGCCAAAAAAAGGATAAGGGAAGAATGAAGAGTTTGAGTATTAAAGTCTCAATTTAATGAAAAGAAAAGAATCTTATGTTTACGGTTTAATGTGATAAAATGAAACTTATAATAAAACGTAGTTAAATTATGACAAGAAGCTTTGTCGGTCCAAAATATGAGGAAAAGGTCTCAAATGATTTATAAGTTGATAAAAAGAATAATCGTAAAATAGTTAAAGGCATTTCAAAGCAATTCGAGTAAACCTCGCGTAAAAAAATAATTATTCACGAAGCTTCGTAATAAAATCATAAATGGCTTGTTTTTAGTAACTAAAAATATTTCATAGTTGAAAACATATATAAACGTATTTAAACATTTTTTGGGAAAAGGAAAGACTTAAATCCGAGTTTAAAAACGTCAATTCAAAGAGAAATAGAATTCTTCGCGGAAAATTAATTAGTTTACGAAGAAAACCAAATAAATAGATGTAAAAGAATTAAAATCTTTTAAAATAAAAATAAATATCATTAAACTCAAAATGAAAATAAAGTTTGGAAAAAGAGGAAACGTAAGGCCAAAATGTGAAAGAGTCATAACGGAAAGGATAAAAATGTTAGGAAAAATAGCGGGTGTTACAATCCTCCCTACTAAAAGAAAGTTTCGTCCTCGAAACTAGAAATAAGCTGAAAGGAATCATGATCTTCTTATTCGAAAAGATGAGGATACAAATCTCGCATAAAAAATTTGCTATAAAAGAAAATTTTACAACTTTTAAAGTGATACGAAATCAAATGCAAATATTTATTCCAAGAGGAATTGGGCTAAGCCACCCGGAATTTAAAATCTTCTAAGTTAATGAAATCGTAAAGTAAAGTTATTTGATAAAATAATATTGTTGAATAACATTTGTAAACAAACTTGAAGGAAACAGGTTAACAGAAAATATTTTCAAAACAAAATTAAACAATTTGATTAAGAAATTCGATAATATATCTTTTTCTGATGAAAAAAATTTAGTTTGGAGAAATCAAATTTTGTAGTTAGTAAAAATCGAACCAGTCGTCAAACATTTTCAATAACAGATTCAAAAATCCACCAGAAGTAAAACGAAATCCAATTTTCAAAACGTTAAAATTTCGAAAATGTTATCAAAGTAACTATGAAAGTTTTCAAAAATGTTATCAAACTTGAACATACAAAATATTTTCGGCAATGTTAAAACTTTTTACATAATAATCCTATAGAAATTGAAGTATTTGGAAATATGAAATTCTTCATAAAATTCCGATCGCTTGAAAATTAAAAATTGAAATAATTTCGAAATAATTTAAGATAAATTATTAAAGCATTTTGAAACAGATCTAAATATAAATATCAACCAAAGATAAAACAAGAGTGAAGTATAAAGTTCTTAAATTAAAATTCAAAAGTGTTAAATTTCACGATATCTGAAAAGTTTTAGTTAGTCAAACTTTTTATAAAATAGGAAGTTCAAATAAAAAAATGGTTAACGGGTAAATAGAACAAGGATAAAATAATATAAAACAAAAGTTTTCAAAATCGATAAATGTCAAAGGGGTTAGCAGCATTTAGGGTAACAGAATTCAAGAGAAGCAGAAAGAAAAACGAAGTTGAGAGTCAGACAGAGCTCTCAAGGATTATAGATGAAATTAACCATCTCGAGATTCCTAGCATGACACCTACAAACACGGGTTCCTAATTGGCCCATCAACTAACGCTAAGTCCAATATCGGTACAGGGTGGGCCTACTCAATCTATAACCTCCAAAATTGTCAACGGCCACAACCTCCAAAATTAAGTCTTACATACTTATATAATCTTTCAATTAGTATTGTAAGAATCCACAAATGATTTAGACTAATCCATTAATTAAGATTCCAAAGGTTATCAAAACACACCCAAACTCGCAATCGATAAGGTTTCTAAAGTCGAAGCTCATAAGGTTTGAACTCGAAGTATACTCCAAATTTCTCGAGTAAGGTGATATGTGTGTTTTGTGGTGCCTTTTTCACTATGTTTTGGTCCCATTTCCTTGTGGAATCGCTCCTTGGGAGCGATTCATGGGCTTCTTATGCTTCCTTTAGTTCGTTTCAGGTTCTCGAGCCAGATTTGGAAGAGTTGGAGTGATTCTGACTCAATACATACACATTTTGGAGCCAACGAGATAAAGGAACGATGACTCGAGGCCTTGGAATCGACCCCGAGACATTGGGACCCAATCCCGAGCCTTCGAGACCCGATCCCGAGTCCCGAGAATCGACGGGAATCCCATGAGATACAAGGAGGGACCCTAGAGCTCTTATTGGAGGCATAGAAGACCCTTCCCGGTCGGGATAGTGGCCTTCCCGATCGGGAAGGGATGCACGTTTAGGAGCGCCACTGTGGGTCCTTCCCGGTCGGGTTGAGCCCTTCCCGATCGGGATGACAGAACCCTTCCCGATCGGGATGATCCGTCTCGGTCGGGATGGGCTACAGCTCACCCGCATTGTTTCTTTTCTTCTCCTTCATTCTTGTACCCATATATATACTCCCTTCTTGTAATATTAAGATACCTTATGTTAGTTTAGACTCTCTTAAGCCTCCAAAACCCTAGATTTACTCTCACTCATTAGTTTTAATCTTCCCTTAATCCTAGTTAATCCTTAGTTAATCTAGTGTAATTAGTTCTTGGATTAAGGAGATTCTTGAAGATTGTTCCAAGATTGACAACCTTGGGATTGTATTTGGGTTTCTCATTAATACAAGTTTTCCTCTTTTATTCATCCTATTGTTGGTATAACCTTTCTTACTCTTGTTCTTAGTTATTTAATCTTGTTTCCATCTTTTTATGTTGTTATTGTTATAGTTCTTGTTATTCATAATGAATGTTTGGATTGTGAGTTTGTTTTCTCTTATGATTGTTAGTTTTGTGTTGATGATGAGTGAGTAATGATCTTGTGGGGTTAGTAGGGGGATTAGGGGTAGATTATGGATGATTTGGGTTGATTAAGGGGAAAAGGTTACATCTTTGTTGTTAGTCACATTGTGAGCACTCCATGTGTTTGTTGATATGCTTGTGTGAGTTGTAGTGGCCATGCTTCCCATACTTGTGTTCATCTTCTCATTGATTGCTTATTTTGTGGAAATGTTGAGAATAGTTTAGACGCGAGAGCGCGGACTAGGGTCTAAGTTGCGAGAGCCCGGACCCACCTTGACATCGGTCTAAGTTGCGAGAGCCCGGACCGACTCTAGTAACTAGGAGACACCTATACCCTTGATCACCCCAATTACCCTTTTACTCCTATGAACCCGACCTACCCCACTTCTTTCCATATTTGTGTTAATCCTCCTAGTTAGCCTTCGTTTACACTAGTTTATTTATTAGTTCGATCATTAGCTTAGTTCATCCTTAGTCTAGTTCTCGCTTATTCCTCTTCTTAAATAGTTTTCCTTTTATTGCTTCTTTGTGTTTGTTTGGTGATCTAGTCTCGTTGTAGGCCGACATAGTCTAAACCTTGATTTACCGTCCTCGTGGATACGATCCCGACATACCCTAGCTACCCACTAGGTTAGTCGGTGTTTTATTGTTGGCTAGGGACGTGACAAATCCCTACCATTATAAGGAACACTAATAAGGTCCACCAATTTAACAAGGCTCGGGTACGAAATCCTCAAAAATGATCATCAACATATTTATAATGCCGCAAGTATAGGAGTTAGGAACGTATAACAAATCTTTAAACACGCTCAAATCTATAGGTAATAGCGGACACTCACATCTTCAAATATGTCATTCGACTAATATTTCTAGGAGCCCATCAAATTTTAAATCACCACGGTGCAACCACAATATATTTAATAGCTCAACGAAGGCACAAAATATCGCTGGTCAAAGAGTTCTCACCTGAAAGTCCCAATAAGATGATTTGTATTATAGTATTCCTCAAAACAACACAATAAATCCAACCACTAATTGTGTAATATGTTTCTCTTCTTCAAGGTTAACAATGATCTATCCCAAAATTTAGGTCATTCAACTCCAAAGTTCGTAGGTTACAACCTTACATCAACGATCAACAATCTATACCATAAGAAACAAGGTTTAATCTATGTCAACCCAAAATTTACTAAACATTAACGAGGACTTGAAATGGTACCACAACACTTAAACGATACTTCTAAGATCCCAAATATTCACGATGCATCCACCAAATATACATTAGGTAAGAATCCCAAAGTGATATTATCAGTTACACTTAGTTCGGTTCTAGGTTAGGTACAAGGTATCCATCAAATATGACATACTCTTACTACTCCAAAATATATTCAGCTCTTAGTACTCCAAAGTAATCAAAGTAACCTATAACCCAAGGTTCAGTGTCTCAAGTACCAACCTAATTCCATTAATCGACAATTTATCATTCAAATCGATCCTCAAAAGCTTACTAAGATAGATAACAAAGTATACTCACAATCCTCAAACCATGTAACAAGGGTGTACTAAACCTCAAACATCTATGACTTTTCCCGGGGTCCACTGAGACGGAATTTGGTCAAACCAAGAATCTCAAGAGGAAAGATGGTAAAGTAAGAAAATTAGTCGAAGATTTGCCTCAAGAATAAAGGCAAGAATTTAGGAAAAAAAAGAGTTGAAAGAAGTGGAGGAAGAAGGAAAAGAATGATGATCCTAGATAACTAAGATCTAAAATGAGACGGAAATGTTCGGACCTCTAAGGTTCCACAAAGGAAATCGCGGGATATCTTCATCATCTCGTAGAGATACGAGCATAGTAGAATTGGGTCTCTCCATCCAGATCCAGTGATTTCACATCTGAGTCTGTTGCACCGTCACGGAACTAGAATCTACTCTTGATCATCTGGCCAGTGGCTTAAGCGAACTAAACCGGAGCTGAAGAGTCACCATTGGCATCTTTCTTGGAGCACCAAGTTATCCGCTCGAGTCACAGCAGGCATTGAGAGTTCTAAGTAGATCTTGTCCCGATCTAGAGCAGCATCATGTCAACCTCTTGTCCACTTATCTTCTTCTTGGACAAATAAAACAAATATTCAATGCTAAAAATTGAGTTTCAGGAACAGGAAAGCTAAACAAATAAGTCCTTATTTGTTTCTACCCATCTCTAATAATATTTTTATTTACTGTTTAAATAATTTACTGGTATTTTCCTTAATTTCAGGTGTAAGCGTTGGGAGCAATGATGCTCTGATACCAACTGTAATCCCCTAGAAATTATAACGCGATACAGTGGCGGAAACACTGTAGATTCGGGATTAAAACATGCTGAAAACTATGTCTTAGTAAAATTAAAATGGTAAAGTCAAACAATAGGCCTTAAATAAAATGGCCAAAATTAAAACAATCCACAAAAGGGGGTTTGAACAATCCATAAGACATAATTATTAAAATAAATAAGCAGGATCCATAACTGCTCGCTAGCCCACCCGAAGAAAAACACATATACCTGCCATGTTAAAAACATAACAGCCACAATCAGTGGGGAGCAACGTCAACGTTCTCCCAGCCGCATAACATGATTTTAAAACTGTAATTACTATTATATGAAAATAGTAAAAATAAAAATCATTAAAATATTATAAGAAAAATAAGCTTTCAGTGAAAAACTTCACGTAACGAAACAATATAATAAAAATGAGTTTTCCGAAGAAAACATAAAACATTTGCCAACCTTCAAATCAAAATTATATCGATAATAATAAAAATAGTCAAAATGACATTATGGAAATTCGATCAGTGTGCACAAGGCTAGACTTTCACTAGGATAATACTGGAAACTAGCTTCGAGAACTATAGACTTAACTCATAACAGAATCCAGTCTCTAACTAGGCAACTCAACTATAACAGGACTGCGTGCAGCGAGGTCCTGGTTTAAGTAGTATACACCCCTCCTGGATACAAACCATATCCAGTTCAACCCGACTTACACGATGCGATATCTAAGTTTAAGGGCACAATGCACACTCTCCTGAACACAAACCATGCTCAGTTCAACAACCAATGTGCCCCATAAAGACACACCAGCCTTACAGTTGATGGTAAAACGTACATCCCAGACTATATTACTCTAACCCCACACTTGTCCTTATTCCATAACTCCAAAACAAAGCCATTATCGATATTCAAAAGGATATAATCATTGTAAATAATAAGAGAGCAGAAGGGAAAACGGATCACCTTCCAAAAGAGGAAATTTTCTATTTTAGGAAACTTTTATATTTAGAAACTTTACAAAAATAGCATCATATCAAATAGCAAAAATATTAGTTCATACTAATAAAACATTTTTAGTAAAAGATATAGATTTATAAAACTAATACTTTCGGCCTTAACGATATTAATTGTTAAAGTGAAAACATTTGAGTTTATGAAATCATTAAAATATCATACAAGTGTTTATAAAATGATTAAAAATGTCTTAAAGATTTTAATACTACTAATTAGGGTGTTTTCAAAATTTATAAAATTAAAATTCCCTAATTATTATTAGTTTCGACAGTACGAACATAAATAGGATTTTACGGCAAATGTAAAAATAAATCTTTTAACGTGTTTTATTTAATTAAACCATCAAACAAATTTAGAATATGATAAGGGGTGATTTAACTATCAAAGTTTCAGATTTAAATATTTTCAAAATTGCTGGAAAAATAATTCTTTTAGGTAAGACTAAGCATTTTAACGATAAATCGTAATTTTGTCCAAAAATCATTACTATTAATTAAAGACTTAAATAAATAGTAAACCAATTACGTAAAATAGCTCAAATATATTTTTGGACATTCTGTCCAGAAAAGAGAATTTTCCAGAATCCTTAAACTCGGTTTTTAAAGGGTTTTCTCGTTAATCGTCTAATCTCGACAATAACGATTAATAAAAATAGTAATTACAAAACGATTTAAGTATTAATATCCAAAAAATATTATTAAACTTAAAAATAATGATTTTCCAGAAACTACTATTTTTTTCCAGATTTAAACAAAAGACCAGAAATCGAGAATTTATACGACAAACACGGTTTTAACGATAAACGATGATTTAAAGTGATTAATTAATTCACCCTCTTAACAATTCCAAAAAATTATGAAAAAATTCATAAAATGATTTTTCATCATAAATATTATCCATGTCAAATTTCAGATTAAAATAAAATGTTTAAGTGCTAGAAATAAAAATCAGTTTTTAATCGTTTTTGTTCGTAAACGGTAAAAATTCAATAATCGATATCAAAAATATCAGAAAAATACCAAATTATTAAAAATCATTAAAAAAAATTCATTTTTACAGAATATAATCATATATTACAAGTTTAGACCGAATATTAAAATTTTAAAAATTAATACAACAATTTAATCGTTAATCTCGTAAAAGTGATAAAAATATCGAAACATGCAAATTTTTAACTTTTAAAATTTCCCAGATTATATGACATATATATATTGTCAAAAATGAAATATAAAAATATACATGCAATTACACAATTAAAATCGCGAAATACCGAGTAACATCAACGTTACCTCTAATCCAAATCGGAATCAACAATATACTCGTCGACCTCGGGATCGTCCACGAAACCTACCATACACAAAATTCATGGTAGAAAAATACCATGAGAAAAACTAAGAAAATCAAGGTGAATAACGATCGAAAACATAATCGATTATTACCTTAACGATAGGCTCGGAAAGAGGATTAATTCGACGATAAAGATGAGACGATTAGGACTCGAATTAAGCAAGAATCAGCCAAGTAGAAGAGGATGAATATACTTGGCCAAGGGAAAGAAAAGATGATGTTGTAACAATTTTTTTAATGCACAAATGAATGTGAGGGAGAGATGAATGGTTTTAAGCATAAATGGAATTAAAATGAATGAAGAATCCAATGTATTACTAGCACAAGTTGGCTGGCCAAAAAAAGGATAAGGGAAGAATGAAGAGTTTGAGTATTAAAGCCTCAATTTAATGAAAAGAAAAGAATCTTATGTTTACGGTTTAATGTGATAAAATGAAACTTATAATAAAACGTAGTTAAATTATGACAAGAAGCTTTGTCGGTCCAAAATATGAGAAAAAGGTCTCAAATGATTTATAAGTTGATAAAAAGAATAATCGTAAAATAGTTAAAGGCATTTCAAAGCAATTCGAGTAAACCTCGCGTAAAAAAATAATTATTCACGAAGCTTCGTAATAAAATCATAAATGGCTTGTTTTTAGTAACTAAAAATATTTCATAGTTGAGAACATTATATAAACGTATTTAAACATTTTTTGGGAAAAGGAAAGACTTAAATCCGAGTTTAAAAACGTCAATTCAAAGAGAAATAGAATTCTTCGCGGAAAATTATTAATTAGTTTACGAAGAAAACCAAATAAATAGATGTAAAAGAATTAAAATCTTTTAAAATAAAAATAAATATCATTAAACTCAAAATGAAAATAAAGCTTGGAAAAAGAGGAAACGCAAGGCCGAAATGTGAAAGAGTCATAACGGAAAGGATAAAAATGTTAGGAAAAATAGCGGGTGTTACAGACCCAATTGACGAGGTTATTGATAACCCAAGCATTGCTATGTCAAAATTTGTCGATTGGTTTGCGTTGAATGCTAGGGACCCTAATGCACGTGATCTTCTTTTATCTGAGATTCCTCAAAAATACGTATTGGATAGGACTAAGAATTGAAGCAGTGGAAGCGTAGGCAATAGTTTTTTGCAATTGGTAAATTGCACCACGTTCCCCCAAAATGTGGTGAACTCTACTACATGAGTACGATGTTGAACCATTCTAGGGGAGCAATGTGTTATGAGGACATCCGAACTGTGAACGGTACCTCTTATCGGACTTTTCGAGAAGCATGTTTTGCTCTTGGCTTGATCGGTGATGACACTGAGTATGTTGATGCAATTACGGAAGCACACTACTGGGAGTCGGGTACTTATCTTCGGCATTTGTTTGCATCGTTGCTGTTAACCGGTTCTATGTCCATGCCCCATACCGTGTGGGAGGAAACTTGGGAATTGTTATCCGATGACATCCTCTTTAGGCAACGGAGAGTTTTGTCGAATCCCGATAAGTTTAGTTTTTCCTTCTGTATTCTTTGTAAATATTTTTTAGAATTCATGTTCATTTTGGTTACTTTTTGTCATAGACTTAGAGTTGACTGAGGAAGTGATTCATAACTTGGCCTTGCTCGATATTTAGGCTTTGCTACAGAGTAATGGCAATAGTCTGTCTATGTTTGAAGACATGCCCATTCCCGATTCATCGGTTTTTCCTAGCTTACGTAACACTTTGATTCGAGATGAATTATTGTATGATAGGGATGCTTTGCGTCAGGAATTTGAAGTTGCCCTGCCTATGTTAAATACCGACCAGCGGTTTGTATACGACGAAATTACTAATGCCTTGACATTGCAACGAAGTGCCGTTTTCTTTGTGTATGGCTTCGGGGGTACAGGAAAGACATTTATATGGCGCACGTTATGTGCTGATTTGCGAAGCAAGGGGCAGATTGTGCTTCCTGTTGCGTCCAGTGGAATTGCGGCCACTTTACTTCCCGGAGGCAGGACAACCCATTCCAGATTCGGCATTCCGATTAATGTTGTTGAGACTTCCACTTGCTCCAACATTAAGCCAGGGTCGGATTTAACTGAGCTAATAATGAAGACAAGTCTCATTATTTGGGATGAGGCACCGATGATCCATAGGCATGCCTTTGAGACTCTTGATCGTAGTTTGAGAGATGTTATGTGTGCTGTGAGCGCATGTAATGCAGACCTGCCTTTTGGGGGTAAAATTGTCGTGTTTGGAGGTGACTTCCGACAAATACTTCCAGTTGTTCCTAAAGGAAGTAGGTCTGACATTGTGCATGCAGCTTTATTTTCATCTTACTTATGGTCGTCATGCAGGGTAATTTTTCTTCCCTTTTGAATGCTTTTGTTGTTTGTCGTGTCATCTACTTTTCATTTTGTCTACATTTTTCCTATATGAATCCTTCCTTTTTTTAACTCCCTGTGTTTATAAAGGTACTCAGACTCACCCAGAACATGCGTCTTCAAGTCGGTGCCTCTCCTTATAATGCACAAGAGGTACGAGAATTCTCAGATTGGATCCTCAGAGTTGGTGACGGCTTGGAAGGTGGGCGCAATGATGGCGAGGTGGACGTTAAGTTTTCAGATGACATTCTTATCCATAATGTCACCGACCCTATTGCCTCAATTGTGTCCAGTACATATCCAAACCTGTTGAATCCGTTGTGGACTGATGATTATTTGCAGGAACGAGCGATTTTGGCCCCTACCCATGAATTTGTTGAGTTGATTAACGACTATGTGTTATCTCTTCTTGACGGTGTAGAGCAGATCCATTTAAGCTCTGATGAGGTATGTATGGACGAGATAGTTCCGGGCGAGCCTGATATGCACCCCACTGAGTTCTTGAACAACATTAAGTGCTCCGGGATTCCTAACCATGAGTTACGACTGAAAGTTGGTGCTATGGTTATGCTTATAAGGAATATTGATCAATTTCGTGGGTTGTGTAATGGTACGCGCTTAATTGTGACTCACTTGGCGAAACGAGTCATTCGGTGCAAGGTGCTAACAGGTAGTCATGCAAATGATATAGTTTATATCCCGCGTTTGACCCTTTCGCCATCTGACTCAGCCAAGTTCCCTGTTCGGTTTACTCAGCGGCATTTTCCTGTTTCCATATGCTTTGCCATGACAATCAACAAAAGTCAAGGGCAGTCGTTGTCACACGTTGGTCTGTATCTCCCTAAGCCCGTGTTTACACATGGTCAATTATATGTTGCTTTATCGAGGGTCACCAACAAAAAAGGGTTGAAAATCCTTATTTACGATGGCAATCATCGGACTTCTGACACTACCATTAATGTGGTATATCAAGAAGTTTTCCAATATTTGTAATTAGATTTGTATGGTCGCGTAAATTTGTATAGTTGTCTGTTTTTACTATTTTCACCTTTACACTTTAATGCATACGTTAGTTTCAACAAACATCTATTACTCCTATTTTTAATCTATTTATATGTTTGCTATACACTTTAATGTATATGTACTCCCTCTTATTTATTAAATTCACAAATCATGATTCTTATATCAATTAATTTTCATCATAGTATATATTCTCATCCACTAAATTTTTTTCATTTAAATATAAATATCATTTTTAATATAACCGTGCAATTTTGCATGGGCCAGAACCTAGTTATCATAATAATTGTTATTTTCCGAGAATTTGGTACTGCTTTGTCTTGTTTGTATTTTGTAGGTACCGTTTCGTGTGAGTTCAAGTGAATTAGGCGGACTAAGGTGGGTCAAAGACGGGTTAACAAGTCAAAATCGGGTCAAAGAACAAAGAGGGTCAAGCAAATTAAAGACAAATGCCTACTTGATCGGACTGTCTTGAGTTGACGATATCTCACTCATACGACGTCGGAATTAAGTGATTGAAGATGCGTTGAAAATCTAAGTTCGAGACCTACAAGTTTGTAGAAGAGAGAAAGACTCAACTCTATTAGTTAGTGGGTCAAAAACGAGCTACAAAGCAGCTGCTATTAAATCAACATGAAGTCGGACCCAATGACCAAATAAAATGGACCGGCTCAATATGAAAAGAAGGGGAGAGAATTAGATAGAGGAGGGGCAGCTGGAAGCAGGGAAGGAAGCCCAAAAAAGGCAACACGCGAGGGAAGAAAAAGAAAGAGAAGGAAGATGGAAATTAGGGGGGAAGAGTAGAGAGCAGCGAGCAGCGAGAGTAGGAGTAGCAGTAGAATGAGGATTATCTTTTATTCCCTTAGTCTTTCTAATTATTTTCATTAAGTGGAATTCTAGTTTAATTTACTATCTATTAGGGGTAATTAATTTGGGTTAATCAATCTACTACATTTCTTCTTTATTTATACTTCCTCCGGACACTATTTTTTGCCCCACTTCATTAAAATACTCCTCACATATATTGGGCTAGTGGGGCGAAAAATAGTGTCCGGAGGGAGTACAATTCTTCATTCAAGTTTGGTATAATTTCTTAACTCTTTCTCTTTTATTTTATTTTTATTAAAGTTTGCATCTTTATTAGTTATTATTGTTTTATATTGTGTTTAGAATAAGTGGTAGTTTAATTAGTTTATATTTAATCATGTTTGAGTAGTATATTTCTAGGGTCGAGGAAGACTCGGTTTGTCTCATATTTGTGGGTTTGTTGTGGGTTTATGTTCTTGTCTATTATTGTTGGTATTCTCCATTGATTGCGATTTTTGTATGATTTGCTTGTCTTAGCCGCGATGGGTGAGTTATATTTCGTCGAGCTTCCTTTGGGGTGGGTTGACCTAGTGATAAGTGCGAGAGCCCGTTATTAGGACCGTCCCGGGTAGATAGAGACTCGAGAGAGACCCTTTGTCTTCCAAATTACCGACCATTATCGACTCGTTTGTGGGCTCCGTTAATTCTCTTGAGGCTACCTTGTTGACCTTCACCCTAGTCCATTTTATCGTATTTGTCTTCTTTTGTTCGTTTGATCCGTTTAGCTCACTAGTTTCAATCAAAACAAATTTTCTTTCTTGACTAATACCTTCCCTAGACCGAGACCCATATTTAGCTAGACCGTCCCCGTGAATTCGACCCGACTTACCCTCGACTACCCAAGTTTAGGATTAGTTGGTTTTTACTTTGATCGACCGGGATTCACGACAAATCCCCGTCCGTCAAATTGGCGCCGTTGCCGGGGACGGTGCTTAGTTAGATATTTGTCTTAGTTTAGTTTTGGAATTAGTTTTTCATTTTTTTTACTAGTCGATAACTTGTTTTGTATATATTTGTGTGTTTCTTGTTCTCTTTTCTTTTGTGTCTTATTTTGTCAATTCTTCTTATCTCTTCTATCTTCTTCTTTTCTATAATGCCTTGTCTTGCCGATCATAATAGACCGGATCCCGACTTGTTTGGCTCACCCATTAATATTGGGGTTTTTGAGGGTCCTAACTTTGATATTGAGCTTTATTATATTGATTTGGTGGAGCGGGATGCCTTTCATTGGCTTGAGAGTGAGGATGTTTATGGTCTTCTTGAGAACTTTGTGGACTTGTGTTGTGTGTTTAAAAGGGATGGAGTGTCTCTTGATACCATTAAACTTATATTGTTTCCCTTTTTTCTTAAGGATGGAGCTAAGAGATGGTTGCGCTCACACCCTCCTAACACATTCACCTCTTGGAACCCACTAGCCCTTGCATTTCTTAGAAAAAATTTCCCTCCCTCGAAGGTCGCCAAGTTTAGAGATGAGATTCTTAACTTTGAACAAGGCGAGTTTGAGAGTTAGAGTGAGTCTTGGGTTAGGTTTAAGGGTTTATTGAGAGCTTGACCAATCCATAGAATCCCACTTTGGCTAACCACTTCGACCTTCCTTCAAGGTCTTCTTCCTCACCATAGAATCTTAATCATCTGTTCATCCGAGAGAAAATTCAATGAGTTAAATGATGATGAAGTTTCCGGTTTAATTGAAAGAGTGGGTAATGTCAATGACCAATGGGGATTTGTGATGGGAATGATTTGTCGTGGATCCCAACCGTCAAATAAAACCAACTAACCTAACTAGGGTAGCTACGGTAAGTCAGGTCGAATCCACAAGGACGGGAGGTCGGACTAAGGTATGCTACGGTTTAGGACTATGTTCGAGACGAGCTATTCTAAGGGGAGGCTAGGACTAAGCTAAGTCTAAAGCAAGAAAACAAATAAGGAAAACGGGCTAGGATTAGGTCGGGATCAAAGGGGTAATGAAATGGTCGAAGGAGAACTAGAGTGAAGGAGGTAGTAGGGTAATCTAGGTAATGCCCGGGCTCTCGCAACTTAGACTCACCTAGAGGTTCATCCTAAAACCCACCTTGGCAACACAAACGACAAACGGAGTACTAGCATGCTATAGGCCTAGGTCGCATCCGGGCTCTCGCAACTTAGACCGACCTAGGGGTCGTCCTCACCGGGCTCTCGAAACTTTGTGAGGGAACCAAACCCACAAACAAACTATCACCCACAAGAGAAAAGCAAGAAAAAACAAGCATATGCACATACTAGTCATTCAAGCATTTCCACAAACATGTGATATGCATCAAACGAAGAGGAAACCCAAATCTTCCACCAACATCTCCAACAATCCCTTAATCATCCAATTAACACCCTAATCACCTTACTATCCCTAGCAAGATACTACTCTAACATATCTATACTAAAACTAACACTAATAAGATGAATCAACATAGCAATCAAAACAAACATGAAGAAACTAACAAGAACTATGAACTATGAACAATAACAAGAACAAAGAATCAAACTTTAATGATAAAACAAGGATTAAGAGAAAGGAAAAGAAGATTATACCATACTAGAAAGGATGAAGAGAAGAAAACTTGCATAAATGGAAGAAAACCCAAAACAAACATCCAAGTTTGTCAAGCTTGGTGGAGATCTTGAGGAATTCCCAAATTACAAGCATTAATCTATGATTAACGATAATCTAAAGACTAATCTACACTAATCTATGCTAATCTATGCTAAAACTATCTAGGGTTTAGTCTAATATGGAGTACATCCCATAAGATTACAAGGGAAGAGTATATATAGGGTTACAAATGGAAAGGAGAAGGAAGGAAGTGAGCGCGGGGTAGCAGTGGCCCATCCCGGCCGGGAAGGGGTGGTCCCGGTCGGGATGAGGTCGGTCCCGGCCAGGAAGGCTTGCTCCCGGTCGGGATGGGCTCTAGGCAGACGCATCCTCGTTTGTGCACCTCAACCGGAACCGGTTGAGGCCATACCCGTCGGGGATGAGTCTTGTAGGCCTCCAATTTGAACGTTTTGGTCTCTCCTTGTTTCTCATGGGCTTCCCATCGATTCTCGGGAGTCGGGATCGGGTCTCGGAGGCTCGGGATTGGGTCCCAAGGTCTCGGGGTCGATTCCAAGGCATCGAGTCATCGTTCCTTTACTTCGTTTGCTCCAAAATGTGTATGTATCGAGTCGGAATCGCTCCAACTCTTCCAACTCGGCCTCGGGAACCTGAAACGAACTAAAGGAAGTATAAGAAGCCCCTAAACCGCTCCCAAGGAGCGATTCTACATGGAAAACGGGACCAAAACACTACAAAATAGGCACTACAAACCACACTTATCAACTCCCCCACACTTAACCCTTACACGCCCTCGAGTAAGCACATACTAACTACTAAACTATCCAAGTGGGTATTAGCGCACCCTATGCCCCTTCAACTCACGCGAGTACACTTAGAGGAGAAGTGCACCCCGCAAGGCAAGTCGGGTCTTGCGGCAAAACCGCGGATGCAACCGGACACAAAACACACAAACAAACAAACACACAAACAAACACTTAGACGGTTGCACCCAAAACAAAAGAAATACCGCTTCCCTCTAAAAGCGGTAAAAGAAGCACCGTTTTAGGACTCAAGGTAAGTGACAATGTTCCCAAGCTAGCAATACAGACCAAGGTGGACTAAACCCTAATAGTATGATGATAAAGCAACAAAAACGTTGGTAACTTACCTAGGTCCTCCTAACTTTCTAAAAACGTACTACGGGACGATCGGCGGAGTGGAAAAGTGAAGAACCACGGTGTTAGTCGACACTGTAGGTAAGTGAGACCCCGCCCCCATTAGCGTGAGCCAAGAGGGTCGTCCCGTGTCCAAAACCGCCTAACTAGTCCAAGTAAAAAGGTGGAAAACATGCAAACTGAGGGAAGACCGACCACTACCGCTATCATCCTTCCTACGGACTTGGTTCTTTGGTAGGCTCTTCACGGTAATAGTCGGTAAAAGGCTTATTTTTGTGGAGATTTATTTTTGTGAGACGATTTTCTTTTGGCATTCTTTTCTTTTCTTTGCATTTTTTTCTTGTTTATTGCGATGCCACTTCTTTTTCTTCTTTTCTATTTTCTTTTTAGCTTTTGTGCCTTTTCTTTTTCTTCATTCTTTTCTTTCTTTCATTTTCTTTTCTTAGCCCTTTTTGGCTTGATTTGGCTTTTTGGCATTTCTTTGTATGACAAGAAAGGGAGAATTCAACAAATTGCAACTTATTGTGTGGATATGTGTGGGAGGTAGGTAAATGGGTAAGTCGGGGGTCGCGATCCCTCTTCAAACCCACAAAATAAGGGGGGAACTTGGACTAGTCGAGCAATCCTAAACACGGTCACCTAAGGGACGAGACTCGGTAACCAAGGCCTTTTCACACCGTGGGTGGTCATAATGGTCAAAATGCAAATCCCATAGTAAATCCCTAGTAAGCTAGGTGGACTCAAGGCAAAGGACCAACGAAATCATTGATTTAGGGTCATTCTACTAGACTAAAGTCCAAGACTTGATTTATACAACTAGGAAGGGAAAGTAAACACTCGCACACTAGCCTCTAAACCGGGTTTTCGAAAACTGTTTACACACGCGACACACAACAAAACACAAAACAAAGACACGATGAAAACGAACGAAAGAGAAAGAAGCAAGAGCAACAAAACAAGAAACAAAACAAAACAAACACAACACAAACACCACCCCGATCATCCAAACAAGTCACCAAAACAACCACAAACTTTACAAAGCTCCACCCGAGCACACCACAACACACATCTCCTCCAAACTCCACAAGGAACAAAGAGGAAAAAGGGGTGAAGAGATGTTACCGGAGGTATTGAAAGCTCTCCAAAGCTAGCGGTGATTAGGCAACCTATAAGGAAAAAGGGGGGCAAAACACGCACAACAAAACAAAAATACGACATAACGACACAAAAAGGAAAAGACACAAAAGAAAATCTTTTTGATTTTTGTGAATTTTTTTCAAATTTTTAGGGTTTTTAAGAATTTTTTCGAAAAACTACGAAAATAAAGCTAACTACACTAGAATATCTCTCCCCCACACTTAAACCGAGCCATGTCCTCATGCTCGATCGTAGTGTGCGGAGAGACAAAAGAAAAAGAAAAGAAACTACGAAAATAAAGCTAAAAATCAAAAATAAGGTGAAGAAAATGGTAGAAGGCGTCCGGCCGGGGTGTAGTCAAGTCACCATGG